>JAZHEH010000196.1:4204887-5606516 GCA_036589455.1 Ateles fusciceps
TGTGGTCATAGGGTGTCAGAGGAGCAGTGTGTCCGAGACCTGCTAGTCCAGAGTTCCCGTCCTGTGTTCCATGACACTCAATGTCCCTTAAGAGGGGAAGATGCACCCCGAGAGAAAACCTTCTGAGTTCAATAAGGTAGGACCACCTCATATCACTCTACAGCTCTCTGCTGTAGGGAAATATATACCAGCACATCGCAGGATCTGAGACGTCCCCCGAGGAAGTGAAATGCTCAAAGTCAACAGTAGGAACTTTTCTTTAATGCCCACTAATGTATCGGAGAAAAAGAGCATTGGAACACATCTGGGGAGTACCGAGCATGACCATCCGTCCTCGCACTGCTATAAAAAAAACCCTGGTCAACCATTGTGGAAGACAGTATGACGATTCCTCAAGGACCTAGTAATAGAAATTCCATTTGACCCAGCAATCCCATTACTGGGTATATATCCAAAGGATTATAAATCGTTCTATTATAAGGACACATGCACATGAATGTTCATTGCAGCACAGTTTACAATAGCAAAAACCTGGAACCAACCCAAATGCCCATCGATGATAGACTGGACAGGGAAAATGTGGCACATATACACCATGGAATACTATGAAGCCATAAAAAATGATGAGTTCGTGTCCTTTGTAGGGACATGGATGAACCTGGAAACCATCACTCTCAGCAAACTGACACAAGAACAGAAAACCAAACACCGCATGTTCTCACTCATAGGCAGGTGTTGAACAGTGAGAACACATGGACTCAGGGAGGGGAGCATCACACACTGGGGTCTGTTGGGGGAATCTAGGGAGGGTCAGCAGGGAGTGGGGGAGTTGGGGAGGGATAACATGGGGGAGAAATGCCAGATATAGGTGACAGGGAGGAAGGCAGCAAATCACACTGCCACGTGTGTACCTATGCAACAATTTTGCATGTTCTTCACATGTACCCCAAAACCTAAAATGCAATAAAATATATATTTAAAAAAAAAAACTGAAACTGGGTAATTTCTCAAGAAAAGAGGTTTCATTGGCTCAAGGCTCCACAGGCTGTACAGGAAGCATATGGCAGCCTCTGCACGGCTTCTGGGGAGGCCTCAGGAAACTGACAATCACGGCAGAAGGCAAAGGGAAACCCACGCGTCCCGTGGCGGGGCAGGAGGAGAGAGAGCAGGGGCAGGTGCCGCAGACTTTTAAACAGCCAGGTCTCAGGAGAACCCTGTCACAAGAACAGCACTTGGGGGTGGTGCTAAACCATCCATGAGAAAGCGCCCCCTCAATCCAGTCACCTCCCACCAGGCCTCACCTCCAAAACTGGGATTACAACTCAGCATGAGATTTGGGCAGGATACAGATCCAAACCGTATCACTGAGCTAGTCTCACGTGCTCAATTACTGCATGTTGAAACCAGCCAGGTCCCCCACCTTATTGAACCCAGAATGTTTTCACCCCAAGTCCCACAGTGGGTTCTAGAACTCTGATTTCTCAATGCTGGTCCACACTGTAATATACTGGGAAAGAAGGGAACGCTGCAATGAATATCCAGAAGCTCTGAGTTAAAGTCATTTATTTCTTTTTTCAGCACAAAGGTGAGCTTCATGCAATGGTATATGTTGGAAACAGATGCCCGGTGCCACAAAAAAAAAAAAAAAAAAAAAAATTAGCACTGAGACAAAGGATCTCTCAGCAAAGCAGTTTTTACTTTTTTACTTCCTGCACTGCAGGAAGGGTGCCCTTGCTAGCCATCTTCCCATGACAGCACAGCAAACGAAGGAAAGCAGACATATTTATTTCTTATGCCTTTGGGGTTGTCCTTACTGCTGTGTCTGATCTCCACTGGCTGGAGCCAGACCTCACAACCTAAACTAAAACCCGATTGGCTAATAACTTAAAACTTTTCTAAACAAGTAAGGGGCATAGGCTGTGAGCTGGAACATGCCTGTGAGCACTTCCAGCACAGATATCTTGGTTAAAGTACAAGGACATAGAATATACTATGTCCCTGTAAGCATGGCATGTTTGACAGCTACATAGGATAGAGCTTAACAGTTATTAGCAAATTTATTCTTTAACAAGAAAGGAAACTTTGAAGAGGAACTTTTTTACTTCCCCACAGTATAGGATTTAGATGTAAAGAGAAGGATATGACGGTCAATGTCATGGCCATTTCTATCCGGAACTATTTTTCTGGGCACCTGTTATACCTTGGTGAAGTGGCTGACTTTCTAGGCTGGGAAGACAGAACGTGGCCCTGCCAGGCCCAGAGCATGGCTATGCTATAAGATCCTGGGTCACAAGCCTCTTGTAGCACCCTGTGGTGCTGGTCTGATGGAAATGTGCCATCAGTGTGACATGCACACGGGCTTCCAAAGGCTTAGTGCAAAACAAAGGCTGTCATTAATAGTTTCTATATTGTCACATGTTGGGATTATGGTATTTTGGATATATGTGGTTAAATAAAATACATCATTCAAGTTAGTTTTACTCGTTTCTTTTTATCTTTTTTTTTTTTTTTGAGACGGAGTCTCGCTCTGTCTGGAGTGTAGCGATGTGAAGTGTTCTCAGCTCACTGCAACAACCTCTGCCTCCCAGGTTCAAGCAGTTCTCCCACCTCTGCCTTCCGAGTGGCTGGGATTACAGGCACGCACCACCACGCCTGGCTAATTTTTGTATTTTTAGTCAAGACGGGGTTTCACCACATTGGCCAGCCTGGTCTCAAACTCCTGACCGCAAGTGACCTGCCAGCCTCAGCCTCCCGAAGTGCTGGGATTACAGACATGAGTCACCACACCTGGCCTCTTTTGACTTTTTTAAGGTGGCTACTGGGAGTGCAGCCCTGTCTCTGTGGCTGCTGTCCATGGCCCCATCATCTTTTTGTCAGGCAGTGCTGTACAGGCTGGACACAGTAGGAAGGTGGGGACTCACCTTGGCACCCTCCAAGGACCCCACACAGAAGGACAATCTCACCTTGCCCAGCCTGGAAGACTTAAGGTGCACGTTCCCAAGATTCTTCTTCATGGTCTTCACGTTTGAGTATGAGGCCTGGAACGGGGCCTCTCTAAGAG
Source organism: Ateles fusciceps (assembly GCA_036589455.1). Lineage (NCBI taxonomy): Eukaryota > Metazoa > Chordata > Mammalia > Primates > Atelidae > Ateles > Ateles fusciceps. The sequence goes on from JAZHEH010000196.1 coordinate 4,207,949, forward strand.
AGGCAGTTAATTCATGTATCTTCAGTTAAGATGTCCTGGAAGGATGGAGGCAGGCAAGAAACAAAATCCCCCTTCTCTTCTCTGTTCACTCAGACACAGCATGTGAAACAGGCACGGGCCATGTCAGGTGCAGTACACTGGCAGGGTCTAACGGGATAAGAGTTTTGTGCAGGTCAGCGTTCATGGCCCACAGAAGCTTTGGGGTGACAACCTTGGTGGAACACATCTCATTAATCTTCCCGTCTCCTCCAACTGGCAGAAGCAGGTCTGTGTGCTGCACCTGGTGTGTGGAAGGCTGTCGAGCCATTGAAGGAGATGGCTGGCTTCAGGCTGTTGAGGCCCGTGGCTGGCCCCATGCAGCATGGAGCATGTAGTAAGGGGTCCCCAAATGCCTGCTGATAGGAGGCAGCTTGTCAGGTGTTTCATAGGCTGGAACAAGCTCTGCTTATAGCCTGTGCAACCTCACTTGCTGCCTGAACAGCCTGGGAATAAGTTAAAGAGCCTCCTGTGATTGCAAGGCAACCTTCTGTAATGAAATAAGACCTTTTCTTGAGCTGTTAAAGATGTAGGCGCACAGCCCTGCCTAGTTAACACCAGCTGCAAGGAGGCAGGGCAATGAGAACAGAAAGGGGACATGTAGCACTTTCAGCCAGCAGGGGGCAGCGTGGCACACGTCTACACGCCCCGCGGACCGTGGTGCCCTCTGTCCCCTGGGAAATGGACCAGACCCACGGCCACGGTTGTGTATTGAGAAAGTCTGGGTGGCGCTTGGGGAGCTTGATTGCTACTTTCTTAGAGGCGATTGTCAATGGTGGGGAGGAACACAAGGACTGAAGGTGATTTAAATCCTATTTTCTAAAAAAGGATTGATTCCCCTGTTTCACGGTCCAGATTACAGGAATGTGCTGAGAACCACTCATGGGAGGGTGTTAACAGTATTCGTGCAATATAAGGGGTCTTTAGAAAGTACAAAAGGAGAGAAAACGGCGGAGGGAGTAAGCCAGGAGCAATGAGAAAACATGAGAATGGGGTTCAGGAGCTAAGGAGGGAGTTAAGGTGCCTGCAAAAAATTATCAATTATCCAGTAGTAAGTGCTGTCGGCGAGGCTCTTCCAGGAGCAAGGTCGTAAGTGTGAGTCCAGGTCGTGAGAGCTGTTCTGTCTGTCAGCTCTGCCCAGCTGGATGTCTGCTGGGACACCCCCGGAAACTTCTCTGAGCCTTGTCTGTCTACTTTTGTTTCTATTTTCCTAATTATCTTGTTTAGTGAGCATTGCAAAAGCATGACCTACAGGACCATGTCTCCCCCTCCTCTCCCAGGGTATCTGTCCCTGCAGGCTTTGTGGACAGCCAAGGCTCAGCTGGCCGCTGCGGACATCCCCACCTCCCAAACAGAACACATTCCTGAGCAAAACCATGCAACCACTGAAGCCCATGCCAGATCCACAGAGTTTTTTAAAAAGAGAAGCCTCAGATTCCCACTCACCTTTCAGTTGCCGTCCTCTCAGTTACAGTGTGGCAGCTTCCTCCTTTCTTTTCTCTTGGCTTCTCCGTCTGAGCAGCCCCCAGTGCTGGTGCTGAAGCCGGAGGAACGACCTCTGGAGGATGCTCGAAGGGTTTCCGTCTGCCGAGGGATTCCACCTGTGCCTTAAGGGAGTTAAATGTGTAAGACAGTGTGTTTTATTGCACTGTGTTTTATATCACCTTAATTTTTCAATCACATCTAGTTTTATAAAAGAGGGAGGAAATCCAATAAGGTACATGCCTCATGGTATGGGCACTGCCGGGTAGTCAAAGACGGCTGAGCTCTTGTGTTACGCTGTCGGCCTCAGCTGAATACACTTCATTCTGTAGAGGCGCAGCTGTGTCCTGTGCCAAGGGGGTTGGGAGCCTCAGTGTAAGGCGGAAGGTGCAGTGGCCACAGGCAAGAGGGAGGCCCTCGGCACAGCACCTTCTCTCCAGCTTTGGCAACAAGTGCCAGCCCCTCAAGACTGTGGGGTGCAGCCCAGCAGATGGGGCTCCATCGCACTCATTACACATGGCAGCTGGAGCCCCGCCACACACACATTACGCGTGGCCTGGTCTGGGTCTCTGCGCTGGGAAGATGCACCCGTGACCACTCCCATCATCGGGAAGGGAAGGGCCTCTCTGTGATTCCTGTTTGCTGGAAACCAGCATATCCTAAGTGCAAGACAAACACCCGGGCTCAGAACCGAAGCTTCCAGAGGAGAGAGCTCTCTCCCCCTGTCTTGACCGATGTAGCCATACCTGCCATGTCTGCCTAAGACCCTGCGGACATCCAAAATCACAGATCCTGAAGACAAGGCAGCACCCCTTCCCAGGCAATAAGGGGGTAGACCCCACCTCTCATCCCATTTAAACACATGCTCAGCATCCTTGGGTATTCCTGAAAGTGGCGTGAACTGTTCCCTTTGGGGCATTGCAACAATAAGAGGCATTTTCTTTTATTTTCTTAGCAAAACTGGCCCCTGCTAAATGCCTTGAGTTCATTTACTCAAATCCCTGCCTTCCTGTAGTGCCGAAGGGGGCTGAGTGTGAGCAGAGCAAGGCTTGGAGGCTGAGCTCTCTAGGGGTGGGGATAGTTGGGGAATATTTGGATGGCAAGAATGGACAGCAGCACTCAGAACTGACGGCAGGGGGCACTGCAGCCTTACAGCCCATCCAGAGAGCCCACCTCTGACCCTGACAGTGCCCACAGCCCCTGGTATCCATCCGGGGCTGGGCCTCATCCTGGGGGGACAGCTTCTGCGTAGTTTGGTTCAGAATGTGTCCTCGTAAGAAAGGCAGCACCTCCCAGATTCCTTTCCTGCCCTCTGCCAGGAAGTCTTACTGCCAAAACACACAGGAACGTGTGTCTGCCTCCAGCAACTTTAGCTGCAGGGGCTGGACCCGGCTTTGATGCTGCGGCAGCTGATGGCATCCTGGAGCACAGTGTGGGAAGCTGGCTCCTTGGGCCTGGGAACAAGCCCAGGCAACTGGGCTCGGCCTCGCTCCGCCTGGCTGCCTCCCCCTGCAGAGCATTTGAATGGGAGGCCAAGACGGCCGGAGGCCCCAGAAAACACAGATCTCATGGGAGGAGGTGGCAGTTTCACCTCCTGGCTGTTGGTGCTCTGGGTGATTTCATGCATTTCCATGAGTTCAGAAAATGGAAGTTTCCCTGGCCCCTCTCTCTGACTCCTTGTAAATCAGTTCATACCTACTGTTCCTTCATTCATTCATTCATCCATTCCACAGACGTGCCTTGTGGAATCCCTGCTCTGTCCAGGCACAGGGCTAGATTCTCTATGGGGACCAGACCAGTCTTAGCCTCTGCACTGATGAACTCAATCCAGAAGACACACGGAAAGATAAGCCATGGTGTGACAGACGGATGACAGAGTCTGCATGGAGACATGGGCACCCCAGCTTGCTATGTGGGAGACCGTCAGGTGCAAGCCTCCCTGGTTTCTGCCACCAGGCACATTCTAAGATGGCCTGATTATATTGGGGGAAAGTTCAAATGGGCCATTGAAATGTGTGGTGTGATTCTTGCCGTGGATTTTACTGTCTGGTGGCCTGCTCCTTGCTGGACAGGCTGACGTTTGTGCTGGGCACAGCACGGTGGGGGGAGACAGGCAGGTGTGGCTGATGCCTCCGGGAGGGAGCTCGTGACCCAGGAAAGGGGGGTCAGAGAGGGGCGGTGGGAGGATTGAGGCCTGAAACTGGAGAAGGAGCAGCAGAGTCCTTTCCGGGACAGCAGAGGACAGTGGAGATGAGACCCTGAGTGGGGGAAGAGCTCGGCTCCTTCCAGTCCCCCAGGGACCCTGGTTGGTACAGAGGGGCCACCAGGCCTGTAACCTAGCAGCGCCATGATAGCCCTGGGTAGAGTTTGGTTTTTATTCTAGGAACCGTGGGCACTCCGAATGTCCTGGATGCCACCTCTTTCCCGTGTGGCAGGCAGAGTGAAGACCCCGCCACCCCCACCGAGATGCCCCCAGCTTAGCCCTATTTGCCGAGAGTGCTTTATATGGCATGGCAGAGGGGGAGCTGGATTGCAGGTGGAACTGGACTGGTGAACACCGCCCTTACCTAAGGAGGAGATCCCAGGTACCCCGTGGATCCAGAGTCCTCTCGGGGTCCTTCAAAGGGACCTAGAGGCCGGAAGTGTGGCAGTGAGGACCTGATCCAATGTCGCTGGCTTCGAAGAGCGAGGAAGGGCCCACGGGTCTAGAAATGAGGGCAGCCCCTGGAAACTGAAAAAGGTGAGGAACAGATTCTCCCCTGTGGCTTCCAGGAGGAGCTGGGCCTAGGTCTTAGCCTGCTGAGATGCGTCACAGACTCCCGACTTCCAGCAATGCGTGAAATACGCTGTTCAGCTGCTGAGTTTGTGGTCGTTTGTAGGAAGCTCATATACCCTGGCACTGATTCCTTCTCCTCATCTATACTGTAGCACAGAGCCGTGAAATGAATGCATGCACCTATGAACAGATGCATTCTGACAGCCCTCAGGCCCTGCATGCGGGGGTGATGGTGGATTCATAGGAATGCAAGACCCAGCGCGGTCTGTGCAGCCTCCTCCCCCTCCTCTCAGCGCAGGGTGGGTGAAGGGCATGCTGGCGGCTCCACCGGGTCTCTCCAACCAGGCTCGGGGCCACAGTGGGGGGTGGGTTTTGGAGTGAGGCAGATCTGATTCTGGATCCCAGCTCTCTGCTCACCAGCTGTGTCTCTCGGGCCACTGCCTTGCCTTCCCTCAGTTTCCTCCTCGGCCAAATGGAGATAAGAACCCCAGATTCAGGGTCATCATGATGATGATAGAGGAGTGTGTAGAGCATCTCGTAGGGTCTGGCTTTTCATAGGAGCTCAAGACATGAGGGCTACTGCTGGAATTTTCACACTCTTTTACTTTAAATATTAACAGAATGCTGGTCATCTGCCCTGAAAGGACTTGAATCAGTGTACATAGATCAGGACAATTATATTAAAGTTATAAAGTGAGAAAAGCAGCAATTCACAGAGACAGGCGTCAGGTGTCTGCATGGGTTCTTGATGGCAGGTGAAAGCCGCACTTAGCTTGTGCGTCTCAGGAATCGGGAACAAAGGCCAGGTGCTGGGGGCTCCTCACTTGTGGGAGGATGCCTGCTAGTTCTTCTGCAGGGCTCCCTTCTTCCTGCTGAGAAACTCTGCAAAGCACTGAAGATGTCTGTGTGTGTGTGCATGTATACGTTTTGAATAGGTAACACATTTATGTGGCTTAAATATATACACAAATACGTATACATATAAAATGCATGTGCAGTATATATCACTACACATTATATACAGAGAAAACCCTTTCAGCTCTCTTCTCAGCCCATCCACACCCCTCTCCCTCCTTACTTGATCATTTTGTTAGTGTCTTACTAATTAGTGTGACACTGTGAAGGTGGATGTGACCACCGAGACAGCAACTAGGTGACTAGTTAGTGTCTTCTGTATCCTTCCAGAGTTTCTGAAGCAGATACAAGCAAGTTAACAAACAGACATTCTTATTCCTCACTCTTCTTTTTAGACGAAAGTCTGCATACTATCACAATGACGCCCACTGACACTTCCCTCGTGCGTTTGCATGCGAGGCTCGGCTCTGCATCCTTCCATGGATTGACTAATGTAGCCTTCACAACAGCTCCGTGTGATGAATAAAGCACTGATCCCCAGCGTACAGATGAGAAGCCCCAGCACAGAGAGGGGAGGTGGCAGCCCAAAGCCATGCACTCGGTACAGTAGGCTCTACTTACCCTCCTGCCCCGCCGGGTGCCTGAACCCGCAGATGGTACTGAGCCCTATGCACACATACGTATGATGAAGCTTAATTTATAAATTAGCCACAGTAAGAGATTAAGAACAGTAACTACAGGAGACAACAGATGCTGGAGAGGATGTGGAGAAACAGGAACACTTTTACACTGTTGGTGGGAGTGTAAATTAGTTCACGCGTTGTGGAAGACAGTGTGGCAATTCCTCAAGGATCTAGAAATAGAAATTCCATTTGACCCAGCAATCCCATTACTGAGTATATACCCAAAGGATTATAAATCATTCTACTATAAAGACACATGTACACGTGTGTTCATTGCGGCACTGTTTACAATAGCAATGACCTGGAACCAACCCAAATGCCCATCAGTGATAGACTGGGTAAAGAAAATGTGGCACATATACACCATGGAATACTATGCAGCCATAAAAAAGGATGAGTTCATGTTCTTTGTAGGGACATGGATGAATCTGGAAACCATCATTCGCAGCAGACTGACACAAGAACAGAAATCCAAACACCATATGTTCTCACTCATAGGCAGGTGTTGAACAATGAGAACACATGGACACAGGGAAGGGAACATCACACACTGGGGTCTGTTGGGAGGGGCTAAGGGAGGGGACAACAAGGGGTGGGGGAGGTCAGGGAGGGGATAACATGGGGGAGAAATGCCAGATATAGGTGACGGGGGGGATGGAGGCAGCAAACCACCTTGCCGTGTATGTACCTATGCAACAATCCTGCATGATCTGCACATGTACCCCGGAACCTAAAGTACTATAAAAAAAAAAAACCATGCCCGGCTAATTTTTATATTTTTAGTAGAGAGGGATTTTTACTGTGTTAGCCAGGCTGGTCTCAAACTCCTGACTTGAAGTGATCCACCCGCCTCGGCCTCCCAAAGTGCTAGGATTACAGGCGTGAGCCGCCCGCGCTCGGCCTCCATTCTTTTTTTTAACTGAGCGAGACCTCACATCATTCCTTAGTGTATTAGTTACCGACTGCTCAGATTTATTATCTTAGAGTACAAAAGCCAAAAGATAGTTGTGTCTTTTGGTCAAAAGCCTAAAATGGGTTTGATTGGGATGAAACCATGGTGTCAGCCAGGCTGTGTTCCTTCTGGAGGCTCCCTGTCCTTGCCATCCCCATTTTCCAGAGGCTGCCCCAATTCCTTGGCTTGTGGCCCCCTCCCTCCCTCAGTGCCAGCAGCAATCTCATCACTCAGACCTCACCGCCTTCATCATTTCTGCCTTTTCCCAGCTTCTGCCTCTCTCTTCATCAACTAGAGACCGCCAGGATGACAGTGGGACCACCCAAATAACCCAGGATCATCTCCTATTTCAAGGTTCTTCCCTTACTCACCTTTACAGAATCCCTTTCGCCACATAAGGTCACATATTCACAAATCCCAGAGATTAGCACAGGCACATTTTGGGGGCCATGATTCTGGCTTGTTGCCAATCCAGAAGAAGCATATTGCACAATATTGCATAGACTTTCATTGGAGACCTCATCTTTCTGTGTGGTTTGGCAGAGGACTGGGGGAACATTCTTATACTGGCTCTAGATGGAATGCAAGGATCCTGCATTAATTTATGACTCAGTAAAGTAATTTATCTGGGGAGCTAAAATGATCAGTTTGCTGCTTTCTCATGATTTTTAACTTGAAGCAACACGAAACTTGGAAAATAAAAATGGGGCTAGTGCGACTTTTAGACAATGTCTGTTCAGTGATGTTTCAAACATGTTTTCGCAGGAACTGGAAATCAGTCCATTTAGCCCAAGAATGATGCCAATTCCATAATCGGTGCTGCTGAATGTAAAGGGAGCCACATGCTCCAGTGGGCAGATGCAAAAGCAGCCGTCAGCTCTCAGATCCGGGAGCAGGCGAGCCGGAGACGTCCTCACGCCGAGCCCCGGCCACTCCTCCCCCACGCTGTGGGCAGCTTGCCTGTGGGAAAGGCCAAAGATTCCTCAAAGAGAGATGCGAATCTGCTCAAGTGCCAGGATAAACTTTTAATCAGGAGCCCAGCATCCTGCTCCCCAATGAGTGGGGAAGATTTTCCAGGCCTGGAAACTTTTTAGGAGATAATATGTGATTCTTAGTCACAACAAATGAGAGACAACCCACAGGTCCAGCCAGGCAGGAGGGCCAGCGGGCTGTCCAGTTACTGGCTGTCTCCCCAGCCCTCCCGGACAGTCTCCTGTGATTCCTGCAGCATCCCCAGGACAGAGCCCTCAGGACCAAGGCAGAAAGCGCTCGGGCAGGGTGGTGGTCTCCCAGTCAGCAGGCAGACCTCCTGGGACCGCAGGGTCAGGTGTGGGGCCGGAACGACTCCTGAGTCACAGCCCTCTCCCCTCTGACAACATCTCCCACCCCAATGCCGTGGTTTCCGTTCCTATACTTCAGTGGTCTGATGGGATAATTCCACAAACCCCTAATCTAGCTCTTGTCTGCCTCTCGTCTGAAGACTAGATTCCTCCACTCACTGCCAAATACACTTGGGCTCCATCCTGTGAAGGGACCAAGTTGTTCAGAGCTACAGTTGGAGCTGTGGCCAAGAATTCTCACACCTCATGGAATCTCTCACCAGCTCCAACACGCTTCCCACCTCTCCAAGTCAGACCAAGCCTGAGGCGCACAGCATTCAGCTTAGTCCTCCTTAAACCGGCATTTCCCAAGCTCACGTCGAGGGATCCTCTTTTTCAAAAATCCCATGGACTCCCAAGTTTTTGTTATTTTTATTTTACTGCTACTTGTATGTGTAGCAACACTAGGGAATGTACAAACATATCATGTTGTTATCTCTGTTAGTTTTTTTGCTGTTTTTTTGCTTTTCTTTTTTCTTTCTTGCTTTCTTTTTTTTTTAGAGACAGTCTTGCCTGTTGCCCAGGCTGGAGTGCAGATCACAGCTCATCACAACCTCGATCACCTGGGCTCAAGCAAACCTCCCATATCAACCTCCTGAGCAGCTGGGACCACAGGTGTGTGCCACGTTGCCCAGCCATGATAGGTGTGATATAACTAAAAACCAAAGAGATTTATCAATGAAGTTAGAATACAAAACCAACACGTTTCTAATTAACGACATAAGCTGAACGTGATGGATTACGATATTTTGTTAAAACTGAATCACCAATGCTAGGTTTACATTTTTAAATACTCATAGCTGTGTTTTATATTTTCCTTATACATTTGTTCCTTTTGGTTTCGAGAATAATGACCCTCTTTTGAGTAATGTTTGTTATCATTTTTCTTTTTAAGAAAGAACTCAGTTTGACTTCTAATCTATTACTTTCATGATACCGAGAACATGAGTCCCCTCAAAAATACAATAGAAATTGGAAATTAACTTGGGCCGGGCGTGGTGGCCCATGCCTGTAATCCCAGCACTGTGGGAGGCTGAGGCGGGCGGATCACGAGGTCAGATCAAGACCATCCTGGACAACATGGTGAAATCCCATAACTATTAAAAATACAAATATTAGCTGGGCATGGTGACACATGCCTGTAATTCCAGCTACTTAGGAGGCTGAGGCAGGAGAATCACTTGAACCAGGGAGTCGGAGGTTGCAGTGAGCCAAGATAGTGTCACTGGTGTCACTGGTGACAGAGAGAGACTCTGTATCAAAAAAAAAAAAAAGTAAAGTGTAGTAAGAAAACCTACACTGTATTTTTCTTTTCACTAGCCTTATTGCTAATGAGTTGCTGTGGTTTCTAGGCAGAGGCAGAATTTACAGATGTCGCCTGTTCCCGTGGGGAGAGTGGTTCCCCCTGCTGCGGTGCAGGGCGAGACTGTGGGGTCCGCGTTCCCCACACATCACGTCAGGGTGACCAGGCTTGTTCCACTCGGTGGGCTACAAAGCCTTCGTGTGTTCATTTGGACCAGATGCTAACATGATCGTGACTACCCAGCGTGTGTGCTTTCCAGTGCTGATCCAGCAAAAGCAGAGCAAGGAGGGTGCACGGTGACTGACAACTGAAGGTCACACAAGGGATCCAATCATGTATGTAACACACACTCAAGCAGGTGCACACACACACACACACACACACACACACACAGACACACACACTGCAAACAGAATGAAAAGCACCCAAGACAACACCATGAGCCAGGCGTGGTGGCTCAGGGCTGTAATCCCAGCACTTTGGAAGACCGAGGCAGGTGGATACTGAGGTCAGGAGTTCAAAATCAGCCTGACCAACATGGCAAAACCTCATGTCTACTAAAAATACAAAAATTAGCCCGGCGTGTTGGTGGTGCACATCTGTAATCCCAGCTACTCAAGAGGCTGAGGCAGGAGAATCGCTTGAACCTGGGAGGCGGAGGTTGCAATGAGCCAGGATCCCACCACTGCACTCCAGCCTGGACGACAGAACGAGACTCTGTCTCAAAAAAAATCTGTTACTAAGAATGTAAGACTGTATTGCATGCTGGATATTTTACTTAGATTAACTCTGTGACTTTCAACGCCAGATAAGGTATCCGTTCTTATTTAACAACAGGAGCCCATGCCGGGGGGAGCTGGGCTCAAAGCCGGGTCTCACCCAGATGTACAGCACTGCCTGCCTCTCCCCACCAGACCCGCCTAAAGCTTCGGCCCCACCACCACTTGTTCAGGATGGTCTTGGAAATCCACAGCCCAGAAGTGTCACCCTGGGGAACCCCAGGACAAGCACATCCCCCTCCGACAGCCTCACCTCAGAAGGCAGAGAAGCCAGGAAAGCGGTGCCCGCCGCTCTCTGAACCCACTTTCCTACTGAGCTGAGGCCCATTTTCACAAGCACACCAAGACACTGGGAGAGAGGAATCTCTCTGGACAATGCCAGTCTTCTGGGCAAGCAAATCTTCCTCCTCATGGAGGCGAAGACAGCCACTGGGTCTGGACGCTTCCACTTATAATAGGGCCAGGAGGGCTGTTATTATTTCTCTTTCCTCTTTCCTAACTCAATTACTTAGCCAGTTGTAACAAGGTAAGAGGGAAGGAAAGGCGCTGTGCATATTGATTCATGGATAGGATTAGTGACCTTCTGCTGGGGGAGAGCCTGTGTATATATACCATGAGTGTCCTGTTCTAAAAAAATCATCACAAACTTGGGGCCTTAAAACAAAAGCCATTCATCCTTTCACAGTTCTAGGGGCTGGGATCCTGAAACCAAGGTACCGTGGGGCCCTGCTCCGTCTGAAGTCTCTAGGGTTGGGGGAGGGCTCCATTCTTCATCTCCCCAGCCTCTGATGGCAGCTGGCATTCCTCCGCTTGGGGACGTGTTGCTCCATTCTGACGCTGTTGCCACATGGCTGTCTCTCCTCTGTTTCATGTCTGCTCTCCTCTTTCTGTAAGAACACCAGTCACATAGAATTTAAGGCTCACCCTCATGCACTATGATCTCATTTTAATTAAATTAATTGTACCTGCAAAGACCCTATTTCCAATAAAGGTGACATTCTGAGTGAGGCTCCAGGTGGACATGATTTTTTGGGGACACTACATCCAGTACATACACCGTGGAGGAGAGGCAGGAGACACACGAGTCCTGGACACGGTCACCTCACTCAGCAGACGGCACTGAGCACCTGCTGGGTGAGAAGCAGGGGAGCTGCCGCCCACTCCTGCTCAGCGGGGACGGCAGGGACGGATCCGAAGCTCTCGCAGTGTGACTGTAACAGGAGAAAGCAGCAACGGAGGGATGGAATGGCACTTGTGACCGTGAACAAAGCTGCTCCCATCACTGACCTCTGCAGCACTGGCCTCCCTGGCCTCCCCTTCCAGCGTGAGCTCACCCAAGAGGCTCATTTCTGAGCAGCCCTTCCCGGCATCTCATCTGACTCAGAACTGGGGAAACTCCCTCGTGGCTGAAGGCGTGGGCGGCTGAGCCCAGGGTGGCTCTCCGTGGGTGCTGAGTCGGCAGAGCGTGCCGCCGCTGAGGTGGTGACACTCACACGTGTGTCACCACTCATGGAACATGCACACGGATGCATGCAGACTCAGAGCTGGTCATCTGAGGAAACAGGAAGGAAACCAAGATGCTCACACTTCCCTCACTAGAGGTGGTCCCTGGGTGGACTGCGAATTCAGATCAGCTCCAATATTTAGCAATTCTAAAGCTATAATTTCCTGGAAAATGTACTCAGTTTCTCTAAGCCTTGTGCTTCTCATGTGCAAAATGGGTACATTCATCACTAATCCATAGAGTTGCTGTGAGAATTCCATGAGATGCTGAATAGAGATCATGTTTTTCAGACCTAGCCCATGACAGGATCAATAACGTGACTCAGACAGGAGCCCTAACACGGCGATCATCTCATCTGTTCTCCCTCGTAGTTTGTGCAGCGTGAACACTGAGAATGAGAACACCTAACATTTTTCCTTTCTGTCCACACAACAGAAAGGACTGTCACGATTTACCAAAAGCGTTTCGTGTCATTTCTCTTTTTCATCTTTCTCATGAAATGAAAACAGTTTTCTCTAGCTGACTTTTCACCAGTGCTTCCGAGTTCCCCAGAACAAGAACGCAGATGCCAAGCTGTGGTAGCCCTGGACCTTGGAAGTCACAGGGCCACATCTGCAGAAGGAAAACTCCCAGATGGCGGAGGAGCTGGCATGATGGCCCAGAGGGAGTGGGCAATGACTTTTTGAAGAATCTTGTCTGAGTAAATTATCAGCACTCGCTGTACGCTCAGCCATTAATGACCCTCAGTTCTGTTGAGGTCAGACGGTGTGAAACTGAACTACTAAGTCCATTTTAAGAATCTATGTTGCTGTTAATGTATTAAGAACCAGCTGCAATAGCAAGGAAAAGAATCTCACTGTTTTCTGGGCTTCCTAGCTTGTCAGAGATGAATGGGTGACTTCTCCGCTTTTTCCTTAATCTGATATAAAACATAGCCAAACCTTTCCTTGCTTCCGCACGAGGGGCTGGCAAACTACAGCCCTGGCCCTGCTGCCTGTTTTGTAAATAAAGTTTTATTGGAATACAGCTACGCTCCTTCACTTACATATTGCCTAGGGCTGCCTTGACGAGACAGCTGCAAATGTGAGTCTTTTTCACAGAGGACTCACGGCCCTCAAAGCCAGAATTATTTACTGTATCATCTGGCCCTTTGCAGAAAAAACTTGCTAATCTCTGCTCTACTCCAAGTATCCATTAGTTATTTCTCTCTTTTAAAAATAATCTTTATTTTTAGAACTGTTTTAGGTTTTGTACTATTCTGTTTTCATGCTGCTGATAAAGACATACCTGATACTGGGAAGAAAAAGAGGTTGAATTGGACTTACAGTTCCACACGGCTGGGGGAGGCCTCAGAATCACGGCGGGAGGTGAAAGGCACTTCTTACATGGTGGTGGCAAGAGGAAATGAGGAAGAAGCAAAGCCGAAACCCCTGATAAACCCGTCAGATCTCGTGAGACTTATTCACTAAAACGACCGGCCCCCGTGATTCAATTACCTCCTCCTGGGTCCCTCTCACAAGTGGGAATTCTGGGAGACGCAATTCAAGTTGAGTTTGGGCGGAGACACAGCCCAACTATATCAGGTTTACAGGAAAATTGTGTCCATGGTGCAGACAATCTCCCCCATATTCCTTCTCCCTCACATGCATTTCCTGTACTCAGCAACTTGCATTAATTAGTGAGGTCCATTGGTTACAACTGATGAACCCATATGGACAGATTATTAACTGCAGTTCACTGTTTAGCTTTGCATCAGGTTTCACTTTGTGGAGCACATTTCTACAGGTTTAATCAATTGTTTTATTTCTTCATTCAAAATTTTACTGTTACTTTTCCATTATGAAGTAAGTACATGCTCATTATAACAAGTTTGTACAATACAAACTGTATCAGGGAAGTGACGGAGGTTCCCCACTCTCTGTACTTTCGGGGTGAATCCTAACACAGCTGACCACGTGCCCTTCCTGAGCTGCTCCCGTGCACACAAGCCTGACACTCGTGGGAGACTGGGCTTTCTCTAAACGTGAAACTATACTAGGCATGGTGGCTTCAGACTCGCTTTTCCCACTTAACTGTCTCGGTTTTCTTAGCAGGTGCTGAGTGTTTTATTGAAGGTGTGTGCCCACGTTTATACACTTGACCCAGCCTATGCATTCGTCCCAAAGCACTTCTGGTAGCATTTATGTGAACAGAGTTCTAGAACTTGGACTGCCCAATCAGAAGATACGAACATTTTTAACCTGGTGAGAAATGAAACAGCTTGGTAGCGTTTACACACCCATCCTCCTGCACACAGAGTGGGGACTAGGGGTGCACAGGGTGCATGAGAAGGAGAGTCTACAGGGATTAGGGCAACCCCAGGAGGCTTCTTGGAGGAGGTGGCTTATGGGAAGATGAGCTAGATGCACAGGGTCTGGAGGAGTAGGGGAGGGAGTCATCCAGACGAGAGCCACCTGAGCAAAGCCTGGGCCCTTTACAGATCCCAAGGCCACAGGCTGCTCCTTACAAATCGCATCACGCGTGTTTCTGCTGAGGAGGAAATGGTCTGGTAGCCGAGGCTGAGAATCAGGTCTCGTCTGCACCCTGAGTGAGCTGGGAAGAGGAAGCACTGGGTGAGGGGCGTCATTGTAGGTATTCAGGGGATGGGACACTGGTTTGTTTTCCTAGGTGCCACCTCGGTGGGGGCCCCATGCTGGCCCAGTCGGGAGCAGACAGGCCCGCACAGTCCTGTCCTAGGAAGCAGGAAGAAAGGGAGGGAGAAAGAAAGAGAGGGGAGGAGGATGGGCAGGAGAGAGAGAAGAAGGAAGGGGGAAAGGGGAGAAATGCATCGGCCTTCACACATGCCCTAGCAAGACACAGAGAGAGCGTTCATAGCAATGTGTCATCATAGCCCCAAACTGGGACAGCACAGAATAACATTCACGACGCAATCCCACAGCAGAATACCGCACAGCCTCGAAGAAGAGCAAAGGCCTGCTGCATGGAGCACCAGGCAGGGAGGAGGCACATGGGGAGGCTGCGGCCAACAGGTCCTCGGTTCTCCATGTTCCTTCCCAATCCCAGTCCCCCCTACACACACCCCACCCTCTTTCTACCCAGAGAACTTTTGCCATAACTTTTGCATTCCTTTATAATTCACCACCTAAGCACACTTTCCTAAACAGAGGACTGCTTTTATTCCCCTCCAGCAGATGGTTCTTTTTCTTAGGGCAACATGGAGGCAGGGCTGGTCAGTGCTGGCCACAGGGCTCTGCTATGTGATCGCTATTGAGTCGTGTTTTGTTTTGTGCACGTTCTTCTATATGTGTCATCTGTAACAATAAAGAAGTTTCCTCACCTTTAAAAGTCTGAAAACAGGCTGGGCGTGGTGGCTCACGCCTGTAATCCTAACAGTTTAGGAGGCTGAGGCGGGTGGATCACCTGAGGTCAGGAGTTTGAGATCATCCTGGCCAACATGATGAAATCCCATCTCTACCAAAAATACAAAAATTAGCCAGGCATGGTGGCGGGCGCCTATAATCCCAGCTACTTGGGAGGCTGAGGCAGGAGAATCACCTGAACCCAGGAGGCGGAGGCTGCAGTGAGCCGAGATCACATCACTGCACTCCAGCCTGGATAACAAGAGCGAAAGTCCTTCTCAAAAAAAAAAAAGTCTGAAATGGTTGCTTTAGTCCACTGGCTACATGGTACCTGAAGTAGACGCAGTGCACACCTGCGTGTACTCTACTGCATGCTTAGGGAGGGGGCACCTGTGTTCATTCTCCGATGCTTACCGGGTGTACCTATCTATGCCATGCAGCAGGTCCCCAGAGAACGTCATTTCATCCGATGTCATTTCATTACAATGTTGATGAGGCAAAAAAGTCACTCCCCAGCCAGTGGCCACTGTCTGTGTGGCATCTGAGCATCCCGCCAGCGTCCGTGCCAGTGTTCTCCTGGCACTCAGTTTCCTCTTGCAGCCAACGTTGTGCATGTTCGGTGAATCCAAGGGTCTGAATTGTCCCCATCTGAGGGTGTGTGGGTGTGGGTGCGCGCTGTGATAGAAGGGTGTCCTGTCCCAACTGGCTCCTGCCTTCCACCCGGAGTTGCCAGGAGAAGCTCCAGACACTCCATCCTGAACTGAAATAATTGAGTACATAATTATCTTACTTGTTATTTGTTTGTTTTGTTTTTCTAAATGTTTTAAATTGTCACATAATAATGGTACATATTTGTGGGGTAATAATGTTTCCAACCATATGATGTATACTACAGCGGGTGTACGAAAGCAACAGTTTCAGACCATTAAAGATGGGGAAACTTCCTTTTTGAGATGGAGTCTCGCTCTGTTGCCCAGGCTGGAGTGCAATGGCAGGATCTTGGCTGGCTGCAACCTCTGCCTCCCGAGTTCAAGTGATTCTCCTGCGTCAGTCTCCCAAGTGGCTGGGACTACGGGTGCCCGCCACCATGCTCAGCTAATTTTTATATTTTTAGTAGACACAGGGTTTCACTATGTTGGCCAGGCTGGTCTCAAACTCCTGACCTCAAGGGATCTGCTTGCCTCAGCCTCCCAAAGTGTTGGGATTACAGGCATGAGCCACCATGCCCGGACTAAAGATGGGGAAACTTCCTTATTGTTAAATATGACACAGATAGAACATTCGCAAAACATCCAATAGTGACCACATCAGGGCAATGCACCTGGTCCTCATCTCAAAGCTTTATCTGGTGTTCGTGTGGGTGACATTCATATCCTCCCTGTAGCTGTTTGAAACTATATATTTTCATTAACCAGAGTCATCCCACAGTTGTATAGAGCATAAGAAATTATTCCTCCTATCTAGCTGTAATTTTGTGTCCTTTAAAAGTCTCTCTCTTTCCTCTCTTCCCCCTACCCTTCCCAGCCTCCAACATCTCCTGTTCTACTTCTTACGTCTATGATATCTTCTGTATGTGAGCGAGAGCATGCAGGGTTTAGCGTTCTGCTCCTGGCTTGTTTCACTCAGTGTCACGTCCCCAGTTCCATTTGCCTGGAGTGGGTGTGGACATGGATCTGATCCTGCAGTGGAAAGGCATTGCCATGAATGACAGGATCTCAGGCTTATACATGGCCGAATAGTGTTCCATGGTGTATATACACCCCATTTTTCTCTATTCATTCATCTTTTGTTGGACACAAGCCAAGATTCCCTATCTCAGCTACTGTGAGTATTGCTACAATAAACACTGAGAGCGCAGATGTCAGCAGAATAAAACCAGGCCCCCACTTCTCACCGCATACAAAAGTCAACTATGTGTGACAACTGAAAAGACCTCATAGGCAAGACCCAAAACTATAAAACTCCTAGAAAAAGTAAAACAGAAGAAATGCTTTAGGACAGCGGTCTGGGAAAGATTTTACAAATAAGACCTCAAAAGCACAGGCACCAGAGGCAAGAATAAACAAATAGGATGATATCAAACTAAAAACTCTGCACAGCAATGGAAACAGTCCACAAAATGAAAAGACAATCAATCTACTTGGTCTTTATAGGAGAAAATATTTGTGAAGTATTTATCTGACGAAGGATTAGTATCCAGAATATACAAGGAACTCAAACACCTCAAGAGCAAAAAAGACAGTAACAACAACCACCAAACCAATCCAATATAAAAATGGGCAACTGATCCGAACAGACATTTCTGAAAAGAAGACATGGAAATGGCCAACACATACATGAAAAAAGGTCAAGAAGGCAGATTCCTGCCTTTCTGTCACGGGTAGCAACTAGCTAGGGCTGGTGTCGCAGGTGGTAAAGGTATTTGCCAAGACAGTAGTGGGTAAAGAAAGGCAGATTCATTAGAGGAGTTACGAGAATATGTTGCAATGAGCAGCATTGCAGAGACAGGGCTGTCTACAAAAACGCAGGGGCTGGAGGGAAGTTTTGTAGGATCATGCTGGAGGGGCCAACAGAAGGAGGTCATGCTGATGGGGCCCCAGGAACTAGGTCATTGTCATCCTGCCATTGGGTTGTTTGTGATTGGCAGTCTCTCAGAACAGTTGTTCATTGTTATTCCCCCACCTGGGGCCCTTCCTCATTGTGCTTCTTATCTTATCAGGTCTCCACTTTCCCTGATGAGTGTTCTTGGTGCCTTTGTCAAATTTCAGTTCGATATAGATACATGGATTAATTTCTGTCAATAATTTGTTTCATTGGTCTATGTGTTTGTTTTTATGCCAGTGCCATGCTGTTTTGGTTACTATAGCATTGCAATATATTTGAAGTCAGGCAGTATGATGCCTCCAGCTTTGTTCTTTCTGCTCAGGATTTCCTGGACTATTTGGGGTCTTTTGTGGTTCCACACAAATTTTAAGATTTTTTTTCTATTTCTGTGAATTACTGACAGGTATTGTACCAAATCTGTAGATTGCTTTGAATAGTGTTACCTGTTTTTATTAATCTTTCTTAAATGTATGAAAAGCTCACATTTGTTTCAGTGTTTAATATTAGAAGTGTTTTGGTCTTTATATCAAAATTTGGGCCAGTTGTGATGGCTTGTGCCTGTAATCCCAGCACTTTGAGAGGCCAAGGGAGGAGACTTGCTTGAGACCAGGAGTTCAAGACCAGCATGGGTAACATAGTGCGACCTCATCTATACAAAAATTTAAAAATTAGCTGGGCACAGTTGCGTGTATCTGTGGTCTCAGCTACTTGGGGAGTCTGAGGTGGGAGGATCACTTGAGCCTGGGAGGTGGAGGCGGCAGCAAGCCGTGATTGTACCACTGCCCTCCAGCCTGGGCAACAGAGGGAGACACTGTTTCAAAAAAGCAAAAAAAGAAAAATAAAAACAATGATAAAAATTTGGTAATGTTTTTGCAGCCAGAAATATGCCCTAGGAACTTAACTCTTATTTATACCAACCAACCTGTGGTAAACTTGTTGTGTTATAGGTCATTCGCTGAAAGTCACAGTTTCCAAGAGCCTATCAAGCATGTTAAGTGAAGACTTACTGTACATCCCTATAAGAAAAAGAAACAACAAAACCGGGAGACGCCCCGACACGTGTGGGTACGCCCACATGGAAGGTTGCAGAATTGCTGCTCTCAGAGTTCCGTGTCAGGCTGTCTACCCTGACGCTGTTTCCTCATCCATGTGAGTCAGTTCTGCAGGGGCCTGGGCTGGCAAGTGCAGCCATGACTTCTCGCTAATCTTCCTGAGAAGCCGCTGCCCCATACCTCCATCCTTAAGGGCCCCAGGTGACTCATGATGCTCTGCACAAGACAACGGAGAACTTATGGGGCAATATGTTTGCCTTCACAAGCCGTCTAAGCAGTGATGAGCAATTCGGGCAGCTATGATTAAAAAGTAAGAAAACAAAAATGGTTTCCGTCATCCAGTTCTCCTGAAGAAGCCAAAAGCACCGAGGGCTTGAGGTTGTGTTGACAAGAATCTCAGCCAACTCCTTCCTAGGGATTTAAAGTGTTGCACCATCAATCATTTGCAGAATTCATGGCGATTATCATTTACAACCACGATTTGAGAGTCAAAATGGTCAACCCCAGTCAATGCCCACACATCGATTGATGATCTCAGTCATTTGCCCTAAAGCTGGAAATCTATTTTATTTATCGACCTCTCCCTCTCCCAAAAAGACAAATCCCAAGTACGCGTGTCAAGGTGTGCTTCAAGTCGAGGTCTGTCTCCCCTCGGGGTGCCAAATGCGTCTCGGGGTCCTCCCTCCCTGGGCCGGCTCCACACAGTCATGGGGCCCACCTTCCCCCACCCCTCACCCTGTTCCTTGTGCATCCCTCTCCCTGGAAGGGAGGCCCAGGCTGGCCCAGGGAAGGACCCAGCAGGAGACGGTGGTGTGGCCGGCCTGGGCTGGGCTGCAGCTGCTGGTGAGCTTGCCAGCCTTGGCATGCGTTGGCTGAGCCTGCTGTGATAGAGCACCACAAACCGGGGGGCTTAACATAACAGAAACTGACCCTCCGGCAGTTCTGGGCTGAAAGTTTGCCATCAAGGCGACAGCAGGGCTGGTTTCACTGGGAGGCTCTGGGAGGACCTATTCCTGCCTCTCTACAGCTTCAGTGTCTCCAGCAATCCTTGGCTTTCCTTAGCTCATGGCCACATCACCCTCTGCCTGCATCTTCATGTGGCCTCCTCCTGTCTCTCGGAGTGACATTTTCTGTCTCGATAAGGACACCATCACTGGATTTGGGGCCCACTCCAGCCCAGTATGACCTCGTCTTAATTTCTCTACAACTGCAAAGACCTGATTCCTAAATAAGCTCACATCCACAGGTACTGGGGATTGCGAACATGTCTTTTAGGGGACACAATTCGACCACTACACCCTCCTGCAGAGGAGAGCTGAGGCAGTCTGGCATGGGGACCCGGGCAGGGCTGGTGGGAGGGCAGCAGCCAGTTGGGGCACTTGGAGACACCCCGCCCTCACACAGCAGACGTCTCACTCCTGAGCAGACGTCTGACTCCTGAGCAGGAGTGCGCGATGATGTCTAGGACCCTGGCAGTCCATGAGCTCTTGGAGGGAGAGTGGGTTTTGTCCTTTCCCGAGAGTGGGTAGGCGTGGAGGTGATGCCTCCCTGGTGGCAGTGGGCAGGAGCAGATGGGAAGATGGGTGGGGAAATGGGTTGCTTTGCCACTGTGCCTATGGGGATCCCAGGAGAGGGGTGGTGGGCACTGGATGTCCTGAGCTGGCCCTGCAGGAGAGGAGTTGGGGTGTCTGGAAGAACATGTCTACCAGGGCTGCTGCACGCGGGCACAGGTGTTCCTCCAGAAGGGACAAGGGACACCAGGAGTCCTGCTATGGGAGTTGGGACGGGAGCATATCTTTTGGGGGTGGGGCATGATTCAACCTGTAACGGCAGTGAACAAGAGAAATGGGCCCAGCTCTGCAGCTGAGGGCAGCTGGCACGGTGCCTGGCTTAGGGGAGGAGCTCCTCAAGCGGTGGCTTGACTGATGACCTGGGAAAAGGCATGGGTGGGGAGTCATCAAAATAGCGTTTCTGAGCCACAAGGTGGCTTTGGTTTCTCCTGTGCCGGGAGTGCCAGAGGGGTCCAGCTGAACGAGGCAGAGGTGGGAGGATCCCAGCCCGCATGGAGGCAGCGTGCCTGGGAACACCCAGCAGAGAGGGCAGCAGCCCTGAAGCTTGGAGGCCTTGAGCAAACATCTGGATCCTATGACGAGCGCCCGGCACTCAGGCTCTGTGTGGTTGATGGGGCTGGGTGGAGGCCAGGGTGGGTGTCACTCCAGCTCACAATTGTTTGCCACTGACAAGTGAACATACCAGCAGCCAGGAGCCCTTTCAGATGCTTTGAAGTTTAGACAATTCGCTCTCTTTAAGAAAAATAATACAAAGTCATTAAATCAACGTAAGATACAAATATGAGTTCCTATTTAGAATGAGAGTACATCACCAGAAAGTGTTAGAGCCCTGGAGATTGAGGTCCCCTCCTCTGCCCTCCTGCAATCTCTTTCACATAGATTCCATTCTGGCATCCTCTCCTTACCTACAACCCTCTTAGGTCCCGGAAGCTCTGGTGCTCCCTGGGGTAGAGTAGACGTGGGCCCCTGGAGCTCATTTGCTTCCAGGAACAGCCCCTGCCACCTGCAAAGGGGAGGGTTATTTCAGGCCAGGTGTGGGCATCAGGGGCTGGGCTCCACTCTGGGCTCAGGCAAGAGGTTTGGAGGCCCCTCGGCCTGGGCCCAACTGGAAGGCGGTGACCAAGTTCCTCTTGCACCTGTCAGCCTTCACTTGCTCCCCCAGGGACCCCTCAGAACTAACACCAGAGGGGAGGACTCCCTCCAGCAGCAACAGGCAAATAGGGCCCCTCCTTCTGACCCAGCTGGAAAACTCCACTGGCAGCTCATTAAGTCGGGGGCAGCGTGAAAGTCTCGCTCTGAATGCTTTGGTTTTATGTCACTTGTAAGATGCGGGGCGGGTCGGCGGGGGTTGGTAATCACAGCCCTCTGCACCAGATGAAAGGTGTGCAGGGCAAGGGCAGGTGTAATTGGGGGGCCCCTGCAGCCACTGTCCACAGAGCAGAGTCGCGCCCCGGGTTAGACTCTCCCTAGGACTGCTAGCCTGGCTGGGGCCTGCCAGCTGACTTAGGGGAAGGGCCGAGGTGGAGGTGAGGGAAGCTGGGAGGCCATGGGCCCCCATCCTCAGTGCCCCCACTGCTCCTGAGCACCCCTTTCTCCCTCTGTCACTCTCCTCTCCTGCTCTGTGCCTGTGCATCCAAGCCCGCGTCCTGCATGAGCTGCTGGGGTAGAGCAGAGGGGGCTCCTCCTTCTAAGCACCCCATACTTAAGCTCGGCTCTTTCGGTATTTCACGGCTACAATGGGGATTTGGGCAGGATCCCAAGTATCTTCCTGGTGTTCCAGAGTCCTGTTTATTTTTCTGTCTGTGCATCCATCCACCCACACACCATTCATTATTCATTTGTCCATCCATCCATCCACCCACATTCATCCACCATCCATCACTCCCTCATCTGTCCATTCATCCACTCACCTGTCCGTCCACCCTCTATGCATCATCCCTCCATCCTCTCATCATCCATTCACCATCCGTCATTCATCTGTCACCCATCTGTCCATTGTTCGTCCATCATCAGCCCAGCTGTCCATCCCTCCATGCGTCATCCACCCACCAGCCATCACTCTCCATCTGTCCATCTAGTTATTCATCTGTCCGTGTTCTCATCCTCCATCCATCCCTCTATCCATCCACCACCCATTCCTTCCTCATCGGTCCATCTCATAGAAAAGCATTATGCACCTGCTAACATGCATGCCAGGAGCTGCGCTTGTCCCTGGAGCTACAGAGGCTTTTGAGACCAGGGTCTTGCCCCTGTGGTGCCCTCGGTCTGCTGGGGAAGCAGAGCAGACTGAATGGGCCCAGCCACAGGCATGAGGCACAAGTGGTGCCACAATCCTGGAGCAGCCACTGAGCTGCACTCCTTCCTTCTCCCAGCCTGTCTTTAGCAGCCCTGCCCTCAAGGTTGGGTGCACCCCCCGCCCCCTCCCCTGCTCCGCAGCCTGGGGAACCGTTCCTGGGAACCTGCAGGTGGAGGACTCGTAGCCCCAGGCAGGGTGATTACCCGCCTCACCCCTGCCAGTCTCCACAAGACTTCCCCTGAGGCCCAGCTCACGAATGCACGGCATTTTTCTCATCTCAAAGGTACAAAGGGCACTCCAGGAGCCAGGAAGCCAAGAAATCACGCCCTTTCAGGTGCATTCCTGGCTGCTGTGGTGAGGACTGTTTTTAGGGGGTTGGTAATGCTGCTTTGCTTACCGCTTTGACTCAGGCCTGAGGAACGCCAGTCTGCCCCCTCCATCCTAACCTGCAGAACCCTCAGTCTGTGACCCTGGCAACAAGAAGGACCTCAGTTAATTGAGGTGGGGGAGGGGATGTGGAAGAGCAGGCTGGGAAGAGGGAAGCCCGCCCAGCGAGGGGCCAGTGAGTGAAGGAACCGAGGCCCTGTGGAGCCAAGTGGCTTGAAGCCCTACATGGTGATGGCAGAGAGGGGGCTCTGGGGGCTGTAGCGACTCTTCATTTCATCACGTGCCTCTGCAATGTTGGCATGGGGACACACCAGCCAGGTGGCCTAAGGATAAACCCGGGCTTTCCAATCTTGAAATTCACCCATTCCCAGTTCCAGCTGTGCAATTAGTCACATCGAGTGACTTAGGAGGAGTCACTTGGGTTGCCCCAGTCTGGGCGTCCTTGGTTTGAAAATGAGGCGGTGACAGCTGTGACCTCACAGTGTGTCGTGAGAACCGGTGACTTACTAATGCTTATGAATTCATGATTGGGCTCTCTGAGAGCTCGGGCAGGACAGGTCATACAAGGCACCAGGCCTGTGGGGCGGTGAGTGGGGAAGATCAGAGGAGGGAATGTTTTCCCGTGTGCCCAGCCCCGTGCCCCTCTCAGGCCTGCCCCAGTGCCCTGCGACCTTCGGTGAGGCCCTCCACCCCCTGGGTCCCATCGCCTCCGGAATAAATGGTGTTATTAATAGAGCATCTCTGTCTTCCCTGCTGGAATGTCAAGCAGTTTTACAGCATCAGTGAAAGGCTTTGAGCTCCTGGGGAGAAAGGCGCCGAGGAGCTCCAAGGTGTTATTAGAAGTAATTGGGTCTGCAATTGGGGGAAACCTTCAAAGCTGCCAGACTCAGTTTACTTTACCCATTTCTCTCTTTCACCTTTCTCCCCCGCCACTACCTCCTATTACTCTCCTTTCCCACTCCCTCCCCCAACAATTAATCCATCCATTCATCCACCCACTCCATCCATCCATCCACTCGTCTGTCTATTCATTAATCCATTCATTCATGTATCTATCTACCCACTCCATCCATCCTTCCACCCACCTATCCAGTGCTGACTCTGCCAGGCCTATGTTTCTTCTGAACGTACCCAGATAAAGAATTTAGGTCTGCCTCTGGTGTCCAGTCAAGATGTAGAAGACAGGACCCCCCGGTAGGACAAATGTGGGACAATGCCCTGGCTTATCCTGCCCTACACAGCCCTGTGGGGCCTTTCTTTGTTCTCACTGCCCTGACTCACACTCCACTGTGCTCCTCGCAGGGGTTGGGGTGAAGGGGCAGGGGACGGCTCCAATGCTCCCCTCCCTGTTCTTCTGACCTCACGACTCCTGGATGCTCTCTGCTGGAGAGATCATGTGCAGACAGGGAAATATGGGTCCTGGAGGAGAATCAAAGGTGGGGGCAGTTTCATGAGAGGAAGGTCCAGCAAAGAGTGTCATTTCTGCTTCTCTAACCTCAGCGCCTGCTGCTGTCCCCTTCCATCTGTTTCTCAAATGCCTTTTGCTGTTGTCAAACACAGCAAGCACAGTCCTGCTTCAGACTTACTGGTCTCCCAGCCTGACATTCTTTTCCCCCAGCTACCTGCTTAGGGTGTTCCCACACCTCTTCAGTGCTCTCCTCAAATCTCGCCTGAATACCCAATTTAAAATTCTGACCCTCACAATCTCTCTCCTGAGCTTCATCTTTTCCAAAGGACTTGCCACTATCAGTGGCTTCCCAGATTTACTTGCTTATTTCTGTATGTCTATCTCCCCCTCAAGAATGTGAATTCCTTGAAGTGGGGCCTTTCTCAGGGTCTAGAGTATGCATGACAAGTTATAGGCACTCAGCAAAAAATATATTAGGAAGGAAGGAAAGAAAGAAGGAGAGAGGGAGGGGAAGAAAAGAAGGAGGTAAGGAGAAACAGAGAGAAGACCGGGCATGGTAGCTCACACCTGTAATCCCAGCACTGTGGGAGGCCAAGGCGGTGGATCACTTGAGGTCAAGAGTTCGAGACCAGCCTGGCCAACATGGTAAAACCCCATCTCTGCTAAAAAAAATACATAAATTAGCTGAGTGTGGTGGCACCTGCCTGTAATCTCAGCTGTTTGGGAGGCTGAGACAGGAGCATCACTTGAACCCAGGAGGTGGAGGTTGCAGTGAGCCGAGATCATGCCACTGTACTCCAGCCTGGGCAAGAGCAACAGTCTGTCTCAAAAAAACTTAAAAATAAAAAAGAGGGAGAGAAGGAGGAAGAGAGGAGGGAAAGAAGAGAGAAGGAAAGACATGAAGATAGAGCAGAAAGAGGGAGGGAAGACGGAAGGAAGGCCAGCCTGCTTCCTAAGTAGGTTGTTACAGAAAACACCTGGCAGGCTGCCCAGCACACCATAGAAGACCCATAAAGCAAAGCGTCCCCACTCCATGGATCCCCCTCGGTGATGGACGAGGTGAGCAGAGCGGGAACTGAGGCAAAGGAGTCAGATGAAAGGGGAGAGGGCCCAGAGCAGGGAGCTGGAGCTGAAGATGGGCTTGGCCCACTCTGAATTTTTCTGCATGGGACTGGCCTGGCTTTAAACCCTGGCTTGTCCTGTGCGGAGGAAGACGCCAGCCTGGCTGTCTCCCCTGCCCTTCCAAATCCAAGGCCTCTCCTGCATCCCCCTGGGTTCAGGATTGAGAACAAGAAGAGGAAACTCCACAGGGCCACCTAATGGTAGCAAGAGCCCTTCTGTGGTGCATGGAGCGCAGCCACATAGGCAATGCCGTGGCACCATCAGCTCTAGGGTGTTAGGGAACATCCCACACTCAGCCACACACGGAACTTCCAGAGCCACAGTTCTCACACACTGTGCACAAAGGATATTGGGAATGTTAACCTGCAGATTCCTGAGCCAGGCCTAGATCCTAATTCAAAAGGGCTGGGCCCTGGCATGGGCATGCTTTTAACAAGCTCTTCTGTGATTCCAGATTCTCATGCAGATAGTGCCTGGGCCACTCTGAGCAGCTCTGCTCCCTGGGAGATTGTTACCTTCCCCAGCCCTCTGATATGTGTCAAAGATGACAGAAAATCCTCAGAACCCACTGTGGGCAGACGAGGGACTGGCAGGGCTGGTGGTACTCTCTGCTCAGCTCACTCTCTCTTTGCTGGACCTCCCTCTCATGAAACTGCCCCCACCTTTGATTCTCCTCCAGGACCCATATTTCCCTGTCTGCACATCATCTCTCCAGCAGAGAGCATCCAGGAGTCATGAGGTCAGAAGAACAGGGGAGGGGAGCATTGGAGCCGTCCCCTGCCCCTTCACCCCAACCCCTGCGAGGAGCAAAATGGAGTGTGAGTCAGGGCAGTGAGAACAAAGAAAGGCCCCACAGGGCTGTGTAGGGCGGGATAAGGGGCTCCCTGTAAGAAGCCAGGGCAGGATAAGGGGCTCCTGTAAGATAGGGCACTTCACAGCTAAAAACAACCCATTTTATTTCTTCATGAGTCTGCAATCTAGGCTGGGCTCATCTGGGTGGCTCTTCTGCTGGTCTTGCCAGTAGCCCTCATGTGGCTGCCATTAGCTGGGGTGTCAGATGGGCTGGCCAGAATGGGGATAATGGGATGACTGGATTTCTCTCTGTATGTCTCTCCATGTAGTCCCAGGGCTTCTCCCCTTCAGCGGCCTTTCTGTGTGTTTCTCTCCAGAAAACTCCTGGCAGCGTAGCTGGCCTTCTTAGGTGGTGGCTCAGAGCTCCCAAGAGTGCTAAAGTGGAGGCTTCGAAGTCTTCTTAAGACTGAGGCCCCTAAGTGGCATAGCACCACTTCCACCACATTTTATTAATTAAAGCGAGTCCCACGGTCCACTATATTTAGGGGGAGAGGACCATGTAAGGGCATGAACGTGGTAGGTGTGTGTTCTGCGGTGGGTAGCAGGTCTATGCAAACCTACCTCCAAAGTCTGAGGAAGCTGAGAGGCTGAAGAAAGAGGCTGACAAATCCAGCTTCTTAGAAAGAAACGTTTATTTATTCATTAATTTTTTAAGAGACAGGGTTTTGCTCTGTCACCCAGGCTGGAGTGCAGTGGCTCAGTCATAGCTCACTGCCGAGTTAGACTCCTGGACTCAAGCCATCCTCTGGACTCAGTCTCCCTGGAAGCTGGGACTACCGGTGTGAGCCACCACAGTAATCCAGAAAAAAACATTTAACAGGGACTTGCAAACAGAAGCCGTGTCTGTATCTCTGCCAGCAGCAAGACAAGATGGGGGATGCCCATGACTCATCCGACTTACATATTGTAGGGCTTTCAGACCACCAGAAGGAAGGCGTAGGACAACTGTCAGGAAATTTCACGTGTGCAAGAATGCTATGTGAGTTTGCCTAAGGACAGGAGTTATGGTCAAGGTTGTTTTGATCTAAGGGCGGGGTTTAAGTGGGTGCTTCTGCACCAGGAACAGCACGTAACTTAGAAATAAATCTTAGAGGCCTTTCAGAACTGGGGTCAATTAGAAGTCCACATGGCAGGTTGGCATCCAAGCTGGAGTTGCTTTCACCTCTGCGTGTGGTTCCCGGGGGCTGGGGTAAGGGCACAGAGATGCCCTCAGGAGCACAGATCACAGATGGCAAGGGCCAGCTGCAGCAGCCTAGCCTGGAGACTCAGTAGAAATGCCAGTTATCAGGCCCACCCCAGGTCTGCTCCTCTGAAGCACGCTGGCAGGGGTTCTGGGGCTCCTCATGCTGCTGGCTCTCCTGCGCTCTACTGTTGGAGAACAGAGAATATGGGGCTCTGTAGGCAGTTGAAGGGACCTTGGCTCTTGCTTTGTGTGAAGTTGGAAGCCACTGGAGAAATGGCTTAGAGCAGAGGCGTGCTCAGAGAATCCCCGCAAATGAGACAGGGCACTCAAGACCAGGCGGGCTGTGGCCAGGACACAGGTGAGAGACTGATGGCGAGGTGGCCCAGCATGGGGTGGAGGGGGGAGAGCAAGAGGTGCCAGGTGGGGTGGGTTTACGTGGAGCCACTAGGAATTCCCAATACACTGGATGTGGACTGTGAGGGTGGCCAAGGATTCTGAGGCAGGACCATGTTTGCGACGTTCAGGAAACCAAGAATGCTAGCAGGCTAGAGGCAGCGCAGTGGAGACCGAGCAAAGTAGAAAAGTTCCCCTTTGAAGTTTCCTTTCTTGTTGAATAATAAATTATAAATGTGTTAATAACTCTTTGTGAAGCCCAATCCTATGTAGCTGTTAGACACACCACGCTTACAGGCACGTAGTGTATTCTATGTCCTTGTACTTTAACCAAAATATCTGTGCTGGACAGGCTCACAGGCATGTCCCCAGCTCTCCATTGCTTTTATCTGTTTAGAAAAGTTTTAAGTTGTTAGCCAATCGGGTTTTAGTTTAGATTGCGAGGTCTGGCTCCAGCCAAAGGAGATGAGACATAGCAGTAAGGACGGCCCCAAATGGATAAGGAATAAATATGCCTGCTTTCCTTTGTTCGTTGTACTCTCATGGTAAGATGGCTAGCTAGAGTACCCTTCCTGCAGTCCAGGAAGTAAAACTGCGTTGCTGAAAGGTCCTTTGTCTCAGTGCTAATTTTTCTTTGCGACACCAAGCATCTGTTTCCAACACAGCTGTGAAGTTCTGGGGTGTTTGTTACCCCCTGCTTCCTTTCAGGCCTCAGCTGGACCAACAGGAAGCGTGGCATTTCCACTGCAGAGCTAAGGAGGGAGATTTCTCCAGGTGCAGAAGGCAGACAGGAGTTCAGCTGAGATGGTTCAGTACGAATGCTCGTAAGAGGCGAACAGCCGTGCGGGTTGAGAGGTCTGGGGGAGCCACACAGCCACGGAGGTGAAGAGCTCTCTATCCTAGAGTGGGCCCATTTTGTAGTCAGCATCTAGGTACCTAAGTCCCGAGACTGGACGGATTTTCCAGGGTGTGAGGGTAGAGAAAAGAAGAGGTGAGAGAGGCAGCAGAGACTGAAAAGGCATGGTGGTGGAATGATGCCCTTGCCGAAGTCAAATTTTTTACAAGCTAAAAATGTGACTGTTGTGTAACAGGTGCGTCTGTCAATGGTTTCTGGAACTCAGTACAGAAGCCAGCATGATGGCAGAGCTGGTTCAAAAAGAAGGAAAAGAATGAAAGACTGCAGTCTCTGTCAGAAGGCATGCTGGAAGGGTGCTCCCGGGCGACGGGGCCCGGCAGGGCAATAAAACCCTTCCTGTTGGGTGATGATCTGTTGGCAGTAAGCTAGTAGCATCTCCACAGGACAAATTCAATTGTATTGCCATCAGATGTAACTGACACTTCAGTTACATCACTGCCCCTTTCTACAAGTTAATGTGAACCCTGGCAGAGATGTCAAATGTCCCACCAATGGAAAATAGTCAAAGCAAAAGATTGTGCCCCTGAGATGACCAGCGGCCCTCTGGCGTGCCACCACCAGTTCTTGAGGGCTTGTTAACAAGACAGTGTGTGACCTGAGATAAGTAGAAGGTGACCAGCATCTCAGGCACAGCGAAGAACTGACCCCTCATATTGGTTGTTGCTGTCACTGTAGAATAGAAATCCACGCGGGACCGTCTCAGCCTGGCCGAGGTCATATGGAATGTACCGAGTCAGACGTGCACTCTCGTCTCTCTCTGACACCAAGGCCCACAGGTGCTGAGTCCAGCCAGCACCTTTCCAGTGACCTCAGTCCCTCTCAGGACTTGCCCAGCCAAGGAAGATTTGCCTCAAGGAGAAAGCAATGACCAGCCCAAAAGCAATGACCTGGGAAGTGCCTGGGCTGCGGGAGGCACTTCCAACACCCCACCCTGCCTGAAGTGCAACTGTTACCCACTTTTCTTTGCACAATATTCATTGTTTCCAAAGAGTGTCTAAAGACCAACTACGGAGGAGAGATTCCAGCTCCCTTCGGGCAGCAGGTTGTTGGAGCTGAGGCTGCATATTCCCTGGGACGGGGCCAAGCCCATGTTACGGGGTGCTTTTCACTGGGAGTGCCCTCGATATGGTGGATACTAACGTCTCAGGTAATAGAGCCAGACACAGGCTTTCACTGAATCTGTCTTTTCAGCAAAGGTAATAAAAGGCAGAAAGGAAAGAAATCATCCTATGGGTACTGTGGGAGAGGCCCAGGAAGACCCAGAGAAATCCACAAAAGGCAAAAGGGGCCAGACCCCATCAGGTTCTCCAGGGAGCCCGCAGCTTATCATTGCTTAGTCACAGGGTTTTGAGAAAGCCCACGCCTTACTGGAAAGCCCCCAAAGAACAACGACCTCATTGATCCAAATCATGCCGTGACCATCTGAGTGCTCAGATCCTATCAGCAGGAACACAATATCCCTGCTTCGGGGCCTCCACTGGAAGGCTGGCTGGCATCTGTGAGTCACAGAACAGCAAGGAAGGCAGCATGCATGTTCATGGCAAGAAATCCTGCTGTCCCTCTCTTTTCTTCTGATAGAAACTCAGTTTCCCAGTTGTCAAAATCCACATGTTCTCACTCATAAGTGGGTGTTGAACAATGAGAACACATGAACACAGAGAGGGGAACATCACACACCAGGACCTGTCGGGGGGTGGGGGACTAGGGGAGGGATAGCAGGGGGGTGGGGGCTAGGGGAGGGATAGCAGGGGGGTGGGGGCTAGGGGGAGGGATAGCAGGGGGGGTTGGGGGCCAGGGGAGGGATAGCAGGGAGGTGGGGGCTAGGGGAGGGATAGCAGGGTTTTGGGGGCTAGGGGGAGGGGTAACATTAGGAGAAATACCTAATGTAGATGACGGGGGGATGGAGGCAGCAAGCCACCGTGACACGTGTGTACCTATGTAACAAACCTGCACGTTCTGCACATATACCCCAGAACTTAAAGTGTAATAATAATTTTTTTTAAATTGAACACGATACAAGGAAAATAGCTCAGTAAGAAACACCCATTAGTCATTCAGCAGTAAACTTGTCCGAGTTTTAATACGCTCATCCTCTTGACCACTAAATGGACTTTCCAACAATGGATTACTCTGAGGGGGCACAAGTGTGATAAGGAATTGTCACAGGCATGGCCCCTGCTCTGAGGTCTGGGGGATTAGATCCCTCAAAAGCTCACAGTCCCTGGGATCCACCAGGCTGCAGAGCACAGGGGCTACTAAATATTTCTCCAGCTGGACAGACTGTCAAGTAGGGAAAGGCAGGACTGAATTAGCCAGATTCAGAGAAAAAGGGTCTATTATCTCAGAGAACAGTCTTAAAGAAGTTCAACTGGGAAGTCATGTTTTCCCCTTAAAACCACAGGGCAGCTATCCAATCTCCATGTAATTTCATCAGAGGAGAGGTGAGGCTGTCGGGGGCGGCAGGGCTGGCTGGGAGGCAGTGGAGAGGGTGTGGTCAGGGTGGGCGACCTTTCCTGTGGGCTAAGGTAGGAAAGCAGAAAACAGTGTGAGATTCTTGGTGTCCTCAAGAGCTGCCTTTGTAACAAAAAAGACCGTCTGGCCGGGCGCGGTGGTTCACGCCTGTAATCCTAGTACTTTGGGAGGTGAGGTCAGGAGTTTGAGACCAGTCTGACCAATATGGTGAAACCTGGTCTCTACTAAAAAAATACAAAAAAAAATTAACCGGGCATGGTGGCACATGCCTGTAATCCCAGCTACTCAGGGGGCTGAGGCAGGAGAATCGCTTGAACCTGGGAAGTGGAGGTTTCAGTGAGCCGAGATTGCACCACTGCATTCCAGCCTGGGCCACAGAGCGAGACTCTGTCTCAAAAAAAAAAAAAAAAAAAAAGACCGTTCTTAGTTTCTTCATTTTTGATTAACATCCAAAGCATTGCTACACATTTCTAATATCTAGTTTTCCTTGGGTTTTTAATAACATGTTCAGGAAGACTTAATTCAATTAACATTTGGCCAGGGGAAGCGGCTCACGCCTGTAATTCCAGCACTTTGGAGGTCGAGGTGGGAGAATCACTTAAGTCCAGAAGTTCAAGACCAGTCTGGGGAACATAGTGAATTCCTATTTCTACAAAACGTAATAATAATAATAATAAACAAAATTAGCTAGGCATGACAGAACTAGCCTGTGGTCCCAGCTACTCAGGAGGCTGAGGCGGGAGGATCACTTGAGTGCAGGAGTTCAAGACCAGCCTGGGCAACAGAATGAAACCCCATTTCTAAAGAATAATAATAATACTAAAACAAATTACCCAGGTGTGGTGGTGCTAGCCTGTGGTCCCAGCTACTCAGGAGGCTGAGGCGGGAGGATCACTTGAGCCTGGGGTCAAGGCAGCAGTGAGCAGTGATTGTGCCACTGTACTCCAGCCTGGGCAACAGAGGGAGACACGGTCTTTAAAAAAAAGACTACAGTGGCTATTACCACAAACAGCTTAGAATGACTGCAGTGAGAGCTGCCACAGGGACTGGAACTCTCACGCCCTGTGGTCAGGAATGTAACATGGTAGAGCCACTTTGGAAAACTGACAGTTTCTTGGCAATTAAGCACACAACTACCACACGACTCCATTGTTCTCTTCCTAGGTATTTATCCAAGAGAAATGAAAGCCTGTGCCCAAAGGAAGACTTGTGCATAAATGTTCATGGCAGCTTTATTTGTAATAGCCAAAAATAACCCAAATGTCCATCAGCAGGTGAGACGGCTGAACACATGGTGGAATCTCCACGCGTGGACGGAGGCATTGCTTTCTATCTTGCTGTGGTGCTGGTTTCAGGACGGGCACATGTGTCAACACTTGTCAAATTGTACATTTTGAGTATGTATAGTTTATTATATGGCAATTATACCTTAATTACCTTATTTAAAGCCTTAAAAATGCTTTCCAGAATAGCAGTAATTGGGGGCAGAGCTCAGGGGAAGGTCAAAAGAAAACTTTTTAGAGTGATGAAAATGTCCTATTTCTTGATCGTGGTGGCAGTGGTTACACGACAGCTACCAGCTGCTACATTAAAATGAGCGGATTTTATGGGATATAAATTGTACCTCAGTAACACTGGGGGAAAAATAAATTTGCACTGAAATCTCTTTGCGTATTAGGACAAGGGCAGAATGCTGTGGTGCCATATAATTTTTATTTCTGACAAAAGTGAACATTGATATTGCAGAGAAAAAATAAAATTTCAATTTCAATTTTCATTTCTCTTGGACAAATACCTAGGAGTAGAACAATGAGATCATGTGGCAGTTGTATGTATAATTTTCAAGAAATAGTCAAGAAACGCTTTCTCAAAAGCAAAAATAACATCTGTTCACATTGAAGCAAAAGACAAATACAAATACCTTCTTTGTTGAATTGATTATCTGAATACAGCACTGCTCACTGCTGCCTCGACCTCCTGGACTTAAGCGAGCCTCCCACCTTAACGTCCGGAGTAGCCGGTACAGGCTAGCTCCACCACACCTGAGTAACTTGGGTTTTTGTTTTTTTGTTTGTTTGTTTGTTTTTGTAGAAATGGGGTTTCATTTCAGCAATTACAAGCTGAATAATAATAGTTATTATTTTGAGACAGGGTCCCCAGGCTGGAGTGCAGTGGCACGGTCTTGGCTCACTGCAACCTCTGTCTTTTGGACTCAAATTCTCCCATCTCAGCCTCTCAAGTAGCTGGGACTACAGACGCATACCAGTAGTCCAGCTAATTTTTGTATTTTTTGTAGAGACAGAGGTTCTGCCATGTTGCCCAGGCTGATCTTGAACTCCTGGGCTCAAGTGAGCCTCCTCCTAAAGTGCTGGGATTACAGGCAGGTGCCTCTGTGCCCAGTCTGAATAATTACTCTAGATGCCTATTCACATTCTTTAATCAGGTTTTTGGCCTTATTTGATTCTATTGCCATTAGTGGCGTTTTTCAGAAGAACGCATTATTTTCAGAATTGTCTTACTTTAATCTTTCATAAAAATTTCTCAGAAGCTTCTTTAAGAAGACATTTTTGTGACTAATGACCTTGAATTTGCTGAACGGTTCAAGTGGAATCTTCTCCGTAGCCCCTGAGGGTGTCAGATGACTGGGCTCTGTGGGTGAGCTGATTCTGCTCAGGGGAAGACAGTCTCAGTTTTTTCTAATGAAAAGGTCAGTATTTGATCCAGATATTGTCACAGCTCCTGTGTTCTGACTTCAATCCAAAGAATCTTTCATAAATGTCTTTACAGGGCGAAATGAGTCAAATAGGCTTTTTTCATGCATGATTCTTTTAAATATTTTATCAAATTTATGTGTTAAAAATCATAGGACTTTTCAATTTTACTCCATTCTGATACGTAATATACATATATCCAATTAAAATATGAGTGCTACAAAATTCGCTCCATACATGAAGACACCCCAGGAATCCATTTCAGAATTCCAAAGTCACTTTCCTACACTGGATAGGCATCAGGAATTTTATTCACTTCCTCTCTTACTTGTGTGGTGACAAATTTAAATAGTCTTTCTGTTTGCAATGTAGTTTTTAAATAATTGTAATAATTTGCTAAAAGTTTCAAAAGAAGTTTTTAGTTACGTATTTGTTGAATAGTTTGATTAAAGATTTCCCACTGATTTGAAACTAAATGCAAGGTAAGTCTAGAAAACCCAAGACCCAATCACACACACAAACACACACAAATCTATTATAAATCACTTAGATGGATTTATAAACTACTTTCTCTGAGGCTATGCTCTCCCAAAATCTGACTAATGATGGAGCAATAAAAACAGTTCCAACTTGATTTCTGTCTCTCTCTCTAATATGTATGTATACATACATATGTATACATATATATGTATAGGTATATATGTATATATGTATACATATTTGAGACTGAGTCTCTCTTTGTTACCAGGCTGGAGTGCAGTGGTGTGATCTCAGCTCACTGCAACCTCTGCCTCCCAGGTTCAAGCAATTCTTGTGCCTAAGCCTCCCAAGTAGCTGGGACTACAGTCGCATGTCACCACGCCTGGCTATTTTTGAATTTTTAGTACAGACAGGGTTTTGCCATGTTGGCCAGGCTGGTTCTGAACTCCTGACCTCAGGTGATCCACCCTCCTCAACCTCCCAGAGTGCTGGGATTACAGGCGTGAGCCACCGCGCCTGGCCTGCTCTATACTTTTAAATTGGTAGTAGCACATTTTTACGTGATGCTGTGTGACACCCATATTTGTATTTGTATTATCACCACAAGAACAATGACATCAGCAATATTGAATAGTTAACTGCAAGTTACATCTTGCAGTTTTAAAAGCAGCAAATGATACATCTTCAACAGAATGAATCTTCAAAAGCTTTACTTTTATTTAATGATTTAATAAATATTGTTATTCAAATTAACCAAATGGGCTTTTCTGTTGAAAGCATCTGATAATACACATATTATACCCACATTACTTAACAATCTGTGAAATTCTACTCACGGAGATAGCACAACAACAGGTATCACCTCATCGAGTAAACATAAGAAAACTCGAAGCTGACAAAGAAGGAAATTAATGCGAACTGACATTTGACCTCCATGAAAAGTCCCAGAGTGACACCCAAAAACGGCTGCAGGTGTCAATCATGGCCTTTCTGCTGTTGAAAAGAGTTACCAGCTTTTGAGGCCACTGCTGCTGTTTCTTCCGCTTTTCATCTGATTGGTGATGTCACCGCACTTACCGCAAATGATAAACCTTCACAAACATTTTGTGTAAGTAGACATCATAATCTACTTTCTGGAGGAACAGAAATCCAGTAACTTGATTTTTCATTTCACATGCACTTTCACTGTATTTTTTAGCTCAC
This sequence comes from Ateles fusciceps, assembly GCA_036589455.1. NCBI lineage: Eukaryota > Metazoa > Chordata > Mammalia > Primates > Atelidae > Ateles > Ateles fusciceps. The sequence continues at coordinate 4,243,707 of JAZHEH010000196.1, forward strand.
CATGGCCCAAGGGTTTACGACAAATATTACAAAAATGTGTTGCCAAATAATAAGTAGAGTTACACCATAAAATACAGACAGAACCAATATGAATGTGATAAGTTTCATATTTCAATATCTAGTTTTCCTTGGGTTTTGAAGTTCACCTTACAAAATCTGTTTGTAAAACCAGACGATTTTAATCTTATTTTCAAGGAGACTTAATTCAGTTAATGCCAGGTGTAGTGGCTCACACCTGTAATCCCAGCACTTTAAGAGGCTGAGGCGGGAAGATTACTTGAGTCCAGGTGTTCAAGACCAGCCTGGGAAACACAGTCAAATCCCATCCTAAAAAATATAAATAAACAAGATTAGCCAGGCATGGTGGTACCCTTCTAAAGTCCCAGCTATTTGGGAGGCTGAGGTGGGAGGATTGCTTGAGCCCGGAGGTCACGGCAGTGGTGAGCCGCGATCACAGTAGTACCTTGCAGCCTGGACGACAGAGTGAGACCCTGTTGTCCAGGCTCAGGGTCTGGACAAGATTAATGTTTGAACAAATGGATTTGAACTACTAACCTCCCTAATGGCATCGATCATATTTACAAACCTAACAAATCAGGTTCCCTTAAACTCATTAAACTGTATTTGCAAATTCATTATTGTCTTTTAAAAATATTGCAAATGGTTCCAAGAAGCAATCACTTCTAAGTACTAAAGTCGATCCACCGAATCCAACAGGTAAGTTTGAACAGGTGTTACCGTGCCCTGGACTGTCCCAATACTGGGCAAAAACTCAGTAAAATGCTCCTATACTTTCCACCCAGAAGCACAGGCCTAGAAAGAATTGCTCCATGACACGATTTAAACCCAAATCACAAGGCTAATCTAATGCGTCGTTCCTCTAATGTGCCAAATTCTCTTCATATTTCAAACACTTTCAATACCAAACATGCCCGGTGTTTTAATTCTAGACTTAATTCTCCCCCTACGGGGATTTGTGGTTAGACTTACTCCATCATTTTGATGTGTAGTTCTAAGCCTTCCTCGTGTTAAAAAACTCTTGCCAGCTAAGAAAAAAATGCTACCTTCCCAGGCAGATGGGGGTTCCCCTCCCCTCCTGAAGTCTCTTAGTAACTGGGTACTTTTAACTTGGACACAGGTCTCTCTCCCTAATACACCCGCAGCCGTGTTGAGCCCTTTTTAGGGTCAAAACAGCAACTGGTGACCAGGACTCCAGACTCTGTATTTTCCTCATGCCCCAGTTCTGACTGATGGAGCCTGCCCTCCCACTCCTGAGACTAAGGTGTGGCACCAGATGTGAGTGAACAGGGAGTGGGCAGTGTCCACACAGCTCCTTCAGGAGCAGGCACCTGTCCTCTTTTCCTTTCCACTCTGTGGAGCTGGACCCCCGGCTGAGACCACAGGATGGAGGTCAGAAGCCCACCAGGGTGGGCCACAGCACAGGTGGGGGTTAGCGTGGCCTCCCTTTGGACCCCGTCCATTCTGACAGCTTTGTCTGGCTCCACAGTTACAACATTAAAGTTGTGTGGACTGCAAGACCGGTGGTCTGGGAACCCAAGGCAAGTGCATCCCAAGGGAGGGTGATGTCTCCGTGGATGTGTGAAGCCGAAGATAAGGCACAGCAGTGGGGTGGCAGGAGGAGCAGAGAAGTGTTCGTTGCTCAGACAGCCAGCGGCCAGCTGGGCACGGGCGGTGGGCGGGGGTGGGGTAGCAGAGCACAGACCCCCGTCCGGACGCAGCCGCAGCACCCAGCCTGGGACCAAGAGTGTTTCCCAGCTGTGAGTGGGGAGCTCCACATAACTCCACAAGACGAAACCTGCACTGAGGCACCAGAATCAGTCATGTATGAAACTTGCAACTATTACGTAATCTTTGATCTAATTCCCCCAAAATACTGACTTCTTTCCAAAAATGTCTTGGTTGTTTTCAAAAAATAAATAGCCAGGCCTGGTGGTGCCTGTCTGCAGTCCCAGCTTCTTGGAAAGCTGAGGTGGCAGGATTGCATTGAACCCAGGAGGTCGAGGCTGCAGTGAACCATCATCTCACCACTGCACTCCAGCCTGGGCAACAGAGCAAGATTATCTCAAAAAAAAAAAAAAAGTCCCAAATTAAAGGACCACATTCAGGAATTGTTGAAGTAAGATGATTTACAATAAAATAAAACATTGTAAACAACTGAAAACCACCAATAATTAGACACTGATTGAATCAGTTCGGGTAAACCTATAGAATAGAACACTTTGTAGACATTCAAAATGTTGCAGAAGAATATATAATAAGGGAGCATGTTCATAGTATGTAAAAAAATTACTTTGCTGGGCACGGTGGCTCACGCCTATAATCCCAGCACTTTGGAAGGCCAAGGCGGGCAGATCACCTGAGATCAGGCGTTGGAGACCAGCCTGGCCAACATGGTGAAACCCTGTCTCTACTAAAAATACAAAAACTAGCCAAGTGTGGTGGCTGACACCTGTAATCCTAGCTACTCAGGAGGCTGGGACAGGAGAATAGCTTGAACCCAGGAGGCAGAGGTTGCAGTGAGCCGAGATTGCACCACTGCACTCCAGCCTGGGCGACAGAGCAAGACTCCGTCTCAAAAAAAAAAAAAAAATTACTTAACTTTATTATAGCATAATCCCAATTTTGTACAAACATGTATTTACAGTTTTTAAAAGCTAAATTTTAAGCAATGACAAAAACAGATTCAGCATTAAAAGATAAATCATAAAATTCAGAAAAAAAATTAAAAACACTTTGAGGGTAACTTCACCTGACTGATTTCTCATGGTTCCCAGGGTGGCAGCCCCAGCCAAGCCCATCAGCCGCTGTTAGACTCCGGTTAGGCGGAGGGAGCTCGGCTTTGGTGTGCTGAGGGGCGAGCTCACCTGGCGAAAGCATTTTAAGGCTCCTGATGATAGAACTTAGGAGATGCTACTAATGTACAAATTGCACCATCCAGCACTTAGCAGATAAAAGATATTTGATGTGGAGTCTGAAAACCTGGGTTCCAGCCCCCCCATTCACTGTCCACTGACCCTGAGCAAGAGACAAGCTGTCCTGGACTCCAGGTGGATGAAATGAGCTAAGCCACTGTTCCTGCCGGCTCGCGGGGCCACTGTGAGGGTAAAAGACGCAAGGTGAGTGACGCAGCTTGCAGGGGGCAAGGGCGTGTGAAAGTTCTCTGGCACTGGGTTTTCACATTGAGTGACATTTCGGACCTCTGTTATCTCTTCTGTCTTCACCATGCTCTCTCAAACCCGGTTACCACATGGAGGCCACACAGGAATAGCTCGAGACCGCGGATAAGCCGCATTGACTGACTTAATCACGCACCCTGCCTGGCTTCATCGTCACTTCCAGAGAGGGGGTGTCTGCTGGCTCCATTCCACGCACCTGTGCCTCCTCCAAGGGTCAGAAGGGCACACGGGGAGCCTGGGAGAGAGGTTCTTTGTGGGGCAGCACCTTTCTTTGGTTTGGTTGTTTAGTTAAACAATACATATCACCGTGGTGCAGGGAAAACACAAACACACTCTTCCTCTGTTCTCTTCTTGTCCATCCCAAGGCCTACAGCCGTCCAAAAGCAGCCACCGAGGCATGCACCCCCAGGGTCCCGAGCTCAGAAGGGCCTGTGCGTCCTTTAAAGCTCTGCTGTGGACGTCTTGACATCTTCACTATTGGTGAACCAGGAGCACCGTGTTTTCCTTTTGCGCTGGGCTCTGCAGATTCTGTCCTGCCTGCCCCTCCTTCAGCCGACGTTCCTGCACGTCATAGACTTTGTCCTGGGCGCTGCAGGGCTGAGGCTCATCATCAGGAGAGAACTCTGGAGCAGAGGAGGTAGGAGAGGAACAGCCAAGCAGGTGGAGGGTTAGGTCTGCGACACGTAGAGGGTGTCCCCTCTTCACCCCCATGTCCTTCCTTCCAAATTGCAGGAAGGGACGGGGTGCACATACTTGCTGCAGATACTGCCTTGCAAAAAGCTGGGAGAGTGAGGGAGAAACTGCTCCCTGGTGTTCTGAACCCTGCCCCCGCTCCCAGTGGGTGGCTGGCTGTATTTCCGAAATGCAACCAGGGGTGAAAAGAGATTGTTCCGTTTGTCCTCAAATACTTTACAACAACATGACATTTATTTTTTTCCCCTCTCTGAGTTCCGTCTGCTTTGCAGCCAAGGAATGGAGGCGGAGGGGACGTGAGCAGCCCAGGGGTCCAGCCAAGCATCTCTGTGTCCGAGAGGCCCCGCCAGCTTGGGGTTCTGGGAAAGAGTACGGACAGGCCCTCCCCACGGGCACCAACCCTTCCTCTGCCAGGGAGAACTTCCTCCTGGCTCTCCTGGCTGCTGCTGCTGGAAATGACTTGTTTCCTCAACATCGTGATGAAAAATCACTCTCAGTAGTTCAAATTTGAGAAACAGGAACTGGCCTATATCTTTTTAATTTCCAAAACACTAAGTATATAAAAGCAAAGAGAAATGGAATTTTTATAACACTTTCTCCTTATTTCCTAACAAGCCCAAATGCAAAACACAAAGTTATGAATGGCAAAGCCTTCAAACCAAACCTGATGATCTTAGACCTGGGCATTGCCCATAATCTGCTGATGAAGCAAGAAAGGACAGATCAGAGAGGTGGGGTAACTTACCAAGGATCACACAGCCAGCAGTGGAGCCTGGGTGAGAATCCAGTTCTTCTAGATCTTGGGCCAGGAGAATAAGAGATGGAGCCTGACTCAAGCTAGAGTCACTGGGGTCAGAGAACCAAGGGTCACACCAGACATCACAGAAGATCAAACTAGTGGCCGGGGGAGACTCACTGGGATTGATACCCAGGCCTGTCTCCCAGCCAGGCTGTTCTGGAACTCTTGGGCTCAGGTGATCCACCTGCCTTGGCCTCCCAAAGTGCTGGGAGCCATGGTGCCCAGCCACCAGGGAATAATTTAGATATAAATCTCTCATGGGCAGCTGTGTAGCACCTGACCTGTTGATGCTCACCTCAAATTCTCAACGTCCTTATCATGTGGAGACACTGAAGTCACTAAAGCATCCTTGGGGGGTGGCTGACAGGGATTTGGAGGAGGGAGGAAAGGGGAGTTGTTTTACATGGATACAAAGTTTCAGTTTTGCACGATGAAAAAGTTCTGGAAATTGTTTGCACAATAAAGTGAGTATACTTAGCACTACTGAATTGTACACCTATAATTGGTTCACATAGCAAATTTTATTTATGTATATTTACCCGCAATTTTTTTTTTTTTTTTGAGATGGAGTCTTGCTCTGTTGCCCAGACTGGAGTGCAGGGGCATGATCTCGACTCACTGCAGCCTCTGCCTCCTGGGTTCAAGTGATTCTCCCACCTCAGTCTCCCTAGTAGTTGAGATTACAGGCGCATGCCGCCACGCCCAGCTAATTTTTATATTTTTAGTAGACATGGAGTTTTACCAGGTTAGCCAGGCTGGTCTCAAACTCCTGACCTCCAGTAATCCACCAACCTAGGCCTCCACAATTTTTTTTTTAAATTTCTTGGAGAAGTGGGCTGAGGCCTCCTGATCCCATCTCAGCACCATACTCCACTCCAGTCACATCAGCCTAACCTCAAAAATGAGGGAGGAGACAGCAGCTCAAAGAAACCAACAAGCCCGGGCTTTTCCACTATCCCCACAAAGAGGAACGCCATGGTTCCTTAAGATGCAGAGTTTCCGGGCTCCTACAAAAGCCTCCTATCCCCAGAGGGCTCTCTTGGCCTCCTGCCCTTGTGGAGGGTTCCGGGCATCATCCAAGACATTGGGTACAGCTGCTGGGGGAGGGGGTATGGCAGCCCATTTTTGGGTCCAGTGGTCAGGAAGACCTCTCAGAAGAGGTGACATTGGATCTGAGATCCGGAGGGTTAGACTGAGCTTTGGAGGGGCCTCCCACACCCATGAAAGAGCAGAGACAATGACCATGTCATCTAGTGTTTCAGCCCCTGTTCATCTAGCTCAGCTAACAAATGACCTTCTGATATGGTCTGGCTGTGTCCCGACCCAAATCTCCTCTTGAATTATAGCTCCCCTAATTCCCACATGTTGTGGGAGGGGACCTGGTTGAAGATAACTGAATCATGGGGCTTTCCCCCTTACTGTTCTTGTGGTAGGAAATAAGTCTCATGAGATATGATGGTTTTATAAGAGGAAACCCCTTTCACTTGGCTCTCGTTTCTCTCTGTTCCCTGCCACCATGTAAGACGTGCCTTTCACCTTCTGCCACGACTATGAGACCTCCCCAGGCTCCTCTGTGAGGACATTAAACCTCTTTTTCTCTATAAATTACCAGTCTCAGATGTGTCTTTATCAGCAGTGTGAGAACAGACTAATACACCTTGCCAGTGTTTAACCTTAGAGGTATATTCCTCTTGCACCAGTAATGGAGCCAATGATATTTGGAGGATCAAGATGCAACCGTAGGCCAGGATGGTGGCTCACACCCGTAGTCTCAGCACTTTGGGAGGCCAAGGTGGGCAGATCACTTGAGGTCAGAAGTTCGAGACCAGCCTCGCCAACATGGTGAAACCCTGTCTCTACTAAAAATATAAAAATTAGCCAGGCATGCTGACAGGCACCTGTAATCCTAGCTACTCAGGAGGCTGAGGCAGGAATATCGCTTGAATCCAGGAGGTGGAGGTTGCAGTGAGCCGAGATCACGCCACTGCACTCCAGCCTGAGTGACAGAGCAAGACACCATCTGAAAAAAAAAAAAAAGATGTAATTATAATGAGTTCAGTGTATTCTATGAGTCCCCAAACACTCACGTTTGCCAGGTGTGTGTGTCACCATGAGATGGGGCACAGGAGCTGCCCCAGCAGGAGGGTCACTTGGAGCAATAGGGAGCCCTGTGGAGGTCCAGTGTTCATCCACGCTGGGGCTAGGCATGAGAGGCTGCACACAGAGAGGGGACTCCTGCAGGGGTGACCTGAAGCCAGGACACCTAAGGATAAGCCCCAGTGTTTATGCTGCAAAACACTGCGACGCTGGCAGATGCACCGGCTGAGTGTTCGAGAATAGCACATTCCCGGCCAGCATGTGAACTCGCGTTCTTCCCACATAAAGGTCCCCTGCGGGAGTGACAAGGCCATGTGCCTTGAGCTCTGCTCACAGGAAAGAAGAACATGCAAAGCTAACGGGACCTCAGAAAGGCTGTATCAAATGAGGTTCACTTTCCTTCTGCCAGACGAGGGCAAGGGTCGGGGAGTGTGTGCTGCTTTCACTAACTGGGTGTCCGCAAGTTTCAATGTCTTAATGCGGAGATTGACTTTTTTAAGTCAAAGGGACCAACATGTCTTCTCTGAAACCTGCAGGACCAAGGTGGGTATAATTGCTTATGAGGGAACCTGGGATGACCCCTCAGCAGTTCTGACTCTAAAAACTGTCGACCTCTGGGGGATGTTACCTGCAGAGGGAGGGAGTTTTTGTTTATCCAGCAAGCATGTGAGTAGGTACTTAAATCGGGATGGCCACCTCTCCAGCAGCTTGACAGTCCCCCCACTGGCAAACTCATTGAATTTTCTGGAGGTCAGGTAAGTCCATAAAATATCACTGAATTAGCAGGTGCTAAATCAGAGGAGGTGACAAGAGGTCGGAAGGGTTTCTGGCTCTTTATTTAACTCCCTTCCAGCAAAAGGGTCTGTGATCTCTCCACTAAGTTCAGGATATGAAGATGCTTCCTCAGAAGGAAGGCTCTGGGTCCAGCTTCAGCTTCAGCTCAGAGGGTCCCTGTCTAACCCGACCAGCGCTGTCAGCCCCTCCCAGCCCAATCTGCTCCTTCTTCCTGAACTCGCCCCGAAGTCCCGTTGCTTGCTTGTTTTGAGCAGGGGATCTGTGAAGGGGCAGATCCTGAACATTTTCAGCTTTGCTGGCCGAGCGGCGCTCTGTCACACGCCTCTGCTGTTGTTGTGGGGAAAACAGTGTCAATGCGTAGACGATGTGTCCACGAAACGTGGGGCTGGCTTCCAACCCAGTGTTTTATGTTCAGAAAGGGGCAGCTCCGGGACCTGGGCTTATGGGATTAAACTGACTCATCTGGGGCCGGCATGGAATGTGAGAGGGAACTTGCCTCACCCACGGGCCTCCTTCTCCCCAAGAGCAGACATGCTGAGGCCAGAGAGAGGGCTTCACACTGTGGCCTCCAGGAGCCCCTGCAGGCTCAGACAGAGCCGTGGGAGGCCAGCAGAGCATGTGGTCCCCTTCCATGTATCAGCATCTTTGCAGATTCCTCTAAAGAACACAGAGCTGTTCTGCTAAAAGCAGGCAACCAGTGCAGAAGCTGCCAGCCTCGATTCTCTTCGGTCCCCAGATGGCCTCTGTGACCGCACCGAGCGGTGGCCGCTTGGACAGGGTCCTCAGACGGCCTGTGGGAGTTCAGTCAAGGTGGTAAGAAAAATTTTAGAGGAAAAATTGTAAAGATAGTTAAAAGAAATAGTCACAAATCTTCTTGGAAGGCGGGGGGTGTTGCATAGGGTCAGTAAAAAGTTTAGCTGAAGGCAGCTGAATTCTCTTAAAAGCTTAAGACTCAGATAAGAATGTAAAAGAGTTTATCTAAATAGCTTTAAGACCAAGTTTGACCATCTACAGGTACATGATTGCTCTCTACTGGGAAGTCGGCAATGTCAGTTACCCGCTAGTGGTGTTTACACCAGACCTTTGTCATTTAACCTGTACTAAATAAATGCGAACCTTGCTGGTTAGTCAGGGCCGTGGCTGGGAACTCTTTACTGGACCCTTCTCAGGATCGGTGAGTGGCCCGGACCCCTAAGCCTGCTCTCACTGGATACCTGTGTCTAAGTGCATACCTCAGTCACAGCCTCTGTGACTTTGCACCCATGCAGTGGCTTCTTGGATGGGGCGTTGGTGCTGGACTGAGCCATGTCACTGGTGACAGCCTCTGCCCCATGTTGTCCTTGTCTTCTGAGTGACAGCCCCCCGGTCCTTGTCAGCCTCCTGGGGAGGATCCTCCCTACTCCTCCTTAGTTCCAGAGCACACCACCAGGTCATGTGCCCCTTCCAGGCTGGGATGTGGGCAACCTGGCGGTGCCTGCTTTAGGTCACTGTTGGAACTTGGCATGCAGTGGGTAGGTGGCAGGGGGAGGTTTACAGGTTGCCACGGAGTCCTGGGTGTCCCAGCAGCAGGCCTGCCCCATTCATGAGTGGACCCCAGCTCCCTCTGTCCTCACAGCACAGCCCCTCCGACAGTCACGGAAGCGGGAGCCAGGTCGTGTGTTTACAAACAGCACCAGCATCTTGTGGAGCAGTTACCAACCTGGCTCACTCCCCCTGGGCAGGAGGGCTGATGGTGAGGCCCAGTGGTGCCAGGGCTTGGCCTGGCCTTGCTGGTTGGTGGTCACAGCTCCAGCTGGAATAGACCAACCACTGCAGAAGGTGGGGAAAGGGTGGCACTGGAGTCCTCTGTGCACAGTAGGCAGGGCTGCTCAGGAGGACTTGGGTGGCAGCTGGTCCTCACTGCCCTTCCATTTAGGGCACAAAGCTGCCTGCAGATTGATCACCATCTGAGGCTGGCAGGAGGGCCAGACAGTCCTCACACATATGGCACTCCTCACGCACACGGCAGTACTCACGCATGGCACTCCTCATGCGCGTGGTGCTCCTCACATACATGGCAGTCATCATGCACATGGCAGTCCTGATCCCACCAGAATGGCATTGAGACTCCCTGTTACACTCGGGGAAACTGACACTAGGCAAGGCTGAGGGACAGGCTGCCCTGTGGCTGGGGCTGGAGCTCCACACACCCCAAGGCTTTGCTCCGTCCTGGCACTCCATGGCCTCCCAGGTGGGGCACCCATGGACCACCTTGCTCCAAAGCCAACCTGACGTGGGGGAAGCCGCAATGGAAACAAGAGAATAGACGCGACAGGAAGCACTCCCCCAAAGGACGCAGCGAGGCCTCTCTGGAAAAGCACCTTGCCCTTCCGGGGCTGTATCTAAAGGGGAGGTGCACTCTTAGCTGCCCCTCCATAATCCCCTATGGGCCGCAGGGAGGTGAGGCTCCTGCCTGGGCTGGTTCCCTGAAGGGAAAGCATCTCATAAGGTCATAATAGCACCTTCTCCAGCTTCTCCTGGGGAGCTCCAAGGATGACCTCACCTCTGCCACTACCTGTGAGACAAGGAAATGCAGGCACAGCCTCTCGTTCTAGAATGGGAAGAGGGACACTGGGACTCTGCCTGGGTTAACTGCAGGACCCAGGCCTTCGAGGCCTCCCCCAGGCACAGCTGACCTCATCCTGGTTTTGACGGCTGATTGACAAGCATTCATTCAACATGCTTTGCTTGGGGACAGACACCAGATTCATCAGATGGGAATGGGGGTGGATTTGGGGTGGGACCAGCTCACGGAGAACCTTGGTTTCCAGGGCATATGGATGCTTTTCTGTAAAGAGGGGCACTCTGTGAATGTGTGTGGCCAGAGCTGGGCCTGGGCAGAGGTGTGAGTTTCAGCCCTGGGGGTGCAAGGGAGCCAGCGGAGGGAAGGGAGCAGCCCCCATCAGAAGCAGCCTGGGGTGCGGGGAGGAGAGGCATTGTTCTAAAGTAGGGTTTCCGGAACATTTTTGCACCTCAGCGGCTGCTCAGAGTATTTTAAAATAGCATATGTAGGATTCCAAAGAAACCCAATGATGTTAAAACACAGACTTCAAAACTAAAGTGAGATACAAGAGTATCTGAGCTTTCTGTGAGCACATTTCATTGCAAGATGGCACGGGACCTAATGACCATCGCACTCTTCCCGCCGTGATGAGGGAAAACACCGTTTCTACACAGCAGCAACCCTGAGATGTGACATGAACGTTCCTGTGACTTCAGCTGGGAACAAGGTCACGTGCTAACCACGAACACCACTGCAAGTTGTTTACTTTCAAAATAGAAGGAAATTCTAAACTTCACTTAGAGGTTAGTAAAACCAAGATGCAATTTTTTTCTCCTGATTTTTTCCTCAAGGGAAGCTGCCCTGTAGAGACTTCTGTGAAGGTCAGGGGCACAGGAAGCCCTGAGATCAGCCAGAACCTGATGCCTGAGTGTCGGGGTACCAGCTGGGGGAGCCCTAACAAAACACACGAGGGTGGGACCCCCAGCATTGGCAGAAGCGAGGAGGCTCCTGAGACCAGTAACTGCTCCCCGGACTGTCGCAGTGAGGAAGCCAGCACCCAGGTGACCAGTGGAGGTCAGAATTAGGACTCGGACTGGCCCTGGCTCCCAGTGCCATACTTACCCCGATCGAGACCCTGGGGGCAGACTCCTGGGCAAACATTCCTAGGACAGCCAGACATGGATCAGCCAGTAGGTACTTCCAAAAGAAGTCAACACTCCCATCCCGAGCACCCCCCCAACACCACACGCAAGGCGCTAAGGATGCCCAGAGCCACTCCATCTTGGGGTGCTGTCATCTGACTGCAGAAAACCATCTTCTCCAGGGGGTGCTGGGGTGTCCTCATGGCTTCAGGGCTCTGGCACTCATCATCTGGACCCCTTTTCAAAGGAAAATTCCCCGGGTGAGGTGAGGCTGGCATCTGCCCCCTCACCCCTGTGCCAGCTGGGCGGCCCCACCCAGCCTGGCTCTAACACCTGTGCCCCCACCCCTGGAGCCTCTGTCCTGTTTCACGGCATCCTCACATCCACCCAGCACTGCCCACTCTGCCTACAGCACCCCATGCCCCCAACATAGCACCCCTTGCCCTGCACCCACACACAGGTAGAATGTGGGGTCTTCAGGGTATTGGAGGAAGGGAGGGGCGGTGCAGAGGTGGGGTATCTGAGCTCCCATGCAAATTGTCCCTACGACCCCCCACCGTCCCCAACCTTGTACCACTTCCATGGTCCCCAGACTTCGGGCTACAGGATCCTCCATCCCAGCCCCCACCCCACTGGCTTGCCTGAGCCGGGAGGCCCGGCGGTCTCAGCATTAGGGCGACCTACCTGTCTCATCTTGCCGGGAAACTGGGGATAATAACGCTTACCTCACAAGGAAGGTGTGGGGATTCATGACTTAATGCTGCCAAGCACCCCTGTGGGTCTGCTGAGCCAGCCAAGGAGGGCCGGCTGCCCTGGGACCGGAGCCCAGCACTTGGGACTACCGGGGCTCGGTGGGAGCCCTGAGAGTTTGCTCAGTGCTGGCTCTGACTCTGGGGATTTTCTGGACATTTCTTCCAGCCCCATCTGGAAGATCCCTGGCGTTGGAGCAGCAGAGTGCTAAGATGAGCTGGCTCGGTCTGGGAGCCATGAGCGGAGGGAGGAGGAGGCCTGCAGTGCTTCCACACGGGGGCCCGAGATGCCCGGAGCTCAGAGCAGGTGAGAGTCCCAGATCCCCAACATGGGGAGGTTCTGGGGTCCGAGCTCGGCACCCCCTCCCGTGGGACATCCTGCTGCACCTCGGCCACGCTTCTAGAGGCAGGTGGCAGGGGAAGCCCCTTCGGGATGACACAGCTCCCCATGGGGGCTCTGGCCTGTCTTTAATGGAAGAGTTGCTCCCCCTCACCTGCATGCCAGAAAATTATACTCAAGCAGCAGGCTCGGGGACCTCTGAGACCCTGGTGACCATGGCAGGCCCCAGCACCAGCACCTGTCAGCCACTCCCCGGTGCTTCTCAAGTCAAAGGAGAACAGAGCTCCTGTGAAAGGCAATCAGGTCTCCTAGACATGCCCCACCCACCACCAGAGCATCTCTCCCCCTCACGCATGCGTGACCTGCAGGGTGGTCAGGGTCCCCCCCCACAGAACAAAGCTCATCCCTGAATGAGCGTCCACGCTGTTTAGACCTGCTGGGCATGAAAACAGTGGGGCTGGGTGCTGGGCATGTACGGAGCAATCAGGCAGCACACCCGCCCTCGGGGCCTTCATTCATCGTGGAATGTCTGTTAATTACACACTCCAGGTGCTGGACCACAGCAGTGAAGGACCTTTGGCCTCCACGACAAGCTCTCCCGGACGGGCCTGCGATGACGGGAGCACTGGGTCATGTCCCACAGTTCTCTGAGTCTCCCAGCCATGGCCTGCGTGCGGGCCTTGCCCAGCTGGCTTCTGTTCACTGAGGGTCAGCACGCAGAGCAGTGGTTCCCAGCACCAAGAAGAGGTGAGTCCAGCAGGTCACCTGCCAGGTTACCACAGGAACAGGAGGTGGAGGAGGACAGGGAAGGAAGCGAGGGAGGTGGCCGGTCCTCCATCTGTACCGTCCACCCACAGAGTCCTGGCAGGATCACAGCGTGGCGCTACCTGAGCCGGCTGCCCTTTTGAGTCAGCACATGTCCCACTGGCCCCACGGCAGAGCACACGCACGGCCTGGAAACATCCCCGTCTCCCTCAGGAGACACACGGAAGAGCTGTTCCTTCTCCCCCTTTAACCGAAAGGGCACACGGAGGCTCAGAGAGCCAAGGATTTCTCTAGCACAGCTATTCTGTCCCAGGGGTGATCTTCACCCCCCAGGGGACATTGGCAAGGTCTGGAGACACCTGTGGTTGTCAAAAGTAGGCAGAGTGTGCTGCTGTCATCTGGTGGGTGGAGGCCAGGAACACTGCTCAACGTTCTAGAAGACATGCAACAGCCCCATCACAAAGAATTACCCAGCCCTAAACCCCAACCCCTATCCTGTGGAGTCATGAATGGGGATGGGGCACCTAAGACCTGTGCCAAGTGCCTTCACCCCCATCATCTGTCGACTGAGGCCAACAATGAGAAGCACTAGACCCACTGGGCACGCTGGCTGCACCCACCGTCTCCCTACGGGACGGGAAATGGGCTGCACGCAGGGCTGCCTGGTGGCAGAGCTGAACGCAGCTTGTGCTGTGTGCTGAAGCCCAAGTCCTCAGCCACAGCTCCAGCACTTCTCAAATCAGGCCCAAGGCAGCAACTGGGGGCTGCTGGAAGCCACAGGAAATTCGGCACTTTTTCCTGAGCGTGAAGTTCATTAAGAAAGTTGGAGAAAGTGAGAATTTACTACTGTGTAATTCGGAGCCTTGCTACTGCCTCCCTTGCTTAACGGGCCTTCTCTCTGTCTGCTTCTCAAGACTGTCTTTCCTTTGGGGATGGAAAGTTATCAGATCCATCCTCCTCAAACCAGGGTGGGGAATGAGACAGCAGGCCAAACTGCACGGGGCACCCAGGCCTGGAACTGCGAGGGAAGAGAATCCTGTGTGCCCAGAAATATACAACAATCTCCTGCGTGCAGGAAAAATATACACCATGTTCAGTGTTAGCCATCCTCCTGGCCAGAGCCTTCCAGGGCAGGGGAACCTGAGAAACAGCCCCAGAGTCTCCCAGGCAGGGGCATGAGGTGCAGGGATATGGTGTGGGCCAGCTTGATCCTCAGACCAGAAGGGATGCAGGATTCCTCTGGATCAGGACCAGGGGGAAATGTGTGGGCAACAGAGCTGACTAAGTCTCAAAAAAAACAACAACAAAAAATAATTATTCAGCTTGTAATTGCTTTTTAATAACCAGATAATCAATACAACAAAGAAGATACTTATGTTTTCCTTTAATGTAAACATACATTATTTTTTCTTTTTGAAAGAGCATTTAATTTTTTGTCTGCAATTACAATTTTCACTTTATTAGAAACAAAAATTACATACCACCACAGTATTTTCCCCTTGTCCTTATATACCAAGATATTTTAGTGCAAATTTGTTTTCCCCCCAGTTTTATTGAGTTATAATTTATATCCAATAAAATCCACCTATTTTAATTTAGCAATGGGTAGCTGTAGTGTAACCATCACCACAAGGAAGAAATAGAACAGTTTTGTCACTCTGAAAAGTTTTCTTTTGACCTTCCCCCGGAGCCCTGATCCCAATTACTAATAATCTCGAAAGCATCTTTTAAGGCTTTAAACAACGTAATTGAGGTATAATTGCCAAATAATAAACTATACATATTTAAAGTGTACAATTTACACATGTTGACACCTGTACAAGTCCTGAATCCACCCCAACAACAAGACAGCCGACACATGCATCCTTCCACTGTGTGGACATACTGTGATTTGTCTATCCATCTCACCCAGCGTCGGACATTTGGATTTTTTCTATTTTTGCCTTTACAAATAAAGTTGCTATGACTTTTGCTTATCTATGCAAAAATCTTCACTTGGGCGCAGACTTTCATGTCTCTTGGATAAGTTCCTTGGAGTAGAATGACAGGGTCACGTGATAGTTGTGTGTTTCATTGTCAAAAAACAACAGTCCGTTTTCTAAAGTGGTTGTACCATTTAATATTCCTAAGTACAGGCAGTGAGAGCTCTGGTCTCATATCCTTGCCAACACTTGGTGTGAGAGCTCTCATCTCAGTCATTCTAAGCTGTTTATAATAATAGCCAGTGTAGTCTTCATTTCTGTTTCCCTAGTGACTGATGCTGCTGAATCTCTTTTCACGTGCTACTTACCATTTCTATATGTTGGGTGAAGTAGCTATTCTTTTCTCTCTTTTTTTATTTTTATTTTTTGAGACAGAGTCTCACTCTGTCACCCAGGCTAGAGTGCAATGGCACTACCTTGTCTCTGCAAACTCTGCCTCCTGGGTTCAAGTGATTCTCTTGCCTCAGCCTCCTGAGTAGGTGGGATTATAGGCGCCCACCACCATGCCTGGCTAATTTTTGTGTTTTTAGTAAAGATGGGGTTTCACCATGTTAGTCAGGTTGGTCTCCAACTCCTGACCTCAGGTGATCCACCCACCTCAGTCTCCCAAAGTGCTTGGATTACAGGTATAAGCCACTGTGCCCGGCCTCTTCTTTTCTTTTTTAAAAAATTAGGTTATTTGTTTTCTTTTTGAGTTTCAAGCAATCTTTATCTATATGGCTACAAGTCATTTATCAGATGGGTGATTTGCAAGTGTTTTCTTCCAGCCCGTGGCTTTTCTTTTCATTCTTTGACCAGTGTCTTTCAAAAGGAGAAGAGCCTCTTCACTTTCATGAAGTCCAATTTATGGTTTTGATTTTTGTTTTTAAACATCGAGTACTTTTGATGTTGTGTCTAAGAAATCTTTGCTGGCTGGGCACTGTGGCTCATGCCTGTAATCCCAACACTTTGGGAGGCCAAGGCAGGAGGATGGCATCAGCCCAAGAGTACCAGCCTGGACAAAATGGTGAAATCCCATCTCTACAAAAAATGCAAAAGAAATCAGTTCTGTGTGGTGGCACGCCTATAGTCCCAGCTACTCAGGAGGCTGGGCAGGAGGATCACCTGAGCCTGCAATGAGCCACGATTGTGCCACTGCACGCCACTACACCCCAGCTGCGGAGAGAGAGCAGAAACCTGTCTTGAAAACAAGAACAAAAACAAAGAAAGAAACAAGAAATATTTGCCTAACCCCAAATCACTAAGATTTGCTCATACATCTTCTTCCTTTTTGGTGGTTTGGAGTTTTACATTTCAACATGTGCTTCACCTTGTGTTAATTTGGTGTGTTTTGAGGTAGAACTGTAGAGTGTTGCCCTTTTTCTGAGTCATTTTCTGGTGGCAAAACAACGGAGGTCCACTTTACCTTCTATAAAATGGGGGATACCTCCCAACTTAAATCATGATTTCAAAGATTGAATAATTTTTTTTAATCTAGTACATGCTAATAGCTCAGGAAATGGTAATTATTCTTCCTGCAGATCTGACCAAGTGATCAAGGCCAACTGCAAATGGGTTACACCCGAAGCCACTGGCCCCACTTAGCAACCCCAGGATACGGGAGGAGGCAGGCTGCTGCCCCGACTCAGAATGCAGGCAAATGGGTTACACCCGAAGCCACTGGCCCCCACTTAGCAACCCTAGGATACGGGGAGGAGGCAGGCTGCTCCCCCGACTCAGAATTCAGTGCCAACGAATTCTTCCTGGAAAGGGGCCTGATTGGCCCGGCATGGTGGCACTTTGAAAGGCTGAGGCAGGGGGATCACCTGAGGTCAACGGTTCAAGAACAGCCTGGCCAACATGGTGAAACCCAGTCTCTACTAAAAATACAAACATCAGCTGGGCATGGTGGTGGGCATCTGTAATCCCAACTACTCAGGAGGCTGAGGCACGAGAATTGCTTGAACCTGGGAGGTGGAGGTTGCAGTGAACCAAGATCATGCCATTGCACTCCAGCCTGGGGAACAGAATAAGACCTGGTCTCAAGAAAAAAAAAAAAAGGTGCCTCATTACCTGCTTATTCAACTCAATTCAAAAATCATCCCTTCCTCCCACTATTCTCCACTCCACCAAGGAGACTTCTGCCAGAAACTTTTACTCACCCACTTCTAACCCACACGGGCAACCCCTGCAGGAGCCACTTCATAATTTCCTGTAATTAACTCTCTGTGCCAACTCTGCACATTACACGTGCCCAGGACAGAGCAGACTCCTGGGAAGGGCAGTGAGGCGGTGGAGAGAAGCCAGCCCTGGACCCAGAGAAGCATGGGCAGAGGAGGTCCCTGGCTTGCGAAGCGCAGCTACGGGGCCACAGTCTGGGGAATCAGTCATTGGGCCTGCGACTGCCCAGAGCAACAGCATGAAGTCAGTCACAGGCATGGGGGCACCTAGAGGGGGCAACCCTGCTGGGCCTCGGCCTTCCCTGTGGGAATGAAGCTGCTGGCAGGGCTGCTGAAACAAAAGTGGTCCATCTCAAAGCGAGAGGCTCACAGCAATTGTGTTTCCTTGCTCTGGGATGTTTGGTTGTCTTCCAGAGGGGTTTCCACACACCACCTGTCATTGCACAGCGCAGGTCCAAGTTCACACATCCTTCAAAGCGGGTGACTGGACATAACCAGATTCCTGGAGTCCTCAAGACCATGAGGGAGGGGCCATAGGGAGACATGAGAGCATGATGGCATGTGGTGAATTCTAGCAGCCTAAGAAATAAGCGAAGCAGGAAACCACGGAGGTGGTGTTCAGGGCCTCAGAAGGGACTGGAGCACTGGCCAAACACTTGTCTCTGTTAGAGTGAGCAGAATAAAAGCATGTCAGAAAAAACAAGAAGGAACCCTGGCGATTTCTGTCACTATCAGGAGGCAGTGGACTGCAAATCATTGATAACCCATCCACTATGCCTTAAACACGGAGGGACTGTCCTTCTCCCATCACAAGAAGACAGAGCAATGTCCCTACCGGGGGCTTCTGAGGTTCACGTTGTCAGAGCCAGGATCTTAGCAGTTCTTGGGTCTTCTCTCAAGGTCACTCATCTCTGAGTCACCTCTGTCTGCAAGGAGGACTGAGATGGTGAGTGTTTAGCTCTCCATCCTCGGGGTGGAGGCAGGCAGGGGAGAAGAAGTTTGGGAAGGGTGCTGGGTTGGCCACTCATGACCACTCTGAGCACCCTGGGGGCCAGGCACGCTGCTTCTGCAAGACAAGTGTGGTCCCGAGCCCACCTGGAAAGCTGGGAGCTGGCACATGTTCCCTGAATTCCTGCCTCCCTGCTTCTCCATCCGCAGTGTTGCTCACCGAATTCTTGTTGTAACCTGCCTTGGCTGTGAGCTCTGGGTGTTTGCTTCCTCCTTGGGTAGCTGCCAGTCTGAATTATTTATGAACCTAAGGTACACACTGATGGCGTTCCAACAAAGGCCACCAAAGGGAGCAGCCTGTCAGTAACCCTGAAGCTTAGCACGCAGCAAAAAGGACTCGGATAAAACTGTAAGCTTCCTCTGCAGGGAAGAGGAAGGCCTGGAATGCTCCAGGGGAGCCGGAGGTGGCCACAAGCAAACCCACGCCTGCTCTCCCTCCATTTTCCAGGTGCCGTAGGCTGGCTGCGGTAACTGGGAGCTGAGAACCGGTGGATGCCGGGGCACGGACTGGGCCACATGCCTTGGGGTCCCTAGGACACAGGCCAGTCCCCGAAGGTAGGAATGAGAGCCCAGACTCTGGAGGCAGGAGGACCAGGGTTTATGCCCTGGCAATTCCTGATGGGGCTGAGGATCGTAACCTCTTTGTGCCTCAGTTTCCCTATCTGGCCAGTAGGGGTGCTGTGAGAATTAAATGCAGCCATCTCTGTGCATTAGATTGTTTCCAACAACAACAACAACAAAAATGGCCACAATTGTTCCCCCTCCCTAGTTCACACCCCCTGGCAATGTGACTTTACAGCAACGCTCACCAAGAGGCGGAGTCTCTTCCACACCCTGGAATCTGGGCGGGCCTGTGACTTGCAATGGCCAATGGAATGCCCTGCAAGTGACGTCATGCCCTTCAGAGCCTTGCAGCTTCTGCTGGTGGGAATGCCCAATGGCAGAGCCCAGGGAAGTTATGTAAGGGGCCCAGCTAATGAGTGGCAGGGGCCAGAGGGGTTGGCCTGTGGGACCGTCTAAGGCCAAAGGCCGTCCATAAACCACATAGGATCATCTCCTGAAGGGGAAGTGGGCTCTTTTTTTTTTTTTTTTTTTTTTGAGATGGAATCTCGCTCTGTCACCCAGGCTGCAGTTCAGTGGGCGACTTGAACCTGCTCTGCAACTGCCCAGAGACAAAAGCTGTTTTGCTGGGAGTCTCCGGCGGCTCTGCGCATCTCTGAGACGGCAGGTGACAATCGCTGTTTTTAGCAGAGATGCATGTTTCTAGCACTATTTCATCAATGGCTTATGTGGTAAGTAGGTGCTCAGCAAAGGCGTCAGTTAATTGAAGAACCCCCTGGACCAATGTGAGAATCTCCAGGAGCGCTCCTCAAGGCACAGACGGCAGAGCCTTGCCCTAGATTCCATGAGTCTGGAGTAGGGCCCTGCACTTTTCATTAGTCATGAGTTCCAGGTGATGCTGGTGCTGCTGGCTGGGGACCCCACTGTGTGAACCGCAGGCATAGTGTATAGAAGCCTGTCTCCAGAGCCAGATGGCCCGGCTCTGCAGGGCGGCTCTGCAGCTACTCAATCTCTCCCTGCCTCAGTTTCCTCATCAGTAAAACTGAGGGAGTTTCAATGCACATGCCACCTGGTAAATGCCACATAAACGTTATTTAAAACATAAGGATGAACACAGAAAAGAGAGAACAAAAGTGAAACTCCCCCACCGCTCTCAGTTTCCCTCCTTTTCCTTCTGCCTCCTCGCCCTGAGCTGGAATGAGGGGGATGTGGAACCCGGGCTCCATGCTAAGACCCTGCTGTGGGCAACCAGCCCTAACTCCCCAGAATAAGCAAATCTCAAGGTCAAATATAGACTCCCAGGCCCTGGGGCGCCAATGGCTCCAATCTCCTCAACTCACAGAACCCGAAGAGCCAGTTCCTCTGGGCACAGAACAACCTGAGCTGGGCATTGAAAGGAAGGGAAAGAAAACACCCCCGAGGAGGTATTTCCAGCGTGCCCAGGGCAGCTGGGAGGAGGTTTCATGGCGCCCGGTTCTTCTGTGGGCAGAAAGGATCAGAATCTCACATCTGTACCTTCCCCACTGTCACAGGCTTATGCCAGGAATGGCCTGAGCGGGGCAGCCCTCCAGGGTTCCTGGGAGGCAGGGCTGAGGACCCGGGCAGGCCTGGGTGAGCCGCCGCACGCACTCCTCTTACTGGTGACTTCCCTGCGGAATCACAGCTCTTCCTGTACTCCTCAGTTTACCTCCATTTGCACTAGCAAGAGGCTGGGGACAAGAACTTTCCTGTACCTCCTTCACTGGCTCTTTCTCCCTCTCAAAACCCCTACCAGGGCAGCTGGAGAACTCTCTGGAATATGAATCAGACCCCAGAGCCACCTTCACATGGTTCAGTGCCCATAAGACAGCTCGAGGGCTGCTCCTGAGTTAGTCAAGGTTCCTCACCTCATCCCACAACCCTGTCCCTGCCACCTCCCACAGCTGGGGCCCTCCAACATCAGCAGTCACCCCTGCAAGACTTGGTGCCTGCTGTTCCCTCATCCGGGAAAGCCCTTCTGCACCTGGACCCCTGGGGAGCCCCCAGCACCAGCCTCTGGGGCAGCCTCTGCTGGTCACTGTCACAGTGGCTTCTCTCCGGTCTCCCACCATGTGCTGCGTCTACAGCAGTCTACAGAAGTAGACACAATCTCACAATCTCCCTCTGCCTCAGTTTCCTCAGTAGCCCTGATCACAATGTAGAAATGGCCTGCTTTCGTGTCTGGCCCTCGATTGACTCTGGGCCCCTTGGAGCAGGGTTGGGGCCTCCACGGTGAGCCTTCTCTTCCCTGCTCCGGCAGGCCCAGAAACTCCAGCCTCATGCCATTTGGGCACCTCACCCACACAGCACTCCAGGGCATGGGCTCTGGGCCCCAACTCCCTTGGCCTAAGCTCCACCTTGGCCGAGGAGCTGAGGCAAGGCCTTTCACCTCGTGGTGCCTCTGATTTCTTATCTGCAAAATGGGTACAACCTCTGACTCAGAAGACTGAGAGGTTTTGCAGGTCTCTCACCCTGCCTGGCATGGGCACACCCATGGGGCTGAGGCGCAAACCAGAAAATCTGCTTCTCCTGGATGAGAAAAATGAATGTCAGGCAGTCCAGAGAGTGACCCACACAGTATCTTGGTCGGCAGACAGGCGGATTATCAGAAGGAAGCAGGGAGGCCGCACTGGGACGGAGAGGCAGGGACGTTGGACCGAGCAGCTCCAGAACAGAGGCAGCTGTGGAGGCTCACTGCCCCGTTCCTGCACCAATGCTTTCCGCTTCTGCTCTGAGACATTCCGCCTCCCGCCGTCTCACCTGGAGGCCTCCAGACCTGCTTTCCTAGGCAGGACCGCTCTTCCCTGGACAGGTTCCCCCACCAACCCCTCCAGGCCTGGCACATACAGGCTTCCCCCAGAGGCAGAGCCGGCCGGCCAGTGTGCAGGGCCCAACCTCTGCCCAGACACATGCAGGTTTTGCAGCTTGACCTTCTGAAGACAATGGTATTCTCCACTTTTCTTCTTGGTGGCCAGGGGTGGGGTGGGGAGGTCCCCCTCATTGTCACCATCTCGTCCCCTGTGTGTCTTCAGAAGGCATCCAACACTTGTGAGTGTTTTAAATAAAAAACCAGGTCCACTGCAGACAGGCAGTTTAGACAGAAGCCATCCTCACCCAACTGCTCACCGAGGTATCAGACAATGCCCTGTGGCCACCACAGGGTGCTGACCATGTTAATTTCATCCGTTTTCTTAAGGCTTCAGAAATGGATTTGGGAGCTGAGATCAAACAGTCCAAAGGTACGTATCTAACATACACACACCACACACACACATACACACACTCATTCATGCATACACAGACACATAGGTACACACATGCACACACACGTGCAAACACGTCACAGACCCAAACAATAAGCACACAGCTTTACTTGGTTTCTTAAATCATTTTTGCTTCAGGTTTTCACACAATGAAGACAATGTTAAGCTGAAAAAAGAAGATTGAAGGTGACCTACTGGTCTTTAAGTGTGTGCCTGTGTGAGCACCTCTACTCAGAAACCCACTGAAAATAAGGAAGGTAACGACAGAAGAAATCAATGACTCTCCACTTCTAATTTTGAGGACAGGACAGAAAACGATCTCCAGGGGTAGCCGCGTGGAGCTGGCGGCTGCGTGTGAGACGTCGTTCCCGGCATCCGATTTCTAAGACGTGAGCCCACATAGGACTCCTGTGCCCACTATCAGTCACGAGAGAATCAGCCTGGCTGCCTCCCAGCACAGGCGCTGCTCCCCACGGGGAAGAGCTTTCCTCCCGAGGCTGGAGAAGGGGCCCACAGCCTCTGGTAGCGGCCGGCTGCAGATGTCTGCTAAAGCAGCGCCCGCTTGGGCGTGCCAACGTGAAGTCAGACAGGCCAGTGACACTCTGGTCAGCAGTCACCACCGGCCGTGTTGACTTGGGCCAGCCCCCAAGTTTCCCAGAGCTGTGGTTTTCTCCCCTTGACCCACTTCACAACCATTTCATCAAGCGACTACTGTTTCGGAGCTGCGGTGACAGCGGCCGGCTGATGAAATGGCTGTGCAGATAGACACCATGTTGGTCAAGTCCTGACTTTACAAAATGTGTCAAATAAGTGTGCGATGAATGGTAGCTATGATTGGTCTGTAACAAGGGGAAATACAGCATCTGAGGGAGGCAGGGTGCGCTGCGTGGGAAAGGTACCACCTTCCGGTAGGAAAATGTGCCTTGAAAAGGCCCCCTGAGGACAGGGGTGTCAGTAACAAGACAGGCTGGGGTGCTCCAGGCAGGGAGAGATGAGGTTATTTTTTCTCCTGCAGGAGAGGGGTTGATACGAAGGGAGGGAGGAGGAAGAGAAGAGGGAGGAGAGACAGGGGAGGGAGGAGGGAGAGGAGCCAGGAGAGGTGGGTGGGACGGGAGCTGGAGATATGAAATTCCTTCTTGGTGAGTAACCAGAGGACCCGGCAAGCAGAACCTCCACCAGACAGTGGGTGTGAGAGTTTTCTTTGAACACAGATGAGTACAAACAAGGAAACACAAAATCTCCGCCCGTGGACGACCCCTGAAGACACTGCGAAAATAAAGCCCTGTACTGGAAGAAAATCCAGACAGTCCAGGAAGGTACAAAATGAAGACACAGCCTCTCCCATCCCCACCTCCACAAAGAGTTTCCCCAAATATCTTCTGTTCCCGAGATGGCCCCGAGGCAGGGAGAATGGCGCAGGCTTCCCATCCCTGGGACTGCAGGAGCGGCTGCAGCTGCTGAACTCCTGGCTATGGATTTAGTGGCTTCAAACAACAAACATTTATTATCTTACAGTCCCAGGCGCAGGAGTCCCAGATGAGTCTGAGGTGTGAAAGCCAGCTCCGAATCCAGCATCATGCTTACGGAAGCTGCTCTGTGCCTTGTTGCCAAATTGCTGCTGCTTTAAGCTCCTAAACACAGCCTTTTCTTGTTCCTTCTCTGCGTTGTTTCTCTGCTGAGCAGCTGCAGATGGAAAACCACCTATGATATTTATATCCACCAAAGCCAACCCTTCTCTAGTCTGGCAGGCATGTGGGACTCTGGCACGGGGTGGAGGGGCCCCTCGCTAGGTCCCCTTGCTCCAAAGCAGGACAGCAGTTCCTATCAAGCACCTGACACGCATGAAGCCACTATTAGCCCCATTGTGGAAACAAATGAAGACCACCCACCTGAGACCAAGCCCGCGTGTGTATTCTGAGCTGGCGCTAGTGAGGGGGCTGCCTCTACCACCTGCGTTTGGCAGAGACTTAGGGCAGGCAGTGGGGAACTTGGTGGTGGACGGCAGACCCCAGGGGTGCCCCGATGAGGCCGTCTTCAAAAGAAGCTGGGAAGGCTCGTGGGAGCGGACATCCTAGGGGATTGGCTGGGGCACATATCTGACTTTCTCTGGTTAGCTCTAAATTAGAAGCAGGAACAAAAATTAGAAAAGCTGGCAGTCATCGACCAAGTCCTGACCATTCCGGGCCGATTGCTGCAAAGGTTAGGAGTGTTGCTATTGCCTTTGTAGGGAAAGAAACAGCTACTTTATTCTCTTAGGTTCAGTAACTGAGGCCTGTGAATTAAACTGATGCAAAGACGGACAAACAGGAGAAAGGGCTTATTTCCTGTGCCTACGGGAGCCAACAGATGAAGTAGCTGGGGCCGGACGCGGTGGCTCACACCTGTAATCCCAGCACGTTGGGAGGCCAAGGCAGGCGAATCACCTGAGGTCAAGAGTTCGAGGCCAGCCTGGCCAACATGGCGAAATCCCACCTCTACTAAAAATACAAAACTTAGCAGGGCATGGTGGTGGGCACCTGTAATCCCAGCTACTTGAGGGGCTGATGCAGGAGAATCACTTGAACCCGGGAGGCAGAGGTTGCAGTGACCCGAGATCTCATCATTGCACTCCAGCCTGGGCAACAGAGCAAGACTCCATCTTAAAAAGAAAAAGTAGCTGTCTGATAAATAGCTAAAGACTTATACATCTTCTTAGTAGGGAAAAGAAAATGGGGAGAAGCGGCTTTTATAAGAAAAACAAACCTTTTTTTTTTTTTAGGAAAAACAAATGGGATTTTAGGAGGAGGGGGAGGCAACGTTTGTGTTAATGTTTGTCTACACAGGTATGAGTGGTCTTTCTATCTTCTTCAGGGCCATAAAACTCCCCCAGAGAGGAGAATTATGGTTGCCTCCTTGCCTGGAAGTTGCTAGTTTTAGTCAAACAATGGAAGGTCTGAGGAGGCTTTTTTCTGCATCTATTAAATCTCAAATGTCTTCAGCTTAAAGCAATCTTTATGTCATCTCTGGAGTTCTGAGTGAGTCCCCATAACTGTTTGTATACTCAGTCTCTCATCATTTTCAGGATGAGGAAACTGAGGCTCAAAGAGTTGAAACACCTTACCCAAGCTGCCCATCGGTGGGTCACAGAGCAGTCCTCTCCAAGGTCCTTTCTACAAAGTCACATCACTCATACGGGTCGAGTCCCAGATTGCATAAAGATGACATTACAGAAGAAAATCCTGCTCACCCACTCATCCATCCATCCATTTATCCATCCATCCATCCACCTATCCATCCATCCACTCATCCATCCATCCATCCATCCATCTATCCATTTATGCATCCATTTATCCATCCACCTATCCATCCATCCACCCATCCATCTACTCATCCATTCACCCATCCATCCATCCACCCATCCATCCATCCACTCATCCATTCATCCATCAATCCACCTATCCATCCGTCCATCCACCTATCCATCCATCCATTTATCCATCCATTTATCCATCCACCTATCCATCCATCCACGCATCCATCCACTCATCCATTCATTCATCCATCCACCTATCCATCCATCCATCCATTTATCCATCCATTTATCCACTCACCCATCCATCCACTCATCCATTCATTCATCCATCCACCTATCCATCCAGCCACCTATCCATCCATCCACCTATCCATCCATCCATCCATTTATCCATCCATCCATCCATTTGTTCATCCACCTGTCCATCCGTCCATCCATCCACCTATTCATCCATCCAGCTATCCATTCATTTATCTATCCACCCATCCATCCATCCACCTATTCATCCATTTATCCATCCACCTATTCATCCATTTATCCATCCACCCATCTATCCATTTATCCATCCACCTATCCATGCATCCATCCACTCGTCCATGCAATAATAATTTAGCTCTGAATCATGCTGAATGCTTGGAGTATGATGTCCAAGATGACACAGTCCCTAATTTTGAGGTGTCCATACTCTAGGGGAGACAGACTTATAAAAGGTTATTGTTGTTATAATATATTAAAATCTACAGTGACTACTTTCATGAAATACCTGAACAGAATGTTTTCAGCACATGGTGATAAGCACATTCACTAAGGTGGCAAGACGGCAGAGATCTGTGTCCTCCCATTTATTATGTTCTATGTTTTCCAAATTGTCTGCTTTCTAAATGTATTATTTTTATAATGGGAGTGGAGATTCTTTAAAATTATTCAATATTTCTATACTGTCTAAAAATCTGATCGGTTCTTGGGCCCATTTGACACCTGAGCTAATCAACTCTCCATCCTTGCCCCTCAGCAGCTGCCCTCCCCCAAGACTCCCCCAGCCCACCCTAGAACACCAGAGTTTTCCAAACCTCCAGTTCTTGCTCACCTTGAATTCTGTCTGCAGCGTTCTTACCACGACCTTTGCCTGGAAAATTCCCCGTTGTCCCTCGAAACCTAGTTTAAACGTCTACTTTCTGTGTTGCATGGCACTGCCTCCCTGCTGGCTCTATGATTTTCCCCGCACTTTCGGTGTTCTTCAAAATGTGCTGTTTAATAGATGCATAATATCCCATCAAAGCACCATAATTCATTTCATCAACCCTTGGTGTGGGATCATTTAGGCTGTTTCTGACATTTGCTGTTATAAATAATGCCTTAATTAGCTTCTCCTTCACAATCCTTGATTGTATCTCTGCTTCCTTAGGATAGATTTCTAGAAATGGAATCTCCAGGGCAAAGAGTAAGGACACTTTTAAGGCTCTTCGTACATATCTCAAAATTGCTTTCTAAACAGGTTGAACAATCTGTGCTGCAGCACCAGAGTGCAGGGATGCCTGTGCGAGGTCATTGTTTCAAGTTTGTCACTTTGACAGCTGAAGATGCCACTGCTTCATTGTTTTAATTTGCATTTCTTTGACTCTCGGTTATTTTGGGCTTTGAAAAATGAGCTTACTTTTAAAAGTTTATTTATGGCTGGGCGCAGTGGCTCATGTCTGTAATCCCAGCACTTTGGTAGGCTGAGGTGAGTGGATAACGAGGTCAGGAGATCGAGACCATCCTAGTTAACAAGGTGAAACCTCATCTCTACTAAAAATATAAAAAATTAGCCGGGCATGGTGGCACATGCCTGTAGTCCCAGCTACTGGGGAGGCTGAGGCAGGAGAATCACTTGAACCCAGGAGGCAGAGGTTGCAGTGAGCCGAGATTGCACCACTGCTCTCCAGCCTGGGCGACAGAGCGAGACTCCGTCTCAAAAAAAAGAAAAGTTTATTTGTGGTGTGTAGTGGTCAAGGGCACAGGCTTCAGAGTCCAAGAGATGTGCAACCCTGGTTCTGCTGATGAGGACCTCGTGACTTGGGGAGCCCTCGTGGAGGTGAAACGAGATCATGCCTGCAGGTCTCTGTGCTAGTGTCTGTGACCTGAGTGTGCAAACAACATTAGCTTCCTTGTTCTCGGAGTTCTCAGACCTTCCTTTGTTTTGTGCAATTTCTGTGCATGCTTTCTGGTCAATTTACTAGTGGAATGTTTTTCTTACTAATTTGTAGGAGCTCTTCTGTATATTTAGGAATTCAACCCTTTGCTTGCCATATTTATGCTAATATTTTTTCAAATTTTTTTTTTTTGCATCATTTTTACTCCAGGAGATTTTTGTTTTATGTACTCCTAGCTTCACTGACGGTTCCTTCCATTAATTTTATGCCAACGATTTCTTCCCAGAACCGAGATCAATGAAATATTGTCTTCTAATATATATTGTTTTGCATCTACCTTAAATCCACAGGCAAACTACCTTGGTATAAATTATAAGGGAAAATCTAACCTGATTCTTTTCCAATGTCATTCAGAAAATAATTCCCTCTTACGGATTCAAAAGCAGAATGTGACAGAATCAGATGTGTTTTTAAATAGCTTGCTGGTTCCAATGTGGTAAGGGAAAAAAAAACAACAGTCATAAAAAACAACCAACATTTATTTAGTACTGACTTTGTACAGGCTGTGTTCTGAGTCCTTCACAGATACTCACTCACTCAGGCCTCACAACCACCCCACAGAAAACAGAGGCTTACTCTGGGGTTTAGGAAACTTGCCCAAGGTCAGAGCTAGAAGTGGCTGAACCAGGGATGGGATGGAACTGGGATGAGGCCATCAGAGTTAAGCAGATGAGTCAATGCACCTGTCCAGAGGAGGCAGAGGGGCTGGCCTAGACCATGGCAGGGGAAGGAGAGGAGATGGCAGGCTGGTCACGTATTGAAGACATGAGTCTGGGATGTGGCAATCAACCGCCCATTGTGGACCAGGAGGATGAGGGAGAGCTCTAGAGCCCTGTCTCAGTGCGCAGCTAAGGCCCTCACAGGAGACTTGCACTTACGGTAAAACCATCGCCCTCCTCTCCCTCGCTGTTCCCAGCATCCCTGGGCTGCACAAGATAAAAAAGCAGCAGTTTTGGACCACAATCCCGAAAACTGAAATCCGAAAAGATCAAAATTGCCAAAACCCCCCACATCTAACATCCCAAAAGTCGCAATTACAGGGCAAGTTTTTTGTGTTTCTTTTCTGGTTTAAGTTTTGGGTTTTTTTCACGATTTTAAATTGTCAGCATTATCTTTCACAGTTCTCTATGCTGTGCATTTCATCTTTGCATCATTTCCAATACTGGAGGTATAAATTGTGTAGGGAATTTTATTTTCCCTTTTTTTTTTTTTTTTTTTTTTTTTGAGACAGGGTCCCTCTCTGTCATTCAGGCTGGAGGGCAATGGCACGATCCCTGCTCATTGCAGCCTCCACCTGCCGAGCTCAGTCAAGCCTCCCAAGGAGCTGAGACTACAGGAACACATCACACTGCCCGGCTAATTTGTGTATTTTTTGTAGTGACAGGGTTTCGCCATGTCACCCAGGCCCGTAGGGATTTTTAGAGTTCTGATGTTTTTATGCGTGTTTGGCAAATCTGACGTCATAAAAGTGAACCATCACAATGCTGACTTTGTAAGCACTGTGTGTGTTCGTAAAAACGTTGAAACCTCCTCAATAAATGAAAAGAATCTTTTTTGTCCATCTGCTTATGTGAAAGATAAAATTTCTCCAGATCTCTCTCCGCTTTTTGGGTGACTGCCTATGAATGTGGTGAGGACCCGGTGAGGCTACTGATAGATCTTGTCAGCAGACTTAGGCTGTCGGTCACGGCACTTCAGATGACCGCAGTTCCAAGCCGGGTGCACGCCATCACCAGCTGTCCGCGTTAGCACATCTCCCTCTCTGACCCATTTCCTTGTGAATACAGTGAACCTGCCCAGAGCTGATCTACCTGTGTGCCTATCATTAGCACACCTGGGCGTCTATGCTTACAAAAGCATGTGTGCTCTTGCTGCCGATTTTATTGTATAAAGTGTCCTATGAAGTATTCCGTTGTGTTTTTATGCTTCTCAAATAAATTCCCCTTTAAAAATGTAAATATTTTCTAAAATTTTAAAATTACACTTTAAAGAATTTGATTTTTAGGAATTTGATTTTTCAGGATTTTGACACTCGGGAGTGCGTCTTTTGGGATTATGACACACTCCCAATGGCAGGCCAGTCCTCTTTCCAAACGGCTCAGACGCAGTGGGCACAGATGTGGCCAGGGTGGGCTCTTCTTTCTCTCCCCTGAAATCCCACCCACCTGTTTCTCTTCCTCTTCTTTCCCCAGCCCCCTCTTCCAAGAAGCCTGGCTCTGTCCTTAGGCTCCCGGGGGAGAAAAGGTCCATGAAGGGGTCCAAGTGGCCTTCCTGAGTCACACCTGACCTTCCAGTCACAGCTCCATCAGCTCACACTCTCTGAGCTACAGAGGCCTCGGGTGGTGTTACGGGACCTAGTGCTCCTCTAGTTGACCAGCTCTTGCAGGACCAGCCATGAGCAGCCCAGTCATTCAGGGTGTGACAAGCCACTGTCCGTCCTCACTCTGGACCTTCCAGTCAGAACAATGGGCCTGCTGTTCTGAGGTTGTGGCAGAGTCTGCAAGGGCCGCGACAGCTGCTGGGCTGAGCACAGACCGTCCTGATATGCCTCATCTGGGACCTCTGGGTGGATTCGAGCTCCTGGCTTTACCTGTATTGCCTATAGAATCACAACAAGTTTCTTCTCTGTCCTCTGCTTCCTCTTCTCTAAGCTGGAGCCATTTTGCTTGCCGTTTTCCCCTCAGGTGGCTGGGGGAAGAGTCTGGGATCAAGACGTGCTCATGTGCTCCAAGTGTGGAAATGCCCTGAGGCTGCAGCCCTGCTCTGGGCACTGGAGTCGGTCTTAGTCCCATTCCAGTGACCATTCCTCTTCCTGAACCAGCTGGGGAAGGCACGCGGTCCCAGGCTGCTGTCTAAAGGGCTTTCCATTTGTCTCTGCAGACAATCTCACTTTCCTTCTCCAGCCCATGATGGAAGAGGCGAAGGGGGCTCCTCTAACCGGTTAGCTGTCCTTTCTGACCCAGGCCCCGGGGCTGCTGCCTGCCCCAGCGGATCGCTGGCTGTCCTGGAACTTCCTGCTCATTGCTGCTCTTGCATTTCCTACTTATCTGTCAACAAAATCACATCATTTATCTGCTTCTCCAGCCACCTCCTTCCAGCCACCGCAGCCCCTGCCCTCGCTGGTGAATGGATGAATTACCCAACATGCCTTTGTGCTGGGAGCATGGCCTGCCTTGGGGAGAGTCACAAACAATGACCCGGGCTGCATGAAGAGTCAGGTCAGCACACCGGGAGGCTGGGTCGACTCCCCAGAGGCCACGACGACAGGCCATGAAGAGTCAGGGAGAGCCTTTTGGGTTCGACGTCCACAGCTCCCTGTCCCCTATGGCACTGTCTTCAGAGCCGAGTGCAGGAGCCTGCGGCCAGTGGGAGGACGTTTCCTCCAAGTGTCAGCTGTAGGTCATCAAAGCGAAGGGTATTTCGATTTCTAAAACAGAATCAGTAGGAGTTAGAGAGAGGGAAGGAGGGAGAGTTATTGGGGGAGACCTGGCTTCCATGGCTTTGGAGGCTGAGAAGCCACATGCCCACCATCTGCAAGCTGGAGGAACAGGAGTGCCTGCGGTGGTGCTAAGATTCAGTCTGAATCCAAAGGCCTGAAAACCAGGAGGGCCGATGGTGGAACGCTCAGTCCCAGGGCCAGAAAAGGCAAGAGGAGATGTCCCAGCTCCGCAGACAGGAGGCACAAGAGGACTGATATGGTTTGGCTGTGTCCCCACCCTAATCTCAACTTGAATTTTATCTCCCAGAATTCCCACGTGTTGCGGGAGGGGCGCAGGGGTAGGTAATTGAGTCAGAGGGCCGGTCTTTCCCCTGCTATTCTAACAATGGTGATTAAGTCTCACAAAATCAGATGGTTTATTCGGGGCTTTCCACTTTTGCTTCTTTCTCAATTTCTCTTGCTGCCACCACGTAAGAAGTGCCTTTCCCCCTCCCCACCATGATTCTGAGGCCTCCCCAGCCATGTTGAACTGTAAATGCAATTAAAGCTCTTTCTTCCCAGTCCCAGTATGTCTTTATCAGCAGCATGAAACAGACTAATACAGGGCCAGTTCCTCCTCCTTCCACCTTTCGTTCTGTTCAAGCCCTCAGGGGCCTGGATGGTGCCCACCCACACTGGGGAGGGCCATCTCCTTTACCGAGTCTACCATTTCAAATGCTACATCTGCTCTGGAAACATACTCACAGACACCCCAGAAATAATGCCTCATCTGGGTACCTCATGGCCTAGTCAAGTTGACACCTAAAATTAATCATCACACAGAGTCTGCGTCTCTTTGTAACACTCCCCTCATCCTCCCCTCCCAGCCATAGGCCTTGCCTCAAGAAGGTCCTCTCACCCCATCCTTGGTCATTCCAGGAGAGGCGGTGTCTTCCCTACCCCTTCTCCAGAACACCGGTGATTCCAACACCTACTTCTTACGCACACCTTCCATTCACTCATTCTCTGAACAGCAGACCCAGGGCTACCACCCTGGTATCAAGTCCAAGTAATGGTATTGAGTACCAAGTAATGGTACTCAAACAGCGAGAGCTGGGTGAGTCATTTGGCCTCTGAGAGCCTCAGTTCCTCCATCTATAAAATGGGGATGGTTTCTTCCCTGTGTGGCCATCATTGAGAGGTTATTACATCCACTGAAATGAGTGAGGAGAGCTGAGGCATTTGTCAACTGTTGCAAATCTATGCTGGGCTTCTGCAGAGGGTGGCTTCAGGTTCTGTGACCCGTGGTGGTAACAGGACTTACACTTAGGTCTTTGGCGGGCTCCCTGGGTGATGTTCAAAAAGGTATGAGGGACCCGTCAGGCAGGTTCCAGGAAAGTTGACTGTTGGTCTTGGGTCATCAGGCCAGCCACACCCCTCTTGACACCATGCCCCTGCCCACGCCCAGGAGGACTGCTCGCGTTTTCCACTGTGCCACCCAGCATTGGATCTTCCAAGCTGTGTCAGCAGAGGTAAAACCCAGGGCAGGCGCCCCAAGAACCTCCCCTGTGATAAGGCTTCCCCCAGTGTGCCTGTGTGGGGTTTTGTGCTGTGTGGGGTCCATCTCTAAACTAAAACAAATGTCTTCCTACAAAGGGCCAGGGGAGGAAAAAGTGGACCTTTCTGGCTTTGCAGGTCACATGTGGTCTCTGCCACCTATTCTTTCATTTTTTTACAACACTTAAAATGTGTGGAAGCCATTCCTGGCTCTCCGGCAGTGCAGAAACAGGAGCAGTGGCACGGTTTCCAACCCCAGCTCTCAATCACAAGCCTCGGCATTTTCCAGATCAAGTTAACGCTTCTCAAAACCCCACACGGCACAAGGGATCTTGGGCACTGATCTCAAAGTCTCCCAGGTACGAATCCCTCTTGTTCTCATATAACCCTGTGGGGTCTGCATTCACTCTGCCAATACGGAGTGCCTGCTCTCAGCAAAGTGCTGTTGTAAGTCCTGGGGAACACATCAGCAAACAGAGCCCATGAAGACCCCTGCCGCTGAGAGCCTCACATCCTAACTGCCTGACTCAGCAAACACCAGACACGCGTTGTAGAATGTGCTAAATGGAGCTGAGAGTGTCACAACTGAAATGGGGTAGTTGGGGTTGCCTTGATAAGCAGTGACTTGATGGAAGTTAGATGACAAACCCCGTGGGTCTGTTATTCCCATTTTGCCAATGAGGAAATGGAGGCACAGGCCAATACAATTCACTGAACTAGTCTGTTCTCATGCTGCTAATAACAACATACCCAAGACTGGGTAATTTATAAAGGAAAGAGGTTAAATTGACTCACAGTTCAGCATGGCTAAGGAGACCTCAGGAAACTTACAGTCATGGCAGAAGGGGAAAGAAATGCATCCTTCTTCACATGGCAGCACCAAGGAGAAGTGCCGAGCAAAAGGGAGAAAAGCCCCTTACAAAACCATCAGATCTCATGAGAACTCACTCACTATCACTGATAACCGCTCCCATGATCAATTACCTCCCACTGGGTCCCTCCCACTGGGTCCCTCCCTCGACAAGTGGGAATTATGGGAACTACAATTCAAGATGAAATTTCAGTGGGAACACAGCCAAACCATATCACAGAGTACTTGGTCAAGGTCAGGAGGCTTATACGAGGCAAAGACCACCCAGGAACACAAGCATCTGACTTCAGCGTCCATCTCTAAACTAAAACAAATGTCTTCCTACAAAGGGCCAGGGAGGAAAAAGTGGACCTTTCTGGCTTTGCAGGTCACATGTGGTCTCTGCCACCTATTCTTTCATTTTTTACAACACTTAAAATGTGTGGAAGCCATTCCTGGCTCTCCGGCAGTGCAGAAACAGGAGCAGTGGCACGGTTTCCAACCCCAGCTCTCAATCACAAGGCTCGGCACTTTCCAGATCAAGTTAACGCTTCTCAAAACCCCACACGGCACAAGGGAAATGGTGCTTCTATTTTACAGATGAGGAAACAGAAGCTCAGAAATGTGAGGTCACTTGTCTGTGCTCATGGAGAGCCAGACAGACGTGATCCAGGTACTCTTTTCATTCTGTGCAACATGCCTTGGTCCTATTTTTGACACAATCTTAAATCCCTGCTTTAAATGAAGTATTCATGGCCAGGCACAGTGGTTCATGCCTGTAATCCCAACACTTTAAGAGGCTGAGGCGGGAGGATGGCTTGAGCCCAGGAGTTTGAGACCAGCCTGGACAACACAGCGAGACCTCAAAAAGTCTCTGCAAAAAATTAAACAATTAACCGGATGTGGTGGCTCGTGTCCGTAGACCCAGCTACTTGGGAGGCTGAGGCGGGAGGATCACTTGAGCCCAGGAGGTTGAGGCTGCAGTGAGCCGAGACTGATTGCACCATGGCACTCCAGCCTGGGCAACAGAGCAAGATCCTGTCTCAGAAAAGAAAAAGGCAGCATTCATGATTCCTCAAAGACTTAAACACGAAATTACTGTAGCAATTCCACTTCTGGGTTTATGCTCAAAAGCTTTGAAAGCAGAGATTGAAAGAGATAACCGTATGTACATTTCATAGCAGCGCTATTCACAGCAGTCCAAAGGTGCCAGCTGTCCGTTGACAAATAAGTGGATCCACAAAATGTGGTCTGTCCATATTTGATGAATATTCATCAGCTTTAAAAAGGAAGGAAATCTTGACGCATGCTCCAATATGGATGAACCTTGAGGACATTATGCTGAGTGAAAAAGCCAGACAGAAAAAAATAATACTGTCTGATGCCGCTTATATAAAGTTCCTGGAGTAACCAAATCCATAGAGGCAGGAAGTGGACCGGTGGGTGCCAGGGCTTGGGGAGGGGGACGGGGGAGTGACAGCTTCACGGAGGGGGAGTTTCAGTTTGGGAAAATGAAAAGTTCCGGAGGTGGCTGGTGATGACGTTTGCACAGTGATGTGAATGTCCGTAATACCGATGAACTGTGCATTTAATCGTGGTTAAGGTGGTAAATTTCATGTTCTATATTTTATCACAATAATTGTTTTAAAAGCAACACTTACGGGCGACCTGAACACCTGAGTGAATGTCCATCCATGCATCATCAACTTGTCCACGGCTGCAAGAGCCAGGTGGCAGCCACGCCTATGAGGGAGGGAGTTGGGGGGAGCCAAGATTTGGGAGATGGAGGCTCACTCCTGCCCCAGATGACAGACCCCTGGCATCACACACCACACCGACTCCTGCACACCCCGGCAGAAGCAGCTTGGGAGGGGGAAACACCCAGCCAGCAAGAGACCCACCTGCCCTACACCCCATCCCCTGCCACACCCCCGCCTAGCCTGGCTCTGCCCACTGCAGTCCTAAACTGGGCCCTTTGCCCATGGCCACTTCAGTGCCTTGGCCTTGAAGAAGCCCCATGTGCTGGGAAGCTGTGGCAGGTGGGGCCTGTAACCTGCAAACCTCCCAGCTTCTCGCAGGACATGGCTGCAGTGGGGGACTTTCCCAAAGACCAAAGTGAGTCCAGCTGACGGTGCCAATCTGTTTGTCTTTATGATCCCAGTGTTGTCACAGGCCCAGGACTGCCTGTCCAGGCCCAGGGAGGAGTCACTTGGCCCCAGAATAGCCCCTGCAGGAGGTGAGTAATCACCTGGGCAAACAAAGAAGAGTGCAGGTGTGCCAGGCAACTCACACGCCTGACCTCAGACACCACGGAGTTCAGGGGCCCTCAGGGACCACCCACTTAGTGGAAAACTACATTATATTAATAACAATCATTACGATGTGTTGAGCTCCTGTTATGTGCCAGCCACTGTGCCTAAGTATTTTCCTCTTAATAATTCATTAATTCTCACAGCCACCCATGAGGAAAGCACTTCACCCCCCACCTTCCAGGTCAGAAAGCTGTTCTGGAAGGTCAAGTCACTGGCCTGGTGTCACTCGGTAAGTTGAGAAGTCCACTCCGTGGCCCCCTCTCTGTCCCTGGCACATTGGTTGACCTCTGCCTTTCAAGGGTGGATTGGATGTTGGAGCTCGACAAGGGCTGGCAGAGCCAAGGGAAGGGAGTGATCAGCCAGAGCCCACACCATGAGTTCCGCAGCAGATGCAGCCCTCCAGCGACGAGCCCGACGCCTGGCCCTGCGGGTCCTAGGCTCACCCTGGAGGCAAAGCTCCAACGGAGTCTCCAGCCATTCCAGGGTTCTCTGGGGTCTGTCTGTCTCTGCTGCTGGACTGAGCAGTGCAGAGAACTCAGGGCTACCCTCAGGACAGTGCAATCCCAGGGAGAGCTGCCCCGCTCACACATACACACACACACACACACACACACGCACACACATGCACAGTGTGTGCAGCACGCCGGGTACACACAGAGTGTGACAGCAAAGCCAAGCCAAGGGTGGTAGTGGGAGGGTGGGCTTCCGTAGCCTTCAACACCCACCTCAAAAGCCGCAGAGCATGCAGAGAACCAGACACAGGGAAAATGCCCCCCACCCCCTCGCCACCGGCACCTTCCAGAAGGCACAGGTCTGTCAGATGGTGATGGAGGAGGAATGTATCGGAGAAACTGAGATATATAGGGCTTTCAAGACTTTTGGTGATTAGGAAAGAGGACACAGTGGACTGTGGCTTCTAGGGCAGCATGTTGAGGAGAGGAGTTTTTTAAGGGTGGAAAGTTCTGAGCAGCCACGAGGATGGAGGAGGAAGCCAGTGGGGGAAAGTGCCGAGTGTGAACGGTGTCACCCAAATGATATGTCCCAGTCCTAACCCCGGCACCTGTGAAGGGGGACCTTATTTGGAAAGGGGGTTTCAGAAATGAATCAAGTTAAGATGCGGTCATGATGGGTTAGGGTGGGCCCTAAGTCCCATAACGTTGGTGTCCCTGTAGGAGGAAAGTTCAGACGCAGACCTGAGCGGAGGGAGGGTGAAGTGAGGAGAAACATGGGAGCAGGCGGGCGAAGGCCAAGGCGGAGATGCAGTGATGCAGCCACCAGCCACGGAATCCCATGACCATGGGCCACTGACAGACACGGGAGAGACACAGGGGAACTGTCCTTCCCCAGAGGCTTCAGACGGAACACACCCCCACACACCTTGATTTCAGACTTCTGGCCTCCAGAACCATGAGAAAATAAATGTCTGTTACTGAATTCACCCAGTTTCTATGATTTGTGGCAGCAGCCATGGGACACACGTGCAGACGGTGACCCGCTTGGCTCTGATTCCTCTGAGTTGGACACAAAAGCAGCCATGACCCTATGGTCGCATCTGTTCTGAGCAGAGGGATGCAGCCCACCCCTTTCCTTCCGCACTCTTCCCTGGGACAGCAGGGATCCAAGGAACTCCTCTAGGGTCCTGGCTGCAGGACAGTCCCCCCCTCCAGGACCCAAAGGAGGCACATGGGAGTGTGTGAAGAGGGCGGGAAACGCCGAGCCGGAACCTGCGTGGTGTGGGGAAGCTCCCGGGCCTGCCTGCCGTCTCAACACCAGCATTTGGGTTCCACTGGGAAGGAAAACAAGAAGACTGAAAAAGACAGGGAGGAGCAGGAGAGTGTGCAAGGGACGGTCTCCGTCTTCCCCCGCTGGCTGTTTGCCAGAGTGCAGCCATTGGAACCCCTCACTTGTTGATAGGTGACTGACTACGTAGCCGTAAGGCCACCTGTACCAATCCATCAATCAACGAAGGGCAAGAGATGACCCCAGGTCAGCCACGAGGCCAGAGCTCAGACTCCTGCCAGCGGGGAGGCGGCCAGGGGAACTGCTGGGCACAGCAAAAGGCTCCCCGGCAGGCGAATGGACTTGGGTTTCTAAGACCAACACAGAAATGCCCCACACTTGTGCTGCTTTTCTCTGGAGAAGAGAGGACATAACTCTCACCAAGTTATTATTTCTTCCTTTTTAAGTTTGACTGTTATAACATTGTTTTGAAAGTCGAGGAGTACTGCAAGGCTTGTGATAATAAACAGCTGTTAGCACTGCTGCACTTCCCACCTCCAGCTCCCTCTCCCGTGAGTCACCTGCCTTCAGGTCCCCCCCCCGCTGTTACTCTAGACCTTGATCTTCACACTTCTAACGTGATTGCAATATTATTCATCTGGTTTTATCTCACTTACGCCACCACCTCCCACACACTCCCCACCTATTCCACCTACCCAGCATCTTCACAACTTACACAATCACACGATCTGCAATCTTTGGCCAAGTTAATATTTAGTTCTGATATTATTATGACCCTCACTCTGATAATCTTTTCTTTTGAGTACAGCTTTTTTTCTCCTAGGGGTTAGCTAGTGCCTCGTTTTTTCATAAACTTAATTTTTGTGTCTGCTACTTAACAATTATTCTCCCCTCAATTTTCTGATAGAACTGTAAAAGTCCTCTCAGACAAAGTCAGACATACCAAGTAAGCCTTCCTTTGCTGTTATTGTCCTTCCCCTTGGAGACGTTCCCTGCAGAGCTCTCTGTCCTGTTTGTATCTGGGGCCGGCTAAACTCTTGGCTTGTGGCCCAGCTGTCTCCTGAAAGTTCCCTTCAGCGTCAGTGAGAATTCCTTCGCCTTTTCCTGGTGGTAGACCTGGCACGCCCTGTGCCTCACGTCTTCTCTTTTGGCGGTTACTTCCTTGTGCAAGTGACACCCACACCACAGGACCTTCCCGAGAAACAGTGCGTGTGAGAGTCACTGATTTCTTCTTGCGTACCTTCAAACGTCTTTGTTCTACCCTTACATTTTGTTTTTCATTTAGTATTTGAAACTGTGGTAGCCTTTTCAGGAAGGACATTCGTGTCACGCAGGTCTATGTTGGTTTGTCTTTTGACACCTTTCTGTTCTTTCTGCTCTGCTCTGAGTGCCACTCCTGAGCCTGTCCGGCTCAATTTCTCTCCAGTGTGCACCTCCTGAGTTCTCTTCGGTGAGGTGGATGAGTCGTCTAGCCAGGTGGATGAGGGAGGAAGTCTCAGGGACTAAATGTTTCAGGACAATACATTGAGCCACTACTACGGTGTGAAGCCAGCCCCTCATCCCCCACCTGCAGAGA
This sequence comes from Ateles fusciceps, assembly GCA_036589455.1. Taxonomy (NCBI): domain Eukaryota; kingdom Metazoa; phylum Chordata; class Mammalia; order Primates; family Atelidae; genus Ateles; species Ateles fusciceps. The sequence continues at coordinate 4,282,754 of JAZHEH010000196.1, forward strand.
CCCCTGTGCCTAAGATTCCTCAGCTGTTCTGGAGCTGCTGTGCCCACGGCTTGCCTAGTTGGCCATCACTGTGGCAATCAATGCTGCTTCAGCTTTCACCGTCCTGCTGTGCCAGAGCGTCATGCAGGGATCGCCTTTGGCTGCACGAGCCCATACCAGGGCTCAACCAAACAGCACTTTAATTTTCTTACCCAAGCAAGCAGTCCTGGCTTGTACAGCCTGCCCGGATGTCACCAGGACCCCACGCTCCTTCTATCTCACTGCTCTGCCATCCTGTGTCACTTTCTTCCTCAGGGGGACTTCCTGGTCACAAGACAGCCACTTCACCTCCAGTCTCGTGTCCGCAATCCAAGGAGATGGAAGGAAAGAAACGATGAGGAGCCAGGACTGTCAGCAACAGCATTTCCCAGGATCTCCAGCAGGCATTTTGTTTTTTTTTTTTTGGAGACAGGGTCTCGCTTTGTCACCCAGGCTGGCTGGAATGCAATGGCACGATCCTGGCTCACTGCAGCCTCTACCTCCCAGGCTCAAGCAATCCTCCCACCCCAGCCTTCCTGGTAGCTAGGACCTACAGTCACGTGCCACTACACCCAGCTAGTTTTATTTTTTTTGTAGCGATGGGGTCTTGCCACATTGTCCAGACTGGTCTCAAACCCCTGGCCTCTAGTGATCCTCTCACCTCAGCCTCCTAAAGTGCTGAAATTACAGGTGTGAGCCACCTCGCCAGCCTATATCTCAATATAAGCTCACTTTTAAAAGTCTGACTTTTAAAGGTTTCAGGCTGGGTGTGGTGGCTCACAAGACCAGCCTGGGCAACATGGGGAGAACCCATATCTACAAAATGTTTTTTAAAAAATGTTTTAGCCCGGCATGGTGGTATGCACCTGTAGTCCCAGCTACTGGAGAGGCTAAGGCAGGAGGATCACCTGAGCCAAGGGTTTTGAGGCCACAGTGAGCCATCATCATGCAACTACATTCTAGCCTGGATGGCAGAGCAAGACCCCATCTCTAAAAAATAAAGGTAAAATAAAATTGTAAGTTTCAATCAACACACCTGTGGAATGCTATACTGCGCACCCCTATTTACTTGACACCCTGAGCATGCGAGCTTTGTCAAGGCCCTGAAAAGTCCTGCAGCCCATTTAACCAAGAGTACTCATCCTTCAAGCCTTTTTCCAAGTGACATGCTTTGTCGAGCATCAAGCAGGATGATCTAGAATGCCTCCCGATCTCGGGTCTGTGATTGTCAGGTGCTTTGGGCCAGTGGCCTCCCTGAAGGGGACTCTGAGAAGTGGGAATCAGACCTTGCATTTAGGTTTCTTTGCAGAGAGCCGCCTCCTCTCCTCGTTAACTCACTGACTCAGGTCTTCTCCAGGAAGCAAGGAAGGAGGGAGCAGAGCACATGTGTGTCCACACCCTTGGAAGACAGCGGCTCCCACGAAGGGAGAGAGGCTGAGCCCCAGGCCTGTGGATGGTGGGGGCCCCGCCCCGGGAGGCTGGTGGTGGCCAAGGGACCAACCCTCACAGCCCGTGGCCCCGCCATCAAGGCTGTCCCCTGGTGATTCACTTCCTCGTGGGCTAAGCGCTGCTCATCCCTTTCTAGTTTGACCTTCACAACCGCTCCTTGAGGCAGTGTGGCGTCATATCCGTGTGTCATGAGATGTGGCAAAGCCCCTCACCACCGGCCCACAGGCCTCCCAGGGTCAGGAGCCCAGTAGCAGATGGGGCAGAGCCGGCCCTCCCAAGATCTGGGCCATCTGACCTCAGAGTCAGAGCAGGGCAGGGCCCAAACCCTAGAGTCACTTCCCATTTCCACACCCTTCCAGTGTCTAGGGAGACAAGAACGGCTCAGCCCCGGGGGACGCGCTCACTAGGATCTCCGGCAGGAAAGCAGGGCGGCCAGCCAGCATGTGCGTGCCTTCTCCTCCAGCTCCACTAGCAGCAGATCAAATCCTGCTGGCCCAGTCCCTCCCTCCGCCTCGCCCCTGGCCTCCTGCTGGCCAGTTCAGATGCTAAAAATAGCCCCAACCTGCCTTCAGAACCAGCTCATCATTTCCACACCAGGCCTCCACGTGGCTAACGATGGAGGCCGCTGTGACTCCACTGCCTCCCCACGCACCTTCCATCCGCCAGGGCAGAGGGAGCTTGCAAAACCAGAGGGTGGGTGGAGGAACTCATGCTCCCTCCAAACACTTTCCAGAGGTAGAGCCCAGCGGCTAGTGGTTCTGCCTGAGGACAGGAGAGGAGCTGAGCTCACTGGCTTTTTAAACACCATGATATTCAAATTCAAGTTCGCATGTTTCCTACTTCTGAGCAAACCAAATCAATGTCAGCATACATGAAATACATCTGCAAATGTGGTACAGAGGGAGTCTGTATTCTGTAAGACAAGTCCATACCAAGCAAATCTTCAGTCCTGAAATATATCATTTTTCAAAATTCCAATTGATATGCAACTATTTCATAAACCCGAGCACGTGATCCGGTATTCTATTACCCCTTCCTCCAGGTGGGATTTCAAAAGATGCGTATTTCCCCACCCTTCATGAATTAACTCCTTGTTTTACTTTCCTAGGGTGGCAGTCACCAGATACCACAGACTGGGTTCCTTAAAACACAGAAATGCATTCTTTGGCAGTTCTGGAAGCTGTCATGGAATCCAGAAACCAAGGCGTCTCCCAGATGTCTCCAAGGAGAATAGTTCCCGGCCTCTCCCAGCTCCCAGTGTCCGCTGGCACTACTGAGCGTCCCTCTGGCACTGCTGGGTGTCCCTCAGCATGTAAAGGCGTCACTCCGGTCACAAGAGTGTCTTCTCCCCATTCCTTTGCTTCGCCTTCCCTCAGTGTGTATCTGTGTCTGTATCCAAATTTCTCCTTTTTGAATGGACACGGTCATATTGCATTAGGGTCCCCTCTAGCGACGTCATTTTATGATCTGATTACTCTGTAAAGGTCTTATCTCCAAGCAAGGTCACACTCTAAGGGACCGGGAATCAGGACCCCAACATACCTGTTTTGAAGGGACACCATTCAACCCTAACACTCACATTTTCTAGTGGAGGCGGAGAGGGGGAGGGAAGGAGGGAAGGGGGAAGGGGTTGGAGACCTCAGCAGGGGAAGGGAGAAGCCCGCCCCCTGCACAGTGGCTGCGTTTCTGTGCTTTGTGCTTTTGTTCTGCACATGGGCAAACTGGGTGCCAGCATCCAGGCTTACCCAGAAGGGGAGGGGGGACCTAGGGTGAGGGGGAGCACCCAGGGGATCAGAGGAGGAGAGTGTGGGCCAGGCCGCCTGCCAGATAAGAGGGAGTGGGGGAACCTGGAGGGCATCTGCAGACAGCCTGCCAGCAGCAGCTCCCTCCCCTCCCAGCCCCAGGCCCCCAGCAAGCAGGTCTCTGGCTCCAGCTCTGGCAGGGGCATGGAAGTGGACCTTGGCTCTCTGTCCCTGGCAACAGCCCCGCCTCCCTCTGTCTCTCCAACCAGAGGTGGGCCTGTGGGGGATGCTGATGTCAGAGTCACGTCTCATCTAAGGCTGCTAGAAATTCAGCAAACAAAATATAGATTTAGAAAACAAAAACAATTTTAAAAAATAGTATGGCCAGTTAAATGTGAATTTCAATTTCCAATAAATAGATGTTGCCTGGGATATACTTCTAACAAAAAGTTATGTGTCACTTACCTAGCGTTCGCATGTCACTGGGCGTCCTAAGTTCTGTGTGGGAACGCTACCGCCCAGATGTGCTGTTCACTCGTCTGACGTCATGCAGCAGTTCCCACACCGAACAGAACACTGCAAACGATGCCAGTGGATTCTGACTTCCTCAGGGACCCTACTGTGTCAGGGAAGCAGAAACCAACCCTGGAAGGAAACATCGTGGGTTGCTAGCAGTGCTTTTCTCCAGCTGATGGGCTCATGAATGGTTTTCATTTTTTTGTCTTTAAATCTTTTTTTGAGAAGCAGTCTCACTGTTGCCCAGGCTGGAATACAATGGCGCAATCTCGGCTCACCACAACCTCCATCTCCCGGGGTTCAAGTGATTCTCCTGCCTCAGCCTCCCAAGTTGCTGAGATTACAGGCACGCACTACCATGCCAGCTAATTTTTGTATTTTTGGTAGAGACGGGGTTTTGCCACGTTGGCCAGGCTGGTCTCGAACTCCTGACCTCAGGAGATCTGCCTGCTTAGCCTCCCAAAGTGCTGGGGTTACAGGCGTGAGCCGCAGCACCTGCCCTGTGTTTAGTTTTTGTTCGGTACTTTTCTGTATCTTCCGATTTGTTTAACCAACACGTATATCCCAGAAAATGTCTTAATGATTAAAATAAACAATTGCCCTCCCCTCGGAGCTTCTTCTACAAGAGCAGCTTCTGCAGGTGTGGGAGGGAGAAGACTTTGTACCTGGGTCCCTGGCTGCGTGAATAATTAACCCTGTCTAGGGAGCCTTGGGGTCTGATGAGGCCACGGCTTGAAGGAAAGCAGCCGAGCATGCCAGGATCCAGGCTGGTGGGTGCCGAGTACCCCGGAAATGGTCTGGGGAAGGAATCAGTAGCCGTTAGCCCCCACCCCAACCACTCCCCCCATGTGAGCAAGGTGGCACCTGCTTTTCCGCACACACCTCCCCATGTCGCTGGACACAGGCAGGGCTGCCCAGCTCCCAAGTCAGACAGACGCCCAGACAGACGGACACCAGGCACCTTAGCACCTCCATGGCCAGAGGCCTCCTGAGGTGGGAACTGAGTCCTGTCTGATCCCAGGCCATCCCCCTCCAGAACCTTCCTTGGGGAGCGAGGGAGACCAGGCTTAGAGGAAGGCTCCCCGCCCCAGGTCCAGACAGGGGTCAGGGGGAAGAGGGGGTGAGCACCTGTGCTAGGCACTTTGAAGCCCCCAGGCCAGGTGACCACATTCAGCAGAGAATCCTGGTGCTCCAGTCTCACCTCCAGCATGGGACGAGCAGCCTGTCCTGCCCCGTCGGCCCCTCCAGTGCTGCGGAAGCCCCCACGTGCTGTCCCCGCACTTGTACAGCACCGGTAGCACAAGCACCCAGGGACCGCGCTGGCCCCGCTTAGAGGAGAGCTGCTGGGCAGGCTCCCACCAGACCCCACAGGCGAGGGGAGAACTCTCCTGAGGAGTGAGGAGAGTTCTCTCACTCTCCTGCAGAGAGGCGCCCGCACCTATGGCAAGTTGCACCCCCGCTTACAAGGAACCCTGGGAGAGAAAGGCCCTTACTGTCTCCTTCCTCTAAGGATGTCAGCCCCAGGGCCACCTTGGAGGCCTCTCCTCCCAGGCTCTCTGTTTATAGATAAGGAAACTGAGGGCACGGAAAAGCTGGTGACTTCCCAGGGTCACAGAGCAGCATTGTAAAGACAAGCCCCTGTGAGATCTCCCAGCTCCTGCTCCCCTCCCCGCCACAGTGGCTCCTCCAACCTCCTCCCTTCTCCCTTCTCTCCTCTCTCCGCCCCACCGGGGCCCCTCCGTGTCCTGGAGCAGGCAGGTCCCACGAGTCTCCTGTGCTGAGAGGAGGAGGGGGCAGGAGAGGAAGAGAGGGCTGCAGGGCATGGGGAAGGTGACCTCCACCCCCAGGAGCTTGCAAGTCCCTTCAAGAGTGCCCTTTCACTGGGCCCCATTGCTTCTGAAGAGTGGAGGTGATGGGGGTGGTGATTGGAAGGTTTCAAGTGCCAGTTTCTGAGTTGGAACATTTTCATGTGAGTGGACTGTGTGGTTGGCAGGTGGGGCTGCCTGCCTCGTGCCCATAAAACTCAGGCGGAGTTGCTGCTGACGAGGAACTCAGGGAAACCCAGATTCACAGGAGACAAAGCAGTGGCTAAGTAAGTCGTGTTGCGTCTGTTCAATGGAATACTACTGGAAGTCACGCTGCACAAGAACGTTCACTGGCGTAATGCGTTCAGCACCTATTACCGAAACAAAAGCGGTATCACAAGGTGGTCTGTGGATTTTGACACCCATTTATCTGAAAGGAAAAGAATATGAATTCATCTGCATAGAAAACAATCTGCAAAATGTTAATTTGTAGAAAGAGATGATTTTTTTCCATGTACCTTCCAGTTTTGCTGCAATGAACAAACACAACTTTTTTTTATCATTAAAATGACACTTTTTCTTAATGGAAGGGAGGAGATCATCTGTGTAAGGGACTGAGAACAGGTCTGAAAGTGACTTCAGGTGACCTGTGTTGAACGCCTCAGAAGAAATCTCAACTCTAACCAGGGCCTGCTGCAAATCTCCTGACCACTGTTTTGCAGCAAGTCCAGAACTCGGGGAGAGCAGGAGAGAGTGACACATCAGCTTCTGGACCAGGTCCTTTACAGAAAATGGGACCATCGCCAAGAAGATGGGCAGGCAGGTGCTGGAAGGGCTGGTCTCCGCAGAGGACAGTCTGTGTCACGCCTCCGTCCGTGGTCTCTGCAGCGGGCAGTCTGTGTCACACCTCTGTCCGTGGTCTCTGCAGTGGGCAGTCTGTGTCACACCTCCGTCCGGCCTCCGTCCATGGTCTCTGCAGTGGGCAGTGTGTGTCACGCCTCCGTCCGTGGTCTCTACAGTGGGGGAGTCTGTGTCACGCCTCCATCTATGGTCTCTGCAGCGGGCAATCTGTGTCACGCCTCCATCCGTGGTCTCTGCAGCACGGAGTCTGTGTCACACCTCCATCCATGTCTTCCAGCAACTCTTCCAGCTCACTCTGCTTTGCACAATCACACCACCTCCCCCACACGCCCTGCCCCTGCTTTGTATACACACAGCACACACCTGTGCATATGCAAACATCGGCTTTCACACATGTACAAACTCACTGAGGTGAACAGCCACACTCAGGTGGGCACACACACTCACACTGGGCACATGCGGTTCCTGAGGGGCAAGGCTGGCCTCCTTCTCAGGACACAGGACTGCGGCCCGGGCCGCTCAGACACTTTGCCCCTCGGGCCCCAGGAATTGATTTAGGGGTGAACTGTGAATCCCTGTGAGATTCCTTCCTGCCTCGCATTCCTGCTGATGGGAAACAGCAAAGTCTTTAAGGGCTTCTGGACAAGGCAGGAGTTTGTGATAAAAGAGCTGTGAGAGGAGAAGCCCTTTGCCGCCTGCCCTCCTTTCCGATTGGATGTTGTCCTCAACAGACATGACACCTGAAGCCCCTGCAGCCATCCTGCCTCCCTGGGGCAAGCCAGGAAAACCTCACTGACTTAATGGCCGCCCTCCAGCCTTTCCAAACCCTGGCTCTGGCCTCAGAGAGTGAGGAATTCTGTCACCTAAGGCCCAGAGCACCCTGCTGCTGCCCTGGCTCCCTGACCAGAGCCACACGGCTACCAGGCAAAGGGCCAGGAACAGCGCTCTGTCTTCTGCCCTCTGCCCTCAGTCATTCTGCATAGAATTTGGCTCCAAGGCCTGGCCTGACATCTTCGCAGCAAGGTGCCGTAAATGAAACCTTTGCTCCCCCTCACCTCTGCATTCCCAAGGATCCACAATCTTCTATTTGTAAAAACGATTCCCGGTTGTCCTGGAGACCAGGGCAGCACAGTGGAGCTGGAATGTTAGGTGGGGTCCGAGGTTCAGTCCCAGGGGTGGGGAGTGGGGCTGGCAGCTGCACCGGCCTTCTCTTCATCTGCCTGATTCTCATCTTTCTCACACAATCATCTACTCATTATTCCTTCCCTAAGGGCCAGGACGCCAGCCTGCCCGGGGTCACAGTCCCTGTCCTTACAGGTCCTCTCCTTCTGGCTCCTGGGTGTGCCTAGAGCTCAAGGGAGCCTCCAAGCAAACCTGGCAGGGGGTGTCCCCAGGGCAGAGGTGGGGCCTTGGCTCGGCACCCCCAGAACTCACAAGGTGGGGGCGGGGATCCTGCACCTGACCTTCACCTGTGTGTGGGTCAGATCAGGCCAGAGTTCTATTTCTGGAACCGTCATACCTGCCAACCTCCAGTCGATGGCTGAGGCAGGAAGGCAGGCAGAGAACACAAGACACAGCCCTTGTGACATGCCCGCCTGCACACACCAGCCTAGTTTTGGCTCCATGCAGCCCCTGACTCTTTCACTCACCACGTGCTTCCCGCCCCTTTATGTGCCTTTGCTCTGTCATCAGGTGGGGGCCCTTCTGGTGGGCAGAATATCGGCCCCTACAAAGATGCCAGCGGCAGTCCCCAGAGCTTCCGCGGAGACCTTGCAGATGTGACTGATGCTGAGAGGGGGAGATTCTCCGGGGTTAGCGGCATTGTGCGTTGGGGGGGTCCAGTGTCATCCCAGGGTCCTTATGAGAGGGAGGAGGGGGAGTCGGAGGCAAAAATGCAAGGACGAAGCAGAGTGGGAGTGACGTGACCTGCTGCGGGGACCTCGAGGCCAACGGGCAACCACAGGAAGCTGGAAAGGCAAGAAGGCGGCTTCTCCCCTGAGCCTCCAGATAAGCCGGCCCTGCTGACACCGGCCCAGGAGCCCCTTCCCTAGTCAGGGCCTCGAGAGGGAGGAACTGACTGTTGGCAGCTTTTTACCCCACAAGACCCATTCCAGCCTTCTGATTTTGAGAACCACAAAGTAACGAGTGTGTGTTGTTGAAGCCGCTAGGTTTGTGACTGTTCGTTACAGCAGCCTTGGGAAACGGACCAGCCTTCCCTAACCTCCCCCTCCCACCCCCACCTGCATCTGCAACCTCCCCTTGCCCTTCTCTGCCCATTCACAGGGATTCACTCTCTTCCTACCTGCAGCGGTGGCACAGGAAACATCCTCCGGCCTGGGTCTCCACTCACAGTGCGGCCTCTGCACAGATCATCCACCGGCAGACCTTGGTGGGACCCTCAGGCTCCCTCCCTACTCTGACCATCTGGTTTTATAGCTGAGAAACCAGAAGCCGAGGCAGGTAACTTGCTGCAGACTAAAGGCCTCCATCCCTCCAAGTGCCCACAACTTAGGTGCCCATGCCAGCAACACTGGGCCACCTCAAAGCCGCAGCCCAGAGAAACGAGGTGCCACTGTATGTCTAAAAAGGGACCCTCCACCTCACTTGACAGCGCCTTCCTCCATCAGGGCCTGGATGGTAAGGACCAGGCTGTTTCCATCTTCAGCACCCTGCAAGCCACCTGTGCGTAGGAAGATGGTCGAGGGGCTCATCTGGAATCCCTCCTCACTCGCTGGACCGAAGACCTCACCCTGTTCCCCTCGTTAGCACTGAGTCCATCAACCCAGCAAAACAGGTCTCTCCAGCAGGTTCTACAAAATACAACCACAGCCAGGTCTGGAGTCAGCCCCCGATAAAGGATTCATCATGGAGTCAAAGCCTCCTCCACAGTGGGGCCAGTCCGATGATGCCAGGCCTCAGGTGGCACCTGTGCAGGCCCCGCCCTCCTTCCATCGTGGGCTGGAGAGAAAAAAGGGACGTAGACCTGTACGTTAAAGGCTCCTTCTGCGACACCAAGTCCAGGGGCCTGCAGGGCCTCCATGGAGGAAGGCGGCTCCGGCTTGGCAGAGAGGAAAGGGGAGGGCAGGCAGGTGAGTCACCAGCATTGGGCGCCTTGGCCCAGGCGGCCCAGACAGCCCGGCGGAACCTGTCCCCCACACAGCATGTTTGGGGACAGTGTTGAGGACATCTAGTTTGAATGGTTTTACCATGTCGGAGCTGTATTTGCTTTACAAATCCGCTTTGCTTTCCTAACTCTAGCAGAGCTCTCAGCAAACGTAGCTTTAATCAGCGTTTACAGTTTGCAGGAGCACCTTGCCTTTAATTCTGCAGGACAATTCATGCCCTGTGAATGCCATAACAAAGGGTCACAAACCCAGAAGTCAGGAATCAAAGTGAGGGCAGGTGGGTCCTCCCAGAGGCTCTGAGGGCGCATCTGTTCTGTGCCCCTTCAGCTTCTGGTGGTCGCCTCTACGCTTGGTGTCCGTGGCTGTGGAAGCCTCTCTACAGTCTCCACCTCCATCCTCCCGTGGCTTTCCTCCCGTGTGCCTGTCCGTATCGCCTTCTGTCTGTCTAATCTCATGAGGACGTCGTTCATTGGGTTTAGGGCTCACTCTGAGTCCAAGATGAGCTCGTCTCCAGATTCTACTTTTTTTTTTTTTTTTTTTTTTTTTTGAGACGGAGTCTGGCTCTGTTGCCCAGGCTGGAGTGCAGTGGCGAGATCTTGGCTCACTGCAACCTCCACCTCCCGGGTCCAAGCAATTCTCCTGCCTCAGCCTCCCAAGAAGCTGGGATTACAGAAGCCTGCCATGACATACTGCTAATTTTTGTATTTTCAGTAGAGATGGGGTTTCTCCATGTTGGCCAGGCTGGTCTCAAACTCCTGACCTCAAGTGATCTGCCTGCCTCGGCCTCCCAAAGTGCTGGGATTACAGGCATGAGCCCCCATGCCCGGCCAAGAATCTTAATCACATCTGCAAAGACCCTATTTGCAAATAGGTCACATTCACAGGTACTGGGGGTAGGGCTTAGACACATCTTTTGAGGGGCCGCTACTCAATCTACTACACTAAGTTTGAGAAATTATGATTAAGACCAACTCCTCATTTTACAGAGAGAATAAAGCCCAGCCTCACGGCGCTGCCACCACACGCAGGTCAGCGCTCAGCCGCAGCAGCTCCCCCAAGCCTTGGACCTTGAGGTAGCTGCTGGTGCCCTCTGCAGCTGGCTAGGGGGTGTCTGCCTGAGGAAAACCCACATCAGGAAGCTGTGGGGCAGAGGGACAAGAACTTCAGTGTCAGAGACCGGGGTCTCTACCCTGACTCTGCCCCCTTGGGTGTCATTCAACCTCTGCCACAGGGTCTCCAAAGGCTCTCCCGGCAAAATGTGAGTGGCCACCACCACAGTGGACAGAGATCATGTCCTTTGCCCTGCACGGAATTAATGCTCGGAAAATAGCAGTTAACATTTCATCCAGAGGGTGGGTGCAGTGGCTCATGCCTATAATCCCAGCACTTTGGGAAGCCAAGGTGGGGGGATCACTTGAGGTCAGGAGTTTGAGACCAACCTGGCCAACACGGTGAAACCCCATCCCTCTAAGAATACAAAAATAAACAAACAAAAAAATCTGCCAGGCATGGTGTGTGCCTGTAATTCCAGCTACTAGGGAGGCTGAGGCAGGAGAATGTCTTGAACCTGGGAGGCGGAGGTTACAGTGAGCTGAGATAGCACCACCACACTCCAGTCTGGGCACCAGAGCCAGATTCCATCTCAAACGAACAAACATTTCATCCAGGCTTATAAGTCCTCAGAGCGACCCTCCCTGTGAGGTCAAGGTCAAGAACATCAGACCCTGGAAGCTGCAGGCTGCCCACTTGGAGACCTGGAAGCTGAGGAGGAGCAGAGCCTCCCAGGGACACTCGGGGGGTCCTTCTGCAGGAGGGGGGCCGGGGGCTCCTCAAAGGCTCCCTGCCTTGACAGACGGTATCTGTCCAGGGAGCTGCCACATCCACAGCCAGACAGGAGGGAACGGGACAGAACGGGGGCTTTCAGCAGCAACGATTTTTTATTTGTTGGTAACAGCTTTATTGAGCTATAATTCATCCACCATACAGTTTACCACGTGAAATCTCCAATTCAATGGCCTTTAGAATATTCAGTAGTGCAACTATCAACACAGTCGATTTTACTACATTTTTATCACCTCCAAAGAAAGTCCATAAACTTCAGCTACCACCCCACCATTCCTCCGTGTCCCGCAAGCCCCTGGCAACCCTCAGTCTGCTTTCAGTCTCCATGGATTCGCCTATCCTGGTCATTTTCTACACATAGAATCCTATCATCAGTGATCTTTGTGTCTGGCTTCTGTCACTGAGCCCAGTGTTCTCAAGGTTCATCCACACTGTCGTGTGTGTCACTGCTTTGTTCCTGGCTGAGTAATACTCCACTGTGTGGACAGGCTGCATTCATCTATCCATCCCTCAGTTGATGGACACGTAGGTTATTTCCACCTTTTGGCTCTTAGGAACAGGACTGCTATGAACATTCATGTGCACCTTTTTGTGTGGACATACGTTTCCCTTTCTCTTGGGCATAAGCCCAGAAGTGGAATGGCTGGCTCGTGTGGCAGTTCTCTGCTTAGCTTATTTGAGGAGCAGCAACTTCAACTATGTTACGTTTTCACTGGTCCAAGGGTCCGATGTCCCCACATCTTCTCTAACTCTTGCTATGGTCTGACTTTTTATTATAGAGATTCCAGTGAGTGTGAGATGCCATCTCATTGTGGTTTTCATTCCCACTTCCCTAACAACTAACAACAGTGAGCATCTTTTAATGAACTTGTGGGCCATTTTTATATCTTATCTGGAGAGAGCGGCAATGATTTTGAAAATAGTCAGGTAAACTTGGAGGCAACAGGGTGTGGGGCAGCTGAAACCCTGGAGGCAGGAGGACTGGCCTTACGTGCGTGCTCCAGCACTTAGCCGCTGAGCGCTCTGAGTCACTCATGACTTTCGGAGCCTCCTAGTGCCAGCCTTCACCGTGCCCAGCCTACACCTCTTTTCTTTATAAATTGCTCAGTCTCAGGTATTTCTTTATAGCAGTGTCAAAATGGGCTAATACAGTCCACCTCCCAGCTCATTCAGGAAGTTCGCAGACTTCAGCTCTTCACAGGCTGTAGCACTGAAAACCTGTTTCCTTGATGGCTGTCGGCCAAGGACACTCTCAGCTCCCAGAGACCACCCACATCCTACACTTCCAATTCCTGACCTTTTCTCTAACCTCTGGACCCAGATTTAAAGGGTCATGGGAGTAGCTCAGTCCCACCTGGGTAACCTTCTCACCTTAAATTCAACTGATTTGGGAACGTAATTACATCTACAAGGCTCCTTCGTGGTAACACCTAAATTATGTTTTGTTTGAATAGCTGGAGGAACGTATGTGTGCACCAGGCCCAAAAATCCTGGGAGCCAGCTCAGAATCCTGCCTGCCAAGCTCCCATTCACCATCACTCCACAGATCACTACTGAGAGTGTGCCCTGGGTGAGGCCTGGATCTAGGACAGGGACATATGGGGGAAGAAAGAGCTGCTCCTCCAGCCTGCACACAACCCCCAGTCTAGACACCGTAGGAGCAGGGTGGAAAGTGGGTTCCAAATAAGTGTGATTGGCTCTTAGCATTTTGGGGGTTGAGAATTTCAGAAAGCACCTCATGCACACACATACACACACACACGCGCACACACACACATGCCCGCATACGTATGCCAGCCTTCCTTCTCATGTCTCAGTGAACATACAGGTGTCCCAATCCCGGTCCAGTCTGTGTGTGTGTGTGTGTGTGTGTGTGAGAGAGAGAGAGAGAGAGAGAGAGCGAGAGAGAGATGGAGTCTTGCTCTTGTCGCCCAGGCTGGAGTGCAGTGGTGCAGTCTTGGCTCACTGCAACCTCCACCTCCCAAGTTCAAGCAATTCTCCTGCCTCAGCCTTCTAAAGGGCTGGGACTACAGGTACCCACCACTACACCCAGCTAATTTTGTATTTTTAGTAGAGTTGAGGTTTTACCATGTTGGCCAGGTTGGTCTCGAACTCCTGACCTCAGATGATCCACCCACCTGGGCATCCCCAAGTGCTGGGATTACAGGTGTGAGCCACCACGCCCGGCCCCCATCCTATCTTATTGAAGTCCCTTCCAGGAGCTACTGGCCCTCACCCCTGCCCCAGTGCTGGCCCTTGTCCCCACCCTTTCTTCCTCCTCAACGTTCCCAATTCTCCACCACCATTTGTTACATCGATCTACCTGGAACCTGCTGGGAAGAGAAAGACCTTTCTTTTGGGAGGTGCCCTCTGTTGGAAGTCTCTTGGGCGCTAGGGAAGAGGTGTCTGGGGACACACCCTCCCTAGTTGCCTTGATGCAGATACACAGGGAAGTACAACCTCAAGATAAAGCACCTCCTCTTATGGGGCTTAAGGCAAGGACATCACACCTGGACGTGGGGCTACGAGGCTTCCCGGAGACCTCGAGTTCCTTAGAGCCCTCCCCAGGGAGAAGGAAAGCAGGGGGTCAGGGCTCGGGTTTGAGGGAGATTCGGGGGCAGAAACCAGTGCTTGGTTGGAGATGGGGAGGGGCGTGAAGAGAAGGAGGCTGCCCCAGACACAGGGGGACACCAGGGACTCCCAAAGGGGCAGGGAGAGCAGAGCCCATGGTGCAGGTCAAAAGACAGATGACTCGTCCTCCGCATGCTGCCTGTTGCTTTGACGCCCCCCTCCCCGATTCACACACGGGTCATCCGAGGGGCAGGCCTGGAGGAAGAATGGATGGATGCACAGCTCTGGATTTCAGCACGATGCGGGGTGCTGGGGGAGAGAGGTGGGCGCTGAAGCAGCAGGAAGGCAATCGGCGGCTCGCTGAGTCTTCAGGAAAGAGAACCCCATCGCACCCCAGCTGCTCCAACAGGGTGAGTACACATTAAGACCCCCAAGTTGGCCGGGCGCAGTGGCTCACGCCTGTAATCCCAGCACTTTGGGAGGCCAAGGTGGGCAGATCATGAGGTCAAGAGATCAAGACCATCCTGACCAATATGGTGAAAGCCTGCCTCTACTGAAAATACAAAAATTAGCCTGGCATGGTGGCGCGCACCTGCAGTCCCAGCTACTCGGGAGGTTGAGGCAGTAGAATCACTTGAACCTAAGAGGCGGAGGTTGCAGTGAGCCAAGATCGTGCCACTGCACTCCAGCCTGGCTACAGAGTGAAACTTCGTCTGGAAAAAAGACCCCAAAGTCCGTAAGCTAGGATCTGCTCTCAGCTTAACCACAGGCACAGAGGTTTGCAGCCCCGCACTCTGGGTCTGACAGCCCAGGTGGGAACCTGGCCTCCACCCTGAAGCTCTGCTCTGAGGAAGGTGAGAGGCCTCCCTGATCCTCAGCCCCCTTGTCAGAGTGCAGGAGCGAGAGTTCCAATATCCGGGCCTTGCTTCAGACGAACGGGCGAAGAGGCAGGTGGAAGCCTGAGGACCAAGCTTAGCTGAAAGCCTTCATTGCTCAAGAGGCTCAGTAGAGGGATGAGTGCACAGGCTGGCGGCTCCAGGCTCTGGGCATGCTCGCTCCCCCGTGTGGCCTTAGTGCGGCAGGCGGGCTGGGGTCACACTGCTGATAAAGACATACCCGAGACGGGGTAATTGATAAAGAAAAAGAGGTTTGGCTGGACGCGGTGGCTCACTCCTGTAATCCCAGCATTTTGGGAGGCCAAGGTGGGCAGATCATTTGAGATCAGGAGTTCGAGACCAGCCTGGCTAATATGGTGAAACCCTGTCTCTACTAAAAATAAAAATAAATTAGCTAGGCATGGTGGTGGGTGCCTGTAATCCTAGCTACTCAGTAGGCTGAGGCAGGAGAATCACAGGATCCCAGGAGGTGGAGGCTGCAGTGAGTCAAAATTGTGCCACTGCACTCCAGCCTTAGCAACAGATCAAGACTCTGTCTCAAAAAAATGAAAAAGAAAGAAAAGAAAAGAAAAAAGAAAAAGAGGTTTAACAGACTCACAATTCTATGTGGCTGGGGAGGACTCACAATCATGAGGAAGGCACAAGGCATGTCTTACATGGTGGCAGACAAGAGAGAATGAGGGCCAACCAAAAGGGGTTTCCCCTTATCAAACCATCAGACCTCATGAAACCTATTCACTACCATGAAGACAGTAATGGGGGGGACCACTCCAATGATTCAATTACCTCCCACCAGGTCCCTCCCACAACACGTGGGAATTATGGGAGCTACAATTCAAGATGAGATTTGGGTGGGGACACAGTCAGACCCTATCAGGGGTCTTAACGGGAAGAGACAGCTGATGCCTGCCCTGCTAGGCACCTTCTCCCCCAGAGTTTCCTCCACCTTCAGTGAGAATCCTCATCCTTCCCTCACCTTGCAGGACCATCCATCCTGGCTGATGCTAACGACATTAATAGGAAAACGCTGAAGTTCTCTCCAGGCAGGAAACAGACATTCTTGACCAATGGCTAACAGGACAGGAGCTGGTTCTGCCAGCCAGATATGCATCACACTGTCCACCCAAATGCTTACCCAGTCCTCCCAGCACCCTTCTGCAGCCAGCACTGTCCTCACTCCATCCTGTGGGAAAGGTTGAGACTGGGAGAGGGTTGGCACTGCCAGGCTCCTGAACCTGGCCACTGTGGGGGTGGCTTTGCCCAGGTCCAGCTCTGTGCCCTGGTCCCTGGCCTCTGGCCCAGCACTCATGGTGGAGTCTGCAGCCCCTGCATGCAGCTGTAGGTCTCCTGGGATTCTGCGACCCTCACAGCACTGTCTTCAGTCCCTGGCCGGTGGTGGTCAGCGACGCACAGCAGGAGACTCGCCACCATGAGGGGCACTGTGAGGAACGTCCATCCCCGCTCCCCCTCCCACAGTATGCAGCTTTGCAGGCCACAGAGCATGCTGTCTCTATCAGCAGGGAAGGAACCACTCTGCTAGCGGGGTGCAGTTCAACCTGGGGAATACACTTATTGAGGAAAAATCCAAATTCCAGAGAATTTTAAAATGACTTTTATTATTTTCTGATAACCAAGCATTACTAGGAAGATGTGATATAAGTAGATATGCCAGATAAAATACAAGGCTCCCAGCTAAATCTGAATTTCAGCTAATTATAAAGAAAAAAAATTTAAAGGCCAAGCACGATGGCTCATGCCTATGATCCCAAAAGGGATTACAGCCACCATCACAGAGTACAGCCACCATCACAGAGTACAGCCACCATCACAGACTATAGCCACCATCACAGATTACAGCCACCATCACAGATTACAGCCACCATCACAGACTACAGCCACCATCACAGATTACAGCCACCATCACGGACTACAGCCACCACCACGGACTACAGCCACCATCGTGGATTACAGCCAGCATCACGGACTACAGCCACCATCACGGACTACAGCCACCATCACGGACTACAGCCACCATCGTGGATTATATCCACCATCGTGGATTACAGCCAGCATCACGGACTACAGCCACCATCACGGACTACAGCCACCGTCATGGATTACAGCCACTGTCGTGGATTACAGCCACCATCGTGGACTACAGCCACCATCGTGGATTACAGCCACCATCACGGACTACAGCCACTGTCATGGATTGCAGCCACCATCGTGGATTATAGCCACCATCATGGATTACAGCCACCATCGTGGACTATAGCCACCATCGTGGATTACAGCCACCATCATGGACTACAGCCACCATCGTGGACTACAGCCACCATCATGGATTACAGTCACCATCATGGATTACAGCCATCATCGTGGACTACAGCCAACATCATGGACTACAGCCACCATCGTGGATTACAACCATCACGGGATTATAGACATAATCCCAGCAGTTTGGGAGGCCAAGGTGGGAGAATCAGTTGAGTCAACATAGTGAGACTCTGTCTCTAGAAGCCTCCCGTCCCTGCACTGGGTGAAGTGGAGCCCCAGGCCCCTCATCTGGTACACATGGGCTGCTCAGGCCTGGCTCCCCACTGCTACTATCTCCACTGGCAAGGATGCACACAAGGGTGGACTCTCAGCCTTTTTGCCCAAGCTAGTCCATGTCCTAGGAAGAGACAGCCATGGCCTCAGGTTTAACAAACACAGACTAGACCAGTCCCCTGGCTGTCATGTCCTAACCCTCTTAGTGGGTGGTAGGAGAGCAGGACCCCTGCCCCTGAGCTGTAAGGGGAGGGAGAAGCCTGCAGAGAGGTCGCCAGCTGGGGAGGCCGGCACCGCCCCAGGGAGGCCTGCTCAGGTAGGTCGGGGTCACGATTTCCGGTGGCAGGTCGCAACAGGCAGCGTGGCTCTGAGAAATGCAGGAAAAATGTGCCCGGATAAGTAGAAGCGGTTCCTGGCGGCTTGGCAACCTCAGAGGCTGCCCAGCTGTCTAGTTAACCCCTTCCCTCCTAAAGCGTGGCACACACATGGAACTCCAGGCCACCCTGCCCCTCCGGGAAGCCAGGCACACTGGGTCCCCTGAGGTCACCCACTGCAGAGTGGAAAGATGTTGCCTGTCCCCTCCCCCATAGTGGAGGCCGATAGGAGGTGGGATGGTGTGCACAGCCCTGAGCCCAGCGCAGACAGGAATGGCACAGGCAGGCTCGGTAGGGGGTCACAGCTTCCCAGGCACCGTGAGGGTGGAGAGGACCTTCAGGAGGGGTCAGATTGTGGCCAAAACATCACCCGGCAGACCCCATGGAGCCCACTGTGGCCTCTCCCACCTGGGCCAACTCTGCTGCTCCTCCTGGACCTTGCTGAGTCCAGAGCCGCCTCCCCAGTGCCCTCCCAGAAAACCCACGGGGCCTCGCACCACACAGCACTTCTGTGCCCGGGACCTCCTCCGTCCCTTTGGGAGTCTTTCTGATCTGCTGTTTTAGAAGTGCTCCCAGGAAGGTATGGTCTTCAGGGCGCCACTGAGCCATGCCTTCTCACAACGATGTTTCCTGGGAGCTAAGATTTGGGCCACACAGGGAACTCTGACCATGAAGATTCAGCTGAGTGTCCCCCACCTCATTCCTGTCTCCGAGCCAGACCAGGCCAGACGCTCTCCTCATCAGCACCTCCTTCCCGTGCTGGGGCCCCAGGGAGAAAGCTCTAAACCACTGCCCAGCTGGCTCTAAACGAGTCCAGAAATCACTTTGAGGGTGACCCTGGGGTGCTCCCTGCACCCCATATCCCCCATTTCCGGTGAGCAGCACCCAGCCCTGGGCACTCCCCAGCACGCGTGCCCTCCTGCTCCTCAGCAGATGGGGCTTCTGCTGCTCCCGGCCCTGCAGGACAGTCAGGTATATGAGGCCCGGCCCTGCAGCCTGGGCACCTCCTCATGCGGCTCCCTGGGTGAGCTGCCATCACACAGAAGGTGGGTAGAGGGGAAGAAGGCAGTGGACTTGGCGGTCCTGACCCTTATAGACCCAAGGACAGCAAGTGACCAGCTGTGTGCTGAGCTGGGTGCCTCTTGGAGACTTTGGGCTCCCTGGGGCCCTGACTGTCCTGTTGGTGGCCAGGCCCTGACTGTCCTGTTGGTGGCCAGCTCCCTTGGCGTGTGGTCCCCTGCAGTACACATCTATCAAACGACCACAGAAATGAATGAATGAATGAATCCTTTAACCTGACTTCATACCACATAAGTAGGTTTCAGGATGTTAGCACAGCTAAAAAGCAACGGGGTAAATTATGAAACAAAGAAAGAAAGGTTAAAAAAACTGTCATGAGCTCGCCTGGCCTCACAGCAACCCGATGGGACTGGAAGAGTCACGTGGACACATGCCCATTTGCTGGTTTCAGCTCGTATCCTGGCCATATAGGACTTGCCTCTGTTTCGCAGCCGTATTTGTGTTTAACTTACTCAGGAAGAATTCACATAGCGCAAAACTGAGCGTTCTAAAGTGAGCAATCCCTTGCAGAGTGCACTCACAATGTCGCACAAACAGCCTCTCCTTCTAGCTCCAAAACATCCCATCTCGCCCCAGTAAAACCCTGGCCCCATGACGCAGTTCCTCCCCCATCCCTGCAGCCACCACTCTATCTCTGCGGATTCGCCAGTTCTGATATAAAATGGGTGGTACCGTATGTGGCCTTTCCACCTGCCACCTTCTACTCAACATCATGTTTGAAGGGCGTATCCCCATGGTGGCCCGTATCAGAACTGCATTTGTTTGTATGGCTGAATAATATCCCATTGTATGGGTAGACCCCATGTGGTGAGTCCACTGATCTGTGGATGGGCATGGGGGTTATTTCCTCTTTCGTGCTGTGAGGTGCTGCTATGCAAATACACAGTTTGCATATACTCGTTAGAGTCCCAGTTCTTTGTACCATCACAATTTTTTCATAGTTCATGAAACACTGGCTCTGTAGACTGTCTACCTCAACCCCCTCCGTTCCCAAGGCATCATGACTTGACCAGGAGGGTCAGGAATGGCGGGGCCAGGCCTGGGACCAGGTCTCCTGACCATGCCTTCCACTACCACGAGGATGAAGGTCCCCGTGGAAGGAAATGGAGGGTGTGGCCCACTCACCTTAGCAGATTGGGCAACACCCACCAGGCCAGGCCATAGGCAGTGCTGTTGAAGGTGGGGCCCCGTCACCCTCCCACCACCCACTAAGGTCACAGGAGGCACCCTGGCTGGTCCACACATGGAGGCAGCTAGAGGAAACCTAGTTAGGGCTTCAGAGAGGGGTCAAGGTTGGAGCCGCCCGAGGGGTCAGAAGCAGGAGGCAAAGGGGCCTCTGCTTCCTTCAGCGGCAAGTCCAGAGTCTGGGTGCATGAAGGCGAGCAGGAGGAACAGGCTCATTAGAGAAGCCCCACCCAGTTACTCAGCACCTGGTAAACATCGATTATTCCCACTCGGGGCTAAAGGAAAGGGAAGGAAAATTCCCTGTAACGCCACCTCACCAAGCAGCCACCGTGAGCATTTGAGGGTTTGTTTTCATGAAAAGAGGAATCTGGTGTGGATGGTTGTAAAGTCAATGGATCAGTTCTAAATCAGTGGAGCGGGTTTTATGGTGTCCCTTAGGGGGAGGTCACTTATGTACCTGGGATGTCACCTGTTCTCCTCCACGAAAGCCATGAAATTCTCAACACCTTGCCCGGAAGCTGGTACATAGGGGGTGTGGAAGAAATGCTTGTTGTAAGAACTAATGCTGAAACCTAAGGTAGCCTTCATAGAAAGTAAAAGTAGATGCCCTTGATGCCTGTCATTCTGAGGTCCCTTGGAGAGAGGCGCACCCACCACTCTCCCCCGCCCCACTCTCCCCCCGACCCACTTTTCCCCCGACCCTCGCCACCAGGCTCACTCATGTTCTGAGCCCCTTTGGACCCTCCTTCCAGCAAACACAAGCTTAGGCAGCATTTTTCCCCTCTCATGTTAATATCTCAGGAGATAGCTTAACCACGGCATAGACATGGCCTCATAACAAAGTCAGCTCAACTCAGCAACTAGAAGAGGCAGTTCCCATTTAAAGGTAACCTATGCAGAATATAGCACAAAGAGATAGAAGATGGAAATATGAACAGGAAGTTGAGATTTGAAGGACAAAATTGAAAGGAGTTCTAGACTGAAAACTACCTTCAGAACGTTGACAGCATTGTTCTCTTGCCTTCAAGCTTCCCTTTTTATTGTCTGTGTTTTACCAAATCAGTAAATGTACACAGTGCAAAAGGTGAAAAACTCATGGCAGAAAAACACACCGCATGCAGCCTTGCCCCCCCTGCCGGCTCATCCCCCTCAACCCAAGCGTCACACCACAGGCAGTCACGCTGCAGCCTTGCAGCACCTCCTTCCAGCATCCCCCCGTCGCATGCTTACACTGATGTTTGTTCGCTTTTTGGTTTAAGATTTTATGTATTTACTCCAAACTAAGGAAGATGAAGATTTGGTGCTTTCATACAGCCTCACCCACACCCACAGCCACCCCATAGAGTTAAGTCATCGTTTACAATGAAATCTAAATTCACTGTACATCATGATTCAATATGATTCCACCCAGCCCAGGACTGTTCATCTGGCCGGATGTTGAGCTCTTGCTTGGAGGAGGCATTCTTTGCTGCCAGCTGTATGGACTAAACATGAAAACATTCCTACTGCACAGCTAGAAGTGTTAGATAAAATGTGAGACTCCTTTTAAATAACTAGCTAAATATACATGAAGAAAGGGGACAAAGTCTCCAGGGGCCAAAGGAAGAGGGGAAATAAAGCCCATGAAGTGAACACCAGCTGGGCTTAGACTGACATGAGGATTGCACTAACGTTGGCACCCAGGGGCCTTGTGTTGAACAGCCCATAGACAGAAGATAAGGCCAGGGCCCCAGGTGAGACAGGGCGTTAAAAGCAAAACCCTTGAAGGGCCAACCCTGAGAAGGTATATTCACCCACCAGCAGAGGAAGTTGACCTGAAAGCACATCTATCTCAGCCCATGCCAGGAGCCAAAAAAAAAAGAAGAAGAAGAAAAGAGAAGAGGAGAGGAGGAGGTGGTGCTAGGATCGGGCTGGAGAGGTGTTCCTAAATGCTTCCAGGTGGAGGGATGTCAGGTTGGGGATGGAGTGATGATGCCAGGACGGGGGATGGGGAGGTGGTGCCAGGATCCGGCTGGAGAGGTGTTCCTAAACGCTTCCAGGTGGAGGGATGTCAGGTTGGGGATGGAGTGATGATGCCAGGACGGGGATGGGGAGGTGGTGCCAGGATCCGGCTGGAGAGGTGTTCCTAAACGCTTCCAGGTGGAGTGCAAGAAGATGCCAAATCAGACTTCCAAACAACAAAAGGGAAGCTTGGAGGCAAGAGAACAATGCTGTCAACATTCTAAGGAAAGTGATTTTCAGTTTAGAATTCCTTTTAATTTCGTCCTTTAAATCTCAACTTCCTGTTCATATTTCCATCTTTCTCTCTGTGCTATATTCTGCATAGGTTACCTTTAAATGGGAAATGCCCCTTCTAGTTGCTGAGTTAAGCTAACTTTGCTATAATGAGGCCATGTCTATTCTGTAGTTAAGATATCACTGAGGTTTATATTTCACCCACTATACTTTCCATTTCCAGACATTCTCCTCCACTCTTTCTGAATCTGCCTTGTTTTCTTGGTAGTGTCTTGTGCTCATTTCTAATGAGTATAAATTTTCTAAATGCTTGTTCAGTTCATCGTGGTCTAGGAACAAATGGTTCACAGAACCGCACGGTCCACAGACAAACTCACACCACCTCCCTACATGTCTGCACAGGGCCCGCGGCTGGCCTATAGGTGACAACATCCAGCCACAGCCCCATTAGGGCACCAGGTGGACGTGTCGGGTCACACACCTTGGCTGATTGCCAAATGAAGGGAAACACCAGCAAACCTCCTTTCAGCATTATCATGAGAGGGTACTTTTCTACTCTGTCTGGGACACATTCCTCTACGCCCTCCCTCCCTTCCTCCTCCTCCATGCACCCCTTCCCATGCACCCTGGGGAGACCAGCTGGGCTGGGCCTGGCCTCACTGAGCCCAGAGGTGATGGGTTTGGCTGACGGGCCAGCACGTGGCCAAGCCCTCCCCCTGGGCTCCAGCATCATCACACAGCATTTGCCTCTCCCACTTCTCACTCAAAGGGTCATTCCCTGAAGGCAAAGATGGGGTCCCACGTCACTCATTGTCCTTCCCCACGCCAAGCAAGGCAGCCCTTGAAGAGCTAGTCCTCCCCCACAGCTGCCAAGAAAGATGGGAAGAAAAGGGGAGGCTCAGCTTGAGTTCCGCAGCCCAGGAGGAGGCCAGCTCGCCCTTTCTCTTGGAGCTTGGGCAGCCTCCCCGCTGGCCCCACCCACAGAGCTGCCGGGTGCCACCTCCCTGGGTCTCGTTTTTCCAGTAGCACCGCTGGGACCAGGAAGTGATGTAAGGAGGAAAGAAGACACCACAGGGAGGGAGGCTGGCTTCCTCTGGGTTGCCTCAGAGGGGCTGAGGCTGCTGAAACCTCCAGGCTCCATTCCAAGGGGTGAGGTCAGCCCAGGCACGACAACGTAAAAGGGGTCCTCCCATGACCCTGGAGTCCCACTCTCTGGGGCCAGCCAGCCTTGCTCCTGCTGTGGGGAGCACCTTTCTGAAGCGCTCCACGCAGCTGTACATTGATACTTTTGGGTTCATACCGTGCTGTGCGGGGAAATGAGAAGCTAAGAGTTCATCCTGCCCCCAGCTTCCTCACCTTCTCTTGCATTTTCTTCATCCGGCATCCAGTGCGATTTTTAACATTTCAGCTTCCTTCCTTTGTGTGCTCACATTTTACGTGCTGATCCTAGCACTTTGCATCAGGCAGAGAAACAGACCCTTCGCTGAGCACCTTCATCGTTGCCACTGCAGTTGCCTGGGAGGCTCCGGAAGGTTCTTTGGCTCCTGAAGCCAGCTGAGGCGGTCACCTGAGCAAGGGGGTTGTTCTCCCCAGGGCTCACCCTCATTCAGCCCTGTGACCTTTTCTGGTAAGCGTGCACTCTCGGAGGTCCCCCATGGGTCACCCCCGACTCTCTTGGAGTTCAGTGTGTGGAGATGACTTTCTTCCTCACTCGATGCAATTTGGGAACTTCACCGAGGATTGCGGCCAGGGGCTCTTCCCTCACCTCTGATGGATCCAGTGGGTGGTCCCAGATTCTCACTCTGACCCACCCACTATGGCTTCAAAGCTGCTGTGCACAGTTTCCACTGCTGGGTAGACCTTCCAGAACCTTCCAGAACATCCCACAATCCAGAGGGAAGACACCCTGGATCAGGGAGTACTCCATTTTTCTGAGCAAATGCACGTGTTTAACACACAACTCCAGGTCATTCCACGGTGGCTCCCTGAGCCCTCCATAGGGCCCCTGTCAAGGACCCTGAGTGGGGACCTCTGTGGCCGTGACAACCGGCCTCTGGGCCACCTTTTCCAATAATAGGATCCCTGATTCTCCCTTGGGAAACCACCACCTCCACATTCAGGGTGGCGTCTGCCAGCCTGGCCCAGCCCGGGCCGTGGGAACGCTCCCTTCCCTGGCTGCCATGCTTCGTTTTGGGGATGGGCACAACCTGCCACGGGGTGACCACACTACATCCACTCTGAGACCCCATGAATTCTAAATGTACAATTGTCCTGATCACCTCCAAAACAGGAAAAAATGCTGCCAGTGACAATTGTAAGAGGCCATTGACTCCCTCATAGCTGTTAGAACACGGAAAACAGCATCTAAGAAACTATGAACACATCTAAGAAACTGTGAATGATGTTTAATTTGGGGCTTGGAAAAGGGGAATTACTGGGAGAAAGGCATTCTCATTCTACTGAGATCCTCAGGCCATTGAACCTCAGAGACAAGAAGACAGGGATATATTTTGCGAAGGGCTCACCCATTGCTTAAGGCGACAGGGGGAAAGGAGACACTGAATGCCTGGATCCAGCCGTTTCTGACACTGGATTTCATGAAGCAGTAATTTTTTTTTTTTTTGCCTGCAGGGCCTAAAGCAGTGACTAGCACCATTCCTAGAACGGACTGGCCCCCTGACACCTCCTCATTCTGCAGTAAACATTGGTGCCACTGCCCTCCTGAACATCAATGTCCATGGACAGGTGTGCAGTGCAGAGAAGGCCACAGCCCAGCCACCTGAGAACAGAGGCCCAGTGCCTCACGCAGTGGAGTTCTGAACTCCTGACCCCATGTGACAATTAGTTATAAAGGACAGGAGAAGTGGGGGAGGAGAGGGAGAGAGGGGAAGAAAGAAGGACAAAATGAGGGAGGAGGAACACTTGTCCAGGGCTCATAGTCTAAGATGGGAAGAACCTGGCATCCAAAGTGTCGGCTGAGGGCAGGGATTCTGTCCTCCACATGTCACCTTCTGCCAGTGCCTGCCCCCCTTCTCTCTGCAGTGCCAGCAGGAGGCCTTCACACACCACACTCACTCTTTTGAAATCAGCAGCTAACCTTGGCACTGTGAATGATCCTGGTAAACAAAGTACCCTGAATACTGGGGTCAGTCAGGTTCAAGGGCCTGGGGGAAAATGGCAGCTTCTTGGTTCAACAGCCTGGGAGTGGAGCAGTCTGGGTAAACCAGTTGTTTGCCAAGGAAACCCTCAGGGACACAGGTCCCAGTGCTGTGAGCCATCCTGGTGAAGCACCAAGAGGTCAACTGGCAATTGCCCTCCGCTCAAGAGGGACTTCAGAAGGACCCTGAAGTGGGGCCCCCAACTTTCCTAAGATCCGTAGGACAGTGTACCAAAACCATGGAACCAGAAGAGACACGCCAATCATGGGTCAGGCATTCCCCCCTCGGCTCTCCGAGAGCACGGCTTCACGTGTGGGTCTAGGTAGGGTGCTGACAATGAAATTATGGTGCATCTGAGCCCAGCAGGCTCTTCTGACTTGCCTGGAGCTGAGGATGGAGGAGAACAGGAAGAAAGCATCCCAAGGACAGGGGTTTTCTGAGCCCAGTGGCATGGAGGTGGAATGAAGCGGGGCTGAGAGGGAAGCCTTGGGGGAGTCCTCTGCTACTACTGTTTGGCTGGTCCCTGAACTGGCTATCCTGGTCAGTAATGAGGGGACGTTTAGTGCCACATCCCCCCTGGTCCTTAGCTCATCCCTGGGCCACTGGGAGGGCTGCAGTAAGCTAGATGGTCTGGGGCCCTGGATGTCAGTGCATGAGGACCTGTTTGCATCTTGGCTTGCTCCAGCCAGGAAGACCATTTTTCTTCTAGAACCTACCATCTCCACATCTCAGAGCTGATGAAGGCAGGCAGCATCATCTTTCTGACATTGCTCAGGGCTGGGGTTCTTGAGGGAATAACCAGGGGTGTACTAGAAGACCCTCAGCCCCAGAAAAACTGCAGAGCATGTGAAGCACAGACCCACTTTTGTTTCCTTCTGGGAACAAAGGGGCAGACTTTTCCTAACGTGGAAGATATAAAAATGCATTCAATCTTCAAACCAGAAGATGTTCCTGAGTGAAAAAACACAGAATAGGGATCAGAGGGGAAGGAAAATGCCCACATTTTCTGGGAAATGAAGAAGAAAAATGGGAGCCTTGTTGAATTATCATCATTTCAAGACAGGCAAGGAACTAATGTAGGTTCCCAAATGGAAGAAAGGGAAGTTAAGCCAAATGACAGTCTTAGTGAGGAACAGTTGCTAGGCATTGCTACCTGGCATAAAAATCTTCAAGGGTGAGTCACCATTTTGCAGGGCTGGGGAGCCCCGCTGGCAGGGTCAGTAGGCACAGTGCAGCTGAGAAGTCCACAGTGTGTCAGGTAGATCATCACATACTGAGACTGACCTCGTGTGTGTGTTGAGAATGATGGGAACGGCTCTCACAGCCAGAGAAGGAGATGGAAATACCAACCAGCAACAGTGACCCCTGGGGTGCTGGGCTGTAACCAAAGGCATGGATGTGAAATCAGTTTCTGATAAGACATGGAAATGTGTACATGATATTCACGTAGGTCACATGCCGCTTCCTAGATCTGTCTGCTGAGGGCCCAGAAGCAATGACAGCATGGTAACAATGAGCACCTCCAGCACCCAGATCTTGGCATCTAAGAACCATTCTCCACTCAGAGAAATGATTTCCTTGGAGAAATGGCTGCTTCCGAGGCTGAGGAAGTAAGTACAAGATGGGCCTGGAACTGTCTCAGAAAGCAAGGAAGCACCTGGGGAAGAATGGGAGGTGAGGGGGCACAGGAGCCTCCATGGAGGTGCCCAAACCGGCCAAATCTGGGCTAAGCTAACCATCAAAATAGTCAGAGTATAACCCATCGATTAAACAGGGATGAGAGACTGCACATTGAAGTAAATAAACCAAAGCAGGAGAAGAGAAAGCCCTCCTTGATACACAGTATCATGTCTGTGGTATTTCTGCCAAAAATGCAAAACCTAAACTGTGTCTTGAGGAAAATGAGATAAATCTAAACTGAAGAGATTCCACCAAATAACCGGCCATACTTCCCAAAAGGCCCGAATGAACCCATGAAGGAGCCCATGTCACAATTCAAAGTCAGAAAGAGAAGACCAAGGAACTGAGGATTGATGAAAACTGAAGCCACACAGCAAGTGAACACCACAGGGACCCGGGCCAGAGAGAGGAAAGAAAGAGGCGCCCCTTGCTGTGTTTTTAAACTTCCTTCTTCTATGAAGGACAGTTCTGAGACAATCAATAAGATGGAAGAGAATTTGTGGATTTAACGGTAATGCTGTATCAAATGTTAATTTCCTGAATTTGATGGGTAAACTGTGGGTGATGTAGGAGAAACTCTTGTTTTTAGGAAATGTACATGGGAGGATTTAGGAGTAACAGGGCATGCTGTCTGTGACCTACTCTCAAACAGGTAGGTGGGTGGGTAAGAAGATCAGGCAGATGCAATCAGATATAAGCAAACGGGGAACCTGGCTGGAGGGTTACCAGAGTTCTATGTACTATTCTTGTCACTTTTCTGTAATCTGAAATTATTTCAAAATACAGAACGTAAGAACTATATAAACATTTAAATAAAATGTTCAAGTTAGGAGCTTTCATCCAGACACACTTCTCTCCCCACTGGATCACCTGTGTGTAGAGGACCCCAGGCCCAGGACGACACCCAACCACCCTGCTTTCTCGAGGCCCCAAAACCTAGGTTAATTCAGGGCACGGGTGCCTTCCAGAAGGGCCTCTGCAAGCTCCCATCACTGCCTCCAGCCTTTGGTTTTCAGAAATCAGATGACTGGAGCTTGTTTATAAGAAAAAGCAGTCTCAACCAGCTTCAAAAAAGCACCAAGTACTTTGCTTTATTGACATCGAATGGAACTTTCTGTCCCCCACACAGTCCACACAATGGTAGCACAACACAGTAAAGGCACAATGAGGCGTATTAAAACATAGCCAGTTTCAACAGCGTGGATATTTCCTGTCATGGAAAAGAAGTATCCTGCCCTGATTCACATTAACATACACGGTACATTAACATCAATCTCTATCATATACCAGGCCACAGTACATGTTAGCACACAGGGTCACGTTCTCCAACAAACTATTCTAATAACAGGATTCAGAAGGCACCCTATGGGATACAGGTGACCCTATGGGATACAGGTGACAGTGAGGTCACGACACTAGACGGCCACATCTTTTACATCCCAGAACTTCCCTGGGGCCACACCCCAAACAGCTGAGGTGTGGATGCATGTCTGCAAAGCAGGTCAGAAGCCCTCCCCCCAAAACCCCAAAACACTATCCCTTGGCATGAACAACCACCTATCAAAAATGAGAGCTGGAAAGGGTGCAGATGAGCAGTGCGTCTACCTAGGTAATACTATGTCTAGGTAACTCTATGTGATTTTATCTTCATACGCAATCTGAAGATAAAAAACACAGTTTCTCCTGCACCTCTTCCCCAAAAACGGGTGCACTCCAGCCACCTGAGGGGGCTCGCCTCAGTCCCCAGAACTGAGGTTACAAAGGGAGAATTTTTAATGACTCTTATGCCTGTGGCTCTAGAGTTCCCCAAACATCTTAGTCAACAAGAAATGAACAGCAGCTAGTAGCACGTGGCCACGTGTGTGCCGCCGTCCACTAGGACTTGCCAAAGAAGAACAAACTGGAACAGTTAAGAGCTGGCCCCCACACACGTTCCCACAATGCTGGGTGCTACCGTTGATTCTTTGCTGCATAAAACGTTGTTTTCAAAGCCAACCCTACTACTAAGTCATCATTTACAGACTAGACTGTCCAATGTTATGAACGTTTTTAACAGGTCTCAAGCAACAGCTGATAAGGCATTCATCTCTTACAGATACAATTCCGTGGAAAACTTTGAGCCAGGCCTCTCTGCCCACCGCCGTGTATGAAGATAAAAAATGCAGTTGCTCCTGCACCTCCTCCCTCAAGACTGGTGAGCTCCAGTGACCCGAGGTGGCTCGCCTCAGGAGAGTGCACGCTTCCTCTCCTGGGGCTTCCTCACCAAGGGACCAGCCTCAGCAGCCCATGAGGAGCACAACGAAATGATTCTGACCCATGGTCGCTTCGGACAGCAGGTGCCTAGATCGGTGACTGGGGAGCGGCCAAGTGCACCTGAGCCAGCTTCGCCTGGAGGGGACGCTCCGGTCAGCAGCACCAGCCTCCTGACGCCACCATGTCACCTCCACTCCGTCAATGTTTAGGCAAGCCACGACAGGGCCCCACACAGCATCATTTCATCCCCCACAAGGAACACAAGGACAGGACAGGAGCCCCACACGGACCCCTGGTCTCCGCAGGCAGCCAGCTAGGTCTTGTTTCGCCGCAGAAGCGTGGCGGCAGGGCCGTGGCCGCCCTGGAACTTGAGGCTCTGCAGGTTGATGTAGGCCCCGTGCCTGAGCAGGGTCTCCACCGTCTGTGCGTGCCGGCCCTGGGCGGCCAGGTGCAGCGCACTGAGCCCCTGCTCGTCGAACAGGTCGATGACATCAGCGCTGACCAACTCCTCCACCACCTCCGAGTGCCCGTGGGCGGCAGCCAGGTGCAGCGCCGTCTGGTTAGGGTCCCCCGGGCCAGCACATTGGCCTTCTCCTCAACGAGCAGCTTGACGGTGGCCAGGTGTCCGTTGCGGGCAGCCAGGTGCAGGGCAGTGTAGCCGTCCGAGGTCACAGCCTCCTTGCCGGCGCCCCGATGCAGGAGCAGCCTGGCGGTGCTGGTGTGCCCCGTCTCGGCGGCCACGTGCAGGGGCGTCTGCGCCACCAGGCTGCAGACGTTGACGTCGGAGCACAGGTCGATAAGAATGCGGGCCACGCGGTAGTGCCCGCGCTGTGCGGCCAGGTGCAGGGGCGTCCTCCCGTCCAGTGTCTGCGCGTTCACGCTTCACCCCCGGCTGCTTGGCCAGCAGCTTGACGATGGGCAGGTGGCCCTGCCAGGCCGCGTAGTGCAGCGGCAGCCAGGCGTCCTTGCCCGGCAGGCTCACGTCCACGCCTCGGCGCAGCAGGATACGCACGATGTTCTCCTGCCCGTGCTGACAAGCCACGTGCATGGGCGTCCGGCCCTCGAAGTCCACCTCGTTGACCGAGGCATTCTTCTCCAGCAGCAGCCGCGTGCTAGACTCGTCCCCGTTCTGGGCAGCAAAGTGGAGGGCCGTCCACTGGTCTTCATCCTTGGCGTTGACGCTGATCTTCCGCGCCAGCAGGAGCTCCACGACGCCCCGCCCCCGCCTCTCCACAGCCGTGTGCAGCGGGGTGGAGCCCCTGCGGTTGGTCAGGTTGGGGTTGGCATTGTTGAGCAGCAGCCACTTGACGCACTCCTCCTGCCCGGCCTCCACCGCAAGGTGCAGCAGGCTGGCGCCGCCGTCCAGCACCAGGTCCACGTCCTGTGGCTGCAGGATCTTCATCAGCTTGCTGGTGTCCCCCGGACACGATGGCATCCACGAGCTTCTTCTTCTGGACGTCTGTGGTGCCCAGATCTGCAGGGGAGAGGAGAGGCAAGGGTCAGAGCGTGGCTGCACACCCAGGGACGCAGCGTCTCGGGGAGCCTGGCTGTGGCCCTCAGCGGGAGGTGCGCCATAGCCTCCAGGCTGCTCGCTGGTCACCTGACCATGTTGGAGCACTGTCTGTGCCTCCTTATTAAGGTCGGTCCTAGCAGGGAGCCCCAGGGGCAGGCTAGCGAATGTCTCCCAGGTGCTCGTTAGTGGGTTTGCAGAACAAAACTGGCCCTCACTGTCCTGCAGGGTGGCGAGACCCCTTGGTGCTTAGAGATGGTAGTGACCGCAGACATTCCTTCATGGAAGAAAGAAGAAAAAGGGCACAGACTAAAAAGACCAGGCAGGAGCCCCTTCAGCTGGAAGCCTTGACACCTGTGACACCCCAGGCCTAGCGGCCTGCAGAGCTGCTGCCCAGAGCTGGAAGGAGCAGCTGCAGCTCCCGCCCCACCTCAAAGCGGCACCTCCTGACCTGGGGAGGTCGAGAGGCTCATTTTCTATGACAATCCTGAAGGGAACAAGCCTCTCGTTTCATGAGGACACCAGTCCAGCACTCAGGATGAAAAGTTTTATTTACCACAAAAATCCTACTGTCGTGTCTGGAATTCCGAGTCCCTGAAGCGACTCTCTGCCTCCCTCGTGTGACGCACAGGGGATGTGGAAGGAGGTGGGGTCAAGGTGTTCAGAAAACGGACCCTCCCAGTCAGGCTTAGTGTTTCAGGCCTTGTAACATGTTGGTTATCCTTGGAGGTTTTAACACCAGGCCACCTTCGCAAACTACCTGTGAGGGTGGCACTCTTCTCACTTAGCTAATCTTGCCTTTTTGTTAACTTGGATGGCTTTTGTGTTTGGAAGGTGCATTTTTCCCTCTCCCCAGCCCCCGGGTGCTGGGCCTGGTGCTCATTCTGGCCTCCTCTCTGCCAGATGCAGGGATCAGATGTGGTCCTGTCCTGGCACAGCAGTGTCTGAGCAGAGGGTGCAGGACTGCCATCGCCGAGGCAGGAAGCCCAGCAGAGAGTGGGGCTCGACTCCTTGCCGGGCTCACTGGACTGGGTGGGGTTTTTCATCTGAGGTCAGCCTCTGCCCATGGCATTGGCACAGGCAGGATGGCTGCACGAACTGGTGATGTGTTCCCCTCACATGCTAAGTGACACAGGACAAAGCCAAATGCCCAACACCCAAAATTAATTAGTTAAGACAGAGAGAACACAAAGAAGAATTCTTGCCGGGTCAGGAAACTGTCCCCTTGATTCTGTGTAGCTGCCCACTGAGTCCAGTGAACTGTTCCACCGAGCCCCACATCTCTCGGGACACAAAGAGCCGTCCCCACTCACCGCTGGTCGAAGGCTCCCGCTCAAAGGACAGTGACAGCGATCCTCTGGAAGAGAAGGCGGAGTCCACCGAGGACACCCCCGAGAGCCTCTTGCCACTGCCGGTCGATGGCAGCTTGGACTCAGAGGAGCTGCGGCTGAGCTCCTCCGGGCCCTCGACAGCCTGGGAAACTCCAGAGTCCAGCTGCGAGAGCAGCTCAGAGAGGCTGTGGTCATTATCGAAGGTGGGGGCGGAGGCCCGCTTGAGCCTCGAAGACACAGGCACCACCTGCGAAGACGCAGAAGTTGGGCAGGTGAAGACCCTGCCATACCCCGAACGGCCCACCCGTGACACAAACACCGAAGAGCCAGGTGGGCCATGGGAGTGAAGTGGGGAGAGAAAGGAGGACTCTAGAAGCAACGCAGATAACCTATCGGCCACCACATCCGCACAGCTAGGGAGCTCAAAGACGGAGCTACAAAGGCTGGCGCGGCCCACCCAGCACAGAGACATCTTAAGGAAAGATCAGCTTCATAAAAGTGCAAAATCCCACCTCAGGCAGCTCTGGATACTGCCTGCTCAGGAGCACCGCACACCCAAACAAAGGTAGACGGTGTCAAGCTAGAGTGAGAAGCATGCGTGGTGGGGCACAGGCCAGCATTAGCAGGAAGCCAGAGGACAGAGAGGAACTGGGCAGGACCCACACGCGTAGCCACAACTGCCACCTCCCCAAGGAGCCATGTGGGGCTGGCCTGGGGACTGTGTGTGGATGGGGGGTGGGGAAGGGCCCAGCCACAGGGGTGAGGGCTGATCCAATCCAATGTACACCAATGGGATCTTTTAAAGGGTCTCGCTTCATGGACTGGAGGGCAGCAGCTTTCTGGTGAGTGAGTGGAATCCGACAGGATTTCACGTCCCTTCCCTTAGGCACACCTGTTAGCTCCAGATCCCCACCCTTCAGGGGACGGCTCGATGTCCTGCACTGTTGCTGGGTGTTCCGAGCAACTTTCACATGTAGGTTGCCTTCCCTCCCTTATCAGGGCCCAAGTCTGCCTCTTTATCAGCAGCCCCCTGGGCACCTTTGCTCCCAGACTCACTGGCACACGTACACCTTTGTGTTTAGACAGTGGGCGCACCCTGCGTGTTTCCTCACCTCCTGAGCTCACACCAACAGCCTGGGAGCAATTGCCCAACACCAGATAACACGTTATAAAGCTCACTTATCAGGCTCTGCTCACAGGTCTACTCCAGTCTCATTACCTGAAAGGGTACTGGGCCAGCCCTGGTACTTGGAATTTCTCATCACATCTGAAATCACCTCGGTGGCACCCATCAGAGTACAGACCACTTATGAGCAGCTACAAAGGGACTGGATCGTCAAAGACACCCACACACCAGCTCTCCCTCCCCGGCTGGGGCTGGGCCTTCTGATCCTGTGGTTCCACACACATCGAATGAGTGGCTGTTTGGTGTCAGGGGAAGCCCTTATGCCACTCACGCAGAATCACACAGGAGGTGGGACCGGGATGAGCGGGGCGGGGGACCTGAGCCCCTGTGGGACCTACACTGCTAAAGGAGTTGGGTGCAGGATGGGCTCAGAAGAGAGACAGAGTGGTCCGGGCGGCAGTGGGGTCTGCACAGAGGAGGAGTGGTTTGGAAACCCCTCCCTGGAAGCCAAGGAGACAAAAGACCCCTGTGGGAAGGGCCCGTTACCTCACTCCTGGGCTCCAGGGGGCTTTTCACATCCAGGTCATGAGCAGTTTCTTTCACTTCATCATCAGGCTTTTCACACAGGTCCTCGGTTTCAGAAGTAATTTCTTTTGGGGAGAAAAGGGGACATGTTACTCGGATGACGACTTCTGCACACACATGCGTTCTATTTAAACGCTGGGCCTCCAGGTGCTGGGATTTCTCACATGCCTCAGCCGAGGCTGAGCTCGCCAGGCAAGCCCAGGAGCCCCCCATGGGCGATTTGCCGGCCAAACCCAGCCCCCCATCAGTAATCATTTGCAGGCCTCACCAGACTCAAAGCAGAAGTCTTCCCCGGGGAAGCCCCACCTGGCCAGATGCAGGGAGCAAAGCTGCCAGCACCTGGTGGGTAAGCTCCCCATGCATGCATTTTCTGCCATAAGCTTTAAATGCAAACCTATCCCAGAGACACATCTTTCCCAGGAAGTCAATTCCCCAAGAGACGGGTGACGCCTCCAGCCACCGGCCAGGTGAGTCTGCGAGAAGAGCATGGCTGCCCCTGAACTTCAGGCTCCTGTACAGACTCCTCTGGGCAGCAAGCCCAGCTCTGGCTGGGAGCAGGGGGCAGATGGTTGGAGGCGACTCAGTTCCAGCCGCTGTAACCCAGCCATGGGTACCAGAGGCCACAGGCAGGTGCTGGGACAACCTATCTGTGCAGGGCTCATTTCGGCCCACCTGTTACACGCCTGGTTCCTCACCCAGGCCTGGTCCCTGACCCTGCCCTGGCCGTCACCTCTGTCTCCTATGACACCTGCAGAGCGTGCCGGGGAAGCCCCGGGGCGCTCACCTTGGAAGGTGGGCCGGACTCGCGGATCCCCCTGCCAGCACCGCTGCATGAGGCGCATCAGGTGGCTGCAGGCGCGCGGCCGGGCTCTGCACACAGGCGGCAGCTCGGGGCGGTGGCCCTTCACCACCTTCACCATGATGTGCAGGATATTCTTCTCATCTGCCAAAGGAGAGATGAGAGTCAGGGGCTCTGCGGGGCTGGGCGGCAGCACCTCACCCTCGGGAGGAAACAACACACTCGCCGGGGGCCACAATGGGGCCATCCCCACACCATCCCACGAAGCCAGCTTCCCTCCAGCTTCACAGCCAGAGTTTCCTGTAACCCTCATCCTCACGGGGCACGGTGCTCTCTCGTCCTGGTTGTGAAATCTACCTCGTTCCCTGGGTTCTGATCTACCAGATGGAGCCAGCGTGTTTGGTCACAGGGCAGATCTTTCTGGCATCCTATCCAAAGGAAGATGAGGTTCAAGAGAGAACAGTATCTTATGAGGCTCATTCCATCAATGGCCCATGCCAGAAAGGGAACGAGGCTCACGCACCATGGAGGAGCTGTGGCACCCTGTACCCACGGGACCCAGCTCTGTCTACAATCCAAAGAAGTCTTCCTCAGTTCCAACTCCAATCCCAAGCTCAGGCCCCCAGCTGGCCTCCCCTGCAGATGCACCAGGGTTGGGGTGTGGGAGGGGTCTTTCCCTTCAGTTCACAATGCCGGGCCCCACTTGTCCTTTCCGACTTCCTTCACAAGCATGCGTGAGCCCTGGTATATTATCATTATTATTGCCATGACTTCTACCCTGACTGGGAAGGGCCCAGGGGTGGCCTTCAGTGGGTCAAAATCTTTTTCTGCTCAGCCTGGAACCCTCGAGGTGGACTTCAAGCTTCTCACTCCCGGTAGCCCTCTCCGCCCTCCAGATCCAAACATGCCCACCCACGGAATGGCAGCTCTTTGGAGAGACCATGTGCCTCAGCAGGGGGTAGAAAATCAGCCGAGAATCACCCACAGTTGCCAGGATTCCATACAACATTTTGCTCCACTTTCCCATTAAATCTTGTGCAATAAATATCTTAAGTATTCAACAGGTTATTTCCATGATTATTCAGACTTCCAAAACCAATTGATCCTCTAAATGAAATGAAAGCTAACTGAAGTAAACACCTGGAATACTCCTGCTGCCAAACACAGACTGGAAAAGCTGGGGGGAGAGGCCTTGTTCTGCTGTACCTTGAACCCCCTCCTATCAACCCATTTATACCTGAGATTGCAATTTTTTGAATTTGAAAAATCAGACCTTGGCGATGACCTTAAGCAGATGATTAACTCCCAAATGCTTGGCGTTCCAATAATGGAACACTAGGCATATTCAGCAATAAAGCACAGGGGCTTGACCCTTGATCTGTCCCCTGTGCCTGCCTTTGGGTGTTGCATCTATCAACCCCCTCATGCCACCTGGCACACCACCACATTTCACAGGCATTGGGGCCATAGGCCACTGTTTGGGAGAATGTACAGAAGGCAAGAAAGGAGACAGGCGGTCAGACAACACAGACGGACACCTGCCGGCAGAGGCCTGGTGGAGCACGTCCATGCTTTCAATCGGCATTCTTTTAAAGCTGCCAGGATGGCCGGGCGCAGTGTCTCACGCCTGTAATCCCAGCACTTTGGGAGGCTGAGGCGGGCGGATCACCTGAGGTCAGGAGTTTGAGACCAGACTGGCCAACATGGCGAAATTCTATCTCTACTAAAAATACAGTAATTAGCCAAGCATAGTGACAGATGCCTGTAATCTCAGCTACTTGGGAGGCTGAGGCAGGAAGAATTGCTTGCACCCAGGAGGCAGAGGTTGCAGTGAGCTGGGATTATGCCACTGTACTCCAGCCTGGGTGACAGAGCAAGATTCTTTCTCAAAAAAAATTAAAAAGCTGCCGAGATACTCGATCTCATGATGCTGGGAAGATCTCTTCTCACCCAGCACCTTCCCCACACATCGGCTCCTAGTCTGAGCCCCAACTAGCAAGGGGCTAGGCCTTGACTCTCATCTTTATTTTTAGACACTTTAGGTCACACCAAAAAATACCATGAGTAGCCTGGAAATGTCTTTAGAGGAAAGGGGACTCTCTCTAACAAAGCTAAAAACACACTCATTTTTATAAGTTTTTTTATATTTTTTATATTTTATATTTTTATAAGTTTCTATATTTTTATAAGCTGGGCAGGGGGGCACTCCCGCGTGCAAATCCACAGCACTGGGCAGCTCTGGGGGTTGGCTGCGTCAGCACGTGGGTAACGTGGGTATACAGAACGCTCCCGAACTTCAGGCTTAACACAGTGACATGCTAAGCTTTATTCTGTGTATTTTACCACATTTTTTAAAACAGTAAACAAACAAAAAGAATTAGATGGAAATACCAGCACAGGCAAACCCCTGGAGACAGAGAGCAGATGGGTGGTTGCTGGGGCTTAAGCAGGAGGAACGGAGAGGGACTGTGGAATGGGCATGGGCTTTGCCTTTGGGCATGATGAGAATGTTCTGGAATGAGACAGTGGTGACGCTTGTTCAACAGTGCCAATGTACTTAATGTCACTGAATTATAGACTTTCAATGGCTAACAAGACCAATTTTATCTTATATACATTTTACTACCAAAAAAAACTAGCTGGCACCTAAAAAAATTCCATTGAACAGGCCCCTTCAGATCTGTGCCTTTTCCTGCGTGCAAATTATACCACAGAGCACCACCTGTGAGAGCGTGGGTCACAGGTCCTGTTTTAGGACAGAGAAAGGAAAACAAGATGTCCCCCCATTATTCCAGGAAAGACAAGCACACTGCGCCTCAAAGCTGGGTCCACTCACCTGCAAACGGCTTCTTCTGCGTGAGCACGCCCCAGATGACGATGGCAAAGCTGGAAGGGAAACCAGGCGCGTTAGCATCTGACAGCCAGAGACAAAGCGGAAAGCTCTCACCCACAGCAACAGGCGTGAAGAAACCTGCTCTGAAGCTTTCCAAAGACAGAGCCACAACACCGAGGTATTTCTCCTGTTTTTAAAAAGAAAAAACTCTCTACAGAGAAGCCCAGCAAGCTGACCGCTCAGATGTCAGAGACTCAGGTAACTCCACCAACTGGGCTGCACATCTTCAGGCAGCGTGAAGGACTCCCAAAGCGGGTGCCACCCTAGGCGGGGAGTGAGCTCCTGGGGACAGCACCTGCGTGCCTATCATCGTCACTCAAGCGCCGGGCACAGAGCACCTGCACAGGCATTTACTGAAGAAATGGACGAAGAAGTGAATGAATGAATGGGCTACTCCCATGCCCCCCCCCAACGATGATTTCATTCTCTGAAAACACAGATTCCAATTCCGAGCAGCGTTCCTAACAGGCTCGCTGAGATTTCATCATCAGACGGTTGTTAAAGAAAGCACATAGAGCACGTGGAGGCGATCCAGCCGAACGCCTCAAAGCTTTTTAGGGCGCTGTTTAGAAATATATAGATGTATCAGGGATATGTTCATGTGCATTACTCTGGATACACCAAAAAGTACCCAAACTGATAAAAAACAAACACACAAAAACACACAAGCCCAAAAACTGAGCCGCCATGGAGCACTGAGTTGGTGAGAGTGGCTGTTTACAGAGATACCCAATTCACCATCAAAAATTGGTTGAAGCTGCAGGTTCAAAAGTTGAAACTCCAAAATAAATGGAAAGGCTCTTACTCTCCCCAGACTCTACAAGCTGTGACTAGTCTCCAAAGTGACACTTCAGGCAACACTCAGCTTAAAGCCCCAGCTAAGCACATGCACAATGGCTACTGTCACACCAGTCAGCCTGGGGCTGCCATGGGTGACCATGACCAAAAGACAGAGCTCAAATGCTGGGTCAGACCCGCAGAGCTGCAGGGTGAGAGCCACAGTGGGAGGCTTAGTGCCTCCTCACACGCTCCCGCCCACTTTTCTTCTCCAAAGTCTGTGTGATTAAGACCTTTACAATTTGAAAAAGGAAGGGACCAGGTGACCTGGCGATTGATCTCTGACCAACAAAGGTAATTGCCATGAAGAAGATGAGCTGCTTACCTCACAAAATCAGAGTGAATTTCAGAAAGTCCAAACACACATGCACACAGACACCCAGACCACTGAAAGCAGCAGGTTCTTCCAGTAGACAAGCCATAAAACCCACGGGTCACAAAAACGCCGAGGCTCCAGCAGTGCAGGGCTCTCAGTGTGGCTCTACCATGTGCCTGGGAACACTCCTCCTCCTCGGCCAGCAACACTCACAGCAAAGAAATCCCCAAACTCTACCAGCACCACCCCTGTCATTTTTTTTTTTTTTTTTTTTTTGAGACAGCATCTCGCTCTGTTGCCCAGGCTAGAATCCAGTAATGCAATCACGGCCCACTGCAATCTCCACCTCCTGGGCTCAAGCAGTCCTCCCATCTCAGCCTCCTGAGTAGCTGGAACTACAGGTACAAGCCACCATGCCAGGCTAATTTTTGTATTTTTTGTTGAGACGAGGTTTCACCATGTTGCCCAGGCTGGTGTCAAACTCCTGGGTTCAAGCGATCCTCCCGCCTCGGCCTCCCACAGTGCTGGGATTATAGGCGTGAGCCACTGCACCTGGCCTGAACCTCACTTCTGACTGGCAATAAGAGGCCCTTCTGAAAGCTGCAGCTCAGGGCATGAAGCTTCAAGGTTCAGAGCCCCTGGTCCCTGTGGGGGGGTAGGGGGTGGCATGTCACATACCTGTATACATCGTGCTTGGTGTCAAAGAGCCGGCTCTTCTCCCTGATGCGCTCTGGAGGGAGGTAGGCGATGGTGCCAAATAGGCCATCCATGCTGAGGTCGTGTGAGTGGGACAGCCCGTTGCACTTGGCCAGCCCAAAATCAGAGATCTGCAACACAGCCATCGGGGCAGGGCTCATTAGCCTCCCACAGTGACGCTTTATGATACTTTATCAAAAGCTCCCTTTGGCAATCCTAGAGGGTGGGTGAGCGCTTTCCAGGAGCCCTGAG
Organism: Ateles fusciceps; assembly: GCA_036589455.1. Lineage (NCBI taxonomy): Eukaryota > Metazoa > Chordata > Mammalia > Primates > Atelidae > Ateles > Ateles fusciceps. The sequence goes on from JAZHEH010000196.1 coordinate 4,322,439, forward strand.
AGCCCACCCCTGCCTCTCCAGGCAGCCCGGCCCCTGGCATGGAGGGGACAGATTCTGGAGCAGAGGCAAGCCTGGAGGCTTTCAGAGCAGCACATTTGACGGGCAGGTTAAAGGATCAGGCTGTTAGGAAGGAATTCTCTGGAACAGAACTCGGGAAGAATTAGAATCCACCTTCTGTAAGGCAGCATGTTTGCCATTGTGGTGACAGTCAGTTGGCATAAAGGGGAACAGGCAAGCCTTAGAGGGTTCAGGTAAAGAGCAGCACATGTGAAGATCAGGTCTGCTCCTAAGAGAAGCCGGGGAGCCGGTTGTGCAACATGCCAGCTGGGAAGGCTGGCCGGCAAGTGGCTGCAAGTCCTTTAAAGGGAAACACACCTTCAGAAGCTCTTTAAACTTGAAAGCAAACAAAACACACGCCTGGCAGCCCCATCCACCTGGGGTGTTTTGTGATCAGCAGACACTGGCTGGCTGCTTCAAACACATGCATTCAAGTGAAGGTCTGATATACACCTTTGCTGGCAGGGCCCAGGCCCCAGGGAGCACTGGCCACCAGCTCCTCCAGGAACGACCTCGGCGTCTGCACTCGGAGGAGGCCTCAGGTCTCCTTCCAGCAAAGGTGCCCTTGGAGCTCACTAGATGCCCCCCTCCCCGGCTGACCTCTCTGTGGGGGGGTGGGAGCGTCCCCTTTCCTGCCAGTGTCCTCTCCTCTCCAGTGTAACTCAGACCCCTTTGAAGCTGCTGAAGACGGTGTGTGGGAGAAGCCACAGCTCATTAGCATTAATGGGACTCCAGATCCAGGGGGAGCACCGCCCTCAACTCTCCTTCAAGGCATATGGATTTTTTTAAAAACCTTTTCATTAACTCCTGGGCTCCTCTCAAACACACCCATGGAGTGACAGGGAAATGAGGCTGAGTCAGGCCTTCATTCCGGGCTGGCCGTGCCCAAGCAGTGAGCCAATGGGGCTGCTGTCATCAGCACCAGCACCCAGCAGCAGGAAGACTTTATGACCCTCGACTGAGCTTCCAGGATCCTGAGCACACCGCAGGGAGGCGGGGGAGGCCTGCGAGAAAAGACTGGCCTCCTCTGCAGCCAGCAGCACCAGGACAAGGCCCCGACGCCCAGTGGCTCTCATTTCCTCTCATTTCTGTTGGTCCCAGGGCCTTCAGGCCTGCATTGCCCTCGAGAGCCACACTCCTTCACCCCAGGGAAAGCGCCAGCTGCCCAGAACACCACCATCACCTGATCCTGTAAACCTCGACGGCAGCCAGACGCTGGGACACAATAATGTGTCCTAATTCTCAAAATAAGCTCGAGAGCACAGGAAGCTTCAGTTCAACCGTCACCAGCGGCTTCAAAGGTTTCAAATTCAGAAATGAGTTGAACAAGGAGAACACAAGCACACAGGGAGGGGGAACATCACACACCGGGCCCTGCTGGGAGGTGCGGGGGAGAGGGCAGGGAGAGCGTCAGGACAAACTCCTAATGCATGCGGGGGCTTAAAACCTAGACGATAACCTAGAGGGCTGATGGGTGCAGCAAACCACCGTGGCACATGTACACCTGTGTAACAAACCTGTACATTCTGCACATGTATCCCGAAACTAAAAGTAAAGAAAGCATCACACACTTTCTAGGCAATTCCTTCTCCCCTTGTATGGTTGAATGCAGGAGAAAAGTATCTCCCTCCCACCGTCAGCTAAGGATCAGACTCGCTGTTCTAATCTTGCCTGTACAGGTTAGAGTTCTGGGGTCCTGGATGATTAGCCTCTCTGTGCCTATGAGGCAGTAACAGTACTTGTTGTGAAAATAAAATGAGATCTAGTATCATTTTAAAAGAAGAAGAAAAGAAAAGGAAGAAATGAGAGGGACTGAGGCGCAGAGGTCTCGGCCAGGCGCTTCCCCAGGCCTGCAGCCTTTTCTCCTCCTCGGTGTCTGTCACAAACAGCCAGTCACTCCAAACCATACTTGGTGAAAAGAAAACGAGCAGAAATTCTCTGTAAAACCTCCGGCAACAGAATGCAAGCTCGGAATTGAGAATTCTTGGGAGGGTCGCTGACCCTCTATGTTCTCCCCCCTCCACGGCGGCATTTCCCCTCCGCCCTTCCTCATCTCACCTCCCAGGGCTGCCCCTCGCCCCGCGTCCTCAACAGCCAGCCACCGCCACCGTGGCAACCACCCTGACCGGCAAATGCCTCATGGCTTTCAAACACTCTCTTCAGCACCCGACTCTGCATCTCCGAGAGTTGAGGGCTCACAGCTGCCCCCAAGCACATGGCCCTTCAACTTCAAGGTCCAGCTGTCAAGACTGAGAAAGCAGGCTGCAGGGGCTTTGCTGGCTTTCAAAGAAAGACACAGCAGGACGCGACCCACGTGTAACCCTTTGAAAAGCGTGTGTTCTGGGCAAACTGGACATATAAATGCAGCCTGAGATGTTAGACCAAGTTATTTCGTTTTTAACTTGAAATCGATTCCAACTAATATTTTACTATTGGTATTTAGTATATTTAATGTTGAATAACATCAAGCATTAACTTGATACTGTTACTTTCTATACTATTTCTATGTATATACTGTGTGAAGCAGACAGTTGCTGTGGTATTCTCAGTTTCACTCAATCCCTGGACACCGAGGTAGCCCGTCTCAGAGGCAAATGTCAGGGCTGGAATGGCAACCTACGGTCTAATTTCAGGATTCTAGATTAAACTATTCCTGCTTTGAATAACTGTCTACTGAGGACACCCAGACACCCAGTGGCCAGTCCACGCACAGCTTCCACACTTTGTCTTCAGGAACGAAAGTGCTGACTCTCAGATCCCCAACAAACATTCCCTGCTGCGCTCTACACACACAGTAGCTATTTCTAAGAAAAAGAGGTATGTCATGTAAATACATTTTTCTGTTTGTTTCGGGCTTCTTGATGGTGACTGACACGCCTGATTAAGAAGAGAGTCACGGCAAAGCAATCTTTCCTGCGGCCTGTCACGGTTCACAGGGCCCTAAGAGATCCCAGGGGCACCACGGAGATGTCCCATCACTTCCTGGCCAGCCCCCAGCGAGCCTTCCACAGCAGCCTCCCTGAGAAAGCAGGTCCAGGCAGCATCTGCCCACTGCAGCCATCCTTACAGACAGAGAAGCCCAGCTGCCTGCCACCCCGACAGGAAACCCAGAGCTCTCCCTGCGTCTCCTGGGCTGTTTCCTTCACCTAAAGGCTCTGCTGCTGCCTGCCCTGACTCCTGAGGGCAGATAAAGCCCAGCCCTGTGTAGGACCACCCCCCGGAGCACTCCCACCCCATCCCACGGGACTGCCTCCAGGCCCTGCCTATGGGCCACATACTCTGCCCCCAAGTGACCGCTGCATGTGGCGGTCATTTGGTTTCTTTCATGTCAACCACAGTGGCAGCCCAGGTAAAATTAAGGTCTGTGGAGGCTGCAGGATCGTGTTCCGGTCTCCACTATGTGACTTACAGCTGGGCGATTCTGGCTGCCAATTTAACCATTCTAAGCCCAGACTCAGCGAGAAGCAGAGGCCACCGTCCACCCTGCACGTCTGCTCTGAGGATGAGGGCAGCTCCCGCAGGGGACGCCTCTGGCACGCCCTTCCCGGTATCGCGTGCATGCTGGACAGCAGACCTTCCTAGTCATTAGGGCCCTGGGGCCTGCACTACCTGGGAAGAAGCCCGTCAACATTGGCAGGAATGGAGGGTCCATATGTGAAGTCCAGCCTTGCCCACCACAGGAAACGGGAATCCCAGAATATGAGCAGATGCAGAAACCACCCTAGTGCCCATTCAAGCCAAGTCGCTTGATTTTTGTCTCCATTATCTCAATTTCCTACTTCACTTAGGACGGTGCTGAAATCTTCTAGCTGAAATCGTATTACTGGGCAACATCTACCTAAGAGACAACTTATAATTACTGCCCAAAGTGAAAAATTGGCCTCCCCGCTGCCGCCCTGGCTGAGCCAGGCACGCGAGGTACACTCGGCTGCAGAGTCTGGGCGCAGGGAGCGGCCGTGCGCAGGCCCCACGGGCCACCACGCCCATCCCACCCGAGCTCAGGGGCAGGGCCGGGCCCTGAATTCAGGTCTCCCCTAATTAATGGTCAGCCACCAGAGAGGCCTGGAAGTGCCGTGCCACTAGGAACAGCAGCGCAGCCAAAGCAGGCGGGGGAGTCCTCTGCTTGTCCCCTTCGTGAACTGCATGGATCCAGGTCAAGGCTCTCGGCTCCTTCTCGCTGCCAGGGAAGACATGAGTGTTATGTGGACCAGCCATTCACCCCGGGCCTCTCGAGAGCATGTGAACATCACCGCGTGGGGGAAAGACCACGTGTCAGGTGTAACCACGACGTGTCAACAACAGTACAGGCCTGGCCATGAAGGCCATCAAAGGAGATACACGGAAATGCAGCCCTGATGCAGAGGTGATGATGCTGACACCTGCCAAGGCCCAGCAGCGACGCTGCTTCCCGGTTACATTCACCCTCTCGCTTTTCTGTTTCAAAAACCTATCACGAAGCCAAAGCAAGCTCCAGCTCCCAGGCCCGCGCTAACACAACATGCTGCTGCTCCACACTCTACACTCCACACCCCTCCTGACAGCCTCTTCCGCAGCACTTTAAGGACCCCACTGCAGGGGACCCCCACATTCCCACCACCCGAGGCCCTGAAAACAGAGGAAATGCGTCCCTTCATTGTAGAGCCTGAGGTCTCACAAGGACACACCTGGCCGACGGGTTGATTTCATAAGAACAAAACCCACAAACCTGTAATCTTTTTCCAGAATGAGTCATATGCCAGGATTTGGGGGGAGCAGCCCCCACATTCACCAAGCCCACCCTCCAGCTACACAGTGTGTGGTTCCATACCGACCAGGACAAGCTCAGACACCTAGCGTCTTTATGCTGCAAAAGGCCTTGGTTTCAAGTTCTCTCCTCCGAGAAGAGCCACCTCCTCTTCCACCCTTATCCCGACCTCAGGGCTTCACCCCTGGATACCCTGCTCCCCAAGACCCAGGACCCCCTGCCCAGCTTCCCTGGGCGCCGTGCAGGTCCCCACCTTGACGTGGTAGTGGGCATCCAGCAGGATGTTGGCGGGCTTGAGGTCCAGGTGCAGGAGCGGCGGGGACATGCAGTGTAGGAAGTTCATGCCCACCGCGGTCTCGTGGATGATGCGGAACCGCAGATCCCACGGCAGCGGCTCCGAGGCCAGCAGCTTCTCCAGGGAGCCCGTCTCCATGTACTCCATGACCAGGCCAACGGGTTCGTGGCAGATGCCGTACACAGGCAGGATGTAGCGAAACTTGGCCATCTCCATCTTCTTGGCTTCTTCCAAAAGCTCCAGGCGCTCCCTGGAAAAGTTCAAAGACATGAAGAACATGCAGTGGTCACTCAGCCACAAGCATGAACAGCACCCCGGCCAGAAGATGACCGGCGGCAGAGGGCTGAGCCAACGCCTCAAGTGCACACACGCGGGGCATGCATCAACGTCACAGCACTAATGCAGGCTTTGCAGGGTCTCAGTCCTGAGCTGCTGAGAACATTCTCAGAAGTGAGGAGCAGGGAATTCTAATCGTTTTACAGGTACCACTGACAACACGTGTGGAGGGTCCACCTGTGTGAATGGTAATTCCACAGGCAGCCGTGAGCCAAGGCTTGGGAGTCTCAGAGTCTGCAGGTGCAGGCGACAATCCCTTCTCCTGAGAGGAGGAAAAGAAGTTGAGGTTCCACTCAAAGCGGTAACTAGGCCGGGCACGGTGGCTCATGCCTGCAATCCCAGCACTTTGAGAGGCCGAGGCGGGTGGATCACCTGCGGTCAGGAGTTCGAGACCAGCCTGACCAACATAGTGAAACCCTGTTTCTACTAACAATACAAAAATTAGTTGGGCATGGTGGCAGACGTCTGTAATCCCAGCTACTCGGGAGGCTGAAGCAGGAAAATCGCCTGAATCAGGGAGGCAGAAGTTGCAGTGAGCCGAGATCATGCCACTGCACTCCAGCCTGGGTGACAGAGGGAAACTCCATCTCAAAAAAAACCAAAAACGTTGTAACTAGTTAGTTCAAGGAACCCAACTCACCTTCTCGGTTTAACCCCAATACCTGAGTTGGCCCAGTTAGTCCAGAACCCAACCTCACACTCAAACTAACGAAACAGCACGAGTCCAAAGCGTGGGGGTTACCAAGGGCCAAATCCAACCAGCCATTCTTTAAAATAAAAAATACAGGCTGCGTGCAGTGGCTCACGCCTGTAATCTCAGCACTTTCGGAGGCCAAGACAAGCAGATCATGAGGTCAGGAGTTCAAGACCAACCTGACCAACTGGTGAAACCCCGTTGTCACTAAAAATACAAAAATCAGACATGCGTGGTGGCATGTGCCTATAATCCCAGCTACTCAGGAGGCTGAAGCAGAAGAATCCCTCGAACCCAGGAGGCGGAGGGTGCAGTGAGCCGAGATAGCACCACTGTACTCCAGCCTGGGTGACGGAGTAAGACTCTGTCTCAAAAAAAAAAAAAAAAAAAAAAATATATATATACACACACACACACACACACACACACACACACATATATGTGTGTGTGTATGTAAAACAGATATAACATAGTACTTGTCATTTTAGCCAATCACAGGTGTACAATTCCCTGGCATTACACACATTTACAATGTGGAACAACCATCACTACTATCTACACCCAAAACTTTTCCATCATCCTCAACAAAAACACTACACCCATTAACCAGTAACTCCTTCCCTCATCCCCATCCTCAGTAACCTCTTTGCTATATTCTAGGCAAATTCATATAAGTGCAAGCATATAAAATGTGTCCTTCTGTGTCTGGCTTATCTCATTAAGCATGTTTTCAGGGCCTATTCACACTGTGACATATATCAAAACTTCCTTTTCATGGCCGAGTAATGGTCCACTGCATGAGTACATCGTCTGTTGTTTGTCCAGGCAGCTGTTGGTGGACGCAGCCATTTCCACCTTTTGGCTCTTGTGGAGAATGCTGTACAGCTGCACACATTGGTGTACAAACACCTGGAGTCCTGGCTTTCAGTTCTTTTGGACATATACACCTAGGAGCAGAATTGCTTGGTCACATTCTTTGTGTAATATTTTGAGAAACTGCCAAATGGTTGCCCACGGCCTGCCACCTTGTTTGTATAAACTTTGACTGGAAGAAGGCTCACCCATTCATTTAAATACCGGCTGTGGCTGCTTCTGCACTTCAAAGGGGAAAGGAGTCCTTGCAACAGAGGCCCTGCGGCCTGCAAAGCCCAAAACACTGGCCCTGCAGCCCTTGGTGGAGAAAGTTTGCCAGCCTCTGGTCTAAGGTCACTTCCCTGGTGCAGCCTGTGTTTTCACAGACTAGAATCCCAGAGCAATCGTCTGTGTTAGCCTTATGGGTCAAAAGTCTCAGCATGCGTTAGGGTAAAAGGCTGATCCCACGAGGACACCTGTTGGCCACGGAGGTTCTAGGTCACCAGTTCCTGAACACAGACATGGTAGAAAACACCCAGGAAGCTGGCTGGAATGCTGGTTCCCAGGCCTCACTCCTTGAGAATGTGTTCCAGGTTGGAGTTGGAAAATCTGCTTTTTTTTCTTTTTCTTTTCCTTTTTTTTTTACCTTTTTCTAAACAGTCTTGCTCTGTTGCCCAGGCTGGAGTACAGTAGCACGATCTTGGCTCATTGCAACCTCCACCTCCCAGGTTCAAGTGATCCTCATGCTTCAGCCTCCAGAGTAGCTGGGATTACAGGCATGCCACACTCGGCTAATTTTTTGCATTTTTTAGTAGAGATGGGGTTTCGCTATGTTGGCCAGGCTGGTCTTGAACTCCTGGGCTCAAGTGATTCATCCGCCTCAGCTCCCAAAGTGCTGTGATTGCAGGCGTGAGTCACCATGCCCGGCCAATCTGCTTTCTATAATATAATAAGCAGCTCCCTAAAGGAAATGTTCAGAACCACACTTGGAGAGAGCCAACCTCCTAGAGCAGGAAACCCAGCAGCTCCATGTCCGCACACGGGCCGACAGGCGGCTCCACGTCCGCACACGGGCCGGCAGGCGGCTCCACGTCCGCACACGGGCCGGCAGGCGGCTGACTGGGGTGGCCTCCAGGTAATTCCCACAGAATCCAGAGTCCAGCCCAAGCCCCTGCCCATAACCCAGTCTCGGCTGCCCCAGCAGGGGCTCTTCAGGAGCTTGGACACAGCCTGCTCCTCCCAGTGACAAACCCTGGAGCAGGTGCTTGGAAATCACTCAGTGGCTCCCATTTCCTCACCTGCTGGAGAAGCCAAAACAGTGCCAACAGAACACACTCATTTCTTAATGATCTGACCTCCCCCTGAGAGACTTCAACCCCTCCCAGGTTTCCCTTACCTGTGAAGACACTTCCCCTAAAGGAAAGGCCAGCAGGAACCCCTGGATCCTACTGTTTAGCTCTCGCTGTGGAAATTCCCATACATGGTACAGGTACCAAAGGCTTGGAGATCTCAGCCTGTCTCCCCCAACGCCTCTGCCCCCCCAGAATGTGAAACTGCAGCTGGGCCTCTGTGTCTCAGGACGTAGCCCGCTGTTCTCAGCTAGAGACTACTTCACCCCCCAAGAAACACTGGGCAGTGTCTGGAGAGATTCTGGCTGTCACAACTGAAGATGCTACCAACATCCTATGCACAAGACAGCCCCAAGGCTAAGAATTACTCAGCCCCAGATGTCAATGGTGCCAAGTTTGATAATCCTGATGTAAACCAGCAAATGCATTTTCAGCCAATGAACGACTGCAGCCCAGGATCACCACGTCAGTACTCCCAGCACCTACCTGACCTTTATTTCAAGCAGTTCTGTGTACTGGCAAGTGCTCACTTGAGTCCACGATATGTTAGAACTAAGGACAAGAGGTCCCTTTCCTGTCTTCACAGTGTTTACATTTACCCTCTAAGGGAGGAGACGGAGAATTACCCCCAGAAGAGAAGTGTGGTGGAAAAATCTAAGCCTCTTGAAAGGAAGTTCCAGGGAGCTCTGGAGAATCAAGAGAGACCCAAAGTCAAAAGTCAACATAGGAAAGGGCCCCTGAGAGACTGGGGAAGGCTGAGACCTGCAGAGTCCAGGGGCACCTGGGAGGCCAGTGGAGCGGAGCAGAGGGGTCACTGTGGATCCCCTTGGGCCTGGCGGAGCAGAGGGGGAAGCCAGCGGGGCACCACACTCTGCTGGAAGAATCTGCAGGCGGGTCCATTGGCCGCACGTGGGAGGAGAGAGACCTGCAAGACGTCTCCCGAGCTGCGCCAGGGGTCACTGGGCGGTCCCCCACAATGGACATGGGAGCACCCCAGGAGGAGTAGCTGGGTGGGTGTGGGAGTGGGCAGGTCAAGAGTGTGTCTGAATACACTCAAGGAGCAAAGAATCCCACTGACCCTGGGAACAAGCGAAGCAAGTATCAGGAATGAATGTGAAATTAGGAGGAGACAAAACTGAGGACAGCGTGGCCTACTTTCCTAGCGCTCTGGTTAAAGGACCAGTGAGTAGGGAACAAGATGCCCACCAGTGTGCAGTGCTGGCCTGTGGGGTCCAGCATACCGTCGGCTGCTCCCTCACTCCTGGGGAAAGCCCCCTCCCTGCAGCCAGGGGCTTGGGCCAGGCTCTGGGACCCACCAGGGGACGGGGGTGCAGATGGTGAGCCTCTCAACCCTGTTGACAGCCTCAGTAAGCACTGGGAAAAAAGGAAGCAGAGGGCCTGAAAGGAAGCCAATGCCAAGCGTCAGCCAAAATGAAACCCGGCACCGAGGAAGGAAAACGACACCTCTCAGCTCCGGGCCTCTCTCCGCCTCTGGGAACACCGTGGTTGAGGCCCTCCTCAGTGGTCTAAAGGATTTAAAGGAGTACCAGCACAACATCCACTCCAGCAACAGCCGCTGACTTCCAAACTGCTGGACTGGGACTCGGTACCAGCTGCTGCTTCTGTTTTATGTCTTGTTAAGAATCAAAATTACGACGTGTCTGTTTCCTACTGCTCACATGTGGCCAGCTTGCCGCCCTCCCCAACCGTGTGGCCTCCCTTCTCCGACACTCTGCCCGGGGCACTGGAGAAATTCCCCTCCATAGGACTAAGACCCACTTCCACTGTGCAACCATGGGAGGCACACCCTCCTGGCCAGAAGGTTTTGAGGAGCTGACAATCCAGGTGTTCAGAGGCCAGCTATCGCAAGCGTCATTTTTCCACATTAAGCAGACATTCTGAGAGTGAAGTCTCTAAGCCAAAGCTGTTGATAACAAATAGTACTCTGAGACCAAAGTCAGTCAAAGGAGGGCTGAACAGCTTATTAAGTGGGAGCTCTGAGCCACTCTCCAAATAAAGTGTTTTCTTCTATTTGCCCAAAGGGCTTATACATAAAACCCAAGTGACTTCTGATGGCATAGCGAGCTCATTAGTGACTCCAACAGCCACAGGCTGGCAGCAGAGCACACCCTCCTCAGCGCACCAAGTTCAGCAAGTTCTTGACTCTCCCTGCCCCGGGCCCTTTCCACGGAACAGAGACCCCATTTACCTCGATTTACAAGAAACAAAGAAACAAGGGCCACTGCTACCAGCTGCCCCCCGGAAGCTGATCCTGGCCTGAATCTCCTAACAGTCCACCCCGACTTTGCACAGCTGCCTGACGGGGGCTGGGCACGACTTCCCCCTTCCACAGGCCACACATTTGAGGGCATTTTCTCAAGGAAAACCAGCTGTCCCGGAAAATAAGTCATTGTTTCCATGGACAAGCGTCTCTTTTCCATGACAGCATGATCCAAGCTGGCTTGGGGCAGACAGGATTCCAGCCAGTCCCGGGACTGCCCCGTGGGAGATCTGAGTTCCAGGAGTGGAGGTAGGGCGGCTCCCTTCCTACCAGCCTGGATTTCATTCAGAAGCACCGGCATATCCTCAGAACTTTCCATACTGTTTACCATCCGCTAACCACGGGACCAAAACCCACCGGACCCCTCCTTCCAGCCGCTCCTCAGGGGAACCCCAGCAACTTTAGGAAGCTCTAGCCCTTCTTGGGTCAGGTGTCACCCGGCGGCATTTGCAATTCAATAAGCCTAAAAGGGCCTCCTTGCAAGCTGCAGGAAGAGGTCTTTTTGATCAGAGAGGTTAAGTGCTCAGGTACTAGGACCACAGAAAGAACACACCAACTGCTTTTTAGCAATGGCACTATTTTTTAACGCGTTTTTTCTTTTAAGCAGTGTTTCTGGCTTATTTTGATAACCGCACAAAGGAACTGTAGATTTATTATTATGACCATTATTTTAAGACGTGTAGAGATGCCGGAAGCAGCCGAGGTGCTGGAGTGGCGGCTGGGAACACAGAGCATCGCACGGTCACACGCGCACTGCCTCCAAATCGCATTTCTTACGGTTGACAGTGGAGCCAACGTTTCTGGGTTGACCAGAACCCCCTCTCATCGGTGTTCATTAAAATACAACCTAAAAACTGTGCCTCGCTCCAAGCACAGCTGCGCTTAGGCACAGTTCAGTGGGGGGTGGTGCCCTATTCGTCTCCTTCGATGCTGGGGAAAGCACTGCCGATTCTGCTTCTGCACAGGAACGGGGAAAGCTCCCCTGCAGTCCCCCTGGACCCCGTTTTAGGTTCCACATGAAAAACCTCTGGGCATTAATTAGGATTAACTCGGGGTTCCACTTTTCAAAGACACACTGAGTAGCACTTACATGAATTTGGTTTTCTCCTCATTTAGGGCTAGCCAAAGTGGATTTCCCCCCTCCCAGGGAGGGCACTGGAGTAGCGAGAAATACCAGAAATATCATCACAGCAATCATTTCTAAAAGAAACTTCCTAGAGAAGCTCCAAGGTTCTTCTCCAGGCTCAGAAATTCCAAAGACCTGTGGACCAGGCCGGCTGCGGTTTTCCCTGGAAGCAAGCATCCTGGAAAGGGGGAAAGAACGGCCCCAGGACGTGGTCTTGTGCAAGCGGAGAAGCAATACACGAAGGGAAAGGGGGGAGAAGCAGGGAGGTGGGGGGAGGCGGTCAGACTGCTCAGGTAACAAAGAGCTCCGAAGGAGAAACCTAGGAACTACCTTCAGGAAAACGCAGCCGGAAAATGTGTTTCATCATCTGTTAGCTGATGCCTCTCATCAAGGCCTTCTGCACACTAATCCAATTATGTTCCCAGGGAGCCTCGGAGGGGTTCCCACACGGCTATTTTTAAAACTGACAAGAAACGGGCTTGTCCAATTGTCAGCTCTGTTGTTACAAACCTAGAGTTTGCTCAGGCTCGCCCCGACCAGCCGGGGCTGAATGCGGCAGGAGCTGCTGCCAGCCGGCGCCCCGCAGGCACTGGCTTCTTCCAAGCATCTTCTCAGCTAGGGGCTGGCAGGGGAGGAACGGGGATTTGGGATCACTTTATTCTCTCCAAACTAGTCACAGCACCCATCCCTACACCCCACGCTAGGCCCTGTGGCCCCCACAGTGAGGGTCAGCCAGGGAGGGCGGCTTGTTTCTCCAAAGCCACCCCACAAGACCCTCCAAGGCACCAGGCCCCATGACGAAGGGAATCTCAGATCAATGGGGTGTCACCTGTGAACTACTGAGAGGGCCCCTTGGCAGGCACTTCCTGTCCCTGGGGAGCTAAGTGTCTGGGGGCTAGGCAGCGCCCCACCTTTCCTGCACAGAAAAGCATGCTCACATGGCCTGGCACAGCCTGCCACTCAGAGAAGCCCCAGGCAGGTGCTGTGACCACGGGGTGGCTAAAGGCCAGGGCCAGGGGAGCTGCAGGGAGCCATGAGAACCCAGACCACCTTGAGAGGCAAGCAGCTTTTGCCAATGAAAATCAGCCTCGCCTGGACCCGGACCTGGACCTGTGGTGGGTCCTATGCAACAAGTGGAGAGGACCATAAATGACCCCAGGCAGCCTGGAAAAGCCCCAGACCCTTGTGGTGGGGGTCAGAGCTGCTGTCCCTCCAAAAGGAGAAGCGAGATATAGGCAGAAGGGGTAAAGGGCTGGGGGCTGCACACAAAGACCCAAGGAAAATCCTGTCCCACAATTCAGGGAACATCTTACAGATATGAGGGGCTGGGGTGGGAGGCAGCTCGTCAGAAAGCACTGGAAAATTTGGCAGGGCAAGGGGCACAGGGACTACTTCGAGGCCTGGGTGCAACCTTGTGAGACTGCAATGCAACTAGCTCCTCCGGGAGCAAAGTGGGATGGATGTACATTCCTCACAAGGACCTCAAGCGAATACAGTCAATAATTAACCTAAAAGAAATCAACTTCACAAAGAGCCGAGGTTTGACCATCTTCTCAGAAAAATCAGCCACTGCTGCACATGAAAACCCAACCTGCTCTACCAGGTCCAGCAGAGTACAGGAGGTGAAGTGCTTCCTGCCAGGCAGTGCTGACCTCGACCTAGCCACCTGACATGCCGCCACCTGTCTGCTTTGGGCAGGGCAGGAAAGGCTTCCAGTCAAGGGACAAAACACTTTTCAACCAAGCTATGCAATATCCTAAGCGATCCGCCTCAAGTGGAGAAACCCTGCCTCCAACTAGGCCACCCAAGAAATAAGGGACTGGTCGCTAGAAATAACAGAAGGGCCTAAGGACATGAGCTGCTGAGTCAGTCCAGGGAGGTGCTTGTTTACTTGGGTCTTCCAATACAAGAAAGTGGTGTTAAAATGTTCACTGATGATTAAAGTTCGCTGCCACTAGAAGACCGACCGCATCAGACAAACATCCCCGAGAGAGCAAACAAATGCCCCTCTGGAGAGGGTTCCCTTTTAGGACCTAACCACTGGCTGGTATTCACAGTGGTTTGGATTTCATCAAAATAACCACAGCGCCCCTCCTGGCCTGAGAAGTTCCCAGCATCTGGGACAGGGGGAGAGAAAGTGCACAGCGTCGGCCAATGTCTCACCTTTGAACTAATGATGATTTTAGGACACTCGTCACGACTCTACTGATGTTTCCAAGAAACACCGGATTTGAGTTTATGGCAAAAGCCACCAGTAGCTCTGCTGTGTAGTCTCCTATCAAGGACGAAAATGCAAAGGGAGTGGACTCGAGCCTCTTGTCAGCAGAGGCCTCACAGTCACACTGTGGGGCCACAGCATGCACTGCCACCCCAGACACCAGCATCACAACCATTCTGCAGAAAAGCTGGGGCTTTGCAGCCCCATCACTCAATCAGCCAAGCATTGGAAACCAGATTTGCCAGCAGCAAAGGCTAAATGGTATTTAAAAGGAGCCACTTCTGAGTGTGTCCAGGGAATCTCTAGGTAAAATACAAGCGTGTGACTTCGATGTAAAATGTAGCTTCATTAAAGAATACGTAATTAAAATGTTCTACACTGAGCCTTACGTATAAACCATCAAAATCAACGGTAAACAGTGAAATCTACAACAAAGAGATGCCGTTCAAGAATATTCTCCCTACCTCTCAAATTATGCACAGATGACAACCGACCCACCGAATCTAACAGAGGCGGCTCTGCGTCCTTCCCATGCGCCTTTGTTACCTTGAGCGCTCCTGCTAGGTAGGGACAGACAGGTTCCATTCCGGCTTTTGGACAGGGATACTGGGGTGCAGGAGGGCCCTATGGCACGGCCACAGAGCGCTAATTCAAGGCTCTTCCCCAGCGGTTCGAAATTAAGTCAGCTAAAACGAGAGTGTGCGGCGAGGAAGCGCTGGGCGGGTCAAGACCCCGGACCCCCTGCGGGACCCCACGGCCAGGCCCGAGCCCTGCAGCTCCAACGCGCAAGCGCCAGGCGCCCAGGAAGCCTCACCCGAGCCAAGCCGGAGCTTCCAACCGAAATAATTATTGTCTTACACCAATTTGTGTTCCAACGTAAATTACTAAGTAAGTCGAACGGAGCCTAACTCCACTCACAAAGCCCAGATGCCCACACGGCAATTTTCCTAAGCCCTGCGAGGACCGCAGCGCCCAGGTGGGTCCCGGGCGGGCCGACGCGCCTCCCAAGGGCGCGGGTCAGAGGCGCACGGCGAGCTGGGGACCCCGGAAAACCGGGGCCACTCGGGGAGTGTCAGGAAGCACGACTGGACGCCTTACGACGTCCGGGCAGACGCGGCCCCCGAGGAGTCCCAGAGGAGCCCAGGAGGAGCCGCCTGACCGGGCCCCGACGTGCACAATTGCGCCGGAGTCGCCAAACCCCCGCGCCCCTCCGGCGGGCACAGGCCGACTGGACACTGCCGGGGCCCCGTGGCCTCGCCGGCAACCGGTTTCCCCGCCGAAGCTGCTCCGGGGGTGGGTCCGGGGGAGATAAGCGGGACCCCGGGACCCGGACACCCCGGCCCCGGCGCCGCCCGCCCGCCCCAGCGCCCCGCCCGGGCTGCTCACCTGTTGTCGACGTGCAGGCTGGGCGAGCACTTGATGGCGAGCCAGGTCTTCCAGTGGACATGGCGCACCTTGTACACCTGCCCGAAGCCGCCCGAGCCCACCTTCTCCCAGCCCGTGAACTCGCCCGCGTCGAAGGTGCGCAGCAGCCCCAGGGCCCACGGGGTCCCGCCGTCGCCCTCCATCGCGCGCTTCTAGCCCGCGCCGCCGCGGCCGCCCAGGTGCCCAGGTGCGCGCCCCGCCCCGTTAAGTCACTTCCGTCTATTCCCCCCGCCCCCGGCCCCGCCTCCCCAGGCTCCCTCCCCGCCGGCGCCGGGTGACTGCGGGCTGACGGATAGACGCGGCGGGTCACTGCATTCTCCCCTGGGTGCTCAGGGCGTGCGAAGGGCCTCGACGTGCGCATCAGCCGGCCTGCTTTCCTTTGCTTTTTTTTCTCTTCATTGCAGAGTCACATGCCGTTGTAAGAAATCATTCACTTTGCCCAGTTTCCCCCAGTGCTATCACTTTGCAAAACTTTGCAAAGAAAAATAATTACGATCTCACAACCAGGATATTGACTTTGATACAGTCACCGATCTTGTTTTGCTCTGTTTTACTCGTTTTCCTTTGCGTGTGTTAGTTTTACACAATGTAATCACCTGTGTAGCTTCCTGTACCCGCAACCTGGCCCCTCCTGTGGCGATTTTACAGCCGCGCCCCGGAGCCCTGGCATCATTCATCTTTCCTCTATTTCTAAAATTGTTCTATTTCAGAAATGTTATGTTTAGATACAGGACCACACAGCGCCTAATTCTTTGAAACTGGATTTTTCAGTCTTCAGCCTCATTCCCTGCAGGTTCATGTCTTGCTTTTTACATGAGTTTCCTCTTAGAAAGTAACTTTTTAAAAAATTGCCCCAACAGCAGATCTAAAGTCCATTTCAAATACAAGAGTTCCCTCATCCTTTCCTAAATAACAGCCTCTTTTCACAGGTAGAACAGATAGATGGTTTGAAAAGGAAAGATGTTTTTTTACATATGGGGGAAAAAAATTCCCAGCCTTGGAAGGATAGTTGGTTTAGAGGCTGAAGTGCATCACAGATCACGCACACGTCCACACCTCAGAAAACGCTCACTCATTCCTGAGACGGCACAATGAGTGAAGGCTTATTTTTGGCCACAGGAGATGAATAATGAAGACAGGAGGGCGGAGCTAAAGGAGAGGGCATTTTAACGACAGAAACTGGTGTTTTTGTGTTAGTCACTTGGAAGGAGAGAGGCTGCCCCAAGTCAGCCCATTGGAAGCCTCAGAGCTGGGGGGTCTCCAGGCTCCCCCTTCCACACGGGCAGGGACCTTCTTTCACAGCCTGTAGCGGGGAGCCAAGTCTCCCCACTACTTCCCCGCTCCCATGTGGTCCCTCTTCCAAGGGAACTCACACATCCCAACGTGGCGATGCTTGCTCGGGGGCATCCTGGGGGAACCAGGGAGCCACTTCCTTTCCCACATACTCTGGAAATTAAAATTGGTCTCCTTGGCAAATAGTTGTTTTAAGCTTTTTATCACAAATGTAACTTACATTTAAACTAATGTTTTAAAAAACAATTGGGGTTTTGAATCTATGAAGATAACTTGGAAGTAAACATAGTCATTATTTTGGTGGGAAAAAAATGAATGGACTGAAAAGTGAGTCATGCGCCCTGTTTCCGGGTCCAGCGCTAGCAAGATGCCTTTCTCTCCACAGCACACAGCTCCGCAGCCGGGGCTGACTAATAGCCCACACCACTCAAGTAATAAAACGCTCCAATTTCATTTATTTAATTATCTGTGTGCTTCATTCGACAAATATTTATGGAGTGTCTGCTGCTAGCTCAGTACCGGGTGCCTGGGACCGGGGACCAGAGCCCAGGGAGACCGAATTGCAGCTCCCAGCTGTGAGGCGATCGGGTACAAAGATCATGGGCTGGGCTGCAGTCACCTGGTTTGGTTCCTACAGACTTTGAGGTGCTTTACCAATTCATATGATAACTGGGAAAAGGAAAACAAACACCTTTGCAGGAATTGTGAATTCAAGTTCCAGACCCTCTGGGATTACGGCCGTGCAATTGCTATTTATGTTAATAATCATTGGTTCCAGGCTGGTAAGGTTAGCATTTCCAAGTACAAAACTAATTTAAAGTTTGGCTTTAAATACATTTTAGGTCCAAAGAAAAGTGGACCAATCTAAAGAAAAAGACGAAGTGAGTAATAGGGCAAGATTTGCATCTCAGGCTTGGGAGGTGGCTGTCCTGAGGATTAATGGGACAACATTAATTAATCCCATGAAGTTCCTGCATGAACCACAGGCTCAGTGTGGTTACAAAGAAATCAATCACCACAGACCCTGGGGGAAGGCTGGGCGCAGCCACGGATGCACACTAGGGGTGCTGACCTGAAGGTTTTTAGGAGATGGGGCAGGAAGCTCCACAGAGCTGGCCCGCCTGGGAGTGCGAGTGAGGAGGGGAAGGATGACGAGGGGGAGACAACGGGAACAATGGGAGGTGAAAGGTGGGAAGGGGAAGGAGGGGAAGGGGGCTGTCAGCTGAACTTTGCAAGCCTCCACTCCCTCACTACCCCACCCTCCTCCTGGCCCCTTTCCCAGAAGAATTCCAAAGTTCTATACTGGATGTCCTGACAGTGAATCTAAATAGGTGACTCCTTGAGCTTCAGTTCCTCAAGCTGTGCCCTTCTTCACAGGGGGCCATTTAGCACTGACCCAGCAGGCGGCCAAGGTCCCTGGTCTGGGAAGCACCCGGAAGCTGCCTTTAACTTCCTACTGTAGGGAACAGTGAAGGTTGCAGGCCAGGGAGAAGACAGGAGAGAGAGGTCTCTGGGCTTGCAGCCAGCCTGCCTCACGGGAGGTCCCGGGACAGGACGTGACCGTGGTGCATTTGCCTACCCCTGACCTGAGGGTTAGAGGTACCTGCTTCAGGATGTCTGTGGGGATCAAAGGAGATGATAATTATGCATGTGCGGCAGCTGCCAGGCCGTGATGAATAGTGGGATTTTAAACTGAGTCATGTTCATCTTTGTCCTTCTCAGGGTCTGGAGCAACTCAGTCCTTGGAAGTGCATGGCTCAGTGAGATGGTGGGGCTGATGTAGGGCTGACCTGGCTCTCAGAGACCCTAGAATAAAGCCAGAGTCACTGGGGTCCACCTGCCGGCATGACCATGGGGCAGGGGAGCAGAGCTGAGCTGGGCGGGCCACCTGGGAACACTGTCCCCTCCCACCTGGCCTCTGCGCCCAGCCTCCTCCCTCCCCTACAACGGCAGCTCCTGCCATGACTTGCAGGGTTGTTTTTGAGAATTCCCTGCGTGTTGTGCTATTTTCTAAAAGAACACAACTTGTTCACTGCAGAGATGCTGCCTTCATTAATTCTGACAAAGTGATCTAGGGGAGACATTGAGGGCCTGACTCGAGAGGTCTTCAGATACCTCTGAGAGACCCATCTCCACCTGACGCCCAACTCCGAGCTCTCACTCAAGCAAATACTTCCTATTTACACAAACACTTTCTTATCAGAGATAGCTCCTCCTTTCACACAGTGGTTCATGAGTCTTCCTGCAGGATCATTGATCCCCTGCCGGAAACACAGCGGGAAGAGGGCTGTTCACCCGCTAGGGGCTTGTGCCTGAGAGCCAAAGCCATCAAGCAGATGGGAAGTGAATCCTCACTGTAACAATGCTACGTTCCCATCTCCTCCTACCCTCATCCTCCACTCCATTGTCTTTACATTTGGGGCTCCTTAAAACCCCAATCTGGAGCTTCCCTGATCCTCCCCTTTCCCCAGGCGGTTCATCCAAGCCCACAGCCTCAGCTTCCGTGTATTCTACAAAGATCCCCCCAGCTTCTCTCTGCAGGCCAGACCTCTCCTCTGAGCCTCACACCCCCGAACTTAATGTGGTGCCCACATTAGGAGGTCCCTAAGGCACCTGTACCATTCGAGATAAGTCTATGATTTTCACTCCCAAACTCCTTCCCAGCTCTCCTGACTCTGTGAAGGAGCCCTCTCCATCCTGAAGGCCGGGCCAGAGTAGCTCACGGCCCCCATTGCACACTCGATGCAGGCCTATGTCCCAGGACCACCCTGACCAGAACGAGAGGCAAGCCTGGCCTGGCCCCGAATGTTAAAAGTCTCCAGTCTGGAGCTCCGTGGCCCTTCCTGTCTACCCAGTGCCTGGAGTCAGTGGGGCCAGGAGACACCCACTCCCATAGATCAGGCAAGCTCTGGGGACCCTGAAATTCCCAGCCCAAATGTCCCTCAGTCACCTCCAGCCCCTGCACATGTTCATTCTCCCGAGGGCAACTGCACGACCAGTGTGAGCACCCCAAGCCCCCAGGTGTAGCGCAGAGCAAGCTGCGTGCAAGGGCCATGGTCAAAGCTCGGCATGAAGCCCGGATGTCCACACAGGGGCCAGTGAGGCTGCTCTTGGGTTAGGACGGAGCTGCAGGCAGAAAGAGATGGGGGCTGTTCGGGGGCAGGAGCTGAGACGCCTCAGCTATGCTCTAGGTGTGACAGTGCATGTGTCAGACTCAGAGGACAGAACTCACTTCATTTAACACTTCGTTAGCTTGATGTAGAACTTTCAACAACTCAGACACGTGGCTCCTCTGCCCGGTTATTGTACCCTCCGCTGGGGCCCAGAAGCATCGGCACAGGTCTGGTCACCAAGCCTGACAGCTCGTCCACCCTGAGTCCCTGTGGCTGTGACTGTCCCGTGTGCCAATGCCTGGACCTCAGTCATGGTCGCTCCCATCTGGTTATGAGGGCAGTCACCCTGTCTCCAGCGGGCTCAGGAGGGTCCAGACACCCATGAGACCCTAGCCCCAGCCACCGTGTCTTGACACAGTCTAGAGAAAGAATTCAGGGACAATTCACTGGTCCCCTCCCACAATAGTGGGACAGGCACGAAGCTCTTCTGGCAAAGAGAAGGTGGGCACTTGAGAGCGGAGCTGACTTGTGTGGGAGAACAAGTCACACAGCGAAGTTTGGGTTTCTGATTTTGTGGGCTTTTCTTTAATTAAGGGGTAGAATAATCATTAAGTATTTTAGAAAAAGAGGGGATTTCAGGGACCTCCTGATTACCCCCCTTTTGCTCCATCATCTGGGTATGCCTGGCAGTGTCCTGGAACTGTCACCCTGACGGGGGTTTCTGCCATTTTCTCTCTGTTATTTTGGGTTTTCTTTATCCTGAGGTTTCTTTGCCTCGCACTTGTTTTAGCTATGGGTTGGGTTTTTCCATCCTCCCACGACCACCGAGGGCTACTCCTCTCTCAACCCTGGCCCTCTTGGGCCCATTCTTCACTTGCAGCGGGGTGTCTGGAAAACTCAGCCCTGGCCTCGCTTTCAGGGTGGAACTGAGCCTGGCCCCTCCAGCTGCGGCCTGCAGCCTCTGCAGCTCCCCGCCCTCCAGCCACCTCTCCCCTAACCAGGCTCCTCCGGATTCCTCCAATGAGGTGCTGCAGGACCGTGGCTCCCGCTGTCCTGGGCCTGGAAATCTCTCTCCTTGCACTTCTCCTGGCTGCCTGCCTAGTCTGCCCCGCTCAGCCCATCACAGGCGTCTTCCCCCAGCCCCTGTCTTGCTCACCTTCTTCTGTTACAAGCTCAGGAGCCCGTGCACATGTTGCCCTGTCTCCTCCACTTTGTGGGGTGGGGCAGTCTCTACCCCTTCCCCCACCATGCAGAGGCTCTCCACGACCCACCCCTGCCCACCTCTCTGGGCAGCCTCTGCTCCCCCGCTCTCCCTGCTGCAGTCACAGGGACCCTCCTTGCTTTCTTTTCCAACCCAGCGCCCTCCTCCCCAGGCCCTCTGCACGGCTGCAGCCTCTTCCTGGGGGCTGTGTCGTCCCTCTGCCCTCACTGCTTCCAGTTTCATGTCATGTCTCACAGCTGCGCTCCTGGGTGACCCATCTAAGACAGCACTGGTCCCCTCCCACTGGCCATCACTGTCCTGGGAACCACTCAAGAGTTTAGGGGTTGCCTCTCTGCTGATGCGCACCCTAAAATGCATGGTACGATTAACTTGAGTACGTATTTTGGTTACTCTAGGGTGAGCCCCACTTAAGAGTCCCTCCAGAGCGCCCGCCACAGTGCCTCCTGAGAAGTACAGCAAATGAGAGGTTCCCCCGACTTTCTTTGCACACAGCGCCCTTAGTACATCAGCAATCTTTTCATGGCATCTCTGGACCAAGGAAATGTTCAACAGTTTCATTTAATCAGCAGTTAGGATCCAGCCATTTATTCAGTAGTTAGGATCCAGCCATTTAAAAATATTGATGGAAAAATGGTCTGGCAGTTTCTCAAAAAGTTAAATGTAGAATTTCCCTATGGAATTGAAAACAGGTATTCACACAGAAACTTGTACATTCACAGCAGCGGTATTCATAATAGCAAAAGGTGGAAACCACCCAAATGTCCAGCCGTGAATGAATGGATAAACAAAATGCAGTCTGTTCCTGCAGGGAAAATTCACTGGATCCCTAAAGGAAGTTCCGACACACGCTGTGGAATGGATAAAGCTTAAATAGCTTCATATGTATGATACAGTTGTATGATACATTCATATCAAATATTCTGTATGTATGACATGTATGTATGCATTCATACGGTATACTTATATCATATTCTATTGTATGATATGTATGTATGCATTCATACAATACATTTATGTCATATTTTATTGTATGATACGTATGCATACATTCGTATGGTACATTTAGATCAAATATTCTATTGTATGATAGGTATGTATACATTTGCATGGGACATTTAGATCAAATATTCAGAACAGGGAAATCCACAGGGACAGAAAGTAGATGGGTGGTTCCAGGAGCTGAGGGACAGGGGGAAGGGGGAGTTAAAGGACTGGAGTTTCCTTTCCGGTAATGACAGCGTTTTAGAATTGGATGGTGGTGATGATGGTTGCACATCACTGTGAATGCGCTGCACTAAACGAATTGTACATGTATATTTTTACAGTTTTTTAGAGATGGGATGTTGTTATGTTCCCTAGGCTGGCCTTGAACCCCTGGGCTCCAGCAACCCTCCTCGTCTCAGCTTCCCAGGTAGCTACAGGGGCACACCACCCTGCCCAGCTGAATTGTACATTTTTAGATGGTTAGTTTTAGGTGATGTGAATTTCATCTCAACTTTTTTTTTAAAAGTTTCATCGTAACAACTTAGTCGCTGTGTAAAAAATGATATGCATAAATTAAAAGAAAAATATTTTTAACTCATTTTTAGTAACAGTTACACACTTATGGGATGCTTTCCCCCGTTCGGCACTATACAACTTCACAAACTTAGAAGTTTCCTATTCTACACTGATTTTCACTTACTGCTTTTTGTCACAGCAACCTCCAAAAGCCCAACTTTGCAAAGATAGGGCATCATCAGAGGATATGCAATCTAATGTTGAAAGCGTAAGGAGATAGGGCTTCATCAGAAGATATGCAATCTAATGTTGAAAGTGTAAGGAGATAGGGCATCATCAGAGGATATGCAATCTAATGTTGAAAGCGTAAGTTGCCTGGAGCCAGCAGTTCCGGTGGTTTCTCAGACACTTTGCGGGTTCCCTCCAAAATCACAATGTCCTGCTGCACCTGCAGGAGTTGCCCGTGCTGCCCCCCGTGCCACGGCACCCAGCCCAAGAACTGTAATCATAGACATGCTGGGTTCAATGAACTATAAAGTTCATTCGTAAACGCATCCCTAAGATGTCCGTCCATTGCTGCTTCTCCCTCTCTCTTTTTGTTTTGTAATCAGTCTTACCTTTCAAATAATCCTGTAAATATGGGCCAATTTCTTCCCTAAAACACCCACTTCTGGAAGACCCATTACACACCCTGGAAAATTTCTCTGCACTTACGGACACCGTGTCTCAACAGAGGTGGATGGGGAGTGTGCCAGAGGCCGGCTGTTTGCATCAGCAGACACCCAGAGCCCATGGAATCAAAAGAGCCCGGAGGTTTTTAAACCACAACACAAGCAAAAGGCACCTGGTCCCGTGGCGCTGAAGACAGAAGACAGAGGCCGAAGACCAGCTCCGGGTGCCACCCTGAAGAATGTTACAGTGCTGGGTGGGAAGAGTGAACCCTGAACACCTCTTCTTAATACTTTACAGACTTCAAGTGTATTTTATGGTGACAAAGCGTATTTGAGGAAAAGTGAAACTCTACAACTCTGAAAACCAGCCTGAATTATTTTGAGAGACAGTGGCTGCGAGAAGCGTCCGTATTTTCTGGGCTGAGGATCTCCAGTGTCCCCGACCTGGGTCTAGCCCTGCATGTTTCTTTACAGGAAAGGAGTGGAGGAGCAGGATGTATGCCTGAGAGCCTGAAAATAATCCGGGGCAGGTAGAATGAGGAGAGCCCTTCCCTCCTCACGCTCATACGGGCATCCTGAAAAGCCACTTTTCTTTCCAAGGTGGGCATGGGCCTTGAGCTTGTAGTGAAGCCACATAAAGTTGTCTGCGCTGGGTAATCAGATGCAGATCTGATCTTGGGCCATGAACGATGGTCTTAGGAGAAAGGCAGAGGCTGGACCCATCTTATATCGGATGGGGAGGCCCAGCAAAGGGTTCAGAAACACGGCCACGGGGCTCTTGCAGCAGCTGGATGCAAGTTCCAGGAGGGGACCTGAAAGCAGAATTGACTTCAAAGAGCAGGGCAGCAGAGCCCAGCCACAGCGTGGTCCCGGGGGCCAGCAAGTACCCCGCAGCCCCTGGCTTATTTTTACTCAGTATGCCAGGGAAGGCCTGAGCTATTAAAGTGCCCTCTAAGAATGGCTGGCCCGCTCTCTCTCAGAGAGTTCATGCTGGGGGAGAAGGTTCCTGCATGACCCCTAAGCTCCAAAGGACAACCCCAGGAAGGGGCTACGCTTTAGGATCCAAACCTATTCTAGAGTCCAGTCCAAGGCCAGTTACAGCCAATGGGCAGCGCTGGGTGCAGCTCGGCCCGTGAGCTCCCCAGAGGGAGACAGCAGCTCTAATGGGTGCACAAATGGCTGGAAGGTTTCACCAACTCCTCAAGCAGGGGACTGGACATTTGGGCAAGGGTCTTCTTGAGGCTGAGAGAGGCCAGGAAGGACCCTCCCCTGGAGCTGTCAGGGAGCAGTGCCCTGCTACCACCTACCAGTTTTGGACTTCTGGCCTCTAGAGCTGAGAGAGACTAAACGTCTGTGGTTCTAAGCCACCTGCTTTGTGTCACTTTGCTGCAGCAGCCACGAGAAACTAATATACCCACCTAGATCAGTATCTTTGTCACAGTTACAGGAATCTTTATTTTATCCAAAAACAAGAGACACTGGTTTTCTGTGTTAATTCCAGGCCTGCTGATTGTAGCTGGTCTATAAGCTCGTGTCGGGGTCTGTGCTGGTGAATTTTTGTGTCCCTTTGACTGAGCCATGGACGCCGGGTCAGGCTGTGAGACAAGGATCTCAGGAGGAAGCGCCGCCAGGGGGACTGCCCTGAGGGTTCAAGGCCTGGCTCTTCCTGATCCACTGCCGGGCGTGTAACTCAGGGGCCAGTCTGCCTGCGCCCACCCCGGGGAGGCATGCCTGGCCCAGGGTGGGGGTCCGGCCTGCCCCCAGCAGGTCAGCGGGGGAGTCTGCTATCCCGCTCCAGATCCGACATCGCCAGTCAAGACCTTTCTCTTGGAGATCTCAGTCTAGACAAGAATACTCCTTGAATTCTGCTTAGAAACACTCTGGGCTCAGCTTTGCCAAATTCTCCAGAGAGCCTATCCATGAGGTGCCTCCTGCCATCTGTGGGCGGCGTTGGGAACTGCGGCCACCAATGCTTCGGAATCAGGATGTCCCAGCTCCCGACCGGCCGTCACTCATTCCCTCAACACACACTCAGCGCCGCCCTCCTGGCTCCGGGCACTGCTGTAGGCACACTGCCTGGCCTGGCGTCTGCCCTCCCCCGCCTCTCAGCCCAAGCTCAGCAGAAACCCAGGGACCCAGCCTTAGGGAAACAGAGGCAGCATGGTCCAAGGACAGGGCCTGTCGTCCAGGGACTTGGGAAATAGGACTTGTTACATTTCTGTTCCATGTATTTCGTGATTTTCTTCAGAAACACAATGCCTGCACTGGTCAGCTCATCCTCCATCCACACGTAGCCTCTGCTTTCCAATCCATTATTGATTTTATCTTTGTTTTTGCAAAGAAAATTTTAGGGATTTTGCTTGTTTTTGTTTTGTTTTTTTGTATTTTTTTCCTGGGGTTTTTTTTGGGGGGGGGGGGGCAGTTGGTTTGGTTTTTATTCGATTTTTTTAAAGCCAGTAGTCCTTAAGCTTCTGATTGCTGTGTGACTGTTTTGTAATATTAAGAAACACATTCCTCTCATCCACAACTAATAACCATTAATATTGTGTCATCTTGTTTACTTTTTCATTTTTAACTAAATTTTGCTTTGGGGAAGTGTCCATGAAGATACAATATCGCTCTGAGATGTTTCCTGTGACTGCTGTGTAACGCCCGTTCGTGTAAAACACACAGCACCTGGTTTATCCCCACCCCCCCACGCACATTAGTGTTTCCAGTGCTAAAGGGACAACCCCCGACACATGCATTTCTCCAGGTACGGAGGCAGGAGAATAGGGTCTGGAGGCAGGAAACCTAAGGCTGTTTCACCCCCGACTTCCTAGAACTAAATTGAAAGGAACACCCTAACTTTCCACCCCTAAGCAACAGAAGGACCAGAGGCTACTCCCTTTGCAAACCCCCCACCTTTTCTGTGAGGCTGATGTGAAACTGGCTGTCCCCAAAAATCAGATTGATTGTGGGTGGAGTCTTGTTTGCAACTCTGTAACTTCAGTCCAGCCTCTGAATGGCTGCTGTCCACAGCAAAGAAGACTGACTGGGGGCTGAGACTTGGTTTGCATAGAAGTTACTGTGTAACTTCACCCTTGCTTCTGACTGGTTGCTTTTTCCACCTTCATTTACATGAGGTGAGCATGAAGTGGTCAATGGAAACTTCTAGGGGTACTAGACCCAAGAAGATTCTGTATCCAGGCCCTGAGAGACGCTGCTCAGGTCCACTCCCATACGGTGGCATGTACTTTGGTTTTCTATAATTATCTGCTTTCATTCTTTCATTGCTTCATTCTTTCTTTGCTTTGCTGGGTGTTTTGTCCAATTCTTTGTTCAAAATGCCAAGAACCTGGACAACTTGCAGTTATGACCCTGACCGGTGACAGAACCACTCGCTCCTAATGGCTTGGCTGCAGTAAGCCAGGCTTCGAGGGAGAATCTTTGCACCTGCGGCTGTGGTCTCTGAGGCAAAAAAAACATAAAAAAGGGCTGCCTTTTCAATACAGCAGGGGAAGGAGAACGCAGGAATAACAAATCCAAATGTTATTTCCATTGAGATCGTATCATATACATCATATACACAGCCATTTAAAAACTGAAAACAAATATAATAAAATCCAATTATATTCAATAAAAAGAGTAAGGTGCAGGCATTTACATAATGAGACTCACTTCTATGAACATATTATATAGTCTGTAAAAGCAAAAGATGGGAAGCACCCCAAATCCCCATGGACGGGCGATGGCTGAATTATCATCACTCATCCACAGGAAAGACGACCGTGCAATTGTGCAAATGGGAGGAGGACTGTGTCTACACGTGGCTCTGGAGCCATTGCACAGACCACTGAACAGAGTAAGGTGAGGAAATCTTCCATTTTTCCAGGACAGGCAGCAAATAGGGACCCATCGTCTGTCTACCTGTTTACTACCTTTCTTCCCATCCATCTATCATCTATGTTTCTACCATCTATCATCTATGTACCACCTATCGATCTACCTACCTGTTATCTATCATTATGTACCATCAGTCAATCTATCTCTCCCTATCCGCTTACATTTTAAAAAGAAATAGTGTGAGCACAGTCCGCAGTGTGTGTCCAAGGATACCTGCAGGGAGGGGCTGGGAGGCTCTGGGGGAAGCCACGACTCCTTGCTGCACATGCCCTGTTTTGTAGATTTGACTTAGGAATCATGCAAACATTTCACACACTTATAAATCACAATTAACTTTGAAAAGCAATTTCTAAATACCAAAAATAAGACAAATGAACCAAATGTGTATCCATTTGGTGGCCTGACCAACCAGGGGGAGCTATTCCAATTGACTTTAAAACGTAGAAATTTAAAAGTGATTCCCAGTGGAAAATACACTAAGGGCAAAAAGAACAAGGAAAGAAAAAAGAAGAGAAAGAAAAAGAAAGAGAAAGGAGAGGAGGGGGAGGGGAAGAGGGGGAGGGGGAGGGGAAGGGAGGGAGGGAGGGGGAGGGGAGGGGGAGGAAAGGAGAGGGAAGGAGGGAAGGAAGAAAAAGGAAGGAAGGAGGGAAGGAAGGAAGGAGGGAGGAAGAGGAGGGAGGGAGGGAGGGAAGTAGGCAGGCAGGCAGGCAGGCATCTTCACCCCTTTCGTACAATCACACTTTTGGCTGAGTGTTGGTGTTGTTATCCTGAGACTGCCCTGTGTGTGTTGAAGGATAAAGTAAATGTGGTATTGAAACTCTATCATTAGCTGCATGGTAAAGAATAGAGATTTTTGGCATGAGAAAATAAAAGTTAAGGGGCTGTAATTGAAAAGAAAAAGAAGCCAGGCACGGTGGCTCACACCTGTAATCCCAACACTTTGGGAGGCCAAGGAGGGTGGATCACCTGAGATCAGGAATTCAAGACCAGCCTGACCAACATGGTGAAACCCCGTCTCTACTAAAAATACAAAAAAAAAAAAATTAGCTGGGCGTAGTGGTGAGCACCTGTAATCCCAGCTACTTGGAAGACTGAGGCAGGAGAATCTCTGAAACCCGGGATGTAGAGGTTGCAGTGAGCTGAGATCGAGACATTGCACTCCTGCCTGGGTGACAGAGTGAGACTCCATCTCAAAAAAAAAAAAAAAGAATATATATACACACACACACACATATATACACACACACACACACACACACATATATACACACACACATACACACACACATATACATACATACACATACACACACATACACACACACATACACACACATACACACACATACACACACACGTACACACACATACACACACCATACACACACACATACACACACATACACACATATACACACACACACACATACACACACATACACACACACACACATATATGTTGGCCGGGCACAGTGGCTCACACCGGTAATCCCAGCACTTTGAGAAGTGGGAGGATCACTCAAGCCCAGGAATTCAAGACTAGTCTGGACAACACAGTGAGACCCTGTCTCCCCGCAAAATAGACAAAATTAGCAAACATGGTGACATGCACCTGTGATCCCAGCTATTTTAGAGGCCGAGGTGGGAGAATTGTTTGAGCCCAGGAGTTCGAGTCTGCAGTCAGCCATGATCACACCACCGTACTCCAGCCTGGGTGACAAAGTGAGACCCTGTCTCAAAAAAATAAAAACTCATAAAAGACAAGGAAAATATAAGTGCAAAATAATAATTAAAATCAACAAAAACTGATAATGCAAGCATTCTATTAATTAGGCTTTTTATCATAATGTAAATACATATTTGAAGGACTTGTTCCTGCAAACAGCAATGTTCTCAAGCTCTTCCTCCTCTGCGCTCTATGCCAACTAATTTTACATGAATGGGAAACTCTCATTTCTCCCAAAGAGAGCTGCACTGTGTTTACTGGGATGAACCTTTAGGGAGACAGCTATTCTGAGAAAGGGGAAATGTATTATTCAAAGTTTACTTACAGTTTTTAAAAATGCCGACTTCCTCCCTGTTTTCTCCCACCCTCCCAAGCCTATTAGTTACCTCTACCCATTAGCAATGGACAGATTTTCATGATTTAATTATTTCTACTATCAATTTTAAAGGTCAGCAAAACATATTTCCTATCCTATAACAATGTATCATTTTAAAAGGGGACAGAGCTGCAGTTACATAGGGCGACTGAGTCTGGAGGTCCAGTGCAGAGCCTGAGAGCTGTATGAGCTGAGCACAATGCCTCACGCCTGTAATCCCAGCACTTTGGGAGGCCAAGGCGGCTGGATCACTTGAGGTCAGGAGTTCGAGACCAGCCTGACGGACATGGCGAAACCCCATCTCTACTAAAAAAAAAAAAAAAAATACAAAATTTAGCCGGGCATAGTGGTTTGCATCTGTAAATCTAGCTACTGAGGCAGGAGAATCACCTGAACCTAGGAGGCAGAGGTTGCAGTGAGCTGAGACCGCACCTAGCCTGGGTGACAGAGTGAGACTCCCTCTAAAAAAAAAAAAAAAAAAAAATCTGTGCTGTACCCTGGAAATTTACCAAGAGCGGTTTCAGGTGCTGTCACCACACAAACACACAAGAGGCCACCGTGGGACGTGGACAGGTGCATTTGCTTGACTGCAGTAACTTCGCTATGTCTATCAACACATCATCTTATGCAATATAAATATATGCCATTTTTATTTTTAAAACGATAACACACATTGCTGACCCAGGAAAAGAACTGAGATGATGACGCACATAGTGATGCATACGATATTTGGGAAAAGTAAATAAACGTTACGAAACAATAGCAGGTCCAAGTTGCATATACAACTAAGTAAAACACGTTCTTTAAAAATCAGGGTTTCTGTGCTTTTGGCAAACTGCATGTGTTCTGGCTTGTGATCTCAAGGTCTGGGAGACATGTGTGGTGACATCAAACCCACCTGCCTCAGCAGAGGGGTCACTGGATGTCGCCGTGTGCTTCAGGGAACTCAGATAAAAGGGACCTTAATTAATGTAACTTTTACATTAGATTCAAACACACCTTTATGACGACTCCTCTGATTTGTAATGTAAAGCTTAAGCAAAGTATGGCATTATTTAAATGCTCATTTTTAATTCATTGAAAGAAAAGTCAATATTTATTATTAAGACTGTGGCTCAAGTCTAAGATCTATCAATGGGAAGCAGGACTAGATGAAAGGTCTGACTGTAACATACATGAACGATTTTATCCTTAGACTGTCTTTCCCCCTCTTTCTTTTCACTGTGTGTGCCCATGCGCTGGTTCATATGTGTGCATGGGTGAGCGTGCTCTGTGCTCATGGGTGTACATGCAGGTGTGTGTATGCACATGAGTGTGAACCTGAGAAGCTCCACACTCAGCTACGTCAGGGGCAGCCCAAGATCTGCAGAATGTCCCAGCATGACTCACGTCTCCCCGTCCTGCCCCTATCTTCCACAACACTACCAGCCAGATGTATCTCATGTAACACCATCCCCCACGCAGAGGACCTGCAGGTTCTTCTACCCACTGGCATTTGGGGGCCCCTTGGGAAAGTGGTCAGTGAGGCTGAGAGGTCCACAGCCCTAGAATCCCAAGAACCTTCAGGCTTGCAGAGATTTGAGGAAACCTCTAGTACAAGAGCCGGGAAACTAACAGGAAAGGAACAGACAGTTCAGAGATCGGCGGCAGAGGAAGACCTTCAAACAAGACCTTAATGTCATCCTCAGAGGAATAAGATGTGCCACCCGCGAAACTAGAACAGAGTGAGTAGGGGAAAAGGAGGACCAGAGAACCCGAAAGAATGCTTAGAAATTAAAACATGAAGGTCAACACTAAACATTAAAGACTCAAGGAGATCGTCCAGAAATCACCACAGAAGGGGCCGTGTGCGGTGGCTCAGGCCTGTAATCCCAGCACTTTGGGAGGTCGAGGCAGGTGGATCATCTGAAGTCAGGAGTTCAAGACCAGCCTGGCCAACATGGTGAAACCCCGCCTCTACTTAAAAAAAAATACAAATAAATTAGCCAGGCCTGGTGGCAGGTGCCTATAATCCCAGATACTCAGGAGGCTGAGGCAGGAGAATAGCTTAAACCCAGGAGGCAGAGGTTGCAGTGAGCTGAGATAGTGCCATTGCACTCCAGCCTGGGCAACAAAAGTGACAAAACTCTGTCTCAGAAAGAAAGAGAGAGAGAGAGAGAGAGGAAGGAAGGAAGGACGGAAGGAAGGAAGGAAGGAAGGAAGGAAATAAATTACCACAGAAAGAAAAGAGGTAGAAATAAGAGATAGGAAAAAAGGGAAGTGGACTGGCAGAAGTGTCGGGCAGCAGGAATTCTAAGAGGGGAGAAGGGAGACAAAAGCAGAGTGGGTCCAGGAGGCAGGAAGGGAGTCTCCCAGGACAGGCGGTTTTTAGTGCCTACTGCCCATATAGCACTTGGATAAAAATGAAGATTAACAAGAGACAGCAGAGGGAAGGGGGAGGCAGAGGGCCCTCATGGTCTCAGGCCCGCCTCTCCCCCACTGGTGGGTGCACCCACCCTAAAGCATCCTGTGGCTGCAGAGAAGGAACCCAGCCCATGCCCACTGTGCTCCCAATCCCACCCTCTCAAGAACCAAGCCTAGCCTGGCACTCCCTCCCTGCACCCCACCCTGGCCAGCCCCACACCCCGCTCAGTGTCATCTCAGGAAAACCTCCCAGGTCCTCTAGCTGCCCATCCTCAGCCACCCTCCATGCCGTGCTCTCCGGGGAATGGTTACCTGCGCTGGCTCACTTTCCAGTAACTCTTAGAATACGCTCTCCATGAAGGGGAAGGCAAATCCTCCCCCTCTCTCAGGAATCCACCCACAGGTAAACAACAGTAGCCGACAAGTGAGTGGGAGAACGAAGAGATGAGTGAGCTGCGGAGTCACCACCAGGAAAGAAAAGCAGAGAGCAGCGCATTTTGGTCGGCAGTGACGCTGGAGCCCATGGGGCTTCCTGTCTCATCCATCCCTCTGGACATAGGGTTCGTTTCACTACATGCATGCCACAGCTCTTAGCAGTGCATGAGGGCAACTGCATGGTGGACATAGAGTTTACTTTTGAATTTACCTTTTAAAAGTTACTTTATCTTTTTTTTGAGATAGAGTGTAGCTCTGTCGCCCAGGCTGGAGTGTAGTGGCGCCATCTCAGTTCACTGCAACCTCTGCCTCCCAGGTTCAAGAAATTGTTCTGCCTCAGCCTCCCAAGTAGCTGGGACTACAGGTGCACGCCACCATGCCCAGCTAATTTTTGTATTTCTAGTAGAGACAGGGTTTTGCCATGCTGGCCAGGCTGGTCTCAAACTCCTGCCCTCAGGTGATCTGCCTGCCGAAGCCTCCCAAAGTGCTGTGATTACAGGCATGAGCCACCACATCCCACCTTAAATTTATCTTTAAATTGAAATATAATTTACATAAAGATGCACGGCTTTTACGTGCTTGCTGTGATTCATTTTGACAATTACATACACCAGCCCAAAGGAGCCATGGAACATTTCTATCACTCCAGAAGGTTCCCAGTGCCCAAAAATCAAGCTCTTCTCACCCAGAGGCAGCCGCTTCCTGCTCCCGTGACCTCAGTCCTCCTGCTGGCATGACCTCAGTCCTCCTACTCCCACGACCCAGTCCTCCTGCTCGTGTGACCTCAGTCCTCCTGCTCCCATGACCTCAGTCCTGCTCCGGTGACACCAGTCCTCCTGCTCCCATGAAGGCAGTCCTCCTGCTCCCGTGACCTCAGTCCTCCTGCTCCCGTGACCTCAGTCCTCCTGCTCCCATGAAGGCAGTCCTCCTGCTCCCGTGACCTCAGTCCTCCTGCTCCCATGACCTCAGTCCTGCTCCCGTGACCTCAGTCCTCCTGCTCCCGTGACCTCAGTCCTCCTGCTCCCGTGACCTCAGTCCTTCTGCTCCTATGACCTCAGCCCTCCTGCTCCCGTGACCTCAGTCCTTCTGCTCCCATGACCTCAGCCCTCCTGCTCCCGTGACGGCGGTCCTCCTGCCGATTCTAACGCATCCTGTGAAGGGTCCCATAGTGTGTTGCTCCCTTGTGTGTGGCTTTTTCTCAAGGTGGATTTTGGAGGCAGCTGTTCTGTTGTATGTTTCAGTGACACCCATTACTGTGCATGCCCTGTTTATTTTAGCCATTCTCCTTCTGGGGGGAAATTTGAGTTGTTTCCAGTTCTTTACTGTTACGAATGAAGCTGCTATGAACATTCTGTATCTTTTATGGATATATGTTTTTATTTATCTTAGCCAACAGGTTGGTGCAACAGTCATTGCGTTTTTTGCCGCAAATTTGTAAGTGCAGCCTACACCTCCCGCGTGACTCAGCAGTTGTGCTCCTGGGTGTGTACTGGTGCCAACATAACTGTGGGAGTGACGCAGGCTTCACTTAGAAAGACGCTGCGCGAGTCTCAGAGGGGCTGGAGCCATTCTGATCTCCCATTAGCGCCTGATTCAATTAATAAACTGAATTATTTTCAGAGCAGCTTTAGATTCACAGAAACATTCACAGAAAGCACAGCGTTCTCACCGACCCTCTCTCCTCCCACATCCCCCACCGGATCTCCGATTATCTTCTGTATTAGTGTGGAACATTCATTATAACTGATGAACCAAAATGAATATATTATTATTAACTAATTATTTTAAATTAACATTTAGGGCAGGGCAAAGTGGCTCATGCCTGTAATCCCAGCACTTTGGGAGGCCGAAGCAGGCAGATCATGAGGTCAGGAGTTCAAGACCAGCCTGGCCAACATGGTGAAAACCCATCTCTACTAAAAATACAAACATAATCTGGGCGTGGTGGCACGTGCCTGTAATCCCAGCTACTCAGGAGGCTGAGGCAGGAGAATCATTTGAACCCAGGAGGCAGATGTTGCAGTGAGCCGAGATCTCACCATTGCACTCCAGCTTGGGCAACAGGGCGAGACTCCATGTCAAAAAAATAATAATAATAAAATAACATTTAAATTAACATTAGCATTCAACTAAACATACTAAACATCTTATTTTCACTTTTATATATTTATTTTTACTTATTTTTGCTGTGACCCAGGCTGGAGTGCAGTGGCGTGATCTCAGCTCACTGCAACCTCCGCCACCTGGGTTCAAGCTTCTCCTGCCTCAGCCTCCTGAGTAGCTGGGATTACAGGCCTGCGCCATCACACCCGCCTAATTTTTGTATTTTTAGTAGAGATGGGGTTTTGCCATATTGGCCAGGCTGGTCTCGAACTCCTGGCCTCAGATTATCTACCCGCCTTAGCCTCCTGAAGTACTGAGATTATAGGTGTGAGCCACTGCACCCGGTCTAATTAACATTTTAAATATGTGAATGCTTCAAACCAAAAAACCTCCCGTTTGCCCACATTTTCAGATACATTTTTAAAATACATTTTCTCTGGAAATAAATTTACCTGTGACTGGCTAGTATCCGCATCCAGCTCCCCCAGCATACAGAGCAGGGCAGAGGTACCCGCGTGAGAAGGAAGGAGCGCACGCTCGCCTGGACTGCGTAGATATTGACGGGGCTGGCTCCTAGCAAGGGCAGTGGTGGCGTGGATGTCATTCCCTGAGGGACATGATGCAGCCTGGGTTTCCAGTTCAGGAAGAGATGCCCTGCCTTTTATGCCAAAAGATTCTATAAGCTCTTATTTGAATCTCTTATATTAAAAACTACCCACTTATTTTTCTTCAAGACAGTAAAAAGACCCATATTATAGTTCAGTAGGCAACACCGACCACTTACATACTTTAAGGCTTACTACCCAGCTTTAAGGATAAATGTTTCCTGATTTGCAGCCAGCCTCAATTACTTTTGTCTACCTATTTTCTGATCTGTCCTTGACTCTTACCTGTTACCACAGAAATCACATTTGAAGGCCACCCATCTTAGAGATGAGATGTTTACACAAACCTTGTTGCACAGTGGACAGCCGGAATGGCTAACTAAAAAGAAATCAGTCAGAACTGGGCGAGGCAGCTCACACCTGTAATCCCAGCATTTTGGGAGGCCAAGGCGGGCGGATCATCTGAGGTCAGGAGTTCGAGACCAGCCTGATCAACATAGTGAAAACCCGTCTCTACTAAAAATACAAAAATCAGCCAGGCGTGATGATGTGTGCCTGTAATACCAGCTACTCAGGAGGCTGAGGCAGGAGTACTGCTTGAACCCGGGAGGCGGAGGTTGCAATGAGCCAAGATCATGCCACTGCACGCCAGCCTGGGCCACAGAGCAAGACTGTCTCAAAAAGAAAGAAAGAAAGAAAGAAATCAGAAGTCTAAAACAATATAATTTTCATCCCAATATTTTAACTCTAATTTCCAAAATACAGTGAAACAAAAACCTCTGTGAGCAGCTGTCATGACATTTTTCCTGTCACTGTGACTTTTTCAGGTGCAGGGTGGAGGAGGTCTCGCGGCGCTGACCAGACTGGTCTCAATCTCCTCACCTCAGGCTTCCTTTCTCCTTGGCCTCTCCAAATGCTGGGATTGCAGGTATGGGCCATCACGCGTGGCCAGGAGGGGATTTTAATGAACCAAACATAATTTTCTAAAGAATAAAAAAAGAATGAGAACAATGTCAGCATGGAAGTCTCCAGGCTTTCCGTACGGTCGAGTTCGTGCTTACAGTTTGTGAAATACATTCAGATTTCATGTCACCGCAATGACGTAGAGATTAAAATTACAAATTCCCCTCGGAAACTGAAAACCTGATCCTCAAAGAAATTAAAGGTTTACATGGAATCATAGACTTAGAAATTAAACCACAGAGATACACAACAATGAAGAGCTGCTTCGTAGAGGAACAAGAGCTGGAGTGTTAGACTGCATTACAGTAAGCAGGTTATTTACGTGCATTCGAAAAACAGAACCCAGAGACAGCAACTGGTAATCCTCCCGTCCTCCCTACTCCACTTTTCCTTAAGAAGCATGGAAGGCGCTATGTGCGAGCAGTGTTCTTTGTATAGGATTTTTCAGGAAGCCAGCATGCGTACTCCTACGATAACCTGTGCATAGATCCACGTCAGCAATGAGTTAAACTTGTTACAATTTCCTTCGTCAAGTCATGAAAAGCAGACTGGGCGCGGTGGCTCACGCCTGTGATCCCAGCACTATGGGAGGCTGAGGTGGGCGGATCACTTGAGCTTAGGAGTTTGAGACCAACTTGGCCAACATGGTAAAACCTTGTCTCTACTAAAAATACAAAAATTAGCCAGGTGTGGTGGCGCATGCCTGTAGTCCCAGCTACATGAGAGGCTGAGGTGGGAAAATCACTTGAACCCAGGAGGTGGAGTTTGCAGTGAGCCGAGATCGTGCTATTGCACTCCAGCCCAGGTGCAAGACTCTGTCTCAAAAAAAAAAAAAAAAAAAAAAAAAAAAAGTGAAGTGTTTCTTTGCTTTATCACTCCCAGGAAAGTGAAGATTTTTAAAAGGTCCTCATCTCAGTGATGTTCTGCAAACTTTATCATCAAAGACAGAACAATACTTCGTACATTCTAGAAATACTTCCTACATTCTAGAAAATCTCTATGTTTAAAGTCACATGTAATTGAAGTTAAATGGAGGCCAGCTGCAGTGGCTCACGCCTATAATCCTTACTTTGGGATGCCAAGGTGGGAGGATTACTTGAGCCCAAGAGTTCAAGACCAGCCTGGGCAACATAGTGAGACTCCATCTCTACAAAAAAAAAAAAAAAAAAAAAAAAAATTCGCTGGGCATGGTGGTGCACGCCTGTAGTCTCAGCTACTTGGGAAGCTGAGGTGGGAGGATGGCTCGAACCCTGGAGGTCAAGGCTGCAGTGAACCGTGATCACACCACTGTACTCCAGCCTGTGCCACAGAGGGAGATCCTGTTAAAAACAAAAACAAACAAACAAACAAAAAAACACCTAAAAAAGTTAAATGATTTGGAGTTTTTAAGTCACCAGGCTTCAATCACTCATGGAGCAAATTTCAGAAAGACTCTTCAAGGAGAATATGTCAAATAGCACTTAAGGCTTTTAAGGCTTTCAACCAATACTTGAAATCCTTGAAGGTTCCTAGGAAAGTCAGAGGGGAGAAATTGTCTAGAGAAAACACTGGCGATGCAGGGCTGGTTGAGGGCTTAGTCTGTGCACTGAAGAAGTTGAAGTGAAAGGTTATCAGACGTGAGCCTCTAATCACTTCTACCTGATCTTTACAAGAACAGAACTGGAGGAAATATCCTAAAGGATCCAACCCCAGGATGTTTTTGGACAGGCGTGCTGTCAGATGATTGCTGAAGTTGTGAATCTCTCCCACTTGCTTCATTAATAAGAACATAAATCACGTCTGGGGTAGTTCAGCTGAGTCCTTGCTCTTGGCTTGAAACAATGGCTGTCAAGTTGCTGCCAGGGGCCATCAAACTTGATTTGGTCCTGAGCTGAGGAAAAGGACGCTCGGCTCAGCTGTGAGTCACTGAAGCCCGGAGCGACTTGTCACCAAACACAGGTTCTCACAGCCATGTGCATGGCAAACCAAAGCTGAGGTTAAGCCTCCTACAGTCAGAAGTCTGACTCCGGCTGGTGAATAACCAGTTAAAATACTTCAGCTTTGACGCCACCTGAAGGCAGGTGTGGGGTGGGGGTGGCTAATTACATCCAGAGTCAGGCAAAGTTCCCTGGGCAGCCGTGTTGGCAGCTGTGACAGCAAACAGCAGTCAGGAGCCAAGAAAGGGATTGAGGATTTTGCTGTTACCTTTTAAATTAAAAAAAAAATAGATCCCTGGTTTTAAAAGAAAAGTCTCTGTACTGTTTGGTGGCACATTCCTTTGCTGGTTATTTCCAGAAGATTCCACTGAATCTTGGAGGGATGTTCTTCCTTAGGGCCCAGGCATTTCAGCCTGTAGTGCGAGGTCCCTGCTCACACCGCTGTTCTCTTTAAAGGAATTATTTGGCCTGCGTAACGGCCTGGCAGCCTCTCAAAATTCCCAATTTCTCCCAAAGTACTGACACTGAACCAAAAACAAAGAAAAGAAGCCCAGTTCCACAAAAATGAAATTACAGACATGGGGTATTTTTTTCACTGCGGTATTTACTGGGAGTCTCCACTGTTTTTTATTTTATCCATCAAGGGTCTCTAATAGACTGTCCCAAGCCGGGCACTAGAAGCTCATATAGGAATGGCTGGGATGTGTGGGGACAGTTAGGGAATATGATTCTTTAAAACCAAGTAAGGCACAGCAATACACCACTAACGTCTCTATTTAAATGCCAACATGTACCCAAGGGGCATCAGAATGTACTACAATTTTAGACCTGAGACTTACACAATTATGTCAGATAAACGCCACTTTGTTTACTATTTCCGTTATGTAATCATTGGGCATCATAAAGATCACTAGTCCTAAAGAACCATTTTCTCCTGGACAGTTACATTCCATTAATCACGAAGGTAGCATGGAGAATTAAAAGGCTTGAAGAATCATGTTTTACCATTTGCTGAAAAAGGACAACAAATAGAATTTAGGAACAAAGTTGAAGAATTCATTAGTGATCTTATTAATAAGAGTGAATCATTAGAGATGAGGGTTTTCGAGTCTCCTGAAGACTTGAAAATTTCAAGTGATAATTCCAACCGGATTGAACACATTCAGCTATTGGTTTGGAGCGTCAAAGCTTTGGTGGCTAAGGAAGTATGTCTTCCAACAACACCTAGACCCAGAAAAAACATGGTTAAAAACAAAAGATGTTGGGAGTCTTGTCTCCCCATGGAACATCTGAGCTCCCCCATTCCCTAGCCTCCCCATCCCCTAGCCTCCCCCATCCCCTAGCCTCCCCATCCCCTAGCCTCCCCATCCCTCCCCATCCCCTAGCCTCCCCTTTCCCTCCCCCATCCCCTAGCCTCCCCCATCCCTCCCCATTCCCTAGCCTCCCCATCCCTCCCCATTCCCTAGCCTCCCCATTCCCTAGCCTCCCCATCCCTCCCCATCCCCTAGCCTCCCCAACCCTCCCCATCCCTCCCCATCCCCTAGCCTCCCCATCCCTCCCCATCCCTCCCCATCCCTAGCCTCCCCATCCCTCCCCATCCCTCCCCATCCCCTAGCCTCCCCCATCCCCTAGCCTCCCCATCCCCTAGCCTCCCCATCCCCATCCCTCCCCATCCCCTAGCCTCCCCCATCCCCTAGCCTCCCCATCCCTCCCCATCCCCTAGCCTCCCCCATCCCCTAGCCTCCCCATCCCCTAGCCTCCCCATCCCTCCCCATCCCCTAGCCTCCCCATCCCCTAGCCTCCCCCATCCCCTAGCCTCCCCATCCCTCCCCATCCCCTAGTCTCCCCTTTCCCTCCCTATCCCCTAGCCTCCCCACCCCTCCCCATTTCCTAGGAGCAAATTTTTTCTTATCTCCCCTAACTATGATCTTAATTGTTAAATTTTTCTCTTAGAATACAGCATGAATAATTTTTACAACCTCTGTACCACACAACACTACTTATATGGAAAATACAAACCACATTTGAAATAATTTAACGTTGGTTATAAGGCAGTTCCACAGTTATTATTTCCCAGAAACCTGTACACTGATCTTCAATCCAGTAATCTTACTCCTGGGCATTTATTCCAGAGAAATGAAAATTTATGTACACAAAAATACTCATACAAAAATATTCATAGACACTTTGATTCAGAATAGCTGCAAACTGGAAAAAATAAATAAAATTGTCCTTTAATGGGTAAATGCCTAAATAAACCGTAGTGTATCCACGTAATAGTCTCAGCAATGGAAAAGAATGAACTATTGACACACTCAACAACTTGGATGCATCTCCAGGGGTGTTAAGCCGAGTAGAGAAAACAATTTCAAAAAGTGACGTACTTGGTATCTGGATGCGGGGCAGATACACAGACAAACACAGTGATACACCAGCATTGTATAGAATCTCATACACACACAGAGAGAGAGAATATGAATGAAATCTGAATAAGACTGAGAGACTGTATCAAAGCCAATAGTTTTTCAAACTGTTACCACAGGGGGAAACCGGACAAAGTGTAAGAGATCTCTCTGAATGATTTTTGATAACTGCACGTAAATCTACCTACCATCTCAGTAAAAGTTGATTTTATGTGATCTACTATCTCAATAAATGTTTCCATTAAAAAAATCACGGTTTTGGGAGGCTGAAGTGGGTGGATCACCTGAGGTCAGGAGTTCGAGACCAGGCTGGCCAACATGGTTAGACCCCAACTTTACTAAAAATACAAAAATCAGCTGGATGTGATGGCACACGCTTGTAATCCCAGCTACTTGGGAGGCTGAGGCAGGAGAATCCCTTGAACCTGGGAGGTGGAGGTTGCAGTGAGCCAAGATTGTGCCATTGCACTCCAGCCTTGACAGCAGGGTGAGACTCTGTCTCAAAAAAAGAAAAAAAAAAAATCATGGTTAACATGTAAAGCATAATACCTTGATAGACATATATACCATATACTTTTAAGTTACAGAATGTATGATTTCGTTTTACATAACATTTTTGAAACGATAAAATTATAGAAGCAAAGAGCAGATGGTGATTGCCTGAGGCTAGGGAATGGGGGAGAGATGGGGGAGGCTAGGGAATGGGGGAGGAATCAGGGAGGCTAGGGAATAGGGAGGGATGGGGGAGGCTAGGAGTTGGGGGAGAAATGGGCGAGACTAGGGAATGGGGAGGGAATCAGGGAAGCTAGAGAATGGGGAAGAGATGGGGGGAGGCTAGGGAATGAAGGAGGGATGGGGGAAGCTAGGGAATCAGGGAGGAATCGAGGAGGCTAGGGAATGGGGAGGGATGTGGGAGGCTAAGAAACGGAAACAAATGGGGTAGGCTAGGGAATGGGGGGAGGGATGGGTACAACTGCATGGGAGTAACTTGAGGGTATTTCTTTTAGGAAACGTGTCAGTTCTGTATCTTGACTGTGGTGGTTCCACTAATTTATACATGGAATAAAATTACATATGACTTGGGACAGTGGCTCACTCCTGTAATCCCAGCACTTTGAAAGGCCAAAGTAGGCAGATCACTGGAACTCAGGAATTCAAGACCAGCCTGGGCAACATGGCAAAACTCTGTCCATCTTTAGAAAATACAAAAATTAGGCAGGTGTGGTGGTGTGTGCCTGTAGTCCCAGCTACCTGGGAGACCGAGGCAGTAGGATCATTTGCGCCTGGGAAGTGGAGATTGCAGTGAGTTAACATTGCACCATGGCACTCTAGCCTGGGTGACGGAGTGAGACTGTCTCAAAAAAAATAAAAATAAAAATAAATTCTAGCTTTAAAAAAAAAACTACATAAAACTACACACACAAATGAGTGTGTGTGAAAACTGGGAAAATCTGAGTCAAGTCTGCAGACCAGTTCACAGTAGTGACCAGTGTCAATTTCCTGGCCTTGTTATTGTACTAAGGGTTCGTAAGTTGCTCCCATTAGAGGAAGCTGGGAAAAAGAGTTCATGGGATTTCTCTTGTACTGGGCAATTTGCTGTGAGTCTATTTCAAAAAAAATTTTTAAGCACTTTGCCTACCATGTCTAATAGCTCTGAAACACAGGGTCAACTTTCCATTTCTTGATTCCAGTCCAAGAAAACCTAAAATAAAAAATTAAAATATTCAGTACCGTGCACTTACATATAAAGATATATGATATAAGTATGTTCACTTTTTCTATCTGACCCTAGGGACTTTTGCTCAGAGAGGACTATTCATGACTCATCACTAACAAGAAAGCTTCTTTACAAAATTCAACAGCACTTAAATACTGGACTTGGAGAATTCAAACATGTAGAAAATTAAATTGGCAAAAAAA
Source organism: Ateles fusciceps (assembly GCA_036589455.1). Classification (NCBI taxonomy): domain Eukaryota; kingdom Metazoa; phylum Chordata; class Mammalia; order Primates; family Atelidae; genus Ateles; species Ateles fusciceps. The sequence goes on from JAZHEH010000196.1 coordinate 4,364,370, forward strand.
AAAATAAAGTCATATGGCCCGATCACATTAGGTTGAACCACAAGCAGTAACTAATGTTTGGCAGTTTTTGACCTACAGAAGCCATGGTTACGTATGGTTCAACTATAACGATGTTCCTTTTGAGGACTTCCAGGCCACGTCACAGGAGGAACAAGAGTGCAGGTTTGGGATCAGGCAGATATGGGTATAGGATTCTAACTTTACAAGTTACCCACAGTGTGGCCTGGAGCAAACTACCGACTTCACTACTTTCCTCACGTGTAACGTGAGGAGGACAAGATGACCCACCTCGTGGAGTCTGGGGTGGTCTTCAGTGCTGTTCAGCAGCGATGTCCACTCCACACACATGGTAGGATGTGTGTCCTGGCCCCTGTGGTTGGCTGGGCTGGGGGACTGGGCCTCCCTCGTGAGTTGGGAGCAGCTGCCTCCACCTGGGAACCCTCCAGCTAAGGGAGGGGAAAGCTCTCAGCTCCACTGGAAGTAAGACATGGGTGGGAGGGGGAGGCCCCGGCCAGCTCTTTCCAGGCAACCCAGGGCCACTTCCAGATAATTCTGATGATTGCACCGCCACACACGCAAGGTCACTCATCCCGGTCACACCAGAACGAGGACCCCTGTGAGGATACTCTCACCAGTTGTACAACCTGATGGGGGAAGAAGCCAGTGGCCGGGCTCTCTCCCCCCTCTCTATGGGCGCTCGTGTCTAATGCTTGTGAAAAGGCCATATTCAGACTGTGTCCTTGTGAGTTTCCCACTGCATTGCATGGCTCTAGGAAGAGCAAATCACTAGGTGGTAATCTGCACTCCGGAAAGGAACATGGCGGCACTGATGAATTGAATGTGGATGCCAACATCACCATTTCTCTGCACAGAAAGGCAGAAAGGCTGAAAGGCTGCCTTTGTGTACGAGAACCACACAGGTCTGACATACACAAGGATGTGCTCACAATTGGCCAAATGTGAAATGAATGAATCCTACTTCCTGGCAGAATTCCTTGCTGCCAGCTGCTGTTTAAAATATGGTGAAAATATCCAAGGCTTGGTCCTCACAGGTCAGATCCTCAGAAGACTGGATATATAAGGTATTTCCAAACTTAAAAATGACCTAGCAGGCTGGGCATGGTAGCTCACGCCTGTAATCCCAGCACTTTGGGAGGCTGAGGTGGGTGGATCATTTGAAGCCAGAAGTTTGAGACCAGCCTGGCCAACATGGCGAAACCCCGTCTCTACTAAAAATACAAAAATTAGCCAGGTGTGATGGTGGACACCTGTAATCTCAGCTACTTGAGGCTGAGGTAGGAGAATCACGTGAACCTGGGAGGTGGAGGCTGCAGTGAGCTGAGATCTCACCACTGCACTACAGCCTGGGTGACAGAGCGAGACATCGTCTCAAAAAAAAAAAAAAAAGACCTAGCAAATTAGAATGTATCATTTAATATTTAATCAACAGATCAGTAAGGGATCATTTCAGACCGCCTGCTGAAGTGTTCGCCTCTCTGTAGCTGATCCTTTTGTGCCTGCTCTCTCTTGATCTAAGCTTTAGAAAAAATGCTACATGCACTCTCTTTGTTGCAGCTCAGCATCTCAGGAAACATTTCAAATAACCCAAACATTTTATGGGTTCTGGACCTGAGAGGAATCAAGATGTGGCTGACAGCAGGAACTGCGAGCATTCTCAAAGTATACAAACTGCGCCACCTTCCCTACCAGGCAGCAGGAGCAGAAGGCCAGCAACTGAAAAACAGGGGTCACAGCACCTTTTATTCACATCATACAAACTGATGGCACACGAAATACACCCAACATCTCCAAACAGTCTTAATGCCTCAAAATCCAACGGGAAAGTCCGAGATGCCGCCTCCAGCAGGGAAGCCACGAGCCTTCCGCCTTTGGATGCTGCAGATGGGAACGGTAGAGGAATGGGCGGTCTGCCTTCTGCGCTGGGCCCTCCAGCACCGTTCCACGCTGCACACAGTGAGGCGGCACTTGGCTCAGAACGTTTTCCTGAGAACACGTCACACGCTAGAGCATTCCGGAGGCCCGGGCCCCTTCTCAACCCGGAGACCGGGATTCACGGGGAGCGGCTGTACCTGTGGCCTCTCTGCAAGACTCACACCAGTGGAAGGCACTGCCTACAGCTGCACGGAGCCAAAGGTCCAAAACAAACTCTCTACTGAGATGGGCCCACAGAGCCTGCTGGCCACAGTGGCTGGGTCTAACGTCTTCCTTTATGGATACATCTGTGCACCTTGGATCGGTTAGAAACACGAAATACTTCCTGTCATGGTATCAGTATGCAGAACCACGTACAGCGGGGGGCTCTTCTGGCCGGGTGGTACTTGGCTGTTGTATTTTGCTATCTGGTTTCTTTTATGCAAATGTTAGCAGTTGCTTTAAGACAACCCACTTTGCCTTGGACAGGGACCCTATTAAGACCACGTATGTTTACAGAAAACTTGGGAGTTTAATTTTTCTTCACAATTCTCACTTATAACAAGAAGTATGAGGTGTCTGTGTATTGAGATAAACAGTGGTATACACCACGCAATCTAAATAAGGTTCTGTAAAAACATATGATGCGGTCTTACTCTAGGCACTAAAACAACTTCTTTAAAAAAATAAAACTGTGATTTCCAAGGCCTTTATTTTATAGGGAAGAGGAATAAAAGATCAATGCTAGTGGATGGTTCGTCTTGAGCCCAAGGCCTGTTGGGGAGTCTCGGCGAGGTCATCTGCCCTTTTGATTGGGCAAAGGCAAAAAGAAATCGATACTGATTTTAAAAAATATATCTTAGGAGCCCTGGTCTCCTGCTGATTCCATGGATGCCTGGACCACTTGTATCTGGAGAATGGAGACAATATCACCCCGAGCCCGATTCATTTGATAAAACTACTATGTATAAAACAGTTAATTATATACATAAATAACATAAAATAATTCTCATAAATTAAAAGTCAAATGATCTCCCACTATTAATTCAACCGAGAGGTGAGAGCTGGGCGCAAGTGATGGTGGGTGAGGAGGTGAGCCCTGCAGAGCCTTCTGCATGCTGCCTGGGGAGGAACTTTCCTTAGTTCATGAAGGCATATATTGCACAAAACAAATTCCAGCCCCATCTTCAAAACTCTGCTGTTTGGAGTGCAGTGAAGTGCTGAGAAGGCTGCATTTTGAAAAACACAACCATCCTTTGCTTTGCTGGCAACACCGGGACTGCTCGCTATCAATCACTCAGCCCTGTCAGTATTTCTTCAAGATGGACCCCCAGTGAGTGCAGGATCTGGGACAACTGGCAAAGACGGACACGTTAAGGCAGGTGTATCCTCTCACTGTGATCGGTATTAAAAAGAGCACAGGAAAGTTAAGAGCAAACCTCTCCCCCACAACTCTCAGTGTTTCTGTGGTGGGCAGCAGGAGGGCTGGCCGCCACCCTGCTCCTGGCCCCTCCCCCAGAAACTGGCACACAACATGACAGCATGTGTCCCCCGCACATGCAGACTTGGCTGTTAGCCGCACATTCAGTTTTAGGGGCAATTCATGCTTCTATTAGTGAACTAACCTCTCTGCTTTCATTAGCTCCTGGCAGGAAATAGCATTTTCTCGGTGTTTCAGAAATACCTACACTTTTCCACTGTAAAGAGCCAAACTCCTTCAATATTTTTATAGGAAACTGGTCTTTGAATACACCAACCTTTGGAATTAAAGTTTAAACAGAAGGAAAACATGAATTTTCCCCCGTTTCTTCCACTCAGGGGATTCTGGCTGGGCTTCAGCCAGAATGAACACATTTGGATTGCAGAGAATCCTGAGACAACCCGGAGGAGCCGCTGAGGGCAGCAGGGAGGCTCACTCCTCACCACAGCGTGCGACCCCCTGCATCTGGGCAGCTGTGGAGGGCGGACAGGGACCGACGGTCCTACAGTGCACACGACTTTACCATGTTAACATAAAACTAAAACATAATGTTGGCCGTAACAGTCTTGAATATATAATGTTTGAAATAAAGTTAAAAAAAAAAAAAGGAAAAAACTCCATTGGAAATGGATTCACGGATAATATACTAAGATGCCTTTTGGGCCAGAGTCAGTGACCTCATGTGACCCCTTGCCCATGATGACCTTGAAGGCTGGAGGATCACGTGCAGCTCAGCACGCCTCACATGTGGTTTCAACCCATGGTTGTATAAGAACCGACTCAACTCAGAGTTCAAAGAGAATAAATGTTACTTTAACTTCTATCTGCTCACTTGCAAAACAATCCAGAAGCGAGGACAAAATGTTCCCTGCTGCCTGTTGCCACCTGTGAATACTGTCTGTGTCCTCATACAGGAACTAAGTTCTAAAGGAAAAAAGAAAATGAACCGTTTGTGTTCCTAATAACTTAGCTCCTGCCTCTGACAATCCTGCTTTTCTCTCGGCTTCACTTTCCCAAACCGTGTGTCAAGCGAACACTGGTTCTGTAAGGGGCAGCGGCTGAGCCCCGGCCCAGGACTTACTGCCTTGGGAAGGCATAGTGTGGAACCCCATCTAGTTTAAACGCCTGCCTGCCAGAGCTCACTTCTAGAGTTAAGCTGACAGACCGTAATGGTTGCTGGGGGGGGATCTGGAGATATTCCGAAAAGCTAAGTCAACCTTACATTGCAATGCATGACTTTTTTTGTTTGTTTGGTATCCAGCAAACAAATCTAAACAGAAAACATCCCTCTGCAGTCCCTGCCCCGAGTCTCGCTAAGGCAGCTCAGTAGCTGTACATCTGCTGTTGCTGCTCCGCCTGCACCTGGGGCTGGGCTGCCTGCTGTGGGGGCGCCTGCGGCTGTGGGGGCGGCAGGACGTCAGTCTGGGGCACTGCCCGCCATGTAAGGGGGTGCTGGTCACTGAGCTGGCTCCCCAGGGGCGTGATGGAGTTGACCAGGGTGGTCAGATTGATGAAGTGGGCCACAGACTGTGGGTTCGAGGCTTCGGGCTGGGGGTGGATCTGCACGTCATTTTGGCGGTTGTGCAACATGGCAGAGCCGCTGACAGTATCAAAGGTCACGGTCAGGATTGAGTTGTCCAGCTGTAACTGGCGCTCAGGGGTGGTAAGGTGCCCCACGGCCACCGGCTGGAGATTGGTAAACTGAGTCCCAGCTGCAGTGGTGATGGGGGTCACGGTGATGTTGGTCAAGCCGACTGAGCTGGACGGTGTGGTCACATTTGGGTCACCCAGGGTCACCACTACCTGGAAGAGTCACATACAACAAAAATCAGTTCATTATTTCTGTGAAACGGAGAACACAGGGATCTCCCCAGGGTGCGCTCTGCGTTACCCACTGGAATAACCACTCGCCTGGCCCCAGGAACAGGAAGCATGACATTCTTTGGTGAAAGAGGAAACGAAGTTAATTTTGTTCTGGAAAAATTCCAGCAGAAAAGAAAAACAAGAAACACACACAATCATAAGGCAATGAGAAACATATTAATTTCACTGGCTAGAAAAAAAACAGAAAAAAGTAAGCATGAAAAGACAGAAAACAGATTCTTTTCTACTCAGTCCTCTAAAGTGCCCTGCTGTTATAAATGAAAATCCCACCGCAAAACTAAAAAGAACAATAAAAATATCTGCAGTACCAATTGCCAATCAGAGAACGCATTCTCTGTCATGGAGACTGATGAAAGGCCAAATAAATGAGGAATTTTGCAATCAAGATGACCATCCCCCAAAACGAGAGAGAGGAGTGCAGTCTGAGACACAGACTGATCAAACACTCAGACGCTTCAAAAGCAACAGTGATGCAGGCTGAGCAAGACGGAAGGTTCTGGTCGGGAAAGTGGGATTGTGGGCCAATCCCATCCTTGCCTTCCCCTTCCAGACCGAGGCATCCTCTGCTTTGCAGGTCCTTGCTCTCTGGCTGGTCGGCAAACGCACAGAGCTGAGCTTTCACCGTAAGGGCACTTGGGCAGGCCATCTGTGATCTCCCCAAACTGCAAACGTTTCCCACCGGGCAGGGATACCTCTCTGCAACATGCTCAAATGTACATTGCTACTAACAATGACAAGCATGGCTTGTAGGTCAGAACTCAGAAATGCTTACATGAAACATGCTTGAGTGAATAATGGAATATGTCTGCTGCCTTCAACCACATGAAGCCCACCACGTGCACCGTGTATAGTAAAAACAGCAGGAGTCACACACACGTAGGGCTCTCATGCTCAGGGAAAGCCACCTCTTGCTAAAGTGACGGGCACCTAATCAGAGCATGAAGCAGCAAACCGACCTGCTGAATGCTCTGTACTGCGGAGTCGGTCTCGTCGCCTACGCTGCCTGTGAACTCAGTCTCTTTCTCTTGAGTATTCGCTGAAGGTGGCGTCCTCGGGCACCGGAGCGCCCGCCTCCTCTTCTGGCTTCTGCTTTCTTTTGTGACTTCGCTTGGCGGCTTTCCCGTGCTTCCCTTCGGCCAAATCTCCTGCTCCAGAGTCAGCTCAGGCTGCGAGAAAATCAGATGAGTCGGTCACGTGACACAGTGGCCAGGGCAGCCCCAGCACCGTCCTGGACACACTCTTGGATCGGTGGGAAGGCTCGTGGGCCACCAAACTGCCACAGCAAACGGCGTGACCACAGCTGGTTCTTGTATTTCTAAGGGTCGGGGTAAGTTCCTTTAGTTGCAGTTTTTTTTTTAAATACACACAAGTCATATTTTTAAAAGTCGTATTTTATGCTAAAATGTAAATATTTTTTATAACTAATTTGTTAAGCCACTGGGGGAAAGGGGAATGTTTCCACCCTGGGGAGCTCCTAGAGCAAGGCTGAAAGTGCTTTCAAATCAGAGGTCCCTTTCACAAGGCTGAAACAGATTCACTGTGAAAAACCATTCTGAATTAAAATAGGTTTGACCACAAAACTGTGGGGTCATCTCCGTTTGGGACAGGAAACGGCCCCACTGCAGTGATGATCCCAGTGGGTCCCCCTCCCCCGCACGCTTCCCTGCAAGTGTCCAGGGCGCTGCCGGGCTGTGACCCCATCTTCTGAACTGGGCCGGCTCCATAGCCAGGCTCGCTCAGGCTCACAGGGGCTGCGGGGCAATGGTGGTTGCTGAGGGCTCACCTGCACTCCTCTCATGCCGTTCCACACGACCTGGTCCTAACCCAGTGGCAGCCAGACCCAGTGAAGGCCTACACTGTGGTCATAGTGGGAAGTCCCTGCCCCCCATGCCTGTGATTCGCCCAGGGTAGAAACAGCCTGTGGGTTCCGGCTGGAGCTGCGCTGCCTCACGTCACTCAGCCGGACACAGCCACCTTCATCAAGACTGCACTGTAAGGCGCTATCTCAGAACAAGAGGCAGAAATGTGATCTGAGACCACTGAGAGCATGACATACTCTCTTTGTAATAAAAAAATTTTTGCTAACTAAAAGTTTCTTTAAAAAGTAAGTTAATCTAATCAGTAAACTAATTTTGCTTATAACAGTTCAAAGACTATTCTATTTTCCTTTTTTTTTTTTTTTTAATTTTTGAGATGGAGTCTCACTCTGTTACCCAGGCTAGAGTGCAACGGCACTATCTTGGCTCACTGCAACCTCCAACCCCTAGGTTCAAGCAATTCTCCGGCCTCAGCCTCCCGAGTAGCTGAGATTACAGGCATACACTACCACACCCAGCTAATTTTTGTATTTTTAGTAGAGACAGGGTTTCACCATGTTGGCCAGGTTGGTCTCAAACTCCTGACCTCAAGTGATCTGCCCGCCTTGGCCTCCCAAATTGCTGGGATTATAGGCATGAGCCACCGCACCCAGCCAACTGTTCTAATTTCTAATTTTTTCTAGAAAACATCTGTTTTCCAAAGTGAGATACACCAGTATTCAACAAACTGAGATCATAGAAACTACAGAAACTAGAAGATTATCTAAAAGGTTCTGAGAAAAAGAAGCCAAGAAAACAGGTGACCCTGGCCACGTGCCTAGAATCTGCTCCCTCCCAGCCTGTCCAAGCCCCTCAGGTCCCCTCTGCAGGTGTCTGCTTACCCCACCATTTCTGCTCACCTGGACAATGCCGATGGAGGAGGCATCGATGGTAGTGGTCTCCGGGAGGTGGTCCAGGTCATCAATCCTCACTGCGAGCACCTATGAGGAGCACAGGACGTGAGCTGGGGGTCGGAGTGCTGCTGACGCAGGTGGGGAACCCAGAAGTCACACACGCTTCGGGACCACATCCGCCATTCCTGCCCTTCCCCTCCAAGGCATCCGCCACCCTTCCCATTTCCTCTGTTCAGCTCTGACTTTAAAACTGTGTCCACACGCCCAGGGCTTATCCTCAGCCCTTACTTCACACTCCCGCAATGCTCTTGCCCCTGTATCATCTCACGTCCACTCTCCCGGGGGGGAGACTGTGTCCTCCCTTTCAGCCCCACACCAAAGGGTTGAGGTTTCAGTGGCACTTCTGTCATTTCCAAGAAAGACCACAGTGAGGTAAGACACGGTACAGTAAACGTGTTCTATGAGGAATCATCAAAAGCAGACATTTGTGCCTTACACATCGTCCTTTTTGGTTGAATCCACACACTTTCATTTGTCTGTTTTGTGATGAAGTGACGCCCTGCCCCTACCTTCCCTCCGACGGCCACATGGAACAGGGTCCTCAGCACGCCCTGTGTGCCCACAGGGCCCCTCCCACCAGCTCAGCGCGTCCTGCCCAAAAGTGAGTGACCTTCACTGTCCACACCCTGCTGACAGCAGTTGCATTTGTTCTTGTGATGACCTAATTAGATCATAAGAAAGACACGGAACACGAGTACAGAGACAGCAGAACATGCGGGAGGGCGCGATAAAGGGGAGGGGCTAGAAATCAGCCGAAGTCTGCCTAGAAGGTGCTTCACCCAGACAGCTTTGCAAACATCTTTACATTTCTGACCAGCTAAAGGAAGTTAAAATGGAAAAGTATACGATGCTTTGTGGATGCAACTCATCTAAAAAAGACAGCAGGGAACTGCATTGTCAAATTTACACTCAATGATGAGGTCTGAGCCCCTTCTTGGAAAAGATGGCAAATAAAGGCTGGCCTGCAAGTGTTTTAAGTTAACATAAATCCTGACAATGGCTTTGAAGACTCCAGTGTAACCTCTCTCTCACTGACACTGAGCACAGATGTATACTGTGACACTCTCAAAGGATCCTGAGCAAAAGCAACCAGACTGCCGTGGATGCACTCTCTGCGGTCACCACCATCACCCCCATAAGCACCACCATCATCATTATCACCCCTACCATCAGTATCCCCCACCATCACCACCAACACTGTCACCACTATCACCACTGCCATCACCATTACTACCACTACCACCATGTGGCATCACCGCCACTACCATCCCTATCACCATCACCAACACCAACACCATCACCATCTCCTCCACCATCATCACCACCACCATCACCTCTACCACCACCACCCACCTCCCCCTCACCACCACCACCACCCCCATCACCACCACCACACCTCTACCACCACCACCACCACCCCCATCACCACCACCACCTCCCCCATCACCACCACCACCACCCCCATCACCACCACCACCTCCCCCATCACCACCACCACCTCCCCCATCACCACCACCACACCTCTACCACCACCACCACCTCCCCCCAACACCACCACCACCACCCCCATCACCACCACCACCTCCCCCATCACCACCACCACCTCCCCCATCACCACCACCACCTCCCCCATCACCACCACCACACCTCTACCACCACCACCACCTCCCCCATCACCACCACCACACCTCTACCACCATCACCACCTCCCCCATCACCATCATCACCTCCCCCATCACCATCACCACCTCCCCCATCACCACCACCACCTCCCCCATCACCACCACCACCTCCCCCATCACCACCATCACCTCCCCCCATCACCATCACCACCTCCCCCATCAACACCACCACCTCCCCCATCAACACCACCACCTCCCCCATCACCACCACCACCACCCCCATCACCACCACCACACCTCTACCACCACCACCACCTCCCCCATCACCACCATCACCTCTACCACCCCCATCACCATCACCACCTCCCCCATCACCACCACCACCTCTACCACCCCCATCACCACCACCACCTCCCCCATCACCACCATCACCTCTACCACCCCCATCACCACCACCACCTCCCCCATCACCACCATCACCTCCCCCATCACCATCACCACCTCCCCCATCAACACCACCACCTCCCCCATCACCACCATCACCTCCCCCATCACCATCACCACCTCCCCCATCAACACCACCACCTCCCCCATCAACACCACCACCTCCCCCATCACCACCACCACCTCCCCCATCACCACCATCACCTCTACCACCCCCATCACCATCACCACCTCCCCCATCACCACCACCACCTCTACCACCCCCATCACCACCACCACCTCCCCCATCACCACCATCACCTCTACCACCCCCATCACCACCACCACCTCCCCCATCACCATCACCTTTACCACCATTTCCACCACCACCTCCATCAGTATCCTAGTCACACAGTCTGAAAGCTCATGCCACCAAAGAACCACTATAAAAGCATTAGCTTTAGTCTTAGGAGATAAGACAAAAGTGAAAAGTGTTTGGTTTTTAATGTAACATTCACTCCAAGTGAAGAGAAAAACCATGGTTTGGAGTCACAAAATACTATCAATCCTAAAAGATTCTGAATCTTTGTAAGTAGTTTATGCCTGTTTAACTAGCTGAACAGTCAAACTCTAACTAGTTTTAACTTAACTAGTTAAGTGTTTGTCTCCAACGAACACCTTCCTCCTCCTGAATCTGTGGCATGGCCAATGGGGGACAGGTTCAGGGGACCCCTGACGTGCCCCTCTCAGACAGCCAGGCGTCACTGCAGCACACACAGCCACACGAAGCCAACCAAATCCCCTGCCTTCCTTCACGCTGCTGTCCGGGGCTGTCTCTTCCACCCACACCCTCTATTCTGGTTTGTGATGACTTGGCCTCTCTGTCTACTTCCTACTTTTCCTTCTGTTTCCTACCCAGCCCGTACAGTCCAGGAGGGCAGGGACGGACCCTGGCTGGCTGGCCCGTCACTGGCAGGCACGTGCTGAGTCAATGCAGAAGGAAACAACCATGAGGTGATCAAAAGGAATGACACAGACAGCACAGGACAAAAGGCTGCAGAGACAAACCGGTTCGAGAACAGAAAAGGACAATATCCCCCTGCACCCCTTTCACTTGGTTCTGTCTGGTTCAGGCTTGAGGGAAGTGAGGATGGGTAACACACGGCCCAGTTTAAGGAGCAGAGCACAGAAGGTGAACTTGCAGTAGGGCTACCTTGGGAAGTGGTTTAACCCTGGTGAGAGGACTCTGCCTGGCAGCGTTTGTGGGAGACATCTTTATCAGCAAGGCCTCTCCACCCTACTATGCACATCAGACCTCCGGTGTGCAAATGTGGTGTGCACACTCTTTATCAATACGCTGAAGTCTATAAACCCACACAGGCATGGAGAGAAATGGCTCAAACTGCAGCCTTGCTCAAGGCCTGCTGGGGTGGGCTGCAGGGCCTGCCCTGCCCCTGGGGTGCCAAGGTGATCCTGGGGCTTCGGGCTCCTGCTCCCGACTCTCTTGTCCTAGGTAAAAATACCAGCTTGTCACTACATGAAAGAGAAGCAATGGAGCTCAGTTACGGGGATCCAAGCTCCCCGCTGAGCGGGGCACAGGGCAGATTACGCCAGCACAGTGCCCTGGCTTCCCGGACCAGACAGCAGGTTGAATCCCCGCAGCACCCGGGGAGCCTGATCGGGCTGCAGAGAAGCAGGAACACAGCAATGTCCTGGGTCACCCCCAAACTAGGGAGCCACCAGACAGACGCCTGAGGCAGAGGGTGCTTTCCTAATTCCAAAGGAAGTCACGTTCATGGCAGGGGATCAGAAAATGGAGAAAAATGTGAAGACAAGAAATTACCCATAACTTCAACAGCTCGAGAAAATCACTGTGGGATGTTCTGCTCCTTTCTTTACCTGTCTCATTTACATAATTGAGTATTGCATATACACACAATGTGTGTGACATACATTGTATACACACATCATATACGCACAGCACACACTGCTCTTTCACGTACGTCGTGAGCATTTCACAATTTTATTTCGAATCCGTGTAAGCCTGTGAGTGTAGGCAAACACATTGCTAAACTATCATTAATTGAATCGCTCTCCTATTGCAGGATGTCGAGGGGTTGGAATAAGCATTTACTAAACACTCGACAAATACTGTGATGCTGCCTTCAAGAAAAGCATCCAGGGGTGAGCGCGGCAGCTCATGCCAGCCACCAGCGTGGTCACTGTGAACCTAAAACCTCCTGTTCCCTCCACAGGCAAGGGATGCCGTCCCCCGCTGCTACCGTCTGCATTTCTGGGATGCCTGGTGAGCTGAACGCCTTCCCATGTGCTTTCCGCCACGGGCGTTCCTCCTGCACGAGCTCCCTCTCTGCGCACACCCGGGTGCGCTGTGCGAGTTTCTCAGCGAGGGGCTCGTTATCGCTAATGTTAACAGGCTCTGTCTAAGACAGTCGCAGCCCACACGGATTTTTCACTTCGCCTTGGCCCGATTTCTTCCTAGTGCTTATGGAGTCAAACCTATTGATAGTGTGTTTATAATTCCTTTTGCTGCTTTTACTCCTTTCCACGACCTGACCACCAAGTTTTCTGCTGGTTTTGCTCTGCAGGGTGCTCCTTCTTAAAGCATGTTTAACTATGGGACGTCCCGGCCCTTCGTGTAGAGCAGGCTTTCAGGGCAGCCGGGCTCTGCCTGCACCTGTACAATCTCCCCTGACTGTACTCAGCGCCACACTTTGATCAGCCCCAACACCACGTGCAGCCCCCATTTTGCACATGGGTTCCGTGGGTGGGAGGAATGGGGGTGTGGCAGGGCTGTGCTTCCATCTTGCTGTAATTTCAGGGAGGATATACTTTATAACCTCAGCAAAGGTCTGCCAGAGACTCTCCCAGCCTCTCCCAGCCACTCGCTCAGTGCCTCCTGTGTGGTAGGCAGTGCCGGTCACAGAGGCACTGAAGAGCCAGGCCCTGCCTCCAGAACTTGGAGTCTGCAGAGGGAGGCGGGGCAGGTGCCAGCATGGGGGTGTCCGGCGCACAGCCCACTGGCAGGGCGCGGAGGGGCACAGCCCCCAGCTTACCTCAGGGTGCTTGCGCCGCATGTGCCGGCTCATGGAGGCCCTGGTGGACACCTTCGTCCCGCACAGCTGGCAGCTCTGCGCCTCCACCTTGTCGTGTGTGAGCTGCACGTGTTTCTGCAGCATGTACTCGGTCACGTACTTCTTGTCACACACAGAGCATGTCCACTGCTTGCCCACTTTGCACACACACACAGACACACACGAATGTGGAAAAAAAAGACACACGCAGGTCACCAGTGCGGCCATCCCAGTGACCCTGGTCGCAAGAAGCCTGTCACACCCTGTCCGTCCTGAGAGGGCCGGTGCTGGTCCCCGAGCACATATGAGCATGGAGTCTCTGCATCCCTGCTCCAATATGAGAAATTCAAGAAGGGACACTTGAAAGCTGTGGCGGCTGACCTTTAGAGGCCAAAGGGCCACCATGAAGCCCAGATATCACTACCTGTGCTGGAACAGTCTAGGTGATAGAACAGTTGTTTCCACCCCTGTAGGCACTCAGATGGCCCCGGCAGCCCGCTGCCTGTGGCCCCGAAGGCTCCTGCAGGCTGCGCCTGCTTACCTGTGTGGATGAGCTTGTGGGTCTCCATGGTGTTCCTCTCGCTGAAAGTCTTCCCACACAATTCACACATGAAATCTTTAATCCCTGCAGAGAAAGGCGCACATAACTTCCTTATGTTTAATGAATGTTTTTAGTCCATATCCGAGAACATCTTCCCCTGATGTGTTCTAGGCACTTCAGAGCCTTTGGGGGAGGGTGAATTGCAAGAAGGTGGCAGACAATGAACGCTCATCCCAGCCTCAGCCCAAAAAGTGTGACTTGGAAAGTTTACGCTTCCATGGTGACATTTCGTATCAGAGTCATGAGCTGTGGGGATGGCTGTCTGAGAACACAGACAAAGAGTGCAACCCACAGAGACAAACAACGGGAATTTCTTAAAAGCATTAATGTATCGATAGCTCCCTTAGTCCAGAAAGATCTTAGGCGGCCTATGTGATATCACAACGAGAGAAGAAACGGTCACTGAAATCAGGGCAAGTGCAAGGAGATCACACATGCCCAGCGTGCGTAAGAGACAACAAAGCTGCCGTGCTTGGACAAAATGGGTATGAGTCTTAAAAACCTTTACTAATTCAGCCGGAGGCCAAGACGCGGTCAGGAAATCGAGACCATCCTGGCCAGCATGGTGAAACCCCATCTCTACTAAAATACAATTAGCAAGGCATGGTGGTGTGCGCCTGTGGTCCCAGCTACTTGGGAGGCTGAGGCAGGGGAACTGCTTGAACCCAGGAGGCGGAGGTTGCAGTGAGCTGAGATGGTGCCACTGCACTCCAACCTGGTGACAGAGTAAGACTCCATCTCCTAAAAAAAAAACTTTACTCAGGCAAATTAGAGCTGATGTCGGGCACGGTGGCTCGTGCCTGTGATCCCAGCACTTTGGGAGGCCGGAGGAGGATCACACGAGTCCAGGAGTTCAAGACCAGCCTGGGCAACACGGCGAGCTCCCATCTCTACAAAAATAAGATAAAATGAGCTGGGCATGGTGGTATGTGCCTGCAGTTCCAGCTACTAAAGAGGCTGAGGTGGGAGGACCCCTTGGGCCCAGGACTTCGAAGCTACAGTGAGCTATGATCGTATCACTGCACTCCAGCATGAGCGGCAGAGTGAGACCCTGTGTCAACAACAACAAAAAGGCAAATCAGAGCTCACTTGACTTTTTAAAATATTTGATAAGTACCCAGTCAGTCTGGCTCCTGGACTGGCCTCACGGGAGCCAGAAGTGGACACTGTAACAGACAGCACCAGCACTGGCAGTTCCAATTCCAACAGCCCCCTCCAAGGCAGGGGCCTTAACCCCCCAGAGCCTCCCCGGAGCAGGGAGGATCCTTCCCTGGGTCCACGGGCAAGACCAGGAAGTGTCACTGGTATGTTGCTTGTTTTAAGGAAACTTTTGATTGACATCAAACTCATAGACATAAAAACAAATTATAAGTGAGTATATGGCTCAACAAATTTCCACAAGTGAACAAACAAAATAACCAGTTCCCCTGATGACTAGGGAAAAAGAACCAGCACGGCCACCATCCTGACATTCCCACGATCAGGAGGTACACAGCAGATGGCCTTGTGCTGGAAACAGGTTTAATCAGAGCGGTGTTGGGGGCGCACACATCATCCTGTTAAAATGTTCTTTTCTGGATGAGCAGGCTGCATCTCCCAGGACAGTTTGTGGAATTTGACAGGGTGAAGATGAAAAGGCCTGGCCTTAGTGACTCCTATTGAGAGAGTCTGGGAAAGAAAACCCAAACCTGGACTTTAGACGAAGCCTCTCAGATGATTCAGGTCATCCAAGAGTGAGTATCCTCAACAGACATCCCAGCCTCAGCCCAAAAAGTGTGACTTGGAAAGTTTAGAGACATTCCTTAAAGCTCGAGGACTGCAACAAAAGATGCCCCAAAATGCTCAGAAAGACAAGGCAAGCCGTGGACCACTGCCCTGGGAACGGCCACTGTAGGGATGATCGCCGGGGGGGGGAACCAGGGAACGTGTTTGTTTCACTGGGCCAGACACCTTGCTCTGACGGCTGCCAGCACCCCACCTGGCGGCACAGGACATGTGCTCCCCCACAGCAAAGGGAAATGTATGCAGTCCACACGAGGGAGGCAGGGGGGAGGCTGGAGGTGGACCTACGAGCCCAGCTTCCACCTGGTGTGAGTGCTCACGTCAGCCCATGTCTGGGGACTCAGGGGTCCGGGGGCAATGACCCTGCTTGCCTCAACAGGGCAAGCAAGAATTGAGTCCATGGTCTATTTCACCCCAAAAACTGACGGAGAGGTGGACCCTATGAATGCCTTTTAAACAAAGGTTTCCCCCCCCAAAATGGGAACAAGGCAAGTAATTTTTTTTGCTGTTTTTTTGAGACAGAGTCTCATTCTATTGCCCAGGCTGGAGTGCAGTGGCGCGATCTCGGCTCACTGCAACCTCCACCTCCCAGGTTCAAGCAATTCTCCTGCCTCAGGCTTCTGAGTACCTGGGATTACAGGCATGCGCTGCCACGCCCAGCTAATTTTTTGTATTTTTAGTAGAGATAGGGTTTCACCATGTTGGTCAGGCTGGTCTCAAACTCCTGATCCGCCTGCCTTGGCCTCCGAAAGTGCTGGGATTATAGACATGAGCCACTGCGCACGGCCCAAGCCAAGTAATTTTTAAAGGCACACTTCACTCAGTCCTGAGGGCTCGCTGTGGAGCATGGGATGGAGGCCACCACAGCCCAGTGAGTTGGTGGGTGGCAGGCAGAGTGTGGGGTGTTCTGAGAACCCAGATAAGGGCATGCGGCCCAGTCTTGGGGGAGCAAGTGTGTCCCAAAAAGGTAAAGCATATACTGGATAGAGATTCCCCAGGAAAGAGAAGGATGGCACACTTCTGGCAATCCAGGGGCAGAGGAGGCCCGTACACCCGGCCAACCCAAAGCAGACAGGTGTAGCAATCTGCACCACTGTGGGAAGCAGGGGAGGCAGGTACGCAGGTGAGGTGGGCAGGTGAGGAGGGTGGGTGAGTTAGGTGAGGGGGGCAGGCGAGGGGGGCAGGTGAGATGGGGAGGTGAGGAGGGCAGGTGAGGGGGACAGGTGAGGGGAACAGGTGAGGGGGGCAGGTGAGGGGGAGCAGGTGAAGGGGGCAGGTGAGGGGGCAGGTGAGGGGGGAGGTGATGGGGGCAGGTGAGGGGGGCAGGTGAGGGGGGCAGGTGAAGGGGGCAGGTGAGGTGGGGGAGCTCATGGGGGCAGGTGAGGAGGGCAGGTGAGGAGGGCAGGTGAGGGCAGGTGAGGTGGGGAGGTGAGGGGGGGCAGGTGAGGGGGCAGGTTAGGGGGGCAGGTGAGGAGGGGAGGTGAGGGGGCAGGTGAGGTGGGGGAGGTGAGTGGGGCAGGTGAGGGGGGGGAGGTGAGGAGGGCAGGTGAGGGGGGGCAGGTGAGGGGGCAGGTGAGGGGGGCAGGTGAGGGGGGGCAGGTGAGGGGGGGCAGGTGAGGGGGGCAGGTGAGGGAGCAGGTGAGGGGGGCAGGTGAGGGGGCAGGTGAGGGGGGGCAGATGAGGGGCAGGTGAGGTGGGGGAGGTGAGGTGGGCAGGTGAGGTGGGCAGGTGAGGGAGCAGGTGAGGGGGGCAGGTGAGGTGGGCAGGTGAGGGGGGGAGGTGAGGTGGGCAGGTGAGGTGGGCAGGTGAGGGGGCAGGTGAGGGGGGCAGGTGGGGGGGGGGGCAGGTGAGGGGGGGCAGGTGAGGGGCAGGTGAGGGGGGGCAGGTGAGGTGGGTCAGACAATGAAAGGGCCCAGCATGCAGGTGAGGGCCCCCAGGGAGCCCTGAGCAGGCTCACTCCAGGGAACTTCACACTCAGACCGATTCCATCACCCAGGGACAACCTTCTCTCAATTCTGACGTCTCAGTCCTCTCTCCGCAAGCACACACACTCGCGCATACAGAAGACTTCCATAAGATGGACTGTTGGCAGCTGCGCAGGCTGCTCTGTGACCTGTCGCATCACCGACTCCTTTCTGTGCACATCAGCGTAACACGCATCATCAACTGAGCGGACACCTTGCTCTTTCCTGGATGAACCAGGGCTTAGCCATCGCTCTCCCGAGGCCACTTCTGACCTCCCGGCGCCTGCCCCAGCACACACAGATGACAAGCAGCCTTGTCTGGTCGCTATTTCTTATGCACATTCCTGTGGGGGGAACGGCTGAATGGAAGGACCATTTAAGGACTGACCCATCTCCCAAATATCCGACGTGAGCTGTGTGGCACACGCTCGGGTAACAGGGTCCCTGTGAAAGGGGGGCCTTTTGAGACACACAGCTGCTCACCACGGCTCTAGGAAGCTCCCTTGCAGAACCCGGCAGTCACTGGGAGTCACAAAGAGGGACCGTCTCGAGGTGGCTCTCTCCTGCCACGGCCCACCTGGCTTCCCTGCACAGCGGGCGCCGTGGCTGGCGTGGCCGGCCGTGGACTCACCCGTGTGCCGCTTGCAGTGCTTCAGCATGTTGACCTTCTGCGCGAACCTGCGGTGGCACTCCTTGCACTCGTACTCCTTGATGCCCTTGTGCAGCTTCATGTGGTGGCGCAGCGCGTGCTTGGTCTTCATGCCTTCAAGGACAGAGCGGATCAGAGGCGGCCACACCCCATGCAGCGCACCCAAGCCCATGCTGAGACCCTGGGGCAGGCACAGGCATCGGCCCATGCAGTACTAGTGAGGACCTGGGCCAGCCCCTCAGGATTCCAGTCCACCAGTGGTGAGACCTGGGAAGTGACTGTGCCAGAGGCCAGGAGAGACTGACTGTGACATCAGGTGCATTCACCCCTGCCAGGGCCTGGCCCAGCCCCAACCACACATGAGCGACACGGGGCCTGGGTCAACTTCCCAGCGTACCCATGGCAACCCAGCAGAATTAGGTGAGAGATACGTTAATATAAGTATGACCTTGACAATATGAGTGGTAATTAGGGTTCGGACACTAGATGGCTTCAGTAGTGACTTTCAATCTACCTCTAATTTAAAAAGCTAATCTTAAGAAGATGAAATATTCCAAAGCCTCACTCTCGCAGCCAGCAGAGAGAGGGATGGCCCTGACACAGAGGCTGAGCCAGAGGACACTTTACAGGGCCCTCTGCAGGGGGCACGAGCATGGGCAACTTGGCACCCCCACCTGGGAGGCTCACACGCACCAGGGCACAGGCAGACCCAGCCCAGAGGCAACCTCCCCCACCCCCCGAGGAGGAACCTTCGCTGTGCTTGCCCGGGGCGGTGGGCAGCCTGCACTCCCAGGCCACCGTGTTCCCTCCACATTTGGGGGAAGAACTACTGAGCCTGGAAACAGCTCTGTCGTAAGCTGGTGAACGGTTCCCCTCCTAGTCCACCCTGACCAGATGCAGGGGGTGACCGTCCACCACCTCCTGTGAGAATTCTAAAGGCTGGGCCAGATGACATCCCTGGCCAGGAGAAAACTGCTTGGCTGGGCCGGCAGGGGGAGCAAACGGCCCGAGATGAAGTCGCCACCAGCACACAGCACAGGGCTCCCGCCGCGGGTGGGGAAGGCACCCACAGCCCTATTACCAACGACCCAAGAGAGATTTCACCTGAAAAAGTTACTTTTCATCTTTTTGATTAAAAAAAAAAAAAAAAAGAGTGCTGGTCATTGTCGACATGCCGAGACCCAGCACCTCCCTCTTCCTGCTCCTAAAATGAACATATTCCAAATTCCAGAACCAATACAGTCACAGAAACGCCAGAAAATAAATACAGAAGGAAAGAGACAGCTACGCTCATCTGCACGTTCCGACCTCCCCCGCCACCGCCAACATTCGTGACTGTGATGTTTTTCCTTCCATTTAACAAAGAAAATCTGCGAACGGTTTCAAAATAAACACAACTGCCACACAGAGGGCATTTTAAAGCTCGCTCTCCTGGGATTGTGGTTCAACAAATTACCATGGGGAAAATTGATGTTTTTTTAAATACTTAACATTTCCAAGCCTGAACAGGGGGATGCCTTTTTTTTTGAGACAGAGTCTCACTCTGTCACCCGGCGCCAGGCTGGAGTGCGGTGGCGCGACCTCGGCTCACTACAACCTCTGCCACCTGGGTTTACCGTTTTTTATAGCTTTCAGCACCTAGTGTCACATCCCCGCTGGCCACGCTAAGTTCTTGTGGATCACTCCTGAGTATTTCAGGGCCCATGACGTGATTGCTGTGTGTGATGTTTTCCTCCACACACACAGAAAACCTGCGGGCTGGGCCCTGGCCCCTGCCTGCCGGCGACAGACCGTCACGACTTCCAACAGCCTCCCACTTGGTCCCCGACACTGGCTAAGTCCCTGGTCAGGGCTAGAATTTCGGGAAAAAATGTAAAGTAGTAACATGCAGCACTGTTTCCTGCAAGACTGTAATAATAAATGACTATGAAAAAAACAACCAGAAACTTTATAAATAAAGGGTCTGGTTATATGAATTCACATGATGGAATCGTGTCAAGGGTTTGAAAAATAAAATCGGGCAATATTTACATGTTCTGATATAAAAAAATCTCCAAGATGCATTTCCAAGTAAAAAAACCAGCGAAGTATGAAAAACGAAATGAGCACGGCACGTGCTTGTCTGTACCAGCAACTTTCACGTGACAGTAAGATGCCGACACCGAAATCTGGTAGTATGTAAAATAAACCTGGTAACTAATGTATTCATGCCAGCATTTTAACTATTCAGAATTCATTTTAAAAATCCATGCAACTAAATAATTAATACATTTCAAACACTAAAATGTCTACAACATTATAAAATGTGGCTTTATTCCACACCCCTCGCCTCCCAGGGCACGTGGTGGCATTTGGGGACCTTCAGGGGACCCAGGTGTGGCTCCCTCTCTGCCTGCCTAAGAGGGCCAATCCTGTATAACCCTCACCTCTGGCCCTCCGGTCTTGACACACTACTCAGGACCCCTCCAGCCGGGCCCACCACACTGTCTTAAAAACTTGACTTCTTGGGGGCATTGGGGAGGAAAGGGGAGCTGGGGGCAGGTGGTAAAAGGGGCTGGGAGCTTAAGGCAGACGGGGACGGGGGAGGAAGCCAGCCTGTCCCAGTGAGGCAGGCAGACACTGCTCCTGACATTGGCTCTGCGAGGAGCGGCCAGGGTCTGAGAGGAGAGTAACAACGCCATCTTCAGACCTGTTAGTATTGTTTAAAAAATAAGTCTTAGCGAGGCCCATGCACTGCTTTTTCATTAAAACCACCCACTTGCCATCCCTGCCTGAAGTTACCCTGGAGGAGGGACAAAGGCCTGTGCTGGCCTCTGAGGCGAGGAACTGAGGGCCAGGGAGGAGGGGAATGAAAGACCCCCTCTTCTGCAGGCAGTTCTTTTAGGCTTTGACACACAGCGTTATTCTGCAGTGCTCACAGGGCTCAGCCGGGGAGTGGAGTTAATGCAGCTTCTGTGTCTTCATGCTGGTCACGGTGACAGCCCAAGACAGACCTGCTGCTCCAAAACTTTTAGGAAGTTGTTTTTTCAAAAAAACAGGAATGGGCTAAAATTATGGCATGCACTGGAATTATCTTTTAATTTTGCTTACTAATTGAGACATTTTATCACTAGGCTTGTTATTAATGAATGGTCTGTTGTTACAATGAAGAGTCCTTGGCAATGGTGAACTCCTCTCGCCCCCAGCCGATCTAGACCGCTGGTGAATACGCTGAGGGTTTTCCATCCGCTGTCGGAGCCCACAGTGGCTTTGAGAATCAATCTATAATTTCAGCAGTTAGATCCTGCATGATTTTCCTACTTTGAAGATGATTTGCTTGTGCCTTAACATTTACCACATCTTTCTGCTTTCCGGATACTTGATTTTTCCTTTACATTCCTGATCTAAATCCTGCCTCCAGTCTTTTCCTTTTAAGTAAGTGACTGAAGCCTATGGGTTTCCAGAGCCACACTCTGGAGACGCCCCTTGCACTGTGGTCAGTGTGATGTGTGAGCTCTCGCTCATGTCCCCTCCCGGCACCCTGCGGTCAGGCAGCCTGGCCGAGCCTGGCCCGTGGCCCCGGCGCCCGCACCTACCTTTCCCACACTCGGCGCACAGGTACTCGCGGACGTTGTCGTGCACACGCATGTGCTCCTTCAGCATGTCCTTCCTGGCGAAGGACTTCCCACACTGCTCACAGGCGTGGCTCTTCACACCTGAGAACACAGGCATCCACAGCTCAGAGCCGGGTAGCTCCTACCCGCCTGCGGTGCCCACAAAAAGGACACACCGAGGAGAGGGGCTCGGCCTGCCCCGCAGCTGGAAGCGCAGTAACAGGGGCAGGGTCGCCTGTTGAGCGGCCCCCGCAGATCCCTGGCTCGAGTAGGTCCCTGAGGACCCGGAGGGGTGAGGGGGCTGGGGATGCCGGGCTGTGAGTGGCAGGGCTGACAAGGACGCAAAAAGCTGGAGAAACAGTGGAAGGCACAGGGGAGGCGGGTGCGACAGCTGTGTGTGGAGTACTGGGAGATCCCCCAGCATCTCTCCCCTGCCGGCCCCCCTCCCGCCAGGGCCGGGCCCCTGCACCCTGACAGTCACGCACCTGTGTGGATGAGCTTGTGGCGCTCTAGGTTTCCTATGCTGTTGAAGATGCGCCCGCAGATCTCACAGGGGTGGATGTACCTGAAACCAGAGATGAGCTCAGGATGGCTGCACAGCCTCAGGCTCTGCGGTGGCCATGGCACCGTCCCCAGCACCTTCCCCAGCACCTCACCTGCAAACATGAGGCAACGAGGTGCCACAGGGATGATCAAAGAAGCAAATATCGGAGCCTCTCCCACGGGCTGGATCATGACCCCCCCAGTTCCTATACTGAAGTCTTAACCCCAGCCCTTCAGAATGTGACTACGTTGGAGATGCGGTATTTGCAGAGGTGATTACGTGGGGAAGGAGGTCATCAGGGGGATCCCTGACCAAGCTGACTGGTGTCCTCACAAGAAGATGAGACTAGGGCAGAGACACGCAGAGGGAAGGCCCTATGAGGACACAGGGAGAAGATGGCATGGCGACGGGCCAAGGAGAGAAACGTCAGAGGCAGTGCCCTGCTGCACCGTGACCTGAGCTCGCGCCGCCAGAGCTGGAGAAGGTAAGCGTCTGGTGGAGGCTGGCCGGCTCTGCTTCTTCTTAGCACCCATGGACAGGACTGCTGAGTCACTCACTCAGCAGCCAGCCTGGATTATGGGCTGTAAGTCACATGAGGCCTGGCATTAATGAAGCCTAATTGTTGCAGGAAAAAGCATTTTGGGTCATTCTGTAGGCAGGCCAGGAACCCGCGATTTTCCTGTAATGTGGCCAGCTGGTGCCAGGAGACTGTGCGGAAGCAAAGGATAAACCTCAGCCCTGCTGCCCCCAGCCCTGGCCTGGGACCCAGAGGACATCACTTGCTTGGAGCCACAAATGGCTCATTAAAGCCTGCATCTCTTTGCAAGGAAGCACGCCCCTCCCTCCTGGCACAACCCGGAGCCCCCCAACCACGCCTCACTTCTGCACGTTGGGGTCCGGCAGGTTCTCGCGGTGGATGACCATGTGGGCGTGGTAGGTGGCCTTCAGCGCGAAGCGGCGGTTGCAGGTGCTGCAGCCATAGCCCTTCTCCTTGTGCACCTCCATGATGTGCTTCAGGTACTCCTTACCCCGGCCGAAGGTGAGCTGCGGGCGGGCGGACAGGCCCCTGCTGACATCCGCATGAGGGGCCTGGTCCTCTTAGCTAAGGGTCCACAAACCAGGGCACCCAACACTCCCCAGGAGCCCATGGCTCATGCCAGGGCAGAAGGGACTCTCAGAGGCTTGATGGGGACCTTTTCCAAAGCTGTAACGCCTCATGCTCAAAACTCAGAGCAAGGTTCTCCTGAGAAACCAACCACCCTTCTTTTTGGTGAGGCCCTTCCATGCATGGGGGAGGCCTTGTGAGGGGTTCAGGCCTGAGCAGGGAGGAGGAAGGGGAGGGGAGAGGGAGAGGGAGAGCCGGTAGCCAGCACAGTCACCTTCTAGGCGGCCGATCCCCACACTGGCCAGACACTTCACGTGTGTTCCCGAGTCAGGTCACAAGGGGAGTTTCTGGAGAGCGCCAGTGAGACCCACACAGACCATCCCTGAGGTGACACAGGTTGGCCTTCCCGGACACGTGACGGATGGGTACCCAGCCTGCACTAGGACCACTGGCCCGAGCCTTTACGGAGGGGAGGGCTGCTTCCGAGACGCACGAAGGCACCTGCTGCATGGGGCCCGCAGCCCTGCAACTGCCAACTTCCTTTCCAGATACCCAGGCACCACGGGGCAGACCCGCCACACCTGGCACCGCTTGCAGCTGTACTTGTGAGGCTCCGAGTCTGCGCTCTCGTCCGAATTGTCGTCGTTTTCTTCAGAGGAGATCCCGATCTTGCCGATAAACTCTTCCCTCTGGTGGTCATCCATCAACGCGATGTCCTGGAAAACAGCCACCACTTCCGGTTTCTAACAGCGCAGCAGACGCTTCACTCAGTTTTCTCCAGCACAGGGTGAGCAATCATTTCCCCAGATGCAGAAGAAAATGCCTCTCTGATGCTCATGACATGGGCCACACGTGTGCCCCAGCCCATCCCGGCTTGTCCCCCGGGCTCCCCCACCTAAATGCCAGAGCCGCTCTCGCTCTCCACGCCACCCGTGGCTTCCTCTCACACACGCCCAGCAGATCCCAATCTGTGCCCAGGGCCAGGCACTGCCGGGGCATCCCCCGAGTGGGTGGGTGGTGCCTCTCGCCTCTCGGGTCTGGGCCTGTTTCCCCCGGGCCTCCCATACCACCTGTTATTTCTTCAGTTCTTCTTGATCAGCGCTTCTCCCACCCTTCATCACACCCCACGTCCTCCCTGCTCCCAGAGCTTCCACTCCGCTCCTCCCTTTCCTCAAAGGCGGGGAGGGATGCGAATGCCAGGACCGGGCTGGGAGGCAGCCACGGCAGGGGAGCTGTACCTCAAGCCTGGCAGCTGGGCCGGAGGAGGTGAGGCCGACAGTCACAGAATTCATTTGGAGAGCTGAAATGTGACCAACTTGTCAACTATTTGAGGACGCTGCTGTGGCCTGAATACTTCCACCCTCCCGAATTCCCATGTTGAATCCTACCCACCAGGAAATGGTATCAGGAAGCAGGGCTTCCCGGAGGTCATTCGGTCACGAGGCCGGAGCCCTCCAGAATGGGATTTGGGGCCAGGCGCAGTGGCTGACGCCTGTAATCCCAGCACTCTGGGAGGCCGAGGTGGGTGGATCACCTGAGGTCAGGAGTCCAAGGCCAGCTTGACCCACATGATGAAACCCCGTCTCTAATAAAAATACAAAAATTAGCTAGGCATGATGGCGGGTGATTGTAATCCCAGCTACTCGGGAGACTGAGGTGGGAAGATCACTTGAACCCAGGAGGTGAAGGATGCAGTAAGCCGAGATCTCGCCATTGCACTCCGGCCTGGGCGACAGAGCAAGACTCTGTCTCAAAAAAAAAGAATGGGATTTGGGCCCTTATAGAAGAGACCCCCGGCCCTTCCACCATGTGAGGACACAGGGAGAAGGCGCCATCTAGGAACCAGGAAGTGAGCCTCGCCAGATGCCGAGTCTACCGGGCCCTGGACATCCAGCCTCCGGAACGGTGAGCAGCACACGTCTGCCCATGAGCTGCCCCGTCTGCAAAACTCTGCTACGGAAGCCTGAGCTGACTGAGGGTCACTGGCCGGGGCCTGCCATGAGCATGGCTGGGTGAGGGCAGCACGCGATCGACACCTTGAAGTGGACGTGGATGTGGTCCCTGAGCACGTCCACGCGGAAGAACTTGCGCCCGCAGATCTCACACGTGTACTCTTGTCGCCGTGGGTGAGCAGGTGCTTGTTCATGTTGCTTCGGCAGGAGAACACCTGTGGGCAGAGGAGCCGCATGGTGAGGGCCGCGGCCTGGGGACGGGAACGGGCCTCTCCATCAGGCTCCTCCGGGGAAACCACAGCCCGGCCCAGAAACACGGCACTGTGCTCAGGCCTTGTGCTTCAACAGTTCCTCAGCGTGCGACAGATACAAATAGTCACTGATGCCAGAGTAAGCGTTACTTACTGAACTGTGTAAACAGGTGCTTACGTTACAATAGAAAATGGGTCATTTGCTAGTCTTTATTATAAACGTGAGCTCAGCTCCACTGTTTTTTAGCTCATTTAAATACTTCCCTAGGATGGACTACCAAGGAACCAGTAAATCACAGAAATATCTGCAATTTTCTGAAAGTAGGTACCAAAGAAGGTCCCCCCCGTGGCTTTGATACCGTGTTTCATGCAGGTTCACAATGTCCCTGATTTCTTGGTATTTCCAGCCTAGCATGACGGGTGTGGAGGTGCACTCATTCAACCAATATCCATCCCAGGGGGTCACCTCTGTGGCCAGAGCTGAGGTTGGTGCTGGGAATACCATGGTCCACATGACAGATGTGGCCCCACTGGCACAGGGCAGTGGACAAGGCTGGCAGCTGAGACCACCGCTAGGGCCCTAGAAACCTCAGCGCCCCACAGAGCTCTGCAGGTCTTTATCTGGATGACCATTCCCAGTGGCCAAGTAACCCAGGGTGTGACCTCCTAGAGATAGCCCGATGCCCACATTCTCAAGAAGAGAACGTAAGAGAGGAATGAAAGGGAATGAGTGATTCACTGGGGGACAAGATGCTGGCGTCTCCCTGCGACATCTCTTTCCAAGACATGCAGGTGATCCAGGGGCCAACAGTGCTGTGCCCCATCCCAGGATGCTAGGTGGGGCGATCGACAGGTGGGAAGGTGAGCAGGCTGCAGAAGAGGACAGAATCTGCAGGTGTCATGGTCTTTGCAGGGCAGGCTGGGCTGAAGACGAGAAGTAACTGAAAACGGCAAAGAATTCAGTCACCCAAACTACAGGCCATTTCACTACCTGCCTGAACTTGCCTCAGTGGGTATTCAATAAACACTGCATAGAATAAACATGTGTTTGGACATCAGGCACAGAGCGGGTGGTTTCGCACGTGTGATATCTCAACAGCATGGAAGCCACTTGGGGCCAGTAACCCCCCCAGGGCCAGAGGTCAGTGGGGGAGAAAGACCAGGGACACGGGACAAGGGGCACAGGCTCCGCCCACCTCTGCCCTGTGCACAGCTGGCCCGGCTCGCAAAGGCGCTCTAAGTCATCTGCTCTACCCCAGCCCTACCCTTTGGCCCCCAAACCCACAGCCCACAGTCCTGGACCCCCAGCCATACCACCCTGCTCTCTCATTTGCTCAGGCTCTGTGTTTTGAAAAAAATCAGGAAGTTTCATATAAAAACGGGGATCTCAGTTTTCTCTTTAAAAGGTCGAAAACTCTGGTGATGGTACTGCCTGCTGGGAGGCAGGACACCGAGGATGGTCACAGCTGGCCTCCTGTGGGGCCTGTGCTCCCAGCTGCTAAAGGGCCTGGATGGGCATCGCTCTGGGGCTCATGGGAACTGTGTGTGGCAGGGGCACCCTCCTCTTGGTAGCTCCCAAAGCCACCTGAGCGATGTGCCGGAGCTGCTGGGCCCAGAGCCCGCTTGGGAGCCACTCAGAACCCTTACTCTTCAGCACGAGCTTTGCATCCTGTGAAGGACAGTTCCTAAGCCTCTGAGGACAGATGACATCTTACAGTTACCTGAGTGAAAGCTGAGTCTAACGAAGAAGGGAGGACACCTCCAAGGTTCTCATGCACAGAACACAGGGCCATGGCAGCCTGATGGCTGTGGGTGCCACAGTGTGGGCCCTGGGCTCTCCCGGGAAAGGCAGTGTGTTTTCTGGATGTTTAGGATCCAGCATCTCTGCCATGCAGCCAGGTGCCTGAATCCTGAGCCGGTGCCAGGACAGCCCACACTGTGTGGCTCTGGGATGGATGTGGCCCCATGGATGACACCACACTTTCCTCGCTTGGGCTGCGCCGGAATCCACTGTGTGCGCCTGGGAGCGCCTGCCACGGGGTCTACCACGCTCTAACTTACACGAACGCCACCCGTCCACTGCACAGGGGAGACCAGTGCTGACAGGCAAAACAAAGTCACTGGGTCCCCCTGTGTCCTCATTCATTGTGCCCCAGTGCTGACCACAAGGTCACTGTCTCAACGATGCTATATAGGAGAGAGGGAGCCAGGGGGCAGCTTAGGCAGAAAATTATAGCACAGAGGAAAAACCCTTCTTCTCAGCCCACTCACTGGAAGCCCATCTTAAGTGCCAAAGAGCTCCAAATGACAAGTGTGTAAAATGGGTGGACACCAGTTTAAGACAACCTGAGCACCCATCGTTACCCCCCAGATCTTCCTGCAATACTCGGTAAGTACAGCTCATAGAGTCTTCACTGAGGAAAATGATGTGCTTTCCATCTCAGCTTCCCATGTGGACCGCGAGCGTTACCTTGCCACACACTGGGCACCCGGAGGGCTCCTTCTTGTAGCGGACCAGGTTCTCCCCCGCCGGCCTCCAGGTCCTCTCGCTTCACCCGCCGCACGCCTGAAATTCCCAACCCCACCAGCGAGACAGTGAATACACACAGAACACGGGAAGGTCCATCAGATTCCAATTCAGCCAGCGTCCTTCCCAGTGCATGGGGGACCGGGCTGCCCATGGGGAAGACAGAAGTGTGGCACTTTAAGTAACATCACTTGCACACTGTGTGGCATCAGCACTGACCACCATTCCTGAAGCAGCCCCAGGGAAGGAAGGGAGATGCCGCAATGTACGTGAGATCTGCAGACACGGTTCTCGCATCTGAAGCATTTGGAAATACAAGGGCATCGAGCGCTACGTTTTCTTAAGTGGCAGAGCTACAGTGAGCTCCTATATAGAAGAGGGCGTTTCTACTCCTCTAAAGGCTCAAAGCCAAGTTACGATTCTTACAGATGGTGAAATAGGCAGGCATTTTTTATCTAAAGATACTAATGTTCATCTCTTGCAAATTAAATCAATCAGATCAACATCGGGCCGGTAAGAAAATCTTTATGGTTTTGAGGCATATTGTTCCAAACTGGGATCAAGGCAGACTTTTAAATGTTTATGCAAAACAGGTTAGTGTGGACCGATAGAGAGAAGCCCACTTCTCAAGATCTCTTTCTACACTGCTGACTCACTCTGGGAGCGTTCCTGCCTGGCCCGGTGTTAAGTGCAGAGCCGGACTTAAAAATGCTCAGCGAGTGGATACTGAACAAATGAACCGTTCCCCAAAGGCCCCCAGCGCTATGGACACAGGGGTCTGAGGCACGGCTTAGACTAAGCTCCACTATGAGGCACAAATCCCACGGTCACAAAAACATGAGTTTACTCTCACAGAAGATGACCTGAGTTATGTCAGATCGTAAAATGCAACCCAGCTACACTGCGTCCCTGGAAACAGCTGACTTCTGGCGGCCTCCACAGCTGCCGCATTTATGAGCGCTTGCTACGTGCAGGGTGCTGTGCAAGAAGCTTCCAGAGAAGGATCTGGTCCAACCATCACAGCAACCCTAGGGAGTCAGTTCTGATTACCGTCTCCCCTGCACAGGTGAGGAAACTGAGGCACAGCAGCTTGCTAAAGGCTACCCAGTCGCTAAG
Organism: Ateles fusciceps; assembly: GCA_036589455.1. Lineage (NCBI taxonomy): Eukaryota > Metazoa > Chordata > Mammalia > Primates > Atelidae > Ateles > Ateles fusciceps. Next base: position 4,393,657 of record JAZHEH010000196.1, read on the forward strand.
TGGAGTCCAGGTTTGATTCAAGAGGCCCTGAGTATGCCACCCTAGGAACCACAAAGAAATATGTTTGGGTCTTTATGAATCAACATGAGGAAAAGCGTCAAGTAAAAAAGGAAAGTGCTGAAATGTACACAGATGCAATTCCAGCGTTGTTTTTACAAAACAACAAAGGCACGTGTTCTTCTTACAGAAGAACAAAGGCACATGCCTATTTGTACGGACATGGCTACACTTCAGTTTTATTCTTATACGTATTTTTTGAGACAGGGTCTTGCTCTGGAGTGCAGTGGTGCAAGCACAGCTCACTGCAGCCTCGACCTCCCAGAGTCAAGAGATCCTCCTGTCTCAGCCTCCCAAGTAGCTGGGACTACAAATATGTGCCACTATGCCCAGCTAATCTTTTGTAGAAGCAGAGCCTCACTATGTTGCCTGGGCTGGTCTTGAACTGCTGGCCTCAAGTGATCCTCCAGCCGCTGCCTCTCCAAGCGCTGGGATTCCCGGCATGAGCCACTGTGCCCGGGAGGGTTATACTTTACACAGGGCTCTGTTGTCTCACATCTTTTCAACAACAGTAAGCTTCATTTGTAATAACAAAATATTTCTTTCCAAATTTTTATGAAGGTGTTTGAAGGGCTGCTGCTCTTAGTTGCTGTTGTACTGGTTTTTCCCACTTTCTGTCATATTGAATATCTAGAATCTATGAAAAAACACTCCTAATGACAGTAAAACACTCAACCCTATGAATAGTCCAGTTTTCTTAACTCTTCCCCAGTGTGGAACACTGGGGTATTTCCAACTGTTTCTCTTTGCGCATAGCAGGTCTGACACCCGTGTCTCAGCTCCTGGCTCTCCTGAGCCAGGTTCCCAGAAGAGGATCACCCTGTCTGATGGCGGGCGTTCCAGGCACAGGGGCAGGCGGTGCCAGGCTGCCCCCAAAGGCCTTGCTGACCGCTCCGCCCCGCCCTGCCCCACCCCGCTCTGCAGCAGCCGCCTCTCCCGTTCCCCGCAGCAGGTGCAGGCGGCGCTCACCTTCCAGGTGCCGGCGCTGGTGGTCCAGCATGACGTCCTTGCGGTAGAACATCTTGCTGCAGACCTCACAGGCAAACTTCTTGTCGCCGTGCTTCTTCTTGTGCTTGGAGAGGTTGCTGTTGGTGGAGAAGAATCTGAAACACATCTCACATTGGAACGTCTTGTCATCTGTCCAGAGAGCAAACAAACACACAACAATTTTAAGGAAAATAACATCTCACGCAGGCATGCACGTGTGGCCTGAACAATGTCAACAAAGCGCAGGTGACGGCCATGAGAGTCACGAGGACGCGTGGCCCGGAAGAAAACAGCGCCTGCGAGTCACACGCTGTCTACACCAGGAACACACGTCGCAGAGATGCGAAGCTCAGTGCTTGAAAAGCCGACACGGAGCTCACCTTTCATCACCAAGCAACGCCGGCCACCTCCCTCCCAGGCCACCTTGTCCCACAGCGCCCAGGGACGGGGACTCCACTCCTGTCAGGAAACCCACCCAGTCCAAAGCTTCCCCCTGGGCCTGCACCCACCATCCAGCATGACCGACTCACAGATAGAATGACCTGCCTGCCAACCACCCGACCAACATGGCCGCCCCTGCCCCCAGGATCCCTGGCGTGGCCACTCCCAACTCCTTCTCCGTGGGCAGGCATCCATGTGCCCATAGCCCCCACCTTCACCCAGATCCTCTTCAGTACAAATGCAATCACACACCGCACAAATACAAACACACTCAACACACTACACACACACACCCCCCACACAAATACACAATCACACACACCACATACACACACCACACACATGCTCCACACAAATACTCACTGAACACATCTAAACACACAACATGCTCCCCACACACAATCACACACCACAAATACAAACACACTCAACACACCACACACACACCCATGTCCCACACAAATACACAATCACACACACCATATATACACCACACACACATGCCCCACACAAATACACACTCACTCAACACATCTAAACACACACACATGCCCCCCCACACACAATCACACATCACAAATACACTCAACACACCACAGACACACACGCCCCACACAAATAGTCACACACATCACACACATGCCCCACACAAATACACACACACACACCACATACACACACCACATACACACCCCACACAAATACACACACAATACCACATCTAAACACACACACATGCCCCACACACAATCACACATCACACAAATACACATTCAACACACATCGCACACAAACATACTCCACACAAATACACAACATACACCAAACACATGCCCCACACAAATACACACACACACTCAACACACACCACAAACACAAACATCCCACACAAACATAATCACACTACGTGAATACACACCCAACACACATCACAAACATGCACATGCCCCACACAAATACACACACACACAAACACATACCAAATACACTCAACATACCACACAAAAACACACCCCACACAAATATACAATCACACACACAACATACAAATACACATTCAACACAAACCACACACACACAATACACAAATAACACCACACACGAGCCACAAATACACACCACACACACACTCAACACACCACACACGCAAGCCCCACACAAATACAGAATTACATCACATACATACACAGTCAATGCATCACACACATATAATCATGCACCACACAAATATACTCAACATACACCACACACAACCCACATACACATTCCACACACACCACATTCACTATCACACACCACACAAATACACACACTCAATACACACCATACATAAATACATTCAACACATACCACACATATACCCCAAATACATACATACCACACAAAAACACACTCAGCACACCACACACACAAGCCCCAAATGCACAATTACACCACATACACACACATTCAACATACCCCACACACATAATTCACACACCACACAGATACACTCAACATACATCACACACACACCCCATGTTCAACACATACCACACACACTATCACACACTACACAAATACACACTGAATTCATACCACACACAAACACACATTCAATACATACCACACACATACCTCACATACAAACACATTCAATATACACCACATACACTGTCACATACCACACAAATATACACACAATACACACCACATACAAGTACACATCCAAAACATATCACACACAAACCCCAAATACACACACACCACACAAATACACACTCAACACACCACACACAAATGCACAATTATACCACATACACATTCAACACACTACATATCACACACCACACAGATGCACTCAACATACACCCACACCCCACATACACATTCAACACACACCACATACACTATCACACACCACACAAATACACACTCAATACACACCACACACAAATACACGTTCAACACATACACCCCAAATACACAATCACACACCACACAAATACAATCGATACACACCACATAAACATACACTCAACACATACCACATACACATACTCAACATACCACACAAATATACAATCATACAACATACACTCACACATTTAACACACCACCACATACACATACTCAACATACACCACACACACACCACATACAAATACACATTCAACACATACCCCACACAAATACACACACAACACACACGTTCAACACACCCCCAACACAAATACACATATTTATTCAACACAAACCAATCACATACCACACTCAACACACAAAACACACACATGCCCCACACAAATACACACTCAACACACACCACCTCCAAACACACACACATGCTCCACACTCAACACATACAACACACACACACACCACACATTAAACCCACAACCCACACACGAATACACACACAACACCTACAAACACACTCAACACACACCACACAAATACACACACCACACACAAGTACACATACTTTCACATACCACACAATCACATACCACACACAGCACACACAAATACACACTGAACACACACATACACACACCACACACACACTGAACACACACCACACACAAAATACACACACCACACAAAATGCACACCACACATGAATACACACAAATCACACAAGGCACAAATACACTTAACACACATGCCACAAAAATACACCACACACCTCATATTTCAACACACACCACACACACACTCAACACATACATACCACAAAAAATACACATATCACAAATACACCCACACACCACAAAAATACACAGCCACACACACAACACACACTCTACAAAGATTCTAGAAACACCCACATCCCTGCATCCCAGACCTCATCCCCAGCCCCTCCTGGAAGGTAGCCAAACTGTGGTTTCTGCTCCACCCAGGACGCTGACAGTCCCCCAGTGTCATCTGTCCCCACGACTCTCGCCCAGGCACACAGGGGCCCTAACTGCCCACCCCCCACCACCACCCTGTAGCCTCAGCCCCAGGTCCCTTCGCCCTTCCCTCATCCATCAGATGCTTCAGCGGTTGAGGGTGACCCCGGGACCTAGCAGAGCTGTGTTTTTTTCCCCATGAGGCCAAAGCAAGAGTACATGACAGCCGGGTGACCTAGGAGCGTGACCCCAGAGCAGAGTGCGTTTCTGGGCCCCTCAGCTCTCCCCCAGCGGATCGGCTCCCAGGCTCAGCAAATGTGTGCCAAATATACAATTCCCCAAACCTGCATCCGAAGCTGCCATTTGTGCACTCCAGCTGCCCCGCGCCTCTCCTTCTCTGCTGCCCGAAGGAGCTGCCACAGAATGGCTGAGGGTCCCACTGCCTAGGGGTTCCCGGCCTCAGCAATTGGGACGGATCTTTCTTTGTTGTGGGCAGCCCCGCGCTCTGTGGAATGTTGAGCAGACACCGGGCCTCCACCCAGTAGGTGCCAGGAGCACCCCTCTCCACCAAGGTGTCTCCAGACATGGTGCCAACGTGCCCTGGGGCAAACCCCCACCGCTCCCCACCCCCACCAGGTTGAGGTTCACTGGCCAGGGCCTCTGCAGGTATCTGGCTTCACTCAGGTGATCTCAATGTACAGCCCAGGTGGGGGAGCGAGGGAAGGAGACAACTCCTCGGAAAGTCAGGTGCCTTCATCTCTTCCCATCTGGGGACGGACAAGGCATGGTCATCTGCTCAGCCACTCAGCCACTCCAAGGGCCCAGGAGAAGACAAGAGGCAGTGGTGGGGAGGGGACGGTGCCCTCACACAGCTCCAACCATGGGAGGACAGTGGGAGGTGGCCTCTGCCAGGGCAGGTGAGGGCTGAACAGAGCAGAGGTGGCCCTGTGCCAGGCTCCCTCACCCACACCCCACCTCACCCCCAGCATGACCTCAGCCCAGAGCCATCCTCAGCTGGGCCATAAGAAGGGCACTGTGACAGATGCTGCACTGAGTCCCAGCCTAACACGTTGCTCGTCCTCCATAAAGTGAATCACTATCCACACAGCACTGCCCTCAGTGTCCTTTTGGTTTAAGATTTGCTGGGCTCTGGCCACATCCGCACAACCGCCTGGGAAGTGTCCCTCACACACTGTGTCTGCGGCATGCGTGCTTACAGTGCTGGACATTTTCACAATCACTTTCATGGTTGCCTGATATTCCATCCAGTTCACTGCTCACAACAAACTTTGCTACTTTTGATGCTGTGGATAATTCAGTGATGCAATCTTTAGTTATGTAGATTTTTTTTCTTCTGTCAAATCTCTTGATCGTAAATTCTTAGAAATGGAACCACTACAGCCAAGGGCTTTGTGAAAGGCCACACCTTTCCAGTGCTGTTACATCAAACCGCCACACTCCCCCTCAACCCACACCTGCTCAACAGCTCACGTGAGCTTCTTCCTGCGGTGAGCCTCTCTCCCAGACAGGCGCTAAACAGCACAGGTGAGCCTCCCTCCCAGACAGGCGCTAAACAGCACAGGTGAGCCTCCCTCCCAGACAGGCGCTAAACAGCACAGGTGAGCCTCCCTCCCAGACAGGCGCTAAACAGCACAGGTGAGCCTCCCTCCCAGACAGGCGCTAAACAGCACAGGTGAGCCTCCCTCCCAGACAGGTGCTAAACAGCACAGGTAACAACACAGGTGAGCCTCCCTCCCAGACAGGTGCTAAACAACACAGGTGAGCCTCCCTCCCAGACAGGTGCTAAACAGCACAGGTGAGCCTCTCTACCAGACAGGTGCTAAACAGCACAGGCTCCCTCCCAGGCAGGTGCTAAACAGCACAGGTGAACCTCCCTCCCAGACATGTGATAAACAGCACAAGTGAGCCTCCCTCCCAGGCAGGTGCTAAACAGCACAGGTGAGCCTCTCTACCAAACAGGTGCCAAACAGCACAGGCTCCCTCCCAGACAGGTGCTAAACAGCACAGGTGAGCCTCCCTCCCAGACAGGTGCTAAACAACACAGGTGAGTCTCCCTCCCAGACAGGTGCTAAACAGCACATGTGAGCCTCCCTCCAAGATAGGTGCTAAACAGCACAGGCTCCCCTCCCAGACAGGCGCTAAACAGCACAGGCTCCCTCCCAGACAGGTGCTAAACAGCACAGGCTCCCTCCCAGACCGGTGCTAAACAGCACACGTGAGCTTCCCTCTCAGACAGGTGCTAAACAGCACAGGTGAGCCTCCCCTCCCAGACAGGTGCTAAACAGCACAGGCTCCCTCCCATGCAGGTGCCAAACAGCACAGGTGAGCCTCCCTCCCAGACAGGTGCTAAACAGCACAGGTGAGCCCTCCCTCCCAGACAGGTACCAAACAGCACAGGTGAGCCTCCCTCCCACACAGGTGCTAAACAGCACAGGTGAGCCTCCCTCTCAGACAGGTGCTAAACAACACAGGTGAGCCTCCCTCCCAGACAGGCACTAAACAGCACAGGTGAGCCTCTCTACCAGGAAGGTGCCAAACAGCACATGTGAGCCTCCCTCCTGGGCAGGTACTAAGCAGCACAGATAAGCTACCTCCCGGACAGGTACTAAATTATACAGGTGAGCCTCCTTCCCAGGCAGGTACCAACCAACACAGGTGAGCCTCCCTCCCAGGCAGGTACGAACAGCACCGTAAGCACCCCCCCTCCTGGGCAGGTGGCTCCGCTAGCCCTGGGGCTCAGCAGCCCCATGGAAGGCAGTGGTGCTGCCGAGAGCTTCAGCTTTCTCCCTCACACGTCCCTCTTGACCCTGGAAGAGAAGCTACTTCAGACTGCTCCCCCAGTGTCCCGGACAACTCTGCCAAACCGAGGGTGGCTTCTCCTGCTGCAGCCACGCACTCATTGCCAGTTCAGTAACCCAGATGGGCACTAGGTCCCAACAATGCTTCTCTCTCCAACAACCCTGCTGCCATGGAGGTCCAGGTTTGTGTGTGAATAAATGAGCCACTGAGCACAGCTGCCTGCTGGGGTCTGATGAAGCGAGGATGCACAGGTGCCCCGGGATGGAGAGTGGGTTACTGGGGGAGACTGGTGGCCACATTTTGCCTGAGGACCTGGACGTGAGCCTTTGCTATTCCGTAGCATGGTATTTATGGTCAGAGACAGGACAAGGCACACGAAGATGAGTTACACCGGCACCTGGTCACACCACAAGGGACAGGCACCACGACAGGTCCCGTGGAGAGAGTCTCAGAAAAACCCACGAAACTAACATTTTAAAACTTCCCCCACATTGTACAAATTCTTGGTTTAATGGTCTAAGGAAGATACACATTGTCTTAACTTCAATACCATAAATAAATATAAGAGCATGCAAATCATATACTATGCAAACGAGCTCCATTTCAAGGTTTTTATCCTTTCTTTTCAGTCTAAAACGGTAACCTTTGAAACTAGAGCGTCTCAGGAGAAGAGGTGGTGCAATGCCCGTCCCCTGCCGCTTTGCGGGTTCGAGGTCATTCACAAAGGCCAGCACCTGGCCTAACAACAGCACCTCTGGCTAACAGGAAGCAGCTGCCACCATAGCCGCTTCTAGTACTTTCTATTTGGGTCCAGAGAAATAGTTAAAAATAACAAGAAGAGAGGCTAGGCGCAGTGGCTCACATCTATAATCCCAGCACTTTAGGAAGCTGAAGCAGGAGGATCACCTGAGGTCAAGAGTTCGAGACCAGCCTGACCAACATGGAGAAACCCCATCTCTACTAAAAATACAAAATTAGCTGGGCATGGTGGTGCATGCCTGTAATCCCAGCTACTCGGGAGGCTGAGGCAGGAGAATTGCTTGAACCCAGGAGGCGGAGGTTGCAGTGAGCTGACATGCCATTGCACTCCAGCCTGGGCAACAAGAGCAAACTCCGTCTCAAAATAAATAAATAAAAAATAAGCGGCAATGCCTCTTCCACAACCTTGAGTCTGCCTCACCAAGGGCCTTAGATGCTGGCATCACTCTCGGGAACCCCACATCCTTGCCCGCTACACTCCGGCAGAACTGTGGGGGACCGGAAGGGAGGTTCGCAAACAATGCAAACTTTCACCTGTCTGGCCGGGGCTGCATTCAGTGGAAGCTGTCAGGGCGCTGTGCCCCAAATTTCTTGGAAATTTCTGTGATGGGAGAGGTTAAAATGCAGGAGGTGCGGCAGACTGGAAATTTATCCAGAAGTTTCTGGAGGCCACCGCATGCCAGACATGGATCCTTCAGAGCCGCTAAAGCTCAGGCAAAACATGACTCACACCTGCCCCTTGGAGCAGTCCACCACAAGAAACGCGGCACCAGGGAGGAAGAAGCAAGCCCTAGTTTCAAAGAAGAGTTCTCAGAAGAGCACTCACTGACCCAACAAGGGCCCCCCCACCCCAGCAGCCGCGGCAGGGGAACAGCGCCTCTCGTACGGCCCGCATGCGGCAGCCCTGGCCGGAGCCACTAGGAGTCCACGGCTGCGGGTTTCTTGTTCTCGACACGGAGCACGCAGCACCTTAACAAGAACAACACAGATGCAAGTGACAGACACAGGGCGGGCGGACAAGGACGGGTGGGCATGGAAGGCTAACCTGGTAGGTCTCTAAGCCGACTGCCGCCAGGCCCCCCCCCTCTCCAGGGTGTGCTATGAGTCCTAGAGAGAGGGGGACACAAAGGCAACAGTGACTCATCTCTCTGCGCCCCTCAGGGGACCCCCCACTGCTTGGGCCTCCAGTGCCACCCACCACTGGGAATGGGGAAAGCATGACTCCCCCATCCCAGAGGGTGCACCTCATCACTGCAGAGCGCCGGCGTCCTCGGGCCACGCGGAGAAGCGCAGCCTCCTCATGGTGTGTCTGCATTTCTATCATCTGTTTACTCACCAGCAGCAAACTCAGGGGCCTCAGATGCGACCCCAGGCCCAGAGGCCACCTCTCCACTACAGGCTGGTCCAGGCACACCCGGCTTCAGGCCTCACACAAGGAAAACGCGCTTTATTTTTGGAGACTGGCGCACACAAGCAGGCTCAGAACAAAAACGATGTGTGCAGGGGCAGCCCTGTTCCACCCTGGACGCCCGCAGGAGACGCGGGTGGAGGAGGGCTCATGGCTAGGACACTCTGCGAGCAGCAAGGCAGCGCTCGCACTCCTCCAGCCAGCATCCTGACCCTTTCCTCTATTCCACATTCGGCCCTAGGACAAATCGAACACTGCTGCACCCCGTTCTCAGCCAGACGGCCCGGCTATACAATGCTCTCCAAGGTGGGGCCAGACGCAGCTCGGCTGACAAATGCAGGAAGAAAACCAACCCCTTTTGATTGGAAAGTTTCCGTCTGTGTATCTTTAGAGTAACAACTGCTTTGAAGCAAAACGAACAGAGGGAAATGCTAACAGGCTATTCATGAAAACAATCTTCCGCCTGAAGTTCCACGCCTCCACGGCCATCTGAGGGATCCGCTGGGCACAGCGGCGGAGGGGGACCTGATCGGTGCCCTCACCTGTCCTGCAGTTGTGGAACTCCAGCGCGCTCTCGATGCGGAAGGTCTTCTCACACGTGCCGCAGCGGTATCTGTACTCGCCGTCCACCTGGTCGGAGGGACACGCCGTGAGACGCCGCCCAGCACAGAGTCCACAGAGGCCGAGCCCCCGACGCGCTGCCCGGGCGACTCCACGCATGCGTCTGTTACGACTCTGCCCTTCACCACCCTCCCGCTCTGTTTAGGAACACAGAGGATGCTTGCTCCTGCTGTTCACCTGCCCTAGAAAGGGAATCCCACACTCAGGGAGACCCCACTCCAAACACCAGACACGCCCATTCTCCTGACTCTTCCCACTGCACTCGTGGGCAGCTGACCAGACCCAGGGACTCCCGGACACCCACAGCCCTTGCCCGCTCTCCTCCCTCCAGGGACTTTTCCTTCTCATTGCAACGTGGAGATCTGGTCGGTTGTCTGTGTCGCCCACACAACTGGGAAGAAAACCCTGGGGTTGTTTCCACCCACCTCGTTCCTGCTGTGCTTGTAAGAAACGTGCTGCTTTAGGCTCTCTTTGCGGCTGAACAATTTTGCACACTCCTCGCACTTAAACAGCTTGTCACCTGAGGAACCAGCCAACAGAAAGCTCATTCGCTTAGAGCATTTACTGAGAGACGCATGCCCACCTCGGAAACGCTCCACGCGCCGTCTCGCTCCCTCCATGCGATGGAGCTGCGGGAGATGACCACAAACCGGCCGGAGCCACTCGCCGGAGGCGCAGCTCGTGGGAGACGGCCCAGGGCAGGGAGATTCCGGTGCAGCCCTCCCACCCCCGGGCCCCGGCGCCAGGGCGGGGAGATCCCGCGCCGCCCTCCCACCCACGGCCCCCGGCGCCAGGGCGGGGAGATCCCGCGCCGCCCCTCCCACCCCCGGCCCCGGCGCCAGGGCGGGGGAGATCCCGCGCCGCCCTCCCTCCCACCCACGGCCCCCCGCGCCAGCCGCCGGGCGGCGCAGACTCACCATGCGAGCGCACGTGCCTGCTCAGATTGCTGCTGTTCTGGAATATCTTGCTACAGATGTTGCACTGGTAAACCCGCTTGTGCTCCCCAAGCTGTTTGATGAGCTTGCGCCGGATGCCGTGTCTGCTTGAGAGAATTAAGCTCCTCTTCAGCGTGATGGTGTTATTCTGATGATGGGTGAACCTGCCCGGAGACGTCAATAAGTTGGGAAAGACAGGTGGGAAAAAGCTCCAGGTTACAAGCAGCATGGAAACCGCGTCCTTCCAAAATTTCCCAGCTAACCCTGAGCCTGTGCGCGATAAAGGAGGGATATGTGCCCGGGCGTCACTCCCAGCTTCCAGGACATCCAAAAGGGACACCCTGAATATATAATGACATCAGGCAGCTTTAGCTGTAACAGCCACACCCCTGACTGTGTTCTAACTCTGGCCACCAGAGAGCCTGGAGGTCAATTTGTGCCTCAGCTGGAATAACCACATTTGTTTTCTGCTCTTGTCTCTCTTCTTAACTCTCCTCTGTTTTACACATTATCTAAACCTGATTTTTAAAACTTCTTTTTCCTATTAAACGTACTTTTGATGGTAAGCCACCTGAACTCTTTTGGGCAATAAGATAAAGTATAAATAAATAAATAGGTAACATCATTTGTTCACTCTGACATTACTTTTGCCAGCTATAAGAGGTACTCTTATAAGCTAGAAGCAACCCAACTGTCCATCAATGGATGCATGGATACACAAAATACAGGGCATATGCACGACGGAATACTACTCAGCACTAAAAAGGAAGGAAATTCTGACACAGGCTACACGTGGAGGAACCGGGATGGAATAAGCCAGTCACATAAGGACAAAGCCTGTCTGATTCCACTTTATGATGTCTCTAGGGTTGTCAAATCCATAGAGACAGAAAGAATGGTGGACGCCAGGGGCTGGGGAAGGGGCTGAGGGGGAATCCCGAATGGGGACAGTGTTTCAGCTTGGGAAGACGTGAACGTTCCACAGATGGATGGTGGAGACAGGTGCCCAACAGTGTCAATATCCTGAATGCCACGGAATTATGCACTTAAACATGGTTAAAATGGTTATATTTATGCCATGCATATTTTACCACAATTAATAAAACATTTTGGCCAGGCGTGATGGCTCACGCCTGTAATCCTAGCACTTTGGGAGGCTGAGGCAGGCAGATCATCTGAGGTTAGGAGTTCAAGACCAGCCTGGCCAAGTTGGTGAAACCCCATCTCTAATAACAATAGGAAAATTAGCTGGGCATGGTGGTGGACGCCTATAATCCCAGCTACTCAGAAGGCTGAGGTAGGGGAATTGCTTGAGCCCGGGAAAGAGTTTGCAGTGAGCCAAGATCGTGCCACTGCACTCCAGCCTGGCCAACAGAGCAAGACTCTGTTTGAAAAAAAAAAAAAAAAATTCAAAAGCTGTTTTCACAGCGAATGCACCATTAAACTCCTGAGCTCCAAAACATTCCTGCTGCTTCCTGAGCGGGTCCGCTCCGTCTCCTCTCCTGGGGTTTTCTTGCTGGGAAGGTGCCTTCCCTCTCTAATGGCCTGGCTGCTGCCAGCGCTGTCTGTCCATGGGATGGCCCCAGGTGCCGGGCAGGACTTACTTTGGCACTGAGCTGGCGTCCGTGGTGGTGGTGGTGGTGGTGGCCAGCTTCCCCCAGGACCAGCTCCATGATCCGCTCGTCCGGCACTGCACTCACAGGCTCATCCGGAGGGACCTCGGTAATGATCTCCGCCACTTGCTCTGTACAAAGGGGATGTGACAAGCCAAGTCACCACCAGAGTAGGGGACACCCTGCCCCATGAGGACTGCAGCCAGGCTACAGTGGTAGGCACAAATGTTGAGGTTTCCACAGGCAAAAACAAAGCCAAACTGGCGATACTCTGGGAGCCACACATTTACTAGCATACACGGAAAAGCAAAATGTCTTTCTTAGCCCAAACTGAAGTTATAATTTGTTATTCTTTTTATAAACCACAACATCAAAACATTATTTCAATCTCTCTTCATACCAACCAAAAACATTTTGGATATACAGCAGAAACTTCGAACTTACCACATTGATTCTGACAGAGGTTTAGAAACGTTAAGTTTTCTAATTCAATGTGCCAACATTAGTATAACCATTTCAGCTAACCATTTCGTACAAGAGCCAAATATCAAATCATCACCAATACTAGAGACCCTGGCTGGAAACCTGAGACAAATGCAATAGGGGAAGATTACACAAAAAGATTCAACTACTGGTTTCTACGACTTTGCCTACTAAATGTCTTCCCAACACAAGTAAGAATTAGTGAAATATCCCCCGGACACGCTTTCCCCCTGCGCCCCCTTCTCTGTCTGTTTAGAGACACAGGGAAACTGCCCGGGGGCTTTCAGGTGCTCCTAAATCAGCGCCCAGCAGTGCACGGCCTAGGAGTTGCAGACCAGAGTAGAAAAGGGGAGGCCCAGAATATTCTATGAAGGTTGCTCTTCCCAGTTCTCTCTAACTCATAGAAACAATAAAGACTCCTTTTCACTCTCACAAAAGAAATCCTGCTGTATCCCACACAGTAGAAAGAAAAACTGCCTGTGTGAGTCACACAGGTAGAGGAGGGGCCGGTGGCTGAGCAACACATCTCGTCCTCACGTGAGACCCACCAGGCACGTGCTGCAGGTGGCCGGGATGGAGGCTGTATGAGGACCATAGGGACAAGAGCCTTGCCGGCACCACGCACCCCGAGAAGAGGGTCAAACACCTCTCCAGACCCAACCAAGGACACTGCACAATCCAGGGATGAGCCCTAGGGAGGGCCTGGGGAGCAACTCCGTGCCCCCTCACGGGTGATGGACTAAGCGCTGCTCAGCAATCAAGGAGAAGCCACAGATAAATCACGTGGGCGGGTGTCAAGCCTGTACGCTGCCTGAAGAGGCAGACAGAGTCCATTCGCGAGCAATTCCAGGACGGGTGGAATGAACTTGTACAGAAGACAGTCAGGAAAGTGGCTGAGGAGACAGAAATGTCCTCTCCCCTGACTGGGGTGCTAGTCTCACAGCGGTATCCATCTGTCAAAATTCACAACCTGTATCCTTTTTAGTGTAAAATGTATGACACGGAAACTACTTTATTCGTTGACTGAGAGAAAAACAGATGGGCTTAGTGTCTACCTTCCACAAGGCCTTTCTACAGAGTTTTCCTGCCTGGCCCCTGCCCTCAGCTCCCTGCCCCCTGCCCTGCCAGTCTTCGGGCTCCAGGAGGGCTGCACCCCACGCAGGCACTCTTCCCCGGGACCCACTCATCACCTGAGGGCTCCTTGTCTCCCACGGTGACTAGAGGTTGCTCGGTTTTGGACGCTTTGGGTTTCTCTCCCCTTCGAGGCTTTTTCTTCTGTTCTTTGGTGGTAACGTTCTGGCTCTCGGGCACAGCAGGGATCTCCGCCCGGGGTGCGTCCTGCTCCTTCTCGGGGAGCCGCTGCCTCACTCTGGCTGCCTGGAGGAAGGCTTTTGGCTTGTTCCAGGTGACCCAAGAGATGCTCTGCAAAGACAGATGTGAAGGCGCCACAGTTAGGAGGCCTGCCGCTGCCCACACCTGCCATGGCCTCTGCTTCCCACGTGTTTGTTTTCAATCTTGTTTGCCGACCTCTGTATAGGCAAGTGAACTGTATTTCTACTGTTTTCCACTTTATTCCCACTGCATCAACTACTATTTATAAAAGTAAATTAAGTGGTAAAAGTAAGGGTAGGTTCACCATTAGGGCAGTTTGGTAAAAAAAAAGCACACACATACATATGTCTGCAAAGAAAAAACCTGAGAAGGAGGTATCAGAATAGGAAATGTGGCCAGGTGCAGTGGCTCACGCCTGTAATCCCAGCACTTTGGGAGGCCACGGCACGTGGATTATGTGAGGTGAGGAGTTCAAGACCAGCCTGACAAACATGGTGAAACCCCATCTCTAATAAAAATACAAAAAGGTAGCCAGGTGTGGTGGTGTGTGCCTGTAGTCCAGCCACTGGGGAGGCTGAGGCAGGAGAATTGCTTGAACCTGGGAGGCAGAGGTTGCAGTGAGCCGGGATAGCGCCACTGCACTCCAGCCTGGTGACAAGAGTGAGTCTCTGCCTCAAAAAAAAAAAAAAAAAGAATTGTGGCTGAGACCTGTGGAAGCCCTGGGAGAACGAGCAGAGGCAAATCAAAGCACTCTGTAACACTACTTCCACAATCCAGGGTGCATGGGAGGTCCACTGTGGGGGCACAGGAGAGCGGAAGATTCCTTGCTAAAGAGCTTACCAAAAGAACAACAACAACAACAACAACAAAAAATACCCAAGAAAACTAAAAAATTAAGCAATAAACCATCAGGGTGTCAGCACACACACACACACACACACACACACACGCACACACACCAGGAAGAATGGAATTCCTAGATAATAACACAAGCTGAGAGGAGAAAACTGGGGGAAAATACATTTAAATGAGCAAAAAAGGGTTTTAAAAAAAAAACACTAAAAAAAGGCAAGGGCATGCTAAAAATAACAAGCGGTTATGAAAAATAACCAAATAAAATTACATAAAATAAAAAACAGAGACCCAGAATAAAAACACAATATATAGATTAAACATAAAATGAGACACAACTGAAGAGAGAACTAAACTAAAACAAAGAGCTGCAAAGATTACCCAGAATGCAGAAAGGGGACGAGAAAATATGAGCAGAAGCTAAAAAGACATGAAGTATAATATAACGAGAAGGTGTAAAACATGTACAATAGGACAAAGAGAGAATAGGAAGGAGGACTAAACAATGGGCAAGATAAGGGTGGGGATTATCCAAAATGAATGAAAGACATGAATTTGCAGATTCAAGATTCAAGATCCATAACAGGGAAAACAAATAAAAATAAACACATAAATGATGACTCTGCTATAAATTACAGAACTCCAAAGACAGAGGAGGTTTCAAAAGCAACCAAAGCCAAGGCAGAGATTACCTATGAAGGAACAACTGTAATGAGAGCAGACTTCTCAAGAGTAATAATGGAAGGCATCAAGTAGCATAACAACATTCTCCATGTGCAGAAAGAAAATAAGAATAAAACAGTTCCCAATGCAGATGATTAAAGAAACATATTTTGAGACAAAGACTGAAAAGACTGACACTAGCAGGCCTGCCCCAGAGGAAATTCTGAAAGGCAGTAAGAGTAATTTTAGATCGAGGATCAAAAATATAAAACAAAGAGAACTAAAGTTAAAAAAAAAAAAAAGCCAAACGTAAGGAAATTAGTAAAACATCATTCCAGACAACTATAAATTCAAACAGGAAAAATAAAGCAAATTAAATAGACAGATTTTTCTATTTCTCCTTGTAGATCTGCCAATTTTTGCTTATTATTAGACTATGTTATTAAGTGCATATACATTTAGATGCACTGTATAATCAAAATGTGGAAAGCAGCTAACATGGTTCCTAGGAAAAAATCATCTTAAATGCTCTACATGAGAAAATAAAATGGCTGGAAATTAATGAGCTAAGCATCCAACTTGTTAGAAAAGCACAGAATGAAAAGCTTAAAAAGGAATCAATAAATAAGAACAGAAATAAAGTAAAAATACATTAAAAAGGATCAACAAAGCCAAAAGTGGGTGCTTTGAAAAGACTAATGGTAAGTCTGGCAAGAAAAAAAATAGAGAATGCACAAATAACCAGTCCCAGGTGCAAACGGAAAACAACAGCTCTCTGTAACCACTCCTCCCCCACCTAGTCTGCCTTTCCATTTTTCAGTATTAGACAGCATCTACTATTTAATATAGAAAACAAGGATTCAGCTTTCTTATTGACTGTACTCTCTTCCCAAACACTTATATTCTCCACAATCCCACCAATAATCAGTATTTACATAATTATGATCAGAAAAATTTATGCACAACTGCACCAATATCTGTTTACTGATTTGTTTTTGGTTTTTTTTGAGATGAAGTCTCCCTCTGCCGCCCAGGATGAAGTGCAATGGTGCGATCTTGGCTCACTGCAACCCTTGTTTCCCAGGTTCAAGTGATTCTCCTGCTTCAGCCTCCCAAGGAGCTGGGATGACAGGTGTGCACCGCCATGCCCGGCTAATTTTTGTATTTTTAGTAGAGACGGGGTTTCGCCATGTTGCCCAGGCTGGTCTCAGACTCCTGACCTCAGGTGATCCACCCACCTTGGCCTCCCAAAGAACTGGGATTACAAGTGTGAGCCACTGTGCCTGGCGTGATTCGTTTTTTTAAAGTATATATATATAACCTTTGTTTTCCCTGGAGTTAATTATTGCCTCACTTGTTATTAATAACATTTGCTTATTTTTTTCTGTGTTTATATCTAATTGATCCTTAAACTCTGTCAGAAGTATAACTCTTTCCTCTAAAAACACATCCGTTAATGCTCTATTTCTTTTCTTTTCCTTTCGAGCCATTCTTCCTGGGGTCCTTGCTGCTGCTGCAATCTGGACCGGTCATCTATCCTGCAACTAGGGGACATCTCTTGTGCTGAAATCTCCTTCACCAGCAACCTGGGCAGTCCCTTTGCTCCTTTCCCGCAAAGGATCCTCTCTCGTCTCCTACATGCAGTGGGTGACTGCCATCTTTTCTGGCCATCCAGTACTGCGAAACAACCTTGTGAGGTTTTGCTAACTTCTGAGCCCCACCTTCCCAAAACACTCCTTTCCCCAACTCTCCTGCCTGAGCGCAGGTCTGTGCCGGAGCTCTGTGAGCAGTGTGGGGCTGCACGGGGCCTGAGAACACAGTTTGACCCTCTAGTGGAGGCATTGCGCTTTCAGAGACAGCACAAGTTTGGCCTCGAGGCCACCGTCCGTGTGGGTGGCAATGTCCACGCCATGTAGGCCTGTCTGAGACAGCCTTGCTGTGGATCCTGAACAACACAGCAAGACCTAGCTGTACAAAAATAAAAGTAAAAAAATTTTAATTAAAAAATTAGACCTGTTGACATGCACCTGTAGTCCCAGTTACTTGGGAAGTGAAAATGAGAGGATCACTTGAGCCCATGAGTTTGAGGCTGCAGTGAGCTAAGATCGCACCATCGCACTCCTGCCTGGGTGACAGGGCAAGACCTTGTATCATAACAAAACAAAAAAAAAGAAGAAGTTTATGTTCAAGTTCAGAGCACTGGTGGTTTGGTTTGGAAAGTTAGCCAACTTGAAAGAAACAAAAATCAAATTTGCTTCTAAACTACAGAACTTCTTCAGTGGCCCTCCCGACATTCCCACACCGCTCACAAAAGGCAGCTTCACATCCCATGAGATCTGAGAAGGCACGAGACAAGCACAGACACGCTCGCCTCCTTAGAAAACGGCAGCACCGAAAAAGCCAAGTGAAGTCCCTTTTCTGAAGGCTGGTGCAAAACAGCGCTCAGTGCCAGTCCCCTGAGGATACCCAAAGTGGCACGTGGCACCTCTGCCCTCAGGAGGAGCACACAAGGCCCCTCAGCCCGAAAATGAGAAACACAGCCCCTCCTATCTCAGGGAGGTCACACAGCACCTCCTCCCTCACAGGGACACACACAGCCCCTCCCTGCTCACAGGGACACACACAGCCCCTCCCCCTCACAGGGACCCACACACACACACACACAGCCCCTCTCCCCCTCACAGGGACACACACAGCCCCTCCCTGCTCACAGGGACACACACAGCCCCTCTCCCCTCACAGGGAAACACACGGCCCATCCCTCCCTCACAGGGACACACGGCCCCTCCCCCTCACAGGAACACACAGAGCCCCTCTCCCCTCACAGGGACACACACACACACACACACAGCCCCTCCCCTCTCACAGGGACACACACAGCCCCTCCCCTCACAGGGACCCACACAGGGCCCCCCGTCACAGGGACACACACAGTCCCTCCTCCCTCACAGGGGAAACACAGCCCCTCCCCCGTCACAGGGACACACACAGCCCCCTCTCCCTCACAGGGAAACACATGCCCCCCCCCCCACAGGGACACACACAGCCCCTCTCCCCCTCACAGGGACACATACAGCCCACCCCCTCACAGGGACACATAGCTCCTCACTCACAGGGACACACACAGCCCCTCCCCCTCACAGGGAACACACACACACACACACACACACACACACACACACAGCCCCTCCCACCCCACAGGGACACACAGCTCCTCCTTCCTCACAGGGACACAAAGCCCCTCCCCCCTCACAGGGATACACAGCCCCCCCCCACCACAGGGATACAAAGCCCCCCCCCTCACAGGGACACACAGCCCCTCCCCCCTCACAGGGACACACATACCGCCCTCCCCCCCTCACAGGGACACACACAGTCCCTTCCCCCTCACAGGGACACACACAGCCCCGCACCCTCACAGGGACACACACACACACACACACACACACACACACACAGCTCCTCCCCCCTTACAGGGACACACACGGCCCCTCCCCCCTCACAGAGACACACACGGCCTCTCCCCCCCCTCACAAGGACACACAGCCCCTCCTCCCTCACAGAGACACACACAGCCCCCTCCCTCCTCACAGGGAGACACACAGCCCCTCCCCCCTCACAGGGACACACAGCCCCTCCCTCCTCACAGGGACACACAGCCCCTCCCCCTCACAGGGACACACACGGCCCCTCCCCCCTCACAGGGACACAAAGCCCCTCCCCCCCCCCCCCACAGGGACACACAGCCCCTCCCCCTCACAGGGACACACACGGCCCCTCCCCCCTCACAGGGACACACAGCCCCTCCCCCTCACAGGGGCACACACGGCCTCTCCCCCCTCACAGTGACACAAAGCCCCTCCCCCTCGCAGGGACACACAGCCCCTCCCCCCTCACAGGGGCACATACAGCCCCACCCCATCACAGGCTGGCCTTTGGGGCTGCTCCTCAGTCTTCTCCCTCCTGGGGTCTCTGCTCCCCAGTCCTTGGCTCCTGAGCCATGGATTTTCCCAAGACCCCCAGTGACAGGCTGCAGCAGAAGGCATAGCTGACACAGGGAAGGAATGCTCGGGACTCCTCGGGTAATCCAGGGGGCAGAGGCTGGGCCGCCTGGGTACCCGGCTCTAGCCCTCGAGGCAGCCGTGCTGTGGGCAGGCGCTGTCAGGGCTCCTGCCTCTGTTTACTCATCCCTGAAATGGGTCACGGTTGTGCCCCATGGTGTTGATACAGGAAGTATCTGGAGGGCCTGGCACTGAGGGGTCCCAGTCACCAGCAGCCTAATTGCAAGGGGAGCCCGAGTTCCCTGTCTTATGTGGTTGATGACATACAAGTAGAATTTGACGGCAAATCTGAAGGAATTTCTTTTTTCCTACTCAAAACTAGTTATCAGGAAGAAAAACAAATGAGCACCAATGACTGTCTGGCCTTGTGGAGGGGGATCGCCTGTCACAGGCAGCACCACTCCCGCCCGTCGCAGGCAGCACCCCTCCCACCTCGAAGTGCCTGCCACTGGTCTCCACTGGGTCCGGGGTGTGCTCTGCACAAACACGGCACTCCTAGAAAACACCGCCGCCACTCTGCTGTCTGTGTCTTGGTGACAAACACAAAATACTTCTCACCAAGCAGGGGGCAAAATGACACGTTCATCAATTCATTGAAGCCAAGAGGAGTAGGATGTCTCAGGAACGTGCGACCAGGTAGCTCAAGTCTGCTGGTGCCGGCACAGTGGATGTCCCGGTCACTCCTCAGAGCTGCACTGCCTGGAACCCGCCAAGGCCTGGGGCCTCTGAGCATGGTCCACGTGTGACAAATGGCCACAAACTCTTTCCATGCCATTCCCCCATGGTTTATTTGACTCGAGTCTTTCTTCACTACACATTGGTGTCGTAAGAGGCTTGTAGAAAAATCAGCTCCGTAAGAGAAAGAAAGGGAAAGTTCCTGGAGCACTGCAGAAGCTGGAAAGATGTGCAGTGCTTTCTCGGCCACCTTAAATTCATACGTCAACCTGAGCAGATAAAAATGTTCTGCAGGCCAGGCACGGTGGCTCACGAGCGCTGAGGCAGACGGATCACTTGAGCCCAGGAGTTTGAGCCAGCCTGGGCAACATGGTGAAACCCTGTCTCTAAAAAAGATACCCAAAAATTCACTGGGCGTGGTGGCACATGTCTGTGGTCTCAGTTACTCAGGAGGCTGAGTGGGAGGATCCCTTGAGCCTGGGAGGTCAAGGCTGCAGTGAGCCATGATCATGCCACTGCACTCCAGCCTGGACAACAGAGCCCACCCTTGTCTCAAAAAAAAAGAAGAAAATGTCTAGCGGATAAAGAAACAGTGGAAACGGGGGTTAAGTAGGGACAGCAAAGGCAAGACTGCACAAGAGATGCCATGGCTGGCTCCCGGCCCCTGCCAGCGCTCCAGAGTCAAGGCACCCAGCAGAAATGCAACTTCCACGACTAGGAGGAATGAGGAGAGAGGCCTGCCCGGCTCGGGGTGAGGAGTGGGGCTGCCCAGAAGCTTCAAACCCTGAGAAAACCTTGGTTCTGGCAACTACACTGTGGGGCAATGGGACAGACAGTTCAAAGCTTGGGACGTCCCAACACCAAAGACAGGTGACAGTGTGAGTCAGAGGCAGCTCGACACACGGGTTTTACAAACTGGAACTCCCCCACACGTCCTCCTTACCATTGAGGAGCTGCAGCTCCAGGAAGGTAGCAGAACACACTTTACACGCCCACTGGCTGGGCTCCGACTCCATGGGGCGCTGTTTTCTGGGGTGCCTGCAGCTTCAAAAGACATGAGAGGAGAAAAAGGTGACCCCCAAGCAGCTCATGTCGGAGAAGGGGCGTGTGCTGGGAGGCAGGGATGACAGTGATGACAGCAGCTGACGGGCCCGTGATCACTCCACATGACAGACACCGTTTTCAGAGCTTTACACACATGGCTGATTCGGTCCTGTGACTGTCCCCTTTTCACAGATGAGGCAACTGAGCACAGAGCCACGCCTGCTGCAGGGTCACCAGTCACAGAACTGTGAACTCCTCCAAGAAGCCAGTCCGGGGGACCAGGATCATCCCTTCTATGACTTCATGAGGAAAGTGCATCCTAAAGAGCCAAGTGTAATTCCTCAGCCTCTCACCGGCTCATAGAATAAGAGACAATGGAACCCAAGCAGCCAGGCAGTGGCGCCCGCCCAGCGCTGTCCAGCAGAGCTTTCTGTGGATGGGAGATGTGCTCCAGAGCTGCTATCCAGCAAGGCCGCCGGTAACCAGATGTGGCTCGTGTCCCAGGAAATAAGGATTTAATCTTACTAAATTTGAACTTAAACAGGCACCTGAGGCAGGTGGCCACTATCCCAGGCAGCACCTCTATCCCTCAGCCCACACTGCACAGGAACCTGGGAGAGAGAGCTAAGCTGAGGGGACATGGCATGTGGGGTACACCTGGCCATAAAGAAAACTATAGGCACCTTTCAACAAAAAAGTCACTGATGCTCTTGTGTAACGTAAAATTGCGGGGGGGTGTTTAAGTGAGTGTGCCATGATCTGGCCCAGTCCAGTGTCTCCACACCTCGTGTGGCAGCGCCTGTGGGCCGGCCCAGGCCAGGACCCCTGCCTATCACTTCCACTCCACTCACAACACAGCCTGCACTGAAGCTCATCACGCACTGCCAACTCCAGGGGCCACTCACAAACACAAACGCCTGGGTCTTTAAAAAAAAAAAACCCAAAACTACAACTGCACGTGCATTTGGCACTAGGAAAAAACACGTATCTTTTCATATCCAAAACGAGTGCTAAGGATGTCATGAATGGAAGATAAAGATTATTGCTGTAACTGTTCGCATCCATGTTGAGTTTTCATAAGACGACAAGAAAGAGGTATAAATGCAATAGGAAATTTTCTGTCACACTAAAAATAAAGAAAAAGCAGAAAGAGTGTGGGGGGACCACCATGCCAGCAGGGAATTTTTCCCCGGACACCTCGTCCCCACCAGCTTCTGTTCCCTTTTACACTTGCTGAGAATCTCCTGCTTGAAGAATCCCAAAAGATAGAGGACAGATGGAAATCAGAGCCAAACCCCCACTTCTCACTCACCTTCCCAAACACACACAGGTTCCAAAGAGAAAAGCAGTCGCATGTCAGTCTCAGAAAAAGAGGACAAGGAGCCAGGTTACCAGAAGCCACCATCTCTGAACAGGGGGAGTTTCTTTCTAATCCACGTGGGCCGCTGTCTCCAGCAATAAGGCTCCCACACCCCGAGCACCAGTTCCCTTCAGCTTGGCGTTCTGCTGCTAAGTACGAGGACTAGAAAAACCTGTCATGGCGACTGTCCGCTCATCAACAGAAGAACTCAGGAGTTTCCAAATATTCATTGTAAAAGATAAAGAGTTCTCAGGAAAAAATCTTAGTCAACAGTCAGAAGGCAACTGTTCCCGCCAATCACTTAAATATCCAACAAAAGAGAAGTGTCTCAGCAAACTCTAACATGATGCAGCTTTTAAGTGGTACCAGAGGTGGTAAGGGTAGGGAAAAGGCTTAAGATGTGGTGAGCCAGACTGTGCTCGCAAAGAGAAGTAAGCAGTAAGACGGGAGGCGCGGCTGGAGCTCTGCTGTGCAGTTTTAAAACGAGGGACAGCAAGGCCACAGCACAGAAAGCAGCCTGGTGCTCCAGTGGGGGGCTGACTGCAGGGCGGCACGAGAGAACTTCCTGGGATGAAGTTCTGTAACTCAACTGCAGTGGAGCTTAGACACCGTAGACACTCAAAAGTCTATGAACTGGCCGGGAGTGGTGGCTCACGCCTGTAAGTCCAGCTTCCTGGGAGACTGAGGCACAAGAATTTCTTAAACTTGAGAAGTGGAGGTTGCAGTGAGCCAAGATCACACCACTACACTCCAGCCTGGGCGACAGACCCAGATTCTGTCTCAAAAAAAAAAAAAAAAAAAAAAAGGTCTCTGAGCTGAGTCTTACTGCATGTAAACTACATGTCATCAGTGCTGGATTTTTAAATAATACAGGGGCCAGTCCGGTGGTTCACGCTTATAATCCCAACACTTTGGGAGGCTGAGGCAGGTGGATCACTTCAGGTCAGGAGTTCAACACCAGCCTGGCCAACAGGGTGGAGCCCCATTTCTACTTAAAATACAAAAATTAGCTGGGCGTGGTGGCACATGCCTGTGTAATCCCAGCTACTTGGGAGGCTGAGGCAAGAGAATTGCTTGAACCGGGAGGTGGAGGTTGCAGTGCGCTGAGATCAGGCTACTACACTCCAGCCTTGGCAACAGCAAGACTCTGTCTCAAAAAAATTAAATTAAATTAAAATTTAAAAATACTAGAAAATCTCATCAAATGGCAACAACAGTTGAGTTAGAACAGTGATGCTACATGCACCTCTACAGTTTCCCTAGGTTATAAAATGTGTTTATATTTTACTCTTTTCGTAGAAAGGTGATTTGGAAAATTTTCTTTTTGGAACCCATGTGTGTTTGAGAAGGTGAGAAATGGGACTTTGGCTCTCATTTCCATTTGTCCACGATTTTGTGGGATTCTTCAAGCAGCAGATTCTCAGAGAGCGAGTGTAAAGGGAACAGAAGCTGGTGGGGACAGATGTCTCATAACCACACCTTGCTGGCATGGGGCCCCCACCACACTCTCTTCCTGGGCCCCACACTTGCTCCCATGAAGATCCAGGATGCTTCTTGGGCTGCCCCCCCTCCATCTGTCAGCAGGTTCACGTTTGTGTAAAGAAAGAAGATCAATCTTAATGTGAGCTCAAGAAAAAGATAAGGCCAGGCACAGTGGTCCACGCCTGGAATCCCAGCACTTTGGGAGGTGGGAGGATTGCTTGAATACAGGAGTTCAAGACCAGCCTAGGCAACATAGTGAGACCCATCTCTACTAAAAATTAAAATTAAAAAAAAAAAATAGCTGGGTGTGGTGGCACACACCTGTAGTCCCAGCTACTAGGGAGGCTGAGGTGGGAGGATCACTTGAGCCAGGCGCGTGGCTGCAGTGAGCCATGATCATGCCACTGCACTCCAGCCTGGGCGACAGTGCCAGACTATCTCAAAAAACAACAAAAAAAGAAAAAGAGCTAACTAGAAAAGTAAACCCACTACCAGAAAAAAATAATAAGTCACTTTTAAAGGCATATGTTACTACTCCTTCAGTACAAAACCAAACTTTTCTCTGTATTTAGAACACAGCTCCACTGATCTGCAAATTCACTGATTTCTATACAAAGATGCACGTTTGGCGCAAATGAAAAAGAAACAGAATTAAGTCAATAAGTCTTACGAGCTCTGACGCTCACCAAGAAAGACTGGGCCACCGCACTGAGTGATTTACAGGAAGACGGTTCCTGGGTTCATCGGCCGCCGGTCTGGTTCTAGGAGCACACCCATGGCCCTGGAGGCCACTCACATCACTCTGCCTACACCCACTGGGCCAGAGGTGTGACAGTGTCTCAGAAGGCTCCTGTCCTCCCGCCACGCAGCAGCATTCTCTCTGGGCATGTCCACCCCAGAGGCCGCGTTGCTCAACAGGAGTGGAATTACAGTTACTGCAGGAACTCCAGGCCTTCACAGTCTAAACAGTGAGAGCTATGCCAGGGACCAGCTTTCTGGATGCTTCTGGCCTCTCTTCAAAGGTCTCGTCATCTATCAAGATACTCTTTTCTGAGATGCAGGCAGCGTGGGGCTCCAGTGCATAGCTCAGCCGGGTGAGGTGCTCGAAACACCACTCAGACCCTGCTTGGACCTGGGTGCATTTGGTGGGCAGGGCTTTAGAAGTGCTCCTGTGCCTGGAGAGGGACCCCTGGGGGCTCAGGGAGGAGGGGCTCCAGGGAAGAAGGAGCCAGGTAGGTGGCAGAGGGTGAGAGGGAATGTGTGTTGGGGGGAGGGAGTGCTGACGTGGCTGCTGGGTTGCTGTTTGAACAGCCAGCAGGTGGACCCAGGAAAAGTCCACCACGGCAGCCGATGCCACTTCAAGGACCAAGCTGGAGCTCAACAGGGGCTCCCTCGGGGAAGGGAGGGAAAGGAGGAACCCAACCCACCAGTGTGTGGACAGGAATCGCGACGTTCACTACTTCTCTAGAAATAACTGCTTGCCTGCGTCCCTGAGCACAAGTGACCCTCCTAAAAAGCATTTCTGAAATCTAAGAGTAACTAAGTTGTTTATTTATTCCCCAATTAAAAACCTTGTTTAGGTTTACGCTGTGCTCAGGTGATCATACGTTCCCATTCATGCAGACCGTCCTGGTAGAATGATTAAAAGTTCCCTTTTGCTCTCAGAGGTTTTAGGGAGGAATGGGAATTACCCTAGAAACTCCGGAATCAGGAGGTGACTCTATTGAACAACACAGTCCCAGGCTGACTTCATTTAAATCTACTGTTTCAAACTTAGCTGCAGATTGAAGGGTATCCAACAGGTAAAATGAGTACAGAACACCTGTAGTTCCAATAAGAGGGGACCACCTTTGCTTTGACCTTAGCCTTGAGAGTGCTGAGGGCATCACCCAGGATACAAACTCACCAGGGGGTAAACGGCCAAGGCCAGCATCTCAGAACCCCACCCCAGCGTGGCTGCAGTCTGGGCTGGCCGTGGGCACACAGGCTGCCAGCTGCCTAGGCCTTCAGGAATTCCAGACACAGGTCCCGATGATCACAGTTCCTTGGGCTCTGCTCGAAGAGCCCAGCCTTGCAGGACTTGGAAATGGCCCCTGACCCAGCAGGTGCTGCCATGGGGGCCTCTCTGGTGCTGGGCCAGGCCAGGCCAGGTATCTGGTTTTGGCAAAGCCAAGAGGGTGGGGCTAGGAGCAGCTGGGTGAAGAGCAGTGGGTTTCTCCAAGTTCTTTTTGTCCCTTTCACTCTTAAAGAACTCCCCACAAAGCCACAGTCTTTTTCTGCAAACACATCTGTGAAGGATGCGAAGCCCTGAGTACACTCGGCTCCCTTTACCATCCTGGCGGAAGAGGACGCTGCCACCCCTGCCGGGCCCTGCAGAGAGCCGCCCCGCCTGGCTCCCTGATGACACTCCCTGGCAGCACCCCCAGCGGCTCCTCTCCATCCAGCCCTCACAGGGCCCAAAATGGGTTCAACAGTGGCTCCCCGAAATTCACATCCACCTACAGCCCTTAAGAGAGGATCCTTGCAGATGGCATTGAGTTAAGGTGAGGTCATGCTGGATTGGGGAGGCCTAAATCCAATGACTGGTGGCCTTATATAGAGAGGACACAGAGACATGGGGGAGAAGACAGACAGAGACCGGAGTGACGCAGCCACAAGCCAAGGGACGCAAAAGCCTGCTGTGCCGGCCACCACCAGAGGCTGCGGAGAGGCCCAAGACAGAGTCTCCCTCCAGGTGTCCAAAAGGAACCAGCCCTGCTGACACCTTCATCCTGGATGTCTGGACTCCACTGCTGTGGGAGGGCACATTTCTGACCTGAAAGCCACTGGGGGTGGTGGTGGTGGTGGTTTATGAGGGCAGCAGAGCGCCGGGACACTCCCATGCAACGGCGGGACACTCCCCATGCGGTGCTGGGACGCTCCCAGGCAGCCCAGAGATACTCCCATGCAACACTGGGACACTCCCACACAGCACCGGGACACTCCCATGAGACACTCCCACACAGCCTAGGGACACTCCCACACGGCCCAGGGACACTCACACACGGCCCAGGGACACTCACACACGGCCCAGGGACACTCCCACACAGCGCCGGGACACTCCCATGAGACACTCCCACACAGCCCAGGGACACTCCCACACGGCCCATTGCGGACTCCTCCCTCACTTTGCTTTATCTGCCCACCTGGGATTAGGGACAACCAGATGCATTTCACAAAGCCTCAATCATACTGACAAACAGGACAGATAAAAACCTTCCAAATCTGTGAAGAATCTTACACTATGGAGCTACTAATATCTTGGATTACACTGCATTTATAAGCAAGGAAACAAGGGTCATGTGGAGAATCAGGTCATTTGGGTGGGGGTGAGGAGAGTCAATATCTATTTCTCCCCCCTTGAGCAAGAATCTTCATGGCAAGCATAGATAACGTGTGCTCCTGGGTAGTGTGAGCCTCTGCCATATGAAATTGATGTTTTGCAGGTCGGAAGACATCAAATATCGGGAAGCTCATACGGTTTCTTCAGGTTTTATGAGGAGGATCTATGCCAAAAAGACCCACAACACGGATGAGAAAGACATAAAGTTCAACAGGCCCGCTTGGTGGGGAAAGCCGTGGTCCGACCCCAGGTGGGCAGGACAGGCACTGTGATTTGCTTTTCCAAAGGAATGCTAGATTTGGGCAGATCACTCACATACCTCCACTAGGGCTTTCTTTGAACATGCGCACACACGCGCACACACACACAGATATGCATATGCACGCACACACACACACAGATACGCATATGCACGCACACACACACAGATACGCATATGCACGCACACACACACAGATACGCACATGTGCGCACACTCATGCACACACACACAGATACATGTGCGCGCACACAGATACGCACATGCGCACGCACACACACTCATGCACACACACACAGATACATGTGCGCGCACACAGATACGCACATGCGCACGCACACACACTCATGCACACACACACAGATACATGCGCGCACACAGATACGCACATGCGCACGCACACACACTCATGCACACACACACAGATACATGTGCGCGCACACAGATACGCACATGCGCACGCACACACACAGATATATGTGCGCACACACACATACTCACATGCACGCGCAGACACACACTCCCCTGAAATCTGGGAGGAGGCCATTGCACGGTGAACAGCAGCACTGCAGCCGGAGGCCAGGGACCAATCCTGATTTCTTCATCTACTTCACTGTGACCTGGGCACAGTTCCTTCACCTCTCTGTGCTCCGTCTCCTCTGTCCAGAGACAGGGCGAGTACCCTCGCCTCACGGGATCAGGAGGATGAGTCACAGGATGTAGCCCCGAGGGGCAGATCTCAGCAGTCACGCACCGCGTAACAACGTTCCAGTCAACAACAGTGATCCCAGAAGATCATAATGCAGTATTTTTCCTGTATTACCTGGTCTATGTTAAACGGACAAATACCATGTGTTGAGGGGCCCACTGCATGCAGGACAGGCACACGCTGGACAAGCTGGCAGCCTAGAACAGCAAGCTACACCGTATGGCCTGGGGTGGGTAGCGGGCCATGCCATCAAGGTGCATGAGAGTGCACTCTACAGTGCTCCAGTAACAAAGACATCACCCCAGGACACATTTCCCAGAATGTATCTCTGTTGTTAAACACTGCCTGACTGTGTCAGCTTGGGTTACATCCGCATGCCCAGACTAACCAAGGATGTTTAACAAGCGGAAAGACAGACCTGACTCTCTGCCCCTCCACTCTCTGCATCCCAGCAGCTGGTCCCACACAACCCACCTCATCAGCGTGGGGTCAGCACAGAGCCAGGGGGCCATAACCCCTCAGCGAGGCACGAGGGAAGGCGGGCCCGGGACCAGGGGCTGCCACATACCGTGGGCGCTGGAGCAGGCCTGCTTCAGCATGGGCTTGTCCATCTTCTTGGCATAGAAGGCCGCGTACCACACGCGCAGCTCGGTGCCTGGGGGGGATGTCCCTGGAGGTGGTGAAGTACACGTCGCTGCCGTGCTGGTAGGCCGTCAGGTTCTGGTGCTCAGCCTCCGCCGCCGGCCGCACCAGCATCATCCAGTTGCAGTCATCCTCGTTGGAGGTGTCGAAGCACACGGGGTGTCCGTCCTTCTGGAACACCTGAGGGTGAGTTGGCCCACAAAGAAGCCAGGGAAATGGCAGATTACTCATCTGTGTGTCAGCGTGTGGGGGGCAGGCGCTGAGGAACCCATCTACACAGTGCCACGTCAGAGGCCAGAAGGGCTCCCGTACAGGATGCTGAGGTGGGAGGGTCACAGGTAGACCATGTGGCTTCAACAGGTCAGATTAGTCACAGGCAAAAGGAAGCAGCAGACACAGCCAGTGGGTCCATGTGTCACTAGGACACCTGAGTGTGACTCACGGCCCAGGTGCAGAACTCAAGGACATCGAGATTCTAGCCCTGGTGCAGGTGGGCTTTGAGGGGACACCTGAGCTCCACTCCCAGTCCAGGTGTCACGGGTACACCTAGGCTCCACAGACGGCCCACTGGGAACTGGGACACTGAGTCCTACTTCCAGCTCTGCCACAGGCATGCTAGGTTCCTCGGGCCTTACCACGCCTCCTTGGCTATAAAGCAGCACTATTTCTTTATGGATTAAATGCAGGCAGGCAGTAGGGACAGAAACTTAAATATTGAAGTTCAGATCAACCACCCGAGTATAGGAGGGTTTTGTTCCTTATTTTCTGAATGCCATGATCTCTTCCTCACTGTAGGAGGGCAGCTCCCCCATCTCCTAAGTTTCTCCCAGAGAGGCCTCTCTAAGGACAGAGCCCTTGGAAGTGAGAGGTGGAGGTGGGGGACCACCAGCCACCTAATGACCCCCAGTTGCTGAGGAAGGCATGCTCCCAGCTGGCAGCACCCTTGCCCTGGTGGGCACACAGGAGCTGAATGCTGGAGCGTACACTAAGAACCCAGTGCCAGGCGGTGACCTTCAGAATCGAGTAGCTGAAGACCACCAAGTGGGCACAATAGACTTCTTTAAAGGGGCCTGGCCCAACCATGCACCCACACCAACTGTGTACATCAACCAGGCAGGTGCTGCCAAGAACAGGCAGGTAGCTGACAGCCTTTCAGAGGCTGGTTTAGGCACTGCTTCGTATTTCTTCAACTTAAAACTTTCCTTCTTTCCTTCCTTCCTTCCCTTCCTTCCTTCTCCTCCCTCCCTCCCTCCTTTCTTTCTCTTTGTAAACAAATAAAGTGTCTTTCCCTTTTTTCCCTTTTTGCTGAAATCTACCTTCCAAGCTCAGTTTTCAAAGGACTTCCAAAACCCCAAGCTCATTGACTTCCACTGCCTGTCCTAAAACAAGCGCATCCCTTTTAAGGGTCTCTAAGAAAAGGTTGTTGACTAGCAACCCATTCCTCCTTTGTTTATTTCACAGATATTTCTGAAGACTGGCTGGCTTGGGGTAGGACACTGAGGGCAGGCATGGGAACAGTAAAAACCCACGTCGCCTGGCCTCACAGGCCTTCCAGAGGGCTCATTTTTTAAGTATTCCAGAGCCTGCCTTGCAATTCACATATACTTTAGTTTTCTTAAATTCACGTAAAAGTAGAGAACCACTGTCTTCTCTCAGTGCGATGTGCTTTTTAGAGCTGCCAAACTTTGTATTATGCCTAATGTCTCACCACTGCCTAAACAAACACATTCCCTTTGAAAGAGCTTTGCAAACTACCAAACACTGTGCACAGGTGTGGAAATAACTAGAGTTATGCATCCCCCGCAAGACGCGGCCTCATAAAGCCTGCGACAGCAACGGAAGGTGCAGGACAGCTGGAGTCGGCGGTGTTCGGGGTTTCTCTTGCATATGTTTTAAATACACTCTTTCATGTTTTGCAAAACTGAAAATTAGAAAACACGGCCAGGCTCAGTGGTTCACGCCTGTAATCCCAGCACTTTGGGAGGCCGAGGCAGGTGGATCACCTGAGGTCAGGAGTTTGACACCAGCCTGGGCAACATGGTGAAATGCCGTCTCTACTAAAAATACAAAAATTAGCGGGGCGTAGTGGCAGGCACTTGTAATCCCAGCTACCCGGGAGGCTGAGGCAGGAGAACCGCCTGAACCAGGAAGGTGGAGGTTGCAGTGAGCTGAGATCGCACCACTGCACTCCAGCCTGGGCGACAAGAGCAAAAGTCCATCTCAAAAAAGAAAAAGAAAATCACAAAATACTGACTTAATATTAACGCTCTTGTAATATAAAAACAAACATTTTCTTGGAAATTAAGCAGACCTACAATATTTAGAGCTGTTTTCGAGGCATTTCTAAATCATGGAAACTCAGTAGTTCCTTCTCCCCATTCCCGCATAGGAAGGCCATCAACACCCAGCTCCTCAGCTCCTGTTCGGCAACGGCCTTTACCTTCAGGGGAAACGCGGACTCCTTTTCCCATTTGGCGACCCTCCTGGACTCAAAGGGACCAAACTGTGTCCGCTTGACGAGCTGAGTGACAGCGAACACCCCCTCGGCTCCGTCTTCTAGTCGTCTGATCTCCAAGTTGGGAGGAAGGGATGACCTGGAAATGGAATAAAGCAAGGCTCCAAAGAGAGCACTCATACCAGGGACCCACTTGTTAAGATAACCTAAGAGCTCGCTCTCACTGACTGCCAGGGGTCTTCTGAAATGAAATTCTCTAGGTGATAAAATAGAAGCCTTCCAGGCCGGGTGCAGTGGGAGGATCGCATAAGACCAGGAGTTTGAGACCAGCGTGGGCAACATGGTAAAACCCTGTCTCTACAAAAAGTACAAAAAATTAGCTGGGTACGGTGGTGCGCGCCTGTAGTCCCAGCCACTCTGGAGGCTGAGGTGGGAGGATCACTTGAGCCCAGGAGTTTGAGGCTGCAGTGAGCCGAGACTGGGACACTGCACTGCAGCCTGAGTGACAGTGCAGCACCGTCTCAAAGAAAAAAAAAACGAAACAAAACACAGGAGCCTTCCTAATAGGTGCCAAATGAGGACTGAGGCTGAGGTTGTGAAGACGCCCTCGCGCTGTGGCAATGGAGCCGTAATCTTGAGGCCTTAGCTACAGGAGGCCGACCCCAAGGCCCTGGTGAGATTCACCCAGAGTAGGCCATGGCAGGGCTGTTTACTGAAGGGCGGGTTTAACTCCCTGTGGGAAAGACAGTGCCAACAGGTGTCTCCCCTGGTGGGGCTGCTAGGAGACAGAACAGGGTCAGACTGGTGTGGGGTCCAGCGATGGAGGGCAGACCACAGGGAACTTCCTGCTGAGAGGCCGAGTGGAGAGCGCCCCGAGAAAGACGCCAGTGCCATGCGCATCCTAAATACCAGAAAGGGTTTCCAGTCAAGTGGAGCGGGTCAGTTTCACTGAGGATGTGACCTCTTAAACTGAAGTGGAAGAATGTCAAGGATGGGGTCTGGGGAGGAAGGCACAGGAGCCGGGATGAGCCCAGGACATGTCCAGGACAGAGGCAGGCATGGGGTGCCCAGCGCACAGGCCCCTCGGACAGAGGCGGGCATGGGGTACCCAGTGCACAGGCCCCTCGGACAGAGGCGGGTATGCGGTGCCCAGCGCACAGGCCCCTCGGACAGAGGAAGGCATGGGGTGTCCAGTGCACAGGCCCCTCAGACAGAGAAAGGCATGGGGTGCTCAGTGCACAGGCCCTCAGGGTGGGCAGGAGGCCACTGAAACAAGGATCCGGCACAGAGGGTCTGACTTCAGGACCAGGGGTTTCAGCTGAACATTCATGGGCAACAGCAGCCCCTGAGGTTCTCGGGAAGAAGGGGTGGATGCGCTTTCTACTTGAGGCCAAAACATTAATCTCTTTGTTCTGAGTCACACTAAGAAAAAAATAAATGAACGGTGTTGGGGACAGTTGGGAGGCTCCTGGAAACAGCCCTGAAGAGATGGCGACCACCTTCGCAGCAGCAGCACACAGCAGGTACCACCACCTACCACGCCACGGCCACCGCACAGGAGCCGGCATTCTCTCCCTTTTACAGAGGCCACCGAGGTCCGGAGAGGAGCGCCTTGTCTAAGCCCACCTGCCCTGGGCTGCCCTGGGCACAGCCTACCGCGGGTGAGGGTTGAACGGCAGGGCAGCTGCTGCCCACTGAGCCAACAGGCCTGCAGGGCTGCTTCCGGAAGCTGCTGTGTGTCAGCCCTGTGCCTGTCCCTGCATCCCCTCCTGCCTGAGTGTGCATGTGTCCGCTAGCAGGCCGAGACCTGGAATGGACAGAAAAGCCAACAGGCAGACCTCAGCTTGACTGCTGGTGCTCGGCACATCGACCACCTTGGCCAGTCCACTCTCCTGCAGCCTCCACATTGAGCCAAGAACAGCTGGGCTCCTAAGAACCCTGAAGTGGATCAAGAAACTCACTCTGGAGCTTTGAAGCACGTGTTTTGTGCATCCCAGCGGACAGGCTGCTCAGTTCACGGGGGGAGGGCAATCGCTGGCCCTCACTGGGAGTGCCTCTGTTCTCCCTCATTCTCCTTCCTCCCTGTCTGCAGACACAAAGGCTGCTATGCTCCTGCGGAGTCACAGCTGGCAAAATGACAGGCCCGCGGCCGTGGAAGCAGCTCACGGCGGTCACTCACCTTGCCCTGCTTAACACAAAGGAGTCTTTGACCATGACCACTGGGCCCAGCTCGGGACATTCGGAGTCGTGGTACTGGCTGCAGTCTTCACACCCTGCAAGCAGACATCCGAGCATCAGAGCACCCGGGGAGGGAGACAGCCAAAGAACACAAAGCTGGGAAATGGGGACCCCGGCCCCGTGAGGGTGACCTAGAGTCGGAGTCACATGCATGCCGACACTGCAAAGACAAGCAGGGGAGGGGGCATCGGATGGCACCAGGCCTGTGTCCCCAAGGCCTCCATCGGCGCTCACCCACACATGAGGAGTGCAAATGCAGGACATGCGCCCAGGGAAAGCTACAGCCCCGCCGCACACCTCAAATCAAGCATGGTCACTCCACAGTGACGCAAAGCAAGACCCTCCCCAAAGAATGAGCAAAAATGAAAACAGCCAGTGTTAACCGGTTCGTGATGAATCTAACACACTTCCCTCCTGCTTAGCCCTGGATTACTTTTCTGGATCAGTGCTACCCCCTGTAATGTGCCCTCTGCCAGCAGTTCTGAGAAAGAGATCCTCTTAAAACCATACCCCTACAGTGCACCGCTCATGAAATAAATCATGTTTCACAGGGAAATTGTAAATACATAGCTTTTCTATATTATAAAAACCAAATGTGGACGTGGCTTTGCCCAGACAGCAAGCGCCATGCCCGTGTGGTGCTATGACATAGGGTTGGTCTCGGACAGGTCCATGGGTCACTTACAGATGAACATGATCTCTTCGCTCCCATCTTCAGCCATCGCTGACACCTGTCAGGACACAAGAGAGTCTCATTAATGACAAGCTCTTACCAAAATAATTTGGGCTGTTTTTTTTTTTGAGATTGAGCTCCCTCTGTCACCCAGGCTGGAGTGTGGTGGCACAATCTCGGCTCATTACAACCTCTGCTTCCCAGGTTCAAGGGATTACAGAAGCCCGCCACTACACCCAGCTAATTTTTGTATTTTTAGTAGAGACAGGGTTTCACCATATTGGCCAGGCTGGTCTCGAACTCCTGGTCTCAAGTGATCCACCTGCCTGGGGCTCCTGAAGTGCTGGCATTACAGGTGTGAGCCACTATGCCCAGCCTCTTACCAAAATAATGCTTAAGACAACTCCTACCAAGGCCTCCTCCAGCTGGTGTAGGGAAATTACGTGGTGCTTTACAGAGAGCACACAGTGGGGTCTCCTCTTATTGTGGGATAGGGCTGGGGTCCCTGAAACACCTTCTCATCTCAAATAATGTCATTTTTATTAAAAGCAATGGATTTGAATGGCCTCATAAACTCAGACTTTCATCTTTTCATATTAGCCATCAATTTCCATTTTTAAAACAAATATATCTGCTTTTTTGGAGACAGGGTCTTGCTCTGCGTCCCAGGCTGGAGTGCAGTGGTGTGATCATGGCTCACTACAGCCTCTGCCTGCTGGGCTCAAGCAACCCTCCTGCCTAGCCTCCCAAGTAGCTGGGTCTACGGATGCAGGCTACTACCTCCCGCTAATTTTTTGTCGAGACAGGGTGTCACTATAGCTCCAGCTGGTCCCAAACTTCTGCGCTCAATCGATCCTCCCACCTCAGTCTTCCAAAGTGCTGGGATTATAGCACGAGCCATCGTGTCCGCCTATGTCACCATTTTAAAAAGCCAGCTGTCACTTTTTTTCCCCTCACTCACTGAGCCGTGACTTCCTCAAGAGCAGGTATGTCTAATGCAATCTTTTCTCTTCAGCTCCTGACCTATGCCTGGTGCCCCATACACACTCATTTCTCTGGGGACTAAATCAACAAGTGGCATTGTGGAGGACTCTCGTGTTCCCACATAAGCTGTTATCAGATCCAGCAATTCTATTTCCTATCCATCCTTGAGGTTCACCTCCAGAAACACTTGCAAAGTGGGTAGATGAGCACAAACTGACCACCCTCCCACACACACACACATATTCACAGGGTGATCTAGACATCGTTCATTCTGGGGCTTCACATTCCTGGGCTGTAAAATGGAAATAAAAACACCCACCTCATGCAGTTTGGGAGGAGCATAAAGTGAGATACACACAGTATGTACTACCAAATAATCATTCCTCCTCTGCCCACCCCCATCCCCCAACTGTGCCCACCGGCACTTCCTTCCTGCATCCTGCTTCTCTGATGCCCGCTGCTGGGTGGTTTAGGAGAGCGTGCATGCTGGCACTTCCTGAATGCTGATTCCAACATGCTCTCTACCCGGCTCATCCCCAGCAGCTTGAAGGGTGAAAAGCAGACCATGCAAAGCCTATATGGAAACTCATAGTCACTGAACATACGTGTGTGAGAGCAGTGTGGGGTTGAAAACTTCAAGTTAGGAGAGTGAGTTAGCTATAAGGAAGTGAGGCAGAGGAGAGAGACTGCCAGTTTGCCCTTAAAATGCCAGAAATAACCAGGGTGAAATTTTCTCCCAAAACAGCAGTGTATCTTCTTTTCCTGGGAGCACACACTTATGTTCAAAGGCGTCTCGTGCAGCCCTGGTAAGTCTCACTGTTTCACAGCAGTGTTCTGCTCACGTACTGCAGTTCCTGTGGATAAGCACCTCTGTGTGAACAGGGACCAGTCTGGATAGGGTTCAGCTGGGCCGTGAGCAGATGTACAGGAACAAAGGGCAGCAGAAACGCTGGGTGTGGTGGGGGGGGGGGGGGGGCACGCTTTCATGAGTTGCTGCTGTGCTACTGGAGGTCTAGGACCTGTGTGCCCCCTGCAGGAACCCATGCCACTTAGTCTGGAGCTCGGGCAATGGGAATGGCAGGCCTTAAGAGGTAACCCACACTGTGGTCAGATCACCGCAGAATACAGAGTCCCAACAAAGTGACTGGAATCGGAGTGGGAGGATGGAGGGAAGTCGTCCTGGCCTTGCTTACCAGGAAGCCTGGATGAAGCCCCTGAGGCCTGGCAGGGCCGCCTCTCCCGGGGGCAGACCCTGCCTCTGGCCTGCACCTCCCACAGACTGCCCACACCTCCAGGTGCCCCCAAAGAAGGTCCCCTCTGAGTGGAGCTGCTGGGAGAGTAAACCCAGAAAAGGGGGCGGGGGAAGCAGGAGAGCAGGGCTTCAGCCTCCAGTGCTCACTCTGGTTATATGTCAACGTCTGAGTCCTGGAAATAAGGGTTCTGATTAGCAGCAACTGGTCCCAAAAATGTGGCCTCTCTAAAAGCACTCCTCAAGGCCCAGTGTCAGAGACCACAACCACCCTGGGCTGCAGATCAGGTCTGAGTAATGGAGCATCTTCAAAGTCTTTGATGTCTTGGCAAAAATCCCTTTAACACTCAGAAAGTGCCTTTATAGAGGGGAAGTGTGGTCTCCAGGCCTCTAAGGCACGCGACATCCCAGAATAAGGCACTCAGGAAGTGCTGTTTCAGGAAAAGGAGGGGGAAAAAAGAACTCGAAGTTCAAGATCCTGGCCAGGCGCAGGGCTCACACCTGTAATCCCAGCACTTTGAGAGGCCGGGGCAGGTGGATCACCCGAGGTCAGGAGTTCGAGAACTGCCTGGACAACATGGTGAAATCCCATCTCTATCAAAAGTACAAACACAAGCCGGGCATGGTGGCGTGTGCCTATAATCCCAGCTACGTGGAAGGCTGAGGCAGGAGAATCACTTGAAACCGGGAGGCGGAGGTTGCAGTGAGCTGAAATTGGGCAGCTGCACTCCAGCCTGGGCGACCGAGTGAGACTTCATCTCAAAAAAAAAAAAAAAAAAAAAAAAGTGCAAGATCCCTATAGCTTAACCACCAGTCCTGGGAAGACTTACCTTACATCAGTGATGTCAACATGAGGTCCCTGGATCAGGACCCAGCAGCGACAGCATTGCTTGGGAGCATCTCAGAAATGCAACCCTTGCCCGCCACCCCCAGATCTGCTGAATCGGGCTCTGTCGAGGGCCCTGCACTCTGCTTGCAAAGCCCTCTGGGAGGTTCGGACGCAGCCCAAGTCTGAGAACCACTACTTTGCCTGAAATCTCTTTAAAATGTATATGTCTACTATGACAGAAACTAACTAGGCACACCTACTATCCCAGGAAGACCACAGCAATAATATCAGGAAACCCAACTTATCACAAATGTCAATTCAGCTCAGCCCAGGACCATCTGCATCTAACCTGGTGGTAAACGGGAAATGAGGGGTGATGCAGACAGATGTTCCTTACACGGAATGCTCAGTGAAGACAGCTGCTAAAAACAACTTTGAAAAAGAAGCCTGAGGTGAGAGCCTCAGTCTACCCTGACCTCAAACTTAATTATCAAGCTACCGTAATGAAAACTTTGACACCGGTGAGACGGTGGACAGAGATCAACAGAACAGAACAGGCAACCCAGAAACAGACCTAAACACACGCCCAAGGCTTTTTTTTTTTTTTTTGAGACAGAGTCTTGCTCTGTCACCAGGCTGGAGTGCAGTGGCGCGATCTCGGCTCACTGCAACCTCCGCCTACTGCTTCAAGCATTTCTCCTGCCTCAGCCTCCCGAGTAGCTGGGACTACAGGCACATGCCACCATGCCAGGCTAATTTGGCATTTTTAGTAGAGATAGGGTTTCACCATGCTGGCCAGGATGGGCTCGATCTCTTGACCTCGTGATCCACTCACCTCAGCCTCCCAAAGTGCTGGGATTACAGGTGTGAGCCACCGTGCCTGGCCTGCATTTTTTACAAAGTAATCCAAGTGAGGAAGGGCAGCCATTTCAACAGATGGTGCTGGAGCAACTGGGCACCCATAGGGAAAAAATAAACTATAACCTCATAAGTCATTAGAAAATTAACTCAAAATGGATCACAGCCTGAACACATAAAATATTAAATAATAATAGAACTTAGAAAAACAGAGAAAATCTTTGGGCTCTAGGGCTAGCCAGTTTTAAACTTGTCACCAAAACTGCAATCTATAAAAGGAAACCATTTGCATCTTCATTCAAAAGGCAGCAGCCAACCTAAAACCAACATGTCAAAAGTAAACCTCTGGGCTCTCCTGGCTTCCCTGACGATGTCACTCTGCCCCCACTTCCTCCATCTTGGGACACGGTTGTCAGAGAGACCTGGAACCCCCAGGACCTCTCTCACCTCCCTCTCACACCCGCCATCACACCCACTCCACCTGCAGCCCCTGTTACTACCTCGCTTGGCCACAGCCCACTTTCTCCACCTGTAAGGCTGCAAGGGTCTCCAGACAACTCTTCCTCCTCTGCCCTGGCCGCCAACCCATTTTCCACACAGCAGAGAACATAAATCCAATCACATCACTCGCCAGCCTCAAGCGTCATTGGCTTCCCACTGTCCCAGGAACAAAACCCAAACTCCTGCACATGACCAGGCACTGCCTTTCTTGGCAGCCTTCTCACTGCCCGACCCCCCACCACCCTCTCCAGCCACATTTCCAGGAACCACCAAGCTGGGTCCTGCCTCCGGGCCTTTGCACGTGCTCGCCCCCTAGCTGGAACTCCCTCCGGCCCGCTCTGCAAAGCCTGCTCACTCCTCAGTCTTAGCTTAATGTCATTTCTTCAGGGGGTCTCCCTGATCCACCTGTCCAAAGCGCGGCGCACTTTCTAAAAGCGCTCTGTGATTTCCTCCGTGGCTGTCACCGTGTAGCCGTGGCTGTGTGTGACTGATCTCATGTCTCTCCCACCACACTTCAAGGGCCAAGAGGGCAAGACCTGTGGCAGCCTTGCACAGCAGAATATACTTGGACCCAGTCGGGCGCAGTGGCTCATGCCTGTAATCCCAGCACTCTGGGAGGCCAAGGCAGGCAGATCGTGAGGTCAAGAGATTGAGACCATCCTGGCCAACATGGGGAAACCCCATCTCTACTAAAAATACAAAAATTAGTTAGGCGTGGTAGTGCATGCCTGTAATCCCAGCTACTCAGGAGGCTAAGGCAGGAGAATCACTTGAACCTGGGAGGCAGAGGTTGCAGTGATCCAACATCATGCCACAGCACTCTAGCCTCGGGGACAGACTGAGACTCTGTCTCAAAAAAAAAAAAAAAAAGAATATACTTGGACACTCATTGGGACAGGCACACGGGACAGGCTGACATGTGATAAGAGAATCGGCCACTTCCTGGTGCACCCCCAACGCACCCCAGGCACAGCCACGTCCCCTCAGTCCACCATGGATGTCCCACCAAGGGACAGAGCCCTAATCTCACCTTCCTAGACACCTTCCTCCCTTCAATAATTCTCACCTCCTCCATGATCCCCCCCCCAAGAAGTTAACTCTCCTCAAACCACCATCTCAGCTGTCACATAATGTCATGCACACGGTCTATTTTTTCTACTAGA
The DNA here is from genome assembly GCA_036589455.1 of Ateles fusciceps. Taxonomy (NCBI): domain Eukaryota; kingdom Metazoa; phylum Chordata; class Mammalia; order Primates; family Atelidae; genus Ateles; species Ateles fusciceps. The sequence continues at coordinate 4,434,065 of JAZHEH010000196.1, forward strand.
TTTCTTTCATTTTATTTTGAGACAGGGTCTTGCTCTGTCACCCAAGCTGGAGTATAATGGTGCCATCACAGCTCACTATAGCCTCAAACTCACAGCCTCCAGTGATCCTCCAGCATCAGCCTCTCAAATAGCTGGGGCTACAGGCACGCACCACCACGTCCAGCTAATTTTTTTTTTTTTTGTAGAGATTTGGTCTATGTTGGCCAGGCTGGTCTCCAACTCACAGCCTCCAGTGATCCTCCTGCCTCAGCCTCCCACTTCGGATTACAGATATGAGCCGCCACGCCCAGCCTCTTCTAGATCTTTAACCATGAAAGACGGAAGCTGAAAACCGATTTTTCCACTCCCTCCCTTTGTTCAGTTCTTATGTACTTTGTATGTAGCACCCTATGTACGGGAGAGCCCTGATAAATATTATGACCTGACGCCTTCTTCACCTCCAGATAATTGAGACTGGATGGAAAGTTCCAATGTTTTGTTTGCACAAGTTATGCCAAGAAAGTTCAAGAGTTTGGTTAATTAGCACTAGTATCTGAAGATAAATTTTACATGTTCCATATAAAAACGATTTTAAACTTTTGTATCGTTTTTTTCGATATTTACAGGGCACCTGCTAGGGGCAAGGTTCTAATGCTACCACAATGGCCTGCGCGTGGCCTCTGACATCCCCCGGCTCAAACAGGAGGCGGCCTCGGCCTGGGCCTCCAGGGACCTTAGTGGCCTCCAGGGACCACCCTGGTCTGGCTTTGCCCAGGCCGCTGCCTTCCCTCCACTTGACGCTAAGCCTGGCTATGGGTTTCCAGGTTCACGTACTTGCAAGAAAGTTCAAATGAAGCCTGTGCTGCTGGAGAAATCTTGCGAGCCAACCATGCTGTTCTTGGAATCTGCAGCTTTTCAGGAAACTGCCTGGCACCGCAAGAACAGCTTATCAGCGCAAAGAAAACAGCATCCACTTCCTGTCCAGATATTCGCGGGGCACCCGCCATGGCCACGTGGTGTTGAAGGGCTGCTCAGCTGGGGCAGCAGAACGAACACAAAGCTTCTCCCCTTCCACACACGCCACACGACAGAGGATGTGACCCGGGGCCTGCACGGGGAAACGAGAGGGCCAGTGGAACCCAGATCTGCCTGGACCCCCTGACCCGCATCTTGACTTCTGGGGAGAAGCCAGCAGAACGCCTCTGCTCCCCGGGGAGACCCTACTCACTCACTTCTCAGTGCAGAGCGGGCAGGTCTAGAACAAGGAATGTGAACTTTCTGTTGTTACCAAATGGCTGTGCCCCATCAGGTTCAACCACAACCTGCTCACCTGGGAGGGTAACCTCCCAGGCAAGGGCTGAGGGAGAGGGGGACGCCTTTCTGTGCTGAGCTCTGAGATGTGGGGGAGATGCCCGACACCCTTAGCTCAGAAAGCCCAGAAACCTCACTGACTAGCTGCGTTTCGCACAGATGTTCTATTCACACAGAGGGACCCTGCAGAAGGCAGCCGCTCAGGGCCTCCGCTGCCCCCGCAGCCACACTCCTTAACACTGAAAAGAGTTAAGACGAAACTCCTTCCTACTAGCTGAACATCTCCGTTCACAATCTTCCCCAGGGCTGGGGCAGACTTTCCTGTTCCCCCAAGAAAGTCTCGTGCAAAGGGTCCTGAAAGCAGTGAAAGGAAAGCAAGCTGAGGCTCTACACACTTGAGCAGAACAGGTGAAACAGAAACGTTTAAGAGACAGAGTCTCACTCTGTTGCCCAGGCTGGAGCACAGTGGTTTTTCACCAGCGTGAACAGAGCACTATGGCCCCAAACTCCTGGGCACACGCGACCCTTCTGCCTCAGCCTCCCGCAGAGCTGGGAGTACAGGCATGTGCCATTGTGCCAGGCTTGAAAAATAGTTTAGAGATTATTTATTAATGTGATCTGCAAAGGCTGAGGAGGTTTGGAAAAGGTACTGGTTTTGAAATATTGGGAAATGAAAGCTTCACAATTTTAAAAGACACATGTCTGGAGATAACGTTCTCCATCTCTACAATTTTGTCATTTCAAAAAATGTTGTATAGGCCAGGTGTGGTGGCTCACACCTGCAATCCCAGCACCTTGAGAGGCCAAGGCAGGTGGATCACCTGAGATCAGGAGTTCAAGACCAGCTTGGCCAACATGGCAAAACCCTGTCTGTACTGAAAATACAAAAATTATCCAGGCGTGGTAGCAGGCGTCTGTAATCCCAGTTACTCGAGAGGCTAGGCAGGAGAATCAATTGAACCTGGGAGGCAGAGGTTGCAGTGAGCCAAGATCGTGCCACCGCACTCCAGCCTGGGTGACAGAGCAAGACTCTGTCTCAAAAAAAAAAAAAGTCATATAAACAAGACAGCCTGTGACTTTTGCGATTGGTTTTTTCTAATTCAAATAACACTCTGGAAATCCCTCCAGGATGTTGCCTCTATCACAAGCTCATTTCTTTTTATTGCTGAATAATATTCCATGGTTCAAGTGCATTACCATTTGTTTAGCAATTCACTCACACACAGAAGGACACTTGGGTTTTTTTTCCACATGGGGCTGTTACAAATAAAGCTGTTAGGAGCAATCGTGTACAGGTTTCCTTGTACTAAGTTCTCCTTTCTCTGAGATAAACACCCAAGAGGGCAATGACTGGGTCATCTGTTAGGAGGATGCTTCGTTTTTTAATAAACTGACAGGCTGTTTTCCGGAGAGGCTGTAGCACTTTGCACTCCCACCAGCAACGCAGGAGAGACCCAGTTTCTCAGCAGCCTCACCAGCCTCCGGTGGTACCATTCTGGCAGATGTGAAGTGGTGTCTCCTTGCAGTTTTAATTTGCATTTCCCTAGTGGCTAATGACGCTGAGTATCTTTTCATGTGCTTCTGGCCACGTGTATTAATAAATCCTCTTCAGCAAAAGGTGGCTTTTCGTGTCTTTTGCCAATTTGTGTGTTTTTTTGAGACAGAGTCTCGCTCTGTCACCCAGCCTGGAGTGCAGTGACGCAATCTTGGCTCACTGCAACCTTCCCCTCCTGGGTTCAAGCAAGTCTCCTGCCTCAGCCTCCCAAGTAGCTGAGACTACAGGTGCACAGCACCATGCTCAGCTAATTCTTGTATTTTTTATAGAGATGGGGTTTCATCATGTTGGCCAGGATGGTCTCGATCTCTTGACCTCATGATCCGCCCGCATCGGTTTCCCAAAGAGCTGGGATTACAGGCGTGAGCCACCGCGTCCGGCCCTTTTGCCTATCTTCTAGTTGGACTGACAGGGTTATTTTACTGACATGTTTGAGAGTTCCTTATCTGTATATATAGATGCTTTGCCGCGAGTAGTTTGCAAGTATTTTCTCCGTGTCTGGGGCTTGTCTTTTCATTCCTCCTACTCCCAGTGTTAGAGTCTTCTGTAGAGCGATGGTTTTTAACTTTGCTGACACCTAATGGATTGACTTTCCCTTTCACAGACTCTGCACTGGTATCACATCTAACACCTCTCTTCACCAAGCCCAAGGTTCCAAAGACTTTCTCCTATGTTTCCCAGAAAAGTCTTTGTTTTTAAGAGAGACTCTCACTCTGTCGCCCAGGCTGGAGTAAAGTGACATGATCTCGGCTCACTGAAACCTCTACCTCCAGGGCTCACGTGATCTCCCTGCCTCAACCTCCTGAGTTGCTGGGACTATAGGCACACATCACCATGTCTGGCTATTATTAATTATTATTATTTCTTTGTAGAGACGGGGGTCTCACTATGTTGCCAAGGCTGGTCTTGAACTCCTGGGCTCAAGACATTTATCCACCTTGGCCTCCCAAGTGCTGGGATTATAGGTGTGAGCCACCACGCCCAGCTAGAAAAGTCTTGTAATTGTACATCTTACATTTAAATCTGTTATCCAATCTGAAATAGTTTTTGTATATGCTGAGAGGCTGAGCTAAGGTCCACCTTTTCACCTACTCTGCCCCACGGCCTCGGCACTGCCGAGTGGCTCCCACGCCTCTATCCAAGCCAGGTGCCCACGCTTATGTGAGTCTATGCCTGGGGCTCCCTGCCAGCCCGCTGACCTCTCTGACAGCACCACACTCGGCGGAGGTCAACCAATGCCGTCTTGATGACTGTAACTTCACAGCAAGTCTCGAAGCTGGGCAGAAGGGCTCCTCCCACTTCACTCTTCTTTTGCAAAATTGCTCCAGCCATTCTATTCCAGTTCCTTTAACTTTCCATCGAAATTTCAGAACAAATCTTGTTTTATGCCATAAAAATTCTTGCTACGATCCACAATATATAATTTTAGTAACATTTTATTAATCTAGTAAATCCAAAATATAATGTCAACATTTATTAATAAAAATATTTTTAAAAGATATAAAAAAGTATTAAGGAACTTTTTTCATACTAAGCCTTAGCAATCCAGTGTGTATTTTACCCTTACCGCGTATCTTAATTTGGACCAGACACATCTCAAGTGCTCAGAAGCCAGCCCTGGTCTCAAGGCTCAGGGAATGCTTGTGGAAGCAGAAGGAGCATCTTCCCACTGGGCACGTGCCCTCGTCACAGTATCAAAAGCACTAAGGGAAAACTCACTAAAGGGAAAAAGCAAATGTATTTTCAAAAATATGTGCCGCAGAACCGTCCTGAAAGATGCTGTGTGGGCCTTCAGGGGCCTGTGGGCGGGGGGGGAGAGGGGACTCTGGCTAAGTCAACCTGTGAAACCCTACAGATTCCCACTCTGGAGTCACGACACACACCGGAGGAGAGGCCCCAAAAAGTCCCACAGCAACAATCTCTGTTGAGACTTTTTTTTTTTTTCAGAGTCTCACTTTGTCGCCCAGGCTAGAGTGCAATGGTTCGATCTAGGCTCACTGCAACCTCCGCCTCCCGGATTGAAGCGATTCTCCTGTCTCAGCCTCCAAAGCAGCTGGGACTACAGGCACACACCACCACGCCCAGCTAATTTTTGTATATTTAGTAGAGACAGGGTTTCACCATGTTGGCCAGGAGAGTCTCGATCTCTTGACTCGATTTCTAAGTCTGCCCACCTTGGCCTCCCAAAGTGCTGGGATTACAGTCGTGAGCCGCCGCGCCCAGCTGAGATGTGTTCTGTCTAGCAGGTTCCCAAATTTATTTGGGTAAAGAGCACCTTTTGCACACAGTGATGAATGTGCTAAAAAAGGATGGTCCACACTGCAAACCCCCGGGGTCAGCAGAGGGGCAGGGCCTGGCTTTGCTCCAAGAGGACCAGACGCCAGGCCCAGGGTGTGAGTCCGCGCCTGCTGCTTACCAGATGAGAGAGACCTCAGTGAGTCATGGCCCCTCCATGGGCCTCAGTATCCTCACCTTAGGATAAGACGGGGGGCCTAGGACTTACCGAGTGTCTTTTGGCTGGCACAACTTTCACATTTCAGCTCACTGTTACCGTCTCATAAAATAAGGACAAAACACAGATAGGGATGAGTAGACAGAGATTTTTAACCCAGCCTCCAAGGCTGTGATGAAATGGCATAATACAGCAACTCCTCCTCACTGCCTGCTACCCAGCGGTTAAAATGCATGCATTCTATAAGCCGGCCCGTAACTCCCTTTCTTTCTAGTCTCATTTCTCATTAAATATGCTTTCTTCCAGCCTCATCCAGGGGTCCCGCATGTCCCAGGAGTATTTGGGGGACCGTCCTTGGCCGCGCATTCCTCCCACAGGCCACCCCCCCGCCTCCTGCACCACCACCTCCGCCTCCGCCTGGGGTCACCCTCCCTGTCACTGTCCCTCTCGAGTAGCAGCTGCCATTATTAAAGCCACAGGCTGTCCCTGTCTGGGCTCACACCCCTCCTCCCCCACTGGAGTAAGCCCACAGGAGGCAGGGCAGGATTCCAGTTGCAGGCAACGGCACACCAGACGGAGACCTGGCAGGACCTGGCAGGGCTCAGTGGCTCCGTGTCGGACACCTCACTGCCCAAGGATGTGTCCAAGAGCCACTCACTGACCTCTGGTTCCCAATCTGGGACCTATAGGCCCACAGTGGGTCTTGAAAGTAGACATGAAGAGCCCAGTGTCCCTCTCCACGTGTCCTGAAACACAACAGACACGAACAGGGGTCCTCTGCCGTTAGCACTGATGGTCAACCAGCAGCCTCCTTCCCTGGGACGGCTGCCGCTCCTCCAGACTGTATCACCTCGCCAGCATCCAGGCTCAAGACATGGGAACACAAGGGGTGCTCTGACAGGCTCTGCTGAGTGCGGTCTCTCCTGCAGCCGGCCGGCCTCCACCTGCACAACAGCGCACACCTGTGTGCCAGGACCCTCCTAGGCCCGGCCTGGCCCATCGGCAAGGAAAGCCCCAGGACACAATGGAACATCGGGACCTTTTATTTCCGAGTCTTTTTGTCTTTTCTAAAATAATGTTTATTCTATACAAAGCAAATAGCTATTACATAACTATAAATAGTTCAAGGTTTTCTTTGACTATTTGTTTTACGATTTATCTTCTTTTCTCACTTTCTGAACCTCTTGGTTTCATCAAAATGCTACCTATGCCGGGCATGGTGGCTCTCGCCTGTAATCCCAGCACTTTGTGAGGCCGAGGCAGGCGGATCCCCCTGAGGTCGGGAGTTCAAGATCAGCCCGACCAACATGGTGAAACCCTGTCTCTACTAAAAATACAAAAATTAGCCCGGCATAGTGGCAGGCACCTGTAATCCCAGCTACTCGGGAGGCTGAGGCAGGAGAATCGCATGAGCCAGGGAGGCGGAGGTCACAGTGAGCAGAGACCATGCCATTGCACTCCAGCCTGAGTGACAGTGAGACTCCGTCTCAAAAAAAAAAAAAGTTATCTAAATAAATGCCTTTAAAAAAAACAAAAAGTGCCCCTTCTCCACGCCCCATTTTCTATCCCATTCTCCAGGGAGGCCATTCGAGCCTCTGTCTTTCTGCTGTATCTGCTTCTGCACCTCAAAATAACGCGCTTCTCTCAGATGCCTCATTTCTCAAAGCTGGATCTTGCATTTTTACCTCTTCTCACGGCAGATGAAGGGCTGGCTTTCTTAGCCTCTTCCTCTCCCCCTCATTTCCCAATCTGATTATAATTAAATTGATGTCTATATTATGACTCTGAAAATATTATTGGCTGCCTTAAGAAGTTCATTATTAATACATCTTTTCTTCAAAAGAAAAATTAATAAATGAACTTAAGTTCATCATCAATAACTTTAAAGTTAATTGATTTGTTATTTTTACTTAGGCTTTACTTTTTGTAATTTTAATTTTTTTGACACGTAATCGATTGTACCTATTTATGGGGTACAAATCGATGCTTACAGTGGGTAGTGAGCAGATCCAGAACAAGCATATCCGTCATCGCAAACAGGGATCATGTCTGTGTGTCAGGAACGTTCAACACGCCGTGCTTACATTTTGCTTCCTACTGTTGTGTGGGTCAGAGGCAGAGGTTGGGGGCGGGAGGGCCAAGGAGAGGGTAAAGTGCACACTGCTGGGCACGCAGAACCACTGGATTTGGCTGGACGAGAGCACCGTTATTTAGTGAGATTAGAAAGAAAGGGCATTACAGCCAGTTTCTAAAACCATTAGGCGGCTTCATGTGCACGAGGACTGTTTTTTTGAGATGGAGTTTTGCTCTCATCACCCAGGCTGGAGTGAAGTAGTGCGATCAGGTTCAAGCAATTCTCTGCCTCAGCCTCCCGAGCAGCTGGTACTACAGGTGCCCGCCACCAAGCCTGGGTAATTTTTATAAATTTAGTAGAGACGGGGGTTTCACCATCGTGGCCAGGCTGGTCTTGAACTCTGACCTTGTGATCCACCCGCCTCGGCCTCCCAAAGTGCTGGGATGACAGGTGTGAGCCACCGCACCCGGCCCACGTGGCTTTTGTCTTTGCTGCCTGTGTGCAGTTTCGCGCGCTGCCATGTGCACAGGCCCTGGTGCTGGTGGGGGTGGGAGGGGAAGGCACCCATGGCCACATCTTCACACCCTGCGATGGCTTCTCCTTACGGCTTTTCACCGGCTCAGACCAATGAGCTGGCCCAGGGGTTCCGCTGTGCTTCCTAGCACTCCCCTCCTTGTCCCATGCCCTCGAAGTCTACCCAAGCTGCATCCTGGGCCGCCCCTTCCCCATCACCCTTGGGCCCCGGTTCCCTCTCCTGCACGTGGAGCTGTTTCCTGAGCCTCACTGCTTCCGTTTCCTTAGTTTACTCCCCACCTCTGGAAAGAGCATTTTCCTGTAGTTTCTGTAGGAGAGCACATGGGGGTGTATCTTGTGGGAGGATGTGTCATGTCTGTGAATGTTCTTATTCTACCCCCACACCTCAGTTGGGCTGCCTGGGTACACGGTCACTGGTCACTGTCACTCCAAATGCCCAATGTCCAAAGAAGGACTCCATGGTCCATCAGCTTCCAGAGTCGTGGCCGATGCACCTATATCATTCCTTCCAGCAAATCTCTTCCGTGCAGCTCTCTACCTCCAGAATCTTTCGGAAGTTTTGTTCTAGCTCCTGCGACCTGAAATTCTGTGACCTGCTCTGATGCTGCGCACTGACTGGGCCTTCATCCCGGCACCACGTCCTCAGCCCCCCGCGTTTTCTTGGACTGTTTATGATTTCTTCTCTGTTCTCACCTTCTGAACTCTTAGTTTCATCAACGATGATATCTATATTTCTCATGTTCACATCTGGTTCTTTAAGAGAGAGAGAAAGGTGTGCACTCTACCACCTTAAAATGGAAACGGTGCTGGGCTCGGTGGTTTACACCTCTACTCCCAGCAGTTTGGGAGATGGAGGCGGGAGGATCACTGAAGCCCAGGAATTTGAGACCAGCTTGAGTAACATGGAGAAACCCCATCTCTACAAAAGACACAAAAAATAGCCAGGCATGGTGACACACGCCCGTAGTCCCAGCTACTCAGGAGGCCGAGGTGGGGGAGACTGCTTGAACTCAGGAGGTACAAGTTGCAGTGAGCTGAGATGGAGATCACACCACTGCCCTCCAGCCTAGGTGATGAAGCAAGACTGTCTCAAAAAAAAAAAAAAAAAGCAAACTGAGGCAGTATAGACTCCACCACACTGATGGGTGCTCCAACTGGCTGTCCTGTGTTTGTTTAACAAAGAAAGGGTGGGAGGACTGATTCCTACTTAATGATCAGGTTTGTGTGACCCCAGAGGGCTTGGATGGTGGAGAGGCTGTGAGTGCCGGCTTAGCTTAGGTATTTTACAAAGCAGGTTCTGACGCATTCTCAGCGTGAGGTCAGGGAGAGCACTACAGAGGGAACGAGAAGAGGCAGAGAGCAAAGCCTGGAGAGGGGGACAGGGACCCCGGGAGACAAGAGGAATCCAGATGACAGGACCGCCTGCCAGTCAGAGTAGAGGTGGTTGCTCAGAACAAGGACCCTGTTGACCTCGTGCCTAGTGAGGCGCTACAACAGCATTTATGGTTTTGGTCACAATAAAAGGCAAACCTACTATAACTACCATATACGCGCGCGTGTGTGTGTGTAGAAACTTACACAAGGCCAGAGGCCCAGAGGGTTCTGAGACACCTGGAACACCCCTTCTCAAAAGCAGACTCTTGGTCCGGTGAGTGGGAAGTCACATTGACGTCCTGCAGGCCCAACCCCATCAGGAATGACGGACCCGGACTGACACTGAGCTTGCCTGGAGCCGCACCATTTGGTCAAGGTTTACTGATGATGCTTGTAACAGGTCAACACTCAGAGCTGGCCGGTGGAGACCCAGACCATGGCGAACAACGGGATCAGTCACACGGGGCCAGGAACAGACGGTGCATCTCATCATCTCTGAGAAAGCCAGGTTCCAGCCGTCTGTGCTCATCAGACCCCATGGGCTTGGAGGGCTCCAGGCCAGGGTAGAGATCTCCGCTTCTCCTGCTCTGAGCAGGAGTCATGCAGGATGAGTGGCTTCAGCGGGACCCCGCCCAGTCCAAGCTCCTCCATACGCTAAGTCATCCTTACTGCCTCCTCTGGAAACCCCTTCTGCCCTGGAGGGTCCCTCTCCTGCATGCTCCCGCCCAAGCCCGTTTGCTATCTGCACCTCCCCCTCCACAGCCTCCACAGGTGGTACCCCAAGCTGGCTACCTGGACCTCCCTCCCTCTGGATATAGCACTTCCCCACACCCCCACCTCCCAAGCCAGCCTCCTGGCGGCGCCTTGCCCTCCCCAGGCCCCAGAGGCAGCTCCACCTGGCGCCTGGAACCAGGAGCGGCCAGGCTCTTTGAGTTTTGCCAGTATCCCCCGCGAAAGTGTTTCCTAAAACGCTACTCTCTGCATTTTGGCTGACAGCATAAACTGTTCATATCTGTTTTAAACAGCTGCAAGGGACAACATTTCCAGCATACTGTAAATATTGACTTAAAATAGAACTGCCATTTCACTCTTGGAAACCTATCTACCAGAATCTAGGCACGACAACGTGACAGCCACGGCCATCTATTTACAATGGACATGAGCAGGCTCTTCTTTAAGGGCCAGAAAGTGTCCCTTTCTTCCTCCAGGAACTCCTATTTCTGTTACTACAAAATGCAAACCCGGCGTCATATAGCTGTGCTTGAAATTACTCTATTGATTCCCCCCACTGTAACTTTTTGCAACACAAACATGCATATAAATTGAATTTGTCTTGATTTTCTACAACCACGGGGTTGTGCTAACTTCTCCTGGATTGAACTGTCATTGCAGTACACTCGTGTGTGCTCGATGGTGGTGGTACATTCTGAGAAATGCACTGCTGTGGGATTTTGTTATTGTGCAAACATGATAGAGCGTGCATACACAACCCTAGATGGCACAGCCTACTACACACCCAGGCTGCATACACAACCCTAGATGGCACAGCCTACTACACACCCAGAGCGTGCATACACAACCCTAGATGGCACAGCCTACTACACACCCAGGCTGCATACACAACCCTAGATGGCACAGCCTACTACACACCCAGAGCGTGCATACACAACCCTAGATGGCACAGCCTACTACACACCCAGAGCGTGCATACACAACCCTAGATGGCACAGCCTACTACACACCCAGGCTGCATACACAACCCTAGATGGTACAGCCTACTACACACCCAGGCTGCATACACAACCCTAGATGGCACAGCCTACTACACACCCAGAGCGTGCATACACAACCCTAGATGGCACAGCCTACTACACACCCAGAGCGTGCATACACAACCCTAGATGGTACAGCCTACTACACACCCAGAGCGTGCATACACAACCCTAGATGGTACAGCCTACTACACACCGAGGCTGCATACACAACCCTAGATGGTACAGCCTACTACACACCCAGGCTGCATACACAACCCTAGATGGCACAGCCTACTACACACCCAGAGCGTGCATACACAACCCTAGATGGCACAGCCTACTACACACCCAGAGCGTGCATACACAACCCTAGATGGTACAGCCTACTACACACCGAGGCTGCATACACAACCCTAGATGGCACAGCCTACTACACACCCAGAGCGTGCATACACAACCCTAGATGGCACAGCCTACTACACACCCAGGCTGCATACACAACCCTAGATGGAACAGCCTACTACACACCCAGAGCGTGCATACACAACCCTAGATGGCACAGCCTACTACACACCCAGAGCGTGCATACACAACCCTAGATGGCACAGCCTACTACACACCCAGAGCGTGCATACACAACCCTAGATGGTACAGCCTACTACACACCCAGGCTGCATACACAACCCTAGATGGTACAGCCTACTACACACCCAGGCTGCATACACAACCCTAGATGGTACAGCCTACTACACACCCAGAGCGTGCATACACAACCCTAGATGGTACAGCCTACTACACACCCAGAGCGTGCATACACAACCCTAGATGGTACAGCCTACTACACACCCAGGCTGCATACACAACCCTAGATGGTACAGCCTACTACACACCCAGAGCGTGCATACACAACCCTAGATGGCACAGCCTACTACACACCCAGAGCATGCATACACAACCCTAGATGGTACAGCCTACTACACACCCAGGCTGCATACACAACCCTAGATAGTACAGCCTACTACACACCCAGGCTGCATACACAACCCTAGATGGTACAGCCTACTACACACCCAGGCTGCATACACAACCCTAGATGGCACAGCCTACTACACACCCAGGCTGCATACACAACCCTAGATGGCACAGCCTACTACACACCCAGGCTGCATACACAACCCTAGATGGTACAGCCTACTACACACCCAGGCTGCATACACAACCCTAGATGGTACAGCCTACTATACACCCAGGCTGCATACATAACCCTAGATGGCACAGCCTACTACACACCCAGGCTGCATACACAACCCTAGATGGTACAGCCTACTACACACCCAGGCTGCATACACAACCCTAGATGGCACAGCCTACTACACACCCAGGCTGCATACACAACCCTAGATGGTACAGCCTACTACACACCCAGAGCGTGCATACACAACCCTAGATGGCACAGCCTACTACACACCCAGAGCGTGCATACACAACCCTAGATGGCACAGCCTACTACACACCCAGAGCGTGCATACACAACCCTGGATGGTACAGCCTACTACACACCCAGGCTACAAACCTGTACAGCACTTGACTATACACAATACTGTAGGCACCTGTAACATTACAGTGTTTGTTTATCTAAACATACCTCAACACGGAAAAGGTACAGTAAAAATACGGTACTGTGATCTTGGGGACCAGCATCATATAGGCGGTCCACCTCGAACAAAATCTCCTTATGTGGTGAGACTACAACCGAAACACCACCAATCAAAACAGGAACAGTCTGCGCTTTGACAAACATCATCTAACATAAAAGCTGTGTTCATAGAAGAGAAAGGGCTCCCCCCGCCCCAATCAGTTCATATATCATGGACAAATGCTCACCTCTGTCCCTATTCCTCTTTCTAGAAATGTGAGCGCAGAGAAGCCAGTTCCAGAAATAAGGAGATGAGGGTAGAAGAGGCTTGGTCACAGCAGAGTCCCCCGGTGCTGAGTTCCGAGCCAGAATTCATCAACAATCACCATGAACGCCGCTGGCAGAGGCTACCGCATACTGCAGGCCTGTGGCCCATGGGGAGCCACTCCCCCAACACCCTCACACGTGCTGGGACCCCACGGTTCCCACACCCCTGGGCCCGTGATTGCAAGAGGGACCTTTCCTTAGGAGGAGCCTTTTGAGGAGTGGACGTGGGCCCAGGGCAGGGGTTTCTCCCACTCTGAGTGGGAGTTTGAAGATGTCTGGTCTACAGGGCCCCTGAGTCCCTCAGGTCACCCCCCACACCCAGGACATAGCCGCCACCTGCACTTCAGTAAACAGCAACTCCAGTCACCCACCACGCATTTCCCAACCAAACCAGCAGCAGGCCTGCCTGGCTCTGGAGCTGGCTCTGTGCTGCCCCGTCTCCCCTTCTGCCTCCAAGCTATGTGGAGTGGAATCAGGTGCGGCCTGGGATTCTTGTGATGCCAGCTCCATCCCCACCACTGCTCAAAGCCCCTCAGCTCCATCCCACCACTGCTCAAAGCCCCTCAGCTCCATCCCACCACTGCTCAAAGCCCCTCACCTCCATCCCACCACTGTTCTGTCCCACCACTGCTCAAAGCCCCTCAGTGGCATCCACGAGGCACTCAGAATAAAATCTCTGCTGGGTGCCTAGCCCCTGCTGCCCCGCCTGCACGGCCACACTGGCCTGTCCCATCCTGGGCTCATCCCACTCCAGGGCCTTTGCACTTGCCACCATCTGCCTGGTAGGGCAGGCACCACCCTGCCCCAGTTCCAAAAGAGGCTCCCTCACAGCACTGGTCTGCACTGGGGCCCCTCCTCACACAGCCCCTTCTAGTCCCACCCCCAGGTGCCCCATCCCTGGCCCCCCCCCCACCTGCCTGCCCCCCTTCCTTTCTTCATGCTCTTCCCACCGCCTTAACTGAGAGTTTATGATTTCTGTCTACACCACCTTCCGCCTGCCCCCCCCCCCCCCACCCACCAGAACATCAGGTCCCCCAGGTGTAAGGTGTAGCCCTCTCTCCCGTCCACTACAGCTTGGGGCATGTAACGGCTGTTCAATAAACACTGGTGGAAAGAATGAATGAACGGCCGAATGAATGAATATCTACGCACACCAGCACTGTGAGGTGAGGTGAGCTGAGCAGGGGCATTCACACTTTGCAAATGAGGAACGGAGTATGAGAAAGCATTTAGGTCTCTGCTCGCCATCCCAGCCTCTGAGCACACGGGGGAAGACACCGTTGCCTTAAATCTCCCTTCACTCTGCAAAATGGCAGGACTGTTCTTTCCTCGCCCTCTGCAGATAATGACATCAAAAATGGTATGAGAGCCACATGCTAAGTGAGCAGAGTTATTTGTCAAATAGAATTATTCCAAGACAAGCTAGCAGCCTTCCAACTACAGTTGATTATTGTATTTATTTATTTGTCTTCTGGAGAAAAAACCATCCCGCCTGCTTCCAAAATGGGACATACTAGTTTATTCTTTGCCGGCTACTTTGCTGCAAAAAGTTTGAATCACAGATCTAAGAAGAAAAACAAACTATAAAAAAAAAAATTATTTTTTTCTTTTGAAAATCTAAATTATAGAACTAGTACTTCTTAATCTTTCGCCATGAGGCAGCGATATCGGGCAATCTGGGGAAGGAGTGAAGCAGTGAAAACGTGGAACATGTGAAAATGTCCGAGCTTGAAACAAAATATGGTAGCGGTGTGTGCACCGGGGTGGGGATCACCTCCCTCTTCAAAAGCGTTTACACCACTGTCTTCTCCCAGGAGAACTGTCACTGCTGCCTTTTAGAGTTCATCACAAAACCACTGGTGCCTTTACATGTCATTCGTAAAAACACCTTCAGGAACCAAGCTGGGTTGTCCAAATTCACTTGAGTCTGGCTTAAGCAAATATGGTTTTTTAAAACAAGGTTGGCAGCTTTAAATACACACATAGGTCCACGTGTCTCTGATCACACACTTGTTTCTACCGTTTTAAACTCTCTTTGGGGGCTTGGGGGGTGAGGGACAATTTCTGGGCATTTGTGGGGAAAAACCCATCCACTACCTCACGGGCTTAAGGAAGGCAAATGAGTGATAACTCTAACCACCAGGTAGTGGTATTTATTTCCACGAGTTTTCGTTTCTGTCTTCTCAAGCTGACCCCTGCGTGAACACCTCCCCCTCTCGCCGGCGGCCGCACGTGGCCCCCGTCCCCCACCTGTCCGCGCGAGGCGGGCCTCACCTGAGCGGCGGGCGCGCCCAGTCCCCGCACGGCCACCCACCCCGGGCAGGCGCGCGTCACCCGCTCCATCCACCTCGCTACCTTCTCTCTGCCACCAAAAGGCTTATGAAAATAAGGCGCAGGGGGCCTGGGGGACCCATCACCCGGACTCAGCTTTTCTAAACGTGGGGGTGGGGTCCAGGGACCCTCCCGTGCGCCCCGCACGGGCTGTTCCCGAGGGCGGGGACAGCGACATCCCCGAGGCCTTCGGCGACGAAGCCGCCCGGGGACGGGGGCCGCGGGGCCACGGGCCGGGGGCGGCGGAGACCCGCGCCGCGCCCACGGGCGAAGGCAGCCCGGCAGCTCCGCGGCTCCACGCTGGGCTGGGCCGGGCCGCGGGCGGCGGGGGCGCAAGGCCGGGGGCGGGGCGCTGGGCCCAGCCAGGAGCGCCCGCGGCGGCGGGACCCGGCGGGCGGGCGGCGCGCAGGGCGATCCCGGAGCGGCTCCGGGAAATCCAGCCGGGTTTTGACTCCGATCGCCAACGGTGCCCGCAGCCGGCGAATGTAACAAGAACAGTCGGCATGGCGGCTGGACCGGGGCGGCGCGCGGCGGCCGGGCGCGGGGGGCGGGGGGCGCCAGGTCCGGGGCGCGCCGGGGCTCGCGGGGCGGCCGGCGTGGGCCGGGACGGGCGGGGCGCGCGCCGGGGCGGGCGGCAGGCGCGGGGCCCAGAGCTTTACCTGCCTTTGGAATGTGCAGAGCGGGATCGGATCCGGACTCCGGGTTGCGATCCGCTCCGGAAACTGCGCAGCACCGGAAGCCGGGGGGCGGTGGCGGGGCATGGCGGGACTTGTAGTTTGCGTCCGGGTGCGGGGGGAGCGGGCGAGACGGGGGCGCGCGCGAGACGGTGGCGCGGCTGGCGAGGCCTGCGGGTGGGACTGCGGGATGTGTGCGGCGTGGACGGGGCAGCGGGCGCTCGTGCGGCGGGTCTGGCAGGAGGGAATTCCGCGCGCGGCCCCCTCCCACGTGGCACGGTCCCGCCGCCCACGCGCGCGGGCAGCTCCCCCCTCCGTCTCTCCTCGGACGCGTTTCTTGCGGGGTTGGGCAGTGGTGGCGGTGGGTGGGGTCGAGTTTTTCTCTGGAGCAGGCCTGGGACTTGCCCCCACTCACGGTGGCCTCTGGATTTGGCCGGCGGGGTGGGCTTTGGGACACGAGCTCTGTGCCCGCGAGGTGCCGGGAGGGGAGTCCGGCCGGACGGGCTCGGCCACGGGACGGGCGAGCACTGGGCCAGCCGCGGGCCTGGCTCTAGGTTCTTCCCTGGGGGGCCTGTGTGGCCTCTCTTGACCCCCCTCCGCCTAGTGTGTGTGCCATCACAAAACTTTGAGACGGAGAAGCGACAGACCTTTCACCTTAGTCCTGGCCGCCCACATTCGGAGAGGCAGACTGTCTTGTTCATTGCTGTCTGGCAGAAAACCTCCATTCAGAAAGAGAGTGTTGAACCGGGGCAACGATTTGAAATTGGTACTACAAAAGGGCTCTTTTCCTTCTTGTATGTGAGGCTCTCAGGAATCAGTAAGTTTATAAATATGTATATAGAAACATGAGCAAAGCAAATGGATGGACAGTACGTAGGAAATTCGATGACTCTTAAGTATATAAGAAGCTATTCAACTACGCCGAAGTAAGAGAAAAAACAAAGTCACTGTGAGATCATTTTTATTAGATTAGCAAAGATTTTTTTAAAAGTTTAATACAGCCTGGACAACATAGGCAGACCCTGTCTCTAAAAACCTTAGCCGGGCTCAGTGGCACGCGCCTATAATCTCAGGTACTCAGGAGGCTGGGGCAGGAGGGTCACTTGAGTCTCACAGTTTGAGGCTGCAGTGAGCTGTGATCGTGCCACTGCACTCCAGCCTGAGCAACAAAACCAGCGAGACTTTGCCTCAAAAAAAAGTTTGCATTTTGAAGAAACTAGAGAAACAAGCTCTCTCCTCCTTTGCTGGTAGGAGAAAAAATTAGTATAGCTTCCATTCAGATAATTTGTGGATATCCATAAAAATTCTAAATGCACATAGCCTTTGACCCACACGCAGGATTGATGCCAGAGACGGACTTGCTTGCATGAATGTGAGATGTATATGGTTAGTCATAACCACGTGCCATCCCATGGGAAGTGTTGCACCTGGGCACGTCTGTAGGGTGCAGCGCCGGGCAGCCGGAGGCAGAGTGGGCAAGTGTTACTCTGTTAAGGCTGGGTTCTCTGCCTGGCCCAGCAGTCAGCAGTGGCTTCTGTGTTGCCCTATGCTAGGCCGTCGCATGGCCCCCCAGACCTTCCTGGAGCCTCCCCCCACGTCCACGGTCTCCCTGCTTGTCCCCACCTGGGACATCACGCCTCCCCTCCAGCCTCCTGTCCCTCAAGCCTGTTCCCAAGGCCTTCCGCACTCCATCTTCAAACACTTCCCAGGCTTTCCACAACCTTCTCTGTATTCAGGTCTCCGCCCAGCCCCACTCCCACCACCACCACGACAGCTAATGGACACTTCCTCTACACACACCGCTGGTGACCTCACTGACCGTTCCAAAATGGCCAGATGACTGGTTCTCTGGGCCTCAGCACATGAAATAGTCCTCGGTATACATGAATAAAAGGTTGTTCATAGAAAAAATCGACAGGTTCACGGCAAGGGCAAATTAAGTAAACAAAAGACGTCCACCCACCCTAAGCCGTTTCTCCTAATTCTACATAAAGCCCAGGGCTGGAATTCACTTACATGACAATCGTCATGTCAAGAGGATTCTCAGTGTGTCCACTATAATCCTTCAATACAGTCTAGAAATAATATCTCTTAAGGCAGATTCATCTCCAAAATTTTAATGTAAGAAAAAAAGTTTTGTTGCTTAAGTTGTCATATTTTCATTATTAACAACTAATTTGGCCAGGCGCGGTGGCTCATGCCTGTAATCCCAGCACTTTGGGAGGCTGAGGTGGGCGGATCATCTGAGGCCAGGAGTTCGAGACCAGCCTGGCCAACGTGGTGAAACCCCATCTCTACTAAAAATACAAAAATTAGTCAGGCGTGGTGGTGGGCACCTGTAACCCCTGCTATTCAAGGATGCTGAAACAGAATCGCTTGAGCTCAAGAGGCGGAGGCTGCAGTGAGCCGAGATCATGTCACTGCACTCCAGCCCCTGGGCAACAGAGTGAGAGTCCGTCTCAAAAAAAAAAGAAAGAAAGGAAGACAGAAAAACACAAATGCAACATACAACTTTGAATAATGGGCAGAAAAAAAAAAAAGAAAAACATCTATAAAGGTTGTTACTGGGGAAAATGGGAAATTTGAACATGAACAATGATACCGGATACTGAAGTACTGTGTGTATTACATCAGTGTTAAATTTCCCAAGGGGGGTCATTGTAGTGAAAGTATGATAGCCAGGGCCAATCACTGTTCTCAGAAAAGCATTCTGAAGGATTTAGGGTGAAATATCATGATATCTGCAAACACTACAGATAGAGACCGAGAGAGAGCAGAAGTTGCAGAATTGGTGAATCTATATGGGTTATTCTGTAGGTGTGGAAAAAAAATAAGTTGAAAATTTAAAAACCAACAGACAAGAGATTCCATGGCTATCAGTGAATTTCCTTGTGAACACTTAATTCTTCCTGCGCAGATACTAGATGGGATTAAGATGTAATTAATCACTGACGGCTACGCCCGCAGTCCTGTGGATGGCCTTAGATCAGTGCTTTTCCAATTAGCATGTCTCCTCGGCTCTGGTTTTCTTGCAATTTAAATACAAACTTACTCCTATGTAAACCATGATAGACATCCTTAATCACTTCTCCAGCTACCTCCAGCTTTTAATTTAAAAAAAAAATTGGCTGATTTTCCTCATAAAGAGGGAAGTCTGATCATCAGCAAATAAGTTAATTCCTACTAAGTATGAAACACTGACTCTCACTTTATGCTATTCTCACCCAAAACAGGCAGAATTAGAGTTCAAAAAAGACCATATATCCTTGAAGAGTCACCACTGACCTTATTCACTGGCGTGGGCCTTATGGCACAGTCACCAGGTTAGGGACAAGCTTCACATCCGCTCACATACCCACAAATTAGGGGATGGTATATCTGGACTATTTGGTAGATGTTTATTATAGGAGTATGTAGATTTTCCACAGAGTGCTGTTATGTGATTTGAGTCTGGGCCCTGCCTCTGACCTCCTCAGTGATTTCTCCCAGTTCCAGGAGACCAGCCTTTTCCTCATGATAGTCTGGTGGTTTTTAAACATTTGTTTAACTCAGCAAATGAAATGTATCATGTGCCTGACACTGCTATACCAGTTTTTTTATATATAAAATTATTAAAAATTTTTGGCCAGGCGTGGTGGTTCATGCCTGTAATCCCAGCACTTTGGGAGGCCAAGGCAGGTGGATCACTTGAGGTCAGGAGTTCGAGACCAGCCTGGCCAACGTGGTGAAACCACGTCTCTACTAAAAACACAAAAATTAGCTGAGTGTGGTGGCAGGCGCCTGTAATCCCAGCTTCTTGGGAGGCTGAGGAAGGAGAATTGTTTGAACTCAGGAGGCAGAGATTGCAGTGAGCCAAGATCGTGCCATTGCCCTCCAGCCTGGGTGACCACGCCCAGTCTCTCTTTCATATAAAAGCTGTGCTTGCTACCCAGCTAGGCTATAAATTAATAAATCCCCTGGACTTAGTGCAGTGCTCCGCCTGGTCCAGCAATGCTGATCACCAGCTGATAACCCTTCTGTGAAGGTGCCCAAGGTCCCTGCACATCCAACTTTATAATTATCAATGACATTAATGTAGATATATAAATACATAGGCAACCAGTTTTGAATGCCTGTCACAGCAGCATGTGACTCACAGTTTCCACCGTGGGCAGTCACGGTGTGGAGCTGGGGAAGGTCAGCGGAGGAAAGCTGATGTTTCGAGGTCACCATTGAGAAGGAGGGTCTGGCCTCGGCAGCTTTCTCTCCAGGGGGATCACCGTGCTGTGTCAGCCATCCTGGTGTCTAGCCCCCTTTGGTGAGTGAGTTGCATTTTAAAAATAAACTTTATTGACATAGACACGCATCTCCCTGTCTTTGTAGGGGCGCTAAGGTCAAAACAGCATGTGGCCATCCCCCTCCAGTGGCCTGCTCTGTCCCCAGCACCGGGTCCTGGGTGAGGGGCGTGAGGTAGATGGAAGCAAAGCTGCTGTCTGTGCTCACGTTAGGGTCATCAGCTGAGCGTCTTCCTTGCTCCGCTAGGTGGGCAGTGACTGTACGAAGCCCTGGGGGATACAGGAAATGAGAGCAATGACAGACAGCGAAGCTGGAGAGCCGGAGGCCTGTGCCACGCCGCTGTGAGCATGGCACTTCTGCACTCATGGAGGAGCTCCTTCGTGGAGAAGGCAGAGCTTGAGTTGGGTTAGACCATTCGAAGAGCAAGTGTGAACTGCTGGGCACGAGGACACATGCTCCAGGACGACCGAGGGTGGTTGAGCTGGCTTAATCTGGGCAGTGTAGAACACACTGGCAACAACACAGCACTCACCTGGAGGTGATCAGCTTCCGAAAGTTGGTAAATTAGGAAAAGCTTGGCCTCCAGCCACTCAATCCAGCCTCCTCCCAGAGCATCAGCACAAAGTGGGTCCCACTGGCCACACGGAGGAAGCAACAGTTGAATCACTGGGTCCTGAACCACTTCTAACAAGAGGCGCTGCCATCACCACCTTGCGGTGCCCCGTAAATGGAGCAGAAGACCTGGAACACAGCTGGGAAGCATCAGGCTCCCTCTGAGGGTCTACACTGTGTCTAGTGGGTGGGCGGGACAGCTGAGAGGAAGAGTCGGGGGCGTGGGAGTAGGAGGCTGGGCCTGTCCAGTAGCTTTCTCCAGGACCCCGGTTCTCCATGTGCTCTGGTGTCTGGGCACTGCAGAGGAAATGAAGGCTGATGGAGACCATGGGAACTGATGACCACGAAGGAGGCAAGATGCCTGCATGGGGTCCCGCAAGACAAGTCTGTGACCCCCAACTCCAATGCCTCCACGCCAGAACCCCTGTGAGCCCCATGCACATGCAGACGCCATTGCACCCGTGGCTGAGCTGGGTACCAGTCCCCCTCTGCATGCACATGGGCCACCCACCGGGGTGCGGAATGGACAACGACGTCCTAGCATGGAAGAACGCTTCCCCTCACCCAGGTGAAGAGAGCTCCTCAGAAGGTCCCTATGCACCACGTGGGGGGCACGGCTGCCCTTCATAGGGGCCACTGACACACACCCTTGTGTGGGCTTCGTGCTCCTGTTCCACTCCCTCGGCCGGACCTTGGCACTCTATTGGCCCTTCCCAGGTGTGTCACCCTCAGGCCACCGCATACCGGGCTCTGCCGCTGGGGGAGCCCAGGACAACAGTCCCTGATGTGTAGCATCCACAATTCACCCTGACCCAAGGGTCACTGGAAACACTTTTTTTTTTCAAGCCAGAGTCTCACTCTGTCTCCCAGGCAGGAGTGCAATGGTGAGATCTCGGCTCACTGCAACCTCCACCTCCCAGCTTCAAGCAATTCTCTTGCCTCAACCTCCCAAGTAGCTGGGATCACAGGCTCGCGCCACCACACCTGGCTAATTTTTATATTTTAAGTAGAGATGGGGTTTCACCATGTTGGCCAGGCTGGTTTCGAACTCCTGACCTCAGATGATCTGTCCACCTCCGCCTCCCAAAGTGCTAGGATTACAGGCGTGAGCCACTGCGCCCAGCTCACTGGAGAGACTTTCTATAGTAAACAATTTTAGCCCCAGGCCTAGAAAGGGTACTAAATGGCTTAAAATCACATAAGAAGCACATTAGGAAAGCCCTCTGCAAACAACAAAGCAAGGACTAATAAGGCGATGGCCACCTCTTCTTTTAATTTTTAAATTTTCATTTATTTATTATTTTGAGATGGAGTCTCTTTGCCTAGACTGGAGTGCAGTGGCGTGATCTTGGCTCACCGCAACCTCCACCTCCTGGGTTCAAGCAATTCTCCTGCCTTAGCCTCCCAAGTAGCTGGGACTATAAGCATGCACCACCACACCTGGCTAATTTCTGTATTTTTAGTAGACACGAGGTTTCATCATGTTAGCCAGGCTGTTCTTGAACTCCTGACCTCAAGTGATGCCTTGCCTCAGCCTCCCAAAGTGCTGGGATTACAGGCGTGAGCCACCGTGCCCAGCCTGCCTCTTCTTTGACGTTAATTGACTGTGATGGTTGGTCACTTGCAGTGACCTGATGAAGGGGACAGTAAGAGAAGACCTGAGGCTTCCAGGACAGAATAGGACTCGAGAAAAACAACGTGTAGTGTTCCATGTGCACATTTATTTATTTCAAAGATTGTTTGTGTTCCAGCCACATCTTCTCCAAAGGAGCCCACCCAGCCTGTGCACAGGCAAGGTGCAGGGCTGTCTTCAGCATTTAAAGTGCTACTGAGGAATACAGTCATCGTCACGAAAGTTCATCACTGCACTCCTGCGTCAGGCCAAACCTTTCCGTGGACCTGGAAAACCTGCCATTTTCTTCTTTTTAAAATGCAGTTTTGACGTAACATTGGTAAACAGTAAACCAGAAGCCTAAATGATGAGTGGTGGGTTACTGCGCAGCTGCCGGCTGAGGGAACGGGGCAGTGGGCTGTGTTCTGATGCAAATGGTCATGGGCCCCACGGTAACCTGAGTTTGCCCTGCAGGATTCCGCAGAGGCCTTGCCCTGTGCAGGATGCTTTGGTCGTCGTGTCTGGGTCAGTATGGGGCAGTGGGGGAGAGCGCCTGGCAGCAGGGTTCATGCCAGTCCAGAGGTCTGCTTCCATCTGACAGAGATAAATGTCCTAATTTCCACCTATACCAATTTGTACTCGGAAGTTTCCAGATTAAGAGTCATGAGACTATTACCCAGGAAACACCAGCCTTTGGTGGCCAGCAACGTAAATTGATCCTTCCCTCTCTGCTCAAAGAAACTCTGCAACTCTCATCTATAGATGTGGCCAGTAAAACCCAAACAAAAATCTAAATGGGCACCAATTCGTTACTGAGTGGCAGCTGGTCGAGTAGCTGTCTTAAGGGATCAGGGCTGGTTTTGAACTGAGACTTGAAACTTGGTTAAAATAAAGTGCTCTGTCAAAACTCTCACAACAGGTTTTCAACTGGAACAAGGAGATGGCTACAATAACACACACGTGTGTGCAGACACACACACCACACACACACTTAAAGCTCCATTTCATTCCTCCACAAAGAACAGAGACACCTCCTTAAACAAAGCAAACTGGGAAGGGTTGCCAGCTCATTAAAACCAACATGAGCACCCAGTTCCAGGGATATAGACACAATTAATCTTAGTGTTCTCAAGGAATCTCTTTAAAACCCCACTCGACAAAACTTTCATCCAGACAAACACCAACAACAAAAGTCCTCAAGCCACAGAAGCTGGTAGAAGAGGTGAGGTGATAAAGGCGGTTTATGCATCAGCACTTTTAGTACGTGGTGGATCATCTTAATTGATCTTTACCCTTCACAACATTTATCATAAATACCCTACACCGTGGAAAACAAACCTGTATAAAACAGCTTGGAAAAGAAACATTCACAGTATGAACAGAGCCCGTTTTCTAGCAGTGCTATCCTGAAGCTAGCCTACGTGTTTCCTTGGCCATTGCTTCATCAACTCCCTGCTATGTGGGTGTTTTCTGTGACTTCAGAAAAGGCCACTGGATGGAGACCACATGAGCGTGGAGACCATGTGAGCGTGTCTATGGGACACAGAACCCCAGACCTAGGTATTCGACAGTAAGCGGTGCTCATGGGATTCATCTGGAAATGGGATGGTTAAAAACTTTTTGGGGGGGGGAGCAAGAAGGCTTAATCTAAAATTCTGGGCCTGGCGCAGTGGCTCATGCCTATAATCCCAGCACTTTTGGAGGCCGAGGTGGGGGGATCACCTGAGGTCAGGAGTTCGAGACCAACCTAACCAACTTGGTGAAACTCCATCTCTACTAAATACGAATAAACTAGCCAGGTGTGGTGGCGCAGGCCTGTAATCCCAGCTACTTGGGAGGCTGAGGCAGGAGAATCGCTTAAACCTGGGAGGTTGCAGTGAGCCACCATTGCACTCAAGCCTGGGCAACAGAGTGAAACCCTGTCTCCAAAAAAATTTTTTTTAAATAAAAAAAAGCTTCTGATATCCTCACACTTGAATAGAGTGCACCTGAATTCCAAAATCAAACAAAAAGAACAATTAAAAACTTCTCATCAGTGCCTAAAATTCTGACACATAATCACATAATAGCCTCTT
This sequence comes from Ateles fusciceps, assembly GCA_036589455.1. Lineage (NCBI taxonomy): Eukaryota > Metazoa > Chordata > Mammalia > Primates > Atelidae > Ateles > Ateles fusciceps. The sequence goes on from JAZHEH010000196.1 coordinate 4,458,640, forward strand.
GGAATTCTTCTATGTCTCAGGCTCCTTTTACCATGTGGCCAAGAACAGTAAAACCTCAAGTAAACATTCAAGTGAACATCTGTCCCAAAAGACTAGCTGTGCTGCCTGACCCTGGGGACAGAAACTGGGGTAGTATTCATATATTTTGCAACTCCAAGTGCTTTTTTTTAAAAAAACGATGATTAAGATTGGAATATAATTTTTAAAAACAAAGCAGGTTGTGAAAAGTCATTTTAAAGTCACTCGATAATTCCTGGAACACCCAAGAAGTGTGTAATGTGCATCTTAAAGTGAAATTCCTAATGTAGTGTTCTAATCTCTCCCCCTAAAAAAGAAAATAATCCTGTGATTTTGGTCTTTATATAGGTTTCTACTCACCAGTGGCTCTGTGACCTCTGAAATATTTAATGTTTAAGGATTAAAGAACGCCTATGGAACGAAGCTCGCCCATCTCCATCTCCAGGACAGAAGTGTTCATAACAGCCTTTTACATCTCTTTGGAGAAAAGTGAATCACATTAAACTGTCAAAAACACTTCACCCCAATGATGACTGCTCGTTCACCAGCATGTCTACTGGAAGTGGCACGTTCCGAAGGAGCAGACCAAAGTGAAAACCGTGAATGAACTGAAGTAGAAAGGCAGCTGATGAGGAAAGTGACTGGAATGATACCTAGGGACATTAAAACGGTGTGCCAGGTTCATCACGTTTTCCACCGAAGCAAATGCAAACAAGGGCACCCCAAACTGTGTCCAGAGTACTGTTGCCAGTGACATTCTGAAGTGCTCATGAAGGACTTTCCTGCCAAGTTTGCCCCATTTAAACTTCCATTCCTAAGACTGACACCTGAGACACCAAATAATTTCCTCTACTGCCCTAAAAGGACTTTGTTTTGGCTACTGGCAGCATTTGGCAAATTCCATGTCTGTGTTTGGTTACTGTGTTCTATGAGCGGTCACGTATGGCTCCCGACTTCATTCGACAGGCCTGCTGTGCTCTTGTTTAGCAAATATGACAGGCGGGAAAAAAAAACCTGGGCTGTCAACTGCTCCACTAGTATTATTAGAGCTTTTAACATGATAGAGAAAAATGTAAAAACCATGTGAGAATATATATATATTCCACTTGCAAGTAGGCTCAAAGTAAAATTAGAAAAGTGTCCGGCACACTACGCGTAGGACACAGCTCGTGTCCGGGCTCTATGGCTAACACCGAAGGCAGGCGTCTTCCGACACTGGCAGCTGCACTCACATCCTAGCATTTCTCTATTTATAAAACTCCTGCCTATGTTCCACTTCCCTGTACTCAGGGCCAGCTGTGTGTTTTAGTCCAAGCAGCAGACGAGGACAGGTGACCCACCCATTCCATTCACAGTGACAGCACAGAAGGGCACCTCCTTTTTGTGACATGGTCCAGGCACGGGCCCAAAACAACACTTGTTAGTGTGTAGAATAGGTAAACTGAGTCCCCTCAAACCTGCCCTCCACAATCCATTAGAGCATATTGTTTCTCTTATAATGTTAATCTCCTTCTAATGTTTAGCCCTGACTCTTAGCTTTGAGCCCGGCCCAAGCTCTGGAGCTCTCAAGTCTCATTTGGCATCTGGTGGCAAGCTAGGCTCTTCGCCCTCTTTGGGGAAAGCCTCCTGGCTGGAGACTCAGATTTTGTTTTCCCTTTAAAAGACTAGATGGTTGGAAGAAACCCAGCAAGACAAGCGGGGCATCTGGACATCTGGTGGACACGCTCACTGTGTCCTGGTGAGGGTAGTAACACGGGTGCAGGTCTTCTGGCTTGGCGGTGGTGATCTCAGCCCCTACATGCAGGGCTCCACGGGGGCACCGTTCATGGTGTTCTTGTTTCTGTGCCTGGAGAGCAGCTTCTTGTTCAGGATCTTGGTGATGGTGACCCCTTTCCTCCGGGAACCCTCTGGCTGCTCCAGGAACACAAGGTCATTGTGTGACTGACTCATGCCCGGGTCTTTCTGTTGATGCCGCCGGCGGAAGAACAGCTTTGCACCTTTCCTTAGAATTCCTCCTGGAAGAGGGGAAGCACAGGGGCTGGTCAAGTGGGCAGGGGATGAGAGGCTGAATAACTGGTCCAACGGGACAAGAGAAAAGAAGGCTCGAATGCCTTTGATGAAGGGCCGGTTTACTGCTTCAATGTGCTGTCACTACCTGCGGGGAGAAAAACAACTGGAATCTGGCTTGTAGAAAACTAGAGTTTTCAAGAGGAAATGGAAAGATCACAACTATAGAAGCAGTAAGCCTGGACTGTCGCTCGGTATCCATTTCCAAGGACGGTATTTATATTCCTAATTTTTCTTTTTTTTTCTTTTTCTTTTCTTTTTTTTTGAGACAGAGTCTTGCTGTCGCCCAGGCTGGAGTGCAGTGGCGCAATCTTGGCTCACTGCAACCTCCACCTCCCAGGTTCAAGCGATTCTCCCAACTCAGCCTCCCGAGTAGCTGGGATTACAGGTGCCTGCCACCATGCCCAGGTATTTTTTTGTATTTTTAGTAGAGATGGGGTTTCACCATGTTGGTCAGGCTGGTCTCAAACTCCTGAGCTCAGGTGATCCACCCGCCTCAGCCTCCCAAAGTGCTGGGAGCTGGAATTACAGGCATGAGCCACCATGCTTGGCCTCTATCCCTGATTTTTTATCAGACCAAATGGAGGCAGACAGCTGTTGCCTCGGTTGGGACACCAAGGACACCTGGGTCCCCTCTGTGCCACGCACTTCCCTTCATTACAAAGGCTGTAAGTGGGAAAGCAGTACCGTGCCCCAGAAAGGATGGTCACACTCATAAAACCCAACTAAGGATCCTGAGAACAATGGCATTCACTTTCTTAGGAGTGTTAAATAATATGTGCTCTTTTGGGAATAATATTTTATTAAAAAACCACTCCAGATCCTATCATATCTATTAGGCTCTGCCATCTGAAGTTGGTTACTTGGGTATTTTTGGCCTACAAAAATTTCAATTTTGTGGGATCTGTTTATAGACAGATACAGATATATCTGGATATAGACATCTGTCAGGTAGTGGAATACGGAACAGAATAAAATTAGCAGCAGCAGCAACAATAATTTCAACAGCAATGATTCCCTAAAGGTCAAATGCAAGCTAATGTAGAGGGTGCAAGACCCTACTAATTTGCTTTTTCACAAATGAGCTGAACATCCTATTAACCAAGGCTGGCAAGGTCGTAGGAGTCAGAATCTGAGGCCAGCCTGTGAAATTCATTACCGCTTGCATGTAGGTGGTAATGACTTTGAAAGAAGACAGGTCTGATCATCGTAAAGAGGAGCTTACTTAATGGGATAATTTATTCCCTTTGTGATAGGCACATCCAATAAAAATTTCAATAGCCTTCACATATGCAAACCGCCACCCATGTTGAGGTTAGAGGAGGGGATGCGGAACATCCATTCCCTCTTCTAAATGAAATGCACACTAGCAATGGTGGCACCTGCGGGAAGTCAGAGAAGCCTGACCTAGACCTGCCGAGGACTCTGTATCATCAAAGCCGACTATGGGGAAAGCAGCGTGTGCCCCGAGCCTGCTTCAAGCATGAACTTCTGTGTCCTGTCTGCTCTGCCCAGGTTACAGGACAGAAGCTGAGACAACGAAGAGTCACAATGGGCTGAATTTAATTTGACCAAGCGGCCATAATTTGTTAAAATCTTTACTCTCTCGATACAACCACTTTTTATGATGTATCATTTGGACCACGTTTTACAGTGATCTAGAGTTGGGAGCCCGTGCACAGGGGTTTCAGGGACTGCTGGAAAAGGAATGAAACCAGAGGGTAAGTGGGATAAACATGTAAGCATCACTCTTGTCTGCAGGCTTAATGGCTACCCCTGTGGGCCATCAGTGTCAGTTCCTGGAGTGACTCACATCCCTGAAAGATGCAGCATATCATGAAAACCCACCCCGCAAACGACCCTGCAGCAGGACGTGTTCCAACAGCTGAAAATTGACCCCCAACCGGACCTGACTTTGCAGTTTGGCCAGTGGGGCTGATGCGGTGGTGCTGAGGTGGCTAATTGCCTGGTGTATCAGAGGCACCCACTGGGGGAAATGCCCTGGGCACGGTGATAGGGGCTCCCAGGCAGAGGAACCCCAGCTGTCAGGGGGCTCTGAGTTTGGGGGATGAAGGGGGCCCTCAGTGGTATTTCTGATCTATAAGCACCTGCCTTGAAGCTCTGCTTGAGGTTGATCTTGGAGGCCCTGAAGGGCATACGGACATGGGCTCTCAGGTGGAACAGGGGAGAGGCAGAGGTGGATCCATCAGCTTCACCTGGACTGCTCCAATGTCACCCCCTTCACTTCCAGGGGGAAATGGAGGCCTAGGGGGAGGGACCACCAACCCATCCCCCGGGTCGATCGCAGGCCCAAGGACTCAGATCCTCCGGCAATAAGAGGTTCTCTCCTGGTCCACCTCCAAAGTCCATTTCATAGGTGTCCCTGCACTGAATCTGGCCTGGGGTCTGGAGCCAGGCCTGAGGTATGAGCAGGGACAATGTTAGGGGCTGAACGTTGCTCCCCAACCCTCACCCAGATTCATATGTTCTAGTCCTAACCTCCAGTATTCACAGAATGTGACCTTATTTGGAGACGGGGTCTTTGCGGGAGTCACGAAGTTAAACGAGATCATTGGAGTGGCCCCGATCCAATATGCCTGCTGTCCTATCAAAAGGGAAAATTCAGAAACAGAGGCAGACACACAGGGAGGACACTGTGAAGACTCACAGGAAGGATGCCACGTGAAGATGAAGGCAGAGAGCAGGGCGATGCTTCTACAAGCCAAGGAGTGCCAGAGGTTGTCGGCAGCTGTCAGGAGCTGGAGAGGCTCAGAAGGGGCCGGCCCTGCCAGCACCACCAGCTCAGACTTCCAGCCTCCAGAACTGGGAGAGAATCGGCTCCTGGTGTTGAAAACACCGTTTGTGGTACTGTGATACCACCCTGGTGGGGGTGGGGGACGGGTGACGTGCATTGGGCTCAAGGATCCAGGAACACGCGCCAGGTCTTCCTGTTCAGTCCTTAGAAGCCAGGCAGCCGCGTGGAGGAGAGGACAGTGGAGCAGCGTCCTCAGACCCAAGCCCTTGAATCAGCCGGCCTCTACGAACTACAGGTGCGCAGGCCCTTTCTGGAGGATCTGACATGATGGGGGTCCAGGGACAGAGCATGAGCATTTTTCAAAAGATCCCAGGTCTTTCGAACATGCAGCTGGGGTTACCCACTGCTAGCCCGGGTCCGGCCGAAATGCCACCAGTGCTTAGAGCACCTGGAGGCCACAGCCAGCAACGCAGGGCAGGCCAGGGCCGGGGACACAGGCCACGTGCCTGCTTTCCTGTGTGGCGCTGCTCATGCTTTTTCACGCTTCACTCTGGGGGCCTGCAGACCCCATGGCTGTGCCGGGATAAGCTGACAAAGCCACCCGCGGGCCCCGCGCCATGCCAGAGAAGCATGGTGTGCCCAGGTTAAGAGGGAAGTGGGGTGAGGAGACAGGCAGGGCATGACTTGTGTCCAAAAGACGTCAGGACAGGAATATGAGCCTGGCACGGTGGCTCATGCCTGGAATCCCAGCACTTCGGCAGGCTGAGGTTTGGAGAATCCCTTGAGCCTAGGAATTGGAGACAAGCCTGGGCAACACAGCAAGACCCCATCTCTAATTTTAAAAAATAAAAAAAAATTAAAACTTTTTTAAAAAAAGAAATAAAATAGGATATGCACATTTTTAAGCAGTTATTATAACTCATGCAAGTGAAACTGTACTACAAGTGCCTAAAACTGGGAGGGGGGAGGCAGGTGTTTTGCTTGAGCTCACGAGTTCGAGACTGCAATGAGCTATGACCTAGCCACTGCTCTCCAGCCTGGGTGGCAGAACAAGACCCTGTCTCTCAGAAAAAAAAAAAATTAAAAATTTAAAAGCTGCCTAAAATTCTAATTGTTGACGTATTAAGATGGAATACCACGGACTGCAGCCTGCCTGCAAAAAGGTGCTAGAAAGAAAGATGTGCATGTTTGTTTGCAGTGTCACTATCGGCTCCAGTCTGTGTCTGTCCATACCCTGAGGGACTCACTGGTTATACTGGGGAGCCCTGCGCCTGCTTCCATGGGCCACACCCACCCCAAGGGGCTGGTAACAAGATTATTGTCTGTTCTTCCATCTTCCCTCACAGTCTCCAGAGCACGTCTGCTGTATTGTTAAATTTCTTTTTTCTTTTTCTTTTTGAGATGGAGTCTCGCTGTGTCGCCAGGCTGGAGTGCAGTGGCACGATTTCGGCTCACTGCAACCTCCGCCTCCCGGGCTCCAGTGACTCTTCTGCCTCAGCCTCCAGAGCAGCTGGGACTACAGGTGCACACCACCCACCACACCCGGCTAATTTTTGCATTTTTAGTAGAGACGGGGTTTCACCATATTGGCCAGGCTGGTCTCCAATTCCTGACCTCATGATCCACCCGCCTCGGCCTCTCAAAGTGCTGTGATTACAGGCGTGAGCCACCCCACCCAGCCTGTTTTGTTAAATTTCATAGTTAAACATCAGTGCCAGAAACCAGATTATGTCGCATGTGCCCATGTGCAAATCTTCCCGAAATCATTTGTGTGACATGCACACTTTCTCTAGCCTGATGATTTGTCATGGCTTCCAGGGGGGATGGCATCAACTTCTCCTACAGAGGACGGTCATGTGGGGCTGGGGACTGAGGTCTGTAGTTCTGGAGACTGGCCCCTCAGTTATATCCCCTAGCCGCCTCTGAGGAAGGGGGCCTGATTCCTGTCATTTTTAGGGTTGCTTCTGGTCACTGTTTTCCCACCTATGGGATTTTAAAACAGATTCCTCAATTAGCTATTTATGTCTGCTAGACTCTGTAGGGAGGAAGCTAAGGGTTGGAGAGGCAGCGGTCTGGGGTCACATGCTAACGGGGGCAGGTGTGTAACCCTAGGCTTTCTGGCTCTGAAGTCCATGTTCTCAGGCCCTGCTCTTCCGTGCTGCTCAGGACAGCGTCTGAGAAGTGGCCAGCCAAGTACCTGGAGAAATGGGCATGTCTGTGGTCCCTGGGGGAGGAGCCTACAGAGAGGGTGGATACATCAAAGCCCCTGGGGTCTCACAGAGCAAAGCCCCCCTAATCCAGCAAGGACTCAGGCGGAATTCCCAGAACGAGCTGCATCTCCAGAGGCATGCAGGGGGCGGGGGAGGAGGGGGATCCCAGCCATGCAGACTCATCTCAGGCAGCGTGTGACTCATCAGCCATGAAGGACCACCACACGGACAGAGGTCATTCCATTCCCTTTCTCAATAGCAACTGGAAAGCCTGTCTTGACTTGGAAGCAGACTGTCCACTACTACTTTTGGGGTAAACGTTGCAGGAAGAACACGACCCAGATTTGCCACTGCGCACTAAATAGCCGCCCCACGGTGGTTGTGAGGGTCGGAGCCGACACGGGAGCATGCTCCTGTCTCCTGGGCAGTGACCCCATATGGAATGTACTTGTCTGCCCACCTCGACAAGCAACACCTGTGAGATGTCACTGTGTCAACCTGGCCGCAGCCCCCGGAGATGCAATAGAACAGGAACTGAGGTGTGGTTGGGAGGGCACTGTGCAGATGTGGGGGAACAACTCCACCAGCAGACTTTAAGTAAAGGAGATTATCCTGGAGAATGTGGGGTGGGCTTCATCCAATCAGCTGAAGGCCCTAAGAGCAAACACTGGTTTTCCAGGGAGGAAGAAATTCTGCCTCTAGACTGAAGCGTCAGCTCTTGCCGGGGTCTCTAGCCTGCTGCCTGCCCTGCAGATTTCAGACCTGTCAGCGCCCACAGTCACGTGAGTCAATTCCTTAAATATGTAACCTATGGCTTCTGCTTCTCTCGAGGACCCTGACTGACCCAGCAACTGATGGAAGGGTATGCTGCACTTGACTTTGAGCCCAAAGAACCTGTTGCCCTTTGCCGACAGCGAAGTTCACACCACAGGCAAGAACAGCCAGGGCCATGTTGATTTCATGAAGCCTCTCTACCTGACTCTGGGCTCCCTTCTCTACGCCAACAGCAAGAAGCAAGATTTGGACCTCACGACAACCTTCAAGATTCCTCAAGACAATTTGGGGAGAGGTGATGTGAAATTTGAGGCAAGTAACCAAGATTTAAATGGGGGGACAGGGAGAAGAAAAGTCTTTCCCTGGTTCTCACAAGGTTTAAAAAACAAATCGCAAGAAGGCTGAAGCATAAACAAATACATGAAAGAATTTTAACGTAATTAATCTAACTTATAGCTCTAATGTCATCAATATTTCCACATTTATTCCTATTTGTCTCTACAGAGTCTAACAGATATAAACAGCTAATTGAAGCACCTGTCTTAATATCCAGCAGATATGAAAACAATGACCAGAAAACAATTGTCTTTGGCTTCCCAAGTGCAGCTTCAGATTTCAACTGGAATCACAGATGGTCCATTAATAGAAGCGACTACTTTTTAGATCTGGAGGAGGACGAAGGGAACCAGCCTCTTCCTGTGGGGTCACAGCGAGGCTGCTTGGTCACGTGAGGTATCAGAGTGAGTGCCCTCACCTGAGAGGTGCTGCACAACCTTGGCCAGAGCACTTTCAGGAGGAGCTCGGGGACTAGCAACCGAGGAAGGTAAAGGCGGAGAGGGGAGGGAACGTGGAGGCAGGCAGGCCGGCTGGCTGCTGAGCTACAGGCTGAACTCCTAGGACAGCTACGCGTAATTGAAAAAAAATAAGACGAAAATAACTTACTGTGCAGGCAATTAATTCTGGTTGGCATAGCGATCCTCTTAAGTTAAGGGGAATGAGCAGGAGATGAAGAGAAGAGGCAGAATTATGCAAGAGCAACATCAGAGTGGACGTGGGTAAGGGTTCTGAGCTGCCTAATCACACACACACAGGAAGTCACTGTGCGGGACATTTGGTAAAGCATCTACGTCACACACACACGGGAAGTCACTGTGCGGGACATTTGGTAAAGCATCTACGTCACACACACACACAGGAAGTCACTGTGCGGGACATTTGGTAAAGCATCTACGTCACACACACACGGGAAGTCACTGTGCGGGACATTTGGTAAAGCATCTACGTCACACACACACGGGAAGTCACTGTGCGGGACATTTGGTAAAGCATCTACGTCACACACACACACGGGAAGTCACTGTGCGGGACATTTGGTAAAGCATCTACGTCACACACACACACGGGAAGTCACTGTGCGGGACATTTGGTAAAGCATCTACGTCACACACACACGGGAAGTCACTGTGCGGGACATTTGCTGAGCCGTCTAATCACACACACACAGGAAGTCACTGTGCGGGACATTTGGTAAAGCATCTACGTCACACACACACGGGAAGTCACTGTGCGGGACATTTGCTGAGCCGTCTAATCACACACACACAGGAAGTCACTGTGCGGGACATTTGGTAAAGCATCTACGTCACACACACACGGGAAGTCACTGTGCGGGACATTTGGTAAAGCATCTACGTCACACACACACGGGGGAAGTCACTGTGCGGGGCATTTGGTAAAGCATCTACGTCACACACACATGGGAAGTCACTGTGCGGGACATTTGGTAAAGCATCTACGTCACACACACACACGGGAAGTCACTGTGCGGGACATTTGGTAAAGCATCTACGTCACACACACACGGGAAGTCACTGTGCGGGACATTTGGTAAAGCATCTACGTCACACACACACGGGAAGTCACTGTGCGGGACATTTGCTGAGCCGTCTAATCACACACACACAGGAAGTCACTGTGCGGGACATTTGGTAAAGCATCTACGTCACACACACGCGGGAAGTCACTGTGGGGGACATTTGGTAAAGCATCTACGTCACACACACACGGGAAGTCACTGTGCGGGACATTTGGCAAGGTTTTCTACTGCTCAGTTCTATTTTTCTTCCCAAAACCTCCCTTGAAACTTTTGTCCTTACTTGCGGTAACATACCCGTAATTTACCCTCTAAACCATTTCTACCTACAGAGTTCAGTGGTGCTGAGTATACCCACAATGACGGCCGACTTCATTGATCTTTTTGTAAACTGAAAGCAGATCAGAATTCGGGGACTACATTTCCTGTGTTGGCTGCAGCATCACAACATGTACATTTCCAACCAGCAGAGCCTCCCTGAGAGTTCTAAATACACAGGCACTCTCAGAAACCTAATACAAACTCCTTACTCAGAGAAGATACGGACGATTCTTAAACCAAAAAAAAAAACACTTTAGTTTTTAAAACAGACACCCTCGATTACCACTTTTGAAAAATGTTTGGTCAAAAAATGAAAATTATTTAGCACCTATAACACAGAATCTCTCAGACTGTGACGACATCTCACAGAGATGCTAAGTGTAAGTCTCTTAAAAAACACTGGAAGGAAAAATTTAAAACCGCTGCCAAGTATGTCCTGTTAAAAAACCTTGGGTCAATGCAGTACAGCCGCAGGAGTGAGACGCACTGCACAGCTGAGCCTGTCTGCTGCCTTCCCAAAAGCCGAGCCTCCGGGGAGCTCTGAGCAGGTGATGCAGGCAGCCAGCCCCCGCCCCCGGCACAGCTACCCAACACCCAGTCCTGAAACGGTGGGGGGAGGCCCTCATCCGCCTGGCCCGTGAAGGGAGAGGAGCAGGGTGGCTGCCACAGCATGGATGGAAACCCAGGGAAAGGCCTCGCCAGGAGGGAGAGCAGACAGAGGAAGGAGGAAGGGCAGGGTGAAGGAACACAGATCCTGGCATGAGCAGGGTGAGTGAGGCTTGGTATTTCAGAAGGAATGAGGAGGGCAGATGTGGGGCTGGGTGCTGCCAGGACAAGAGGAAATGGGCCACTGAGTCAGGGAAGGGAGAAGAAGAGGCGACCCACCCTGCACCCTTGTGGTCCTGCCTCGCCCAGCACTCACCGTCTCCAAGGCAAAGAACAGGCTGTGGGTGTGTGGGTCAGGTGACCAGGTCACCTTTGACATAACCCAAGCCAAAGCCTCTTAACAGGAGCACAGGAGCCTGTCACAGAGGTCAGAGTGCAGCTTACGGCCCCCAAGTGCTCTGTGGATGGCGGTCCATGCAGAAAGCGCCCCAAGGCCAGGAAGTGGGCAAACGGAGGCCAAGGGGTCTGACATCTCACCCAGGAGTTTCCTCCTTCTCCCTTTCCTCTCCTGACTTTCCATTTTCCCCATATCTATCCTGACGATGCACTGGCAAGGAGGGGGCATCGGAGAGGGTGGCCATGGTGCCATGGCTGAGGGACACAAAACAAGGACAAGGAGAGAGGGGACGAGGACAGACTCAGAGTCCAGCCCAGAGCAGGCTGTCAGGTTTGGCACCAGGGACATTTGGGACCAGAGCATCTTGCACTGCGAGGCTGCCTTGTGGAGGTGTGTCCTGTACCGGGCAGGGTGTTGACTGACACCCCTGGCCTCCATTCACTAGACGCCGGCTGCACCCCAGACTCCCAGTTGTGACAACTGAAGTGTCTCTAGACACTGGCAATATTCCCTGGGGGGGAGAAGTGCTGGGTTTGAGAACCAGTGGTGTATGGCATCAAGAACAGAGGGCGAGAGAGGCAGCGACGGCAGCGCTTACCAACGCGCCCCCCAGGAGCCCGAGATTTCCCGACACAGACGGTCTTAGGACATCCTGAGACTTCTGCTGAGAGCCTTGGAGCCCACACAGGGGCCAGACCCAGAGTTAACGCCGAGTTTCACCTGAGCTCATGGCTTGGCTCCCACGCCTGCCTCGCCCCCGGTCCTGTCTTCTGCACTGAGATGTCCTTTTGCCCCCTGAATGGTGGAGTCAGGTGGGCGCAGGCAGTGGACATGCTTCTGTCTGATGGAGGAGGACGCAGAGGCTCAGTGAGTCTCACATCTGGAACTGACTCCAAGCCCCTGGACTACATGCCCTTAGCAAATACATTCAGGTTACTCACGCCAAGGCACTGTCTCGGCAAATCTGCACACGCTTAAGGAATGTTTAGTTTTCAAGCCCTGACTCAGGGCTGATGGAAATAATCAGCACTAATGAAAGGCTCACCTCCTCACCACCCACACACTAAGTTAATCGATTCATGATTCCGGGGCCTTCTCTCCCGGTAGAGCCTCCTAGACTCAGGCGGTGAGGTCTGGTTCTGCTTTAGGTGCAGGGGAGACTTGGAGAGGCCCAAAGGAGCAGAGATGCCCAAATCCGCAGTGGAAGGAGCCCCAGGCTCTTCCCGGCTTTGCTCTGAGTCTCTGCGGCCCCTTCATAGTGTAGGGCTCTTGGTGACCCCTGGGGAAGCCAGGTGGAGGAGCCCGGACTGAGGAAGGGGCCTCTAGGCAGGGACACACACTGGCCCCAAATGCACAGAGGACCCCGACTCTCACACAGAAGGACCTGCAGACACCCCTATGGGCTCAACCATTCAGCACAGGGCATTGCTGGTGGGGCAGGGGGTGAGGTTGGGAGGGAGCTTGTAGGGGACAAAGGGAAGGAAAGCAGATGACTTCAGCTTGGAAGCCAGCATGAGCTATAAGCCACCAAGTGGGGGGCCCGTGGTGGGGGGCTAGGGAGCAGGTACCTTTATGCTTTTTGGCAGCACCCGGCTCCGAGACACTCACGGAGCTCTCTGACAGCTCATCACCGTCGGGGTCCAGCAGGGCCGGGCCACTCCAGGCTGCGGCCTGGGGCTCCTTTTCCAAGTCCCAGGAGTCTAGCTCGTCCTCCTGGGGATTGGGGGCAGAGGGTGCCTGGGCTGACTCGGCTTCCTCTGGCAGGGCAGAGGCTGCGGCCGCCTCCGGATGGGACGGGGCGTCCTCCTGGTGGGCGCGGTCCACGGAGGCTGCATAGTCCTGCATCAGGGCAGCATCGTGGTCCTGGGACAGTGAGGTCTGTCAGGGTGGTGAGGAAGACACGCGTTACATGAAAGGAAGGGAGGGTTTCAAAACACCTGAAAAGCACCCTCCAAACATTCTGACAGCTGATTTCAAAGTCTCAGAAGACACCGCAGCGGGCCTCGGAGAAGGTGCTCATACATCATGGCCGTTGCTTGTGCTTGGGCTACAAGAGGTCTCCCTTATGGCCGGGACCACAGCCCCTGGGCAGCAGTGGGTGGCCCCCGGGACTCAGAGGTTAACCCTCTTCCTCCCCACAGATGGGCTAGTGCTGGGAGCATTTGTGGCATCCACGGAAACCAGATGTGAGAGAGAGCCCATCCTTCAAAGTCCACGACAGCACAAAGGAGGTGGCAGAGGGTTTCAGGTTTTGTTTTGTCTGTTCCTACGCTCATTTATGCTACCTGCAAGTCGAAATTCACCAGTGCATCCTTTCAAAAATTATACTTTGTGTAAAAATATTTCAGCACTAAATTAACCTCTGAGAGTCAGGCTAGCTCTTCCTTGGAGGGAGCAAAGTTCGGGAAGGAAGGCACGAGGGCTTCCTGGGGGCCAGTCAGGCTGTTCTTGGGGTGGGTGGCAGTGACACAGGCGTTTGCTTAGGGACAACGGTGCAGCTCTGACAAGTGCCAGCCTGTCACCTGAGCACCAACAAAAACAATCACTGCAGTGGACTCAGAACATTAAATACTAAGATCCAGGAGTTCCTCGTGATTTTTAAATACAATCTTAGGAGAAGTACAGGGGAGATGACCATGGGTCTTGTCCTTATTTTGCTCATTCATTCACCTGAGACTGAAGAAAACCCAACTGCTGGGCCCTGGACTTGCAGAGAGGCCATGGATCCCCTGCTGAGGCCCCCAGAGGTATGCTCAGGAAGCCCCAGAAACATCACCCACCTGCCTCAGGGACTTGGGGCAAGGCCACCCTCTGGGTGCAATGGCAAGGCTGATGACTTATCTCTGGCACCCCCAAGGTCCTGTTCTGTCCCGTCTCCCAGCCACTGAGGAATTCATCCTTCCGCGTGTGCCCTCTGGCCCACCCTCCCACTCTTTTGCCCAAAATTTTTCCTCATCCCCCCCCCCCCTACTCCAAAGCAAAATCTCCCAACTCTCCCTCCAACTGTTCATTTGGAAATGTCAAAAGAGTAAGGGCTGGGAGCAGTGGCTCACGCCCATCACCCCAACACTTTGGAAGGCAGAGGTAGATGGATCACTTGAGCCCAGGAGTTCAAGATCAGCCCAGGAAATGTGGTGAAACCCCGTCTCCACCCAAAATACAAAAAGTAGCCAGTCTCAAAACAAGTTAGCTGGTCTCAAAATAAATAAATAAATAGATAAAAATTTAAAAAATTAATAAAATGAGTACCGATCTGTAACATGGCCCTTCACCTGAGGGCTGGCCTCTCTGCAGCCTGGACCACACGCCCGCCGCCACCTGCTGAGCAGACATCGCAGAGCGGGAGAAGGGGAAGAAAGGGGGTGCGATGTCCATGCGGGACACCACAGTCTTCGTTTCTCTGATCACAAAAGGAATAAACATTCAGCTCAAAAAAGTAAAAGGCTTTGGAAACATGCCACGTGGAAAGTAAAAGTTCCCGTGACTGGGTGGTGACGAGGGTAGAGGTTCCGCACCAAAGGGGAGTCTTACATCACGTTCCTCTCTTTCTAGAATTTTTCTTTAAATGATTCACCAGCCTCTCAATGTGTAAAGCATCCCTGATTACAAACTCTCGAATCTCCTTGGTGAATAGGATAAACTGTGTAAACACAATACCATGCGTGACTTCTTTGTTGGGTGAGGAACATAATTTGACATTTGCAAATGGAACTCTCTGGATGTTTTAAACTTCCTCAAAGCGGGGAGGAGCAGCAGGTCACTGACAGATGCAAACACCTCCCCAGCCACCACGATGGTACCTTGGAGATCCCTGATATGATAATAGTGCTTTTCTTCCGAGGCGACTTGAGTTTCAGCTTTGAAGACTCGCTGAGTTGTCGAATGGCAACTTCAGCCACTGGATCCGAACCATTCAACACCAACAATTCTGCCAGAGGGGAAGGTAGTGTTAAAGTCATCAGCAAAAATTAAAAACTTCTATGGAAAACGGAAATGGTCGATAAGCAATGGTTAGCAGGTATTTTCTAAAAAGGGCCAAGAGGAAATTGTTTAGGCTTTGTAGGTGGTCTCGCAACAACTTCTCAATGCCGCTTTTGTAGAGTGAAACCAGCCAGAGACCACAGGTAAATAAATGAGCATGGCTGGGTTTCAATAAAACTTTATTTACAAAAACAAATGACGGGCCAGATTTTTCCCATGGGCCACAGTTTGCTGTTTGCTGACCCTTGGTCTACAGCTTGATTCCCTGGTCGTTACAAGATATTGAAGTGTCTGCTTAAGATTCACCCATTTTATTTATTTAAGTTATACCTGAATAGAGTTGATGGAAAACAGCAAAAGCAAGCAAGCGAAAAACAAGAACAAAATCTAACTCTTCGGAAGATTTTGAACTTTGAAAGGCTAGGTATTGACTCCTTTTCCCTCCCAAGAGTGGCTAAACACACAGAATAGTAACTAGAGCTAGGAAGGGCCAGTGAATAAAAGCAGCTCCTTCCCCAGGTTAGTAACACGCACACCAGCCAACATCAACAGAATGCTTACAATGACCCAGGTGCTGTTCAGAGATCTGTGTGTACATTCTCTGATTTACTCCTCCTCCACACCCCAGGAGCAGGAACTGCCTTCTCTCCCATTTGACCAGTGAGGAGGATGCCCATCAGCCAGGAGGCCCAGAGCTGAGATGACCAGCAGGTCTCTCTGAGCTGTAAGCATCAGAGCTGATGCTTACAACTTACACTGTCTCGCTCAGGTAAAGTCAAAATGACGAAGCTATTAAAGCAGCAGGATGGTAAACGGAACTTCTCCTGCCACAGCGTGGCCATGGCCTGAGGCTTACAGACGCTGTGTTTCCAAAGGGAGTGGAGAGAAGACCACAGTGGCCAAGAACCAGTGACAAGTGACCCTGGGAAATAACAGATACTTGGTCTTCCTCCCTGGTTCCTAGCACAGAGAACAAAAAACCCCCTAGAATTCCAGAGCCACTAAGCTGAGGCATGTTTCTTACTCATCAGAAGCCCCTGCACCCCACCTGAGTGAATGCTCATGAGGATGGGCACTGGATGTCAGAGACACCAGCCCTGTGGGTAGAAGACTGGAGCTTTCTGCCCTCCTCTCACCTGTGGAGAAGGGAAAGGGGCTAGAGATTGCCAATGGCCAATATGTGAATCAATCATGCCTACAGATCTACGTACAGAAGCACCATAAAACCCCCAAATGGCAGGTTCAGGGAGCGTCCAGGTTGTGAACCAACGCACGCACATATGGAGAGGGGGGCGGCTCCATGGAGGCCAAGCTCCTAAGCTCAGGGCCCTTCCAGACCTCGCCCTGTGCCCTCTTCATCTGGCTGTGCACTGGTGTGATATTAAACTGGTAAACCCAAGTCAAGTGTTTCCCTGAGTCCTGTGGGCCATTATAGCAAATTATGGAACCTGAGGAGGGTGTCATGGAAACCCCAGTGTGTAGCCAAGTGGGACAAAGTGTGGGAACCTAGGGACGCACTATGTGCACCTGCCGTCTAAAGTGGGAGGGTGGTTTTGTGGGGCTGAGCCTTTAACCGGTGGGATCTCAGCTAACTCCAGGTAGTGCCAGGATTGAAATAAATTATAGGACACCCAGTTGTCTCTGCAGAGAAACAGAAAACTGCCTGCCGTAGAGAGTCTACGCATTAGGTGTCCTGAGTGGTGTGAGTAGAGAATAGATTTTCGTTTAGCTACTGACCCACACTGAGCCACTGACCCACACTGAGCCACTGACCCACACTGAGCCACTGACGCACACTGAGAAGAGAGAAGTGTTGAAGGAAGAAGTTGGGGAGGACTCCTTAGGACAAAGCTGTGCTGTGGTTCCCAGAGCCACCAAGGGAGAGGCGTCAGGAGCGCGTCCTCCTCACGCCAAGCCCAGTGCTTCTGTGCAGTCCCCCGAGAGCCCGGCCCAGGTGCTAGGTGCTGCAGAACCCACAGTGGGAACATCAGCCCGAGGCTTTTAAGAGGGATCCTGCCCAGGGCCTTTGAGACGGGACCCTGCAGTGTGGGCAGTGGGGGGCACTGCCAGGGGAAGAAACTGAGAAAGGGGCATCAGGAGCAGCGGCCAAAGCGTCAGAGGCATTAGCACCACAGCGGCTCCATCTCAAATAAGTGCTGGGCAAAATGAGGCTGGGACTTCCTGGGCTGCATTCCCAGGAGCTGAGGCGTCCTGACTCACAGAGTGAGCTTGGAGGTCGGCACAAGACACAGGCCGCAAGGACCCTGCTGATGAAACAGGGTGCAGTAAAGCAGCTGGCCAAAACCAGCCAAAACCAGCCAAAACCAAGATGGCCACGCAAGTGACCTCTGGCTGTCCTCACTGCTAACAATGTGCTAATTATCATATGCTAATTATCATACATTAGCATGCTGAATGACACTCCCACAAGCACCACGACAGTTTACAAATGCCATGGCAAAAGAAATTACCTCACATGGTCTAAAAAGGAGGGGAACGCTCAGTTCTGAGAAATCCCCACTGCTTTACTAGAAAACTCATTAATAATCCACCCCTTGATTAGCATATGATCAAGAAATCACCATAAAGATAACCAATCAGCAGCCCTCAGGGTTCTCTGCCTACAGAGTAGCCATTATTTTATTCCTTTACTTTCTTAATAGCTTGCTTTCACTTTACTCTGTGGGCTCACACTGAATTCTTTCTTACACCAGATCCAAGGACCCTCTCTTGAGGTCTAGATCAAGACCCTTTTCCAGTAACAAAAGGAGGGGCAGGGCCTGTGCCCGAGAATTGCAGGTGGGGGACCCAGCAGGGTAGTATCCACAAAACCACGAAACCTCCCACGAGGGAAGGAGGCAGTTGTAAACTTTTCCCAGGCGGAGAGAATACAAAACCGTGTGAAGACAGTGCCCCTCCAGTGAGAACATCCCACTTCCCTGACCACACACCTCGCCCAACTGTTGACCTTGGCAAGGCCAGACACAGGACTCAGAGCTGGGCAAGAAGGAACACGCATTGCCCCTCACAGCAGGCCACCAGGGGGCGAAGGGAGAAAGTGAAAACCCCAAATCTAGACTGCGCAGTGATTTAATGCGTCTGTAAGACATCTCTTCAAAGATGTCTATTACCTGAAAGTGACCATAAAGTAGGAAATCTGCATTTCCTGTTAGTAGTGACCATCTCCTAGTAGAAGGGAAAACTACTTCTACTAAACAGGTTTAAGCAGAAAGCAGGAAACAAAACTACAGTGACCATGATGATGATGTCCGAGTCCTACTGATTTGATATTAATGTAGCTAGTGTGTTGTGTAAGAGAAAATAAAATGATGAGAAATTTTAAAATGTAAAGTCTCAGCTGGCTTTTTATGTTGTTAAAGCATTCCCTAAAATGTAGCAGGAATATGAATGGCGCTCCTGGTCTCTGATCAATTTGGAGATCCCTTTTCTCCCTCCTTCTTCCCTCACCATTCAACAACCAAACCAAACCAAACCGAAGCTTTTTTTGAGAGAGGAAAAAAAAGGGGTCTCGCTGTGTTGCCCAGGCTGGAATGCAGTGGTGCAATCTCGGCTCACTGCAATCTCTGCCTCCCCAGTTCAAGCGATTTTCCTGCCTCAGCCTCCCGAGTAGCTGGGATTACAGGCATGTGCCACCACGCCCAGCTAATTTTTGTATTTTTAGTAGAGATGGGGTTTCACCATGTTGGCCAGGCTGGTCTCAAATTCCTGACCTCACGTGATCCGCCCGCCTCAGCCTCCCAAAGTGCTGGGGATTACAGGTGTGAGCCACCGCACCTGGCACAAAACAACTTTTTTCCAAACTCTGAAAGGAAAACGCTTACTTCATATTAGAACGGCTCAAAAGGCCCAAAGGTGCTAAGAGGGAGAGCAACATGGGCACGTCTCAGTTACCTGTGTCTGAAGAAGAGAGCGTTTTGCTGACGGGCGCACTGCGGCAGGAGACGGCCTGGACAGAGATGTCCTTCTCGATCACCTTCACCTTGACGGGAGTCTTCACCGGAGACTCTGCCAGAGGAAGATCCCGATTACAAAGCCGCACTGTGGCTGACTGGATCAACAAGTACCGAAAAGCGAAAGGACGTCCCCCCTCACTGCAAGTCTGTGTGCGCAGTCCATAAAGGCAAAGCTTAACGAAAGCTGTTTTGAGGGGACGAGAGGCAAGACTGGTGTCTGGACTCCAGGTTGAAATAAAATTTCAGAAACATTTTAACTAAGCCAGAATTCCTATTCTATGTTGCATCCCTGAACTGTGCCAACTCATCTATTCTGGGAGGATAATGCTTTTGCACAAGCAGAGATGCAGTGTAATTTGAAGAAATAAAGCATACACTTCTACAGACGCTGTCTCCAAGTGGCTGTGAGCTGGATGTCACACCATGGCCCGTCAAGCCATCTCGTAAACGATTTTTAACAGAACACAGTCTACAGGGACCACTCACATTGAATTTTTTCAAGAAAAAAGTGTGTGCTGTCCCCCACATACATGTACTAGAGTTCATGGGGTTTTCTGTTGTTTTGTTTTTAAGGTGTTTCGCTCTTGTTGTCCAGGCTTGAGTGCAATGGTGTGATCTTGGCTCACTGCAACCTCCACTTCCTGGGTTCAAGCAATTCTCCTGCCTCAGCCTCCAGAATAGCTGAGACTACAGGCATGCACCACCACGCCTGGCTGATTTTGTATTTTTAGTAGAGACGGGGTTTCTTCATGTTGGTCAGGCTGGTCTCAAACTCCGACCTCAGGTGATCCACCCGCCTCAGCCTCCCAAAGTGCTGGGATTATAGGCGTGGGCCACCTCACCTGGCCCTATAATAGAGTTCTTAATTTAACTTAGTTGGAGTTATACCTAAGTGTAACTATTTATAATATCTAGATTTTAGCTTCAGAATATCCACTGGATTGAATCTTGTTTCAGCTTATTGCATATGTGTTTGACAGAATAGAAAGGTAACTGTCTGATAACAAAAAGCTGAGCACAAGCGTGGCCAGTCAGCACCCTTCCTGTGCTGTGAGATGTTCCTCACACTCTGCACTGCAGGCTGTAAAACTCTGCAGTCCTGGAGGCAGGGTGGTTACAGGCAGGCGCTGCAGGCTATAGAACTCTACAGTCCTGGAGGCAGGGTGGTTACAGGCAGGCGTGATGCACAGGTCCTGGACTGCGCTCCTATTGACCCACCAGAGCTCAGCGGGGACGCCCTCCCCATGTCGACGCGAGGCTTGGTCTTCACAGCAGTGACAGTAGTGACCACAGTCCCACAGGGCATCACCGTGCGGTCCTTTTCTATTTTTGCAGCAGGAACAGGGGGAGGGATGGGCGAGGATTTCAATTCACCAGGTTCCACATAAGAAAACTGCAGAGAAGACACATTACTTGTTTCTTTTTTTTTTTTTTTTTTGAGACAGAGTCTCGCTCTGTCGCCAGGTACCAGGCTGGAGTGCAGTGGCGCAATCTCAGCTCACTGCAACCTCCGCCTCCCGGATTCAAGCGATTCTCCTGCCTCAGCCTCCCGAGTAGCTGGGACTACAGGCGTGCACCACCATGCCCAGCTAATTTTTATATTTTTTTAGTAGAAATGGGGTTTCACCATGTTGGCCAGGATGGTCTCGATCTCTTGACCTCGTAATCCGCCCGCCTCGGCCTCCCAGAGTGCTGCGATTACGGGCGTGATCCACCGTGCCTGGCCACGTTACTTGTTTCTGGTTTTGTGGATCCCACACAGGCTGATCAGCCATGTCACGCTGCCTTCTTTTGAAATAACCATTATTTTTTTCCCTTAAGGTCACTTATTTCCAATTAACCTGAATCTTCCCAGAATGGACACAGACCCCACCTCACACACAGTCAGCTCAACACATGATGATGGGAACAGAACAGAAGCTGGAGAACCAAGCAAAATTATCAAAGGCCTTTTTGGGGTAGGCCCATAAAGTGGTATCCTGAAAGGCTATCTCCTCCAGCAGACAGTTCAACCGTGCAGTGGACAGAACGCGCTCTATTTGAGTCTAGACATGCGTACGATGAAATAGCACCTCCTCTTAGTGAGGTCTTATTATATCACACGGAAGTGGAAGCGAGACTCTGGCAGACGTAAGTCCTGGGATACGGGCTCCAGGTGGAACCCGGCTGTGGTGGAGAGCCTCGCCCTACCTCTGCTGTGACGGAGCCCAGCACCGAGCAGCCACAGGCAGACCTGCTGGTCAGCATGAAACTCTGTGGTCCAGAAGGCTGCTTCTTAAATAAATCCAAAGGAACTGTCGCTGTCGCCTGCAGACCTGGAAAGACAGGACACAGGCAAGGGGAGCTGCTGATGTTTCCATGAGGTTCCGTGAAAACAAAGGGGCCCGCACGCCCGGCGGCCAGAATGCGCCCCTCAGGTGCGTCCGGCACACTCGAAGGCACTCACATTTCAGAACGTTTTAAAAACATCAATGTCATAAAAGACAAAGAAAGGCTGTGGAAACACTGCAGGACGGAGGGTGCGAAAGCCACAGGACACTGAGGCAGCGTCCGGCCCTGGGCTGAAGTGGAGAGGCAGCTCCTCTGAAGGACATTGTGGGGACGCCCAGTGACACAAAACTGGAAAACGGGCATAAATTAAAGAATTGCAGCAATGTAAATTCAGGAAGCTGACAACTGTGCTGTGGACACAGAAGAGAATATCCTCATTCCTAGGAAAATACACGCTAAAGAATCAAGACCCACGCAATTTACCCTTAAGGTAGGGGTGTGTGTGTGTGTGTGTGTGTGTGTGCGTAAAAGAAAATGAGTGTGGCAGGGAGAGACCAGGCATGAGCACAAATAATAATAAAGGAAACTGGGCAAATGTTAAGGATACGTGATTCTGAGTAAAGGTTATGTGGCTGTTCTTTGTACTGTTTTTGTAAAGCTTGAAATTTCATAGATTGCATCAGGCTGGCTGGAATGAAACGTGAACGAGGCCAGCAGGAGTGGGGACCCAGGAATGCTGGCTCAGACGCTGGCTTCCCTCCAGGTAAACGGCACCCCCAGGCTGTGCTGGTCCCCGACTTGCGGAACGCTTCTCTTTCAGGATTCTTAACTCGTGGGCATCCCCCGTTTCTCGGGACTCCAAAACCAAGGAAGTCGCCTCAGGATTCTTGCCAACCACTAGGATATATCTAGTTAATTGGGAGAAATAACGACCTTCTAACTTTAGGAGGTAATCAAATGACTTGACTTTATGGCTGGATAAGCTGGCCAAGGACTTTCCAATTTTGGTATGTTTATGGGGAGAGTTTTGAAATCTAAGAAAATATTTATGTTTTTAAAAACCTAACAAATCTTGAAACTACTGATCTGTACACATGCACACATACAGGCCCACATTCCTTTTAGGGTTTTAGTGACTTTACCTCTAATTATTGCTTTCTTGTGTCTAAATCATAAGTTCAATTTAAGCCTCCGAAGTTTTTGTAAGAATAAACCCGATGAAACTCATGCAGGCAGTAGAATAGGGAACTCTGGAGACAGATGGGGTGATGGCTGCACAATGAGAATGTACTGCTGCCCCTGAACTATGTACACAGAAATGGGTCAGATGATAATGTTTCTGTTGTTTATCTTACCACAGTTAAAAGGTTTTGTTTCGTTTTGTTTTCTGTTTCCCCAAAAAAAAAAAAAAAAAAAAGGTCTCTTGGGGCTAGGAAGTTTCAGAACTTCTTCTCTAAGCCAAGAATTATTACATAAAAGATTTTGGATTTTTTTTCAAAAAATAAAACAAAAAATCCAGTTGGATACTTCCCCAAAATGCATGGCCTTGTTAATAACTCAAATTGCCTTTCCACCAAACATTGCCGTGGGAAAACCGAAGTCACTCAGGGCAGGGGTCGGCTTCCTCTGCTGGGTCTCCCTCCGCCCCTTCCTGAGGCCCTGGTCAGGCCGGTGAGGACCTTTCCAGAGGGCAGGGCCTCCGTCCTCCTGCTCAACCCACCTTCTGAGGATCGCCCGGCCTCTGAAATCAGCAGGTATAACTCCTTCGACTTGGCATTCAACTCGCTTTGGAAGAGAAAAAAGTTATGAGTACTAAAAAATGCAATGCTTCATTCTTTTTACAAAATATAGTACTTTTTCTGATTATAGAAACACAAAAATGTCAATATTTAACAAACTACTGAGACATATAAGCCAAAAAAGGAAAGAGTATCTGCTGTTTCGTTTGGAAACAGCGCTGGAGAGGTGGCCAGTGCAAGCTGAGGAACTGAACGTCATTTTTTTTAATTTCCACTAACTTAAATTTAAAGAGACACATGTGGCCAGTCATTGCATATTGAAAGCACAGCTATATAATGACTTAAAGATAAAATATGGAACATGAACTACCACCCTCCTCCTTCATAACCTATTTATTTTCATTAAAAAGACAATTAAAAAAAAAGTAGAGATGAAGTCTTGCTATGTTGCCCAGGCTGGTCTCAAACTCCTGAGCTGAAGCCATCCTCCCGCCTCGGCCTCCCAAAGTGCTGGGATTACAGGTGTGAGCCACTGCAGCCAGCCTGTAACCTACTCTTTTAACTGAAAACTCTGTGGATGTCTTTCTGGGTAACTACAGAGCAGCATCACGTTTAACGAGTCTCTAGTATTTTTTTTTTTTTTTTAAGACACAGTTTCACTCTTGTTGCCCAGGCTGGAGTGCAATGGCACGATTTTGGCTCACCACAACCTCTGCCTCCTGGGTTCAAGCAATTCTCCTGCCTCAGCCTCCGGAGTAGCTAGGATTACAGGCATGTACCAACATGCCTGGCTAATTTTGTATTTTTAGTATAGATGGGGTTTCTACATGTTGGTCAGGCTGGTCTCGAACTCCTGACTTCAGGTGATCCACCTGCCTCGGCCTCCCAAAGTGCTGGGATTACAGGTGTGAGCCACTGCAGCCAACCTGTAACCTACTCTTTTAACTGAAAACTCTGTGGATGTCTTTCTGGATAACTACAGAGCAGCATCACGTTTAACGAGTCTCTAGTATTTTTTTTTTTTTTTAAGACACAGTTTCACTCTTGTTGCCCAGGCTGGAGTGCAATGGCACGATTTTGGCTCACCACAACCTCTGCCTCCTGGGTTCAAGCAATTCTCCTGCCTCAGCCTCCGGAGTAGCTAGGATTACAGGCATGTACCAACATGCCTGGCTAATTTTGTATTTTTAGTATAGATGGGGTTTCTACATGTTGGTCAGGCTGGTCTCGAACTCCTGACTTCAGGTGATCCACCTGCCTCGGCCTCCCAAAGTGCTGGGATTACAGGGGTGAGCCACGGCACCCGGCAGAGACGCACATTCTTATGCATATATCTTTGCATGCCATGTGATTATTTCCTTAGGAAAACCCTAATTGCCTGTGAAACGGCACGTGCATCTGAGAGGTGTTCTGCATTAGGCCGGTTGATGGCATCCAGAATGCTTATTCCCAGAGACACCTCCAATGCCATTCTCATTCTCTTATTCATAACCAGCCTGTGAGGTGGAAAAATGACCTCTCTTTTTTGTTGACGTTTGCATTACTTTACTTATTTCTGAATATCTTTTCAGAAGTTTATGGCCATCGGTAGCTCTGGCTTTTGTATTTCCAGGTCAGGAATTTTGCCCAGCTTTCCAAGGCAGCTGTCATCTTTTCATTCATAATTTATAAAAGCTCTTTACACAGATACACAAGGGAAATTTTCTTCCATTGCTTTTTCTAATTGTTCATTTCTTAAGCATTAGATAGTGATTGATTTCAATACTTTGGTACTCAGCTAATTCATTAAATGATTATTTCTATTCATTTTTTAAATAGTCATTTCTACCTTATATCTATTATTATTTCTAATGTTTGAGTTGATTTTCTCGAACACTCCAGATGTGCAGTCATATCATCTCCAAACAATCAGTTCTGCCTCTTCCTTTCCAGTATTTGTGAATTTTTTTCCCTTATCTAATTGCAATGACCAATACTTCTAGAACAAAACAATAGGCATCCTTCTCTTGATTTTAGTGAGTTTGCTTCTGGTATTTACCATTTATAGTGATTTTAAAAATCTTATTAAAGAACTATCCATAAATTTTGTTCTAATTAAGCTTTTAAAAATTAAGAATGGGGGCCAGGCACAGTGGCTTATGCCTGTAGTCCCAGCACTTTGGGAGGCTGAGGCAGGTGGATCACCTGAGGTTAGGAGTTCGAGACCAGCCTGGCCAACACGGCGAAACCCTGTATCTACTAAAAATATAAAAATTAGCTGGGTGTGGTGGCATGCACCTGTAATCCCAGCTACTCGGGTGGCTGAGGCACAAGTATCGCTTGAACCCGAGAGGTAGAGGTGGCAGTGAGCTGAGATTGTGCCAATGCATTCCAGCCTGGACAACAAGAGCGAAACTCCATCTTCAAAAAAAAGAATGGGTATTAAATGTCACTGAATGTCTTTTGGACATATGTAGAGATAATACGTTTATTTTCTCCTTTGATCTAGCAATACGATGAACACCATTAACAGATTTCCTTATGTGAAAGCACGTTATATCCTTACACTCCTGGTACGAACACAGCTGGTTTTATTTTTCATGTACTGCTAGATTCTATTTGATAATATTTTATTTATGATTCTTACACCATTATTTATGCATGGCCTACATTTTTCTCTTTCTCTATTCTTTATCTTTTTATTTTTTGGAGATGAAGTCTCTCTCTGTTGCCCAGGCTGAAGTGCAGTGGTGTAAGTTTGGCTCACTGCAACCTCTGAATCCCAGGCTTAAGCAATTCTCCTGCCTCAGCCTCCTGAGTACCTGTGATTACAGGCACCTGTCATCATGTACGGCTAATTTTTGTATTTTTAGTAGAGACAGGGTTTCATTCACCATGTTGGCCAGGCTGGTCTCGAACTCCTGACCTTAAGTGATCCACCCACCTCAGCCTCCCAAAGTACTAGGATTACATGTGTGAGCTACTGCACCCAGCCTTTTTCTTTCTTTTTTTTTGGAGACAGAGTCTCTCTGTCACCCAGGCTAGAACGCAGTGACACAATCACAGCTCACTGTAGCCTTGCTCTCCCAGGCTCAGGCGATCCTCCTGCATCAGGCTCCCAGGTAGCTTGGAGGACTATAGGCAAGTGTCACCATACCCAGTTAATTAAAAAATTTTTAGTAGTGAAGAGGTCTCACTTTGTTGCTCAGGCTGGTCTTAAATTCCTAGGCTAAAGCGATCCTCCTGTCTCTGCCTCCCAAACAGCTAGGATTATAAGCATGAGCATCCGTGCCCAGCCCCTTTTTCTATTTTGTTAGGTTCTGGATTCAGTTAGAGGCACCCTCCCTTTCTGCCCTGGAGGGTGTGTATCTCTAAGAGACCCAATAACAGCTCCCTCTCATCACGTCAGGGCAGGAGGAGAAAACTGACTCTAAGAGTTGCCTTTAAAAAGAAACTCAGGTTTGACCTCAAGCTACCTTTAAGATGTTTAACACATTATTTGTTTTTTGTTTTGTTTTGTTTGAGATGGAGTCTCTCTCTGTCTCCAGGCTGGAGTGCAGTAGCATAATCTCAGCTCACTGCAACCTCCGCCTCCTGGGTCCAAGTGAGTCTCCTGCCTCAGCCCCCCAACAGCTGGGACTACAGGCACATGCCACCACGCCCGGCTAATGTCATATTTTTAGTAGAGACAGGGTTTCACTATGTTGGCCAGGATGGTCTAGATCTCTTGGCCTCGTGATCTGCCCACCTCGGCCTCCCAAAGTGCTGGGATTACAGGTGTAAGCCACTGTACCCGGCCAACATCATTTGTTTTTAACTTTTCTGGTTTAGTGTTTTGGCCTAAACGGTGCTGCAGAGTGATTTCAGGATTTGGCGCTCCTGAACAGACACAGCATGGACACGCAGGCCCCTGATAACCCGGCCAGACTCACAAGGTGAACTCCTCGTCCCACGTGAGGTCCGTAGTGTTTTTCGTCAGGGTGCTGGAGAACCTCTGAAGAGGATCGTTCAGCTGCACGACGCACACTGTGTTAATGTGGCCTGTCATTAAAGGAAGGACATCGTGTTGGTGTTTATTTTTATTTTTTAAACTGCGTGAAGCCATTGTATGCATAGAAAAAAGGCTAAATTAAATGACTAAGGTTGAGGCTTACCCACTTCAGAGAGTGGGAATTCTTTCATTTGCCATTTTCAAACTCTCAAAGCACCAGCCTTTATCGGGGTGAAATAATTTTTCCCACATTTGATATCAACAGCCCTGGGCTGACCCCAAATGCCCAGCCCCCTCCATCAGTGCGGGCCACAGGTTATCAACTTAGAGGAGTCGAAGCTCACCTGGCTGTAGACACTGTGTTGGTATTACGTAAGTCGAAGGCCAGATCCTCACAGTCTCAATATTCCTAGCTTCAGCATCATTAGTGGCCCAATGTTTTGAGGGTTAAATAAGGTTTATGAATTTCGTCTGTTATATATAAGATACGTAGGGATGGGAGGGAAGTCTAATGAGGATAATGGCAGGTAAGATGGTTCAGATTCTTTCGATTTCTTGAGCGTTTATGGTACTGGTGTGAGTTTTGTTGTATTAGGGTGATGATATATAGGACTAGGGAGCTAATTAGGAAAATAATTATGAGGGCATAGTCATGGGCTCCCAGGGGGACCCTCCCCCGAGAGGCAGCACCATTACATACAGAGGCCTGGTCCCCACTTTTAGATAAAACTAACAAATTGTCAAAGCTAAACATCAATTCCTGTTGATCCCTAAATTGGGAGATACCTCCCGGAGCACCCCTTTCTCGCCTTATACCAGATAGGTGCTGCCGGGGTATTTGACCAGATGGTGGGACATGTCACTAGTGAACAGTTCTTTCTGCTTTGAGACAATGCTTCTCCCTGCAGCACATGGTCCCAATACACTGTGGAATCAGTCATTGCAAGAGTGTGTGGACTCTGGCCCACGCAGCAGGAGGGAGGAGCAGCACACGGACATTCTCTACTAGGCTTTCAGTCACTCGTCAAGGGAGGCTCGGGCCCAGACGTGGGGGACGTCCAGCAGAGGCAGGAACGGGGCCTGGCCTCAGGGCAGGTGCGTGTGGGGAGCTGGGACCCCAACCCTGGCCGACTGAGTCCAGGGAGCCCAGGCTGAGCCACTAAGCAGTACAGGCTTAAAGGGCAGCATGTGGCACCTTCATCGAAAGAAATCCTCGACGGCTCAGCCCTGCGCAAAGTCTCAGCTGCTAGATGTGACCTATTTGTGCTTTTGGAACTGGAAGAAGCCCCTTGCAAATAAAGGTAAGTCCCCCTTCACATGCTCGGGCAACACAATTCACTCCTGTTCTTGGCAAAATGGAGTTGCGGTGTAAAGAGGTGCCCTGTGCCGAGTGACTCTGTGTCCGGGGCCTCAGCAATAATTCAGAACCACCCAGAAGGGGTCACCCGTTCCGTGTTGCTAGTCTTGGCTCCAACAGCAGCCACGGCCTCCTAGCACCGGAGTCCCGAGTGTCACCGAAGCCGCCTGACGCATCAACTCCCCGCTTTGCCCACATTCTTTTTTTTTTTTTTTTTTTTTTTTTTGAGATGGAGTCTTGCCCTGTTGCCCAGGCTGGAGTGCAATGGCGTGATCTTGGCTCACTGTAACCTCTGCCTCCTAGGTTTAAGTGACTCTTCTGCCTCAACCTCCCGAGTAGCTAAGATTACAGGCGTGCGCCAGCATGCCTGGCTAATTTTTTGTATCTTCAGTAGAGACAGGGTTTCATCATGTTGGCCAGGCTTGTTTCGAACTCCTAACCTTGTGATCCGCCCACCTCAGCCTCCGAAAGTGCTGGGATTAAGGTGTGAGCCACTGCACCCGGCCTCTTCACCCACTTTCTAAGAAAGCAGAAGCTGCACCTTGGTCAGGAATGCTCAACACACACATGTGGGTTCAATATTTTTTAAAAAAGGAAAGAAAATAATAAAAAGACAGGATCACTCCAGACAAATGAAAAAGGCTAAACCAGTTACACTCCTTTCTCCCACAGGCCTTCACACGTACAGAGACACTCTTGTTCCTGTTACATTTTCAGGTGCTTTCTGCAACAAAGGCAGGGCTCCCGCTGCGGCCCCACAGGAGGATGCCACCAGAGAATCCAAGCCCCCCAGAGCCCACCTGGCAGCCTCCGACTCTGCTCAGGGGCAAGAACAGCCCCCTCCAGGAGGCAGGATCCCGCTGTCACCCACCTGAAGCATCGGGCTCGCTGAGCAGGAAGGCGCGAATACTCCTCACCAGCAGCTTTAGCTCGTGAGCCCTCGGAGGTTTGGGAGGACAGGATTCCTGAGCAGTAGACGGAGCACACTCTAAATTCTGAAAACATAAAGAGCACTTTATTTTTGGTCCTCGTGGGGGAGACTGAGGACCAAGGAAGTAGCTGCTGGACTCCTGTTATGAGGGGCGCTGGGGGTGGGGGTCTACAGGAAAACCTGCATGGGCAGCTTGAACTCCAGGCTCTGCTCTGAAACAATGTCCCTTCTCATGGGAAGGGAGGGAACCGATGAGCCACCACCATCCCCAGTGTGGAGCATTTTCTATCCTAAACACAGCAAGTACAAGTAGCAACGCGTTCAGCTGCAGACAGGGTTCCCAAACCTTACTGCAGGGGGAGATGGAGCTCGCTTTGCCATGGGTCTGAACTGTCTGACCTGGGGAAGGTGCTTAAGTGCATGGGGACCTCCTCTGCCGGCTGCGGGTGCCCACAGCTGCTAGCACAGAGCAGGACACCAGCCAGATGGGAACGGCCAGGGCCGTCACCCTACACCCGTTTCCCGCCTCCACACAGAGTCCAACGTCCACGCGAGGAATGTCTACACACCCCGTAGCACTGCACAGGTGAGGAGACACAGGCAGCGGCAGCTGGGAGCAGCTTCCATCACATCACATCCTCCAAAGGCACCAGGGCATTTCCAACAAAAAGCACCCCAAATCTGGAAGAGCCCAGCTTCAAACCAGCATTTCCCAAACTGGGTTCCATCTGTCACCCACTGCCAAGAGTGTTCTTTCTTTCTTTTCTTTTTTTTTTTTTTGAGATGGAGTCTTGCTCTGTTGTCTAGGCTGGAATGCAGTGGTGTGATCTTGGTTCACTGCAAACCTCTGCCTAATGGGTTCAAGTAATTCTCCTGCCTCAGCCTCCTGAGTAACTGGGATTACAGGTGCCTGCCACCACACCCAGTTAATTTTTTTTTTCTGTATTTTTAATAGAGATGGGGTTTCACCATGTTGGCCAGGCTGGTCCTGAACTCCCAACCTCAGGTGGTTCTCTCACCTCGGCCTCCCAAAGTGCTGGGATTACAGGCATGAGCCACCACACCCAGCCAAGAGTGTTCTTTTAAAAGAAGCTCTGTTAGTTGCAAGCATTCGGGGACCCAGAAGGGCTTCTCAGAGGTGGCGCCAGCCCCCATGCTGTGAGAAGTTTTCAGGCAGAGACCCTGCGTGCTGATTTGACTGAGCACTTCTTGGGGGAAATGCTAACGTCTCAAGAGACACAGGTGTTCTTTCCCACCTAGAAAACACTGTTCTGAGCCAGGCACTTCCCAAATGTGAGCTGAGGGTGCTGGAGCCCAACAAGGAACTGCTGATGTCCCTGAAATCCAAGGACATGAGCACTGGGGACAGAGCAGTCTACCTGTCTGGGACGGAGATGAACCTTCCTTCTGTTGCTGAGGGTGATGGTCAACTGTTTGTGTCAACTTGACTGGGCCATGGGGTGCCCAGATAGTTGGTCCAACATGATTCTGGGTGTGACTGTGAGTGTGTTTCTGGATGAGATTAGCATCTGACTCAGAACACTCAGTGACGCACATTTCCCTCCCTCATGTGGGTGGGCCTCATCCAATCAGTTGCAGCCCAATGGAACAAAAAGCTTGAGTAAAAGGGAACTCCTCTTCTTCACTGCTTGAGCTGGGACAGGGTCTTGTCCTGCCTTCAGACTTGGCTGAAACAGTGAGTCTTCATAGGTCTTGAGCCTGCTGGCCTTTGGACTGGAATGTACACATCTGGCTTTTTGGGTCTCAGGCCTTCAGACTCGAGCTAGAATTACCCCACAGACTCTCCTGGGGCTCCAGCTTGCCAAACAGAACTAAGGACTTAGCCTTCAAAATTATGTGAGCTGAGTACACACACACACACACACAGCCTTCAAAATTATGTGAGCTGAGTACACACATGCACAGCCTTCAAAATTATGTGAGCTGAGTACACACACACACACACACACAGCCTTCAAAATTATGTGAGCTGAGTAACACACACACACACACAGCCTTTAAAATTATGTGAGCTGATTATACACACACACACACACACACACACACACACACAGCCTTTAACATGTGAGCTGATCAGGCCGGGCTCGGTGGCTCACGCCTATAATCCCAGCACTTTGGGAGGCCGAGGCGGGTGGATCACGAGGTCAAGAGATTGAGACCATCCTGGTCAACATGGTGAAATCCCGTCTCTACTAAAAATACAAAAATTAGCTGGGCATGTGGTGGCACATGCCTGTAGTGCCAGCTACTCGGGAGGCTGAGGCAGGAGAATTGCTTGAACCCAGGAGGCGGAGGTTGCAGTGAGCCGAGATCGTGCCATTGCGCTCCAGCCTGGGCAACAAGAGTGAAACTCTGTCTCAAAAAAAAAAAAAAAAATGTGAGCTGATCACACACACACATACACACACACAGCCTTTAAAATGAGCTGATTACACACACATACAGCCTTCAAAATTATGTGAGTTGATTACATACACACACACACACACACACACACACACTCCCATTGGTTCGGTTTCTCTAAAAAGTCCTGACCAATATTTTATATACATATATATATATATATATATGTATATAAAATATGCTATTTTGATAAATAAACTTCAAATTGATGTAAAAGCAGGATTGAAGTTATGATCATCTGGGTCATATTATTTTTTAAATTCATGGATTCCAAAAATATATGACTATCTTATGAAGTTGCATTCATTCTGGTATTAAAGGTGTATTGTCATATTCAGAATAGTCACTTCTGACGTGAGATAAGCTACTGTGACAGAATTACTGAGAGGGTCAGCGCTGGGACTCTGCTGTCACCTCCCAAGAAGCATGGCCTGGTCCCCTCCACCTGGAGAAGCTGAGTGCCCCCAGGCCTCAGGCCCCTGGGAAGCCCCCCCCCAAGACATCCACACCCCCTCCTGCTCTGCTCTGTTGGCCCAGCACCCCTTCTGCATAGTGCAGGCTTTGGGAGGGTGGTGATGCTTCCTTATACTGCTGTAACCCCCAGGGCCAGGGCTTAGCACCAAACACTGCCATCAACTGATACCTGTTCAATGAGTCAAAGCCTTCAGACTCTACCTACTGACAGCTGGTGACGTTTGCCCTAATAAGAACGGCAGACCAAGGACCGGCATCATACAAGAGTTTATATTTTCAAACTGACTTCACCAAGAGCTAGATAATAAAGACAGACTGTGTGTGTGTGTGTGTGTGTGTGTGTGTGTGTGTGTGTGTGTGTGTGTGTGTGTTGAGATGGACTCTTGTACTGTCACTAGGCTGGAGTGCAGTGGTGTGATCTTGGCTCATTGTAACCTCCACCTCCTGGGTTCAAGTGATTCTCCTGCCTCAGCCTCCCGAGTAGCTGGGACTACAGGCAAGTGCCACCACGCCCAGCTAATTTTTGTACTTTATTAGAGATGGGGTTTCACCATGTTGGCCAAGATGGTCTCAATCTCCTGACCTGTGATCCATCAGCCTTGGCCTCCTAAAGTGCTGGGATTACAGGCGTGAGCCACTGTGCCCAGCCCAAAAATATATTTTTTAAACTTCAGGGACTCTAAGTGCCTGTTTTACAGAATCATGATAAAAAAAAGATCAGCATATGACCAAGAGAATTCACCTTAAACAAAGGATCGTTGATGTGTTATTTGGGCCCATTAGGTTGACCAGGGCAAATGCTCTGGCTGAGAATTTAACCAGAAAAGTGAGTAGCACCCTAATCAGATGGTGCAGGAGGGCTCTAGAATGAGGGGGAAGGCAAGCGATATGGAAAAGGGGGGTTGCACAGACGAGATTAGCCTCCTTTATCGTTCACTGCCAAAGGACACAGACCTCCAAGAGGCAGGAGCTACTGCAGGCAGGAGCAGGGGCAGCAGGTCGGCTCCATCTCTGTCTATCCTACCCACTGGGCTCTGTTTGCTTCTGGGGCAATGTTCTCAACACTGGCTGGTTTCCCAGGTACCTTAGTCCTGGAAGGATGAGGTCTCGTGATCTAAATGGACAGGGAAATGTCAGTTTTTCCTTCCACTTCATGGAGCTTTGCTGCCCCGTGCTCCAAACCCAAGGCTTTATCCCACGCCCACCATCACTATCCCAGCAAGCACTCATGCCATCTTGGCTCCACCATGGGAGGTGGAGGAACGCTGCAAAAGCACACAGATTCTCCAAGAGAGGCTGGCATGGCCCTTAATGGGGTTCAGATTCACCCACAGCACCCAGATGCGTTTACCTGAGCTTCTTGTACATTCGTGGGCTTGGTGATCAGAAGCACTGATGGAGAGGCGGAACCAACCAAATGCTTCAAGAGGTCCTTCAGAGTGTCCGACACCGTGCGCGTCTCGGCCACCTGGTCCTGGGGAAAGAGGAGAAAGTCGACTTTGCAAGCCCGCTCCCTGCCCCCAACCTCACACCTTCAGAGGACTAAAACCAAGCAGCGCAGGAAGGAAATCACCTTCAGCGTTTAGCTCTGTCTTTGCAAAAACTGTAGAAAGGAAGGAGGTCCTGCCCTTGGAAGCAGCCTTCGGACTCAGCCCAAGTTATGAGTGCAGCACCCTCACCGTGGGAGAGAGGACGGATCGTCAGATGTGGCGGAGTGCCGAGGGGGGTACCGACAGCGTCATTACCCTTGGCTGCACGAGTGTTCAAATGATCCCCAGCCCATTAAATCCACATCTGGGGTGGGGCAGGGAAAGCTTCAGGACTTTTTTAAGTGGCCAAGAGACTCCAGGTACAGCCCTGCATTCAATCCATCAAAGCCATTCACCCCCCCCCACAGGCCCTGCCAAGCCAAAGGGCCCATCCACATCCTGAGAGGCCCAAGCCAGCCTTAGAAGGGGTGCCTGGGGGATAGGGGGAGGAGGCCACCAACACCAACATGCACTTGGTTCCCCACCGCAGACAGTCCTAACACACATGCGCTCTCACGCCAACGGAAGAATCGTAAAACCTTATGGACTGACCTCCCCCAGTGCTTTAGGCTGGATAGTAATGGCCATTTCTGGCACGCTCATGAAGGACCAGCTAATCTGGAGGTTCTCTCTCTTCTCTTTCAGGTGGAACTCCAGCTGTTAAAAAAAAAGTTATTAAAGGGCTACTCTTTCCACCAAAGCCTTAATGTGCAGGTGTGTGTGTGCATGTGACTGTGTATGTGAGCATGTGTGTATGCATGTGTGTCCGTGTGTGCATGTATGTGAGCATGTGTGTGTGCATGTTTGTGCATGTGCATATGTGTGTGTACCTGAGCATGTATGTGCACGTGTATAGGTGAGCATGTGTGCATGTGAGCATGTGTGCCTGCACATGTGTGCATGTGTGTACATGTGAGTGTATGTGCCTGTGTGCACGTGTGCATGTGTGTGTGCATGTGTGTGTGCATGTATGTGCAAACCTGCTCACTTATTCACGTATTTTCATAGAAAACTGCTGAGCTTTCCACTTGGCATACTATGTGCTTTCAAAATGGAGAGCAGGACCCCAAACTCCCTTTGGGGACCCCTCAAAGACGGACCTCCACAGTGGTGGCTGACAACCAGATGTCATCAAAGCCCTGCAGTCTTTTTAACATGAATAGTTTGCTGTGTTTTGGGTTTCTCCTTCTGGGAGTACCCGCAAGGCATAAAGGAGAGAGGAGTAGGGGAAGGGCCCAGGACGCCTCATTCTGACCTGGGCGTGGGCTGCCCTGCTCCCGCACTCACGCAGCCCTGGAGATTCTGAGTGGAGTGCAACGGCGTCTTTACTGTCTCTTGCCTGGGCCGCCACAGCAGCCTCTAACTGGACTCCAATCTCTAAGGATGGTTCAACCCACCCAGCCCATTTGGGAAACAGAACAGCGGCCCCCAAAGAGGTCCACACCCTAATCCCTGGAACTTGTGACTGCGGGACCTTACAGGGCACAGGAGACTTGATAGGTGCGATAGGGGAAGGACCTCAAGATGGGGAGATGACCCTGCGCCCTTCAGATGAGCCCAGTGGAAACACTGAGTCCTGAAGAGTCGGGGGAGAAGAGGGGCCGAGCATGTGGCGTGAGGACTGCGTGCCTCCCTGCTGGTGTGGAGGTGGAGGAAGGCATCCTGAGCAGAAAAATGAGGTGCCTCAAGGAGCCGGAAATGGCCCTCTGCTGACAGCTAACAAGAAAATGGAGCTCAGTCCCGTAATCCCACAGAATGAAATTCAACCAACAACCGCAAAAGCGATGAACAGATGCCCCTGTGACCGCCGCTATGGCAGGCAGCCCCGACAGCACCTTGAAGTGGGCCTGGCTGGACATCTGGCCTCCTTCCTGGTGGCCTCCCCAGTCTGTGCTGCTTGAAGCTGCTCACGGTCATCTGTATTCGCAGCCACAGAAAGCTAACATTGCACCCTTCGTTCCCCAGCTGGATGCTCTGTCCAAAGCAAACGTCTTAACTTTGCACGTCTCCATCCCTTCCCCCTCCTAAACCAAAGGGAAGAGTGACTTTCGATCATCTGAGTACGGGGGACTCTCACCTCATGCGAGAAGCAGGGTAGGAGAAAAACGATGACTTCTACTTCATAACCATCTCTACCCTGCCTTCCTTGCCTGGTAATTCTAGGAAAAAGTTAGGTAATTCCAGGGGAAAAGTGCACTTTAATGGTTTTGACACAGACGGCTGAGTGGACGGAGATGACTCTTGCATCTCTGGTCAGACGAACATCAGGCAAGCAGCAACACCTCCTGCCACTAGCATCAGTTATTTACCAATCTCTAGCAGCTGCCTCTGCTCTGAGAGGCAACCCACGTACCGGTTTCTAACTGTGTTAAGTGATCAAAGGTGCCATTGTGTTTCTTCTGTGCCAGCTGCTGAAAATGGCAGGAACACTTTGATATAATCAATACAATGTCAGAAACGACATTTCTTCATTTATGTTTGTAAGCCTGTCTGGACGCATTCAGTTCCAGAACAAGCATCAAAGGTCGGGTAAATATGACCCAGACTTTGGAGGTTATTTTCTAATCACATCGGCCGAATCATCTGTGGGATGCAGGAGGGCAGGAACACCTCACGAGCTCACGATGCCAACTCTTCACCTCTTCCATTCTCTCAGAGGGAGTGCACTGGGGTGGGGCTGAGGAACTGGGGGGTGGATTTCAGAAGGTAGCCAGGACATTTTGTCAGTGCTGGCTATTGAAAACCATGCCTTTGTAGGAAAAGGACACGGGATGTCATCTTCCCTTGAGATTAGAAATTCTGCATGACTTGAGCTCATCCTCCAAATTAGGAACCAAGCCCAAGGACACGGGGGATGAAACAGGGCACTGGGCTGGCAGTGACCCTTGAAACAGGCCCAGACATGTGCGATTTTTAAATACCAGCTAAATAGGAACTCCAGTGAATATTCTACAGGACGCGAGAGACGCACAGCTCGCTGATGATTTGGGCATCTGAAGTGTCACTGGCTTTATCATAATTACAGATCTGTAAGTCTCTATAAAATTATAGAGATATGTATAATTATATATATCTTTATTATTATAAGTCTATTATTAGAACATGGAATACTGGTAATACTAATTTTTTAACTTATAAAAATAATAAGGGAGTTATTTGAAAACTGACTTTGCCAAAAACTGAAAAGAGGACTGCCCCCCAGCCGCTCAGCTGTGTTTCCAAGCTGCAGCCCAGTGCCAGCTTTGGAACCGGCCACGCTTCTCATCTCTGATGCCACTTGCCTCATCCTATCCATCAACAGCACCCCGAGTCGTTCAAATGCCTGAAAAACGCAACCTCTGAGTCTATTATAAAGATATGTGTGTTTGTGTGTGTAGTGGATGTGTGTGGTGTGTAGTATATATGTGTGATCATTTCCTATATATAAAATACCATATGAAAGCTTAGAGTTTGAAAATTATGACATGAATGGGAATTAATAAAAACATGAAACGTTACAGCCCTGTAACTCACACCATGCTCACTCTTCACATTTCTGAGGACTGTGACTTTGACGGTTCTCATAAATTGCAAACTCTACACATCTTTACCTGTAAATGGAATGGGGGAGAGCCGCACGTCATACAGCCGGCATCCAGCACCTGAGGCAGGCTTCTCACTGACCAAGAACTGAATGGCCTGGCCCACCACGTGACAGACCACCACCTGGAGGAGGCACAGGTAAGGGAGAAAACTGTATCCAACAGAAAAGACAGCTTGTACATGGCTTTTTTTTTTTTTGAGACAGGGTCTTGCTTTGTCACCTAGGCAGGAGTGCACTGGTATGATCTCAGCTCACTGCAACCTCTGCTTCCCCAGCTCAGGTGATCCTCCCACCTCAGCCTCCTGAGTACCTGGGACTATAGGTGTGTGCCCCCACACCCGCCTAATTTTTGTATTTTCTTTTTTGTAAAGATGGGGTCCACCTATATTGCCCAGGCTGGTTTCAAACTCAAGCAATCTTCCCACCTTGGACTTCCAAAGTGCTGGGACTGCAGGTATGAGCCACTGCACTCAGCTGCCATAGGCATTTTTTTTTCTTTTTTTTTTTTTTGAGACAGAGGCTCACTCTGTTATCCAGGCTGGAGTAGTGCGATGGAGCGATCTCAGCTCACTGCAACCTCCACCTCCCTGGTTCAACCAATTCTCCCACCTCAGCCTCCAAAGTAGCTGCAATTACAGGTGTGCGCCACCATACCCAGCTAATTTTTGCATTTTCAGTAGAGACAGGGTTTCACCATGTTGGCCAGGCTGGTCTCAAACTCCTGACCTCAGGTGATCCAGCTGCTTCAGCTTCCCAAAGTGCTGGGATTATAGGTGTGAGCCACCACACCTGGTCTAGGCATCTTTATATCAAAACAATCTGGACTTTATACGTTAGCAAGGGTACGAATTTAGAATTTCAAAGTTGGATAAATATTCAGATATTCAGAGTCACATCTTTTCTATAAATGTAGTAGTTTGAAAACTAGAAACAGTATTTCAAATCTTTGCTTCCTGATGAATTTCTTAGGAGCTAAACTCTGTCTTGCCCAAATCTAGTTATTTGGCGCTTTCCACATACAACGAAGTCTTTTTCTTTGAATATCATCTTGTTCTATTTCTCCACAACAGCTGATTTTTAATTCCCCAAATGTTTCCACATCCATATAGAGTCAAAGCCATTAGCCATCTTCTTTGGCTAAAAATGAATATTAAAAAGAAAGTAAGTTATAGATGTTAGAAGTAAAAAAAAACGTTTTCTTAAATTACTCAGAACACAAGGGGTTGCTTCCACTTACATAATTTCGACAGTGTCATGGTTTTCAAAAAGGTGGGAGTAATTCGAAAAACAAAGCATCAGGCCACGCGCAGTGGCTCATGCCTGTAATCCCAGCACTTTGGGAGGCCAGGGTGGGTGGATCACCTGAGGTCGGGAGTTCGAGACCAGCCTAACCAACATGGAGAAACTCCATCTCCACTAAAAATACAAAATTAGCTGGGCAGGGTAGTGCATGCCTGTAATCCCAGCTACTCTGGAGGCTGAGGCAGGAGAGTTGTTTGAACTTAGGAGGCGGAGGTTGCGGTGAGCCCAGATCGCACCATTGCGTTCCAGCCTGGGCAACAAGAGCGAAACTCCATCTCAAAAAAAAAAAAAACAGTTCCAAACAGTTATAAAATTATGTAGCCATACCAAAAACAAATTATAAAATGAGCTCATTCAAGAACCTGTCAGACAGAGAAAGAAAATGACATCAGGAATAAACCAAACTGTGGTTTCCTGACATAAATCATACAGTATTAAGAGGAGTGATTTTCCCAGCTACTGTAGCACAGACAGAGATGTAGTTTCTGCCACAGATTCCTCTGCAGAAGCTGATCTAGAAAGAGAGGTCAGCAGACCTCCCCCGCTCCCCCTCTCCATGTGTGGAATAATTACCAGGCCAGGTGCCAGGTGTGTACTGTCCGGGAGGAGAGCAGGGGAGGCCGGGGGCATGCTGGGCTGGACCATAAGGCAGGCACAAGGGGGCTCCACAGGTGACCAGTGTTTGGCCAAAAAGCAAAGCTATCAGGAGGCTGAGGGTAAGTCAGACTGACCTCCTCATTCCCAAAAGAACCACTGACCCCACTGCAGGGAGTCACTGGACAGGAAAAGAAAATTCTTTAATTCTCTGGTGGATTTTTCATAATCTAAAATACCACATGGAAAGATTACCAAAATAATTACTCACTCAGGGCCTGCTATCCCCCCAAGTTCAGGGCCAGGACATTCCCCCTTTCCTTTCTCATCTGCTGGCTCCTGGCCCCGGCCAAACCCTGGACCCAGGTCTTCCCACTGCTCGCCCGCCCCACTCTGGAACAAAAGCGGAACCTGGACCCCGAGGCCCCGGCAGGGGTCAATATCCAGTGTCCACCACCAAATACCTCAATGCCACAGAGCTAGAAACACAAAGTCCCGTCTTCTCTCAATATTGGCGGAAAGTCCTGAAATTCTCCTTTCCACCGGTGCTGATAACATTGCGTTCAGAAGACTGATTCACATGGTTAACTGCATATTTCCATCATCTCCAGAGTTCACAAAGGGCCAGAACAAAAAAAAATGTTTGTATAAGAAATGTCGTCTATTCATGTTAAAAATAAATGATCTATAAACAGTCCTCTTCGGAGGAGCATATTTTGATGCCGGATGAGTGACACACGCCGATGACATGACATTGAGAAAATTCCCTGTCCTTTGTCTTAACAGCCCACGCCTTTTACTGCTTAAAGTAAAAAAACATAATAAAAAATTAAAAAACCCGACACTGGCTCTGAGCACCACGTGCTTCCTTTGGAGCCTTCTATACTAAGCTAATCAGAACCCTACCAAGGAAACAGATAGCTCACTTAGTGCTGAAACCCAAGCAATAAAGAATTTCATCTCCCTTTGTATCCAGTTCTGCAGAAAGCTTCCCACCACCATTCCCGGATACACAGAGAACCACGCTTGCTTAAAAGCAAGCAAATAAATAAGTAAATAGATCAAAGGACTTTAAAACTTCTAGAATGCAGGACTCCACGGCTCACGAGTAACCACTCAAGCCGAATCACTCATGTAGGTTAACACTATTTTCTGCTCTCGGACAGAATGTGCAATGTCTTTCGTGGTGACACCCTGGCCTGTCTTCCCCAGCCCCAGGGCTTCCCTACTCTCTGAATAAACCTGGAGTGCAGACCAAGCCTTTCTTGGCCTCCCCTCAGAGTTCGGCTAGAAAAATTCTTTAAAGCAACAATCTTGGCCGAGCGTGGTGGCTCGTGCCTGTAATCCCAGCGCTTTGGGAGGCTGAGGCAGGAGGACTGCCTGAGTCCAGGAGTTCAAGACTAGCCTGGGCAACACAGCAAGACCCCATCTCTAAAAAATAAAAATTAAAAAAAATACAAAAATTAGTCAGGCATGGTGGTGTGCACCTGTAGTCCCAGCTACTCAGAAGGGTAGGGTGAGAGAATCACCTGAGCTAGGAATTCGAGGCTGCAGTGAGCCGTGACTGCGCCACTGCACCGCAGCAGAAACATTCTGAACCTGCCTCACATTTTCACACGGCCAAACAAAACGCTGCTCCTGCTCCACTTGGAGGGCCAACCACCAGGGCCAAATTCTCTTCCAGGGCCAGCCCCTGCCTCTGCCACCCTCACAAATAATGCCCCATCTGCCAAATGGACGGGAACAACATGCAGAGGAGATTGTAAAAACTAGTAATCTTCTTTCAGCGTATTAAGGTGTTATCCACGATGGAGATTAAATTCTCCCAGCCATGCCAACAGAGGCAAGGCCCCCACCGGCTCAGGGGGGTTCCTGACATCACAGCAGAAGCCAGGACCACCTGACACAGGTAAACAGCTCCTCCTCACTGGTTAGCCTTCCTAAGTGCCAGATGCCAAAGGTTAACATCTACCTAAATACCCAAGAGTAGGTAGAGACCCTGATCTTTACCCTCGGGCCTCCCTACCCCAAACAGCCAGGGTCATGAGAGCCCCTTCTGAACTTTCCAAGTGAGCTCTTCGGGCAACCCCAGTTACACGGAACGGACAGACTGGGCCTCTGAAACGATTCGTACAAGATTTTACAAAGTTAAATAGAAGCAATATCTAGCATGGGCGCCAGGGACAGTGAACACCTCTGAGGACAGGAATGACCCCCAGCCCCAGCGCAGACCCCACTGAGCCCAGGTCTGCATCTGCAGGCGTGAGCTCTCTTGACAACTACCAGCCATCTCCCCCACCTGCATTGGTTTTTTTTTTTTTTTGAGATTTTTTTCCCCAAAACAACCAAAGACTGTTTACATAAAGCATTTCAAAATCAAGCAACAGAAGGGTGAACTTTGCATTCCAAATAAACACTTTCCTCTCTGTGTAAGCGACAGTGTTTTCTGGAGGGTGGGCTGTGTGCGGTAAGCCAGGGTCTCCATGTGGAAGGCCCGAGAGGGGGACCCGTGGTTGGCAGGTGAGGGTTTGGGTGGGGGAGCCCCTGGGCAGCAGATGGAAGCCCCACGGGAGGAGAAAGCCGCCTGAAGGCGGAAGAGCAGGCTGCAGGGGCAGGGCAGAGAGTGAGGCCTTCATTCACCTCCTCTGTGCTCCCTCCAGCCTCAACACCTCCACCTCAGGCAGTCACATACCTACACAAATAGCGCGTATCTGGAAACTATTCCTCTGTTTAGACTTGGAGACAAATATTCCAGGCACAGCTACTCCAAGTGTCCCTATTGTTCACCAACAAGAGAGCCCCCTGAGTCTTCAGATCTCACTGTGCCCTTTCACTTCCCTTTTCAATTAAGCTTCTTCTACAGCTGCCTGGCTCCTTCTCCTCTTAGAACACTCCAGAGAGCTGGAAATCATGTAATTACTTTTGTCTCCAAAGAAACTAGAAATGCAGCTGAGAAAACGTATCCAAAAGGTTTATATAACTGAGTATTTTTCACTTTCGTCACACTATATAACACCCTGAGGAAAGAACTCCAAAGTAAATTCAAAGCAAAGACCCTTCACAAATCATCTGGATTTCCTAATTAGATGTCTCTCCCCCACTCTGCAATGGAGTCTCACCTCTGTAAGTATTCTTTAAGACAGTATGAATTGGATATAAAATACTATTTCCACTCCAGAACTGGGACTCAATTTAAAAAGTAAAATCCACTAGTGCTAAAGATTGTCCAAACATCTACATTTAATCGTATTTGCCCACTAATTCAAAACAAGCAGCTAAAGACGTATTTTTATTTATTTACTTTTGAGATGGAGTTTCATTCTGTCCCCTAAGCTAAGTGCAGTGGTGCGATCTCGGCTCAGTGCAACCTCCGCCTCCCGGGTTGAAGCCATTCTCCTGCCTCAGCCTCTCCCAAGTAGCTGGGATTACAGGTGCACACCACCACGCCTGGCTAATTTTTGTATTTTAAGTAGAGACAGGGTTTCACCATGTTGGTCAGGTTGGTCTCAAACTGCTGACCTCATGTGATCCACCTACCTCAGCCTCCCAAAGTGCTGGGATTACAGGCATGAGCCACCGTGCCTGGCTTAAGGATGTATTTTTATGAGAAATTCTCACAGGGGACTGAGATGAAAAATGTTGGAAACAAGATGTTGGCCAACCCCAGGGGCTGCTGTTTTATCTTCCGGGGGGAGCCTCGACCCCATGGGGCTCCTGCTCCAACCTGACTCCAGCCCCACCCCCAGCAACACTCTCCCTCCCTTTTCTTGTCAGACACTTTAAAGTAAACAAGGCAGCCGTTCAGTCATATTGCTCTACGAGGAGGTGCTGTGAATGCACAACACGGTTTAATGTGGGCATTCTACAGCTTAAAGATCTGCTTGTGAACGTGTTCTCTTTCATCAGGTTTGTATTAAAAGACATAAACAAGACAGTTCCTTTAACATGAAGGGCAGAAGGGAAGTGGGTCTTCG
This sequence comes from Ateles fusciceps, assembly GCA_036589455.1. Lineage (NCBI taxonomy): Eukaryota > Metazoa > Chordata > Mammalia > Primates > Atelidae > Ateles > Ateles fusciceps. Next base: position 4,501,764 of record JAZHEH010000196.1, read on the forward strand.
CCTCGCTGGCAGCCAGTGCTTCCTGACGGGCCAGGCCATTCGGCCACACTGGCCTCCTACGCCCCGTGCCCTACATTCCCACCAAGCAACACAACCTCAGTGCCACCACAGCCTCCCTCTGTCTCCTCCAGGCTAGAGTCAGGCTGCACCTACAGGCTGCACCACACACCATCATCCAGACAAATAGGTGGCGTCATGGGAGTCCCATTCAGGGGCGGCACCTGCCCTGGATCTCAGAGGGCGGGGTCTCCGATGAGGAGCTGCCACTACCCACCCTAGGAAAGACCCTCATTCAAAACAATTTCACAACCTGTTAGCATTTTAGCATACATTCCAGGTTAATGAAATATCTGGAATTTCAAGTCATGCAAAGCAACAACAACAGAAAAAGGCAACTGAGCTGAGCTTCCCGTCTGCAGCTAGCCAGAGTCACAAAGGTGGACAATTTTACTTTTAATTTTGGTTTCTTTTTTCCCCACAGCATTCCTAGAGGACAGTGGACAATTTTAAACCATGGTGTCCTCACAAAACAAGCAGCCCCCTGCGTTACGGACAGAGCAGGGGACCGCCTCCCCGCTTACCCAAGCCCGAAGTTCTCAGGGCATATTTCAGCATCAGGTAGAACACACGTGCACACTACACACCATAGACATCCAGTGTGAGCTGTGGGTTCCCCCTCTGGAGGTTGTGGAATAAGGTTCTGGGAGAAATTCCACACGATCACCCAGTTCCGTCTGGAGCTGTGGTTTTACAGACGCAAAGGGTGACACTGCTGTCCGGTTCTCCTTTCCCTATCTTTGTTGTCTTTTTTATGGTGAAGGTGTGGTGGGGACAGGAGCTTTAGTGAAATAATAAAAGTGAAATGATCACATCTGTAATCCCAGTACTTTGGGAGACCAAGGCGAGAGGATCACTTAGAGTCCAGGAGTTCAAGACCAGCCTGGGCAACAGAGTGAGATCCCACCTCTATAAAAAATTTAAAAAGTAAAAAAAAAAAAAAAAAGTAATAAAAATGCAAAACATAACACTAACAGCATAGTTTATTTCGTGCAGTGGCTGGAGCTAGATTCTGGAGGCCAAATGAGGTTCACTCCAGCCTCGTTGTGGCTGTTAGCAGAGTCCAACCAACAAGAGCAGGTCTGATATTTTTATATATATTTATTTATACTTACATAAATATAAGTATATTTATATATAAATAAAATTTTTTATTTATAATATTTTTCTACTTATTATTTATTTATTTCCAAAGCTTATAAATTATTTCTTTCCAAAGCTTAGTGAAGGGAAAGAACAGGCTTCTGCCTTAAGGGTGCCACTTTGCTTTTGAAGCAGAAAGCAGGCACTTTCAAAAGGGGGCTTGGCATGAATGTCAGGAAAGCGGGGGACAGAGCAGGTGAGGGTTCACATAACTTGCTTTGGTGCCTCGATCTACTGGGTGGTCCAAGCCGGTGACCGCTGGTGCCTTCGTGGGCAGAACTAGGTTGTAACAGCCGAAACTCTTCCAGTGGGGGAGAGTTCCATCAAGGATACACTTGGGGTTGTGAATCGACTGTCATCTCTCCAGGCAGCCTCCTGGTGGGTGAGGGTTTCGCTCTGGCGCTCCTGAGCACAGGGTTACATGAACTGGCCCTGTAGACCATGTCTGGTGAAGGGGGAGGTAAAAGGCTATAATTACATTCTAAAGGGCTAAGAAAAAAGTGGGGGAACAGGGGGGAAGTGGAGAAAGAGAAAAACAGTAATAAAAGCAATAACTCATTCTCTTGTCTTGGAAAATGAGGGTGTCTGGTTACAGTATTTCCTAAAAGAAATGCAACTCTTTTTTGGTGAGCGGCTGTTACAGCAAAATTCCTAAGCCCTGATTCCCATTAATCTTGTCACCGATATGTGGACCTCAGACCCCCCGGGAAGTGGGCATGAAAAGCTTCTGAACCCCCACGTGCCAGGGAAGGGTGGTGGCTGCCCCTGCAGGGGGAGGGGCTGGCTCAGGTGGCTTGAGATACGGAAATAAAAATTTCCCCTCTTCTGGGTCAAACAGTCTGGAATAAACCTCTCCCAAGACATGAGGAAAGAGAACGTAGGTAGAAACCTGTCGCTCTTGTGTAAGAATGTAATTAACATCTAGGAGAAAGAAATGCACTCGGTGCACGTCGGGACTAGAAGAGAATGCAGAGAGAGCCCTGGAGAAAGGTTTAAAGGCCATTTTTTGCTGCCTACAAGCCAGCCCTGGCTGGAGCCTGCTCACAGGACTGTGGGCAGGAGCTTCTTCCACACCTGGTCTGAGCAGGTGCCCCGCAAGGCAAGCACCAGGAGAATTCCCTTAGGGAAACACCACAGCCCTGCAGGGCTCGCCGCCTACGACACATGCGTGTTTGGTCTTTTTCCTGGTTCCTGGCACAAAGCTCTTAAAAGCCTTGGAATCTCCCGAGAGATAAGAGTGTCTTTGAGAAGAGTGTCTTTTGCTATTGTTATTTTTTGAGATAAGGTCTCACTCTGTCACCAGTCTGGAGTGCAGTGGCGCGATCTTGGCTCACTGTAACCTCCGCCTCCCAGGTTCAAGCAATTCAGCCTCCTGAGTAGCTGGGACTACAGGCATGCATCACCACGCCCGGCTAATTTTTGTATTTTTAGTAGAGACGGGGTTTCACCATGTTGGCCAGGATGGTCTCCATCTCTGGACCTCAGGTGATCCGCCCACTTTGGTCTCCCAAAGTGCTGGGATTACAGGCTTGGGCCACCGAATCCGGCCAAGAAGAGAAGAGTGTCCTTTATATGCTAACAAGAGAGCTGTGGGTAGGGACCCAGATAGCACCAGGATGGGGGCTGGTCACCTGAGAGACTTTCAGCCCCACCTACAGCACCCCACCACCCCACCTCCAGGGAGGGCAGAGGGGCTGGAGGTTGAGTTCAATCACCTATGGCCGATGATGTAATCAATCATGCCTAGGTGATGTAGCCTCCATAAAAACCCTGAAATGACAGGGTTGGGGGAGCTTCCAAGGTGGTGAACACAGCTAGGTGCCGGGAGGGTGGCTCGCCCAGGCAGGGCATGAGGCTCCCGGAGTCCCAGCCCTCCCACTCTGCCTTCCCAAGCATCCCTTCGACATAGCCAATCCTGAGTCATATCCTCATAATAAACTGGTAATAGTAAGTAAACTATTTTCCTGAGTTCCATGCTGTGAGCCACTCTAGTAAGGTATGTGAACCTCAGGGGGGTGGGTTGGGGGAATCTCTGATCTACAGACAATCAGAATAACAGGGCACAAGCTTACACCTGGTGTCTGAAGTGGGGGGCAGCCTGGTGGGACCCAGCCCTGGGCCCGCCCTGGTTTCCCAAAGTGCTGGGATTACAGGTGTGAGCCACTGTGCCTGGAATGGAGTTGAATTGTAGGACACTCAGATGGCACCGCAGAGTTGAGGAACTGATAGTTGGTGTGAGAAAAACCCCACACGTTTGGTGTCTAAAGTGTTGTGAGTAAACAGCTGCTGGGACTGCTCCTCGCCTCAGCAATGGCTGGGCCAGGTATGGATCTGCACCTATCTATCGTCGGTCCTGCGGGATGACTCAGGACGCTCCCAGCTCTGGAAGACTGCACTCTGTGTAGACGATGCAGAGAGGGTTTTGCAGATGAACCGGATGTTTGCAAAGGTGATGACTTGGACACACGGGGGCCTTCAGGGGTGGCACGAGAAAGTCCAAGAAAAGGGCCTCCAGTGGGCAGGGCAGCCAGTTCCACTGTGAGAGGTACCCACAAGGGGATTCCAGATGGAACACAAGTCCAGCGTCTGTCGATGGAGAGGAGGTGGGAGTTCAGGCCAGCCAGTCCTCAGCCTCATCCCGCTGATCAGAGATGGCATTATGTAACAGACATGCTGGGTTCCGGTGGCCTTGTCCCTGTCTTGGCTCAAATGCCAACCACATGTCCCTTGTCAAGGCTGAGTTAGAAAGATGAGAAAGATGCAACCTGACCTCATAGCGTGAGCTTTGAAAGGGGGGGGAGCAGTGCCCTGGGATGCTAAGTTCACATTTCTTTTTTATCTCTTATTTGTCACAGGTCCTTAAGTTCTGTTACCATTTTTTTTTTTCCTTCTCAAGAATTATGCCCAGCTGAGGGAACACAAGGCGGTGCTGACATGAAATTCGGTGTAAATTTGGAGACCATGGGGGTGTGTGGCTTAGATACCAAAGAAGAAGAACACCACTGTGAACCTGCTGCCCGACATGGCAGCTCTGAGCGGAACTCACAGAACGATATTCACAAAAAGAGGCCTTGGCATCTTACCCAACACATGAAGGTTAAGCAACGTCCCACCCTGGACATTTTACAAGAGATTACGCTGGCTGGATTCCTTTGCAAAACAGTGCCCTAAAAATGTGTCATGTTTGGCCAAGATGCTCGTCCAAGAATGAAAAAGGCCAGTACAGAATCTGAACACCCGAGGGTGTTCCACTCCCAGCTGACCCCTGCCAGGAGCTCGGGCAGATCCCAACAAGACTTCCTCCTTGTGGGTGTGCACAGCACCCAGGCTGGCCAGAGCGACTGTGACGCTCGGAAGACCACCAGGCCTGCTCCTGCCACACACACAGCCCTGTGAAGGGGAGGGGAGGGGACCCGTCTGCCCGACTGGCAGGCTCACTTCACCTCAAAGGACAGCACGAGCCACAGCCGTGACAAGGCAGTGACAAGGGGCTCCTTTCCTCATTTGGCCACAGAAACGTAAAAGTCAAGAACGATGCAGAAAATTGGTGTGAAACGAAGCAAAAGCCCACGTGTGCACTTTTCGTCTGGCAGGAAAAAGCTTCCAGGAACACTGTTAACAGCAGCCCCATCCCGGCCGGCGGCGGCAGCAGGTAGATGTTAAATAAAACAGTTTGGACATTTTTATTTTTAACTTTTTAGCGAGCATGAACTATTTTTGTAATTGTATCAAAACAAATGCAACTTAATCATCCATTTTCACTGGGTGAGGTGGCTCACACCTATAACACCAGCACTTTGGGGGCAGAGGACAATGGATTGCTAGAACCCAGGAGTTCAAGACCCACCTGGGCTACAAGGTGAGACCCTATCTCTGCAGAAAAAAATAAAAAAAAACTAGCCGGGCATGGCGGTGCATGTCTGTAATCCCAGCTACTTGGAAGGTTGAGGCAGGAGGACTGCTGAGCCCAGGAGGTCGAGGCTGCAGTGGGCAGTGCCTGTGCCAGTACACTCCAGCCTGGGTGACAGAGTGAGACCCTTCAAAAAAGAAAAAAATAGTCCACTTCCTAAAAGGTTGCTTTTCTGACCGTGTATCAAGATCCTTAAAAATGCGCGTATTCTTTCTCAAGCACCACTACTCTTCCGCTTCCAGGAACAGCGAGGAAATAAACACATGAGCAGAAATAACAACAGAGGCAGGCGGAAATACTGAGCCTGGCATAGGCTCGGCATTGTCCCATGCGCTGTACCTGCGGTAACTCATGCCATCCTCACAGCCTGTCTGGGGCTGGGTATGATCCTCTACCTTTGCAGGTGAGAAGCCAAGCCACACAGAGGAGGTGAAAGAATGCAGCAAGGGGCCCTGCTCCTAACCAGGACAACACGGCCACTGCTTAACAGCCTCGACTCTTTTTTTTTTTTTTTTTTTTTTTTTTGAGTGGAGTCTCGCTCTGTCGCCCAGGCTGGAGTGCAATGGCTTGATCTGGGCTCACTGAAACCTCCGCCTCCCAGGTTCCAGCAATTCTCCTGCCTCAGCCTCCTGAGTGCTTGGGATTAAGGCGTGCGCCACCACACCCAGCTCATTTTTGTATTTTTAATAGAGATGGGGTTTCACCATGTTGGCCAGGCGGGTCCCAAACTCCTGACCTCGTGATCTGCTTGCTCTGGCCTACCAAAGAGCTGGGATTACAGGTGTGATCCACAGTGCCCAGCCAGCCTTGACTCTTATGCATTCATGCATTAGAATTTTTGAGGAATTTCAGTAACACAGGGGAAAGAATATAAATGCAACACAGTGTAAATTGTAGCAAAAAATAAATGCAGAAGAAAAAGACTGGCAGTGTACATGAACAGAGCTAATCACCAGTTTACACAATACCCTGTGTTTTTATTAAATATTATTCTGTGTTTTTCAAGTTTTCAACAATGAACTTGTATTGATTTTATGATAAGAGCAGAATTTGTATGTTTGAGACAGAATGGACCCATGGCAGCCTGAGGTCTGAACTTGCCAAAGCCTATGAGTATCTGCAAACTGCAGCATGCTCATCTGTGCTTGCTGAAGCCTGATCTCCACAGCCATAGAGTCCTGACGCTGAGGGCTGGGTGCAGTGGCTCATACCTGTAACCCCAGCACTTTGGGAGGCCAAGGCAAGTGGATCACAAGGTCAGGGGTTCAAGACCAGCCTGGCCAACATGGTGAAAGCTTGTCTCTACTAAAAATACAAAAATTATTTGGGTGTGGTGGTGTTGCTCCTGTAATCCCAGCTACTCAGGAGGCTGAGGCAGGAGAATTGCTTGAACCCAGGAGGTGGAGGTTGCAGTGAGCAGAGATCATGCCACTCCAGCCTGGGTGACAGAGCAGGACTCCGTCTCAAAGAAAAAGAAAAAGAAAAAAAAAAAGTCCTGACACCTTGAATGGTGTTGGGAAAACTGGCTATCCACATCCAAAAGAATGAAATTAAACCCTTATCTTGCACATATAGGAAAATCAACTCAAAATGGATGAAAAACTTAAATGTGAGACCAGAAACTATAAAACTACTAGAGAAAAACATAAGAAAAGCTGTAAGCTATTGGATTGGGCATTGATTTTTTTTATATGATATCCAAAACACAGGCAACAAAAACAAAAACAGACAAATGGGATTGCATCAAACTAAAAAGCCTGTACACAGCCAAAGAATCATCAGTGGAATGAAGAAACAACCTACAAAGTGGAATAACTTATTTGCAAACCATGTATTTGATGGGGTTAATATCCAAAATAAGTAAGAAACTCAAATAACTCAACCGCAAGAAAACAAATGACCCAATTAAAAAATAGGCAAAGGGAGTCAGGTGAGGTGGCTCACGCCTGTAATCCCAGCACTTTGGGAGGCTGAGGCGGGCGGATCACGAGGTCAAGAGTTCAAGACCAGTCTGGCCAACATGGTAAAACCCCATCTCTACTAAAAATACAAAAATTAGCCAGGCATGGTGGCGGGCACCTGTAATCCCAGCTACTCGGAAGGCTGAGGCAGGAGAATCACTTGAACCTGGGAAGCGGAGGCTTCAGAGAGCCGAGATCACACCACTGCACTTCAGCCTGGGCAACAAGAGCAAAAACACCATCTCAAAAAAAAAAAAAAAAAAAAAAAAGAAAATGGGCAAAGGATCTGAATAGATGTTTCTCAAAAGGAGGCGTGCAGATGGCCGACAGGTCTCTGAAGTGCTCAGCGTCACTAATCGTCAGGGAAATGCAAATCAAAGCCACGATGAGATACCACCTCAAACCTGTGAGAATGGCTAGTAGCAAAAATATGAAAGAAAACAAGTGTTGGTAAGGACGTGGAGACAGGGAACCCCTGTGCACTGTTTGTGACCATGTAAATTATTACGGCCATTATAGAAAACAATGTGAACGCTCCTTTAAAAATTCAACATAGAACTAACATACGGTCCAGCAAATCCACTGCTGCGTATACTGTTGACCCTCAAAGGACATGGCTTCCAACTGCACAGGTCCACTAACAGGTGGATTTTCTTCCACCTCTGCCACCCCGATACAGCAAGACCAGCCCTTCCTCTCCCTCCCCCTCCTGAGCTACTCAACATGAAGACAACGAGGAAGAAGCCCTTTATGATTATCCACTTCCACCTAATGAATGGTAAATAGATTTTTTCTTCCATATGACTGTCTTAATAACACTTTTCTCTAGCTTACTTCATTGTAAGAATAGAGTATATAATACATACACAAAATATATGTCAATTGACTATGTTATCAGGAAGGCTTCTGGTCAACAGTAGGCTATTAGTAATTAAGTTTCTGTGGAGTCAAAAGTTATATGTGGATTTTTGACGGCACAAGGTGTCAGTGCCCCAACCCTCACGCTGTTCAAGGGTCAATGATATATCCAAAGAAAATAAAAGCAGACACCTGGAGCATTATTCAAAACAGCCAAGAGATGGAATCCGTCTAGTGTCCGTCAACAGATGAATGGATAGAGAAAATGTGGTAGATATACACATGGGATATTGGCCTCAAAAATGAAGACAATCCTGCCATTTGCAACAGTATGGGTAAACCTGGAGGACATTATGTTAAGTGAAATAAGCCAGGCACAGAAGGACAAATTCCACGTGATCTCACTTGTAAGTAGAATCTTAAAAAGTCAAACGCAAAGAAACCAAGAGCGGAATGGTGGTCACCAGGGGCTGGGGAGCTGGGGACACTGGGGAGGTGTTGGTTAAAGGATTCCAAATTTCAGTTAGGAGTAAGTTCAAGAGACCTATTGTATCCCATGGTGACTCAGGTTAATAACAATACATTATGTACCTGAAAATTGCTAAAAGAGTACACTTGAAATATCTAACCACACAAAATGGTAAGTATATGACATCATCCATGTTAGATTTAGCCATTCCATGTGTGTGTATATCAAAACATGATGCATGCCATAAATATGTACAATTTTTGTCAACTTAAAAGATGAATTTTAAAAGAAAATAAAGTCATTGACACTTGACAAGGATTGGCAAATCATAGCTCAGGTAAAGGAAAAGTAAACAAATTGAACAAAGCTTGCTATGTGAAATAATGAAACCTTTAAGAAATCTCCATAGCCTTCCATATTTTTTATTATTGTGGTAAAATACACATAACGTAAAATTTACCAGTTCAGCCATTTTTGAGTGCACAGTTCAGTGGCATTACATCCACTCCCTCTGTCGTATCAACCACCACCACCACCCACCTCCAGAACTTGCATCTTCCCAATCTGAAACTCCGTCCTCATTAAGCACGAACTCCCCACTTTCCCCACAAGCCCCTGGCACCGCCATTCCACTTTCTGTCTCTGTGAATCAGGCTACTCTAGGGACTGCTAAGAAGGAGACTCATCCAGCATTTGTCCCTTCACATCTGGCTGATTTAACTGAGCACCGTGTCCTCAGGGCTCATCCACGTTGCAGCCTGTGTCAGAATGTCCTTCCTTTCTCTGGCTGAATCACATTCCACGGCGTGGACGAGCCACATTTCCTTTACCCATTCGCCCATCAATAGGCCCTTGAGTTTCTTCCACCTTTTAGCTGCTGTGAAAAACATTGCTATGGTCATGACCGTACAAATACGATATTGTTTTTAACTTTAAATTTACAGGTATTATTTCTGTCATGTCCATTTCTGGAACTGTGTTTATTAAAAGGATTACAATTTTATCACCTACTGTCTAAGGCCACTTTTCTGGCAATGTGAAGGTTTTTAAAGATAGACTCTTGCTATTTCCACAGTTCCGCTTCCTCCACTCCCTGTCCAGGCCAGCCCTGAACATTCCACTCCTCTCTTACTTGGGAAAGTATCAGAAAACACCATACAGAAACCACTGAGCCACAAAGGGATTCAGTACCTATTGCTACAAATAGAGAGGGTGCTCACTGCCAGGGAAGGTACCTCCAAAGCAGCTCGAAGAGGTCAAGCCCACGGCTCTCTGTGCCTCAGCTCAGAGAGTGTAAAATGGGCAGCACTGGTCCACCTGCCACAGGGCCCTCCCGGCTCTCCAGGTGGTGCCAGTCTCAGCATCCTGCACTGCTGCCATGGGCTTCCTCCTGCAACCCCAGTATTTTCCTGTGACTTCCAAGGATTATCTAAGTGTGGCTTCAGTACTGGCAAGCGTATGCAGGAAAGAGAGTTCCCCTATGCTGCTGGGGCACAGAAACCAGACAGCACTTGGGTGACCGGCTCAGGAATACTTGGTCAAGCTGAAGTGTGCACACCAGCGACCCGGCAGGTGTGGGCCTGCCCCTGGCATCCGCCGGTGCTTGTGTCTGAGGACTCAAGAGGCGGTGAACAGACACTCTCGCTGCAGCAGTGGCTGTGCAGACTGAGATCCCGAATCCGAAGATCCAAAACCTGAAATGCTCCAAAATCCAAAACTTTTTGAGTGCTGATGTGATTCTCAAAGGAAATGCTCATTGGAGTATTTTGGATTTCAGATGCTTGACTAGTAAAAAATAATGCAAACATTCAAAAATCCCAAAAAAGATGTGATACCCAAAACACTCCTGATCCCACGAATTTCAGATAAAAGATGCTTAACCTGTACTGTTGGGAAAAAGAGAAAACAATTTAATTATCCAACAGCAGGAGATGGGTAAGTGAGTGCAGATTCATCTGGAATCCTGAATTATGGCTGAAGCAAAATGAACTTCAAAGAAAAGAATTACAGAAACCAACCTGGAGAAGTCTCAAAATTACAGTGATCTACATAAAGATTGTTGCAACGTGTACATAAGAAATGATAAAAGTGTCGAACACACAAAGAATACCCCAGCTGTCACACGGATACATGAGGAGGGGGATGGGGGCTGGCAACACTCTTCCATCTGGGGCCACACAGGCACCCCCCTCCTTGCTGCCTGCTGAATGGCACGCACACAACTAACTTGATAATAAAATGCAGACAGAGCCGTAAACATCATATAGTCACACAGATAACATATAAACACAGGCTGAGGATGAAGGAGGGGCAGCCCAACTTTAGAAGTACAGTCAACACTGTAGGTAGGAAGAGGAGGAATGGAGGATAGAACTTCAGTGTAGATGATGCTTTCGAAAATATATTCTTTATATACACATATGGGAAATATACATGTGAGTTACGGGGAAGGGGGAAGCACTGATTCCTTCTTTCTCCTCCTAAAGTGAGACCATACCCTCCTGTCTAACTGCAACTCTAGACTGTAAATTACAAATCAGTGCATTCAGCAGCCAACAAGAATACTGTGTTTCTCCGTGGGGAGCTGGTCTTTGGATTTGCTAGTTATGCTGAACATAACTGGCGAATAAACTATTTTTATTAATGGGGAAAATTCAGAGCCCAAGAGTAAGGAGCACATATAATAACCATAACAACAGCAATAACATAATTAGTGCAAGGGTAAGACTTGTATTAAAGAGAAAATGTCAGCTGGTCATGGAGAATCACATCTATAATCCCAGCACTTTGGGAGGCCAAGGTGGGAGGATCACTTGAAACTCAGAGTCCAAGACCAGCCTAGGCAAGATAGCAAGACCCCATCTCTGCAAAAAGAGAAAAAGAAATAAAAAAATTGGCCAGGCATGGTGACATGCGCCTGTAGTCCCAGCCACTCAGGAGGCTGAGGCAGGAGGATCACTTGGGCCCAGAAGTCTGAGGGTACAGTAAGCTTGATGCCCCCTGCACTCCAGCGTGGGCAACAGAGCAAGATCCCCTTCCTAAAAAAAAAAAAAAAAAAAAAGAAACAAAACCAAAAAAGAGAGAGAGGAAATTTCTTAGCACTTGTCACAGAAGCTTTTACACTTCACGGTATCTGACGCGTCTAGTAAGGTAGCAACAGGAAAATGAATTCTACAAAACATTGAGACAGCTCACATGTACATAAATACATGCATGTGTCCAGATATATCATAAATACATAAAGTCTACAACACGACATACGTATCTGAGCAACAGATATCAGATGTCCTGAGATAGGAGTCACCTGTTTAAGCTGTACAAATCAATGGTTTTTAACATATTCGCAGAGTTCTACAGCTATCACCACCAGCATTTTAGAACATTTCATCACCCCAACATGAAACCTTAAACCTATCGGCAGTCACTCTCCATATTCCCCAAGAGTCCCCACCCAGGCCCTGGCAACACAAACCTCCTTTGTGTCTCTACTAGTTTGTCTATTCTGGATCATTCATATACATGGAATCACACAATATGAGGCTTTTTGTGGATGGCCTTTTCTACTCGACGTGGTATTTTCAGGGTTCATCCGCACTGGAGCGAGAGGCAGGCTCTCGTTCCGTTGCAAGGCGGAACAGCGTCCCATTCTATGGACGGATCACACTTTCTTCACCACCCATCAGCTGATGAGCCAGAAGGTTGTTTTGATTTTGTTCTAGTGTAAGGGTTCTGCATTTTAGATGACTCTAAACAAAGTCAACTCCCTGCCCCAGCCATGAAGTTCCCTTCCTCCTGTAGGAGGGAACTTAAAGGGAACTTAAAGGCCTCACAGGGAACTTAAAGGGAACTTAAAGGGAACTTAAAGGCACTCACCTTCTCCTCCGCAGACCTGAGCACACTGGAGACCGCCTGCACCGCCAGCTCCAGGGGCTGCTGCCGCGGGTCCTCCTCGAAGGACAGGAAAGGCGGGCCCTGGAACAGAGGGGCAGCATGAGGAGGGGCACGCACAGGAGGGGCTATATCTTTTAAATTACATACCTGTGTAAAGTTCCGAAAAATTAAGAAACTGCACTAATACATCTTTCTGTTAACTTTGTGCTTCTAAATAGCAGCAATGGTTAAAATATCAGTAGGTTTGCACATCCGAGGAGCAGCTGGTGATGGGTTGTGCTCAGTGGGCAGGGTTTAGTTATGGGAGAAGGCTGGGAAAGGACAGGAACCCAGGAACGAACCTGAAGATGCCATAGGAAGGCAGCGAAGGGTGTTTTGAATCCTCCTGCTAACAGTGTGAGGAAAAAAAAAACACAGACTCTCAGGGTAGAGCGGATTCCTGCACATCAGTGGATCTGTGGGTCTAGTGGGACACCTGGCCCAGCACGGAGGGCTCTGGGCTGTGTCCCTCCCGACTCCTAGGGACAGTCCTCTACTCTGGTCTAGAAGTCACCACTCCCTGTTGTGTGTGGTTGCTGTGGCATGCTTACTTAGGGTGCCCCCCCCATTCTGCTCTGCTACCCCCCCCCAGGGGCTGGCCTCTCCCTGGGATCTGAGAGGGTGGACAAGATTCCTTGGCTGCAAATGAGCACGCTTACTGGCTGCCCACAGAGCAGACCCCTTGGCCCCTACCTCACAGCCCTCTGGAGCCATCTGGCCCCGAGGTTCACCTTTGCCCTTGGCTCTGCAGGTCCCCCCAGCATCCTTCCAGGAAACTCGGTCAGCTCCTGTCTGTTCTGGTTCTTGCAATCAAAAAGCTCCAAGCAAGGCCAGGTGTGGTGGCTCACGCCTGTAATCCCAGCACTTTGGGAGGCCGAGGCGGGCGGATCACGAGGTCAAGAGATCGAGACCGTCCTGGTCAACATGGTGAAACCCCGTCTCTACTAAAAATACAAACAAATTAGCTGGGCGTGGTGGCGCGTGCCTGTAGTCCCAGCTACTCGGGAGGCTGAGGCAGGAGAATGCTTGAACCCGGGCAGCGGAGGTTGCAGTGAGCCGAGGTCGCGCCACTGCACTCCAGCCTGGCGCCTGGTGACTGAGTGAGACTCTGTCTCAAAAAAAAAAAAAAAAAAAAAAAAAGCTCCAAGCAAGGCCAGGTGTGGTGGCTCACACCTGTAATCCCAGTACTTTGGAAGGCCAAGACAGGCAGATTGCTCAAGGCCAGCAGTTGGAGACCATCCTGGACAACATGGCAAAACCCTGTCTCTACCAAAAATACAAAAATTAGCCGGATGTGGTGGCACACACGTGTAATCCCAGCTACTCAGGAACCTGAGGCATGAGAATCACTTGCACCAGGAGGCGGAGGTTGTATTCAGCTGAGATCACACCCCAGACAGGGTCTCAAAAGAAAAAAAAAAAAAAATCCAAACAAGAGATGTGCAAATAAATGAACAGGACCACAAGGCAACAAGACCAACGCTTTATAACAAAGAAACCAAGGCTCACGTGGCCAGCCAGGTCCTGTCCTTTCGAAACTAAGCCCCTGAGAGGCCAAACGTGTATGCCCACAACACAACCCTGGATCGAAACTCTCCTTGAACTCTGTTCCTGGTGTTCTGTAGAAAGCACGGCATGTTTAAGTAAGCTCTGTCTGGGTGGTTAAAACCATGCAGCCCTGCAGGCTCCCACTGCACCTCACGTCCACCGTGGTGAGCTAGGTCCAGCCACGAGGCTGACCGAGGGTGGGAGAGGGGAAGTGGTGTAGAACTGTGCCGTGGAGATTCCCCAAGCATGGTGCAAGTGAGCGAGCAATGAGGTTATGCTGTGACTATTTCTCGAGAATTCCCAATGACCATGAGTCAACCTAAAAGACAGAACATTTTGATTTATATACTTCTAACCTCACCCTGTTCTTGCACTATCTACCTCATCCCCAAAAAATCAGCAGAGAATTAAATGTACTGCTGGAGAGGGGATGAAATCACGGTTTCAGGACTGCTCTCCTGGCATTCTCTCTGGTGGGAGCTTGTTTGGGTGGGACCTGCTGGCCAGGGTCACGCTGTGAGCTTGGTGATGAGACAGTTCTGTGCACCAGGCCCTCCCGGCCTGAGAGACAGAACCCAGCACAGAGGCCAGTGCCATGCAGGGAACCAGGAGCAGGCACCATGCCAGGGCTTGGAGGATGGAGTGGAGAAACAATGTACTTTCTGTAGTAGCTTAAAGATACAACGTTGCCTTACACCAGCCTGGGCCTAGACTCATACTCCCCTGGGCAGCAGATGAAGTGTTTACCCTCTTCCCTTGCTACCTTCTGAACTCAAACCTTGAAAAGAGTTTGCTGGGAATCTTAAGGTCAAGGGGCGGTCTCACAAGGAAAATAAGTTATTAAGAGAGAATGCTTTTCCTTTCCTGATCTGCCTAGTCCTTGAGTTTCAGGAGCAGGGCATACTTGCCTGCCACACACAACCACAAATTCAGGCATCTCTGCATCTCTGCTGCTGTGTCAATGCTGAGACCCTCATTCCAGACCCCATTCCACTTAAACTAAAGGAAGACTTAATGTCCACATGGAAAAAGAAACACACAAGAATTGCCAGGAAAACATTGACAAAGGAAAACAAGGGTGACTAGCCCCACCAGATATTAAAACACACTATAGAAACCACATAATTAAAACTGTGTGGCTCTGGTGCACCAACAAACACATGCACTACAAATGAACCATATAACCGCCCTGAAGGGGATGGGAAAGACAGACATAACCTAAGAAACCTGGAAAACTGTATCTTGACTGCACATAAATGCTGTAATCCAGTAAATGTGTTTCATGGGTTGGGAACTCAGAAACTACTTTATGCATATACTAGAACTGAACACATAAGTAGTAAGTAAATAAGACAGCAGGTGTCCCATGACCTATTCTTGGAGAAGGGAGTCAAGAATAAGAAAAGGGGAAATACTAAAATCAACTCTGTACCATTGGACTACAGGTACAGGATACAATAATGGTTTTTAAGATAAACACAGAGAGAAATACACAGAAATACAGATGTGTGCACATGTCTCACTATACACACATATGCTTGCTATTATTACTGAATACTGAAAGGGAGCAATGAGAACCTAGCAGTAATGAACACGCCCATTGCCTAGGTCTTGGTTCTAAACACTTCTCCAATAAAAGGAATCAGGACTGCTTGAAGAAGTGGGTGAATCCAGGGCCAGGGGAGGAGGAAATACAAGATGAGCCAAAACCAAACATTTAGCATAAAGTAAGGAAATGAAAACAAAAAGTGGGCTTGATGGAAGAACGAAGAGGCTGCTCTCCAAGGAGGAGCACGATGGCCCAAAGGAGAACAACTGAAGCAGCTGATTCGGTTTGGCTCTGTTTGTAACCCCACGTGTCAAGGGAGGGACCTATAATCCCCACCTGCAGAGGGAGGGAGGTGAATGGATCACGGGGCAGTCTTCCCCATGCTGTTCTCACAGTAGTGAGTGAGTTCTCACAAGATCGGATGGTTTCATAAGCATTTGGAAGTTCCACCTTCCTTCTTCTCTCTACTGATGCCTTGTGAAGAAGGTCCCTGCTTCCCCTACCACCATGATTGTAAGCTTCCTGAGGCTTCTCAAGCCATGTGGAACTGTGAGTCAATGAAACGTCTTTCCTCTATAAACTACCCACTCTCAGGGAAGTTCTTCATAGCAGTGTGAAAGCAAACTGATACAGCAATATAATAAATAGTGATCGTATTGGACTATAACCCACAGAATAAATATCCATGAGTCCAGATTGAGCTGAACAATCAGATAAATATCTCGTTGGAGGAGAAATGACGGTTCTCTCTTGCAGTACAGCTCCAGATAATAAAGACAGGAAGGAAGAGGAAACAGAAAGTCACCATCAAGCGAGCTGCACCTAAGTCACCACTACAGACAAGATACACTGATGGTTGGAAAATCAGTGAGGAAAAGTTTGAGGCACAACGGGATCCGTACAGGCTCAAAGTATCTCCCCCACGCTACCTGTTAACCACAGCAGGAAAGATACAGGGAGGTAACAGGGTGAGGATCTGCCTCCCCGCCCAAATCTGAGGTAGAGCTGTGATCCCCCAGTGTTGCCAGAGTGGCCTGGCGGGAAGTGACTGGATCATGGCGGGGGGAGTTCTCCTGAATGGCTTAGCCCCATCCCCCCCTTGGTACTGTACAGTGAGTGAGTTCTCATGAGATCTGACTGTTTAAAAGTGTATAGCACCTCCTGCCTTTTCTCTCCCCTCCTGCTCTGGACCATATAAAATGAACCTACTCCCCCCTTCACCTTCCACCAATCATGGTGGAATCATGTAAGTTTCCTGGGGTCTCCCAGGAAACAGAACCTGCCATGCTTCCTTACAGCCTGCAGAACCATCAGCCAATTAAACCTCTTTTCTTAGAAACGACCCCGTCTCAGGCATTACTTTCTAGCAATGCAAGAATGGACTAATACAGGAGGAGACGTAAAATACATGAGGATGACCCCAGCAGAACTCAACCAAGTCACCACGCCCAGCAGCCACTGCAACAAGACACGCTGACATCACAAGCCCCATACACGGTGTACGCCACTTCTGTGGTTTGTATAACCTCACTCCAACCATATGAAAACACCAGACAAATGGAAAGACAGTCAGCAAAATAATGATCAATAGTCTTCAGTTATCAAGGTCATAAAAAACAAAGACAGACAGAGAAACCCTGGCAGACTGCAGGTGATGAAGAAGTCACTCAATGCTGCAGGTACCCTCAACGGGACCCTAGTATGATAAAACGAGAAAAGCGGAAAACTGGTGAAATTCAAAGAAGGCCTTTAGTTTCGCTGTTAGGCATTGTGACATTGTTAATTTCTTGAACTATTACGTTAATCTCATTGTGTTACGAATCATAGTAACATGGCACCCATGTTAATTTCCTGGTTCTGATCATTGAGCTGTGGTTATGCAAGGCTGAGTGAGGAATATATGAAAACTGAATTATTTTTTTCAACTTTTCTGTGAAAGCAGTTCAAAATAAAAAGTTTAAAAAAGAAGACTTCAAAGAGAGCAGCCCACCTTTATTGACTCACTAAGTGCCAGGCATTTTGTAAATGCCTCACGCAGATCTGAGGAACGTAGATTTTGTTTTCTGGATTGAACCCAAAGTTATCCCTTCTACAGATGATGCACAGAGACTCTCCCAGGATCGCATAGCTGGGAGTGCAGAGCTGTAGCACAAAGCAAACCCGTACCCAGCTCCAGAGCTTCCCCATGGGCTAAAGAAGTACCCTCCCTCCTCAGCAACCTAGCAGGAGCCCTCGGGAGTGGCAGTTAGCTTTGGCTGAATTTTAGTTGATGTGAACACTACGCCCACACTTTCCTGAATTCCTGTCTTGTTGGGAGAATGGGTGAGTGCAAAGAACAAGCTGAACTGGCGCCTATTCCTGGGTTTTGCATTGATGACTTGCAAAGTCATCAGAGCCTCCTTTAATGTTGATTCTTCAGAAGTGAAAAACAAAGCACATTAAACAGCTTGTATTGCCCAGGACTGGCTGGGCCTGAGCAATACAAGACAGAAGGCCTGAGTCCAGATGGGGTAATGGGCATCACCACTGTTTCTCCCAGCCAGGGACCCATCATTCACCCCACTGCGCCCAGGGCCTGCCCAGAGCCGGCTTTGTGCTGGGCACTGGGTCTGGCTCTGCCCAGACAGCCCCTGGCTCTGCCCCAGCTCACAATGCCGGGAGCTGACCAGGGCATAAGTTACTCTGGGGGGTTGGGAGGAGGGCAGGGCAGGGAGCATCCTGGCTGAAGGGGAGGATCAGAGACCTCTGAGCTGAGACCCAAAAGATTTAGACAAGTTAAATAAAGAGAAAAGAGATAAGAATCCCAAACAAAAGGAATGACCTGCGGGAAGGCACCATACAGGAAAGGTCCCTGGACACTGGAGCAACAGAAGGGTCCTTGGTGGAGGGTGCCGGGTTTATAGCCCCAAAAAGGTGCACGTTCCTTCTAATGGCAGAGGGAAGGGCACCCCACAGCGGCGGTCACAGTTCTGCCAACTGGCTTCCTACATCATGGCCACTGTCATTGGTCAAGGAGTTTGGACTCTGTGAGCACAACTGGAAGGTCATTACAAAGACTCTGAAGTCTGGTGGCCACTTTGTTTACTTTTTAAATACAGAAACTCCTATTCAAGTCAGTGCTATTAATAACATGTTCCGAGTTCACACGGCATCTTTTTTTTTTTTTTTTCACAAAGACCGCAAATTGTTTAATAGTCTTGATCATCCTCATTTAGAACATTCCTCTAAAGAAATCCTGGGCTGAAGGACTAAAGAAATAAACAGCGTTGGGGACCCTCCTAGTCCGGGGCCTCATCCCACTCAGGTGGGCCACTGCTAGGCAAGCCCAGATTCAGGCCACAGAACATAGGTCTCACTTCAGGAGGGGTGCTGCCCACACGTGGTCCAGACAGCATCAGCCTGGGGAGGAATGCTGTGTGGCCCACGGGCGGGGGCCACTGCTGCAAGCATGCTGCTCCCAGAGTCAGGTGACTGTGGGACAGCAGTCCCGGAGACTCCCAAGCAGGTGTGGCGGCGGGAAGGTAACTGATTATCATGGACCACTTTGTAAATATTGATGTAATCGCAGGGGAGCAAAAGGAAAATCTCAGCTGGTGCTTTTGGATGCCATATTAGTACTCAGTCTAAGGAGCCTGACCTGAGACTGAGCCAGTTCTGGGATCTTCTGTTCTCTGTGACCAAAGAGCCATCTCATCAATGGGAATTAGGTGTCTGCAACATTAGACCAAGCGGAGAGGCAAGAGTCAATGCTAAAACAACTGCTTTTAGGTGGTGCTGGGTGAAAGAGGAACTCTGATGGACAGCAGGTGTATATTAGCAGCTTCTTACCAATGATTCTCAATCTATGGGACACCCTCATGTGCCCCCCAAGCCTACTCAGGCAGATGTAGGGGGCAGGCATGGGTATTGCTAAGCTCTCTAGGCGAGGCTCCGGTGATCCCTGCACACCTGACGTCCACCTGGCCAGTCGGCAGATCAGCAATGGTTTCCCCCAGACGTCTTTCTGGAGTGAGGGTGGGAACCCGAGGTCCCTGCAACATGGGAGTTGTGCTGCTGCAGCGGTCATCAGAGAGCACGAGAGTCCTCCGGTGCTGACCAGTCCTTGGATCCCAGGGGGCATGAGCCACTGTTTGGGATAACACATTAACAACTCGACTCTCTGGGCCCTCTCGCTGGCTCTCATTTAAAGGACATATTTGGGTCTCCAAGTTGAAACTGCTTCCCGCAAAGGAACAGGCTGCAGCCACGGATGGGCAGACCTTGGCAAATCCCTCCGGCTCACGGGCCTCAGTCTCCCCTTCTGGAGAAGGAAGGGGCTTCGGCTAGGAGAGTTTTTAGGGTTTCTTCCCATCTTAAAATAGAAAGCTGGGGTAAAACTTGGAATGGGAGGAGTTATCATCTCCGCTGGATAGAAAACTCCACTTTTCACAGAGAATGCTCGGTGTGATTAAGTTATTACCAGTGTTTTCTCAATCCCTAAGTGACAGGCCAAGAACTGGTATTCTCCCTGGGTAGGACGGAGTGATATGAGGACAAGGCAGGGGCAGGAGGGGGGAGCATTAAGCTGTGGCTCTCCGGGCGGGCGACAGCGGGCTTGGAGTGTCAGCCCTAATCGCGAATTAGTAGGAATCGAGGTGGGGGGAGGGCAACGAGAAGCTCCTGCCAGAGTCAGGGCGGCCACGAATGCACACAGCAGCCCCTGCTCTCCCACACTGCTATCACTGTCACCACAGCGACAGCCCAGGACGCTGAGAAGGTTTGTGACAACTGCCGGAGTCAGGGCGGCCAGGAATGCAAACACCGCCACCTGCTCACCCACAATGCCATCACTGACACATAGCAGCAATGGCTCAGGATGCTGGGAGGGTGTGTGACCTTCACTCACAGGAGCTCAATCACCCAGATCCTATCGGCCTGCAAAACCTTCCATTTGAATGCAAATCAAACGACATTCCCAGGCATCAGGGCTGTGTCCCCCACCCCCCAGAAAGTAAGCAATACCAACAACTGATGTCCCAGAACTGATGGACTATGTCCATGCAAAAATGCCAGAGATGGCCCTAGGCTGGGACACTACTGCCTCTTCCAGGCAGGAGGTCAGGAAAGACTGGTGTTGAGACTGCAGTGTGTGGCCCACAGCAGAGAGAGAACAGAGGAGGCGCAAACACACCGAGACCCTCTCTCCTCTCCTGAACGCAAACCCTCCCTGCTCGCACACAAAAACTCAGGTAAAAAGTTTTCATCCAAAACTTTCAAATATTTCCTTCAGTGCTCTCAGACTGACTTGACCAGCCCAAGACGGATGCCAGGGCGGGGACGTCCTCTTCTCTGCCTCTCACATTTCAGGCATATGCAACTATGGAAGGATCATCTCCAAGGTGATCATATTTTCTGAAGCCAATCAATAGATGTCAGGAAAGGAACCATCCCAAATATACAGGAGGTAGGGTCACTGCCTCTGAGCCTGAAACTCCAGAGTCAGAAGCAGAACTTACAAGTCATTCCCCAACACTCGCCTGCCTCCTACAAAGGACAGAGATGAGATCTGTGCCCAGTCACGCCACCAGCCTGCAGAGGACTCAGCCTCAGAAGCCAGGCCTTGATACCAGGTCAGAGGGCTCCCAAAGAGACAGCTGGTTTCCCAGAGAAGCTATCCAGCGCTGGATAGCTGAGACACAGATTCTGGGCACCGAGATAAAAGTCAGCCAACTGCCCCTGAAGCCTTTTTCATCCAAAAGGTACAGTCATTTATTTTCTTTTTCAAGAGTTCAGAACAAGGTCTCTTGATGTGCTGGCTGTATCCTGACATTCAAAGCTTTTTTGTTTTTTAATTCCATGGCCATGTCTTCCAAGGCCATGGCACAAAGA
The DNA here is from genome assembly GCA_036589455.1 of Ateles fusciceps. Lineage (NCBI taxonomy): Eukaryota > Metazoa > Chordata > Mammalia > Primates > Atelidae > Ateles > Ateles fusciceps. The sequence goes on from JAZHEH010000196.1 coordinate 4,523,057, forward strand.
CCAGGCACAGGGCAGCCCACCATGGTTTGAAGCTTGTTGGGTCCAGACATTCAAAATTAGCTATTTTGCTATTTCTACAGCGAATGGCCACTGAGCTGCACAGGCAGGTGCGGGAAACTGTGTCCTGGAACACGCCGAGCAGTGGCCAAGACTAGGGGTCTCCCCAGACCCACCCAGGCTTCAGCCCCTCCTGTGAAATGCCCAAGGACAGTAGCTTGGCATTAAACTGAGATGTCTTCAAAGCAAAAATAAGTCACCAAGTAATCAGCGACTACTGAAACACCCACAGGACTGTGAGGCGGCAGAGGTAAGACAGAGGCCCTTCGCCTGCAGGCCAGGGCCACTGGGCGCACACGCCAGCTCTGCCTCCCACAGGCTGTGTGGCCTTGGGCAGGCTGCTTGCCCTCTCCGGGCCTCGGTTTCCTCATCTGTAAAACAGTCATAATACCCATGTCACAGGAGTTTTGAGGACTCAGAGACGGCAGACGCACCGAAAGCCCCAGTAGGATGTCTGCCCAGTGGCTGGCCTTCAGCAAATGACCACTATTTTTATATGCCAAGAAACGCAAGTCTTTGGAGATAAATTCTTGGTGAAATTCAGCTCTGCGAGAGGAGGAAGCACATTGGGGTCAGAGCTAGTCACGTATCAGGTGCAAGCTCAGTAAGTGTCCCACGGAAATTGGCCCCGGGACTCCAGGCTGGGCAGGTACCGGCTGGCGCGGATAAGCCCTTGGGACAGTCCCTCCAGCCGCCAGGCTGTCCCCCGTGGAGCCCAGGGCCTGGCGCACCTGACGTCTGGGGAATAAAATTCCTCACTTTGTCTGGTCTCCCGTCAAGGGTCCTCGCTCCCCCGTCTCTCTCCTAACTCTCAAGGATGCTCCGCGCTGCGGGGAGGACTCACTTCGCCGCGGTCAGGGGCTGCAGCGACGCCTCCAGGAGAGAGCTGTGCCCGGCCCGCCCGCCCCGGCCTCGGCCACCCCCGGCCCGCAGTCCCGGAAACTCACCCCTTTCCTCTCGGCCTCCTCATTCAGGGCGGTCACCCAGGCCGCCTGCCACTGGCTCCTCCAGCTGCCCAGCGTGAGGATCCAGGAGAGCAGCGCGTCGGACCCCGGGCGTGGCCCCTCGCCAGGCTCCAGCGCCCGCGGCCGGGGCTGGGGTCGCGCCCTGGCCAGCGCCCACTGCGCCAGGTACAGGCCCACCGTGGCCAGGGCCGCGACGAAGAGCGACACCAGCGCGAGCCACTGCACCTCCCCGAGCCACGAGCCCAGCCGCGCCAAGGCCATGGCGCATCCCCGGCCCGCCTCGCCCCAACTTCCCCGGCAGCCCCGGGTGCGGGCGGCGGGCTCAGGGTACGCGCTGGCGGCGGCCGCGGCGCGCGGGGGGCGTGGAGGGGGCGCGGCGCGGCCGGAGCCCGGCGAGGAGCGCGGCCCGGGGCCTCCGGGCGGGGCGGAAACGCGCGTGCGGCCGGGGCTGGGCGCGAGCCCCGCACACCTGCGGAACAGGGGCGAGAGTGGACCCCGCGGCCGGCGCTCCCGACTCGGCGTCTGGGAAGTTCCCGGGCTGCGGCCCGGCGTGCTTCCTCCTGCGCGCGCCGCCCTGGGCGTCCCGCCCGCGGCCCAGCGGTGGCCGGAGGAGGCTCGGGCCGCGGGGCGGGGCGGGGCGGGGGCGGGGGCGGGGCGGGGGCGGGGCCCGAGGGAGGGGGCGCGGCCGGGCCTGTGGGGCCGCCCTCCCGCCACCGCCCCGCCCCCAACACGGCCCGCCCCGCCCCCTTAAAGGCCCCGCGGACCCGGCCCCGCCACGTGCGCGCGCCGCCCGCCCCTACAGATCCACCCGCTCGACCCGGGCGGCTGCTGTGCGGCGGCCTGGCCTGGCTCCTGTGCGCTGGCACCAGGGCGTGTGTGTGCACTCATGTGACGATGTGTGTGCACGGCGCGCAGTCAGGCTGATTTCCAGGACTGCCGTTTGCTGGTCAGCAAGACAGGCTCCGGGCTCAGTCCTCGGAAAGTCCCTGGAAATCCGTGGCTGCCCCCTGGAGCCGGGGGCTGGGCCTGCCTTAGGGGCTGTGCTGCCCAGAAGCAAAGAGGGGTTCAGCACCAGGCCCAGGCCCTGCCCTCTGTGTGGCTGTCATTCATTCAGTGTGGGGGGAGGGTGCAGGGGGTGCGTGTGGTGGGATGTGTTGCAAGTGTGGTGTGTGCGGTGTGATGTGTTGTGAGTGTGTGTGTGTGTGTGTGTGTGTGGTGTGATGTGTGTGGTGTGTCAGTGTGGTGCATGTGCTGTGTGTGTGTGTGGTGTGTGTGTGGTGTGTGTGTGTGTGGTGTGTCAGTGTGGTGCATGTGGTATGGTGTGTGTGTTTGTGTATGTGTGTGTGTGAGAGACCCCTGCTCCCTCCTCTTTTAGAGTGGACACGGTCCTTAGGGAGTGCCATAGAAACACACTAACCTGAGATTCTCCGGGTCCAACACCCGCCTAAACCATGACAGCGTGATTCACTTGTGTTTTCTGCAGCTGTATTAAGAGGACTTGACCTTGAAAGGAATTAGATGGACTGAGCGTTTGGCCTTCTTTTCCCTAGCCAGGGCTCTGCTGTAGGCCCAGTGGTTGGTACATCAGAGGGGGATTGTGGCCCTGAACCCGCGGGCCTGGATTTTCTTCAGGAAAGAAGAAAGAATCGCACAGCAGCTGCACAGAGAGCCTTTGTGAGGAACAGATTAGGAAGCCGGCAGGGAGGTGAGATCAGATGGGATTGCCCAGGTGAGCTGGGGGATGGGCCCTTGCGAGCCGAAGTGGAAATAAGAATGCGACTATCAGCCTCCTGCAAGTGACCCATCTGTTACACGCTAGCACTCCAGTCTGCCACAGCCTCTTAAGGGTGGGAGGAACTGCTCTTCTTTTTTTTTTTTTTTTTTAATTCTGTGTTATTTTAGGCAGAAATCCCTTCTTATTTGGCAGAAAAGTCTAATTATTTCCTGAACTGTAGACCTATGCAGTCGGATAATTTGAGTCCTGCCGGTCCCCTTGCCAGAATAACCGGGGTGAGGAAACCAAGCGCCCAGTGTCCCCGTGCCACGTGTGTGCAGGCCGCCTGTGGCTATGTGGGCAGTGAGGAGAGCCTGTCCTGTGTGACTGGTGGAACCAGTCTCATTCCTTCAGTTCTCATGCATGCTCACTCATCCCACTTGCTTTATTTAGAGGCTTGTAACAAACTGTAAACTAACCACCACCCCTACTTTGGAATTTGTCACACTTCCGTCTTTTCTTTTTCTTCTTCTTTTTTTTTTTTTGAGGCAGAGGCTCTCTCTGTCCCCCAGGCTGGAGTGCACTGGCGCAATCTCAGCTGACTGCAGCCTCTACCTCCCAGGTTCGAGCAGTTCTCCTGCCTCAGCCTCCCGAGTAGATGAGACTACAGGCGCCCGCCGCCACCACCACGGCCAGCTAATTTTTGTATTTTGGTAGAGATAGGGTTTCGCCATGTTGGCCAGGCTGGTCTTGAACTCCTGACCTCAGGTGATCTGCCCACCTCGGCCTCCCAAAGGCCTGGGATGAGAAGTGTGAGCCACAGCTTCCAGCCCTGTTAAGTGTTTTCAAAAGAGAATTCCAATATATAGATACTGAATTACTTATGTGGAGAAGCAAATTAAGGGAAAATAAGGAGTGCTGCCAGCTTGCAGGACAATGCAGTTGGCCAAAACATGCCCTCGGAACAGAAACATCTTCTACATCTATGAAAAAGACCAGGCTCTCCTTGCCCAGGCTCCCAGCTCTACACATCCAGCAGCTCCCAGGCCCCTTCTCCCACGGCAGAAGACACTGGAGGGCTGGGTTCTCCGAGAGCACAGCGTTCTCCCTCCCTCCCCCACAGGGTGACATTTCTTGCTCCCAGCACCTCTCTCTCCACCCCATCTCCCTCTGACCCAAGGAGTGAGACTGAGATCTGCCCAGGGATGGCTTCTGTCACCACCAAAACCCTCAAATGGGTCTCCATGACTCTGCAGCGGTTGCTTGCTATTTTTAGCTGCTCATAAAGGGGAAGCACGGTGGCTGACGCTCCTCCTGCGTGCTCACCTTGAGCTCCCAGCTCCCAGCTGTGCAGCGCAAGCCAAGCCCGCTTCCCATCAACCTGCCAGGCCCACCGGGAACCTTGGACCAGGGCTTCCTTCGCTAGCACGGCAGGCCTCCGGGCAGGAGGGAGGAAGCCAGGTTTCTACATTCTTCTTCACAATGCTTCATAGTAGCTGGGTCTGAGGCCAGAGTCAAGATTCACTGCTCTTTCATTTTAAAACGTTTCTCAAATGCTCATGATGGAGATGAGAATTGTTTGTTGGATATCTCTGCTGAGTCACCCAGTCTTGGGTGCAGTGCCTTATCCCTGCATCAAAGCTCGGAGTCTTTGAACGTCTTCTTCTACCAAGCCCAGGAGGTTCTGGGATGACGTGATATTTTTGGAAATTAATGGACATGCCTGGTGTCGTGTATCTCGTGTCTACAGACAGTTACACCTTGTTATACTTTTGGATTTTAAAAAATACTTCTAGAAATATATGGGACTTTTAGTTTTCAATGTAATTCTGAAATTTCTAGAAGCAGGGGAAAAAAAGAGGTCCCAAGAAATTTATAATTGTCTTTATAGAGTGGAGTTTCTCCTTCACCCTGAAGCAGTTCATATTATTAGTCTTGCTTGAATTATCAAGTTTTGCCCCAATATTCTGAGAGATCAGCATCTTGGGGGACCCGGGGGGCTGTGATGGTCACTTCCCAGGCCCTACCAGGGACCTCTAGCAAGTGGGAATACATGGCTTCCCCCCAGCAGCACTTGGGGGCCGACATTTCGAGAACTCCGTCTTAGAAAAATGCTTTTAAGACTTGGCCCAGTGCCTTCAGCAGCCGCCCTGGGAGGCAAGATTTCTGGAGACCAGAGTCTGTGAAGACATTTGACCCAATCTCTGGCTCCATCGCGCTGGCTTAGTCATTTCCGCCCCCTGGAGGCTGGGACGTACTTTGAGTCTGCTTCCTGTCCTGCTCACACGGTCAATACTGGAGCCAGCAAACCCAATCAAAGGTCACTCGAGGCCAGAGTGTGGCCGGGCACCAGACAGGGCCTTCCCCCTCCAGGAGGGGCCGTGAGTTCTTCTCGTAATCATTTGCATGACTTATGGAGATGCTGTTCACGATGCCTTCCCCAGGAGGAAAGCAGCAAACCAAGTAACTGCACTAACTTCCCAGATGAACCCCAGATGGCTGCGCGCACAGTCTCTGAGGGTGAAGACCAGACCGCAGGCGGGCCAGCCCTCCTAGGAGCGGCTGATGGAAATGGTAGAGCCTTCGATTGAGCCTCTGCCGGCCTTTGCTCCCTCCCGTGTCCCACAGATGCACCAGGCACGCTTATGCAGCTGGCGGGCGTTCAGAAAGTCACGGCTGTGTGTACTGAGCACCTCCCGCCATCAGACACCGCCTGGGTACTTGACTTCATGGACTCACTTCATTTTCACAGCAACACACGAAGGATGGCATTGCCCCATTTTAAAAATAAGGAAAGTGAGTTCAGAGAAGCTAAGTAACTTTCCAAGGCCACCGAGCAAGAAAGCGGCTGAGCCAGGGTTTGACCCCAGGGGCCGTGTTCTTCCCATCTTCTTTCATAAAGGTCAAGGCAAACAAATTCTCAAAAAAAAAGGAGATGTTAAAAGCTGGAAGTGGAGCCTCCATTTCCAACATCCATGCGCAAAGATCCGCCTAAAGAATTGCCTTTTGTGTTCTGAAGTCTGGGAGGCAGGGACTGTCAAACCCAGAGGGGGAAGTTCACTCATGGAGCTTCTGTGACGTCCCAAGTCCTTTCTGGGAAAGACATGAGAGGAATCCAGCCCTGACATTTGCCATGATCAGTGTCTCTGCACAGTAGGGCCTCCCAGGAAGTCCACCACTCACTCTAAGAGTGAACAGCAGATATGCTGCTCCTTCAAATCCCACCCTGGTGATGGCCCGTCAGGGAGCCTGAGTCATGCCGTGATGCTGGGAGGTGGCGGGCAGCATCAGAGGCAAGGCCTGCCAGCATGCTGCAGGCCAGCCAGGCCTGCCAAGAGTCTGCCCCGGGCAACCCCGATGACGTGTCCTGCGAGTCTTACCCACGCCGGGCAGGTGAAGGAATGTGACCCAGATGGCTGCCCCGCCTCTGCGAGGTGGCTCAGTGAGGCCTCCGTTGGGAATGCCCAGGAGCAAGGTGACTTGACATTTTTGCCTGTACCCAAGGCTGAAACCAAATATTTATGAATGAAAATATTTAACCTCAATTCTTTTTTTGTAGAGGCAGGGTCTCACTGTGTTGCCCAGTCTGGTCTGGAACTCCTGGGCTCAAGAGATCTTCCTGCCCCCTGTTTTTAAATATATTTCCAAGGAGGCAGTTGCCTAAATTGCATATTTTCTCCAACTCCAAAGAATGCGGATCCCCCACCTATGCTCTGATAACCAAAATCACACTGTCAGAGGAATTTACCTCCAGATGGATTCCTGGGCCAGGCTCCTGTAATCCCAGCACTTTGGAAGGAGGCGGAGGCAGGAGGATGACTTCAGCTCAGGTAATCAAGACCAGCCTGGGTAACAAAGTAAGACTCCTTCTCTACAAAAAAAAAAGTAAAAGTCAGCCAGGTGTGGTGGCTCATGCCTGCGGTCCCAGTTACATAGGAGGCTGAGGCAGGAGAATCATTTGAGCCCAAGAGGTTGAGGCTGCAGCAAGCCATGTTTGCACCATTGCACTCCAGCCTCGGCAACGGAGCAAAGACCTTGTGGAAAAAAAAAAGATGTGTTCATCATGTAGAAGTTGAGTTTGCAGGGATGTGTCAGGTGGCAGCGGGTGCCTGGAGGGAGGGTGCGCTGAGGAAGAGAGAGGTGACTCTGCTGGAGTGAGATGACCCCTCCCCATGCTGAGACTCTCAGTGGATGCCAGCGCAGGCACCAGCTAGGGGTGGCCACAGGAGGGCCTTGTCGCTGGGGACAGCCCCTGGACTGAAGGACGGGAGCTGCTCCCAGCTTCTCAGAACCTGTGGGATCTGCTTCTGCAGCTCCAGCGATTTGGCCATTCCCAGCACTGACTCTGGAATAACACTTGGTCTACAGGCAGCTCCACTAGAAAGAGAGGGGGGAACCAGAGGGGTCCCCCTTACCCAACACAGGACACAGAGGAGCTGCTCTTATTCCCAGCAGGGCAAGGCACATTCCTTGTAATTAGTGCTTTGCCTGTGTTCTGGACTACAGTTTTCTTTTCTGCTATTGTTTTTATTAAACACAGTGAGTAGAATCAACTAAATATCTGGAGGGATATTTAGTATCTTTAAGAGTTGAAGGAAATCCTATTAAAGGGCTTTTAGAACTAACCCAGGAGCATGCATTAATCTACACATAACTAAATACTAATTACAAATACTTATTATCTATTCCAGTGGTTCTCCAAATACTGCAATAAACACAAAGGGAATAATTTTGCTGCTTCAGAAAACACTCATGCTTCTGTTTGCCTAGCACTTTGTAAGAAATCCTATAACAAGTAAGAGGCAGGAATTATCACCCCCATCGTTTGAATGAGGGGGTGGAAGCTTAGAGGCGCTGAGTGGCTCACCAGGGTCAACAACAACGTGGGTAGGGTGAGGGTTAGAGGCGGAGCTAGACCTGGATGGCAGGTGTTCACAGCATGATCCCTCACGCCGCACCAAGCAGCAAGTCTACACGGCGGCCCCGTGGAATTAGAGGAGAGCAGCTTGTTGACACAGGTTATTGCAATGCGTCATTTCCCCCTGATTTTGATGGGTCATCATCTGCTCAAGCTGCTCGGCGCATGGAGCTGGGACTGCACCTGTGAGCACGTTAAGTCGTCGTGTGTATTCTCTTGGTGTGTCATTTCCCCACCAAGTCACCTTTGGGAGCTCTGCCAGCTCCTGCTCACAGGGCCCAGGGGAGGGATGGGCCCTGCAGAGTGGGCAGTTACCACACTGGGGGCATCCATGCTGCCTGCAAGTCCAGCCCCTTCCCCAGCTTGTTCTCACGTCCAGTTGGCTAAGGGGGGCAACGAAGAGGAAGCCAGGGACCCTCAGGAAGGAAGAAGCCCAGCTCCTCCTGCGGGCTCTCCTCTTGTTAGTACTATGGCAAAAACTGTGATGGCATTTACACCAATGTATAGTAGCCCCAGGTGACAGGGGAGAGGGACACCGGTGGGTCCCAGTGGGAGAGAAGAGAGCCCGCAGGCCCTTCTCTTTCTGTCTGGGAAGCGCATCACGGCCTTCCTCGCACGTGGGTGAGGCGCGGCCATCCTTGTGATCCTCACAACTGTGTTTGAACCAAGGACCTCTGTGTCCAGCAAGGGATGGGGACTGTCCTCCCCCCATCTCAGGGCTCTGCATGGAATCACAAAAGCAGCCTTCCAGATGCATGGCTGGGCTTGATTTTAAAGGAGGAGACTCCAGTCTCTCCCCCACAAACACAGGAAAAGGCATGGTTAGGCATGCTGGGTCCCTGATGCTCTGAAGCAGGGCAGCTTGGTGGCCTTCTTGGTGGCCTTGTTGGTGGCCTTCTGTCACTGAGGAGCAGGGGGTCTGGGAGAAAGGAAAATCGCAGAAAAAGAAAACTGAAGGCCAGAACACAGGCTGGCGCTGAGCTGCTGGACGCGAGCCCCGCACATGGAACAGGGCCTTTCAAAAGGGAACTGGAGAACGAATATTCCAAGACTAAAAAGTGAAGTCAGGGAAGCTGCGTGACCTCGGAAATCCATGCAAACACTCCTAGAAAGGAGGGCGTCTTTCTAAAACACAATACCATCCTGGTGGCTTGTAAACAGCGTTCATTTCTCACATCCTGGAGGCTGGAAGTCTGAGATGAGGGTGCCAGCAGGGTCAGGTTCCGGCGAGGGGTTGCTGACTGCTGCCTTCTCATCGTTTCTCCACATGGTGGGAAGAGAGGGAGGGAGCTCTCTGGGGTCTCTTTTGCAAGGGCACTCATCTCATTCATGGGGGCTCTGCCCTCATGACCACAGTCGCCTCCCAAAGGCTCCATCTCTTAACACCATCACATTGGAGGTGATGACTTCGACATGTGAATTTTGGGGGAACACGAAGGGTCCTTCCACTGCAGGGCATGTCAGAGTGGGGACGGTCAGGGCACCTGGCAGAAGACCTCTGCAGGGGCAAGACCTTTAGTCCGTGCCTGCTGACTCCTCGGCTACACTGCTTCAAGGAACAGATTCCAGGGAAAGTCCGCAGAAGCAGGGAGGAGCCGCGTTAAAGCACCCCGAATCCCAGCCAGTGCGACGGACCCTGGGCTGCTGATCAATGACTGACCAAAGACCCTTTAAAAGGAACTGAAAACATAAAAAAGAAATTAGATACTGCCACATTTGATTTGATTTTAGCCCTCGTAAAAATGGTATGAGGTGGATGAAACAGGCATTATTATATCACTGTTCTGCAGGTGAGGAATCCAAAGTCCTTATCAAAGACCCTCCATTTATTACGAATTCAGCTGGGGCTGACTCGGTGTGTTTGCAGCTTAGACGCCAAACAGATGACCCCTTTACTAGCTGAGAACATGCCTCTGTGAAGACAAGTGGCTGCAAAGCAGCGAAGACTTGGTCCTGAGGGCATTCTTCTAAGACATCGGTTCCATCAGATGTGTCTTTGGGAATCATGTCGCATTCAGCCCAAGTGTTAGAAAGGGCCAGTTGGCACTATTTGCCCCAATAATAAATCCGTGTACACTCTTGTTCATCAGTGCTGCTGGGCAGTGAGAAGTCGAAGTCCCCCAAGCCCGGCCTCCATGGGAGGCCTGAGATGACTGAAGAGTCTGAGCATCAGCATTTGTTCAGATGCGATAATCCACTATTCTTGGGGAGAAAATGGTCTTTTTTAAAAAAATCATTTTGTCTTTTAAAAAAATTGATCTACCTGGGCACGGTGGCTCAAGCCTGTAATCCCAGCACTTTGGGAGACCGAGGCAGGCAGATCACCTGAGGTTAGGAGTTCAAAACCAGCCTGACCAACATGGAGAAACCCCATCTCTACTAACAATACAAACTTAGCCGGGTATGGTGGCGCACACCTGTAATCCCAGCTACTCGAGAGGCTGAGACAGGAGAATTGCTTGAACCCGGGAGGCGGAGGTTGCAGTGAGCCGAGATCACACCTTTGTACTCCAGCCTGGGCAATGAGAGTGAAACTCCGTCTCAGAAAAAAAAAAAAGATCTAACAAATTATGCAGAATTGAAGGAGCAACTGAGCAAAGTTCTCTTGTTGATAGAAGTGTGTTCAGTGTGCGAATGTGTCCTTTGGAGACTGGGCCAATGTGTGACCATTGCACCGTTCATGCCATGGTCCCTGCACCCTTCCCCCTCAGGGCAGCCCCCACCCGCCAGCCACAGCACACAAGGGCCTCCTGGACCGAGAGTGTCCAGTACTATGGACACGGTGGACACAGAAAATGCTTCTTTTCTCTCGAAATCTCTCCAGGAGGGCTCCCTGGTGAGGACCAAGGGAGGTGATCGACATAGCCATCTCCTCACCAGAGCCTATCCTCCCCATCAGATGATGGAGAGAAAACATAGAGATGCTTCCTGCTTGCAGGCTTATAAGATTCAAAGCTTCTGGTGAGAAGCAGAGACAAAAGGAGTGTCCTTCTGTGTTGGGGAGAGCTGGACTGTCCACTGCTGATGCCATAGATGAGAGTCCCCTGCAGGAGCTGTCCCAGGAGGCCACAGGAGGGGTTGTCCTGGTGCACGCTGACCGTGGCAGAGCTGCTGCTCCTGCTGGTCCGTCCCTGGTGTTTAATGAGCCCATCTTGAGATGATGGAGGGAAGGGGGGGGTGCAGGCAAAAGAAAGAATGTCCAATGTGCCAGGAGGCATCCCTGCTTTCCTCCTGGGACCAGTAGCTCTGGGATGAGCTGCAAGAAGTCCTGAACACACCGTGGCTTTATTATTAACAGATGCCAAAAGCACACTTCCCAGAACTGTGCTGGAGGTGGTGACCCAGAGGCAGCAGGGCACTACAGCTCCTTCCTCTGGGGCAGAAAGCAGGGTGCGTGGGAAGTTCGAGGACAGCAGTGGGGCAGCAGAGATCACAGCAACATTCGCAATGGCAGACAGTGGCAGGAGGGGCGTGGGCGAGTCCACGAGTCCAGTGACGCTGCATTCGATGCTGGATCTCACCCCACCACAGCATGAGCTGCAGCACCTTGAGGAGGGCACGTTCCGGGTGTTTCTGCTTGGTGGAGTCCTTGATGATGCTGTGCTCAGACACCTGGCAGTCAATGTAAAGCGGCTTCCGGACAGCTCAGCCTCTCCTGGTCCTCCTGGCTGGTGAAGCCCTACACTCCTGACAGGGTGCCGAACCGGGCAGCATCCAATGTGGGCACTTGGAAGAGCCGCAGGGCCTCCTCCACATCTGCCTCCGTGGTGAAAGGCTGAGCTTCATCTCGCTGAGGGCTTCAGCGACGCGCACAATGGCCTCCAGCTGCTGCACGATGATGGGAATGCTGGAGCGGAGGTCACTGTCCTGCTCGTGCTGATGGGTCCCGCTCCGCGTGGTGATCTCACGATTCCTCAGCTTCTCTGAGGCCTCTGCTGACAGCTGGGGACCACGTTTCGCTTGCAGTTGGCAATAAACTTCTTCAGCTTGGCCAGGTCGGTCTCACCCTCCACGGCCCGTGTTTGCGTCAGAGCACTCACGTGCAGAGTGAGGACATGCTTGGCCAGCATCACGTCCCGCTCCCCACTGTGCTTGTCCTGGACAGTGAACATCATGTTGAAGCATGACAAGCTGGTGGGCATGAAGTCAGTGTTGCCCTCCCGCTTTGTCTCATGCCAACTGAGTTGGCAGCAGCCAGGATGGAGCAGGGGGGAGTTCGGGGTGGTGGTGATCCCAGCTTTGGCAATGGAGATGGTCTGCTGCTCCGTGGCTTCATGGATGGCCCCGCAGCTTGTCAAACTCGTCAATACAGATGACCCCACCACTGGCCAGGACCATGGCTCCACCCTCCATGATGAAATTCCCGGACGAAGGGTCCCTCATCACTGAGGCTGTCAGTCTGACTGCTCTGCCGCCTTTCCCACACGTGTATACCCCAATGGGAGGACACTTCTCCACAGACTTCAGAAGCTGAGACTTGGCTGTCCCAGCGTGCCCTGGCATCAGCAGGTTGATGTCTCCTCGGCGAGGAAGTCCATCAGGGAGCCTCTTTCAGGATCCCCCCAAGAGCAGGCAGGCAATGGCCTTCTTCATGTCCGTGCCCCCAAAGATGGAGGGGGTGATACTCTTGGAGATGACCTCATTGACATTGGGGAGGGTGGCCAGGCGACGGAACTCCTCCTCATGTGGGCTCACAGCCCCAGCAAAGCTGCGGCCACTGCCATCTGTGTCCACCTGGATACCCAGGACACGGATGTAGGAGCTTTGGATGTCCACGCCCACCCTGTCACGGCCCCTGCTGGAAGTCAGGCCAAACTTCTTGATGGAGTAGATGCCCATGATGGTAACCCTGTTCCCAGGGACAACCTCGTCACACAGGTACCTGTCACAGTAGAGCTGCATGTGTCTGGGCATCTCACTGTGGGCCACTGCATCGGGCAGCTCCTGCAGCTTCAGGGTCTGCAAGTCCACACATTTGCATCTGTTGGGCATGATGAAGTAAGGGTCCGGTGGGCACTTGGGGCACCCGCCTGATCTGTGCTGCACTTCCTGGGCAGGGCAGAGCCCTCCAGGCCAGGGTGCATGGCAGTGTTGGTCAGGGTGCTGCAGCAGCTGCGGCCCTGGATAGAGATGCGGTGGCCTTGGCACAGACCGCCGAGGCTGCGGTGATGATGCCGGGGATCTTCACCAACTCCGCCTCACACAGTTGTCATTTTGTGACAACTTTTTATTGTCAAACATTTTCGTCATGCCAGCCTTGAAATGAGCAGGCTCCGAAGTCCATCAGCAGATGAGTGAGCAGACAGAATGCGGTCTATCCATGTGATGGAACCTTATTCAGCCATATAAAGGAATCAAGCAGTGAGTCAGGCTATAATCCCGGTGAACCCTGAAGACAAGATCTTACGTGAAGGAAGCTGTGCTCAAATGCCACACATTGCATGATTCCATTCACATGAAATGCCCAGCATACGTGAGTGGCAGGGGCAGAAAGAAGGTGAGTGGTTACCAGGGGCTGGGGGGTGGGCTGACAGGGGAGTGACCGCTGATGTGCTCAGCGTTTCTGTTCTGGAGATGAAAATGTTCTGGGGGCTAGACGGGTGACAGATGGACAGCATTTTGAGTGTGCTGAATACCATCAAATGATAAACTTTAAAAGGGTGGTAATGGTACATTTTATACCACCATTTAAAACAGAGCTTGACCAGCTGGTTTAACAAATACTACGCGTGGCTTTTGTTATGGGCTGGGTGTGGTGGATCGTTCGCTTTTTTGGTCACCGTTTTGGCAAGTCTTTGTTCAACAGCTGCTGTGTGGCAGGTGCTGGGCTAGGTGCTGGGGGTTTAGTGACGCGCTAAGTCAATTCTCATGGGGCCTGAACTCAGCAGAGGAGACAGAGGGACAGTTCCACAGGTAACTGTGTAAAGTGCATGGGTGGCAGGGCAGCCATGCGGCTGGGAGTGGCAGTTGAGAGGAGTCCGAGGAAAGCCCTGTGATGCCATCGGAGGGTGGGCAGGGGTTCAGGCAGGACTGTGATGAGCTTGTGAGTTTTGTTCCTACAGCAAAAGGAGTGGTTGACTTGGCAGAGAAGAGATGAGATCATATTTGCACTTGACCAAGATGGCCCTGGGAGACAGTAGGGGGGAGGAGGTGGGTGACCAGGGAGGCTCACCTGGGATGGTGAGCCAAGTCTCCCCCACAATACACTTACAGGGGGTGGCGGGTGGGGGCGGGCTGTAGATGGCGCCATGCAGGGTGAAATGATCTACAGGCAGAATGAGCAGTGTGAAAACAAACTCACCTGTACAAACCCAAAGAGCAGACTCAGAGACCCAGAGAACAGCGACAGTGAGACTTATTTATTTATTCATTTTGGTTCAAATGGAGTCTTGCTTTGTCGCCCAGGCTGGAGTCCAGGGGCGCGATCTCGGCTCACGGCAACCTCCGTCACCCGGTTCAAGTGATTCTCGTGCCTCAGCCTCTAGAATAGCTGGGATTACAGGCCCCCCCCCCCACCATGCCCCGCTAATTTTTTTGTATTTTTAGTAGAAACGGGGTTTCTCCATGTTGGCTAGGCTGGTCTCAAACTCCTGACCTCAGGTGAGCTGCCTGCCTCAGCCTCCCAAAGTGCTGGGATTACAGGCATAAGCCACTGTGCCCCGCTGGGAGTGAGACTTTTAATGGCAGTCTTGCAAAATCGGATGTCCCAGGGGCAGGCACACCCAGCATGGTTTTAACAAGCAATTTATCCCGGAGTGCGCGGGTCCCTCCCCTGGTTCCTCATAGGCTGAGTACTGTGGCATCACAATCTTCCCGGATGTCGCCTATTGGTTGTTGGGGGAGGGGCTTTAGGTGGTGGTGTTTGTTTGTTTAGGGTTGTTTTACTGCATTTTGTTGCAACTCAAAATGTATTGCAATCCTAGTCAGCTCGGGGGCTCTTCAAGTATTTGACTTATGACCTAAGCAGCCGGGCAGGCTGATAAGAAGAAATAAAGTGAGCTATTTTGCAGGCTAGTAAACTTTCATCTTAGACTAAACTTTGGTTTGGGTGAGGGCAACTGAGGGCAGGGGCGGCCGACAAGCAGGCGTTGACGATCCAAGCAGGGGCCTCCTATATCCTATTTCTTCTGTAGTTTGCCGACCTAAGCCGATTCAAGGTACTTTGTCTTGGGAATGGACCACTGTGGACATTATTTCCTTCAGCAGGAAGTGTCACGTTTGGATTAAGACCCCTGACTCCAGGTCCGACTGTTTGAATTCAAATCGTGGCTGCTGTGATTTTAGGGAAATCATTTCGCCTCTCTGCCCCTAGGTTCCCTCATCTGTAGCATGGGGGGAATGAGAGTGCCCACTTCTTACAGTCTCTATGAGGACCAGATAACTAATCAGCATGTGCAAGCATCTGGCCTGGCACGAGGTCACTTCCATCAGCGCCTGGCGTGCAGCAGACGGTCACCCCACAACCAGGTCTGTCTCCTTCCCCTCATTGTCTTGTTCAGCTTTGTATACCAGCATGGGATGGGGGAACTGGTCAGATGGGGTAGCCTCAACAGATGGTTGCAGATAATTGAATGAATGGGTGAATGAGTGAATGAATGGGTGAATGAGTGAATGAATGGGTGAATGAGTGAATGAATAGGTAAATGAGTGAATGAATGGGTGAATGAGTGAATGAATGGGTAAATGAGTGAATGAATGGGTGAATGAGTGAATGAATGGGTGAATGAGTGAATGAATGAAGGCAAGTCACAAAAACCAACAAGCAGGTTTTCAAGTGCAATTTTGTTTGGATTTCCATAATTTAAAGTCACCCTGTTGGTGTGACATATGAATTTCCTCCTGCATCTTACTCAGGGCAGGGGGTTAGAGCGGCAAAGGCTGCTTTCAGTCACCTGGCCAGTGCCTCTAAGTAACAGCCCTTTTGTGAAGGGCAGAAAGGAGAGTGTGCAGTTATTGGAAATATTCAAGCAGAATCAAAGCTGAGATCATACGTGTAAATAGGCATGTGTGCCCACAGCCACCCTGGTATTGGCTGGCTCCAGCCTGTGCAGACCACACACACACACACACACACACACACACACACACACACAGTTCGTTGTCCCTCATTGCCACTAGTCACTAGCATACCAGGGGGACCCAGGGTCAACATCCTCATGGCCATTCCTCACGCCTTCCACAGAGCGGGAATACAACAGCAATTGAGCCCTGGCAAGAGGTTTGCAGGGGCAGAATTCCTCCACCCCCTGGAGCTGGGATGTTAGAATGTGTTCCCCAATTCAATATGTTACTATCTAAAATATATACAATCTTGGCTTCAGAATCATGGGTCATGGCACTGCTGTGTCTGGAAGTCAGAAGCCTCTTCATCAGGGACAGTTTCAGGCTGTTCATCTTGTGAGTGTGAATAACACACATAAAAAGCAAAGTTCCACATATTACACTTATTTTAAATCTGTAAAGATGGAAAATGAGTAGAATTAAGGTGCCAGCCTGTAGTTAGCTGTTTCTAGATCTTCTTCTGTCCTTGGCTCGGATGCGCCACAGTGGGAATCGTTCTCTTGCTCCGTTTCTTTTCCTGGAGTTAGGGCTGTAGGTCTCCCACTCCAGACACCTGCTGTGTGCCTTTTTGCAGTGCACAGAGCTGGCGGCAGTGGCCCCGGAGGCTGCAGTCCCTTAGCTCTCATGACTGCTACCACCTTGGTGGTCAGTTGCTCAGGCTGCTCACTGCACAAGGACACCTAGAAGAGGGAGCCGTGGGGGCCAGGGTGCCTCCTGGTGCCAGACTGCATCTGCCTGGAGGAAGGGGTGTCTTTTTAATGCAGGCAGAGGTGGCCCAGAGCAGGGACTGCACCTGCGCTGAACATCAGTGGCCGTCTGAAGCCTCAACAGATGGTTAGTAGATAATTGAATGAATGGGTGAATGAATGAATGAGTGGGTGAATGAATGAATGAGTGAGTGAATGCAAGTGACAAAAACCAACAAGCAGGCTTTCAAGTGCAATTTTGTTTGGCGTCCCAGAATTTAAAGTCACCCTGTTGGTGCAAAATAGGAACCTTCTCCTGCATCTCACTCAGGGCAGGGGGTTAGAGCGGCGAAAGCTGCTTTCGTCTCCTCTGGGCCTCTGGGCCATACAATGGCCCAGGACACGCTGGGGGGTCAGATGGACCCCAAGGTCTCAGCCGGCCGACCCTAACTTCCCGGGCTGTGTGGAAAGTCATTGTGCAGTCTTTTCTGGAAGTGGAGTCTCTTCTCCACCAAGTTAGTTTTTCTTTTTAACATAGGCCTTGCCCATGAGATACTTGATAGTCTTCCAGCTTTTATTTTATCTGACACTTTGATCAACTTTGATCAGTATATAAGATGTCCATGGAGACGGGAAACCAGAGACATTCACTGAGAGTCCGGCCAGTGGCAGCCCTGGCTCCCTCATCCCCCCCGGAGTACCGTGGCACTGCACTCAGGGCTTACGAGGCTGCTGTGCTGGCAGTGAAGTCTCGGACCCCCGGCGATGCACAGGAAGCGAGGGCTGTGCGGTCTGTCAGCTCACCTCGGGGGAGCCGTGTTCAGGAAAGAAGGGCTTGGGAAAGCCGTGCTCTATTCCGTGCTGGGTAAGAGGAGCAGAGATAACCCGGGCGGGGTCGCAGGTGGAGGCCATGGAGACAAACAAGGTGGAGGAAATGAGCCGGAGCCACCTCCAGCTGGAAGGCAGTGCAGGGGGCCCAGGCCAAAGGTGCCTCCGTTCGCATGAAGTCTCCCCAGACCCTGCAACGAGGACCAGGAGCCAGTGCTCCCCCTCTCCCCGCTGGGAGGAAGCGCCCGCCTGCCACCCGGGCAGGGGGAGGGGCTTGCTGCATTTTCCCGGGAGCTAATGCAGCATGGAACGGGGTCCCGTAGGCCCCAGTCAGTGAATTCCACCAGGAATGTGGCGAGACCTCAGGGGCACCAGGGAGGACATCTGGCATCCGAGACAGATACATGGGGACAAGGGCATTTCCAGGGACTCCGAGCAGTCTCTGCACTTGCATGAAGTTAGTTGATGAGGAGAAAAAACCCAAACCTTACTTAAGCGCTGTGTGGGAAGACGTTCCCTGAGTTGACATGAATGATATACCTTCTGCTTTTAATAAGGTCCAAGGTAAAGATGATTTGTGTGAAGAATATTTTGGCCTTAAAAGACTTTGTTATTTTACCAAGACCCCCTTGAGTTTAAAGTGCGCAATAAACTCCTCCTTTAATATTAGTCGGAGTTGGTCTCCCCCGGTTTAACCTAAGAGGTCACTGTGGTTGGCGGCCATCAGGCAGTTTCCCCAGATGCCTCTTGATTCACAGCTGTTCCGCTTCAAGGGCCTTCTCCTGATTGGTTTGGGTCAGTTCTTGGATTTTTATTTTTATTCATTTTTTTGAGACAGGGTCTTCCTGTGTTGCCCAGGCTGGAGTGCAGTGGCACCATCTAGGATCGCTGCAACCTCTGCCTCCTGAGTTCAAGTGATTCTCCTGCCTCAGCCTTCCAAGTAGCTGGGATCACAGGCGTCCGCCACCACGCCCAGCTAATTTTTGTATTTTTAGTAGAGACGGGGTTTCACCAAGTTGGACAGACTGCTCTCGAACTCCTGGCCTCAGTGATCCCCCACCTCAGCCTCCCAAAGTGTTGGGATTACAGGCGTGAGGCACCACGCCCAGCCAGTTCTTGGATTTTGAGTTGTTCTGGTTTATATTTGCTTTACTTTGATAAGGCTCCTTATAGAAAGACACAACATATAAACCAAAGCATCTGGATTATTACAGAAAATAAAATTAGGCAAGAGCCAGATGTTTGCTGATAAAGGGAGTACCAGGAACCCTCCAGCTCTGTAGATTGTGCTAGCGCCCCAGGGGTCACAGGCCGAGAGCTGGGGCTGCACCCTGCTGTTCCTCCGGGTGCCTCTGGTCACTCCTGGCCTGCTGCATTCCTACTCTTTCTCGTCCCAGTTCAAGCGTGTTCCCAAGCCCGGCCTGCCCCCGCGCCTCTGCCAAGACAGTGTTCTCACACACCTGGGAAGGTGTTTCATGTGCCCGAACACGCTGAGGGTCAGACGGACCCCATGGCCTCAGCCAGCCACCCTAACTTCCCAGGCTGTGTGGAAAGTCACTGTGCAGAGTCTTTTCTGGAAGTAGGGCCTCTTCTCCAATAAGTTAGTTTTCCTTTTTAACTTAGACTTTGCCCGTGAGATACTTGATATTCTTCCAGCTTTTATCTGCCACTTTGATCAGCTTTGATCAGCATCAGCAGAGCTTCAAAGTCTTTGTCAAGAAATAGACGTTGGCGTTGGATGAGGCATGGGAAAGATGGCGAGCTGACTGAGAAGGACGTGGTCCCCAGTCCCATTCTTGAGGCCTGTTCTTTAGGGGACCAGGAGCTGTGGGGGCTGAATGCCTCCTGCACACGGTTTCATCTGCCCGCAAGTGCATCAGGACTCCGCTTGCTAAGTGATGATCATTTCCTGGTTTATCAATCTGGAAGCTGCAGCCACAAAGAACAGGAGGCTGTTTTTGTTCACACGTTCAGTCCTTCGTTCACTCGCCATTCCTTGGAGCGCAGCCAGCAGCCACGGGGCGCAGGTGCTGTCCCTGTTCTGGGCCACGCCTGAGAAGAGCTGCAATCTTTGCCTCTTGTTGGAGGCTTTAGGCCCCACTTTGTGTCCTCCTGACCCACCTTTCTGCGGCATCCCTGCCCTGGCACCCAGCAGTGCCCAGATGGGGCCTGGCAGCCCTGTGCCTCCATAGCCCCAGGTACATCCTGCTTCCTGCCTCGGGTTTCCCTGCTGCCCCTGCGTGGGACTGGCAGCACCATTCTAGGGCACAGGTGGATCTTGAAATGATGAAATACTAATTCCCCTGGGCCAGCCTTGACCAGTGAGTGACAGGAGATGAAGGACAAAGGACAAACACTTGCCACTTGTATCTCCCTTCTCAGAGGCATCTCCGTGGGTCCCCCAGGGTCCCAGCAGGAGGCAGCAGCCAGTCCCCCTCCCTTCTCAGAGGCTTCTCCGTGTGTCCCCAGCAGGAGGCAGCAGCGAGTCTCCCTCCCTTCTCAGAGGTATCTCCGTGGGTCCCCCAGGCTCCCCAGCAGGAGGCAGCAGCGAGTCCCCCCTCCCTTCTCAGAGGCTTCTCTGTGGGTCCCCAGCAGGGGAGAGTGAATCCCCCTCCCTTCTCAGAGGCTTCTCTGTGGGTCCCCCAGCAGGGGAGAGTGAATCCCCCTCCCTTCTCAGAGGCTTCTCTGTGGGTCCCCAGCAGGGGAGAGTGAATCCCCCTCCCTTCTCAGAGGCATCTCCGTGGGTCCCCAGGGTCCCCAGCAGGAGGCAGCAGCGAGTCCCCCTCCCTTCTCAGAGGTTTCTCCGTGTGTCCCCAGGGTCCCCAGCAGGAGGCAGCAGCGAGTCCCCCTCCCTTCTCAGAGGCTTCTCTGTGGGTCCCCAGCAGGGGAGAGTGAATCCTCCTCCCTTCTCAGAGGCTTCTCCGTGGGTCCCCAGGGTCCCCAGCAGGCAGCAGCGAATCCCCGATGCCCACAGCCTAATAACCCAGTGTCGGTTCCCTTCCCTGTTTTCCTCCTCCAAGCCCAGACCTGTTCCTGGAATCACCTCCCAGAACTTGCCACTAGGCTGCAAGCTCTTATTTGAGGAAAGTGGCTACGGTGGCCACAGGGAGCTCACAGTCCAGGGAGATGGAGCCAGGCACCCAGGAACCATCTTAGTCCACGTGGTAAGGGCCAGGAAGCATTTCCCAGAGCCTGTGTCATGGAGGAAAGACAGCCTGGTCCCCTGGGGCAGGTCAGGGGAAGGTTGGACTGGATCTTGAAGAGGAAGTGGGGGAGCAGGGGGACAAACATTCTAGATTGTAAGGGCAGTGAGTTCAAAGGCCAGGAAATGCCAGGAGGCCAGGCTCCGTGGAGGCTGGGCCCAGTGCTTCTGGAGGATCTGACCGGATATCCAGCGTGTCTGATTGGACCTGGTTGAGATAAGTTTGGAACTGAAGGCATTTCCCAGTCAAAGCGCAAAGTGGCCTTGGAGAGAATTGTTTTACTCAGAGGGGATGGGGGAACCCCCACCCTGGGATCAAGTAAGGAAGAGCCACCATCAAGTTTGTGTGTCCCCTACAGCCTTGCTATCTGGTGTGTGGGCCAGGACAGCAGCTTCCACACCCCCTGGGAGCATGCTGGAAATGCAGAGTGTCAGGCCTCACCCTGGACGTGTAGAACCAAACCCTGCATTTTCATAAGAGCCCAGGGTGTTCGAATGCACATTAAAATTTGGGGAAGTCCTGTCCTAGGGCACTCTGCAGAGGATGCTTTTGACTGGGCTTAGGGCAGGGCAGCAGAATTGCGTAAGGGAAAGGGTCGTTGGTGAGAGAGGAGAGGAAGACTCACAGCACTTGCTGGGAACTGCGGAGGGTGAGGCCGGGGGAGGAGCTGGGAGACGCTGCCAGGTCTTATCCATGGGTTGGGGGTGACATGCTTCATGGAAATGCAGGCTGAGGGGAAAGGGGAGGGGGTCATGGGCTCTGCCGGGGGCTGCCACATCTAAGGTGTCCATGGAGATGGGAAACCCGACACGTTCACCTGGAGCTGATTTTAGTGAATCCTCGCTGCCCTTGAGTCCTCACTGTTTTCCAAATCTTTACAAACCATCTGCTTAATGATTAGGTCTAGGATGTTCTTAGGGGTCACTGTCAACATGACCAGACTGAAATTTCTGGAATCATCTTGTAGACAATTGGGATATTTATGTTTTCCCCTTTCATTTGCAACTTATAGTAAGGTCCCTGCATGAGGCCCCAGTAAGTAGCACCCCCTCTTCCTCACCTGGGTGCTGGAGACGTTGGATACTGGATAAGCTGAATAAGCTAAGTGAAGTAATGCGTACTCAGGGAGCAAAGTGTCACTATTTGTCCTGTGAATGTAAGTCGAGGACGTGGCCTGAGATCTCCTGGTCAAGTTGGGTTGTGAATCGGGTAGATCCAGGCACCCAAGCATTGGCAGGGCTGATGGGGCCGACTGGCTTTCTGCAGGCATCAGATTCCTAACCATGCCCATCAAATATTCTTCCAGAACTTGCCAATCAAAGAGCCACACCAGCTCCCCAGGAGCAGGGTAGCCCAGGGTCACTGGAGGCCGGAGATGGATGAATAGAGCTCCTGTCCCGAGGAGATGTGGGGTTGGGGGATGGTTCCCCCCACCTGACCTCGAGGTGAAGCTCGGGTGTGTGGCGGGAAAGCTCGCCACACCTGCAAGCTCTGGCAGCATTTCTTGCAGGCCCACCTGGGCCCGAAGACCTGACCCTAGCAGTGTCTGAAGGCGTCCTGGTTCTCTAGTCTCTGCTGCTCTGGTCGCTGCAGACTGATTTTACCTTGTGTGCCTCTGTCTTTAGTGAGGCGATCAGGAGCAAAGTTAGAATAGAGGATGGAACTCCTGAGTGCTGAGGATGGCTTCCCCCAACCTCCTGCCCCCAGCTCCTGCCCCTGAGAAGCTGCATATGCTACGTGCTGGGCACTGAACGGTCCTGGCCGTCTCCAGTGGGTCCTAGGAGCCTGGATGAGTCTCCCATCATCCCTGGAGCCCTGTGGGGCTCTCCTGAGGCAATGGGGGCCCAGCTGCCCTTGGGACTCCTCCAGCTGACGCTCTCCAGGGTCCTGTCCTCTGCTTCTCTCAGGCCAGCGTGTGTCGCACCTGCCAAACCCTGCTGCTCTCTGCCACCTCCTGGCTAGAAACATGTGCTTGGCCTCTGCCTGTTGATTTTTTAAAATTCTTTTTTTTTTTAACAGCTTCTGAAATCCCTGAAGCCAACTTTCTCATCTGAAGAAAGACAGTGAATGCCAGGGAGCTCCTCACCATCTGATGCAGCCATTTGGAACTTGATCTGTGCTTTCAAATTTGCCTAAGAATAAACAAGGTGTTCGTTAAAAATGCAGTTCCCAGGCCCTCCTGGGGGAGGCAATGAATGGTCTAACAGGGCTGCTCAGTGTGGGCCTGCTTCTGGCAGCCTGGGCCTGGCCTGGGAGCGGATTAGGAATGCAGACTCCTGCGCCCCGGCCAGACCTGGGAAAGCAGAACTCCCCCTGTAGCAAGCCCTCCGGGATTCCAGCCACTTGGAAGTTTAAGAACAGGCCTTGATTGATTACCAGTTCTCAATCTCGGCTATATATTAAATTTATGGGAAACATTCAAAGAGTTACTAAAATTTTCTCATGCCTGGGGCTCACCCTGAGAAATTCTGGTTGGTCCACAATGAGGCTGGGCACACAAATACCCTATATTTACTTTTAAGGTATTTTATTTAAGTATAACACACGTAAAGAAATGGACATGTATCATGTGTTTGGCTCAGTGAGTTTTCTCCAGTGGGTCAAATCTGTGTAGCCAGATTAGGAATCGGAAGGTGACCAGCACCCAGGACCCCTAACCTGCCTCCAGTCAAGACCCCTGGCTCCCACCAAAGACTCCTCATGGCATGTGTGCTTCTGCCTGTCTTTTTTTTTTTTTTTTTTTTTTTGAGATGGAGTCTCACTCAGTAGACCAGCCTGGATGGAGTGCAGAGGCGTGATCTCAGCTCACTGCAACTTCTACCTCCTGGGTTCAAGCGATTCTCCTGCCTCAGCCTCCCAGTAGCTGGGATTACAGGTGCCCGCCACCATGCCCAGATAATTTGAATTTTTAGTAGAGATGGGACTTCATGTTGGCCAGGCTGGTCTCAAACCACTGACCTCAAATGATTCACCCACTTTGGCCTCCCAAAGTGCTGGGATTACAGGCATGAAGCCACCACACCTGGCCCTGTTTTTGTTCTTTACAAAACAGTATCAGGCAGCAAACACTCTTCGTGTCTGTCTTTTGCTCTCTGGGTATGGGATGCAGCATGCGGCTACAGCTTACCCACCCTCTCTGCCCAGCAGAAGTCCCTGTGTGAACACACCTCTCTATCGCTCCATCCTGCTGTTTGTTGATGGACACTGGATGGCTGCCCTGTTGGGCTATAACGAATGTGGCAACTTGTGTCTCAGCAGCTCCCCTGGTGACTTTATGTAGAGCCAGGTTTGACAGCCACACACCTGTGTCCAGCCACGTGATGCCTCCACACCTGCTGGACACAGCCTGTACCTATGTGGTGGCCTGGGGCCCTTTGCCATCAGCTCCACCTTTGGAAACCACCGAGTCCCTCTGGCAGCTTGTCCTTTGTCTTTGTGTTCTGCCACCCCAAAATTACAAATGGCCACATCCAGAAGCCCCTGCATTCTTCCAGGACGGTGGGAGCTGTGGGTATTTAAAGTTCTGCCTCGCTTTCTTTCAGTCACACACAAGAGCTCTGAAGAACAACACTGCCTTACGTGCTGGCCCGAGTTGCCAGGTGTCTGGCCAGGGAACGGGCTGCGGTGGGACACCCTGCCCAGGCTCCCTGCTCCCAGGAGGCGGACGCCTCCAAATAGAGATGGGTGAGGGGAGTGAGGTTCCTGCCTGGGTGTAAAATGGAGGGGGATGCTAGCAACTCAGTAATCAAGATAAATATTTTAATGCAATATTTTAAAAAGCCAAAATTAATGCAAAACATCCATTATAAACAAAAACCCCCATCATTTTAACTAAAGACCAGCGCTGAGCTGAGCCACACTGGATCACAGGCAAAAGGAAAAATGGGTACCCCTATATGTGTGTTTTACATTTTGAATGGTTTTGTTTTTTCTAGAACATTAAAGAAGTTGAGAAATCTTGAAAAATGGGAAAGTAGGTAACACCAACATTGTTTCCAGTTTAAATATTTTACTAACACTGTAAACAAATTTATTATAATTTTGCTTTTCTGGCTTTAATGGAAATAAACTCATCAATGGCATTTTCAACATCTACTTCTTTGCTTATCTCTCTTTCTCTTTCTCTCTTCCCTCCCTCCCTCCCTCCCTCTCTCCCTTCCTTCCTTTTTATTTTGAGCTGACACCTAATTCTGTCACTCAGGCTGGAGTTGCATTGGCATCTCGGCTCACTGCAACCTCTGCCTCCTGGGTTCACGCAATTCTCCTGCCTCAGCCTACCAGGTAGCTAGGATTAAAGACGGTGTGCCACCACACCAGACTAACTTTTGTATTTTTAGTAGAGACAGGGTTTTGCCATGTTGCCCAGGCTGGTCTCGAACTCCTGACCTCAGGTGATCTACCTGTCTCGGCCTCCCAAAGTGCTGGGATTACAGGTGTGAGATAAACCCATCCTGCTTTATCTCATTTTCAATTCAGATAGCTGCTATATTTGATAATTTCTCTTGACCAAGTGATCTCAAATCCTTTTAAGTTTATATTAGGTATTTTCAATATTAATATTAAATATGAAGTATTTTAATAACACTAAAATTTATTTAAAGTGCCAAGAGATATGTGGCAATCTCACATTAACATTACAATTATTACCAAATATTAATATTAAATACTACTGAATATTTATAGTTTTACTAACATTAAAATTACTTAATACAGGGAGGCTGAGGCAAGATGGTCACTTGAGCCCAAGAATTTCAAGGCTGCAGTGCAGTAAGACTGCACCAGTGACTAGCCACTGTACCATAGCTCAGGTGACACGGTGGGACTCTCTCAAAAAATAAAAATAAAATAATTTAAAAATTGTCACTTCATTGCCTGGGGTCCAATGTCTTGAGAATGATTGGTTTATATATTTTATCTGCTGTTTTAATTGTTTTAGGCAGGAAGGCATATGCAGTCTTTGTTACTCTATCTTGGTCAAAGCAGAAATCCCCCATAAGTACGAACTTTTCCTTCACATTTTTGGTCCTGTCTGTGCTCATTCTGTGTAATTTTTTTCCTGATGTGTCTGCTTCTTCATTAGTTCTCTGCAGTCATATGCAACCTATTCTTTAACTCATTCATTGAGATATTTTACTTAAAACCTCTTCTTTTTATTTTTTAGGAGGTCCATTTGTTCCTTTCTCAAATCTGCCTGTTCAGTACTGATAATGTCCAATTACTTGTCATCTTATTGTTTCAATTTTCATTTCTTTAAACGTTTCATAAGTAGATGCTGTACCTGGCACATGACAGTGGTGATGTCAGCAGTCTCTGGTGGTCTAGTTCTGTTGCTGGTTGTTTCTGCTGACACTTACTCAAGGGGCTTGCTTGCTTGTTCATGTATTGAGTATGAGCCCTTGGCTTGATCTGCTGGAATCATGAAAGTCTAAATTGGTGGTGCTTCCACAAATACAATTATTGTTGGATTCACTGCAAGCCATGGGTGTCATGGACTTGAAACCATGAGTTGGGACTTGGTAGAGAGTTGCACTCCTGGGTGTGACTGATTGCAATAAAAGGACACGAGGCAAAATCAGCAAAGAAAAAAATGTGCATGAAATCTGAAAGCTTCCAAGAGCCCTCTCATAGCGAAGTCACACAGGATGCATTTAATTCCTTCAGGAACTACTTGTGGCAACATGAAATGTTGCCTCCAGGGAAGCTCGTTAGAGACTTGGTGCCAGGGTCGTCACTGGGAGCTCATCATGTAGGTGTCTTCTGCCCAGGACGCATCAACATTCCAGACTCGGAAGGAAAGCAGCTGTTCAGCATGAACCGTATGGGTTGACCACGTTTAGGCTTATCAGGGACGGTAAGAACCTCCTGAAATCCAAGTTCCTAGATGCCAGACAAGACCTAACCTTGCCTCCTTTCCCAGGAGAGCTGTGGTTACTCTTCTCTGTACACCTTGTCAGTCCCCATCCACCCGGCAGGGTCCTGATTTGGTGTGAGTCACAGGCTCAGCTCCCCTACTTTGTCACTTAGTGTGCTCAGATAGTGACACTAGGAGTGTCCACCATCAGGCCACTGAGCTCTGCCTAGCTCACAAGTTTTGTTGGCTTCTTGGAGGAGAGTTGAGGAAGGCCTTGGAAAACTCCCTACTCTCATAAGTCTGGCATTCATCAAGA
The DNA here is from genome assembly GCA_036589455.1 of Ateles fusciceps. Lineage (NCBI taxonomy): Eukaryota > Metazoa > Chordata > Mammalia > Primates > Atelidae > Ateles > Ateles fusciceps. The sequence goes on from JAZHEH010000196.1 coordinate 4,549,656, forward strand.
GTCTCTCATCAAGAATCTAAAGTGCTTCTCAGAGCCCCTAATTCATCCTGTGTCAGCTATCAAGGCTCCCTTATTTTGTAGAGGATTAAAAAACATTTCAATAAGAATTCATAATCTCAGTTATCCAGACTAAAAAATAAACATGAATGTTGGGAGGTTGTCATCCACTGGACAACTTTTCCAACAGAAACTTTACAAACCCAAGTTTCCATTTATCTGTATTGGAATCTGTTTCTCCCTGCTGGCTACATGCCTGGTTCATTTCTTCCTTTAATCAGGGCCAACTTATTCATTAGGCACAGTAGACATAGTGCTTAGAGCCCCTGGTACATTCAGGGAACCACAAAATTTTTTAAATGGATCACAACAATGTTTTAGTTTGTTTAAAATCAGAAGGAAAAAAATGAGTTGTTAGGGTTAAGAAAAGTTTATTTTTAATACAGACTGGATTATATTTGCCCTTATACCAATGTAGTTACAAAATATAATAATTTTGCACATATTTCATGGAGGAAATGCATCCCCAAAGTATCTAGGACCCACAAAAATTATGATGTGACCCTGCCTTCAAGGTATTAAAAAAGAAAAAAAACTAAAACCACTTACTGGGGACATAGTATGCTTCTAGTTCTGTGTCCTAGCACTGGCATTGGAAATATGGTTATTCCAAATAACAGAAATATCAGAATTTCCAAATTATATAAATTTTAATATTTTCCCTGAACTCTGGTAACTCTTCAACTGTAACTCTTTGGACCATCAAGCAAATTTCCAGAGAAAGAGCTTTAGCTCCTCAATTTTGGTAGCCTTTCCTTAGTGGCAGACTAGAGTTTTTTCCAAACTATTCACTCTGACAAATCAGGAAAAGCTCCCACTCAATGTTTCTAAAATAATATGGCTGCATAGGGGCTGGACTTGACGCCTAACACTTCTTAGAGACCCAACAGCAGTGATATAAACCATTTTACTTAGAGAGCTAGTAGGTTATTTTGCACTTAATGCCTTTATCTAACAAAAATCAGACAGACATGTTACTTTTATAACACCAAACTTATACATTATTCAATAATCTATCTTTGGTCTTTAGTTTTGTGAACAGAAACTGGCTCTTAATAAGTTCCATGAACTCCACTTGGAGACTAAACTTCCATGCCCATGAAAACCTACTTTTAAATAATAATGGAGACCCTCAGAACAAAATCTCTGCTTCCTTACACACCGATTTCTGTTTCAAGTAGTAGAAGTTAAGACTGCATCCTGACTTCTGGATGTCTTTATCACATGAGAGAAAGGATCTAGCGTTTCTGCCATTTTAACTACATATCATCTGTCACCAAAAACACTGAGAACCCAAAGCAATGGCTCTTCCTCCAGTCAGCAAGCTGGACACCACCCCAGCCTGGTTTTGTAGAGTCCATCCTTGCCTCGCAGGTCATCTGAAGACCTGGCCAAACGCGAGGGCTGTCTGATGGCAGATTATGACCCATTATCAGCTTATAAAATCCATGTACTGGATTGTGACCAAGGGTTTTCACTGTGAATGAATGAAATAGGCAGATTTACTGTGAAGCTAAACTTTCAGGTGCCTTAGTTGTCAGGAAATTTCCAAGTCATAAATATCTCATTATTTTATATTTTATGGTTTCATAAAACGCGACCATGCATATACCAAACAGGAGAGAGATACCTGTCTCTTTCTATCCTGACCTCTCCTCTACCGTAATTACTTTGATGATGGTTGCTGTTGGAGCGACCATAGGCTTTTCAGACCTGACTAAAGGTAAGTTGAGGAGGATATAAAGTTAGTCTGAACTTAGTGAGATGAATTTAGTGTAATTTTTTTTGTTAAGTTTGAGAAAATCTCTACTGAATTCTTTCATAAATGAGCTGCTTAGAATTTGGGAGAAGTTTCCACTGGCAAACTTTTGGCATATCATCCCCAGACATACAGGGCCAGGTGATTTAGGGCACATTATCTAACTTATCCATAACAAAATAACAACCTCAGTTCCACTTCTGGGCAAGATGAAATCATAGAGACTCTATTTGCCATCCTGCATGAAATGACTAAGTTCCAGACAAAGTATATGAAAGAATGATTTTCAAAACACTGAACATAAGGCAACAGAGAACAGTGATCATTGGGAGACAGGAAAGACAGGAGATAAAACAGCAGTGTTCCTGAGTTGAGGAGATGGGGGAGATGGGGCTGGGAGTCCAGGGAGGAAAAGTGGCTAGGGTTCTAAGCATAGTGTATTGGAGAAAGAAAGTTTGAGAGGGGAGAGAAAGAGAGAGAGAGAGAGACAGGAGAGAGAGAGAGACAGGAGAAAGAGAGAGAGAAACAGGAAGAGAGAGAGAGAAACAGGAGAGAGAGAGACAGGGAGAGAGAGAAACAGGAGAGAGAGAGAGAGAGTCAGGGAGAGAGAGAGAGAAACAGGAGAGAGAGAGAGAAACAAGAGAGAGAGAGAGACAGGAGAGAGAGAGAAACAGGAGAGAGAGAGAGAGAGGAGAGAGAGACAGGAGAGAGAGACAGAGAGAGACAGGAGAGAGAGAGAAACAGGAGAGAGAGACAGGAGAGAGAGAGAAACAGGAGAGAGAGACAGGAGAGAGAGAGAAACGAGAGACAGGAGAGAGAGAGAAACAGGAGAGAGAGAGAGAAACAGGAGAGAGAGACAGGAGAGAGAGAAACAGAGACAGGAGAGAGAGAGAAACAGGAGAGAGAGAGAGAACAGGAGAGAGACAGAGAGAGACAGGAGAGAGAGAGAAACAGGAGAGAGAGAGAGAGAAACGAGAGAGAGAGAGAGAAACGAGAGAGAGAGAGAGAAACAGGAGAGAGAGAGAAACAGGGAGAGAGAGAGAGAGAGAAACAGGAGAGAGAGAGAGAGAAACAGGAGAGAGAGAGAGAGAGAAACAGGAGAGAGAGAGAGAGAAACAGGAGAGAGAGAGAGAGAAACAGGAGAGAGAGAGAAACAGGAGAGAGAGAGAAACAGGAGAGAGAGAGAAACAGGAGAGAGAGACAGAGAGAGACAGGAGAGAGAGAGAGAAACAGGAGAGAGAGAGACAGGAGAGAGAGAGAGGAGAGAGAGAGAGACAGGAGAGAGAGAGAGAGAAACAGGAGAGAGAGAGAAACGAGAGAGAGAGAGACAGGAGAGAGAGAGAGAGAGCAGTAGAGAGAGAGAGAAACAGGAGAGAGAGAGAGAGAGAGAAACAGGAGAGAGAGAGAGAGAGAAACAGGAGAGAGAGAGAAACGAGAGAGAGAGAGACAGGAGAGAGAGAGAGAGACAGTAGAGAGAGAGAGAAACAGGAGAGAGAGAGACAGGAGAGAGAGACAGAGAGAGACAGGAGAGAGAGAGAGAAACAGGAGAGAGAGAGAGAGACAGGAGAGAGAGAGACAGAAGAGAGAGAGACAGGAGAGAGAGACAGAGAGAGACAGGAGAGAGAGAGACAGGAGAGAGAGACAGAGAGAGAGAGAAAAACAGGAGAGAGAGAGAGAAACGAGAGAGAGAGAGGAGAGAGAGAGACAGAGAGACAGGAGAGAGAGAGAGAAACAGGAGAGAGAGAGAGAAACGAGAGAGAGAGGAGAGAGAGAGACAGAGAGCACGCAAATGAACAAGAAAGAACTCTGGAGGTCTACAGAGAGGTCCCTTGACTCTTCAACATGTAAGGAAACTTCTTGAAGCTGGTTAAAAACAAAAACAAGCAAACAAAAAGTCAAAACACATAAGCATTAGAGGGGACAATTCCTGGAGTTCATACAGTGCTTGAAGTAATTCAAGGGCATTGAGTACAGGGGGTATACTTGTCTTAGTAATGGAACAAAATTAGCCCTCATTTCAATGCTGCCCTGATCCCATTTAATACCATTTAAAAGCAAAACCTGGATAAAATGATTTCCAAGTAAGTTAATGACATCACCCCAATAAAGCTCCAGAATATTTATAGGAATACAAAAATAACCAGCTACCATAGAGTAAAGTTCACAATGCCTGCAATTCAACAAAACATTACCAGACATGCCAAGAGGAAACAAAAAGGTATTCAGAACGAGGAGACAAATACATCAATTTAAAACAAACCCAGAAATGGAGTAGATGACAGAATTAGTAGACAAGGACATTATAAAAGTGTTATAACCATATCCCACTTGTTAAAGAAGTCAGAGGAAAGACGGAATGTGTTAAGTAGAGACATGGAATACATACATAAGATTCAAATCCAACTTCTAGAGAGGAAAACTACATGTTTGAAATGAAAAATACACCAGATGGGGTCAGTGGTAGATTAGACATTGCAGAAGGTTAGTGAACTAGAAGACACAACAATAGAAACTACCCAAAATGAAACACAGAGAGAAAAAGAGAAACATGCAACAGAACAATGGTGACCTGAGACAATTTCAAATGGCCTAATACAAAGTCATGCACCATAATCAAACTGCATAAAACTGGTAACAAAGAGAACTTGAAAAAGCAGCCAGAGTGAACAAGACATACTGTATACAGAGGAACCAGGGTAAGGACAGTAGATTTCTCATTGGAAATAAAGCCAGAAACAGTGAGAAACATCTTTTTTTTTTTTGAGACAGAGTCTCACTCTGTCACCAGGTGCCAGGCTGGAGTGCAGTGGTGCGACCTCGGCTCACTGCAACCTCTGCCTCCCTGGTTCAAGCAATTCTCTTGCCTCAGCCTCCCGAGTAGCTGGGACTACAGGTGCGCACCACCACGCCCAGCTAATTTTTTTGTTTTTTAGTAGAGACGGGGTTTCATCATGTTGGCCAGGATGGTCTCGATCTCTTGACCTCGTGATCTGCCCACCTTGGCCTCCCAAAGTGCTGGGATTAGAGAAACATCTTTTAAAGCACCAAAAGAAAAAAAAAGCTATCTAGAATTCTATGCCCATCAAAAATATCTTTCAAAGTTGGCAAAATAAGTATTTTTTATACATACACGAGCTGAAAGAATTCAGAATTAGTAGACCTACACTGTAAGAAATGTTTATGTCTTTTGAGCAGAAGTAAAATGATATCATATGTAAACTTGAATCTGCAGGCAGAATAATGAGCGCCAGAAACGGAAACTTACATAGGTAAATATAAAGACTTTTTTTTTTTTTTTTTACTAATATCTTTAAAACACAATTGACTATTTAAAGCAAAAATACTAACAGTGTATTTTGGAACTTATTACAACAACGGCTGGTCTCAGGGCTCCGGCAGGAAAAGAAGGAGATGAGTCTGGAACATCTTGTTGTGCCAAAAATTAAGAAAAAAACTCAAAGTCTTTAAGCTTTTCTCTTACTTTGCTGGGAGGACATGTCAAACTTTGCCAAGAGGACATGTCAAAGCTTGCAGAAGCCTGGTTTGAAACTCCTACTACTACATTTAGGATAATTTGAACATAAAAAGCAATAAAAAATTAAACACATGGCAACTGATTATAAACCACTGGATAGAGCAGGAATCCAGGAATCCACAACACGGACACACGTAAATGAGTAAGTTAATGGGAATTACGGAACATTTTTTTCTTGCAGTAGAAAACCCACAAATAAATGAAGAGGGAACAATGGCATAAGAAAAACCTTCATTTGGCAACAACTGTAGAAATAAATTATTCAGGCAAGGAACATCAAGAGATGCTAAAGTTAGTGGGCAGAATTGAGATGAGGAGTAGAATTTTACATAGTCTCAAAATATCTCCCCACAAAATACTTATTAACTGCGAAGCGGGGCAAGCATAGTACAGAAACTGGCAGAAGTCCACCTTAGTCAAGTGACTAAAATGAATACCATCAGCAACAGGGCATACAGGCATTAGATGCCATCCGTAGGTTAAAATGAAGAGAATAGAGTTTCTGTATATTTTGACCCCCAAAATGCGTAGTGTTGGTCCAGTCATGAGGAAGCATGGACAAACTCCAACTAAGAAACACTCTACAAGATGACTGGTTCACAATCTTCCAAATGATCAAGGCCATAAAGGCCAGAGAGACTAAGAAATATTCCAGATTGCAGGAGACTGGGTTACCTGAGAATGGGGAACGGGAGTAAAGAGTTAAGTAAAACCATCTATTAATGGTTTACAAATACTACCACACATCTGTACAGTGCTTCACACACAATCCACTCAGTATTAGTTACTAGTCCTTTTCTTAGGTTCACTGATGAGTTTATTGGGCAACTGCCTATACCTGGGTGTCCTAAGGGGGACCTTGGCAGTGCCAGTGATGCACATGGATTGGATTGTCACACATCCAAAACAATCACGGCTTCATGCGAGCGCCTGGCATTCATAAAGTTCCAGGAACTTGTCAATCTAACACCAGCCATTCAAACATTTCCATTCTTCCTTGACCATACTGAGAATCATACGAAAATTAAACTACACTATGGGTCTCTTACTGTGTAGGTGAATCAAAATCCGGAGACCACTTGCAGAGATCTTCACTAACTTTCCTACTAATATTAGCTAAAAATAAATTGGTTGACTGTTGTCTCAGACAAAATTTCTTCAGTGTGTTTGTTTATCAAATACTTAACAGGCACCTTCCCTTTACCAGGTCCTGCAAACGCATGAACAGCCCCTGCCCTTGGGTCCCCCTCCTAGTCTAGCAGGATAAACCATACACAGATGAAATAGAAAGTAGCAAGTCCAATGATAGGCCAGTATCAGGGTGTTATGGGGACAAGTAAGAGGGGCAAATGCTGTGGGCTGGGGTAAGGAGCAGATGGAAAGGGGCCAGGAAATGTTTTCTGGAGGAAATGACGCCAGCCACAAGCGGGATTGAAGACACTGCACAGAAGGCGGGCTTACATGATCAGGAGGTGCATGAACTGACCAAGGGCTCTCCTACTGTGGACGCTGATGGCCAACAGCATGACACCCACATGCATGCTGCAGCAGGGTTTCACCATGCTGTATTTGTAAAGTGCCTCTATGACAATACAGCAAATGTTCTCCCACATACACCACGTGTGAGGACCACCTGCTACTCAACTTCCGAAGTTCAGAGCTCAAGTTCATATGAAATGAGCCAAGATTTTGCCTCTGGCTGGGGAAAGTATTAGACACTGGGGACATGATTTTGCCACCACACTACTTACTATCCTGAGGATGTGCCAAAGATTGAGAGGATGCAAAGGAGTGCAATGATCCTACGTCTCACAAAGCCTGCTGTTGCTTAAAAAAAAGTGTGTGGGGGGGGCGGTGCGGGGCGCAAATGTAAAAACAATAAAAACAAGGCAAAAAAAAAAAAAATCAGAAGGGCAAAATAAATTTAAAAAAAAACCACCACCAATAATTGGTGACAAATTAAATTACAGGGTTAAAGCAGAAGAGATTTTAAAACATATAATTTGTTCCTGGTACAGTGTGTTCAAGACACCTTAGGCAGAGGCTCCCAAGAAGGCAGTTTAGGATATCAGCAAAGGAAAGCAGAACCGTCAGAAGCCAAGAAGTGCGAGTCCAAGCAGGTGAGAATCAGCACTGATTGACCCACCGTGGATCTCTAGACCTTCTAATTCCTTATTTTCCAGTCAGCTCGGCGGTATTGATTTGATTATCTACAGTTGAGCTGTTCACATTACAGGGAAAGCTAATAAAGTTTTTAAAAAGTAATATACCCCAGTGTTACAGAAAAGCCTCATTAGAACTAAAAAAAAAAAAAAAAAAAAAGCTATGCAACTGAACTCTTCAGATTATCAAATAAAACGGGTTTATCAATCGCTATCAGAATATGAATGCAGGGTACTTCAGAAGATTCTTTCTACATTTACCCCTTCTCCGTTACCTTAAAAACTACTAGCTCAAATAAAGGAAATGGCAGATGAGCAAAGATCGTTGCCTATGTGGTTTTAATCATCATGTATTTGTGGTGCCCAAATAACTAAAGCTTTTTTTTTTTTGAGACGGAGTTTCGCTCGTTACCCAGGCTGGAGCGCAATGGCGTGATCTCGGCTTATTGCAACCTCCACCTCCTGGGTTCAAGCAATTCTCTACCTCAGCCTCCCGAGTAGCTGGGACTACAGGTGCGTGCCACCATGCTGAGCTAATTTTTGTATTTTTTTTTTTATTGCATTTTAGGTTTGGGGGTACATGTGAAGAACATGCAAGATTGTTGCATAGGTACACACATGGCAGTGTGATTTGCTGCCTTCCTCCCCATCACCTATATCTGGCATTTCTCCCCATGCTATCCCTCCCCAACTCCCCCCACCCCCCCACTATCCCTCCCCTTTTTCCCCCGACAGACCCCAGTGTGTGATACTCCCCCTCCCTGTGTCCATGTGTTCGCATTGTTCAACACCTGCCTATGAGTGAGAACATGCGGTGTTTGATTTTCTGTTCTTGTGTCAGTTTGCTGAGAATGATGGTTTCCAGGTTCATCCATGTCCCTACAAAGGACACGAACTCATCGATCTTTGACAAACCTGACAAAAACAAACAATGTGGAAGCGAGTCCCTGTTTTATAAATGGTGTTGGGAAAACTGGCTAGCCATGTGCAGAAAGCAGAAGCTGGACCCCTTCCTGACACCTTACACTAAAATTAACTCCAGATGGATTAAAGACTTAAACATAAGACCTAACACCATAAAAACCCTAGAAGAAAATCTAGGCAAAACCATTCAGGACATAGGCGTAGGCAAGGACTTCATGACCAAAACACCAAAAGCAGTGGCAACAAAAGCCAAAATAGACAAATGGGACCTAATCAAACTCCACAGCTTCTGCACAACAAAAGAAACAGTCATTAGAGTGAATCGGCAACCAACAGAATGGGAAAAAATTCTTGCAGTCTACCCATCTGACAAAGGGCTGATAACCGGAATCTACAAAGAACTGAAACAGATTTACAAGAAAAAACAAGCCCATTCAAAAGTGGGCGAAGGATATGAACAGACACTTTACAAAAGAAGACATACATGAAGCCAACAAACATATGAAAAAATGCTCATCATCACTGGTCATTAGAGAAATGCAAATTTTTGTATTTTTAGCAGGGACGGGGTTTCACTTTGTTGACCAGGATGGTCTTGATCTCTTAACCTCGTGATCCACCCGCTTCGGGCCTCCCAAAGTGCAACCAAAGTTTTTAATACAACCTTAATTCTATAAGCAACCTGGAACAGGGGGAAATTAAATCTCTCCCAACTCGTAAGTGGCTATTCACATTACCCAAACAGGAGGGTTTTATCTTGACTTTCATAAACGTAAATGCTGCAAATGGTTATTATCAAAGTACCAAACATACCATTGAGACTGACTCAAAGCAAAATACAGTACAAATTTATTGACTCCAATTGTTCTTAGTAAACATTTAAGCAAAGTAGACAGACAACAGAATTGAATACAAATAAGCAATGGATTAACATTAGATAGAAATCCTATTTCACCATGAATTTTCAGTTCAAAAAAGCTTATTCCTAAGTAAAATTGAAAAATGACTTACTCTGCTAAGGCATATGACAAAATATACAGAATTATAAAACCATTCATTTGTTTTTAACCATAAGCATATATTCAATGGAAAACTTGAAATAGCCTTGGACTAATGTTGAAAATTAGTATTAACTGAGTATAACTGTGAAAAATCTGGACAGCACTAAAAATGATGAAAGAGCACTGAATTGTGTTACTTTAAAGATTTAGAGTAAAATACTTTGGTTCCCAAAAGACTGTCTCTAAAAGGAACTTTTAAAAACACCTGACAATGTTAACTCATTTTTTCTCCTCCAGAATCTAAACACCGACTGTTTTCTCCCCCAGTCACATGGAAATGCCATAAGCTGGAGTACCCGCTGAGATGCACTGAAAGAGCCTATTAAAAATCACAAAAACATTAAACTTCCAAAAGTGCTAAAGTCACGAAAAGCCATAAATGAAAACCTATTTTTAAAACTTAAAGTTTAGTAGTCAGTGTTAAAAAACACTTTTAAAGAATGTGTTAGCATTATTTAAATTAATAATGCATTCCACAATTATTGCAGAAATATCACTGAGACATTGTAAATTGACAAACTGACTTGTAATCCAGTTAATTAGATAAAATTTATACAGAAATGTATTTGGAATTATACCTACTTTTTACTAAGAAACTTCAAATAACTGTACTTCCTAAAGTTCCAGATTACAGTTATGTACACACACGCATGCACGTGTGCGCAAATCCAATTGGAGGGGCTAAAGGCCAACTTTGGATCTGTTCATTCTTACATCTCTCCCTCACCCTGATGGGACAGTTGGCCTTGTAGATGCAATCACACTGCACTTCAGTGAACGGACACATTTTATTCCTATCTCACAGCAGCTACTCTCATTAGCACCAATGGAGCTACATATGGATTTAAAAGGTCACTAAGTGCTGGGGCATATTTTTACAGGCAAGGCTATAAACATTCCATTCCAAACCAGAAAACCAAGAACATCATACGTCTCCCCACAAATGCAAAGAACATCACTGTTGAATTGTTAATTTTTTGGTAAAATTATAAATGCCTACTAACTAGTTTTAAAGGTGAATATTCTACAAATCTTGAAGTATTACTATTAAAATGCACAATATTTGTTACCTCCATTGCTTACTTTGAGTGATAAAAACATGTTTTACGTTATTCCCTCCTTCTCCCACATAAAGAAAATGATTCAATATCAAGTTCTCAGATTAACAAAGAATATATTAAAACTTTACATTCTTTCCACAACTGCATAAAAGCAGGCATCCTGCATACTTACATGGAATGAGCTTTCTACATTTTCAAAATTAATTACAATCTTAAAAGATATTTACATGAATATCTTCACTAGCTAATGAGTTGCAACATTTTAAGACCAACTTGTTTTACACCAAATATTTGCCTACTGGCTGAGATAAACATTCTTAAAAAAATTTTACTGAATAAAGTAATTAACATATCTTTCATTATTTTACTTCTTAACATTTAAAATAGTTACGAGTGGAAGCATATTCTTTGACCATCAAAATAAACTTTTTCAGCCTACTGCTTTTAAAATACAGTATAAAAAGTAATAGAAAAACCAGGAACTGCGTTATAAACGCTTTTGCTTCAAAATTTTATTTGAAATCTTATATACCTTGCCTAGACAAAAATGTGAAGACAAAACACCAGGAATTTTTAAAATCTAAGATATGCAGAACCTGTGTTTAGATCAAAAATATATTTTTTTTTTTTTTTACTGATTAACAATATTATTTTAAAAAATTTTCGAAAATGTAGCGTAAAGGTTCAAGTCCTGGGATACTAAATTTACAATGCCAAGATACTTTGTATCATTGGAATTATCACCGACAGATACTGTAACGGCCATGTAGGTGATGACTACTCAGGGAAACTGTCTTCTTCTGAAGAAGAGACAGCTACCAAGATGATCAGAGTAAGAAATACCACATTATATAGGGAATGAATTCAATGTACAATAATCCTTCCTAATGTTTCATGTGAAGCCATATGCTTTAATCTGTAAAATGCATAGATTTCTTTAAGAAAACAAAGATGGCAAGAATCAGTAACTGCAATTTATGTTCCCTTCTCTATCAAATTCAAGAACATGAAGTAACTACTAAAATATTGTGAGATTTTGGAGATTTTTCAAGTGAAAGAATGCAAGGCAAAATTTCCTACATAATATCTATAAAAGCAATCAGTATTTTATAAAAATGTCTGGTTCAATAAGAAATGAGAGTATCTTCCTACCACTGGTATGGAATGCTGGCAATGAGACTGGTGGGTACAGAGCCATCTTCTGCTAGAGCACACATTTAAAATGATTTCTTAATGATAGTTGACTTTTTTTAATTTGAAAGAATAGGTTGTAACACAAACTCAGAGTCTAAATTGGTATTACTTTCTTAAAAGGATTTTGTAGTTTCACTTTTTTATACATCTAACTCCCACCTCCACAAGTAAAAATGTTCCCTTTTGAAACACCACGTTGAACTTTGGATAACCTACTGAAAGGCTTTCAATGACAAATTTTTATGTAGTATTCTTAGAAGAGCACAAACCCCACGGACCAAAATAAGTAGCTAAAACTAATTTTGGACCACTGATAGTGCTTTAATACCTACTTTTGAAATATTGAGCAATGATGTAGAGAATGGCCTTGCCAATGATTTTAACCACCGAACTCCCAACAAATTCTAAAAGAAATTGTCAAAAAAGAGAGGCAGGAAAATGTATATGTCGCATACATTGTTCTTGAGAAGCATGTTGAAACTGCAGTTTCCTGAATCCTCTGCTCTGAATTCTCTGGAAATGGTAATTTATTTTAGATTAGCTGTGCTAACTCAAGTCTGCGATCTATTTAAATATATGTCCCCACCTTATTTGTTATACTAATGTTAAAATCAAAATTAGTGCCCTATGTTAGCTTTGTTTTTTGTTCCCAACTACACTCAGATTTTCAATTTGTGACAGCATAAATCAGAGGAAATGAAACATCTGCAGTCCTTCAAATGCTGGTCTGAATTTAGACCGTGGTGCAGCACACGCGTAACATGGTACAAGTTTTTATTACAATGTCTATCACTACTGAAGCCCTTATAAACTTGCTGTAGGGAACTTCCATAAATTCTGTTTTCATTTCCCAGGTCTTTCATAGAGTTTAACCATCATTTATTATACTAAGTGACTGAGAGCAAGTTTTTGTTTATAAAAATCTAAGTGTCACTATTGCTGATTTAAATTTCTCACAATTTTCATACAAAAGGAAGTTCTACATGACCACAAAATACCAAATATTTATTTTCATCAAGTGTCAGGATAACTTGAGATTTCTTTTTTTTATTGCTAAAGTAGTCTAAGATCTAAATCAATACTGCAAACTACTCCACTTCTTCCTGATATATTTTGGACTTAAGAACATGGTTAAGATTTAACTAGAACTCAAGTGTCTAAAATAATCAAAAGAAGGAATACTTAGACAGTATTTCACTAATTACAAATCAGTAAAAACCAAAAACCTCAATTAATGATTATAGTGACACCATGGAATGAGGAACCATGCACACGATCAAGACTAATCCAATTCCAACATTAATGAAATCAAACCATCTTGTTCTTGTAAGGTCCAGAATCACAATATTTTAAAAGGTGTATTTCTAAAGTTGATTAAGAACATTACTAATTATCAATTTGTCTCAAACTTAATTTCAAGCATATCCATTTCCAACCTTTATTATTCTTGCAAAAAATATTTTGTTTCTTATGACACATTTCGTAATTCAGGTTGAAATTTCGTAATACGGAAAAAGTGTTGGTCTTTCAATTGTGTGTTTGTTCGTGACTCCAAAGACTAAACGCAGTCTTGAATGTCCTGTGGCAAAGTTTACACATAAACTGTCTTTTAAATGTGATTGCTGAAAGAGGCGGGGCATGGTAAAAAAGGGTGTCTGATTCTTGTGGGACAAACAATTTTTCTGTGGCTGGAGTTGGGTTTTCGGATAGGCTTGTGGGGCTGTCAGGCTCCAGGGGCTGGATCTTGGGCAGCGGTGGTGGCGGTGGCAGAGGTGGTGGAGAGGGAGAGTTTGTGGGGAACAGGGCACACCTCAGATTCCTTATGTGCCGATTCCTCTGAAGCCTGAGACATATGTGACTGGAAGTGACTCCAGAGTCGAAAATTAGTACGAAAAGCTTTGTTGCACACGTGACAAATAAACGGTTTCACAGAGCACAGAAGCTCCTGGTGACGCTCCAGCTGCTTGTGTACTGTGAACATCTTCCCACACTTCTCGCAGGGCCACAGGCTGGCTTCTTTGCTAGGACCTGCTTCTTTGGGGGCTGTGCTGGCCTCAGGTGCCTCTTCCTCAGCCTCCTCCACAGGCTCTTCCTTGACTTGAATTTTCAGTTGCTTGGAAAGACTAAGGTCTTCAGGCAGACAAGAGGAATCTTCCGAGTCAAAGTTAACTTGCTCTGAAGAATCACTGAACACGTTGTCATCTTTTGTGGTGACAATGTGGTTTACTTTATTGGGTTCAGGCTGGGATTGGGGCCTTGAAGAACCCGTCACATCACCGTTGTGGTCCAAAACGGGCAAAGAAAAGTTTTCGGTGGGTGCCATGTTGTTCTGATTATGGACTTCAACCTGGTGCCGCCAGATGCTGAAAGAGGACTTGAAGGTCCGCATGCACTCGAGGCAGGTCAGCTTCTTATACTCACACTTGCTCTCGTGTTCCTGCTTCAGCTCGGGTGAGAAAAACCTGAGGCTGCAGTAAGGGCAGACGGCCGCATTCCGGCATAGCCGCTCATGGCTTCCTTGCTCTAGGAGAGAAGAGAGCTTAGCATTACAGAGGCGGCACTGGTAAACCTCCTTGTTTGCTACTGGACTTGCAAGAGGAGCATGCTCTTTTGGTTTAGCAACTTTATTTACTCCAAGGGGTTTTTCTCCTGGATGTATTTTTATGTGCTGCTTAAATTGAGAGAGAAAGCGGTACGCTTTTCCGCAGTAAGTACAAATGTAAGCTCCTTTGGCTCGAGATCTCAAGTTCCTCTTGATGACTTGCTGCGCCTGGGAGCTACTCTGTCCCTGAAAACCAGGCTTGCCGCGCCTTAACTTAATGATCAGGGCCTTCTTAATTTCTCTCTCTCTCACTATGTCAATCAGCTTTCTTTGGAATTTTTCATCCAAAACAGCATGTGAACTAGAGGCTGGTGATGGGTTCTTCACTATGCCGTGTTGGGTCTGACAGTGTGTCCACACTTTGAAGTTGGTGTGAAACCTCTTGTGACAGATGTCACAAGCGTAGGGCTTTTCTGGGTTATGGTACATGTTAACGTGACGGTGAAGACCTGCTGTTGATCTAAAGATCTTAAGGCAATGTTTGCATTTAAATTTTTTGTTTGGTCTCGTCCCCTCCAACTCACCAAATTCATCTTTATTCAAATCAGAATCTGGAAAATCTGCATCAAGGAGAGTAGGGCTTGAGCCTTCCTCAAAATTATCTTCCGACGCAGGAGACCCGTGATCATTCACCTTTAGCTTCTTAAATGGCAATCTTCGGTCCGCCTGGAACCTCCTTTTTGCTGGGAGTCTGCTCATGTCTTTTTGGTCATCTTCTGTTTTCAGAGACAGGTCTCTCGTGACCAAAGGAGATGAGGCAGCTGCTGTTGCTGCTGCATCTCCCACAGTGACGCGGATGATGTCCGAGGGGTCCGACAGTGGGCTGCTGGGCTCGGTCTTTATGCGCACCTCGGTCACAGGGGAGGCTCCCTCCCTGTCTGTTGACTGAGAAGCACTAAAGGACCTGAGGCGATGTGGTTGTAGCACTTGAGGCCTGTCATCTAGGGCTGTTTTTTCACTACAATCTTTTAAAGATGACTTTTGAGATAAAGCACACAACACATTCCCTGGTGCATCATTGGACACTGAAGATGATCCCTGGGAAGACTTCAAATCTATGGAGGGTGAATACACAGGAACCTGGCTATCCATCGACAATGACCGTCTGAGGAGACTCTTAACAAGCGGGCCACTCCTATCAATGCTTTGGTTTCCAGAACCAGATCCACTGGATGGAATCACTAAGCCTAACTTTGAATAGTACAACAAGTTTCTATCTTCACCTTGACCACTTCCTTTGCTAGTTTCTTTCAATAGATAGGGAGTCTCTGATGAGCTACAAAGAGACAAAACAGGTGGCCGTGGTCTCTTCAAAGCCAGCTCTAGAGCTTTTCCTTTTGGAAGCTGACCACTCACACCTGGCTTATCATCCGTAGCTTCTCTGTCTTGCAGAGGCTTTGAAGGCAATACTGCATTTCTTTTCACCAAACTGATTCTACTAGGATCATCCAAAGATCCAGAATGCTCAAGAGACTTTGCATATCCCACAGAACTATCTTTCGGCCAACTCTTTTCAGTTAATGACAAATTATGAAGTGGTTCAATTGGCTTGGGGACATGTGGCTTATTGGTATTAGCCTTGACTGCAATGCTAGGAGAGGGCCGGGAAGTATGGCTTACATCGGGTTGATTTTGACTAACAGTTTTTCCTTGTGCTTCATTTCTACTTTGACAAACAATGACACTTCTCTTTTGAGAACTGTTTTCATCATCTTCTACAAACACTTTTTTTCTATTAGGACACATTGGAAAGGGGGCTTGAGGTGTTTTAGAAACGATGTTAGTCAAAAAGGAAATCCCAAGACTATAGCCAAGTTCTTGCACAGCAGCAAGACTGCTCTTCTCAACAAACAGAGAGGAAGAATAAATGTAGTTTAAAACATTATCAAAAGCATCTGGCTCACAGAAGTCAAGCTGAAATACAGTTTGTGACTCATTTTCCTTATTTGTGAATAAACTCTGAAAGTATTCGCTGCTGGCAGCCAAGACATTTTTATGAGCTCGGAACTTTTGGTCTCCAACAATCAGCAGCACATCACACAGCTGTCCTTTGAGACGTTCCTCATTCAGGGCACTTAGGAGAGAAATGGCGTGTGCTGGGTTGATATAATGCAGTAATCCCTCCATGGCTTGAATTTATCTAAAAGACAAAATGTAAAATTACTACAGATAATGCAGTGAAAAGTTCCCTATGGAATGAAGGGCTCCTCAAGAGCAGGAAACATCAGCTGTCTTTGCATAGGTACTAATATTTAGCAGACCATAGGCTGACAGAAGCTTTATGAATCAACAATCTTATTTTAATAACGGTGAAAATGTAAAATAAGTCTTATGGTTTAAATAGGAACTCATTAAAATGGAAGAACTGCAGGAACTATAACATAGGTATTTGTATACCATCAAAAAGGCTGCCAGAACTTGGTGGGTGGATATGGAAGCAATATTTGAAAATAAAAGTTCATTATTTAGGGTCCTTATCCATTTGATGCTTGGCTCTACTCCTTATCAATTCAGAAAACAAGTATGAATTATCAAAACTCCTGAAATCTATAATTCTGAAAGAAAATCGGTTTTATTACTATATATTCTTAAACATAATGTGAACTGTTAACAATTGGTTGCAAAGCGGGTCTTGAGACCCTTATCATTTATATTAATTTTGAGACAGAGTATGTCTCTGTCATCCAGGCTGGAGTGCGGTGGCACCATGATGGCTCACTGCTGCCTCACCTCCTGGGCTCAAGCAATCCTCCCACCTCAACCTCCTGAGTAGCTAGAACACAAGCACATGCCACCTTGCCTGGTGATATGGTTTGGTTGTGTCCCCACCCTAATCTCCTCTTGAATTGTAGCTCCCACAATTCCCACATGTCGTACGTAGGAAGGACCCAGTGGGGAGGTAACTGAATCACAGGGTGGGTCTTCCCCGTGCTGTTTTCATGATAGTAAGTCTCACAAGATCTGATGGTTTTACAGAGGAGTTCCCCTGCACAAGTTCTCTTTTCCCTGCCACCATGTGAGATGTGACTTGCTCCTCCTTGCCTTCCACCATGATTATAAGGCCTCACAACAACGTGGAACTGTGAGTCCACTGAACCTCTTTTTCTCTGTAAGTTACCCAGTCTTAGGTATGTCTTTATTAGCAGCAAGAAAATGGACTAATATAGTAAATTGGTACCAGTAAGTGGGGTGTTGCTGAAAAAATACAAAAAATGTGGAAGCGACTTTGGAACTGGGTAACAGGTGGAGGCTGAAAACAGTTTAGAGGACTCAGAAGAAGAGAGGAAAATGTGGGAAAGTTTGGAACTCCCTAGAGACTTGCTGAATGGCTTTGATCAAAATGCTGATAATGATATGAACAGTGAAATCCAGGCCGAGGTGGTCTCAGATGGAGAAGAGGAACTTGTTGGGAACCAGAGCAAAGGTCACTCTTGTTATGTTTTAGCAAAGAGACTGGCAGCATTTTGTCCCTGCCTTAGATATCTGTGGAACTTTCAACTTGAGAGAGATGATTTACGGTATCTGGCAGAAGCAATTTCTAAGCAGCAAAGCATTCAAGAGGTGATTCAGATGCTGTTAGAGGCATTTCATTTTATCAGGGAAGTACAGCAAGTCTGGAGAACTTGCAGCCTGACAGTGCGACAAAGAAGAAAATCTCATTTTCTGAGGAGGAATTCAAGCTGACTGCATACATTGGCATAAGTCAAGAGGAACTGAATGTTAATCACCAAGACAATGGGGAAAATGTCTCCAGGGCATGCCAGAGACCTTTGCTGTCGCCCCTGCCATCACAGGCCCAGAGGCCTAGGAGGAAAAAATGGTTTTGTGGGCCAGGCCCAGGACCCCTTTCTGTGCATAGCCTAGGAACTTGGTGCCCTGCCCCAGGTGCTCTAGCTGTGGCAGAAAGGGCCCTAGGTACAGCTTGGGCTGTGGCTTCAGATGGTGCAAGCTCCAAGCCTTGGCAGCTTCCATGCGGTGTTGGGCCTGCAGGTGCGCAGAAGTCAAGAACTGAGGTTTGGGAACCTCCACCTAGATTTCAGAGGATGTATAAAAACATCTGGATGTCCAGGAAGAAGTTTGCTGCAGGGCTGTGTCCCCCTCAATGAGGGGCAGGGCCCTCATGGAGAACTTCTGCTAGGGCAGTGCAGAAGGGAAATGTGGGGTTGAAGCCCCCACACAGAGTCCCCACTGGGGCACTGCCTAGTGGAGCTGTGAGAAGACGGCCACCATCCTCCAGACCCCAGAATAGTAGATCCGCTGACAGCAGGCACCATGTGCCTGCAACAGCCACAGACACTCAACATGAGCCCATGAAAGCTGCCAGGAGTGGGGGCTTTACCCTGCAAAGCCACAGGGGTAGAGATGTCCAGGACTAAGGGAACCCACTTCTTACAATCAGTGTGACCTGTATGGGAGACACAGAGTCAAGGGAGATCATTTTGGAGCTTTGAGATTTGATTGCCTCACTGGATTTTGGACTTGCACGGGGCCTGTAGTGTCTTTGTCTTGGCCAATTTCTCCCATTTGGAATGGTTGTATTTACCCAATGCCTGTACCCCCACTGTTATCTGGGAAGTAACTAACTTGTTTTTGACTTTGCAGGCTCACAGGCAAAGGGACTTACTTTGTCTCAGATGAGACTCTGGACTGTGGACTTTTGAATTAATGCTGAAATTAGTTAAGACTCTGGGGGGGATTGTTGGCAATGCATGATTGGTTTTGAAATGTGAGGACATGAGATCTGGAAGGGGCCAGGGGTGGAATGATACGGTTTGGCTATGTCCCCAGCCAAATCTCATCTTGAATTGTAGCTCCCACAATTCCCCACGTCTGGGAGGGACCCAGGGAAAGGTAACCGATTCATGGGGGCAGGTCTTTCCCATGCTGTTCTTGTGACAGTGAATAAGCCTTAGGAGATATGATGGTTTTATAAAGAGGAGTTCCCCTGCACAAGTTCTCTCTTCCCTGCCACCACGTGAGATGTGACTTGCTCCCCGTCTTCTGCCATGATTATAAGCCCTCCCTAGCCATGTGCAACTGTGAGTCCACTGAACCTCTTTTTCTTCGTAAGCTATCCAGTCTCAGGCATGTCTTTATTAGCATTGTGAAAATAAACTATTTTCTTTTTCTTTTTTTTTTTTTTAAGAAATGGGACCTCACTATGTTGCCCAAACTGCTCTCCAACTCCCGGGCTCAAGAGATCCTCCTGGCCAGGGGCAGTGGCTCACGCCTGTAATCCGAGCACTTTGGGAGGCTGGGGAGGGTGGATCACAGGGTCAGGAGATCAAGATCATCCTGGCCAATATGATGAAACCCTGTCTCTACTGAAAATACAAAAATTAGCTGGGCGTGGTGGCACGTGCCTATAATCCCAGCTACTCAAGAGGCTGAGGCAGCAGAATCACTTGAACCAGGGAGTCGGAGGTTGCAGTGAGCCGAGAATGCACCACTGTACTATAGCCTGGCTATACAGCAAGACTCCATCTCAAAAAAAAAAAAAAAAAAAAAAGAGATCCTCCCACTTCAGCCTCCCAAAATGTTGGGATTACAGGCATGAGCCACTGAGCTCAGCCAAGTGACCAAGCAGATCACTTGAGATCAGGAGTTCAAGACCAGCCTGGCCAACATGGTGAAATTCCGCCTCTACTAAAAATACAAAAAATAGCCAGGTTGGTGGCATGCACCTGTAATCCCAGCTACTTAGGAGGCTGAAGCATGAGAATCGCTTGAGCCTGCGAGGCAGAGGCTGTGGTGAACCAAAATTGAGCCACTGTACTCCAGCGACAGAGCAAGACTCCATCTCAAAAAAAAAAGATGAGAAGTATTAAAGAATAAAGGAAACTTTAGCCTGGCTCTAAATTTAATTAAAGAGTTTAAACTGAGATTTCACTGAAATTCTCTTCAAATCTAAAAATAAGAAGACGAGGCCTAGTGGCAGAGTGTAAGCTCTGGGGCCAGACACTTGGGCCGAGATGCCAGCTCCCTGCAGGCTGGCTGATGGTCCTTGGGTGTTTCTGTTAGCCTCTCAATGTGGCAGGTTCCTCACCTGAGATGGGAATGACAACTGTGCCCTCTTCTTGCAGAGCTGTTGCAAAGAGTTCATCTAAAGAAAACTCAACAAATGTTGTGCAGTTAACTTTCAGAAATTGCAGGATAAAAAGGCATCTAATTCAGTATCAAAGGAACAGGGCAGATTAACCCTATTATACTCTTGATACAGACAAAGCCATTTCAGGCAGAGACAATTCCTGACTCCCTGCATTTGACCCTTCACTTAGGCTTCTGCTCCTCTAACACCTCATCCTTTTCACTTTTTTTTTTTTTAAAGATGGGGTCTCACTCTGTTGCCCAGGCTGGAGTGTAATGGCTCAATCTTGGTTCACCGCAACCTCTGCCTCCCAGGTTGAAGCAATTCTCCTGCCTCAGCCTCCTGAGTAGCTGGTATTACAGGCATGCACCACCATGCCCAGCTAATTTTTATATTTTTAGTAGAGACAGGGTTTCACCATATTGGCTAGGCTGATCCTGAACTCCTAACCTCACATGATCTGCCCACCTTGGCCTCCCAAAGTGCTGGGTTTACAGACGTGAGCCACCATGCCCAGCTCATTCCTTTTATTTTATAACGCCATATTTTCTTTCAAATATTGTTAAGACATTTATTTTTAAGTTTAAATGGATCCCAAGTAACTAAGAATATTTGTGACAGTTTTATCTTTCCCTAGAGGGCAAACTATAGATGAACCAAACTTGACCCCAGCACATTTGTAGGTTTTCTTCTGGCCCTTCCTGGTTACCCCAGCTGCCAGGCTCTTCAGAAGAACCCAGAGTCTCCTAGGCTGACAACCTGGGAGTGGCCACATGAGGTACACAATTTCTTCTGACTCCCTGCTAAGATGCAACTCAATTTAACAGATTCAGACACAGGACTTTGCTTCTACAGATGATGCCTTTAGCCTGTCCACAAACAACTGCTTTGCTCAGACTGTACCAAGTTTCTGTCCATTCCTGCCTACCATCCTTTCAAAGTAAATGGTAAATTTTAATTCCATTTGCTTTTTTAATTCATTTGTGAATGCCTGATAATTTCCCTTCCTTTTTCTTCTGTTAGTCATTTAAGTTTTCCTTAATCCTACTATACTTTCTTTACATCTATTCGTATCAAGAAACCCTTACCAGCTTTTACAGAGGTGAGCAAAAAAATAAATAAGCGTATGTTACACATGATTGACTCAGCTGGGTACTGAGCATTTTTCAGCATTAATAATTTTTGACAAAGCTAGTTCAGATGTTGCCACAGGGAAAAGCAACAGATACAGAATTAAAGGCTTGGGCAAGTCTTTGTCAAAAGGGGTTCTTAAACTCAATTTGGTGGTTTAAAACTAGCAATTAAAAAATAAATGACTAGGAGACAGTAGAAAATGTCATAAGGCTAATTATGAGCTTGAGAAACTTTTGTTTCTATTATATACATGTACATATCCACATAAGCAAGCATGGACTGGATTGAGAAGTAAAATGTATTCTTTCCTGTGGGTCAATCAAGATATTTTGAGAGCCAGTGTTCTAGGCTAACCAACCTCTCTGAGCCTCAGTCTACCTCACTATAAAATAAGGCTAATACAAGCAGCCACCACATAAAGCTACTGTGGGAAATAAATAAGGTATTAATAATGGTTGCTACCATTTATATAGTACCTAACTGTACAGGAACTTACACTACAAACTGTACCAGGAACTTCTCATGTCATTCACTCATCAAAATGGGATCAGAGATGTGAAGGAGGCGAGCGATGAGCCATGGAGGTAAACGGAGGAAGAACATCACAACAAAGGGAGAAGCTAAGGCAACAGCAGGGCTGGAGCAGTGTGTGCTGGGAGCCATGCAAGAGGACATCTGAGAGGCAATCAGGAGAAAGACTGTCTAGGGCTGGGAGCCCTCCAGAAAAACTTTATTTTTCACCATGGATGAAATGGGCAGCCATTGGAAGATTCTAAGCAGAGGGATGACAAAGACCTGAATTATGTTTCCAAACAATTGCTCTGGCTCTGTTGTTGAGATTAGACAGCAGAGGATAGGCTAGGTGGAAGCTGCAGGCCAGCTTGCAGTCCACTGTAATGACCCAGATGAGAGAGCATGATGGCTGGGAGCAGGGTGGTGGCAATGGGGGTAAAGTCAGAGTCATTAGAATGTCTAGTGGACAGACTGCAGGGTAAAACAGAAGGTGAGCAGTTAAGGATTCTGCCAAAATAACTGGAAGGGCATCCTTAGGAGAGATGGGAGTTTGACAGAAAAATCAGGAGTTCAGATTTTTTAAAGAGGTCAGTTTTGATATCCTACATGTGAGCAGCAACCTGTTCATTGATGTACCCTTTATGAGGCTCCATCTCTGCCTTACTCTCCCTACTTCCTTTCTTGTGCTTCCTGGGATCACTTCCCAAATAAACATGTACATCTAAATCCCTGTCTTGGGGTCTGCTTTTGCGGGAATCCAAACTAAGACACAAAGAACTTGAAGCACAGGTAAAGACTAACCACTTCACACTAAAACCTCTCCTTGGTTTAGAGTGAACACTAAACCAAGGGGAGTTCTACATCCTAGGACATGAAGCAAATGGTACCCCATAGACCACATGCCCCCTGTGGCCAAAAGCAACATCTGTATCACTTTTGTTTAGAAAGGTTTCCTTCTTTATACATGATTCAAAGTATCATGATCCCTATTTCTGCTCTAAGTCATTGCTTCAAATTTCTCGGATCACGGGTTTCCATCTTCTTTGGATGAAAACATCCATGAACTAAGGGACAATAATAAAGTCACTTAGAGTTAAGTTGTAAGAGAAATACTCACTGTCCCTGAAAATTATTGGGGACTTAAAACTTAATTTTCCTATAACCTCCATTTAGAGTCATCAATGAGATCACCTGCCTGCAAAGTGCCTCAGAATGTCCAAATTCCTGATACTCAGAGCAGAATAACTATTTTCCATTCCATTCAGTAGAATAGTAACTAGGTAGTTAATAACAGCTAAAATTTGGTGTTTATTCTGTCACATACACAAAAGTAAACACTTTTTATGTATTAACTCAGTGTTTACACGAACCCTAGGAGGTAGAGACAATTATTATTCCCATTTTACAGATGAAGAAACTGGGGTACAAAAGGTTAAGAAACATGCTCAACGTCATACAGGTAAGTAGCAGGGCAGGATTCACATTAGCTGGTTTGGCTCCAGAGGCTAAGCTCTTGACCCCTACATGATACTGCCTCCAGTTTCCTCTTCCAATTCTCATATCATCTTCTGAACTAGATACTGTCATCAACCCTGTTTTACAAATGAGAAAACTGAGGCATTGAGAGGTCAAGTCATTTTCCTAAGGTCACCCAAACGGTTATAGATTTATGACTAACCTCTGTCTAGTGTGTGCGAGAACCCTTCTAGACATGGAAGATTTCAATTTAACAAGTATGGCTTGGCCTTATGGAGCTTAAGGTCTTGTGCAGGAAGAGGACAAGTCAATTTCAATTAATCTGCCTAGTCCAGGATGCTGAGCAGTAGATAGGGTATTGGCAGAGGTAGAGACAGGCATCAGAACCAGGTAAGATGGAAGCCAGGAAGGGCTTTCTACGAACAACGTTTTATAGGGAATGACAGGTAGGAAGGATGAAGGGCATTTCAAAGAACGAGTATTTATTTTCCATTCCATTCAGTTGAACTGTAACTAGGCACTTAATAACAGAATTTGGGAGCTTATTCCGTCACATACACAAAAGTAAACGCTTTTTATGTATTAACTCAATATTTACATCAACCCTAGGAGTTAGATACTATTATCACCTCCATTCCACAGATGAGAAAACTGAGGCACAGAGGGTTAAGTAACATGCTCAGCATCATACAGATAATAAGTAGCAGAGCAGGATTCACATCAGCTGGCTTGGCTGCAGTAAATGCAACACCATAGAGACAAGACAGAGCAGGAGGAATCTAAGGGAACCACAGGTGACTTTGTCTGGTGAAAGCTAAGGTTACACATAGGGGAGGAACCACCCATGAGGCTGGAGGAAGGTGGAGGCATGAGTGCTTTGGGGGCTAAAATAGGTCATCTGAGGATCTTGCACAGGAAAGCAATACTGTCGATTCTCCCCAGTACCCCAGGATCTAGAGACTCTAGATGTCTAGAGATAGGAGAAAGAGGTAGCTGGGAGATGCAGATCCCTCACCTTCACGTTAAGGCCCTTGCTTTCACATTTTAACTCAATTAAGTTTTGAAAACAGTATACCCTTTCCTAGTCTGGCTGCAAACAGACAATTAACAGTGAATTTTTGTGTTTTAATGACAGTCGGTATATTTACTGAGTTTAACAATTACCTAAAAATATAAAATGCTCCATTAGGAATGTAAGCAAAAAGGGGGAAATCACAACTGCTGAAGATCACGAGATAATCCAGCAAAATTCTGTGGCTGGTGGCTGTGCAGACTGAATCCTCAAAAACTTTTGATTTCTCTGCTCTTCTGCCCTCAGATAAGGCGAGCTTTGTTGCTGGGTATACTTTTCCTCAGTGTATTTTTCAGAACTAGACTGATAAGTTTGCTGGCACATCACTCCAAATTTCCATGCAGGTTTTCATTATGAGTAATCAGGGCCTCCGACTTACAGAAGCAGCACATCTTACCCATAAACATGCACTGCTGCCACCACCATCTACACCCCCTCCTTTCCACGGCTCATCTCTACCTGACTCATCACGGCAGAAGTTCTGCCACTTCAGTCATGGCGGAAAAACCTTGGAGCTCTTAAAAAACAAGTGGGTGAAATTTGGAAGAAAAGGTCTATTTATGAGCAAAGAAAAAGCTAAAAGGAAAACCAGTTTCTGAAATAGGGCCAGCTTGCTTATCACTTTGATCCTCACACACAAATAGCTTCCCAAAGCCTGCCTGGATTGTTTCCACTTCACGTTTTCTGAAATTTCAAAATGACAGACTCTTTATGGTTAACAGTTAACAGAGGACCTTACAGTTCCATGGAAAAGCCTTTCAAATCAGTCTACTTGTCTCAAATCCTGGTTCTGCCACCTATTAGGCATTAACTTTCTAGAGATGACACCACCTTTCTGAGTACTAGTTTCCTTACCTGTTAAACGTAGCTAACACTACCCACCAGGTAGGATTTTTATGAAGGAAAAAGAGGCAACATGTTTGAAAGCCCCAGTATGTTCAGCACTTCCCATGTGGCACACGCACGTGTTCCTTCCTTCTCTCTTCCTCTCATAGATGCTGGTGTGGGCCTGCTATCCACCATGTATCACAAGAGGTGCTGGTGATACGGGATGAGTAACTAGCCTGCTTCTTGTTCTCCAGTAGCTCACATTTCCATGGTACGACAGACAATAATTAATGAAGGATGTAAAGAATGCTATGGGGATACTGATTTCAGGAAGCAATGGATTTGGCCTGGGGGGAAGAAGGGTGGATGAGTGAATAGTGGGAACACCCAGGAAGGCTTGGGACTCGTCACTCACTTGACAATTATAATACAAGCTGAATATCTCTAATCCAAAAACCCAAAACTTTCTGAGCAACGACATGATGCACAAAGGGAAGGCTCATTAGAGCATTTTGGATTTTTGGATAAGGGATGCTGAATCAGTAGGTATAATGCAAATATTTCAAAATCCCAAACAATCTGAAATCTGAAACACTTCTCAGTCCCAAGCATTTCAGATAAGGGATACTCAACCTGTAATACTAAAGGTTCCATTTTTGACATTTCTACTACAGACACTTTTCAGACATGCTCATCTGACTTTGCTGGGGCTTAAAAACTTCGAGGGCTTGATCTGGTCTCAAGTTCCAATTCCCTGGAGTGGCTACAAAACCCTTCCCAACTGGATTCCAAAAGATTATTTCATACCACCACTTCAAATTCCTTAGGTAATAAATGCTAAGGGGGTGGGGGACTCCTTTTTTTTGAGACAGTCTTGCTCTGTCATCCAGGCTGGAGTGTAGTGGCATGATTTCAGCTCACTGCAATCTCTGCCTCCCGGGTTCAAGTAAGTCTCCCGTCTCAGCCTCCCGAGTAGCTGGAACTACAGGTGCCTGCCACCATACCCAACGAATTTTTGTTTTTTAGTAGAGACAGGGTTTCATCATATTGATCAGGCTGTCTCTAACTCCTGACCTCAGGTGATCTGCACGCCTCAGCCTCCTCAAGTGCAAGGATTACAGGCCTGAGCCACCACATCAGTCTCATATCTTACCATAAATTAATTCAATACAAATACTTTCCTCTTTATGCAATGTTAAATCAGTTGTATGGAATTAAGATTTTTGAGGGAGAGGTGAGGTAGGCAATTTCAAATACAGAGCATTCGAGTGATAGAAGCAGAAGAAAGTAAAGCACGAGTTGGCACTCAGAAGGATACCAGGGAGTAAGTGAGGGGTTGAGAAAGAGAAATGGAAAGGGACCAAAATAATCTCACCTACTTGGACTGGTGTCATAGCTAAGGTACATTATAAATTAAGTTGGCTCCCAGACTAGCCACAAAACTGCTACTACCAGTTCTACAGGAAAATGTCTGTTTACATCCAACATCAACTTAGAATTCAACTCTGAGAACACTGGTCCTTTGGAATGCTGCGGATTGCTTCTATAGTCCTAACTATTAAACTAGAAAAAAGAATGAATGCATGTAACACAAGGCAAACACCTAGTTAAAAATCCAAAGCATCTACATTTGACTTTGGAATATAAACACACACAGACTGCTTATCCCCAAACCCTCATCTCAGGATTTAGCTAT
The DNA here is from genome assembly GCA_036589455.1 of Ateles fusciceps. Taxonomy (NCBI): domain Eukaryota; kingdom Metazoa; phylum Chordata; class Mammalia; order Primates; family Atelidae; genus Ateles; species Ateles fusciceps. The sequence continues at coordinate 4,576,818 of JAZHEH010000196.1, forward strand.
AACACCTACCATTTGATTTTACTATTCAATGGTGACAGGAAGTTGCCTCAGTTTCGGTCTTATCATCATTCACTTGGTGACAATGCAAATATCCTCAGATTTCAAACCTAGACTAGATTATCCAATCCTTCAAGAGGAGTCATGTTACTATCTTGTATTCCATTTCACCACACTTTCAGTCTCTACCAAGGGAGCTTGATTCTGGTTTGATGGTGCATTCTCTGCCACATGGGGCAGAATGATTCTACTTAAACACAGTTCAAGCTCCTTTGCACCTTAGCAGAGCTGCCTCTGGTCACAGCCTTTGCTGTTTTCTTCCAGCCACCTCCTGTTAACAGCCCCATGATTTTGCTATAAAAGAACCGCTCTTGTCCCACTGTGTGCTACAGCCTGCTGTGCTCTTGCTCTTGTCCCACTGTGTGCTACAGCCTGATGTGCTCTTCTTCCCCAGCTCTGGGCAAACCGCACAACCAAAGCCAAACCAATCAGAAACTTTGTCCTTGGAATATGAATCCTGAGAAAAATGACAAAGGCAATAAATAAATTAAGCTGATTTATCTCAGTGGAGGCCTGAAAATGCAACCTTCCTAGTGTCTGCTACATAGATTCCTGGAGTTAGCTTGGTTTTTGTTCTTTTTCCTGGCCTAGTTTTTCAGCTTTTCTTTTACGTCGAAGAGCAACCCTGTATCTTTACAATAAACTTGAATGGAAATTCAAGCCAGCCAGTTTCTGTTCTTGTTATTAAAGAACCCTAATATATTTCCACGTGGTATTCACTGTTCCTGCCATGCCTTTCAAACCCATCCTAATACAGCTGCTAGACAGTTTCTCAGAACAAAGGTTTGATCGTTCACCCAACATAAACATTAAATATTCCTATTATTAATTCAACTTATTTACTGAATTCCTATTTTGTACAAGGCATAGATTTATCCGAAATATAGGGGTGCACCAAACAGACAAGACCTTCACTTTCTAGTCAGGTAAATCAGATGCTAACTAAGGAAACAAAAAAAAAAAAAACCTCAGATTGAGCTAAGTGTTATGGTGGAAATATATAAGGTGCTATCGCTGGATTCAGTGCCTAGAAAGGATGGTCAGAAAATACCCTGATGGAATATTTCAGCTGAGACCTAAGATCTGAATGAAGAGAGTCAGGTTTGATCCTGTTTAAAAATAAAATAAAACAATTGTTTTCCATAAGGCTAAAATTGTAATAACAATGACTACAGGGCTCTATAAAATCTGATTTCAAATGACTTTTAAAATTTTCTTAGCTGGGCGCAGTGGCGCATGCCTGTAATCCCACCACCTTGAGAGGCCAAGGTGGGCAGGTCACTTGAGGTCAGGAGTTTGAGACCAGCCTGGCCAACATGGTGAAACCCCCTCTCTACTAAAAATACAAAAATTAGCCGGGAATGGTGGCAAGCGCCTGTAATCCCAGCTACTCAGAAGGCTGAGGCAGGAGAATCGCTTGAACCTGGGAGGCGGAGGCTGCAGTGAGCCGAGATTGCACCACTGCACTCCAGCTTGGTGACAAGAGTGAGACTCCATCACAAAAACAAAAAAAACACTTTATTTCCCTTAGTTACTCCCTTGTGATACTTTCCTGCTCCAGATAACTTTATCTCTGAGACCTTACCTACACATCTGACTTCTTCCATTCCCCAATCTGGAAAGTCCTAGAACTCACCTAAACCCCTCCTCAGCACACTATTCAGAACATTAATCACCTTTCAAAGCTCAAGTGGATTTCCAGCTCCTCTATAAAATCTTCCATTATGGACTGAATTGTGTCCCCATTCCCTCCCAGATTTACATGATAAAGACGTAACCTCCGGTACCTCAGAATGTAATCGTATTTGGAGACAAGGTCTCCAAAAGGTAATTAAGTTAATATGAGGGCTTTAGAGTGACCCTAAACCGATGTAACTGGTGTTCCTACAGGAGAGAAAGATTAGCACAAAGACATGCACGGAGGAAGGACCAAGTAGGGAAAAGAAGATGCCATCTATAAGCCAAAGAGAAGTCTCAGAAGAAAGCAACCCTGCTGACACCCCTGATGTTGGACTTCTAGCTTCTAGAACTGTGAGAAATCTTTTAGGTCATCCAGTCTGCAGTACTTTGTTATAGCAGCTCAAGCAAACTAATATACCTTCCCTGACTACTTCAGCTTATAATCTGCAAATTCCTCCTTTCAACTTCAGCACCATTTACATGGTGTTTATTCACTGCCTTTATTGTTAGTCACCTGTGTCTCCCCAAGAGGACTGGAAGCTATTTAAAGACTAATAATCTATTTAATATCTTTTGACATTCTTACCAATGTTCAACATGTTATCTTCCACAACAAATATTTTTCTGTACTCTTCACTCCAATTAAATGCAGGAGTGAAAATTATGCCTAGTTAGTTGCTTTGCTAAAGTAAAGCTGATTACATCACTGCCCTGCTTTAGAGTACTGTACTGATTTTTCCATTCCTAAAGAAAATCCAAACTGTAGAGTGGCATACAAGACTTTTCATACTTCGGTTACAATTCATCTCTCCATCCTTATCGGATACTCCTTACCATCTACTCTAGAAACTTGCATGTCCAGTTTCTGCCACCCAAAATATCTTTCTTCCCTCTCCTTTACTTGGATAACTTCTATAGAAAGATCCAGTTGAAATGTCACCAACTCTACAAAGCTCTTATAATTTGCCCCAGCCAGCAGCTCAGTCACCTAAACTACCACAATACTTCATCTCTCTGTAGTAACACCATAACTTCTTCAATTAATATGCTTTTACATGTGTCTCCCTCTAGGGGACTCCTTAAAGGAAGAACCCCTGTTTGTATGCATGTATGCCTGATGCCCAGCACAAGGCCTGGCAAGCTGGGTATTGGGCAGAGAGAGAGAAATCATCAAACTTGAGGCTCAAGACCTGGACTGGCTCACTTTTATTTCTCCAGCATCTGTTACAGAGTCCCAGCATGTAGCAGTATTCTTCACTTTTTCTGAGACCGTGTGACTTTAACCACTACTGGACGATGACTCCCAAATCTGTATCTCTGCTTAGACTCTTGAGGCTCCAGCCTCTCAGGTACCTACTGAACGATTCCATCACAGTATATCCTCAGGTACAACATGGTACTTACACTCCACTCGTCCCTACTTCCACATCTGCTTGACCTCACATATTCCTGATTTACTTTGGTGTGTTGCCACCCTCTAAGTCTCCAAAACGAGAAATCTCTTCTCTTTCCTTTATAGCCTATCACTGGGACCTGGTCAAACCTTAACTCTTAAAGCTTATAATCTGCTCTCCCTACTTCCATTGGCTTTGGGGACAACTAAAATTGTCCCTTCAATTATCTCGTTTCTGTCGAGAGACTTTAATAACTTAAACCCTATTTTGTTATTTACAATTTTTCCTTACCAGTGTACACATCTAATATTCCTCCTATATAACAGTGTAACTTCCTCGAGGGAAGGGGTTATATCTTCTTCAACTTCTATTTCCACAAAATGAAGCACACCATATTTTCAATAGTGTTAAAAAGGAAAAATTAAAAGATACTTTTAAGTAAACCAACATTTCAAATTTCGACTTTCTGACACCAAAATTTAGAGGTGCTTAAATTTAATGACTGCTAGTCCTTAGAGATGGATGATTTGCTCCTTCAAGCACAACAGGAACACTTTAAAAAATAATTTTCCATGAGAAACCTTTCTAAAATGAATTAACCCACTTTCTCGTCTTCTTAAACAAGGTATGTGGACCATAGTGTAAGCTGCTTAATTGAGGCCTCAGGGTCATCATGTGAACAATCGCTGGACTATGCTGTAATACACGCGTGTCCTCGGAGGCTCGGTGCCAGAGCTGTGAGCGCTTGCACGAAAGGAAAAACCCCAGGCCGTGTGAAGTCTCACTTTTCCCCCTCTTGTCAGGCAAGCCCACCGGGATACCTGTCTAAACACCCCGCGCTCTCTTGCTGAATTCTCCCAAACCGCAGAGTCCTCGTGGCTGGAAGCACATAGCAACCGGGGGGGAAAGTGCGAGGACCCAGGGGCTGTGCTAGGATTGAAAAGCAGGAGCCTCTGAGCACGGACTACGGGGGCGTGTTCCCCCCAAAGCCAGGAGGAGACGTGGCGGGGCTGCCTCGGGGGTCTCTAAGGCCCGCACGGGCTGCGACTCGACTCCTGCCCCTCCAGCCGCAGACCTCGGACAGGGGGAAGGGGGCTTCTCAAGCGGGGAGACGGTCGCCGGCCGAGCAGCAGAGCTACCGGCCAGCGGAGGGTGCTGTGCTCTGCGGGACCGTCGGGAGATCCCAGACAAGGTCTGCAGGTGCTCTGGAGGGGAAAAAACTCGCCGCGAGGTCCAGGCGTCCGCGGGAGGGGCCTGGTGGGGAGGTGGGCCGGGGCGGGGAGGGAGCGACTGGCGAGCAACGAGCGGTCACGCTCCGGCCACCTGGCCGAGGACTGGGCGGCGGGGCCGCGACCCGGACCGCGAAGGGAGCAGCGGCGTCGCAGCAGGTGCGGGGTCCCTAAGGCCGCCGGCCACCTTCCGCGCGCACCTCGCGGCCCGGGCCGCAGGCCCTCAACACCTGCCCGGAACGGGAGAACGCTCCCTTCTCCACGAGGCGTTTCAACCGCTCCGCGCGAGGGGCGCGCGCCCAGGCCAGGCGTGTCCGCTACCCGAGGGGCAGCTCAGCCCGGGCTAGGAGTAAAGCCAGTGAGAGAATGGGGCATGCGCAATCGCGAGGGCGAGGCCAAGTGCGGGCAGGGAGCATGCGCACTGTGAAGGCACAATCGGCTACGTGGGAACCCGGGGCATGCTCCGTGAGTGCCCAAGGCCCCGCGCACGCGCAGAAGCGCTCGGAGCCCGCAACCCGCTGGTGGAGAAAAAAGAGGAGAGAAATCACCTCAGAGTTACGTCAGGAAAGGCTGCGTTTTGCGGGGAGGCTGTAGCCTCCCAGGGGGCCCCGCAGTTCTCCTAGAGCGAGGGGCGTGACAGTTACTCACCGGTCTTCAGCCTCGAGGCAGACGCCGGGCCCCTTTCCGCTCACACTCGGCTCGCGCGCGCCGCAGCCGCCGCTGCCGCTGTGATTCCATCCATCTTGAATTTGACGTCATCCCACACCAGGGATGAGGTCATCGCAGGCAGCGCTCGTCACGTGCGCGGCGCTCTGATTGGGCGCCGGGCGTCGGGGGGCGGGGCGAGGGAGGCGCGTGGCGCTGGAGGCCGGGGGAGGGTGGGCCTGTCGGGAGCCGTGCGCCGAGCGGCCGCCACCGTGCTCAACCCGCGCCCTCGGTCCTTGAGGGGAGCCCGCGGCGGCCCCGAGGGGAGGCCGCCCGGCTGAGGGCCGCGGCTAGGAGGCCGAGCGCCCCGGCCAGGTGGAGTCCGTCCAGGAGAGGAGTGCGTCGGTCCTCAGGGGATTTTGTCGCCTGCCGGAGGCGCCCGTGCTGCGGTGTCGCCCCCGGGTCATTCCGCCGCGTTCCTGCCCGGCGGGGCCGCCCCCTGGTCCCGGCTTCCGGCGCAGCGGGATGCGTGGTGCGGCCGCTCAGTCCCTCGGTGGGGGAGGACGCGCTCCAGGCGGACGGCGGGCGACGCCCCGAGCCGACGACCTCGGCAGAGACTGCCTGAGCGACGCGCGGCTTCCCGACGGGCGCGGGCGGCGAGCGGAGCCCTGCGGTCCTCGGGTCGGCGGCAGACGCTCGCGGCCGGCCAGGGAAGCGCACGGGGGGCGGCGCCGGCGGAGAGTCGCTCTGCGCGCTTCCATTTCCTCCTCCCGACGCCGCCTGGCCCCTGGGCGGGGAACCCCTCCCCTGCTGGGGACCGGGCGGCCGGGGCGTCCGGGCTCGTTCCCCGCGCAGGTGGGGGTCGGTCCGAGGGTGACTCCCTTGGCCCGGCCCTCGACCCCCGCCGGGGCGTGCACAGGGGCCCGCAGGCAGCCGGAGACTTTCCATGAAGCCCCGCTCATGGTCTCGGGGGGCTGTGGTCATTTTCCTGCATAAATGTTACAACTCCGTTGATGAGAAAACTCGCTTCGCTTTTAGTTGAAACCAGAAATTAGATAACAGAAATGCCACTGTCGGCACCGGCTGGGGTGAAAGCCGCGCGGGCGGAGACGGCTGAACAGAGCCCTCCCTCCGCATGTTCTCCCAGCCCGGGCCGCAGGTGGAGGGGGGGATGCCCCCCGCAGACTCTCCACCGCCGGGGTGTGAAGCCCCTGTTAATAATTGTCATGGGTCTGCTAATTTCCAAATACAATCTTCGAAAGTTGGATGTATGCACTAGGTAAAATTTATGAAATGTTTGGGAAGTATGTGAAAGAGCATTAGATTGCTACAAATTAAAACGTGTTCCCAAGTTAACAGCTCCGTTGTCGATTGTTTTAGTTTGACCAATTTTAAGAGGACTCTTAGTCTTACATAAAGAATCTTGCACCTAAAAATTTTCTCCTACAACTTTAAAAATCCTCTCGCCTCCGCAGTAGCTGGGACCGCAGGTGCACTCCACCACAACCGGCGTATTTTTTTATTTTTGGTAGAGATGGGGTTTCACCATGTTGCTCAGGCTGGTCTGGAGCTCCGGACTGAAGCAATCCTCCCACCTCAGCCTCCCCAACTGCTGGGATTACAGACATGAGCCACCATGCCCAGCCTAAAGTATCTTTATATTTTGAACTGTATGGTGGAAAAGCACAGACTGCCTTTGTTCTTAAGGTAGAAGGCAACAGTGATTGAGTCTTAAAAGAACCTTGAGTTTTAAGATCCCCTGTGGTTAGGGTGGGGGAACATGTGCTGCCATCCTTGTTTTACAGGTGAGAAAACTAGCACCTCGCTGTGTAGCAAGAGCTAGAGCTAGAAGCCAGGTTTTCTAGTCCTCGCTGTGCTACATGCTGGAAGTCGCCTCCCTTGAGCGACCCCTTTCTAGCCACCTGCTTACCTGTTTTGTTTTGTTTTTTCCAGTCTTCCTCAGGATGATACACATTGGTGTCTCTGCTTTGAGCTGTATGATCAGGCCTTTGGCCTCACCATTTCACTGGAACTGACCTAACTGCCAAATCCAGCAGAAACCGTTGCATCTTTCAGTTGCCCTCTTCCATGTGTGACACGCTACCAATTCCTTTAGCCCCGATTGCTTCACTTATGCCTCATTCCCTGGATTTCCCACCTCTTGGCTGACTGCTCCTCCTGGGCCCACTGTGTTGGCCCTTCTGCCCCGCTCATGCTCGCACTGGGTTTCCTGGCACACACACCCTGTGTAGTCTCATCCAGGCCTGGAACATGTGCCCAGTTGCTTGAGCCAGGAATTTGGGCACCATGGTGGGCTCTTCCCGCATGTCCAGTGTTGGGCCTATCGCCAAGTCCTGTCTGTCTGACCTCCTGCATGTTTCTATGGTAACGGAACCACTTCTTCCCCCTCCTGAACAGCTTCCTAAAAGCTCTCCCCAGCCTCCAGGTTTCCCCCCTTTAATCCACCCTCACATGGCAGCCAAAGCGTTCTAAAAAGCAAAAGGCATCATGGCACTCCCTTGCTTAGGGTTTCATGGCTCTCCATTGCCTAGGTGAGAGTTCAGACCACAGCGCACAGGTGCCTGAGGACTTGGCCCAGCCTTCCCCCATCTCTCCCCCACCTGCACTCTGACACGCACTCCTCTAAGCCCGCCTCACTTTATCTCTTGTCTCTGGGCTGCTGGGCTTTAAGTGTGTTGTCCCCTCTGCCTCAGCTATTGCTCCCACCACTACCACCCTGTTTTAACTGGATAATTTAATCTTGATTCGTGCTTCTTCCTACAGGATTCCACCACCTCCGCCCCCCCCACCGACTGGCACCTTCTCAGCTGCACCTAGGATTGGTGCTCCGTCCTCTGTGTTCCCGTAACACCTGGTATAGGTTTTGTGGCTGTCACTCGTGTAGGCACTGTTGGATTGGCCAGCCAGGACCCCCCCCATCCCCGCCAACAGGCTTCTTGTCTGCCTCTGCCTGACCAGTGTCTGGTTTTCAGTCTAAATTCCTTGCCGCTTTCAGCTTCTGGTGGCTGCCAGCGTTTCTGGGCTTGCGGCTGTATCACTCCAGTCTCTGCCTCTGTGTTCACATGGCTTTCTTCTGTCTGTCAAATCTCCCTCTACTTCATTCTTTCTTTGTGCCTCGACTATAGGAGGAGCTCCACACGTTTTTATTGGTGTTATCCATACACCGAAGCACCCCAAACAGGATCTCTTGCAAGTAGACACATATGTTCATTTATACAAAATGGACATTGTTTATGCAGCCATCTCGTTAGAGACCCTGTGGACAACCCACAGCTGTACGTGCAGCAAGCTCACAGCTGAACTTCCTATCGACATTCTCTCTGCCCTTGAGCCATTTTTTTCACTCCTTGACTGTATTTAGTCCTATTTAATTAAAGATACTCCTGTCTGCCTTGCTACCCAAGCCAGAAACTTGATGGTTATTTCTCAATGTCTGCATTCAACTGTAACTAAATCCTAGCAGTCTACCTCTTAAATACCACTTAACCCTGTCCTCACCAGCCTTGCTTCAGCTGTTTCTGGCCTGCAGCTTCTCTGTCCAATCTGTAGCCATCATAACCAAGTTCCTGCCTCAGTTTCACTTCCTTCCCAGCCTAGTCCATTTTCAGTCAAATTTATCTTTACAAATGTAAATCGAGTTAACCTGCTCTGTTGCTGAATACCCAGCCACCCTCCCGTGTGACTTGCAGATGTCTGCAGCCTCAATGCTGGGCGTGGCTTTGCTTTTTGCTTGCCTCGCCTTTACCAAACCCTCTGGCCACGCAGACTGGCACAGGCACTTCCTGGGATGGCCTTCTCCCATTCAATCTGCAGGCAAATCCAATTCAAGTGTCAGACCGAGGCTGCCTCCTTCTGTGCTTCAGTTACTCCACTATTCCGTCTATTTCATCTATTCCTGTCTGCCCAAAGGCCAGTTTCTCCACTAGTTTGTACGCCCCTTGGTGCAGAGACCATGCCTGTTAATCTGTGTATGCCCAGAGCCTTGGGCCTGTTGCTAGGGCTGTGTGTTGGACCATCTGTTCCCAATGGCTAGAGTTTTCTCTCAGAAGCTGTTACAGTGGTATCTGATTCTTCAGTATTAACGCTATAACTTTCTACAAACTTGGTGGGTTAAACAGTAGAAACATATTCTTCTACAGCTCTGGAGGCCGGAAGTCTGAAATTGGCCTTATGGGACTGAAATCCAGGTGTGAGCAGGGCCACACTTTCCCTGGAGGATAGAGAGAAAGTGCCTTGCTTTCAGCCTCTGGTGGCTGCCAGCATTCCCGAACTTGTGGCTGCATCACTCTGACCTCGGCCCCTGTGTTCACGTGGCCTCTTTTCTGTCTGTCCATATCCCACTACCTGTTTCTTTCTTTCTTTCTTTGTTTTTGTTTTAGATACCTGTTTTGCTCTGTTGCCTAGGCTGGAGTATAGTGGTGCACCCATAGTTCACGTAACCTTGAACTTCTGGGCTCAAGTGATCCTCCAGCCTCAGCCTCCCCATTAGCTAGGTCTACAGGTGTGTGCCACCACACCTGGCCTTCTCTGCCTCTTTCATAAAAGGACACTTGGGAAGGCATTTAGAGCCTACCTGGAGAATCCAGAATGATCTCCCCCATCTCAAGATCTTTTAATGTAATTGCATCTGCAAAGGCCCTTTTTTCATCTAAGGTAGCACTGCAGGTTTCAGAGATCAGGACTCGGTATCTTTAACGGTCATCATTCAGCCTACTGCAGAGAAGAACTGTATTCCTGTGCGCACGTAGCAACATGGAAAGGCCTTCGAAAGGTATGTGAAACAGAACAAGATAAAAGAGAAGAGATTGGGAAGTGAGGCAAGTGAGGAAGGCAGGAATACTTTGGGTTGCTGTGTAAATAGTTTCCAACAACCACCTTCTAGGTGAATGTCACTCCACATGCTCAGAACTGGCCTGCCGCGGGTCCTAGTGCCTCTTCAGCGTGGTTGACGCTGGATGGGATTAAGTGTTGATCCCACTGGGTTATCACAATTGAGAAGCCCCATTGTAAACATTATCAGAAAGGAAAAGGGGTACTAAACTTAAGGACCTCCCAGCCAGAAGCATTAGTGCCTGCGTCCTTTTCTCTAAAGGGCCTAATTTCCTCTTCCTCTCTTCTCACAACTCCATCTTCATTCTTAAAGAGCAGAAGCCTGGAGGATATCCCCTCTTTCAGCAAACAAACGCCACCAATAATACTTGGATCGCATTAGATCCACACCAGTTTCTGGGAAACCCTTTCTTCTTAAGCAAGATTTGGAGAGGACGTGTGTGTGTGTGTGTGTGTGTGTGTGTGTGTGTGTGTGTGTAATAGTGGTAATTCTAGTTATTTGACTATAAACTTTGTATGAAATAAGAACATTCTTAATGTGTGCTACTCCTTAATTTGCTGTCATGAAAAGTAAGGAAGACCATTGCATTCACATCTGCACCGTGGGGTGTCCCTTGGTAAAAAGACATGGATTCCGTAGCCCCAAAGCTGTGAGGTGGGGTGAAGAATGGCTGCTACTGCTGTTACAAGTATGTGCTACGCGTCCTCCGTGATCTCATCTGCACTGTGCCCCTGCTGTTTAGGAATAATAATCCCCGTGTTACACACCAGGAAAGGGGGGCTCATGAAAGTAGAAAGTGGAGGAAGGGAAGCTGGAGCTATTTGACACCAGTGTCCCTGACCTTCCACATATAGCCAGCTGCTCTGTTTAACATGTGTGTGGTAGCATTCATTAACTGGTCAGCCCTTTATCTTATTTTATTTTTTCCTAATGGGAAGGGGTGCACGTGGAGCAAACGCTTTGGTTAGATCATTTGGGAGGGTGGAGGTGTGCACAGCTGGAAGGAGGCTGGAAGCACAGGGCTGCATACACCAAGTCCTGTGTCTGGTCAGTGAACTTGTTGACGCGTTATTTATTCCATAAGGACTGAGGTACTGGGGAGGTGGAGAAGGCCCACTCTTTACTATCTCTCCCTCACTCCTCCTGCCTTTATCATTGTCATTCGTGTGTGTCATGGCTCCAGGCTTTGGGACTGTAAAGGTGAATACCAGATGATCTCTACCCTCAAGGAAATGGCACCTGCTCTGTCTCCTGGAAATACAAGTGGTAAGTGCTTGGAGACACGTGTGCGCTCGAGGTTCTGAGGCACAGAGGAGGGCAGGCTGTTCTGCCTCTTCCAGGGACCCACACCCAGCTAGCCTGAGCCTGGAGACGGTGGTGCCAGGCCTTGGTCCTCTTGGTGCATCGAGCTCCCTGGGCCAGCGCCTGAGGAGGAGGAGCGCTGGAGTCCGTAGTTACCCCCTTCCATGCAGTGTCCACAAATAAAGCAGAGGCAGCTTTGCCCCAGATGAAGGCTTTGCTGATTTCTAGACAGGCCTGAGGGGGCTGACAGTTGCTGTTCTGGATTCACAGGCTGGGACATCAGCCTGTGGGTGAGTATGGTGAACCAGAAGGCATTCATCTAGGTGGCCTTTTCCAAACGGCAGCACGGACGGTGCGTCTGTAAGGCAAACGGCGGTGTTTCTTTCCTGTAGCGTTAGCACAGCCGAGGCCGTTTGTTCAATTTGGACATCAAGCTTCATGGGTGCCTGCACACGGAATGCATCCATGGTGAAAAGTACCGACTAAATCATCTGATCCCAAAGCTATTTAAAAAAAAACCACGCACACAAGCGACTGGTTTTTGTTTGTTTTTGTCTTTAAATCTTGGAGATTTTAGAGCTTCACTTCCTTTGTGAAGAGTCAGCCTTGTTGACTTATGAATCGCCTTATTGAGAAAAGACATGTGAATGTGCATTTAAATTTGATTTAAAAAGTGTTTGCTGTACTTTATTATTTCCAAAATCTATTTTTATATCTGGCATGCTTATGTTATAACTTTGACACATTTAAATATCTTAATACATATAAACGCTTAAATTTGTATTGAGACATCCGCTTTGGAACTAGATTTCATAAAACATTATAGAACTTATACTTGAAGTTTGCTTATAAAGCACTCTCACAAAAACTGGGTCAAATGATTTAATCTGTTTCTCTGTTACAGAGCAGCCTTCTCCCCCTGACCCCCAGCCCCTCCTTTTAAACGTGACTCAATTGATTTGGTACACTGTCTGCTTTGCTGATATCTGTGAAATTACTATGTCTAAAAATAGAAACTCAGCTCCCTTGATGCTTTCTTTCTGAGGTAGGCCGATTGCTAATGTTGCAGCACTTTGAAAATTGTTAGCTGGCGAAGACCAAATGATCAACAACCACGGGGATGTCATCTGAAGTCTCACAAAGTTTGCATATTTAATTTGTTTTACATATTGTTGACTATGATAACTCTACAATTTTCTTTCGTTTTTTTTTCTTCTTGAGGCAGGGTCTTACTCTGCCACCCAGGCTGGAGGGCAGCAGTGTGAACATGGTTCACTGGAGCCTCCAACTCCGGGGTCAAGCAGTCCTCCTGCCTCAGTACCCCAAGTAGCTGAGACCACAGGCATCTACCACCATGCCTGGCTAATTTTTGTATTTTCTGTAGAGACAGGGTTTTGTCACATTGCCCAGGCTGTTCTTGAACTCCTGAGCTCAAGTGATCCTCCCGCCTCAGCCTCTCAAAGTGCTGGGATTATAGGCATCAGCAACCTCGCTCAGCCTAAGCCTGGAATTTTCAAATGGTTCTTGGAAATATTCCCCAACTTGTGCTTTATAAAAATCAACTACATTTGACAAATGAGATGACTAGAGCATGTGATCAGGGCAGTAAGGGGGAAAATGTCTGAACATCCCTGAGAAATCCGACTTCCTTTTTAACTTCAGTTCTGTCCCCGCAATCAGTGGACTGGAGTGATTATTCCATTTCGTTATGACGGCATGGTTATCAAGGTAGTATTTTTACTAGACTGTATTATCAGCAGTGTAATACTTATCCTAAAATTAAGCCCTGTGTTCTTTCTCCTGGGCTTGAAGTTAGTTCATCAGAATTCTCTGTTAAAACTAAAATCCCCATTTCTTCATTCACTGTCTTTTACTGGCCAGTGCAGTGAGTGGCCTGTCCTTGATTCAGGTACCAAAAACAGCAACAACCAAAGAAACAACCGAGTGGCCACCAAGACAATAAAGCTACAGTAAAAAAACAAAAACAAAAACAAAACTCCAATCGTTTTATCAGGTGTGAACTGCCCTTCAGAGTAACAGTGTTCAGATGTTCTGAATAGGACCAAATACGTACAAAAGTGTAAAAAGACCAGAAACACGCAAACATTACACCAAATATATTGTAAAAGACAAAATATCACAAGGCAAAATTGAACTACTGTAAAGAACTTTGAAATGGAAATGCCTTGAGGCCTGAGAATCGATACTAATTGTGTCGGAAGTGAAGAAGCTTCACTTGTCGTGCATTGTGGGATCTGAACAGGAAGTTTCCAGCGTCGTCCCCACCGTGGAACTGTGCCGTGTTGTCACTATGTGGCCCCTCGGAGCAGAGGCCCAGCAGCACGTGACTGAAGGCAGTCAGCAATGCTGAGACCAAACGCTGCTCCGAGGCTTCACCGACTTAACCCCGATGATACTCACTCACATAACAATCTCAAGGTCATTTTTGGTAATGGAAATCACGGCTGAATTGTAGTAAGGATTCCACTCTTGACCACAGAGTTGTAATAATGGAGGGAGGGATGTAGATTCTGTGATATTCAGGAATTCTAAATTATCTGTCAGAGTTTTGCAATACGTTAATGATTCACATGACTTTACATGCAAAAACCGGAACTCGGGGGAAGGATTTTCCAGTGCAGAAGACAGACCTTAGTGTTGCCCTTCTCTGGTCCTCCAGCTGGGCAGGGCAGTTACCACGAGGCAATATTAGAAGGCAGTAACATTCTAGGAGGGTAGCGTCGTCCTATCTCTAGGGCAGGTGGGCTGGAGAAATCCTTCATCCTTCTAGGCCACGGTGAGTGTTACTGCCTTGAAGTTCCCCTCTCTGATCCCCTCAATTGGAGCAGCACCCACCAACACCTGGGGGCCCAGGACACACCACTCTTAAAACACTGGGCTGGAATGTTGGCTTCTGAGTCATCTCTACTACCAGACTGTGAGCTCCTAGGCCAGTGTGCACCTGACCCCACGTGAGGGCTCCGGTGGTATTTGTGGGTGGAATGGGATTTGCTTTTGAGGAGAACAGCAGAGACTTTCTGTGCTTCTCTCTGGGTCTTCTCACTCCCCCGCAGGGCAGTCATGATAATGACATGGCCAGCCTCCTGCTCTTAGGTAGGCTGTGTGACCAGTGGTGGCTGGTGGATTCTGAGCAGAAGTGACCTCGGTCAGCTCCTGATTGTTCATCAAGGTGACACCTGTGTTTGATGAACATTCACTGAGCATGTGCCAAGTGGTGGCTGCAAGCTGTGCTGGCTGGTGGGGTGCAGAGAGGCACGGGGCTCAGGCCCCAACCCGAAGGAGCATACCAGCCAAGGGGCATGCAGAGACTTCAAACACAGTGTGCTGAGTCCCCTTCAAGATTTATGTGTCCCCGTCTTGGTCTCACCTCCCCAGTGCTTATGAGTCTTCTGGAGCCCCTACGACTTGTCAGGGTCACTAGTAGCCTCTGTGTGACCAAATCCAGGAGTCATGTATTTGTCTTCATTCATTCACTCATTCATGGTTCTGCACCCCCTACACACACTGTGTGCATGGTTCTATCCCTTAGGATACTTCAGTAAGCAGAACAGAGATTCCTACTCTCGTGGAGGCTCTGCGCTTGTGGACATCCACAGGTGTTGAGCCCCAGAGCCAGCCCTCGTTTACTGCCTGCAGGAAGCGTCTGCTCCAGGGGCACCCAGTGCCGGACCATGCCTGCTGTCCCTTTCACCACCTCTAGCTGCACAGTTCTCTGCCTTCCCTCCTGATCACGGGACTTGTGTGGGCTCTTCTCTCCACCTGGGCATCCTTCCTCTTTGTTCTTCTGGTGTCTCCTTCTTTCAGTCACTTCTTCCCATCCTGCTCCTGAATTACTCATTGTAGCTCTTACCAGTATCTGCTGCATGATTGTGTCTTTGTTTACTATCAATTACCTCACCCAAATTTAAGTTCCACGTTGTATCCCTGGCACCCAGGACAGTACCTGGACATGCGCTCAGTGAATACTTGAAAGAATGGGCATCTGGAAGGGAGCTCTCAATAGGAGACCTGGCATGGGGCTCAGAGGACGCTCTGGACCTGAGGGTTTGGGGCCCAGCTGGAGTCCTTATGCGAGGGCTGAGGATGGACAGGTGGGGGCCTCTGTGCACATGTGTCCAGGTCTAGACTCCCCTTGGGTAATAGGAACCCACGATCAGGAAAGACATGTTCAGGTTTTGAGCCTATGTGTCCCGGGGAAGGTCAAGGAGAGGAAGGGATTAGAGGTGGGGTCGGAGGGGGTTCTTCTGCAATGCTTGCAAGGAGGAATTAAACAGCCTGAACGAGACAGTGGTGATGGTATGGACACCAGCATCCAGGGCAGGCCTGTGGCTCATTGGACTTAGGAGGAGACTGAGACAGTGCCGGTTTGAGGCTGGGGGACCTGGTGTAACCAGAGCCCGGCCCTCAGAGAGCCGCTTCCTCACCCCCACTTTCCTTCTGTGTGCCCTGTGCCTGCCCCCGGCCCCAGCACGCCTGCCTGCTGAACACCTGCCACAGCTGCATTAATCAATCCTGGGTGTTTATCCAAAAGAATTTGGAATCCGGCTCTCCAGGAGATGTCTGCACTCCCAAGTTCATTCACAACGGTTAAGATGTGGAGTCAGCCTGAGTGTCCATCGACACATGAACGAATAGAGAAAACGTGGTGCATGCATCCAGTGAAATGCTAGTCAGCCTTAACAAAGACAATTTTGCAATACACGACAACACGGATGAGTGACCTGGGCCAGTCACAGGGGGCAAATCCTGCAGGATTCCACTTATACGAGGTGGCCAAAGTAGCCAAACTCATAGAACCAAAGAGTGGCAAGGCGGCTGTCAGGGGGCCGGAGAGGGGAGGAGGGGGAGTTGCTGCTCAGCAGGCGTCAGGTTTTAGTTTAAGCCAAAGGAATGAGCTGGACCATCACACCCAGGGTCACGATGCTCCAGTGTCCACTTAGCATCTTAAGAGGACAGAGTTCATGTGTTCTTACCACAATAAAATCAAACAAAAAATCCTGGAATCACCATCACCAAACAGGCACGGTGGGATTAGATTATGTTGCAACGTATGCTAAGAAGGGGTTATTCATCTGGCTACAGTGGCATACGTCCTGCTATGGCCCCCCTCCGGCAGCTGCCCAAAGCACACAGCAGTCCAGGAGAGGCGCTGTGAATGCTGTACCCAGTGCTTCATGGGAAATGTGACTTTTTAAAATGGAGGGTGAATCCGTGGAGTCACAAGTGTCCCTGGACATCGAGGATGTGTAGCTATCCACATGTCACTACTGGGGAGTGCACTGTGTCGGGGATGGCCTTTGTTTGAGGCAAGAGGTGGACTAAGGACAAGAGAGCCAAGCCAAGTCCTGCAAAAGAGGAGCAGCAGGACAGGGACCAGGTGACCAGGTGGTGATGGACCTCAGAGGCCAAGGACTTTGCTGGCCCGTGGGTAAGGGCAGGAGTCAGGTTCCGGAAGCCTGGGATTCCAAGCCCCTCCAGGGTCTTTAGTCCCTGGGAGGAAAGGGACAGGGCACAGAGCTGTGGGAAGCCCCACACTGGCATTCACCTTGGGCTGATGACAGTGGCCATGTGCAGGAGCCCTGCAGGAGCCCTGGGAAGGCGAGGTCACAATAGGCACAATAGGGAGTGGTTGCCAGGCAACCTCGCCAGGCTTCTGTTGTGATTCTCCTCTAGTTGGGTCTTGGGGGTCTCTCTGGAGAGTGGCTATAAATGCTAGTCTTTGTGCTGGCAGCAAAGCAAATCATTGGGAATAACCCAGGAGCCTCGCAGGGAAACCGCTGCCCTGTGGAGAGGACGCTTCTAGATGCAGAGGACAGATACAGTGAAGGGATGCAGCAGGTCACACCCAGAGCGCCACAGAGCTGGGCGAGCTGTTCCCACGGTTGTCAGAGCCTCTGTTCCAACTGTCCTCCAGCTTGGCTCTCTCGGGTGCCCAATGTGTGGGCTGGAGTGTGGCCCCTGGCAGAACCCTGGAGGCCGGCACTTCTTCCTTTCCCCTTCCAGCCTGGAGCAGCCCCGAGGGTACAGCATCCTGGGGCAGGCCTGAGCCCTGTGGCGGGCAGAGCGCAGCCCAAACTCTCTCTGTGTGTGAATATGACCTTATTTGGAGAGTCTTTGCCCATGTATTCAGGTTCAGATGAGGTCATCCTGATTGGGGTGGGGGGCTCCTAGATCCAATGGCTGTGACCTTATAAGTGAGGGATGCATAGGGACAGGCTGTGTGAAGATGGAGGCCAAGCCAAGGAGCACCAGGGACTGAAGACGCCCATGAGGCGCTGGGCAAGGCGCAGAGGGGCTCTTCTGGGGGCTTCGGAGGAGGGTGGTCCTGCCAGCACCTCACTTTTGGACTTCTACTCTCCGGAACTTTGAAATGACGCAGTTCCATGGTTTTCGGCCACCCTGGTTTGTGGGAATTTGTTATGGCAGCCCCAGAAAGCAAATACAGGCATCATCACTTAGCTCTTGAGGAGTTTGTGCCCGGCATGGAGGATCACGCCTAGAATCCCAGCACTTTGGGAGGCCGAGGCAGGAGGATTGCTTGAGTCCGGGAATTTGAGACCAGCCTGGGCAACAAAGTAAGACCCTGTCTCTACGAAAAACAAAAAAATTAGCTGGGCGTGGTGGTGCACAGCTGTGGTCCCCGCTACGTGGAGAGGCAGCGGCAGGAGGGTCACTTGAGCCGAGGAAGTCAGGACTGCGGTAAGCAGTGTTGGCACCACTGAACTCCAGCCTGGGGGGCACAGTGAGACCCTGGGGGAAAAAAAAAAAAGCTTGTGGGCCCATATCTCACATCCTGACCCTGCCAGGGATCAACTGTGTGACTTGAGTGAGTTACTTAACCTCTCTGTGCCTCGGTCTCCCCCCTGGGTTGTTGAAGGGTTGAGCTGATGAGTGTCAAATATGCAGACAAGGGTCAGGTGCCCAGCATGGTGTAAGCACCAGGAGCCCTGGGTGTGGTGAAAGGTGCCGTGCTGAAGAACTGGAGTTTTCCGATGGGTTCAGTACTAGTCCTTGTTCTTTAGAGCAGACTTGTTCTGTGCCGTTTTACCTGTATCCGTTTCGACCAGACTTACATCTTTTCCAAGGAAGTCCTGAGAAAATCTCAATTCTTGACTGGAGTGATGATTCCATGCCTTGTTTCCACTCCTTTTCTTTGGGGTCTGTGTTCGTTTCCTGTGGCCATGTAATTAATCACCACAGGCCGGGAGCTTCGACATCAGAAAGCGTTCTTTCGCAATCTGGAGACCAGAAATCCAGGTGCAGGATTTTACAGGGTCACGCTGCCTCTGAGGGCAGGGCAGGGTCCCTCCTCGCCTTTCCCAGCTTGCTGGAATGCTAGCAAGGCTCGGCGCTCCTTGACTGGCAGCAGCCCTGCTCCTGTCACTGCCTGTCTTCGCGTGGTCTTCTTGTGCTTCTCTGTATCTCTCCTCGTATAGGGTCCTCAGTCACTGGATTCAGGACCCACCTGACTCCAGCATGACCTCATCTTCACTTAATTACATCTGCGAGAACCCTATTTCCAAATAAGGTCACATGCTGAGGCACTGGGGGTGAGGATGTATCTTTTCTTCAACATATCTTTTTAGCGAATGCAATTCAACCCATAACACTGCCTCACACGAAAATGGCTAAAAATGGTCAGGGAGGCATTTTCACTTCAAGAACTTTAACAAATTTTAGAGAAGGATTTCACTGGTAAGGCTTGGGCAGCCACTGAAGACGGTGTTGGGATAGGTGCTGAGTGTCGGCCACCACTGGGTGATGTTTCCTTACCGGCCGGAAGAGTGAAGGAGTTAAGGCCGAGCCTGTGTGCAGAAAAACTTCTTCTATTTTGACTGTATGGGCTTCTTTCATTTATTTGTTCATTTAGCAAACGTGTATTGCCTTCTTTTGTCTTCCAGAATCTATGAAAGATGAAATGTGGTGAGGACAGGGCCCAGCCCCACCATCATCTTCCTGGATGCCCTGGGTAGCACCACGAGGTGGGGGCTGCTCTCCTCTGTGTCCCAAACAACCTTGTGCCTCACTTTGTCAGGCTTTGGCTCTGGCTCGAAGCCTTGCTGAGCCCCCTTTCCTCTGTCTCCCAGTCTCCTTTCCAGGCTGGGGCGGCTCCCCCAGCTCTTCTCCCTGGCTCCTGTCTGTGCGAAGCCTTCTTTCCAGGAGGGGAGGCGATACTGACTTGAGCTCTGATTGGTGTTTTGTTTGTGGCTGGGTCTGGCAGCCCCTCTCACGGTGGCCCTAGATCCGACTCCGCGTGACGGGGACAGCCACCCTCAACACCGAGCCTCTTTGGAACATACCCACTGATGGTTCCCAAGCTACCCACGCCCACAGGGCGACCCCAGATCTCCGGGAAGTTAAAAAAACACTGTGAAAGGAAAAAGAGCCAACGTCATGTGGATAATGAAGTGTCAGCCACCAAAAAGTCTCAAACCGTTTTATAGGAAAAATAATAACTATGGCATGTTAGTCAGGGTTCTCTAGAGGAAAAGAAGCAACAGTGTGTGTGTGTGTGTGTGTGTGTGTGTGTGTGTGCGCGCAGAGAGAAAGAAGGGGGAGGGGAAGACTTATTCTAGGGAATCAGCTGATGCAGTTGTGCAGCCTGGCACGTCCACGGTCTGTAGGATGGGCCGGCACGCTGGAGACCCAGGAAAGAGCTGCAGTCTCAGTCGGAAGGCCGTGGGCCGGAGAGTTCCTTCTTGTTCAGGGGACCTCAATCTTTAGAAGACCTTTGGCTGATTGGATGAGGCTCACCCACACTATGGACACAAATCAGCTTTCCTCAGAGTCTGCTGATTTAAACGTTAATCTCATCTATGAAAAGCAACTTCACAAAACATCTAGAATAACATTGACCGAATGTCTGGGCACTGCAGCTTGGCCAGGTGGACACATAGAATTAACCATCACCTGTGGTTAATCTAGTTTTTAATTTGCTTTTACTTTAAAACAAGTTAAGTTTTTGTAAGCCTCCAAGTTAAGATTAATGGTGCGAGAATGAGAATCCATAAACTTTCCTGTTGAAAGAATAGCAGGTGGACTTTTTCAGAAGGGTGTGTGACCACAGAGGGCGGGTGGCTGCAGAAAGGTGGCCTCAGCAGCAGACAAGTCTCATGTCCTCAGCCCCGCCACTGTGCAGATCACTGCGGGGTGTGGTCATTACTCACGCCTTCTTCTTTGATCTTTGCCTTTTTCCTTACTATTTTTTTCCTTGCTGAAGATAAAAGTGAAATGGAAGCATAATAAAAGCACAGTTCGTAACCCAAAATGCCACAAGGATTAAAGACGAATTGGTGCCCTGGACGTGTTCATCACACAACTGACTTCTGTGCTCCTCGTGCCCGTCCCCAAGTCCCTGCTGTGGGTGACATTCCATTCTGCAGCTCCCTGTCCACCCCCACCCCCTGGGCTTAGTGCCATGTGTGCCTTGAGGAAAGACGGGCCTCCTATGGAGGACGTAGGAAATGCTGAGGGCAGGGGTCCCAGCCTTAGCACCCTTCCCACCCTATCAACACCGGGGATGGGTACGCCCTGGCTGTGGGGTGGGGGCCTGTCCTGTGCACTGTAGGGTGTTGAGCAGCATCCCTGGCCTTGACCCACAAGATGCTAGCTAGTATCACCTGCCTCTAGTCACAACAAGCCAAGATAACTCCAGGCGTCAGGGAGGACGGGCAGCCAGCCCCAGCTGGGAAGCGCTGGCCTGGCCCATCTGACTGTGGGCGGCAGCAGCTAGGCAGCAAGGAGGTGGAGGGGAGCCAGGGTCATGTGGAGCTCACGTTAGGAGGCTGTACAAACTGCGTGAGAAAGACCGTGAACCTGGCAGAGGGCAGCAGTGGACGTCTGTGGACAGGAGCCCAGAAGTGCCACCACAGGCAGCTGTCATGGAAGGGCCCTGGTGTGAAGCTCCAGAAGCTGCTGCGGTCCACGCGGAGTCCAGCCCAGATCTTCCCATCCAGTGCCCATGGGTGGACTTGCTGACAAGGTCCCCGTTGCCTTCACAGCCATGAGAAATTGGTTAAGACCCGTCAAATCTGGCCACTCCTCTGGGCCCAGCATCAGGTGGGCCATGGGCTCTGGATGATTCTAAATGTGCCAGCTGTGTGGTCACTATACTGTCTCTCCTGCTCAGAAAAGCATGCGAGGATACAGCGTGACAGTCACTAGACTAAGTCCTCCCCATAACCTCGATGAGAGGACATTTATGAACCTCACAGGGTGCTGGGAGCTGTCACCCCGAGAGGCCTTCACAGGATGGCTGTGGTCAAACGGTGTCCTCCAGGGCATCCTTAGAGGGGGCCAGGAAGGAAAGCTATGGTAACAGACACGTTGGGACGCCTCCCACATGGGCCCCACCCCGACCATGCATCAGCACTGGGTATGAGAATGCATTTAAGGGGTGGGCTCCACAGATACTTCCCCAAAAAGATCAGACAGCACAGAAGCACGTGAAAAGGCGCTCAGCATCGTTGGTCATTAGGGGAAACACGAGTTCAAATGATAATGAGATGGCACGGTTAGAATGGCTGGATTAAAGATACGACAGCAAATGTGAGCAAAACGCAGAGCGACGGGAACTCTCGTACATTGCTGGTGGGGAATGTGAAACAATACGGTCACCGTGGTCAATAGCTAAACGCACTGCATAGGAAACTGCCGAGACCCAACACTTTCACTCCCAGGTATTCACCCAAGAGAAAAGAAAACAGAGCAGCTTCATCACCCGCGCTGGAAGCAACCCAAAGGCCCCTCCACTGGCGCTTGGATAATAGTGTGATATCCAGCCAACGAAATACTGCTCAGCAGTAAACAATTGCTGATACAAGAACATGGAGATCTCAACGCATTTTTGCTAAGTGAAAGAAGCCAGACACTGAAATCTAACATACGACTGTATTTGTATGGCATTCTGGAAAAGGCAAAACAATAGGGACACAGATCAAGGGTGCTGAGGATGGGGGATGGTGATTGATGGACAGGGAAGGGGAGCTTAGGGGGTGATGGGAACGAGCTATAGCTTGTGGTGGTGGTCACATGACTGGCTACGCTTGTCAACACTTGCGGCGTGTACACCTGAAAAGAATGAATTAAACCGTACGTGCATCTTACCTCAATAAATCTCCTAGAGACAAAAATAGAATGCAAAACTTCCAAAAGGTTTGAAAACCCAAACTCACATGGCCCTGAGCCCTCTGCAGTCTTATCGTGCTCCCCAGGGAAGCTCAGGGATACTGACTGCAGAGCCATCCCTCCTGAATCTTTCTTTCTGGGTTTTCAGTTTTGGGCATAATCCACACAATCTCTTTAAAAGTGAGAAGGAATAAAGCTTGCTGTGACTCCGTGCCGGCTTCCTTCACGCGAGTATCAGCCCTTCTGCCCTTTGCTGAGCCTCTGGTCCAAACGCTTTGTTGTTCTATAAACAAGAATATTAGGAGACGGTATTTTTGGCAAGCTTTGCTTTCAGAGATGTGTTTTCTTTGGAATATTTCTACAAGCAGAAATGTGAAATCAGTCCCTCGTTTGGTATTTTTGAAGTGAAAAGTCAAACTTGATCATGATATTTATATGCCCTGCAATAAAATGTTGGTTTGAACACTGCATCCTTTGAGAACTCATGTTCAACACTGAGGCCTCGAAACAGGGGAAAAGTTCCAGGCGATTGTGGTTGTGTGGGGCTGGGCAGGCAGCAGGCCCTCGGCGCCCTGAGTCTTCCCCTCCATCTTTATCCTGTGCCACAGTCTCCTGTCTCTGCCACAGGCCTGGCCACCGTGGGAAGAATGGTCACTTTGGTGGGTCCCAGGCACAGTTTGCCAGCGGGCAGGCTACCCGGCCCTGATGGTCAGCGCAGGAGCCTTGAGCCTGATTCTGGCAGGGAACTCACATTGCCTTGGCCCATAACCATCTCTTGCCACCTTCTAGATATTTCCTTGGGAGGCAGAGCCAGGCTGTCACCTTCGTCAGGTCAGGAGATGCTGTACTGGGCCTCCTCCATCTCCCCCCTCCCTGCAGATGCCCTCGAACAAGCTGAGTTGGGGTCTGGAAGGCAGTGGGGGGGCTCAGGTCAGTCACTAAGCCTCAGCTGCGGCCTCCAACCCAGCTTCTGCCAGAGTATCCTGTGTCGGGGACAGGTGCCGAGAACCCCTCTCCCAGGCAGGAATACCGCAGCGCTCTGGCCGTCCCTCCCCAGATTGCTTCTTGTTGCTTGCACACAGCTTCCTCTGAAGGGGGCATTTCGGGTTCTGTCCCTCAGAGCACCCCTCCATGTGGCCACCCCATGGGGCACAGGCTGTGGTAGAGCCTGAGACGGGAGCTCCTCAGAGAGTGCCTGGGCTCCCAGTGAAACCGTTCTGCTGTTGCAGCAGGAACAGCTCTGGGCGTTGGGAGGACAGGATTCCTTGGTCACTCTCCCTGTGGAGGTCCATGAGGGTGGCCCTGCAGGGTGTTAGCCTGGTACCATCCAGGCCCGGTGCACGTTTTTGTTTTTAGAGAGAGCATCTTAGGTGGAAATCATCTCACACTTCCAGCAAAGTTGCTAGCACAGGATGAGTACAGAGAACCCGCCCACCGTCACCCCGGCCCACCTGCCGTAGCCCTTGCTCTCCCGGTCTCTCTCGGCACCCCATATACACAGAGAAGCATCACTGCACACATCAGGTCCCTGACCCCTGCCCACTTCTGAGTGTATATCTTCAGAATCAGAGTATGCTCTCACATAAGCACTGGGGCCGATTCTCGGCACTGAGACATCGGTAGAAAGCTCCTCACTTGTTGGAAGAGGAGCTCCTCTCCTTCTCCTTCCAATTATTTCCTCCACAAGCCATGTTGTGTTGCTGTCTGCCTCTTCTGAGATCAACTCTAGTCTCCTGTTCTGTGTTTCTGGTCTCTCGCCATCGGATGAACCTCCTTGGCCTATAACCCTGCAGAACTGTCCTGTACTGTTGAGCAGCCTGTGCACTGCATAAAGGCTCCAGGTGAAGGGGGCAGCTCTTGCTCTGCTCACAGCCTAGATGGTCACAGAGCTGCATTTGCCCAGAGCAGAGGCTTTCCCTAATCCCCACAAAGGCATCCTAGAGGCCTGGCATGGCCGGTAAACAAAGGTGTCTTAGGTGGGAGCGATCATGGTGCTCAATGCCGCAGAGGTCAGAAAGGGAGACTGTGAAGTGAGCGCTGTTTATCACAGGCTGTCCTGGGGGGACTTTGAGATTTGTTCTGGTGGAGTGGTGGAGTGACAGCCTGATTAGGGTTGATTCAAGAATTGGAGGAAGCAATTAGGACATCAAGACTGTGTGTATCTTTCTGTGTGTGTTTGTGCTTGTGTAGTGACTGCTCATAATTTTCCGTTGTGCCATATCCATTTTGAATATAAGCTGGACTTCTCAGCCCGACAGTTTCCAGTCCTCTTCCTGCCAGGTTCTTAAGGTGGCCGGTCCAGACATCTGCCTTGCACCACCGCCTCCTGGCGACCCCTCCCCATGGACAGTTGGACCTGCCTGAGGTGCCCTTAGACCCCACACCCCGCATGGGCTGTGCAGACCCATGCTCCAGGGACCCTTCAGTCACAGTGTGACCCCACGGAGCTCTTGCCTGCTTGCTCCAGACCACCCATTAGCACTCCCATGGGAAACCTGCTTGGCCCACTCCCCCGGTCCCCAGAAAGGCGTTGGCCCCTGGGTCTCCCTGCCTCTCCCCATGCCCGACGGTTGAGTGCAGATGTCCCCAACGGCTCCCCCACTCCCGTCAGCCCTGTGAGGTGGGCTGCCCTCCCCCTCTCACAGGCCAGGAGACATCGGCTGTTTCTGAGCTCATGAGCTCTGCAGACACCTCCTGTGTCTCAGCCCCACTCACTCCTGGTCAGAGCTAGAACTTACAGCCACTCTCAAGAGAGACCTCAGGCCAAATTAGAAAGAATTAAGAAAGCATGTGTGTATGTGTGTGTGGGGTGTGTGTGTGTGGTGTGTATGTGTGTACATGTGTATGTGTGTGGGGAGTGCTGTGTATGTGTGTGGGGTGTGTGTGGTGTGGGGTATGTGTGTGGGGTGTAATGTGTATATGTGTGTGGAGTGTGTGTGTGTGTTGTGTCTGGTATAGGGTGTGTGTGTGGTGTGTATGTGTGTGTGGTGTGTGTGTTGTGTATGCTGTGTTTGTGTGGGATGTGGGCGTGTGTGTGGGATGTGTGGAGTGTAGGATGTATGTGGAGGGTGTGTGAGTAGAGTGTGTGTGTGACTTGGGGTGTGTATGTGTGGTGTGTGTGTGGTGCGTGTATGGTATGTGATGTGTGGTGTGTGTGTAGGGTGTGTGTGTAGTACATGTGAGGTGTATGTGTGTATATGTGTGGTTTTGTGTTTGTGTGGTACATGTGTGTGGTGTGGGGTGTGTGTTATATGTGTGGTGTGTGTGGTTTTGTGTGTGTGTGGCGTGGGGGTGTATGTGTGGTGTGTGGAGTGTTCGTGTGTATGTGTGGTGTGTTCATGTGTATGTGTGGTGCATGTGTGTGTGGTGTGTGTGTGATGTGTGTTGTGTGGGGCATGTGGGGTGTATGTGGGGCATGTGTGTGGTTTTGTGTGTGTGTGGTGTGTGCATGTGTGTGTATGATGTGTGTGTGGTGTGGCGTGTGTGTTGTGTGGAGCATGTGTGGGGTATATGTGTGTGTGTTTGTGTGGCTTGTGTGGTTTGTGTGTGTGTGTGGTGTGTGCGTGTGTGTGTTGCATGTGGTGTGTTGTTTGTGTGTGTATGTCACACATATATTGGAATCTTAGCCTGGTGCTGTTTGTAATTACCCGGCCCCGGTACTTCACAGAAGCAGCCCACATGGACGAAGGGGCCCTCCCCAGTGCTGCACAGTCTTGAGCTAAGAGTTCACGTATTCTGAGTTCATGTAGTCTTGAGCTAAGAGTTCACATATTCTGAGACAATGCACATGGGATGTGGGACCTCCTCCCCTGCGCTCCTCCTGTGCTCCGCCTCCTTTGTGTGCTGGGCGTGCGGGGGAGACCGTAGACCTGACGCAGGGCTGGTTTTGCTCTGCGCCTGCACAGACCGGAGATGGCCTCGGCGACATCGTCTGCTCCTCCCGTGCTTCCAACGCAGTGAGCGCCCTGCGTCCGAGTGTGTGTCTCGCAGGGGTGCTGGGATCACTTTCGCCTCTATTTCCCATTAAACATCTTTTATCATTTTAACACGCAGGCATTTAGAAACTCTTTTTTCATCTAATAATTGTCTGTGCTCAGCAGAGCCAGCAGCGTTACTCACTGTCACCAAAGTCCAGATGGTATTTTTATTCTGCGCTCAAATTGGCTTCCTCTTCTTTTCCAGGCCCTGTAAGCAGCTTAAAATTTCCATTTTTCAGGTCAAGCTGTTCTTTAATCAACCAGAAAGCATAGGACACACATATTTCTTAGTCTCTTTCAAACTGAGATAGAGAAAGGAAGACGTGTAAAAGTATGTGTAAATTCGTATTCATTTTAAGGAGAGGGGAAGCAGAGGCCCCCTCCTCCAGTGCCCCATTGCAGGTGGCTGGGGCAGGCAGAGGCGTGGCATTGCCTCTGAGGGACAGGGAGCCTAGAGCCCTTGCATCTTGGCTGTAAGTGTGGCCTTTGATATAGCACGGTGAGTGAGGGCCTTCGGAGTAAGACGGGCACCACCACGCCCTGCAAGGCCGATGAGCAAGTCAGTTCCTTTAACACAAAATCTCTGTTCCTTGTGGCTTCCCAAAAAGTCAGAGGACTTTGGAGATGGAGAGGAGCCCAGGGGTCTTCTAGTTCAACTTAGGCACTTCTCAGATGCAGAGCTCAGCTCACCGAGGCCAGGGCAGCAGCGCGGTCACAACTCAGACCCTTTGACCCAGACAGGTGGTCCTAAGTTTACTATAAGCTCCATTTATTACAACTTCTGGGAACCAATCATTTGAAGCAGAAGGTAATGTTTCCTGCTCTGGTGAAATGAAGATGAGTTGAAGAAACGGTTTGCAGAAATGTTGAAGCGTAGCTCCATTCAGCTCTGTCTTAAATGAGCTTGGCAGCAGAAGTCAGGCCTTGAGGGGGCGTTTGGGGCTGAATTGCATCCAACCCAAACTCATATGTTAAAGTCCTAACCTCAATACCTCCGAATGTGACTCTATTTGGAGGTAGAGTCTTTGAAGAAGTGAATAAATGAGAGTCACTAGTGTGAGTCCTAATTCAATCTGACTGCGTCCTTATCGAAAGAGGAGATGAGGACACAGACATTCACAGAGGGTGGGCCACGTGAGGACACGGAGAAGATACCATCTGCAAGCTGAGGAGAGAAGCCTCCTGGGGCACCAACCCTGCCAATGCCTTGGTCTCGAACTTCCAGCCTCCAGAACTGTTAGAAAATAAATGTCTGTCCTTTTAAGCCAGCCAGTCTGTGGTATCTTGTTATGGAAGCCCTAATACATTAATACAAGGAACGAGGCAGTCAGAAGTGGCATTTGACTTCAAGTAGAAGTCTTACAAATACTGTAGGCTCCAAGCCCAGGGTGCAGGTTGGAGGCTGCGTGCCCTCGGGAAGTGCTAAAGAAATGCCTGGTCATTACTGATCGGTCCACACATGGGGCCGTGGGTGCAGAAACCGCCGTTGTTTTTAGCAACACCGTCCTGTGCCTCGGAAACAACGCTGTCATCGCCAGCTACAGCTCTGCCTCTCTTCACATGTTAACTTTGTAAATAAAGAAAGGTGACTTTGATAGTGATTGCCTATAAGGACTTTCTTTTGAACAGGAGAAATCTCAGTGGCAGAGATGGCTGGTTTCCACCCCCACATCCACCGCCACCTTCCCTTCCTTCTTAGCAACAGAACTGCAGTTTTATCTGGAGTAGTTAACGTGCCCAGCTCAAAGACCACCTTTCCCAGCCTCTTGTTCCTTTCAGCCCTAGTATGATGTTTTGCTAAACAGACCTCCACGGCAACGTGCTTTGGGGCTTCTGGGAAGCCTTCGTCAAGGGGAGGTGGCAGTTCTCTGCGGTCCCCCTGCTGCTTTCTTTCTGTTGCCTGGAATATGTATGTCATGGCTGGTGTTCCAGCAGCCATATTGTTCCATGAGTTGCCTCTGAGAAGGGAAGCCGCATGTGGCAGAACACAAAACCAGAAGCAGCCTGGGAGTCTGGTGGCTTCCACACCTGCACCAGAACACCTGCTTTCACACTTGTTTCACATATGAGAATGAAACCTTTCTGTGTTTAAGCCACTACAGCAAGGGCTTTGCTACGTGCAGCTAACATAATCCTAGCATTTTCTGAGGTTCAAGATGAATGTAAGCATCTTAGTCTGAAGAGGTTAAAAAAAGTACCTGAGTGTACATTTGGTGACTAGAAATGCCTCCCTCTTTTCTGGCCCTGAAGAGGTGTGAGAATCTCTGGGTTGCATGAGTCTGGTGCACTGAGATACAGGGGGATGTCCTTCGTGTTCCCAGATGTACGGCTCTGCTTTCTCTTGGCCCATGAAGGAAGAGGGAGCCCGGGAGGCATGCCTCTGCCGGCCGCTCTGAGGCCCTGCATTTGCCACTCGGAGAAAGTGCTTTAAAACCCAGACAGCCGCATGGCATTAGAAAGAGCCAAGAGGGCTGCAATTGGCAAAGACAATGGGTAGCTTTCCCTTTCTTTTCACTTACGTTTTCTTTTCTTGGCTTTAGCTTGATCTTAATCCATGGTAACATTTCCATGTGTTTTCTCCGTAAAAGGAGTGACTTGGAGTTTTGCAGATTGGAAAAGTAAGTAGGGTGAAGAAAGGGTGAGAACTGAGTCAGCCCAGACCCTGTGGTCTAGGATCCAGGCCCTCAGCATGGACTGCCCGTCCCCCAGGCAGGTACAAGCTTGGGGGGTGGGGGACTGGGTGGGTGGAAGAGACCCTGATGGCCACAGTGCCTGGTGGTCACAGTGCAGAGACTCACCGCAGGCAACAATGGGGGAACCTGGCCCAGATACAAATGGGATCCGTGGCCACAAACAAGGGCAGAGCCCAGTGAGGAGCTGGCGGGGGAGTCTGGAGATAGCGTTGCTGGCTGATCGAAGGTGTTTGTGGTTGAACCAGGTGGCCTATTTCAAAATAGCAACCTGACCAGGCACAACTAGTCTCTCCTTCCCTCCTTACAGATGTTGTGAGATCTAGAGGTGGGGCCGATCCAGTGACTTTGAAAGGCTCCTCTGGTCCATGCCCCAAGGGCAGGAGTTTAAGAGGTGGTTCTGGGAGGCAGTCCTTGGTCTCAGTCTTGCCTTTGGGGGTCCCTGCACTGGCTGAGCCTTAACACTGCAGGGGAAGGCTGACTCTTTCTCCAGCCATCCTGGAATTTCCCTTCATATGCAGCCCATAACAAGCTGGACCCCACAACTCTCTCGAGTGCTGACGCACGTGGGAGATGCCGTGCCATCCTCAGAGCAGCTCAGACAGAGGAGCCTGCCTTTGAGGGAAGTGGGTGCAAGTTCACCTCTTCCAAATCTCTTCTCCCCTCCTGGTTTTTTCTTTTCCCCCAAGACAGAGTTTGCTCTGTTGCCCAAGCTGGAGTGCAATGGCACGATCTCAGTTCACTGCAACCTCCACCTCCCGGGCTCAAGCAACTCTCCTGCCTCAGCCTCCTGAGTAGCTGGGATTATAGGCACCTGCTACCACACTCAGCTGATTTTTTGCATTTTTAGTAGAGACGGGGTTTCACCATGTTGGCCAGGCTGGTCTTGAACTCCTGACCTCAGGTGATTCACCTGCCTCAGCCTCCCAAAGTGCTAGGATTACAGATGTGAGCCACTGCGCCTGGCCTGCTCCTGTGTTTTTACCTGCACTGCTCTAGACTTGACCTTTGACTGAAAACTCGTGTTGAAACATAAGAGTTCCATGAATAATTAGATATCACTGGTTGCAGAGGTTTTTTTTGTGTTTTTTTTTTTGAGACGGAGTTTTCCCTCTTGTTGCCCAGGCTGGAGTGCTGTGGTGCAATCTCGGCTCACTGGAACCTCCACCTTCCAGGTTCAAGTGATTCTCCTGCTTCAGCCTCCCGAGTAGCTGGGATTACAGGCATGTGCCACCACGCCCGGCTAGTCTTTGTATTTTTAGTAGAGACAGGGTTTCACCATGTTGGCCGGGATGGTCTCGAACTCCTGACCTCAGGTAATCTTCCCGCCTTAGCCTCCCAAAGTGCTGGGATTACAGGCGTGAGCCACTGTGCCCGGCTAGGTTGTGGAGTTTTAAAATTTTTTTAAATTATATGCCCAGGCTATCACTGGTCCACTTAGCATTCTCTTGAACAAGGATGAAGACCCAGAAGCCCCTCCGCCCTGCAGAAGGCCGCCCCTGGCCCAAGTTCTGTCTCATCTTGGCTTTAGATCAGGGTTCCCTGGGAGCTTTCCAAAAGCCTGGTGCCAGGCTGCACCCCAGACCACTCGAGTCCCGTCTCCTGGGGAGGGTGTGGGTGTCCTTGCCATCCCAGCATATGCCGGGGCTGAGGGTTGTTGCCAGATGTTGACACAGGGCACATCCAGGGTGGGTGGGTGCTGGAGCAAGGCTGTCAGCTCAGGAAGTCTGACCTTTCAAGGGGCCCAGCCTTGCTGAAGGCAAATGAACTTCAGCCTCTGAAACTTGAGTTGCTGTGGGCCTGGGCTGCAGTTAGAGACCTGGGCAAGGACAGGTCTTCACTGATTAGCAGCCTTGGGCACATCCCTGCTCTGAGCTGTGGGGCCTCCTGTGCGCCCAGGGATGACAGCAGCCCCTTGCAGGCTCACTGAGAAGGTGGGAGGCGAGCACAGTGGGGGCCTTGCGCAGTGCTGGACCTACGCTGCCCGGAGGCTCTTCCGTATGCACAGTACGCACACTCAGACCTGGGCGCTCGCTGGGCTGGCCTCTTCCTTTATCTGCTGGTCTTCTAACACACTTTCCCAGCTCCTTGAAGTATGTTTCTCTCTTTCTTCTTCAAGAGGCTTTCGGCAGGGCACAGTGGCTCCTGCCTGTAATCCCAGCACTTTGGGAGGCCGAGGCAGGTGGATCACCTGAGGTCAGGAGTTCAAGACCAGCCTGGCCAACATGGTGAAACCCCGTCTCTACTAAAAATACAAAGATTAGTCAGGCATGGTGGCAGACACCTGTAATCCCGGCTATTCCAGAGACTGAGGGAGGAGAATGGCTTGAACTCGGGAGGTGGAGTTTGCAGTGAGCCAAGATTGCACCACTGCACTCTGGCCTGGGCGACAGAGCAAGACTCCATCTCAAAAAATCAATCAATAAATAAATTAATTAAAAAAAGACTTTCACTATTTTCTCTGTCCAGTTCCTTTGGGAACTGTCTGCCTGTCAGCGGAGGCCTGTGCCTTCCCCCTGCACTGGTTTGCTCCTACTGGAGGCCAGTAGCTGCCCGTGGCTTTTTCCCTTCTCCGCTTTCTTCCCTTCCACTGACATTTCACATTTCCTCAGCTTCGCCTTTCTGCTTTCGTTTGGGCATTCCCCCCATTCTGTGCTCTGTCCAGGTGAAGTTGTGGGTTAATTATCATAATAACCCTCTGTTTTGTCACTATTTCCTCTCAGGGTGTTCTCTAATCAGCAGAACTGTCTTCCTTTGGTTCTGAACGCCGGGCTAATTTGACCATGGTTTTCTGAGTGGTTTGGTCTGTGGGCGCTGAAATACCTTCTCTGTGGCCGTGAAAACTCCTCTTGCCTGGCCGGGTCAGTTCACTGAGTACCCTGCCCACGGTTCCCCTCTTGTCCTCCTAACCCCAGGGGTCCTCTGGCGGCCCAGGCAGACAAGTCAGTGTTGTGTGTGCTGGTGTGTGCATGTATGTGTGATGTGTGTGCATGTGCATGTGTCATGCTCTGTAATTTACATGCAGCGAGTTGCTTCTCCCCCTTCTGCTGGTCGCAGTTTCCTTCATTCCCTTGGGTCTGATGTCGTACAGTTGCTTGGTAGAATTCCCCACTCATTTCCCAGCGAGACAGCAGAAGAAGTAATCAGTTGATCTCCATGGGATTTGGTCTGAGTGAAGAAAGCACAGTGAGAATTTTAGGTGACCGTGTGGGGAAAGGTTTTGGTCCAAGAATTTTATAATGACAGCGTTTGGGTGTGTACATTGTGCCCAGCAAGGTAAAACATGATGTTTTGATGAGGGGTTCTGAAAACTGATTCTTGGATATATGACACTAGCATTCACGAATTGCAGGATCCCATGATATGGTGACAGCAGGGCCTTACCCTCTTGGTTTAAGTGAAACACAGCGTAATTGTCCATTTTCACATTACTGATAAAAACATACCTGAGACTGAGCAATTCACAAAAGAAAGAGGTTTCATTAGATTGACAGTTCCAAATGGCTGAGGAGTCCTCACAATCATGGAGGAAGGCAAGGAGGAGCAAGTCACATCGTACATGACTGGTGGGCAAGCAAAGAGAGCTTCTGCAGAGAAACTCCCGTCTTTAAAATCATCAGGCCAGGTGTGGTGGCTCATGCCTGTAATTCTAGCATGTTGGGAGGCTGAGGTGGGTGGAATGCCTGAGCTCAGGAGTTCAAGAACAGCTTGGACAACATGGCAAAATCCCGTCTCTACTAAAAATACAAAAACTTATCTGGGCATGGTGACACACACCTGCAGTCCCAACTACTGGAGAGGCCGAGCACAAGAATTGCTTGAACCCGGGAGGCGGAGGTTACAGTGAGCTGAGATCGCACCACTTCACTCCAGCCTGGGCGACAGAGTGAGACTCTGTCTCAAAATAAATAAAATAAAATAAAATAACAATCAGATCTCATGAGACTCATTCACTGCCAGGAGAACAGCACAGGAAAGACCCACCTCTGTGATTCAGTCATCTCCCACTGGGATTCTCCTACAACATGTGGGAATTATGGGAGCTACAAGATGAGATTTGGATGGGGACACAGAGCCAGACCATATCCCATAGTCATGGGGCTGTGGAAGCCCCAGGCGGCTGCTCTCATCCCACCAGGGCTGCCGGACACCCTCCCCAGGATTTGAATTGATGCACAGCACAGTCAGGGGCAGGACCTGGGCCCAGCTTCCCCACTTTTGAGGCTGTGCATGTCCTTAGATGGTACGTGAAGCAAGGCACCCAGAAGACGTGCTGCCACGGCCGCCCCCGCCAGTTGTCACTTAATCTCCTGAAGAGTCAGTCACAAATGCCCTGTTGCAACGGCTCTTCCCAGCAGAAAGGAGAAGAAAGAGGCCCGAGTCCCTGGGAGCTGATCAAAGGTCTGAGCTGTGCCGGCAGTGACCATTACACAGCTGAGCAAGTGCATGGCAGGAATATAAACAGACTCCACCCTTCAGCATCGAGGTTGGCCAGGAACACGCCTGGGCAGCCAGCTTCGTCTTCCTGAGCTGATGTTAAACTCCGTCCATCACTTTCATTCTTTGCATGAATCTTGTCGTTCCATTTGGAGTCATGCACTCTCTGGGTCTCAGCGAATGGAAACGGGCCTGAAGGCCTGTCAGATGCACTTAGGAATCTAAAGTCCTTGTTAAACGAAAAGTCATTCCTTTCGCCATGGCGTTAGAAGGATGGCGATGACGATGACCCTGCAGGTAGAGATGGCCTTCCAGAGCGTGTTTTCCCAATCCTGCCTATACCCAAGCTGGTGAACCCCGGCTGCCTGCCGGCTGAATGATGGGGCCACTCTCAATTCCGCCCAGCTCCCGGCTTGCTGTTCTTTTCCTTCCCACTGGCCTACAGCTCTCCCTTCCTTGGGTCCCCCGGCCCCTGTGCCCTCAGCCCCACAATCCTGGAGCTGCATTCAAGCCCCTCACTGCCTTCTACACTGTGTCACCTTGAGAATAAGTACATGAACCACTTTTCATTCTGTGGTAGACTGAACAATGGCCCTTCAAGATGTCTGCATCCAAATCCCCAGATATGTGACTCTACAAGGCAAAGGCACTCGGGAGATGTGACTGAATAAAGAGTCTTGAGCTGGAGAGATTTTCCTGGATATCCAGGTGGGCCCCAGGTGTCATCACAAGGGTCCATGCAGGGAAAGAGGGGAGGGCAGGAGGATCAATGAAGGAAGCGGAGGTCAGAACTGGAGGGGAAGTTTAAAGAGGCTGCCCTCTGGCCTTGAAGACAGAGGAGGGGCCACGAGCCAGGGGATGCAGGCAGCATCTAGGACCTGAAAAGGTACGAAATGGATTTCTCCTGAAACAAAAGGAACACGGTGCTGCTGACACCTTGACCTTAGGCTTCTGTCAGAAACTGTAGGGTAATGTGTTACTCTGCCTGAGCTGCTGTAACAAAACACCATACACCAGGCAGTTTATAAACGACAGCTGTTTCTTTCTCACAGTTCTGGAGGCTGGGAAGTCCAAGGTCAAGGCAGATGTAGTGCCTGGTGAGGGCCACTTCCTGGTTTATAGCTGGCATCCTTCTCCCTGTGTCCTCACCTGGTGGAAGGGGTGAAAGGTCTCTTTCTAGGGTCCCTTTCATAAGGGCATTAATCCCACTCATGAGAGCCCCATCCCCATGATCTAATCACCTCCCAAAGGCTCCGCCTCCTCATACCGCACCTTGGGGGTTAAGATTTCAACATTGAATTTGGGTGGGACACATGCAGTCTGTAGCAGGTAATAAGCATGTGTAGCTCTAAGCCCCTGAGCTTGTGTGCTGTTACAGCATTGATGGGAAACTGACACGTGGGTTTTACTCTTGGCAACAGCAGGGAAACAGGCAAGGTTTCACAAGAAAGGGAGCCATAAGAGATCCCAAAAGTCGCCAGTTTTGGAGGACACTGGCCTTCCCCCAGTGTCATCAGGCCCAGGTCTGTTTTCCATGGTTCTTCCCTGACTCTCTGGTTGAAGCTTATCCAGGGAGTTTCTCAATTCTTGTGGAGGGGTCATCTTGCCCAACCCTGGCCAGTTTGGAGCTTGGGCTGGGTGCCCTGGGCTGGCTGCAGGGCGGCCGCTGGGGGAGGCCTGGTCAATAGTTCTGAGGGAGCTCCAGCCTCTCCTCACCTGTCATGAGCATGCCTGCCCTTCCCCATCCTGAAATGCTGATGCTCACGCTTTCTTCCTTCCACTATTCCAGAGTCTGCTGGGAAGGAGGGCGAATGTGGTGTCCCCCCACCCCACCCCGGTCAGGCGGCCCTGCTTATCTCTGCAAGTTGTCTCTGGGTGCCTCACAGGACCTCGTGACTCCAGGCCCTGGAGATTGGCCTGGCCCTTGGAACTTCTCCGGCAGCCGTGGGGCCTCACTCCCAGGTTTCAGCCTGCCCCACTGTTTCCTGGGGCTCTGGAGCTGAGAGGGCCCCTCCCTCCGTGGGGCTCAGTTTGCACGGAGCCTGTTCAGCAGCTGGAAGAGGAGGCAGTGCTTCCTCACGGAGGCTCTCTGCCTCACGTACTTTGCCATCTATGTTCTGAGCTGATGTCTTGACAAAGAGTCCCTTCCGGGCTGTGGGTGACGGAACAGAGGCCAAGCTCCCTGTGTCGGGTGGCCTCAAGCCCCTTCTGTCACCCCCAGCAGGCTTCTGTCCCTTTTGCTTCCAAGTCCCTGTTTCCCACTTGATGATAGCTTTGAGCTCTCCACTCCTTTGAAACCCAGACCCTCACGATTTCAGAGGGAGCCCTCTGAGCTCAGAGGACCAGCTGCAGCCACCTCCTCAAATTCCTTTTGACTCATTCTTGCATCGTCACTAGATGCGTGGCTGGGCCCTTGCCGGGTAGCAGGGGCTGGAGATTCTGTGGTTATTCTGGCCCTGCAGGGGTTTACAGTGTCATGGAGACAGATGACTACCAAATACAGAACTATACAGGCATCTAATTCTGTTGTGATGAGAAAGTCCTGGCAGTGCGGTGGGGCCCATATGGCTTCACGGCCAGTGAGGCCATCCATGAGTGTGATGTTTAGGCTGAGAGTGGACACTTGAGCAGCAGGGAAAGGACTGTGTCTGTATGTGTGCAGACGTGTGTGTGTGTTTCCTTACCATAGGGAAGGACACCACATTCCAGGTACATTTGAAAGGCCGTCCAACTACTCGTTCACTTATCTGCCTGGGAACTGCTCATGGAACACCGCAATGCCAGGCCCTGGGCTGGGGCATGAACCACAGCGGACACCAGCGAGTGGTCACTCCGTTCTCTCTGGAGTGAAGGAAGGTAGCAGTTTGGGCAAGAGTGATGGCCAGAAGAGCAGGGAGGCTGCATGGAGAAAGAACGGAGAATGGTCAGAAGGTCCTGGGTGCCCCAGGGCCAGAGGTAGATGGAAAGTTCAGGAAGAGGTGCAGGGTGGGCCTCCAGTCTCCGTCATGAGCAACTAGGAGGCCTTGGGGTCCCCTGAAGGAGAAAGGCAGGTGCAGAGAAGAAGTGAGTTGTGGTGGCGAGGGTCTGTGAGCTCCTATTCTCACTTTGCCTGGGGCGAGTGACGGTGGGGAAGCCGGGAGTGCAGTGGAGAGAAGGGGGGCCTCGGAGAACCCCATGTAACTGATGCGCCTGTTCTTTGGCTCTGATGAGACTGTTCTGTGGCTCTGATGTGACTGTTCTGCAGCTCTGATGCGACTGTTCTGTGATGTGACTGTTCTGCGGCCCTGATGCAACTGTTCTGTGGCTCTGATGTGACTGTTCTGTGGCTCTGATGTGACTGTTCTGCTCTCTAATGTGACAGTTCTGTGATGTGACTGTTCTGTGGCCCTGATGCAACTGTTCTGTGGCTCTGATGTGGCTGTTCTGTGATGTGACTGTTCTGTGGCTCTGATGTGACTGTTCTGCAGTCCTGATGTGACTGTTTGTTTTGTGGCTCTGATGTGACTGTTTTGTGGCTCTGATGGGACTGTTTTGTGGCTCTGATGGGACTCTTTCATGACTCCGATGTGGCTGTTCTGCAGCACCCACATTCTTCAGAGCCACATTCAGATAGACGCTCTGCTGTGTGCAGGGGATGAAACCAGCTGTCATTCATCCTGCTGGAGGCCAGGGTGTCCACCACACCCCCCAGGGATGCCCCCTGATGGTCTTTCCTGAAGATGTTCTCTCTCCGGCCCTGTTCACAGGGAGGCTGGAGGACCGCAGGATAAGGTCCCAGGAGTGACCCCCAGCCGAGGAGGATGAGTGTTGTTGGATAAATGTCCCAGCTCCCTCCTCTCTCCATGGGGCAGCTCTGGGCACGTTCTGCTCAGACCTCAGTGCAGTCCTAGTGAGTGGGATGAACCGAAGTTCCCCTCTAGCTGGGACCCTCTCTCTAGGATACCTGTCCTCCCACCTTCACTGTGCTTCCTGGGATCACCCCCAAAATCAACTGCTTGCTCCCAAATCTTTGTCTTAGGGTTTTCAAGGGAGGGAAGTGAGGCAAAGACACCCATGAAAGTTCTTATGTACTACAATCAGCTCTGTCAGTTTAATGGAAAAGTTGGTAACAGTGCATTATTATTATTATTTTGAGACAGGGTCCTGCTCTGTCACCCAGGCTGGAGTGCCCTGGCACAGTCTCAGCTCATTGCAACCTCGACCTCCCGGGCCCAAGCAATCCTCCCACCTCAGCCTCCCAAGTAGCTGGGACTATAGGCACACGCCGCTACACCTGGCTAATTTTTTGTACAGATGAGATTTTGCCATGTTGCCCAGGCTGTTCTTGAACTCCTGAGCTCAAGGGATCCCCATCCACCTTGGCTCTCCAAAGTGCTAGGATTACAGGTGTGAACCACCCCACCCATCTGCATAATTTTTTAAAATGAGAAAATATCTTAGGAATAACGCTCAGTGAAACATTTTATTGAGTCATAAAGAGTCCAATTTACTTATTTGAAGCTAGGTTTTTCTGACATTTAAAAACTTGTGTCTCAGTCAATTTGCCCTGTAAAATCAACACGTGGCTGCACACTGCCCGTCCCACCCCAATTAGGTATGAGGAGGAGGAGGGGAGGGATCCCGTAGGCATGGATTTGGGGCGGGGTGACCTTCCTCTCACGTTTTAAATCACACCTGGAGGCATCTTCGAGGTCAGCTACGATCCCACGCCCGCCCCCACTGCACACGCCTCTTCCCTCCAGGCCATCCCGCCAGTCTCTCCTGCAGGGTGAGATCTGAAATGCACAGAAATACTGCAGATGGCAGAAAGCAGGTGTCTAAAGCATCCTGTGCTCTTGAGCCTACGGCGGCTGCAGGGTTTTAAATTGATAACGAGGGTGAATTCAGAAGGCAGATGCTTTGCTGTGGCCCTACCCAGAGCTAAGCACAGGCGGAGCCTCCGCTCACAGCCTCCCTTCCTTGTAAGGCTCCAGGCCTGTGACGTAATTACTGCCCAAAGCAGAATCAAGCCCAGGTTGTCCAAGATGATGTCATTAATTATATTTCACCTGTGACAGTTACTAGCTGGTCCATACTTGTCGGGCCGGCTCTGGTGGACGGCAGGTCAGTCTCTGTTGGCCCCTTGGTGCTCATCTGTGCTGCCTGAGGATGTGGCAGAAGCCCATCCCACTGTGGGGGCCCAGGTGGGATGCTTGGGGGAGGCAGCAGGACTCCGAGGACCACAGATTTCTAAAAGCACAGTATTTTGGAGCATCTGTTTACCCTTTTGTTACGGAACGGTCGTCCCATCCCCTGCTCCTCCCACAGATCCCTCCCCTCCGTGCTTGGAACTTGCGTGGTTTAAGAAGTCAGAGCAGGAAGGCTGTGATAATCACACACTGGTAACCGTGATGCCCAAGGGTCGGTGGTCTCTGCCTGAAGGTGGGGGAGGGGGATGTGGGAGCCCCAGGACGCCCACCAACACTGACAGGCACAGCCAGCACAGGGAATTGCAACCTCCCAGCAATGGGCGGGTGGCACGGGATCTACTTTAATACCATGAGCGGTGTTTCCAATGACAGGAACAGTGACAATGACGACTAAAGCAGGCTCCGTCTTACCAAGCGTTTCACATCCATAGTTTCCTTTGATCCTGATGATAGCTTGTGAGCAAGGTTTTCTTAGCCTCATTTCACCCAGGAGGAAGCTGGGGCTCAGAGAACCTGAGTGTAGCCCACCAGCTAGTAAAGGATGATGCCGGGGCCAGTGGGAACTTCTGAGCCTCATGGCTGGGCTCTGGCTGGGACTGGTGACAACGGCTCTTCTCTGGACAATTGTGGGTGCACAGGAAGGTGGCCACATAGACCTGGCTGCAGCAGCTCCGTCTGTGAGTTCCGGTCCAGTCCCTAAGAGCTAAGGGCATCACTTGTCAGACGACTGACCGAGAGCCACATGTAACCTTGGGCCTCCACTGGTGTCCCTTTAGAAGCTGGACGATCTCCCCACGTCTCACTCTTTTTGGCCTGGCGCTTCCCGCCCACCTCATGTATCCTGTTCCA
This sequence comes from Ateles fusciceps, assembly GCA_036589455.1. NCBI lineage: Eukaryota > Metazoa > Chordata > Mammalia > Primates > Atelidae > Ateles > Ateles fusciceps. The sequence goes on from JAZHEH010000196.1 coordinate 4,616,267, forward strand.
TGCTCCTTGCCACCCACTTGCCTCAGCTCGGCTTCTTCTGGGTTCCCCATTCCAGGCTCGGGCACCTCCCTGCAGCCCCATGCCCCTGCATCCCGTTGGCTGTGGCTCTGAGCAGCCAGAAGGGGCTTCTTTGGGAGCTGGTGGTCTCTGGCATTGGAGGTAATCCTGCAGAAGCTGGACCCCCAGCTTCTATCACCGTCTGGATTCAACGAAGCTGTTTATATCTTCAGCTGGGCAGCCACAGCATGGGTTCGGTTGAAGGGAGAAGAAAGGAATTGATTTTGAAAGTTGATAATGTATTGCATTAAATATGTAGAATTTTCTTATTTTCCTCTTTCTAACTTTACGAGGATCTCCTTGGTCACATCTCCTGGATTTTGTTTTATTTTATTTTATTTTTGAGACAGAGTCTTGCTCTGTTGCCCAGGCCGGAGTGCAGTGGTGCGATCTTGACTCACTGCAACCTTGGCCTCCTGAGTCTAGCGATTCTCGTGCCTCAGTCTCCTGAGTAGCTGGGATTACAGGCACCTACCTCCACGCCCGGCTAATTTTTTGTATTTTTAGTAGAGATGGGGTTCACCATGTTGGCCAGGATAGTCTCAAACTTCTGATCTCAAGTGATCCACCTGCCTCAGCTTCCCAAAGTGCAGGGATGACAGGCAGGAGCCATGTCCTGGACTTGACCATGAACATGAAGACCAACCTTCCTCTGGTCCAGGTGCAGGCTTTCACCTGTCCTCACGGGCCATCTCCCGTGCCTCAGCCCCGCCCGACCTGCTCCTCTGGTTCTGTTCAGTCCTGTCTGGGCCTCTGTCAGCCAGTGGCCACCGGAGGAGGTGAAGGCTGAGCCACACAAACTCCCTCCTCCCCATCATCCCTGTGGCTCTCAGGAGGCCTGCTTTAGGGTTTGAGGGTGTGGAGGTCTCCCTGGGGGCTGGCTGGGATGAGCCCCGGGAGTTGGCTGGGGTTGGGGTGAAGGATGTACCCTCTAGAAGCAGACCTCAATCCTGACCATGCCCTCTTCCAGGCCCCTGAACGGCTGGGTAGGACACATGCCAGCTCCTTCAGCTCCTCCCGCCTCTCCTCTCCTGAGGGAGATGGCGCCTAAGGGATGTTGGGTGGGGGTGGGTGGAGCATTAGAACAAATGTTCCCTTCAGACTCTCAAGAGCCATGAATCCCATGTTTTTAGTTTTTAGTTTTTTTTTTTTTTTTTTTTTTAGGCAGAGTCTTGCTGTGTCACCCAGGCTGGAGTGCAGTGGTGCGATTTCAACTCACTGCAACCTCCGCCTCCTGGGTTCAAGCAATTCCTGCCTCAGACTCCCAAGTAGCTGGGATTACAGGTGCCTGCCACACCCAGCTAATTTTTTGTATTATTATTATTATTTTTATTAGAGACAGGGTTTCACTATGTTGGCCAGGCTGGTCTGGAACTTCTGATCTCAGGTGATCTGCCTGCCTCTGCCTCCCAAAGTGCTGGGATTACAGGCTTGAGCCGCCGCGCCCGGTGAGATCCCCTTCTACTGCCCTTCCCCTCCCGGCTCACCAGATGCTCATCCTGGGAAAGCCCCCTTCCCTTCCTGTCCTACTTAGAACAGTTACATTCTGATGGTTCCTTGCAGTTGGCTGCATATCCCGGTGTCTGTCAGGGCACAGAATGCGGCTGAGGCACCTGGAGCCTGAAAAGGTGGAAGGACAGAGAATTCAAAATTGGCTTCGCATTGAGTTGAAAATGGAATTCACACGCATCCAGTTCTTGTTCAGTGTTGGAAATAGTGGTAGAGAGTGCACTGGAGGTACAATAACGAGGTGTGTTTGGATGTCACCCCTCCACTCCGTCCCAGTGGTTTTGCACATCTAACTCTATCTGACTTAGGCTCATGTGACCCCTATTCCCCTCCCCAGACACCCCCCAAGGGGGAGGCATGTGTGGGCGAGGGGGAGGTTGAGGGGGGTGCAGGCTGCTTAAGAGCGACATGGAGGGCCAGGGCCGCATAAGCTCATTTGGAAGCAGATGGGGACAGTTACCTCTAACAGCTTTATGACCAATGACACCATAACCACTGGTGTCCTTGGGGAGTGGAAATCCCTTTCCCCGAGGGAGTGGGGCAGCTGCTAGGCGAGCTAGCTACACGGTGTGGGTAGATTAGAGGCGCTTGTGTTCCATATTGAGCTTAATCATAGTTAGTTTTATTTCCCATCCCTGCTTGGGTTAGTTTGTTAATTGTGCCCCTACAAAGGAATGCTGAGGCTGGATAACCTATATATACATATATACTATATGTATGTATGTATGTGCATGTATACATGTATGGTTTATTTGGTTCATGATTCCAGTTGGCTGGAAAAGCCCATGGTTGGGCATCTGCATCTGGGGAAGGCCTCAGGCTGCTTCCACTCATGGGGGAGGGCAAAGCGGAGCTGGGTGTGCAGAGACCACAGGGCGAGGAGGACCCAGCAGGACGGAGGGGAAGTGCCAGGTCCTTTCCAGCAATCAGCTTTCTTGGGAACTAATAGAGTAAGAACCCACTCACCCTCAGGGAGGGTCGATAGTCCGTTCAGGAGGGATCTCCCCCTCCTTACCCAAACGCTTCCCATTAGGCTCCACCTCCAACACTGAGACCACATTTTTTTTTCTCAAATTTCTTTTTCCACTGCAGCCTCAACCTCCCAGGCTCAGGTGATCCTCCCTGAGGCTCAGCCTCCCTAGTAGCTGGAACTACAGGTGCGTGCCACCATGCCTGGCTAATTTCTGTATTTTTTTTTTTTTTGCAGAGAGGGGGTCTTGCTATGCTGTCCAGGCTGGTCTTGAACTCCTGGGCTCAAGCGATCCACTCACCTTGGCCCCTGCAAAGTTCTGGGATTACAGGCGTGAACCACCGTGCCCGGGCTGGAAGACCAAATTTCAACATGAGGCTTGGAAGGGACAAATATGCAAACCATAGCCCTTGTTCCTTAAAGGATCTGGACTTGGCAGGTGACCTGGCAGGTGACTTTAGGTCACTATGAGAGTCCTTTTACTTTTACACAGCTACAACCTCCATGTCCACCTCTGCTTAAACCACACGGAGGCCAGCTGCCCAGCAAGTTTGAGAGCAGCACTTTATGAGTTTTCCGCTGACATTCCCCCAAAGCTCAGTGCAGAGAGCCAAGCTAGGTATTCACACCTCTGCCCGGGACAAGATGGCTTGCTCAGGAAGAAACCTGCTTCCCCAGCTGCAGCATTGTTGCAGGGCAAGGAGCAGCATCCACCACTCTTGTCCCTTCTCTGTGTCCCTAAATGCAAAGGCAAAAGATGGGATATTTCAACACACTCAAGTCAAGCAGAGGGTGGGAGAATCATAGTCTTTAAAATTTGTTTTCAAAACAATAAGGCAAGATTTAGACCTTGGTAACTGACTATCCCATGTTTATTTGAAGTACCATGGAATCTTTAACGGCAGTATTTATTCAAAACCTGTCTCAGTGAGAAAAAATATTTGGTTTCCCAGAGGCTGTGCTGGGGGAGGAAGAATTCCGGGAAGCCACAATTGCGCTTAAGCATCTCCCGTGCAAACAGCTGGGGGAGCCATCGGTTTCCATGTCTGTCGGGTAATTGGATGACATCATTGAGCTAAATCTGGGGTGACTGCACCAGGGTGCTTTCTGCTTCGAGGGAGAGATTCTCGCCATTTCTTAGCTATAGGAAAGATACCCATTGCGTATCTGAGAATTTAGAGAGCACGTGATGCACCCCACCAAGCTAGACTATTAGGCCTTGGGAAATTTATTTTGGCTAAATGGGATTTATTTTAAGATTCTGAAGTCATTACCACTGCACTTTATTTTCTGAGTAACATGCCTGTCTTGTAGACTTTCGGGAGGAAATGCTTCACTCCAGCTTTATTTAGGTCATTACCACAAGGCCGAGGCAAAGGCCACGTGTGAGGTCACTGACTGGCTGCTGCCAGGGGCAGGTTTATGAGACGCAGTGGATGCCTTCCCGGCAGCAGCCCCCAAACACTGCTGGCTGATGCACGTGCCCGGCACCCGCACGATGACGGTTTTTAGCCTGCAAGGTGCTGGGCTGTTAGGTGGTGGAGGTTAAGGGAACAGGAGCTGCACAAACACACAGGTAGATAGGGGCTGGTTTCCCGGGGGGGCTTCAGGAAAACATTCTAATGTTTCTTTCTTCCCCCAGTAACAGTAAGCAGGCAGCTCTGACCACCTGCCGGGGCATCAAACTGACCTCTTCTACGACAGCATGTTAGCTGTTTGTCACCGGTCAGGGACAGACGGAGTGGACGGTGGTAGGAATCTATGTCGGGAATCTGTGTCTGACCTTCCTCTATTGCTTCCTGGGCTTAACAGCTTTGATTAAAACATTTGTCTCCTGGCTGGGCGCAGTAGCTCTTGCCTGTAATCCCAACAGTTTGGGAGACTGAGGCAGGAGGATTGCTTGAGCCCAGGAGTTTGAGATCAGCCTGGGCAACAAGGTAGAGCTCCCATGTCTACAAAAATAAAAATAAGTTACCCAGGTGTGGTGGCTTACAGCTGTAGCCCAGTTCTTTGAGATGGGAGGATCACTCGAGCCCAGAAGGTTGAGGCTGCAATGAGCTATGATCACACAACTGCACTTCAGCCTGGGCAACAGAGAAAGACTCTGTCTCTTAAAAAAAAAAAAAAAGTCTTCTTTCCCATAAAAAGCACATCCTAAACCAATTTTTCCTCAAACATGAATTGGTCAAGAACCACCTGTAGATCTGTAGAGCTGCAGATCCTGACCCAGTGAGTTGGGGCAGGCATAGGAGTCTTGCAAGCTCCCAGGCGACACTGATGCCGCTGGTCTGGGGGTGCACTTTGAGCGGCCAGGACCAGAGCCTCGCTTGGCTCCAGGAGATATCCAGAGCTGGCTTGCTCTTTGCTTCTCCTTAGCATCGTGCTGTGCCCACGCTGGGTTCTGGGGTCTCCGTCATTACTGCAGGTCAACATGTAGCCATGACCTTTCTGGCATCAGAGTGGATGTGCAGTAAGTCCGTATTTGCAGGAACCTAAGGAAAGACCCACTTACTCATCATCTATGAAGGGGTGGGTAGGAGACCATCAGCTCTAGGGAGAGGAGAGAGCCCCGTGTCCCCAGGCCACCTCTACTGAGATTAGGCAGTGTGTTGCCATCGTGATTCATACATTAGCTATTGTGATATATAATTTTAGCCTTAGAAAAAGTTGCAAGAATAGCACAAAGAAATGTTTGTGCCCTTCAACCAATTCATTAATTGTAAGCATTTTGTCTCGTTTGCTTAATGTCTTCTTTCTAGTATAATCTGTATGTATATATCTTTTCTTAGATATACCAGCTCTGCCCATGTACATATCTTTTCATATATGTGTGTGTATATGTGTGCATACATACGTGCATGTAAATATATGTATATATGTGTACACACATGCATATAAGTGTATAAGTAAATATATGCATGCATGTATGTGTCTACATATGTGCATGTAAATATATGTGTGTATGTATGTGTATATGTGTGCATATACATATGTGCGCATGTAAATATACGTGACATGTATATATGTGCATATACATGTGTATATATGTATATATTTGCATATACATGTGTGTATTTAAATATATGTGTATATGTATATGCATATATACATGTGTGTATATGTAAATATATGTGTATGTGTGTATGTGTGCATATACATATGTGTGTATGTAAATATGTATATGCATGTGTGTATATATGTGACTATACATACATATGTATGTAAATATATGTGTGTGTGTGTGTCTGTGTGTATCTATGTACACACACACACACATGTAGATTTTAGGGCAGGACTATTTAAAGAGGTTGGAGATATCAGGTTTCTTCCCCTAAGCGCTTTGGTGCGCGTTGCTAAGAATGTCCATTCTCTGACGTCACTGGTATTGCTATGCCCTACCCTAGACTGCATCACATCACCCTTCAAACATAATGCCCTTTGCAACCACTCTTTTTCCAGTTTAGGGTCTTCTCTTGAATCTGTGTTGCATTTGGCCTTATGATCATGATGACGTTGAGGGGAAAGATTATTTTCATTTTCTTTAGTAAAGAAAGTACAGGGGCCAGGCGTGGTCGCTAACCCCTATAATCTCATCACTTTGGGAGGCCCAGGCGGGTGGATCATGAGGTCAGGAGTTTGAGACCAGCCTGGCCAATATGGTAAAACCCTGTTCGTACTAAAAATAGAAATATTAGCTGGGCATGGTGGCGGGCGCCTATAATCCCAGCTACTCGGGAGACTGAGGCAGGAGAATCGCTTGAACCTGGGAAGGGGGGGGTTGCAGTGAGCCCAGACAGTGCCATCGCCCTCCAGCCTGGGTGACAGGGCGAGACTCTGTCTCAAAAAAACCAAGAAAGTGCAAAACCAGAACCAACAACACCAAAGTCGCTTTTATGGAAAGGCTTGAAATCCACAAATCGTTCCCACCAATCAGCAAACAAAATCCAAAAACCTATCCGCTGGGCGGACCTCCGCACGTGGCTGACCTCTGGGGGAGCAGGTGGGTGCTTTCAGGTTTGCAGTGTATGAAGTGATGCCATCTGGATGCCGGCCTCCTCCGAGTCTGTATGACTGAGAAGGCAGCCCCTGGTTCTTCAGTCTTGACCCCGGTTTCAGAAGCTGCTCTTGGGTTAAAAAGCAGATTTCTGGCCATGCTCTTTGATCGCAAATTTAATTACAAAGTTTGCTCTGACCCCAAAGGAATGAAAACTTACCTGCCAAATGAGAGCTGCAGGTTACTGGATTTTTACTTGATTGGCCTCTCTTTCTGTAACCAAATAATCATTCTTTGTCCTGATGTGATGTCGGTCACCCTCAACCTCAAAGCCCCTTTGTGGGGCGCCTTTATCTCTCTGAGGGCCTGTGTGGTGCAGACAAGGGGAGTGAGAGGTGATGATGTGATCGCTCTTGGCCCTACTCTTAGGCCCCGAGCCAGCAGTGGGATTTAGACTACAGCATCCTGACCTGACTTCCAGGCTCTGCTTCCAGCAGGTGAGTTTCTCCAGCAGGTGGAGGACACATGCAAAATTAGGATACATTTCCAGGCTGGCTTTTATGTTAAAACCCCAACTTAAAAAACCTTTTCCATAAATTACTGGGGGGGCAGGTGGTATTTGGTTATATACGTTCTTTGGTGGTGATTTGTGAGGTTTTGGTGCACCCACTGCCCAAGCAGTATACACTGCACCATATTTGTAGTCTTTTATCCCTCGCCCCTCCCATTCTTCCCCCCAAGTCCCCAGAGTCCATTGGACCATTCTTAAGCTTTTGCATCCTCATAGCTTAGCTCCCACCTATCAGTGAGAACATACGGTGTTTGGTTTTCCATTCCTGAGTTACATCACTTAGAATAATAGTCTCCGATCTCATCCAGGTCACTGCAAATGCTGCTAATTCATTTCTTTTCATGGCTGCCTAGCATTCCATATATATCATAGTTTCTTTATCCACTCATTCATTGATGGGCATTTGGGCTGGTTCCACAACTTTGCAATTGTGAGTTGTGCTGCTATAAACGTGTGTGCAAGTATCTTTTTCAAATAATGACTTCTTTTTCTCTGGGTAGATATCCAGTAGTGGGATTGGTGGATCAAATGAAAGTTCTACCTTCAGGTCTTTAGGGAATCTCCACGCTGTTTTCCATAGTAGCTGTACTAGTTTTACATTCCCACCAGCAGGGTAGAAGTGTTCCCCTGTTCCGCTGCATCCACACCAACATCTACTGTTTTTTGATTATGGCCATCCTTGCAGGAGTAAGGTGGTATCACATTGTGGTTTTGATTTGCATTTCTCTGATTATTAGTGATACTGAGCACTTTTCTCATACATTTATTGGCCATTTGTATATCTTCTTTTGAGAATTGTCTATTCATGTCCTTAGCCCACTTTTTGATGGGATTGTTTTTTCTTACTGATTTGTTCAGGCTTGTTGCGGATTCTGGATGTTAGTCCTTTGTCAGACGTATAGATTGGGAGGATCATCTCCCACTCTGTGGTTGTCTGTTTACTCTGCTGACTGTTCCTTTTGCCTTTCAGAAGCGCTTTAGTTTAATTAGGTCCCAGCTATTTATCTTTGTTTTTATTGCATTTGCTTTTGGGTTCTTGGTCATGAAATTCTCACCTAAGCCAATGTCTAGAAGGGGTTTTCCCAATGTTATCTTCTAGAATTTTTATAGTTTCAGGTTTAAGTCTTTAATCCATCTTGAGTTGACTTTTGTGTAAGGTGAAAGATGAGATCCAGTTTCATTCTCCTACATGTGGCTAGCCAATTGTCCCAGCACCGTTTGTTGAAAAGGGTGTCCTTTCCCCACTTTATATTTTTGTTTGCTTTGTCAAAGATCAGTTAGCTATAAGTATTTGAAAAACCCCAACTTTTAAATGTTTATTACACATTTTACCTAACAGCAAAATGTCCGGAATGCTTTATGAATAAATAGGAGATACTTAAAAATGAACTAAAACTGGCTTGGGCCACACATTAGAATTTTCCACGTGGGGCTTTGGACTGGTCTCACCTTCCTAAATGTGCTTGGATAATGATGATAAAAACAAACGTTTCTGGAACATTTGTTCTTATTTGCAGGAGAGGAGGATGAGGTGCAGGGTGTGTAGGAAACTTGCTCAGGGTGATCCAGCCAGTAAAGGGTGGAACTAGGCTGTTCCAGAAGCTGCCTCCAGAGGTCACATCCCAGAGTTTACCAGCTCAGAGGTCACCATGCTACCCCTTGGTTACGCAGTGGGGAGCTGGAGTATTCCACTGATTGGAGAATCCGTTCCCAGGCAGCCACTGCGTCTATATTTCTGCACAAAGCATCCAGGTCCTCGTTGAGGCAGGGTAGGGAGCAGGAATCAGATGATGTTCGTTGGCAGCCTCATTTTCTACCATGAAGTGAGTGCATTAGCACCCTCTCAAGTCAGGGAGCTGTTTGAAGGATTCATGAGGCCATGCACAGAAAAGCACCGAGCAGGTGGCTTGGATGTTAACAGGTGCCCAGGGAATGACGAAGCAGCAGGTGGGGGAGGAGGTGGGAAGCCCTACGAGCTGTAGATCACTCTCCCTACTGAGGGTTCCCTGCCTTTGACTGGGGGAGCAAAGGCACTTCCCAGGAGCAAAATGTTATCTGACACACTGTATTACAAAAATTTTCTAACGCACAGAAAAATGGAAACGATCGTAAAGCAGACACTCTGGGTTCTACCATGAACACTTGCGGTACTTTACCACGTATCTACCCACCCATTATCTCTCATCCATCAACCCGTGGCGTCCTGTGTTTAATGCATTTCAAAGTAACTTACAGAACTCCATTTGTTTTCCTAAATATTTCACCTGGCATATCATTACTTAGAGCTTCATATGTGTTTACAGTCCTTTTTTTGAGGTAAAATGTAGGTACAGTGTAATGTGCAAATTCTAAGTGTACATTCATTGAGTTCTGACAAATGCATATGCTTCCTTCAAGGCTTAGAACATCCCTAGAACCCTAGAAAGTTCTCTAATGCCCTTTCCAAGCAATACGCCCTTCGCTCTTCAAAAGGAAGCACTGCTGTTAGGTTTTCTTCACCATAGATTTGTTTTGCCTGTTCTAGAACTTTATAGAAAGAGAGTCATGTCATACGTAGTCAGTTCTATCTGGCTTCCTCCATTCAGCGTGTTTTGTGCTATATTTGTGTCATTTGTGATGTGCTGAGAATGCATTTCTTTTTGCTAGTGAGCAGTATTCCATTTTAAGAAGATCTCATCATAATTTGCTTTCACATTCTCTTCTTAATGGGCTGTTTCTAGGTTTTGGCTATTATTCATAAAACTGGTGTGACCAGATATTTTTGTGGACATAAATTTTCCTTTATCTTGAGTAAATATAGGATTGAAATGGTTGGGTCTGGGGTAGGCATATTTTTTGTTTTATGAGACTTCCAGACCCTTTTCCAGATGGCCGCACCAGTCTGTATCCACCAGCAATGACTGTGTGTTCCAGCTGCCCACAGCAGCATATTAAAATCTTTTACAGATGTCAGCCATTCCAGAGCGTAACATCGGTAACCTTCCAGAAAGTTCAGCCTCATCTTCTGCTGTTTCCATCCATCCGAAGTCTGTTAAAATTTATCCAAATCCAAATCAGTAAACCAAGAGCCATTTCTCCAAAAATTGTGTGGAAAATCTAAAATTTCTTCTTACTACCGCTGGCTGCCACATTGGCCCTTCTGCGCCCTTGGACACCAGGAGTTTGGTGACTTGGTTTGTCATCTCTTCCATTGGTTTGTTTTCTTGGAGACAGGGTCTCACTCTGTCACCCAGGCTGGGGTGCAGTGGTGCCATCACAGCTCACTGCAGGCTCAACTTCCTGGGCTAAGCCTCCCGAGTAGCTGGGACTCCAGGTGCAGGCCACCACACTCGGCTAATTTTTTGGATTTTTTTCTACAGACGAGGTTTCGTCATGTTGCCCAGGCTAGTCTCGAACTCCTGAGCTTGAGCAATCCACCTGCCTTGGTCTCCCAAAGTGTTGGGACTATAGGCGTGAGCTACTGCGCCCAACCCTCTTCCATCATTTTAGGGAAGGATCAGGGGTCAGCTGTTCACGTCTAGGTATGAATGAGTTTGTCACTGGATCACCTGTCTTGGGAGGAAGTCTTCTCCTGGGGGATGTAGGAACAAGAACTAACCTACTCAGTGCTTCCTAACAGTCCCACTTTACCTAGTGTGTCAGTTCCTCACAGATGGATAAACTGAGGCCCATAAAGCATCATCGCCTGAGGTTGCTGAGTTGATAAGCAAAGGTCTCAGCCCCTGTGGACTAAGAGCCTGGGCTTCCCCCTGGGACCCAGCAGCCCCCCTGGCAGTTATTGCAATACTTCCTCGGTGTTGGAGGCTTCTACAGAAACTCCTTGCCTCTGTCTCTCACTCAGCCCTTAGAAAACCTCCAAGAGATGGCCACTTCTGCCTGTGGTACAGAGAACACCCAGGCAGAGGACCCTCAGAGGCTCAGACAGAGAACTCGCTGCACTTTCAGTCATCCTGGGCTGGCTCCCTGGCCCTGCTCTCATTCTTTATGGCTTTGGCCCAAAGCCTTCCAGATGGATGGAGTTGTGGACACCGAATCTGGGAATGCCTCAGCCCACCTTGGCTCCCTTCTCCAGCAGGAGTGGGGTGTGATGTTCAGACAGGCCCAGCCTGTCTCTCAGATCCATCTGGGTCCACACTGCCCCTCCTTCCTGAAAGCATAAGTGGCCATACGAGGATGGCTTTGGCCTTTGAATGTTCTCGAACCATCCAAGTTCAGCGTATACTGTTGCTGTCCTCTGTCCCTGAAGCTTCCCTCCTGCTCCTTGGACAAACTCACTTCTCCCTTCAGGGACCTCTCTCATGTAGCAGAGTATACCCCTGCTTCCCAGCAAGGCCTTCACCATGCTCCAAGCCTGGCCTATTGCTCCAGCTCCTGGAACCCTCCCCAGCCTTTGGTCTATGTGAATGCTCCAGGTCAGGGGAGCTCGTCGCTGCTGGAGGACCTGTTGCCATTCACTTCTGGCCATGAGAAACTTCTTCCTGTCTGAGCAAAACCCACCTGGGAGGAACTTCCTTACTCCCTTGTTTAATTTTTGACTCTACCACATAAACATGAGTTCCTATCCTATGACAGATCTCCAAACACTTTGTGGCCTGTCATCACGCTTGCCTTGGGTCTTCTCTAGGGGAGCCATTCCTATATGTGGCACAGACTGACTTGACTGCTACCTCACCCCCTTCTGCAGCACTTCAGGGTTCACCAGGCTTTCCTCTGCCTGTGTGATGTGAATCAGGGGGTATAGCCAGATCCATGGGGAGGAGGACCTGTGTGTTCACTGGCATTAACCAGAGTGGACGGAGGCTTAGTAGTGGCTTTCAGGTGGACATGCGGCATGACAGGCTGCAGATGGCGGACCAAGCCTTGCTGTGCCCCCCACCTGCCTCCACACACACATATGGGTGGTTCTGGCTCCCTGGATGGAAAGAACAGTGGGGGTGGGTGGGCATTATGAGCCTGGCAACCAGAGACCACGGAATAGCAGGGAGGAGGAGGGAAGGAGGACCCCCTCCAAAAACAGTGGAGTGACACCTTAGTGCCTGCTTCACAGCCCATCTGGGGTCTCTCCCTGTCTGCTTCTGAGCAGAGGGTGTCCATTATATCACAAGCACAATCCCAAAATATGCTGGAGCAGGAGAGTCGAGCAGGGCCTCAGTCCCCGGGACTTTCTATACATGAGGAAGGCAGGGCTGAGCAGGCCAGAGGCAGCGGTGGGAGGGTGCCCCCTGCTCCCCTCTTCTGAGTCACTGGGGTTTCGGGCTGCACGTGGTTAGAGGGTGCTATTTTGGGGGGGTTCTCAGCAATAGATGGGGGATACAGAAGGAGAGCAAAGTCACAGAAACTCTCTGCTGGAACTCCAAGACATGGACTGGGAGCCGTCTGCAGGACCAAGACCCAGACTTGGACCAGGATTAAAGGTGGTGGGGGGTGTGGGGTGCTGAATGGGAGGAACAGAACAGAAGTGCAGGAAGATGGCCTGACCTCCAGGAGCCACCATCACTCTCGGTATTCCCGCCCTGTATTTGTTTCTTCCAGGAAAGGTTATTTCCAAGAGGACAGATTGGATGAGCAAAAGGCCATTTTATTTCTACTTTATAAAAATGGATGAAAGGAGGGTTGAAATAGTTTTGCCTCTTACATAACTGGGTTTGGGTTCTGAAGGCCCTGGAGGGTGCCCCTGTAGCCAGCCTTGACAGGTAGGCATGGAGGTCGTGCAGGTCACATGGCTGGTTGACGCCTGTAAAGCTGTGGCGAAGCAGAACTTGGCGGGGTATCTCTGGTCCTGTTCCCACCCCCCGGGTCACCTGGCTGTCTCCTGGAATTGATTGACTAAGAGCTGTCCTTCCGCTTTGTCTAACAGACCACGGCAAGGATAGGACAAACGAGAAGGAGCTACCTCAACTTGCAGGTCAGTTCGGGGCTTCAGAACGCCTGAGCTCCAACCTCCGTCCTCACCACCAGCTAGCCCCATGGCGTCCTCATCTGATTTTCTAAAAATAGTCTGGGCAATCTTGAGGGCAAACGCCATTAAAAATCTGTACCCCGTCTAGCATCCGGAGGCGTCAGCGTTCGTGAGCAAACAGATCTCATTCTCTGTACGAGTGCTTCTCTGGAGGCTCCCAGGGAGACGCCCTCCTTGGGTCTTCCAGCTGCCGGTGTTACCAGGAAAACTGTGGGGCGCCTCGGCTCACAGCCACATGTGTCCAACCGCTGCCTCCTGGGAGTCCTTTGCTGTCGCTTAGAGGGACGCGGTCCTGGATTAGGGGCAGTACTAGGCCAGGATGATCTCATCTCCATCCTCTCATCTGCAACGGCCCTTTCCAAATAAGGTCCCACCCGCAGATTCTGGGTGGACATGAATTTTGAGGAGACACGATTCAAACATGTCTTTGTTATCTCTTCCTTCTCAGGGTGCGCCCCCGCCCCCCGACAACCTGTCCTTCCCTTCAGACACTCTGCTGAGACCCTTACACGAGGTGGTTTCCCCAGACACTGCAGAGATCACACCTCCCTAACGAGTGCCGCAGACTCCCTGGAAGTCTTGCTGGAAATGCTGCTTTCTCTTTTCCTTCTGGGATGGAAAAACGCTCCCCATGGCTCCACCAGTCAGTCAGTGAGACGTTCCAAGCCGATCTTTCCACTTGGGTTTTCTCATCTGTCTATCTTTTATTTATACAAGCCTCAAACTACTGAACACTGCTTGGTAAACATTCCCTCATTAACTATGCAAATGCTAGCACTGGGGCCCACGCCCGTCCTTCTCCAGGAAAGCCACTCGGGCGCTGAGTGTGCGGATGGACTTTCTTCACATTCTTTGGGGTTTTGGGGGAAGGGTATGTTTTTCCTAACGTCACTCCAAATGTATTTCTTAACAAAAACCTCCTAACCTTTGGAAAATGGAAAAGAAGTTACTCATCTGGAAGGAACTCCAAGTTTTTAGGACCCATAAAACCCCTGGGTGACTGCGGTCACCTCGCCGCCAGCATGCTAAGACGGCATTGTCTCGTCGCTGGGCTGGGTTTCTGGCAGTGATTTCTGCAGCATTGATGTCTGGGTCATGTGTTGGAATTCCTGGCCAGGATTTTCCAGTGGGTCTTCCTACCTGCCAGGAAGAGCCCCGTGCAGTGCCCACCCTGCATCATGGTTCTCGTAACGCCTGAGCATTCTGTGGGCCTGGAAAGATGGAGAAGCGGGAGGATGAAGTGGGGGGGCCGTCAGCTTCTAAGCCCCCCTTCATCTTTATGGAGCAATAGTGAGAGTCTTTTTCTAGGTTAGTGGTTTGTCAAATGGCCAGCTTTAGAGGGAGCCACCACCCTTCTAAGAATTTTAACTATATAATCACATGGCATTTATATATATTCCCAAGACCAAGGGAATCACAGGGAACCATTTTCTCAGCTGAGAGTGACTTCCTTTCACTCCTGGATTCTCTTGGCAGGAGGTAGATGAAAAGAGCTGCTGAAAAAGTGACTTTCCTGGTTTGTGATCTCCGTGGGAAAGGACATGCGACCCGTCTGAGCCTTGAATGTCAGAATGCAGTGTTTTCCTGCTGATCTGCTGTCCTGGGAAACGCGGCTGTGGTTCTGGGAGACCATGGAGAGGTCCTTAAATGAAGATGCTCGCCCGGGAAGTGGGAACCACAAGAGGCTGTGGGGGAGCCCTCTTCTGCCTGCTTCTTCCTGGCCCTCGCCAGTGTGCATGTGGGCTGACCCCAGGCCATTCAGCAAGCACATATTGAGTACCTACTGTATGCCAGACATGAGCTGGGCCCCAGGAGGAAGTAATCTTGGGTCCTGATTCCTCCTTTTGATTTTGTTTTGTTTTGTTTTTGCTTTTGAGACAGTGTCTTGTTCTGCTGCCCAGGCTGGAGGGCAGTGGCCTGAACACGGCTCATTGTAGCCTAGACCTCCTGGGCTCAAGTGATCCTCCTGCCTCAGCCTCCTGAGTAGCTGGGTCTACTGGCACACACCACCACGCCTGGCACATTTTTTCTTCTGTATTGTTTTGTAGAGACAGGGGTCTCGCTATGTTGCCCAGGCTGGTCTCTAGTTCTTGGTGTGAAGTGATCCTCCTGCCTCAGCCTCCTAAAGTGCTGGGATTACAGGCGTGAGGCACTGCACCCGGCCCTGACTCCTCCCTTTGTGCTGCCCATCACCTATCAGGGCAGGGGAGACCCTTGTCACACAGAAGAAAGGGACCGATGACCTGAGAGAGGTGACAGTGCAGCGCTGTTTTGGGTGTCGGGAAGTGGGATGGTGGTGGGCTGAGGACTGGAAGGCAGCAGGGAGGAATGAGTGTGTGAGCTGGCGCTGATTGGGTCAATATTTCTTCTCCCCCTTTTGTGTTGATGCTGATTTGTGGCCTAGCTTCCTGCTAGGCAGGGCCCCGATTGTGTTGCTTGAACTTGGCCTCTGACCCGAGGCTGACGTGGACCCTGGATTAGTTGCTGCCGCTCAGCTTTGCCTCTGCTGAGTTCTGGTTCTGGTCATCTGCTCAGTGGCTCACTGCCCCTCGGGATGGCTCTTGCCATTTTTTGTCCCAGTGTCAGGAATTTCTGGGCCTGGATTCAGCCCTGCTTTCTGAGGCCAGGACCTTCCCGAGTACAGCTGCCTGGTCCCCACCCCCAATCCTGTGTCTGTGACCTTATGTTGTTGTGACCCACACTGTCCTGCCCATCATGCTGTCACCTGCTTGCCTCGACACTGGCCGGCTACTGCTGGGCCCCCTTGGAAACCTTGACCTGGCCCAGGCTGAATGTCCCCTTTCCGGGTCATTTGGGGGCCACCTCTAGGCCAGGCCTTCACTGCCTGCCTGCCTATGCCCAGAGACCACCAATGGCAAGGAGTCTGTCTGGCTAGCAGTTCCCATGGACAGTGGACCGTGGACAGTGACAGCAGGTTGGACAGTGACTGCAGTGGACATGACACAGCCCTTCCTAGCACGGAAGGCTGATTTCAGGGTCACTCTTGCACTTGATCTTTCTGAGGAGGCAGTAAGGAAGCCAGGCTCTCCGAGGTGCCGATTGCATTCTGGGCTCTCCGAGCAAGCTGGCTCAGCTGCCACTGGTGGGCACGTACTTTTGCTCCATTTGCAGATGAGATGCCAGGCCAAGTGTCTTCCAGAGGCCATCTAGAAAGCAAATGCCAGTTGATCTGGGGTTAGACCTGGCTCTGCAAGGTCCCAAAGGCCACAGTAGCCCTCTTCCTCCTTGTCTTCCCCAGTGGCCAGTGGGTCCTGATGTCTCTGTTCCCCAGTCACGGCGTCCTTGCACCCCAGGGCTGAGCTCCCTGTCTACCCTTCACTGACGCTGCCCACTCGGGAAGGAGCCTCCCTTGCTCTGAAGCTGTCACTCAGGCACGGAGGCTGGAGGGCCTCAGTGGGGGATGGACAGGGTAGGTGGGGGAGCACTGCCTGGCGGATTCACCCAATGCTGGTGTTTCTCATCACAGCGCCTTAGACAAGGCCTCGTTATCTGACCTAAATTACTGCTGAAATTGAAGTCAGCCTCTTCTGATTTGGCCCTGAGTGAGCTAGAGGCCACGGTCGCCATAGCCCCATGAGGGGTCGAACTTTACGCAGGGGACTGACGGTGACTGGGGCCACGTTCGCTGGTGCCCTGCCTTGATGCCCATTTCCAGAGAGGCAGAGCTCTCAGCGGCTACACTGTCCTGGGGGCTGTGCAGGGCGGGGGACTGGAGTGTGGCCGGAAGGGTGGAGTGATGGAGCGGGGGAAATGCATCTTGTGCCCTGTGGTCCGGCCTCCCGGCCCTCCGCATGGGCTCCTGGGTGAGGACAGCTCCCGCCCCAGCCTCTCTGGAGGGCCCAGCTGACCCTTCTCCCTTCAGGCCTAGCTTTGGTACCATGGACCCTGTTGTCTGGGTGTAATTGGGCGTGGGATTAGACTCTGTGCGAGTTAGCTTAGGCCGGGAATAAAGCAGCGCAAACGGGAGCTTAAACAACCGACACTGATGCCCTCACAGCTCTGGAGGCCGCAAGGCCAAGAGCCAGCTGTGTGGGCAGAGCCCTCCCGGCCTGCGCTGGCGTGTGCAGTGACCCAAAGTCCCTGGCGTGCCCCGGCTGCACCGCCTCCCTCCGCCTCTGCCTCCGCCGTCTCACGGTGCTCCCTTCTCTGTGCTTCTGCGTCCAAATTTCTCTTTTTATAAGGCCATATTAGATTTACGGCCCACCCTACTCCGATTTGACCTCATCTTAACTACACCTGCAAAAACCCTGTTCCCAAATAAGATCGCATTCACGTTTGGAGGGTAGAGCTTCCACATATCATTTTGAGGGCCACAATTTAGCCCACAAGAGACTTTAAGGCTTTTGGAGGCGGTGAGCTGTCCTGCCAAGGCCCTGGGGTGGCCGGCAGCAGGCAGGGCGTGGGCCGGGTGGGGGGAGGCTCTGCAGACAGAAACGCCGGCGCATCCACGGGGAGGTCGTGCTGGTGTCTTCTCTCTCTCTCTCTCTCCCTGTCCTTTCTTGTACATTTGGTTCTTCTCAAATGCGAGTTTTCCGTATCAGCATCCCGCCCCCTCACCCACACCGTCCTCCCACCACCCAAGTCTCACTTCCTGTTTTCGGCCTTCTGCCTGAGCTGCTTCAGAAGTTGAACCCACAGGGCTGGGCCTGCCCCGGCAAGGCGCGTATTTTTTTTTTTTTTCTGGAAGGAAGAAGTGGTGACAGGTTACAGGCTGGAGGCTGTCCCTGTGCTCGGATCCCACACACGTCCCCAGCAAGCCCCAGCACCTGCCCTGCGGGGGAGCGGGGTCTTGAACACTGGTCCGTGGGAGCGATGCGGCTGCCGGGCTCTCTCAGGGGCAGGTGAGGCAGCGTCTTCTCACGCCCTCATTTTCCTCCTCTGTCCCCAGGGCAAAATCCTACACAGTGGCACCCAGTGGCCGGCCCTGACTTTGATCTTGGGAGCTTTCCTCTCTACCCAAGAGGCTCTGAGATCATCTCTGTCTCAGAAAATCAGCAAGATCAACAGTGGGACAGTGGCTGGCAGAGAATCTGGGTTGGGACCCTG
The DNA here is from genome assembly GCA_036589455.1 of Ateles fusciceps. Classification (NCBI taxonomy): domain Eukaryota; kingdom Metazoa; phylum Chordata; class Mammalia; order Primates; family Atelidae; genus Ateles; species Ateles fusciceps. Next base: position 4,634,394 of record JAZHEH010000196.1, read on the forward strand.
GACTGCACCCCAGGCTGGGCTCCTGGCCTTTTCCCTCTCTGCCCTGCTAAAGCCGCTGTGCCGAGCCCTGGGACCGTCCAACAGGGAGAAGGGCCTTGGGACAAAAATAACACTTTCTCAACATCACCCATGGTTGAGGTTACAAGAAGCAGAGAATGTGAGAACGTTTCCAAATGAAAGTGGGGGGAAGGATCGCGAAGGAGTAAGTTAGGTGTGCCTGGCCATAGCCGGTGCCAATGCCGAGCCGCCTCTGCAGGGGAAAGTGAAGCAGATGTGGTGAGATAATACATCCAGCCCCGAGCGCTACTCTCATCTGCCAGAGGTGGGGGGAGATATTTCTCAGTGAGATGAGAGCATTACAGATGGATTAGATCTAAGGGAGGGGCCTGCAGAGGCGCAGCTGGCAGAGAAACTAGGGAGGGGCTGTCAGTCACGACCACCAGGGATCTGAGTCAGTTCACCAGCAGTCTTGGGGGACATTCACCTTGGGCTCCACAACCTGTCAGAAACCCCCCTCAAGTCCAAAGGCGTCGATAAAATGGCCGGGTTATTTCAGATTGACACACGTCCTAATGTACCAGTCAGCCCACACACCCCACATGCACTGAGTGCCTCTTGTTCACCCCAAATAAACTCTGCTGGAACTGAGGGGGGACTCATGGGGTGGAGGAGGAGGGAGGGAGAGGGCAAAAGTGGGTGGTGAGAAGAGCTGACGGAGGGGGTCCCATGGCGAGTGAGGCTGCAGCCCTAACCAACGTCCTGGAGCTGCTGTACAGGGAAGGAACCACGAGCTGGGAGGCTGAACAGCAGACCGGCACTGTCTCGCAGCTCAGAGGCTGCTGGTCTGAAATCAAGGTGCTGGCAGTGCTGGTTTCCGCTGGAGGCTGTGAAGGAGAAACTGTCCCCTGCCTCTCTAGGCTCTGGGGTGGAGCTTCCTGGCATCCCTGGGCTCATTGTAGACGGATCACTCCAGTCTCCACATCTTCTAGGGGTTCCCTTCAGGCACCTCTAATCTCTCTCTCTTTTCTCTTGTAAGGACACCAGTCATTGGATTTAGGTTCACCCCAAGTCCAGGATGATCTCATGTAAATTGCATCTGCAAAAAGACCCTATTTCCAAATCAGTTAATGTTCACAGGTACCTGGAGTTAGGACTTGGACATATCTTTGCGGAGGGGCGGGGGGGGGGCGGTGGGGGGCTGTCATTCAGCCCACTGCACAAGGTAACCTTGGCCAAGGGCCCTTTGCTTTCACTTCCTCAATGGCAAGCTCCCCCTGTGTTTAGACTGGGTTGAGGCTATCAACCTTGCTGCCCCTTGGGGTTCCCCCAGGTGAGATTCTAAGCTGCTTTTCCTGGGGCTGGAGGCCACACTTTGGGATTTTGTTAAAGAGCTTCCCACCAGGTGAGCAGCCCATCTTGGGCATCAGGAGACTTTCCTGGCAAAGGTGTTAAAGTTCCTTCCTCCTGAGAGATGCCTCGGACACAGGAACCCAGGGAGGTTGCTCTCCTTATGGTTAGGGCAGGAGCAGTGGAAACCTCTGGCCTTAGTCCCCCTGGCGGAATCACTCCCTCTAAGACTTGGGCTGGTGCATGCCAGGAGCCACCGTGAACTTCACTCCCAAATGGCCGCTTGCTTGTCCCCCACCTCCCCTTAGTTTCAGTGGTGGCTTTGCCCGAATTAGAGGGTGTGAGAGCCACCGTGTCTCAGCACTGCAATTAAAACAGGATGCCCTTTCAGAAGCAGCGGTGTGCACCAGCCTCCTATGGGTGGAGCAGAGCAAACCACCCGCTGTTGCCCTCTGCCCGTCTTCCCTCTTCTCTACACCCTGCGGCCCCCCAGTTTCAGCAGAGTTTATTTGGGGTGAGCAACAAGAGATGTTCAGAGTACGTGGGGATGCGTGGGCTGACTTGCACATTAGGGCCTGTGTCAATCTGAAATAAATTGGCCGTTGTTGGGATGCCTTGGGCTTGGGGTGGGGGTGGTTCTGGCAGTTTGTGGAGCCCAAGGTGAATGTCCGCAAGGCTGTTGGTGAATCAGATCCCTGGAGTTCTCGGCTGACAGCCCAGCCCGATGGTTTCTCTGCCAGCTGTGCCTCTCCAGGTCCCTCCTCTGATCTAATTGGATGAATATTTGAATCAATAGACTGAGTCAGGCAGGATGCGGTGGGCCTTGAGCAATCAGCTGAAGGCCTGAAAAGAGCTGAAGAGCTGCCCCTGCCCACGAGGAGGAGAGAGCCCTCCTGCCGGACGGCCTTTAAACTGGAACATCAGCTTTTTTGCTGCCTTTAGACTTGAACTGAAACACTGGCTCTCCCTGGGCCTGCCCGCGTTGGCACTGGAACTTCACATTGGCTCTCCTGGGCTCCAGCGTGCCCATTCACCCGGCACGTGGTGTTGGACTTAAGCTCCATAACTGTGTGAGCCAATTTCTTATCATCACAGATTTCTTTTTCTTTTCTTTTCTTTTCTTCTTTTGAGGCAGAGTTTTGCTTTTGTCACCCAGGCTGGAGTGCAATGGCTCGATCTGGGCTCACTGCAACCTCTGCCTCCCGGGTTGGTTCAAGCAATTCCCCCGCCTAAGCCTCCCGAGTAGCTGGGACTACAGGCAGCCACCACCATACCCGGCTAATTTTTGTGTTGTTAGTAGAAATGAGTTTTTGCCATTTGTCCATGCTGGTCTCGAACTCCTGACCTCAGGTGATCCACCTGCCTTGGCCTCCCAAAGTGCTGGGATTATAGGTATGAGCCACCGTACCCAGCCCACAAATTTCTTTTACTATCAGTGTTTTGTTTCTCTGGAGAATCCTGACAAAGAGTGCATATCTGAGAATTCAAAAATCATTTATTGGAGCTGTTGAATCTGTTGTATTCTGTTCTTGAAAATCCTTGGGCTGGGGGAATATATACCTTCTCTCTTTTCCTCCTGAAAATTAAAGCCTGAACTCAAGGTTGGGGCACTCACTGTTGTGATACGCTTTTATCCCAACGTCAGCCCCAGCGGACAAGCTCTGCGCCCTGGGACCCTGGTGTTTTCCAGGAGTGACTGTGATGGAGCAGCTGCTTGTTGTGATGAGGGCTGGCGGGGGAACAGTCCCCTCTGAGTTTGGCATCACTTATTTGGAATCGTCCAGCAGAAAGCTTTCTAAGATGTCCCACTGTAAACTCATTCTTGTAATTATTGAGTTTCAGTTCAGATTTTATTGCTCTTGCTTCATTATTTCAAAGCCACATGATGATATCCATGACTGGGTGCAGAATGGCCCTGATGGTTCTGGAAGCACCATGGTCCGACCCATCCTGACAGGTGATCCAGTCATGAAATGCTGGCACAGGTATGGACTGAGCCGTCCTCTCTCTCTCTTCACTCTCTGGAATCAAGACCCTGAAGTCCAGATGGCCAAGGACTGCACCAGCTCTTACAGACAGGCTGAAGTCGGGACACAGGGCCTGGCTGGCACCTAGTTCTCCAGACCATGCTGCCTTCCACCGCTGGGTCCCAGGACCCAGGATGTGGGTGGGTCTTTGTTTCTGACTTGCGCTCGTTCCTTACAAGAACCGAAAATCCTTTGTCCTAACGCTACTTGTTAGGACTGACAGCATTCCTGATCGTGGTGTGTATGCTGTTATCAATAGGTTCCAAAACTTCTCCCTGATGCTCACAGTCTCAGAGGTGAAGAGGCCCTGGCAGGCACCCAGGCCAGCCTTGTCTGGTAAGTGCCTAGACCCTTGAGACCACCTCATGCCCTTCATGGACAGAGACAAATTAAAAATAGAGGCTTAATTCTCCTGATTGAAAAGAAGGGAAGAGATTTTCTCTCCTTTTTCTCTGAGCATTTACTTTCTTTTTTTTTTTTTGAAACGGAGTCTCACTCTGTAGCCCGGACTGGAGTACAGTGGTGCAATCTCGGCTCACTGCAACCTCTACTTTCCGGGTTCAAGCAATACTCCTGCCTCAGCCTCCTAAGTAGCTGGGATTACAGGTGTGCGCCATTGTGCCTGGCTAATTTTTTTGTATTTCTAGTAGAGAGGGGGTTTCACTATGTTAACCAGGCTGGTCTTGAACTCCTGACCTCAGGTGATCTGCCTGGCTTGGCCTCCCAAAGTGCTGGAATTATAGGCGTGAGCCACCACACCCGGACCTGAGCATTTACTTTTGAGAGCTTCTATTTTAAATACTTTCTTCCCTGTTTGAAATGTATATACATTGTTTTGAAGACTAGATTGGTAGTTTCTGGCCTTGTGACCTAGCATGTCTTTCTCAAGGACCTGGAAGCCATCATTCTGAACTGTAAACATCAAAGGAGATGGCACCCCTGTCTCTGGTTTCTAAGGGAAGCCAAGAGCCTAACTTAGTGCATCTTGCTTGAAGTTGCAAACATACCTCCCGTGATGTTCTGAAGAAAGGAGTTTAGATACAGGCAATTAACAAACACAGATGGTAACCCCAATGACCAGGTGGCTCTACAGTCAACAGTTTGTGACAAATGGCACTGTCAGGGTCTCTTCCTTAAGGACTAGTTATTGTTTATGTTGAAAACATGCGTGCAGTGAGTTGCGCCTGCTTGGGTCTTTGAAAGAATGAGATCCTTTCTTTGCAATCCCTTAGCCTGGCCTGTGATGCATGTCACCTTCTGGCTTAATGGTTACTCAATAACAAAAGTTTTCTTTCTCTTCCACCTTTGTGGAGAGGTTTTCTGGGTTGGGAGAAAACATTCTATTTTTAATTATATTTCCCCAGTAATGGCCTTACTTACATCTAGTGACAATAAGTGATAGATACTTAAAATACTCTCTAGTTCTAGAAGGCATTCCCATACCTTAATTCATTTGGTTTTTATAAAATCAGGAGGCATTGAAAGACCACTAAATTAGAAGGGATCGCTATTCCATTTTGGTCATTTCCCATTTAGGAAACTGTGGCACCAAGAGGACAAATGCCACCTGTGGGATCCTGTCCGGCTGTTGGCAGAATGAGGACTGACCAAGGGCGTTCCTAACCAGGGCTTTCCCCAGGTCCCACTGTGAGGCACGCGGGGTCTGAAAACATACCAGCACATGTGTGTCTACAGCCTCCCTGGTCTTAGATACGCCTTTGCTGTGTTCCGGAAGCATCTCTGAGGGCCCTGGCACCTCTTCTGGGGAGTTTCTGCTGTCTCCTTACCTTCCGATCTGTCTGGCTCCAGAGCAAGTAAGCAGCATGCCCACCCCCTCTCTTCGAGGCTTGGAGACAAAGTCCTGACCCAGGCTGCACCCTCACTTTCCATCCAGCCCGGCAACTGTTGCCCGTGGAGGAAGGGCAGTAGTCTCCAAAGTGGAATATGAAAAGGGAAAAGTCATCCAGGCTGTGATCGGAAAGCCGAGCTTCTGCAAAGGCAAACAAACAGAAAAAAGAGGAGGGCACATGTCTGTGTGAGGGAGAGATTGGGGGGAGCAAAACAGAGGAGGCCCAGAGAAGTCTCCAGAAGGGTCCGAAGGCTGCCGCATGCAAGAGTGGCGCTCACCGAGTGGGGGCCAGGCTCCTCGGGTGTGATTGTTCCAGCAGGAAGGCCAACCACGATTCCATGTAGGGAGGAATTTCTGGGCAGAGCCATCTGTCCACAGAAGGGGCCTTCCCACTGGATTTGTGGCCTGGCGTTCAGGAGGATGGGGTCCCGTCCTCAAGGTCGCCTGAGTACCCAAGTCACCCGGATGCTGGGGGCCCATCCTCCAGTGCCCAGTGAGTGAGGGGCAAGGCTGGGGGCCTGCATTTCTGTGTGTCCCCTCCCCATGCAGGTGGTCCTCACCCACATCCTGAGAAACATGGTGTTACGGCATTGCTGCTGTTGGAGAGCCGCCTGGATGGGGCTGGATGCTGAACCGGATGATTCAAAGTCTCTTCCAAGTCCAAAACATTTTTCAATTGCATGACCCTCCTCCCTAGCTCTTCCGCATGCTCTCCAACACAACCAGCTTTCCCTGAAAATAAACCCACCTGGCCACCCCTTGGAGATGAGGGCTTCTCCCGCCCTGCCTCTCCCTGCCGTGCACCTGCCTGGCAGCCGTCGCCATGGCTGGCTGTCGTGGGGGATACAAAGAGGAGGCTGTGAATGCGTGGTGATGCCGCACCGCCATTTCTGCCTCCTGCCCTGGCAGGGATACATTTTGGTCATAGAGTAATGACAGACGTGTGATTTTGCAGCATAACTTGTTGAGCCTCTGTGAGCTTGCACACATAGGGTCCTGGAAGTCTGACCTGAGATGAGAAAGGCCCCATGGAGGTCAAGGAGTTCAAATCGCTCCATCTACAGGTGGAGAAAACAGGGCAGCTGCTGGCCCAGGCACCAGTGCTGCAGACAGGAGGTGCAGCGCACGCCTGGGGAGAGGCTGCGTCCAGGATGGGAAGCGCTTACTCAGCCCATGCGTGTGCATGTGAGAGTGGGCAGCTGTGAGTGTGCAAGTACATGAGTGTGAATGTGTGTGACTGTATGAGCATGTGTGTGGGTGTGCAGATTCCAGTGAACATGTGTGAGTGTGCACGAGTGTGAAGGTGTGAATATGTGTCCATTTATGTGTGTGTACGCCCATATGCATATGCAAGTGTGTTAATATGTGGTCATGTGTTAGCGTGAGCCTGTGTGAATGAGCATGCATGAGTGACGTGGCATATGAGTTTGTGTTTGTAAGTGTGTGTAAGTGTGAACGTGTTTTAGTATGTGTGTGGATGTGGGTGTGTCTGTATGTGTGGGTGCATGTGTGAGTGTGGATGTGTCAGTGTTACGCCCAGTGTGAGTGCCTGTGAGTGTGAGTGGGTGTGAATGCACGTGCATGTGTGCCCTGAAAGCCGGCATGGCACACTAGAGGCCTCCGTGGGTTCTCCGGCCCTTGGATGCTGTGTGTGGGATGCTGGCCTTTGTACAGAGGCCCTGACTAGGGGAGAGCAAACATGGGGCTCTCTGCTGGATGGACTGCAGAAGACATGTCCCAGGAGTGTCGGGCACCATGTGCTGGAGAATTTTCTTCTGTTGGGTTACAGTATGGGGTTGTTTTTCTTTTCAAAGTGTTTACATAGACAGTGCAAACATGGAAAATCCCTCTGGCCATCGTGCAGAAAAAATATGCATAAAGAATAACTGGAGAAAAATGCCTTCTGTGGATTAAACACAGACAGAAACACACACACACACACACACACACACACACACACACAGAGGCAGGGGTATCTTTCGTTGTGCCTGTATGAAAGAATGAAAGGGAGGCTGAAGGAGAGACCAAGCTAGAAACACACTGTTCATTTTGAGATTTTTTTTCTTTAATCACTTAATATAAGGAGACAGCATGTTAGAATGACATTTTACAGATGATTGTAAAGGATTATGAAGTCCTCAACTGGTAAAATGTCTTGACTTTGTCCCCCATCTTGGGGTCTGTGGTTAAATCATGATAGACCGGCAGTGGAGTGGAGCGTGAAGAACTCCGGCCTGAGGCTTGGACGAGTCTAGGTTTAATCTCCTGTTTACTGCTGTGTGGCCTTCTGAACCCGTTTTCTCACCTATATAATGGGCACAAAGGACCTATTTCATAGCGTAACCGTGAAGATGAGAGGCAATCATGCACTGGACAAATCTGAGTTTTAACCCATAACATTATCCCCGATTTTACCTTCATATTTTATAGAAACATTCATACATTATAGTAGCAAACATTCTGAGATGATATGTAAAATATAATACAAATTCATCTTGCATTTTAAAAGTCCAGATTTACTTAAATCATAATACTTTTAATTCTTTTAGTGTTCATCAAATTTCATTTTCTTGAGTATTATATAATAGCTTTAACATTTAATCTTTTCCTATTAAAACCTTTTTTAATGAGTTGATTCTGTGTGAAGCTTTTGGTTTTCTGTAAAGGCTGCATCTTCTGAGGACACCCGTTGGGCACAGCCCCTTCACTGTGTGAACGTTTCCAGCCTCCTTTCTGTATTCTTGTCGCGGCATCTGACATTTAGTTACTAACCAAGCAAATGCAGCAGTTCATCATCTCAGAGATCAGTCTACAGAGAATGAAGGAGGTAGCAACGTTGGTGAGGGCGTTAGGCAAGACGCTCCCTTCCAGGGGGGACCGTTTTGTTTCTAGAACAACAAGGAGTTATGCTCCCGACCCACACAGCCAAGAAGAATCTTCATTAATTCATCCGAATGTTTCCTCAGCAAAATCAACAAGATCTTATTCATCCAATGTTAAAAATTGGGCTTCAGCTGTCAACACCAAGCAGTAAGAGGCAATCAACAGTGTGGTACAAAGACATCACAAACTGGAAAGAACGTAACAGGAAATCTAAAAATCCACTTCTCATATACCGTGATGGTTACCAAAATAAAACACAAGTCACCTATATTCTTATCACTCTTCAAAATATTTTCTTCCCTTCCGATGGCTCTTTCCGGAGTTTCTCCATGTCTATGTAACTGTACAGAGTTGTCATTTTCATGGAGGTGAAATTTTATGCGTTGCTGTTTTGATTTCCCATTGTTTAGTGTTTTTTTTAATGCTGCTAAATCTTCGTGGTGAGCATTTCAATGCCTGTAATACTGCATGCAGATGCTCTGTAGTAATTAGTCTCCCATGCTCCTGTGGTTGTTCAATCATGTAATTTTCCGCTGTAAGTCATAATAAGTAAGGCACATCCCTGGCATCACAGCTTCATGCTCTCGGCCCAAGCTCCAGGAGGAGAGGACTGGGTCAAAGCATCTGGACATTTTTATGACTTTTGAACTGCATTGTGGAACCGTGTGACAGACACTTTTCTGAACGCGATGTGCCACTTTGATTTGACGCTGTTTTCTCCTGCCAGTTTAGAATGACAGGGTAAGAGAATACTCTGTGTTTGATGGAGAGAGTCAGATTTGGGTCTGAAATGTGTTTTCTGCGTAACAACGAGATGGAATCCAGTGATGCAGGCTGGGCTGTTGGGTACTCACCTTTCCTAAAAGATGCCATCTGCTTGGAGCCGAATAGGCTGTGACACGCAGGTGCCCCCAGGGAAACAGCCGTGGCAGTGGTGGGAGTTAACCAGCAGGCATAAGGGACTGCTCCCAGCGGTGCTTCCTCTGAAGCCATTGCCACCGCAGCAGCGCAGGGGACAGAAAGGCCCCTTCTCTGGGTCCAGGTGGCTCTGGCCCCTATATGCCCTGGCGTAGGAGAGACCCAGGCTGCTTGGTAGAGGCCCAGAGCCCTGTGCCACCACCACTGCCGGACGATGCTCAGGACCTCGGGGCTGGCCCTGCTGGCTCTGGTCAGTGCTGTGGGCCCCAGCCAGGCCAGTGGCTTCACAGGTGAGGGGTCTGGGCTTGGCATGGGCAGTTCGTGAGGAGGGGGGCTCCTTGGCATGAGTCTCATGAGGACAGCCCCCTGCTGAGACCTGGGCAGGCAAGGACGCCTCCGCTTTGAGAGCTGACATCTGTTCCTTGGTGGACAAGCTTTTCATAAATGTACATGGTAGCAGCTGTGGAGGTGGGGCAGGAATGCCAGGTAGGCTTTTGGGAAGGAGACTCCCCCAGTGGGAGCCTGCTGCTGAATCACCTGGGTGTTCACAGGGGTAAAATGCAGATTCTGAGCCAGCAGGTCTGGGGTGCAGGGCCTGGAACTCTGCATGTCTGTGGGTGATGCAGATACTATGGGTCCTTGGATCCCGCTGAGAAGAGTGAGCTACACACACAGAGGAAAGATCTCCCAAACCTTGGTGCATTCAAGTCCTCGCTTACAGATTGAAAAAAAAAGGGAGACCTAGCCTGGGCAACATCATGAAACCCCATCTCTACAAAAAACAAAATTAGCCAGGCATGGTGGTGCACACTTGTGGTCCCAGCTACCCAGGAGGCTGGGGTGGGAGGATCGCTTGAGTTTGGGAGGTTGAGGCTGCAGAGAGCCGAGATTATTCCACTGCACTCCAGCCTGGGTAACAGAGCGAAATCCCCCAAAATGAAAAAACACAAGACAAAAACAAAAAAGAAAGGCAGACCCAGAGTAGATCAGGGGCTCAGCATAGCGCACACAGCTCTCCAAGGGCAGAGTCACTGCGGGAGCCAGGGGCCACGCCAGGGCTCCGTCTGGAGTTCTCTCAGGCATGCGGAGGGCAGAGCAGCGGCTAAAAAGCACATGGGGGTTCTGAAACCTCAGAATCGAGCGAAATGGGACTGCAGACTTTGAAATCATTTTCCTCTGAAAATCTGTCTTATTCAGTTAGAAATTTAAAGGGATCCATTCTGTTTCTAAAATCAACTATGTTTTTGTACTAGCTTAAAGTTTTTCACCCAGAAGCAGGATTTTCCTTTTACTGTGATTTGTGAAATGGATGTCCCTATTGGAACAGGTAGTATGTAGACACCATAGTTCAGGTGCATAATGGGTGGGAATCCTGGGAAGCTGGAGAAGGTCTTAAGAGGTGTTTCCAGAAGTCCTCATTGTATATGAGGACACTGGGCAGAACCTCAGCAACCCCACATCCACCCGCCCCGAATTTTCCCTGTGCCAGCACTGCCTTCTCGGGCATGGCTCCACCTCAGCCTTCTGCAGCCACAGGGCATGGCTGTGATTTCACAGATGACAAGAGGAGGGCACCTGGAAGGCATGACACGGGCACAGAATCACACAGCAAAGGTTCATGAGCCTGGGCATGAGTGCAGGTCCGTCTGACCCCAGAACTCTTGTCAGCCTCAGAGCATTAGGCTTTCCTGCCTCTGAGACCGAAATCCAAGACCCCCAACTGCTGCTCTGATGGGCCTTGCAGGGCTTTGCGGAATGGCAGGATCTGCTAAAGGCTTTCTCCTCTGGGCTCAGTCAAGAGGCCAGGCTTGGGATGACACGTGGCCTTGGATGAAATGTAAAAAACAAAACAGGACAAACATCTCCAGGGTTCCACAGGAGACGCGTGCGCGTGTGCGCTTGCGTGTGTGTGTGTGTGTGTGTGCAGGAGGGCTCTGCCGTGGACCAGCTGGCGCCCTGTAACGATTAGACGGGGCCCTGGCAGCTCTCTAGAGACCAGGAGCTGTAAGTGTCCTTAATGTGGCTGGCATCTCTGCTCAGGTTAAGAGGAGAAACACAAGCTAGATCCACCCTGCTAGATTCTCGGTGCAGGAAGTCCTCAGGCTTTGCCTAGTTCGATGTGGTCACTGAGTAGGTGACTGCGTTCCTTCTGGCTGTACTCCCCCCGTTCCTTATGTAAGTCACTTCTAGGCTCTGGCCAAGCTGCCTTGGCCCCAGAAGCTGATTTGTCCTGTTCCACCCCGTATGACAAGGGCCTCCCATTCCTTTGTGGAACTACCCCATTGGTGATGGCAAGCAGCAGGTGGTCCCCATCCCCAGAGGCCCTGCTGAGCCCACAGGGTGATTTGGGGTGCAGCCCCCAGAGGAGGTTGCAGCTCCAGTCCCTGTTACTTGTGGGGTCGCTCTATGGCAAGCGTGTGGTCCAGCAACCGTGTTCCGCGCAGAGCAAAGCTGCAGCCTCTCCCTCACCTGGTTTGGGGGCTGGCTCTGCCCTGTTTCTTCCTGGGGCAAGTAACAAGGCCCTTGAGTCCTGCTTTCTCACACTGGTAGGTTGCTGTGAGGTCCAAGGAGGGAATCCTCAGAGATGCTGCCCCAGCGGAGGGAGTAAGGACAGCACAGGGTTTGTGATCATTTCTGCTCCCATCTCCCCGTTCCTCCCCAGAAATCAATCCAGCTACTCACTGAGGGAAGTAAACTGTAATACTGAGCCCCCACCTCTTGGCTGTAAGTAAAACTTAGAGCTCAATTGAGTATCTGAAATGCAAACACTGTAGGTCAAACCCTCCGTTCCTCCTGCATGGAGCATCCACATACTCAGAGCCCCCTGCTAGGTGCCACAGGGGAGCAGGAGGGGGACCCTTCACCATCCCTGTGTTCACTCGCTAGGCCTGCTGTGACAAAGAAACACAGCCTGGGTGGCTTAAATGGCAAAAATGCATTGATTCTCTCACAGTTCTGGAGGCCAGAAGTCTAAGATGAGGGTGTGGGCGGGCTGGCCCCTCCTGAGCTTCTGTGGGAATCTCTGCTCCAGGCTCCAGCTTCCGGGGTTGCTGGCAATCTTTGGTGTTCCTTGGCTGGTAGAAGCATCACCCCAGTCTCCGCCCTCTTCTCCCTGTGGGCCTGTCTGTGTCTACATTTCCCTTTAGTATAAGGAACAGTCATATTGCATTAGGGCCTACCCTGATGTCTCCACTTGAGCTTGATAACCTCCGTAAGACTTAACTGCAGGTAAGGTCAGACTCCGAGTTACTAGGGTTTAGGACTTTAACATATGGATTTTTGGAGAAACACAATCGATTCGAATTGGGCAATAGGGGTTCCCTGGGATATGGGGAGCCCCGGCACCAGGTCGTAAGATGTCCATGACGAACAGGCACGTGGTGAATGTCATGGGGCCAGGGGTCTCAAGAACCGAGTGACCACATTGATGGACAGTGATGGGCCTTATGCCCAGGAACCGGGCTGTGGTGAGAGACGCATGGGGCCTGACATGGCGAACCTGATGCTTGTCCTGCTGCAGGGGTGACTGTTCCTCCTCCTGATCACAGTGGTAATGGTTGAACAGTTGAACTAGTCTTTTTTTTTTTTTTTTTTTTTTTTTTGAGACAGACTCTCACTCTGTTGCCCAGGCTGGAGTGCAGTGGCACGTTCTCAGCTCACTGCAATCTCTGCCTCCTGGGTTCAAGCAGTTATCCTGCCTCAGCCTCCTAAGTAGCTGGGATCACAGGTACACACCACCATACCCGGCTTTTTTTTTTTTTTTTTAATATTTTTGGTAGAGACGGTGTTTCACCATGTTGGCCAGGCTGGTCTCGAACTCCTGACCTTAAATGATCTGCCCACCTCAGTCTCCCAAAGTGCTGGGATTACAGGCGTGAGCCACCGCGCCCAGTCTGAACTGATCTTTTATCATAGACAAACTTCTCACGTGTGCTTTACCTGTTTACTTATCTTCCACGTCATTGAAAAGAAAGCTGTTATTGTCACGCCCTGGCCGCAGCAGGCCTTCAGTGTGCACTGTAGAGAGAGCTGTTGCACGTTCCTTTCCCAGATGGCAACTTTGAGGCTCAGGGGGACCGAGAGATTCTGCAGCCTGTGGAATCAGCCCACATGGAGCGGAAAAAGGGACGTGATCTCTGAGGGCTGATCCCAGTGCTGTGCTCTTTCCTTCTTATACTGGTCGTGAGATCACTGTGCTCAGGGAAGCATACGTGGGGCCAGGTGGCGTCTCCTCCTTGCTCACAGCAGCTTTCTTAGCAGGCCAGGCTACATTTATGCTTTATTCCTCTGGGTTCACTCATGCAGCAGCCTTCCCGGCCCACTAGCAGGAAAAGGCTTGTGGAGAGGGCTGGTGGGCAGCTCCTGAGAGGCCTGCCGAGTGTGGGAGCTGTGGTCTCACTTGCTGTTGCAGAGGTGCCTTGCAGATCACGGCTCCAGGGATCTGATCCTGGCGTCCTTCCCTCTCTGGGTCTCAGTCCGCCTCCTTGCTTGCCTCTCTTAGAAAAAGGCCTCTCCCTGTTGGGCTACCAGCTGTGCAGCCAGCACGTGACCCACACTGTGCAGAAGGTGGAGGCCCTGCAGACATCCTATACGACCTATGTGTCCTGCGGTGGCTGGATCCCCTGGAGGCGGTGCCCCAAGACTGTTTACCGGACCCAGTACCTGGTGGTGGAGGTCCCCGAGTCAGGAATGTGACCGACTGCTGCGAGGGCTATGAGCAGCTCGGCCTCTACTGCGTCTTGCGTGAGTCCAGGGCTGCCAGGCTGGGGCGGGGTCACTCTCACCATCGAGACTCTTGATGGGACAGTCACCACTGGCACCCATTGGCCCGGAACTTGCTAGATCTTCCAGGAGCACGGTTTCCAGCCTTGACTGGGCAGCGGGGTCATTGGCAGGGCTTGTCCCTGGCCCCACCCCCCAGGTTTCTGAGTCCGTTGGTGGGGGTGAAATAAAAGAATTTGCCTTTCTGACAAATTCCTGGGTGACACTAATGCTGCTGGTCCAGGGGCTCCACTTTGAGAATCTCTGTTGTCCTCAGAGTTTTCCTGGGCAGCTCTAAAAATGCAGATGCCTGGGTCTCATCCTGAGAGAGTGGGAGGGAATTGGTCAGTGGCATGGCATGGGTGTCAGGAGTTTTCAGAGCTCCCAGAGTGAGTCTCATACACCGCTGAGTGTGAGAGCCAGCACCGTACTCTCTTCTGCAGCAGCCTTTCCTTTCTAAAAGCTGCAGTGAAATGCTTTTGCCACCGAAATCCTATTCTGAAGTCCAATACAGGAAAGTGCTGGAAGGAGCCCCGAGCCACCACCCTAAGTGCCCAAGTCCTCCCGCTTCCTCAGTGCAGGTTGAAAGCTGTGGGCCTGTAGGACACTTGGGGCCAGTTACCAGGGTGACTGGTGTGGTTATGCTGGGCCAGGGTCTGAGGCATTGGGATGGGGCAGGGGCTCAGGGCTCAGCCTACTGACACGCAGGTGATCTCTTCCAGGGGAGGTGTGTGTGTGTGTGTGTGCGCGCGCGCTAATTTTGAGTCAATAGCAGATCTGCCGTGAGTTTCTGTATAGTCAGAAGGTCCTGCCTCACACCCCCACTGTGGATGTGGGAGGGTGTGGCTCCAGCTAGGTGTAAGCCCGGGTCACTGAGACACAAGGGCTGTGACCTCTAGAGTGCAGAAGCCACCAGCTCCCGGGTGCCCCCCACGGGGATCCTACAGGACCCATCCTTGTGGCCTGAGACCAGGACACCAGCAGAATGGGGCACGGACTCCCCAAACCAGGGTGCCTGCCTCCGCCAGAATCCAAGGGCCCCAGGGAGCCTGCATAGACATGCATGCTGGGCCATCCTGAGTGGGCCCTCCCTCAGCCTCCAGTGTGATTTCACAGATGACAGGGAGGGTTGATGCTTTTCTGCTGTCCTGTTCAGAGAGTCAGGCACAGAGAGGGCCCGATGGTTCCAGGTGTGCTGTTTAACAGGCGTGTTCCTCTTTCAGGAGTGTTAAAACATCACCACCATGACCAACACCTCCAACACCAACAGAGACCAGGCAGGACGAGCTGACCCCAGAGCACACTTTATCACCAACAGAGACCAGGCAGGACGAGCTGACCCCAGAGCACACTTTATCACCAGCAGGACCAGCTGACCCCAGAGCACACTTTATCACCAACAGAGACCAGGCAGGACGAGCTGACCCCAGAGCACACTTTATCACCAACAGAGACCAGGCAGGACGAGCTGACCCCAGAGCACACTTTATGACCAACAGAAGCCAGGCAGGACCAGCTGACCCAGAGCACACTTTATCACCAACAGAGACCAGGCAGGACGAGCTGACCCCAGAGCACACTTTATCACCAACAGAAGCCAGGCAGGACCAGCTGACCCCAGAGCACACTTTATCACCAACAGAAACCAGGCAGGGCCAGCTGACCCCAGAGCACACTTTATCACCAACAGAAACCAGGCAGGGCCAGCTGACCCCAGAGCACACTTTATCACCAACAGAAACCAGGCAGGACGAGCTGACCCCAGAGCACACTTTATCACCAACAGAAGCCAGGCAGGACCAGCTGACTCCAGAGCAACATTTTATCACCAATAGAAGCCAGGCAGGACCAGCTGACCCCAGAGCACACTTTATCACCAACAGAAACCAGGCAGGGCCAGCTGACCCCAGAGAACACTTTATCACCAATAGAAGCCAGGCAGGACCAGCTGACCCCAGAGCACACTTTATCACCAACAGAAACCAGGCAGGACCAGCTGACCCCAGAGCAACACTTTATCACCAACAGAAACCAGGCAGGGCCAGCTGACCCCAGAGCACACTTTATCACCAATAGAAGCCAGGCAGGACCAGCTGACCCCAGAGCAACACTTTATCACCAACAGAAACCAGGCAGGGCCAGCTGACCCCAGAGCACACTTTATCACCAATAGAAGCCAGGCAGGACCAGCTGACCCCAGAGCAACACTTTATCACCAACAGAAACCAGGCAGGGCCAGCTGACCCCAGAGCACACTTTATCACCAATAGAAGCCAGGCAGGACCAGCTGACCCCAGAGCAACACTTTATCACCAATAGAAGCCAGACAGGACCAGCTGACCCCAGAGCAACACTTTATCACCAACAGAAACCAGGCAGGACCAGCTGACCCCAGAGCAACACTTTATCATCAACAGAAACCAGGCAGGACCAGCTGACCCCAGAGCAACATTTTATCACCAATAGAAGCCAGGCAGGACCAGCTGACCCCAGAGAACACTTTATCACCAATAGAAGCCAGGCAGGACCAGCTGACCCCAGAGAACACTTTCATCAACAATAGAAGCGAGGCAGGACCAGCTGACCCCAGAGCACACTTTATCACCAACAGAAACCAGGCAGGACCAGCTGACCCCAGAGAACACTTTCATCACCAACAGAAGCCAGGCAGGACCAGCTGACCCCAGAGAACACTTTCATCACCAACAGAAACCAGGCAGGACCAGCTGACCCCAGAGAACACTTTCATCACCAATAGAAGCCAGGCAGGACCAGCTGACCCCAGAGAACACTTTCATCACCAATAGAAGCCAGGCAGGACCAGCTGACCCCAGAGAACACTTTCATCACCAATAGAAGCCAGGCAGGACCAGCTGACCCCAGAGAAACACTTTCATCACCAATAGAAGCCAGGCAGGACCAGCTGACCCCAGAGAAACACTTTCATCACCAATACAAGCCAGGCAGGGCCAGCTGACCCCAGAGAAACACTTTCATCACCAATACAAGCCAGGCAGGGCCAGCTGACCCCAGAGAATTGGCTCTTCTGTACTCCCATTGGTTCCCCAGAGGGCCGCTGGCAGGGAGAAGCTGTGTCCTGGCCGTGCTGCTCAGGTGCTAGTCTAAGGAGACCCTTCCCGTCCTGACGCCTGCCCCCCCATTTCCACTTTCCGTTTCTCTGAGGGCCATACGCACAGAGGGGCTAGCCTGCTGAGCCGCGGTTGCTGCCGCCCCTGCCCTGCGAGCAGCCTCCCCTCCTGGTCGAGGGAGGTGACGGGGGTGAGGTCATTAGGACACAGGTGTCGGGGCCACAGCATCTTGGTTTAGAGCACGTGGGCTTTGCAGTCAGGACATGCTCTGCTCCGTCCTGTCCTGCCTTACCTGTGAAGGCCACATCTCTTCCTGCCTGTGGGCACTGTCAGGACTAGTGAGGGGGAGGAGGCCCTGGGGGAGGCTGATTGGCAGCCCCTCCTTGCCCCCCTCTGGGCAGGGCCACACCAGCCCCACCCATGCCTACCATCACCTTCTGTAAGAGACCCTGGCCGGCTGCAACAAACAAGTTAATTCCGTCCCAGAAGACAGGGAGGCCCCTCCCCACCACCTGCCCCTCATCCTCCTCCCCCTCTGCAGAGGCTCCAGGAAGCGCCTCTTGTGGGAATCAGCCCCACTTTTAGAGTGTGAGCACCTCTAATTAGGGGCTCTCCAGGGCCATACCCTTGCGGTCAGGGAGTCCTGTGGGTGAGAGTGGGCTGCCCTGGGGGAGCTGCAGGGAGTGGAAATCGAGGCCTCAGGGAGGGACGTGGGGCAGGAGGGGGAAGTGGAGTCACTCTGCGGGACCTGAGCCCCTCAGTACATGGCCCCTCAGGTTCTAGAAGGCTCACTCTAGCACAGTGAAGAGGGGGCAGACCCAGAAGGAGGAAGGAAGAGATGATGCAGGGGAATGGGCATTGCCTGCGTGCATTCTTTCTAAGAAGCCAGGGCAGGAGACCTTCCAATCTCTCAGGCACCAAAGGACCGAGCATCCCTGGCTCTGCAGGTGGGGGATCCAGGCTAGGGGGAGATCTGAGCCTCCACCACCGTGGCACAGCTCCTGGGAGGCAGGCTGGGGATGCGGGCCTGGGGCTCTCTGACCCCCAGGCAGATTTTGGGGGGTTTACCAAGCCGCTCTTTAGTGTAGGGAGTTTTTGGCATTTGAGTACTGTGGCCGTGGCGATTGCAGGAGGAGGAACATTTCAGGCACTGAGGACACAGGGTTCTTTCTCAGGAAGGTCCCTGCCTGTGCCGGGGCCTGGTGAAGGGCACAGCCCACGAAGCTTCTGCAGCTCCTGCCACCAGAGGGCCTGGATCCCGTGGGCCTCTATCTCTTCCCAGCCCCAAGCTTGGAGACATCACGCGGCTAGTGTGAAGGTGCCTGTGGCGGGCGGATTTCCACCCCGGATTCTGGCAGCACAGCCTTCTCCTGCTTGCACAGCTCTTTTGATCAAAGCCTGAAGGGTTAATGGATGCTTTTCCCAGGATGCCATGCGGCAGGTTGGCTCCTTGGAGCTGGACGTGAGATGGTCTCAGTAACGGACGTGCCAAGAGCTGCGACTCTGATTTGTACAGAATGAAGCAGGGCCCGAAACTGGACCTGGCAGATACTGGAGGCACCTGGAAATACTGGGAGGCATGAAGGTTAGGAGACACTCCTTCTTCTGTGGTGAGGCCTCCAGGTTGCCTGAGTGTGGGTGACATGCACCTCAGCCCCCTGGGGGTCTGAGCGTTGGAGTCCTGTCCCCCAGGCAGTGGTGAAACGCCAGCCATGTTTCCTCCTTTCTCCTCCCACTCAATAGTGACTTATGCAAAAAACGGAAGGGAAGCATGAAGACACACGTGATATGACTTACGGTGACTTTTCCACTTGTTCAGTCCAGCATTTGGAATGCAGTGGCAACCTGTGCATTATTTTAAGTTTTTGAAAAAATATACTTACAAAAATGAATACACGAGCCATGCAGAAAATTTGGAAACTCAGAAAAGAACGAGAGGAAACTATCCCAAACCTGCCGCTCGTGAGTAACCACCTTTCACGTGTTCTTCCCTCCAGGGCAGACATTTCACAAGAGGATGGTCACTGTGTCTAAGACGTCTGTAGCATGATTTTACCACTCAGCAATCTATCCATGGCAGCTTTCACGTCGGAAGCATCACCCCACTGCAGGCTTTTACGGCCACGTGGCATGAGCTCATAAACGCATCAGCACTCGCTGAGCAAGGTCGCACCACTTAATGTTCAGCTGTTTCTGATGATTCATGATCACATGTAATGCTGTGATGGACATCAAACAGTACTAATGTGGCTGGGCACAAGTTGGATTATGAATGAATTCAGGATGAATTCTGAGAAGTGGAACCCAGCACTTAGCTGTGATCCCCAACTCCAGTGACACCCCAGTTCTGCATGGAACCAGCCTCCTGGCAAACTCAGCCTCGTTGGGCAAGTCCAGGATCCCACCGGATGGGGAGATTCCCCAAAACTTCCTGTCCCCGCATGCTGATGACCAGGGGCCCTTTGATGAGAACCTCCTGCTCCGACCAGGCAAAGAGGCACAGAGGAGGGAGGAGGGAGACAGGAGCGACTCCTCCCCAGCACATCCAATCCTCAGCCCTGGGAGCCTGGGGTTTTGTGGCTCAAACAGAAAGCTCCCCTGTTGCCTCCCTGGACCATGACTAACCGTGTTGCCAGGAGCTGAGCAGTTGTTATTGTTTGCATTGAGTTAGGGAAGAAGGAGATTTTTGACTTTCTACCAAGTTGGACTTGTTCAGCATTCTCAGGGCGCTCAGTCAGCCGGCCAGCTCCAAGGGATGGAGGGGCCTCCTGGCACTACCCAGTTAGGATGCAGCCCTTTCACTCTAAAACACACCCTGGTGTTTAGGCAACTATTTTTGGAAGCCAATTTTTGGGGGGGGATTGTTTCTACTTAAATAAACCTTTTAGTTTAGAATAGTTTTAGATTTGCAGGAAAGTTTTAGAGATAATGCAGGAAGGTCCTGTACACCCCAGCTTCCCCTAACCTCCGCATCTTACATCTCTCGGGCCTGTTTGTCCTAAGGAGCCGACATACCGGGCATCGTCAGTGAACTCCATACTTTATTTGGATTTCTCTGCTTTCCCCAAATGTCTTTTCTGTCCCAGGAGCCCACCTTCCATTTAGTCCACATGTTGGCTTAACCCTGAGGCCTTTGTGTTTTGCACTGGGAGACAAAGCAGAGACCTCCAGGTTCTCAGCAGGGCTGCCACTTTCTTTCTTGGTTGTGAGTGCTCTGTAGAGACCCTGGGGGACCTGAGAGGCCGGTCCCTGGGACCCAGCCTGTTAAGGCTTCCCTTCCACTTGACCAATATCATGACTTTTCCCTACCCTCGCAGGGGGTGAGTCCAGGACCCAGTTAACAGCTGGCCTCCTCCAGTCTTCTGGGCTCTGAGGGGTCTCGGGCTGTGCTTCTAAACCTCCCCGGGCCATAGACACACAGAGTTTGCCATGCATCTGGGCATGAGCTCTGAGTAAAGCCCCGGGGGGGATGGTGCCCATCATCAGGGTGGCTGGCTATGGAGGCTGCAGAGCTGGGCAAGCCTTCTCTGGGGCCCAGCACTGGGGTCCCTCCTCCCTCTGTGTCCTCTTTGCCAGTGCCCTCAGCCTTGTGGAGCTCCCACCTTCTCAGATGGGGTCGTCTCCTGCCCTGGGCCCACCCCTGCTGTCTTGGCAAGGGCACACTGCAGGCTCTGCCAGCATCGGGCTCATGCTCTGCTGTTTCCTGTCCTGTGGGGTTCGGTTTCTTCTCTTTCCCTCCTCTTGTGCTCCTCTGAGCCCTGAACGTCAGCCCCTGGGCTCCTGACAGCTTCCTTTTGGGTGGGTTCTCAGACTCCTGCCATGCTTTCTGAGAGCTCTACAAGCGCTTCTTCTGGAAAGCCTACCGTGGCCTCCCCCTGCAGCCCTGGCTGAGGTCTGGCCCCTATGACCAGCGCACCTCACATGGGGACTCCGCCGGCTGGCCTCTTGCCCCTCTTATCTTTGCCTCCTGCAGAGGCTCAGCGCATTTCTATGTCTGGAGCTGCGTCCGAGCTGGGCTCACACGGTGAAGGGCTGGGAGTTGTGCAGCCAGCAGCTGGTGGGCTGGTCTCAGCGGCCGCCTCCACCACCACTCTGCCGTCCGTCTCCACGTGGGCGAGCAGTGGACGTGCCAGACCTCACATTCGCACCGCCACACTCCTGGACTACCCCAGGCCATTCTTCCCGCAGCTTTCCCCAGCTCGGGAATGGAGTCCCGGGGCTGCCAGGCCCGGAACCCGGGAGCCTTCCTGAAGCTGCTTCTTCTCTGACACCCCCATCCTGTCTGTCAGCACATCTTGTGGGCACCCCCCGCCTGATCTCCCCCAGGGTCCCATGCTGCACTCGCCTGCACTGTCACCTGGGCCGGCCCCCACCACACCCCACTCCAGGCCCGCACCTCGCCTCTCCTCTCAGGGCACCGGGGCTGATGTCTGCGGGCTGCTCTGAGCTCCCCTTGGCCCAGCCCAGGCATGAGCCCCTCTCCAGAGCGGCCTTCCCAGACTCCCATCCCCCCACTCTGCTGCATCCCCGGAGGCTCTTACCCTGTCTGAGCATCTGTAGGTCTCCTTGCACTATTGTTCCCCCACTGGAATACACGTTTCTTGAAAGCTGGGCCCTGGGTACCCAGCATTGTGCTGGTCACAGAGCAGGTGCTCAACAAATATTGAATGAATGAATGAATGAGTGAGCTATCAGGACTTGAAGCAGCAGGGGCCCTCTCAGGGGGTGGTGGAGCCCCCCTGGACTTGGACTCCTGAGGCCTAGAGAAAACAGAGACACCCAGGACCCCAGCTGAAGCTGCCCTGGCAGGACAGATGGGCAGAGGATAGGAGAGGCAAACCACGGCCCTCCAGTGGGGCGGGTGTCTGCCCATGGGGATGGGTCCTGAACAGGCCACAGACCCGCAGGCCGATTTCAGCACCAGGAAGCACCCACATCAGGTCTCTGGGCAGCAAATTAGGGCTTTGTCTTTTTCGCCAGCATCATTAATTGTATCATTTTCTCTTAGCCCTCAATCGGTCCAGCGAGTTCACATCAAGACCTGGGGTCTGCCCCCTGGGAGGGGCCTGAACCGTCCACCTCCTCCTGCAGCTTGGACACTGACTGTCCTGGACTTCAGAAGTGCTGCCCCTGGTCAGGGGGGGTATAGTTGCATGGCCCCTGCACGCCAAGGTAGGCCGCTGCGGGCTGTGCTCATGGACCTGCAGCTAAGGACGGTCTCGATGAGGCCTGAGCTGTGTGATCGACGTGAAGGTGTGGGGGAGGAGTGGGTTTCTAGGAGCCCAGCCCATTACACCGGGAGCCCCCACTGTGTGCACAGGTGGCGTCTGCTCTTAGATAATTTCTTAGTCAAAATCTGGCCCCTGAACTCTCAGGGGAGAAGAGCTCATGGTGCTCGCAGGAGCCCTGAAATGGGAAGACACTTCCGGTGGAGCAGGTTTCCCACTTTGCCTGGAGAGGCAGGAGCCCCAGGTGGATCTGTCGCAGGTGTGAAGCTGGTTGCACCTGCAGCAACACAGGGGTCTGATGAGCTCCACAGTACCCGCAGACGGTCCCTGCTGCCTCAAATGCGCGGCTGGTCTGGAAAGTTCTCTTTTGATTGGGGCCTGCATACAAGAGAAGAGGATGGCATAGATATATGTTATATATAATGTGGCATATTATTTAATATTTTAAATATATATTATGGCATTAGTATAGTATGAAGTGATAAAACCATAGTGTCCACAATGTCAAGTATTATATGATAATATATCATTATACTACAAGCTATTATATAATATATATTGTGTGACATATCATACTATCCAATATTTGTAGTATCAATAAAATAATGACAGAATAAAATAGTTTTCCATGTCAATATACATGACAGCATAGTGAGGCTGGCAGGCTCTATTTAGCTCCTAAGCCGATCTCTTCAAGGGAAGGCCTGCTGCTGTGGGTCGAGGTCCAGCTCACCCCTGAGCAGGGATCAGTGGTCCTCCGGGGCACTGGGATGGATAGGAGTGAGAGGCTGGCAGTGGGACATCCCCCCCCTCATCTCCTGTGGCAGATGCCTTTGTGCAGGGGAGGTAAACGCAGGGGCAGGGCCTCTTGTTCCCTCTCCTGCCCCCTCCCCACCCCAGTGGCTCTTGTGACTTCCACCTGTCCTGGGTCCATCATCGTCACCATTTGCCCTTATGCAGCTCCAGAGAGGGACCCCGTGGGCTCCTGGTACAACGTCACCATGCTGGTGAAAATGGGCTTCAAGGAACTCCAGCAGGTGGACCCCAGGCTCCTGAACCACACACGCCTTCTGCACTCCTTGGTAGGTGAGAAAGACAGGGGCTGTCTGCACGCTCCTTCCGGCAGCTGCTCAGGCAGACCCAGGTGGGGCCATGGAACGGGCCTGGGGGTTGGGGGAGGGCGATGTTCCACAAGTGACCCCAAGTGACTGAGTCTGAACCAATTTTTTTTTTTGAGACAGAGTCACCCAGGCTAGAGTACAGTGGCATGATCTTGGCTTACTGCAACCTCCACCTCCTGGGTTCAAGCAATTCTCCTGCCTCAGCCTCCTGAGTAGCTGAGATTACAGGCGCCCACCACCATGCCCTAATTTTTGTATTTTTAGTAGAGACGGGGTTTCACCATGTTGGCCAGCCTGGTCTTGAACCCTCACCTCAGGTGATCTGCTTGCCTTGGCCTCCCAAGGTGCTGGGGTTACAGGTGTGAGCCACTGTGCCTGGCCCCAAATTCTAATTCTTAAAAAAATCAGCTTCGAAGAGGTACCATTTACCTCTTTGTGTGAAACAAAATGCAGACAACCGACGTGTGTCGTTGGGTGAGTTGTGATGTGTGTACCCTCACAGGACCGCCCGTTGTCGGGGAGAGCGCGGATCCCTAAGCTTGCAGTGGTCTGCACTCCCAGCAAAGACAGTCTAAGCCCCGAGCTCTTCCCTCACCAGCCTCACTCTCAAATCCCTCAAGTTCTGGCTCCTGCTTTTGGAAGCCCACACCGTCCTGGGAGTGCTAAATTGGAAACCCTAGCCTGGGGCTGGAGAGCACCCTGGGGTCCGATGGTTGGCAGCACCCCTGGCCTCTCCATACAAGTCAGGCGCACACCCCAGGGTGATATCCCAAACTGTCTCCAGACATCGCCCACTGTCCCCTGGGGGTGAAAACAAACACCCTGGCTGAGACCCGCTGATGACACAGCTCACACTTTCTGGCCCCTCATCAGTGATTTCCAATCAGGATGTCTTCTCAAGCTCAGGCCACCACCAGTCTAGGGAATCCCAGTGTGGAAAGGGCACTGCGTGCCCCCAAGGTGGCCCTCCGTGGGGGATGTTCTGACCTTGGGGCCAGCTGCTGACAGGAGCCTGTGCTCAGAGGGGCCCCAGCTTGGTCTAATGTGCTGCTGTTGCCCCTGGAAATGCTGAACACTTTTCGGACAAGGGGCCCCGCAGTTTCTTTGGCATCTGTGTAGCTGTCCTGTGCTTCAGATCTTGTGTGCATCCCACGTGTGCCTGGGGGTCTTGGTGTCAGACCCAGGGTTGGGGGGTTCCTTGGCCTTTAGACTAAGCTGGCTGGGAGCCCAGGGCCGATGGTGCACACCTCATGTTGTTCTGGGCCACTGGCCAGTGGGCTGCTGGATGGGTAGTCTGCAGCCTCAGCCTTAGCCCAGGCTGGGAGTGATTCCTGTTTCCCCTTAGCTTGTTGAGGGGCCTGCTCAACTGGCCAGTAAGAAGCCAGCTCTGAAGCCACACTGCCTGGCCTTAGTGCTGCCGCTCATCAGCTGTGTGACCTTGGGAAAGTCACTTAACCTCTCTGCGCCTCCTCCTTTAAATATAAACAATCAGCCAGGAGTGGTGGCTCACACCTGTAATCCCAGCACTTTGGGAGGCCGAGGCAGGTGGATCACTTGAGGTCAGGAGTTCAAGACCAGCCTGGCCAACATGATGAAACCCCATTTCTACTAGAAATACAAGCGTGGTGGCACATGCCTGTAATCCCAGCTACTGGGGAGGCTGAGGCAGGAGAATCGTTTGAGCCGGGAAGGTGGAGGTTGCAGTGAGCTGAGATTGCGCCACTGCACTCCAGCCTGGGCAACAAGAGCGAGACTCTGTCTCTAAATAAATAAATAAAAGAAAAAATCGTAACTCTGCCTGAGACTGGCCCATGAGTTAAATCATGCATGGAAAGAGCTTGAGATGGTTCCTGAGCTTCCTGTTGTGTGTGGGGCCTGAGATGTTGTGGTGATTGTGTTTTCAGTGTTGCTGTGTGCCACCTGCTGCCTCCTCACGTAGATTTCATCTCCAACCAGACCATGACCCCCTGCAGAAGTGCCTGCCTTGCACAGGGTTCTGGCGGCCTCAGGGGCTGGGCTCCGAGGCCCGTTTCTGCTGCTGAATGAGGGGTTCTGATGAGGCTGGGGCTGGTTCCCAGTTCTGTCTTCTAAATTACCAGCCACATCTCCTCCCAGGAAGGGGCTTCAAGTGTGTCTTGGAGAAGGACTCCAGCTCTCCCCAAACCTCCTTTGGGGTTCCCGGTGGAGACTTGGGGGTTTGCTGGCAAAGTTTGTTTTGGTGACCGCTGGCTTGGCTGTGCAGCTGCCGGTTGGCCTGACTTCCCAAGGGTTGAGATTTCAAGATATTAAGCTGAAATAAAAATAATGCATATGAAATGAGGAAAGTGATCATTAAACCTCTCCTGTACAACAGGAGACCGTGGCTTTTGATCTCGAATTGTCTAATTCTAGTTCTAATTCTCTGTCATCGGCTGCAAGAGACCTGCAGTCTTGGCAGGGGTGGGAGACGGAAGGCCCTGGGGCTGGCTGCTGTGTTAGGGTCCTGGGGCCACTGTAACCGAGGATCATAGACTGGGGGTTTCAAGCCACAGAAACTTACTCTCTCCCAGTTCCGGGAACTGGAAAGTGAAATCACGGTGTCGGCAGGACTGGTTCCTCCTGGACCTCCAGGCCTCTCTCATCAGCATACAGATGGCTGTTTCTGTCTCTTCACATTGCCTTCCCCCCCATTCGTGTCTGTTTCTGTGTTCAAATCTCCCCTTTTTATGATGCCACCAGCCACACTGGATTAGAACCCACCTTCACTAAACATATCCACAGTGACCCTATTTCCAAATCAGGTCACATTTTGAGGTACTGGACATTAGGACCTCAACATACGGATTTTTTTTTTTTTTTTTTGAGACGATGTCTCGCTCTGTCGCCAGGCTAGAGTGCAGTGGCACAATCTCAGCTCACTGCAACCTCTGCCTCCAGGGTTCAGGTGATTCTCCTGTCTCAGCCTCCTGAGTAGCTGGGACTACAGGTGCCACCACGCCCAGCTAATTTTTGTATTTTTAGTAGAGACGGGGTTTCATTATGTTGGTCTGGATGGTCTCGATCCCTTGACCTCATGATCAGCCCACCTCAGCCTCCCAAAGTGCTGGGATAACATATGGATTTTATGAGATAGAGTTCAGCCCGTAACAACTGGTGCTGAAAGGTATTGGTAGTTCTGGTTTGCAGGACTTTTACTGGGATAGTGACAGATGTATAAGGACTGTACAGGTTCTTTCTGAGAAGCGGAATGGTGTGTGTGTGTGTGCAGTTCATTTCAGCTCTGTGGGCCTCAGTCTCCTTGTCTGTCTGACGGGGTGTCCTTCTGCTGTGTGACGCTTTGATTCTGACTTCACAGGTCACCAGTGCCCTGCAGCCATTGGCTTCCACTGTCCACCACCTGCACTCGGCCCCTGGGGATGCCTCCACCACGGTGTCTCGGCTGCTGCTGGGCCTGCCTTGGCCATTGCCTGTGGCTGACGTCTCTGGCCTGCTGGGTGACATCGTAAAGCGTGTCTACGAAGTAATCAGCGTCCAGGTGCAAGGTTGGGCTTCCCTCAATCCTCCCTCTGGGAAGGCTGCAAGGTGGGGCCTGAACTGCCAAAATGCAAGGTGTATGCTAAGGCCAGGCCAGTCCTTTGTCTTTTAAAGGAGGTTTAAGTTCAGGAGTGAAAGAGTAACTGGTTCAAGTGTGTTCACCCCCACAGGCGTGGGACCCATCTTCAGCTCACCCTATAAACTCCAAGTCCCCAAGTACAGACCTGGAGAACGTGTTTCAGCCCGCATTTCCCGCCCTTCTCCCCTTCCCTACATCTCTCCTCGGCTCCCTCTGGTCTCCTTCCCCCCTCTGCAGGCTTCTCCATCCATCGTAGTGGACACTGGAGTGCAAATCCCAGAGCCACACACGAAGAATATGTTTCTTCAGTTCTCTGGTTTCCTAAATTTCCCTCTCTCCTCTTTCCCAACCTTGCCAAGGATATCCTTGTCCCTCAAAGGCTCCTTCAGCAGAATTTGTATGAAGTTGAATTTGTACCTGGTAAAGCACATAGATGCGGCCTTGTTTCAGGAAGAAATTACCTGTTCTTTGAAGTTGCTGTTCTATGTCAGGAATTGGGAAACCTCATCTAAAAGGGACCAGATAGTACATATTTTTGGCTTTGTGGGCTCACGTGGTCTCTGTCGTCTCAACAACTCAGCCCTGCTGCTGTAGCAGCCACAGACAGTCCCCAAGCAAGCTGCCAGGCTCCCATACACCTTCCTGTCCCCAAGCAGGAGGCAGCCGGCCAGTCTGCTGCTCCCAGGGCTTTGGGGGAGGGTGGCTGCCTTGGTGAAGCCTCTTCTATGGCACTGAGGAAGCAGGTGATGACAGTGGGGCTCAGAGCCGTGTGAAAGCTCGAGTGATTGCATTGATTTCCCTTCCCATCCACGCGTGTTCCTCAAAACCAAGCTGCGTTGCTCTTGTGCCATTAAGCAAAGTGCTCGCTCTGTCGTCTGTGCCGTCAATGTCCTTGGGCTGGAGGTTGCAGGAGCACACCTGTGGGTGGACCGGTTGAGTTTATTATTTGAGGCAGTGAGGGTGAACCTGAGCCGTGGAGAACCAGCGAGTCTCTCAGCAAGGGGCTGTTCGAAAGAGCCTGTTCTAGGATGTGGGTTTTGACTGGGTGGTTTGGGGGAGGGTCTTGGGAAGTGCAATTTTGTTCTAAATTGAATGCTGTCAGAAAGTGGAGGCAACTCCACCATTGGGAATCTCAATACATCTAAGCAAAAGAACGGGAAGCATTGCATGATGATAAGCTGTAATTTGTAAAGAACTAATAATCACTTATTTTAGCCAAGAGAGGGGTGCTGGTATTTCATGGGTGACATGTGAGCTTGTCCCTGTCTGTGCTTAGACAGCATGATAAAGAGGCCATGTCTGAGGCTGGTTGCTGTGAGATGCTTCTGTCTGGGAGGCCTGGGCCAGCCTCAGAACATCAGGGACGGCTCTGGGTTTCCTTGTTGGTGCAGAAAACACCCATTGCTTTGCTTTCTGCTTGGGGTGGGATGTTTTGGTCCCATCTTTTCATGACCACTCAGACTCAGTCCAGCCCAAAGTGATTTGCTCCCAGGAGGCTGCCAGGTGAGCCAGCCACGAGTCCGGCCTGAATGTGGCCCGCTGCTCAGATGAAGATGACCAGCAGCTGCACGGGGCACTCTAAGACGAGGCTTCCGTAGTCTCCCTCAGGACTGCTGCCCAAGGAACCCCTCAGGTCACGTGGCACAAATCCGTGGCACGAGTCCACGGAGGCCGCGCGTGTGCAGGTGGATGAGGACGATGAGGTGGTGCAACTGCTGAGTGCGGGTCACGCTCTCCTTCCCCGTAGATGTCAACGAGTGTTTCTATGACGCGCTCAACGCCTGTTCTGGAAGGGAACTGTGCGCAAACCTGGAGGGCTCGTACCAGTGCGTCTGTCACAAGGAAGCTCCAGCCACATCTCCCCAGAAGCTGAACCCCAAGTGTGAAGGTAACAGCTGGGCTCTCTCGGATGGCATGGGAATGGCTTAATTCCCATTTGCCCTGGAATACTCACTGGCAGTGCTTGTGCCTGCAGCACTTACCCCGAGATAACTTTGCCATGAAATATCTTGCTTTTTCGCATTAATCTGGTGTATTGACTTTAGAAACAAAAGACATAATTCTATTTATAGGATTCTGTTTTTAGTAGTGGTATTTCCATTTACAAAATATAGAGATTGTCGATCGCTGAAAATGTCAAATCCTAGAAAACAGCATTCCTCCGTGTGACGCTCACACTGCTCTCGGGTAAGTCGCTGGCCAGCGATTCGTTTGCTGAACCTGGTTTCTCTGAAGTAGATGATTCTGATGATTCAGGTGATTCTGCTGTTAGGTTTGTTTAGAAATAACTCCAAGAACAGCTTTCATATTTTATTTTCATATTGGAAATCAGATTTTCGACCTCAAAGAGCATGTTAACGGAAAACTAATTGAGTGCTGGCAGTCAGCTGCACTATTTTTTTTCTAAACGGGAAAAGGGTGAAGGCATTTTTTAAAGACTGGATGGTCCTTAGTCCACAGAGACTCTTCTTGCCGAGGGGGAACGGCTGGCTCACAGGCACAGAATATACTTAGTTCTTTCAACCATTATTGATGTCCTAGTGGGCCACTCTAGCATTCATTCTTTGGCTTAGGACATGTTTATTTAGGTGCGATTCACTGTGCTAAGTGCTGGTAAGGAAGCATGCCTCAGCAGGTGCTAATCTCTGCCTGCCTAGTGGACTGTGGAAATGGAGACATTTTGGCGCATGAAAGGGCGTGACCGATCTCTGTACCGGAACCACGGGGATAAGCTGGGACCATCCCTAGCCTTGCAGGGTCAGCCTGGAGAGCAGAAGAGCCTGCTGAGCGCAGGGGGAAACACGTAGAAGAACGTGCCTGGCTCTGTCCCTGCTGGGAGTGGGGGAGGGATGTAACCAGGACTGGCAGGCAGGATTGGCTCTGCCATCAGGCGGCTTGGTGAAGTAACGGTGAAATCTGTAACTTAGGAAGTTATAGGAAGGTGCTGTAAAGACAATACACTGAGTGCAGGAGTCTAGGGCGCAGAAGGTGGTAGAGAAGGGGGTTCAGGCAACATTTTAGAGACAGAACCCCTGGACCTTCCTGATGAATTCAGTGAGGAAGAGGAGAAAGGAAAGAAGACAGAGTCCAGATGTCTTGATTGAACAAGGGAGTAGAGGGCGTTTCCATTGGAGGGACGGGGAAGACGCGAGCTGTTGTTGCTATTGTCTACAGTACTTACAGCTGGGCTGGACTGAGTGGACGTGCCAGGTTATGACTGAGTTGGACTCGTGGTGCTGGAGCTCAGAGGCGGGGCCGGCTGTCACCTGGAGGCAGGTGACACTTAAACCACGGTATGGCTGAGAGAAGGGAAGAGGCCTGGGGCCTGTGGCCAGAGAACCCCATCCGTGCCAGGTCAGTGCAGGAAGAGAGGCTGCAGAGGACATGGGCAAGGTGGGAAAACAGCAGGAAGGGCATCTGGGAAGGCTCAGCAAGCCCCATGAGAGCAAGAGCAAGTGGTAAACTGGGCAGCAGCGGGGGAGGGCAGGCGCGCGGGCAATCGCCGGGCACGAAAGCACCCACGGGAACTTCGGGGATGGGGCGAACTTACAGAGAGCAGTCGGGGAAGAAGCCAGCGGCCGGCCCCGGTTAGGAAGACAGCTGGAGGAGAGAAAGAAGACGAGCCACAGGAGCCCTGCAGGGAAGCTTGACTGTGAAGAGGCTGAGGGAAGGAAGGCCTGATGTGGAGGAGGCTGTGGTCTCCCGGGGGTCTCTCAAAAGACAGGCAATGCTGATTCCACACCTCCCAGAGCCTGGGCTCTTTCTATTCCCTGTTCCTTTCCAGGTTTTGACCTTACTGAATGCAGGTTTTTATTTTTAACCTTATTTAAATCTTGCTCTATGTGTAATTTCGTAAGCTGCCTTCTTTATTTCCTATAGTGTGTACAAAGTTTCCGAGAAGAAACCTGGTCTTCACCAGGATAATTATTGGTGCTTAAAACTAATGGTCTTCTAAGGCATCATATAATATTGCTCCAAGTCTGTCACGGGATCACTTTTGTTGCTTCCAAGCGTCTGGAACTGTAATATCGTGATAGGAGTTATGGAGAATCTCCTTATACCCAATTTGTATTCATTACTCATTTAATTTGCAGATGCTTTTTCCTTAAAAGGGACTCGACAGTGAGACAGTCGCTTTGTTCACAATAACAGCAGCACTGGCAGCTGCCAGGGACTTCACCCGGACTGGGCTCTGCTCTCAGCACTCTGTGGGCATTGCCTTGTTTAAATTCTTACAGTAACCCTGAGGGGCAGCTACTCTTCTTAAGCTCATT
Source organism: Ateles fusciceps (assembly GCA_036589455.1). Taxonomy (NCBI): domain Eukaryota; kingdom Metazoa; phylum Chordata; class Mammalia; order Primates; family Atelidae; genus Ateles; species Ateles fusciceps. The sequence goes on from JAZHEH010000196.1 coordinate 4,665,483, forward strand.
TTTCAGAAGAGGAAATTGAGGCAGAGGAAGATTCTTCTCTTGCATGAGATCCCAAGGCTGGTTCTCTGCAGATGCACCTGAGCCAGGCCGTTCACGACTCCCTGCCGCCCCTGTCCCGAGATGGTCTTCCCTAGGAGCCCTCTGGCAGGGGCCTGCCTGAGAGTGTGATGGCCTGTCCCCCATCTTCCGGGGCTACCCTTGTCCCGGCGCACCCAGGGAAAGCGCCATGCCCTTTCCTACCTTCATGAGTGCTTAGGACCAAGAGTTGGGTACAGTTCCAGAAAAGTTATTTTCTTTGGTGTTCCAGAACCTTACTAAAAAAAAGGAGTTTAAGGTTCTGATATTTATTTATTTATTTATGTTAGTTAGTTAGTAGAGACAGGGTCTGACTCTGTTGCCTAGGCTGGAGGGCAGTGGGGTGATCGCCAGTCACTGCAGCCTTCAAGAGATCGTCCCTCCTCGGCTTCCCAAAGTGCTGGGATTGCAGGCAGGAGCCCCCATGCCCAGCCTAAGGTTCTGATTGGCTCTTCTCATTGTCCTGTGGGCAAGGGGTGGAGGGAGTAGACCAGTTCCCAGAGCCAGCTGTGGATGTGGAGGGCTCCAGTGTCAGATCTTCCTGCCTCCCCACAACCAGGAATGTTCCCCTCCTATCAGAATGAGGCTGTGTGGGGAGAGCTGCCTCGCCTTCCGCCCACTGGCGGAGGAATCCCTGGTGCCCTGCAAAGAGCAGGCACTCCACAAACATTTCCTGGATCACTGCGGCCATCCCCCAGGGTCTCCAGGTATTACAAAGAAAAGGCAAGTTCCAGCCCAGGTCTGGCAGCAAAACACTGAGAACACTCCACTACCCCGCAGTACGTGGCCTTGAGATCCGCTTAGACCTGTGTGCCTCCCTCCACACACCACGACACCCACTAAGCCCTGCAAAGAGCCGTCTATAGATTTCTACTCCATGGCTTCCAGGGTGAGAGTCCCGTCCCTTTTGTGAGCATAGAAGATTGGAAAACAGGTAGTTTCCGAATAGTTATTTTTACCCTGGTCAGTCATCTGGAAAAATATTAGATTCTCTTCACGGTTAGGCTTGTTGGCCGTCACACTCTGCTGCGTTGCTCGGCACGGTGAGCTGCCAGATTGCGTCAGGACACAGGGCCGCTCCAGCAACCACCAAACACCAACGGGAGGCTGCGTGGTCCTGGCTTCGCTTCTGACAGGGCAGGACACACTCATCCGGTGTTTCCAGATCCACAATCTAGAGTGAGTTCCAATTGCATATTGCTAAGGGAAACAGCATCCCCAGCACCTTCCCTGCCGAACCGGAGATGAGTCACAGCTGCCTGGAAGAAACAAGGGCCCAGACTGTCAGACGTGGAGAATTCAGGGTGTTTTACTCAGTCAGAGGCAAAGTGCTGGACTTGTGTTCCTACCTGTGGATGGGGGAGGGCCGTGGAGCCTGAAGCTTGGATTATCCACACTGCCGTGCCCTTGGGTCATGCAAACAGAGTCAAGAACAGCACTTTCTAGGGCCACATTTTAATGGGGACACTGAAAAGGGTCCCCATTTAAGGGTAACCAAAGGAGGGTGTCCTGGCTAATAAAAAAAACAAAGACCAAGTTATAGGGGGCCTCCCCTAGAAGTGAGGAGTCAGGGGGTAGAAGGAAGATTTCTAGTTTTAAAACACCCCAAGGTCTGTCCAACAAAGGAGAGATTGACTTTAGCATGTTAGAAGTTGGTTGGTTTTGCAATACAAAGAAAACTCTCTGGCCAGGCACAGTGGCTCACGTCTGTAATCCCAGCACTTTTGGGAGGCTGAGACGGGTGGATCACGAGGTCAGGAGTTCAAGATCAGCCTGGCCAAGATGGTGAAACCCCATCTCTACTAAACATAAAAAAATTAGCCAGGTGCGGTGGCAGGCATCTGTAATTCCAGCTACTCTGGAGGCTGAGGCAGGAGAATCGCTTGAACCCAGGAGGCAGAGGTTGCAGTGAGCCGAGATCACTCCACTGCATTCTAGCCTGGCAACAGAACAAGACTTTTCCTCAAAAGAAAAAAAGAAAAGACAGGAAAAGAAAAAGAAAACTCTCCAAGCTGTGCTGTCCACCGACAGGAACGGCTGCCTTGAAAGTTAATTAAAGAAGAAGGGTTGGGAGATACGTAAGTTTCCTGGGTTTTCCTAACAAAGACCCCTGCACTAGGTGGCTTCAAACAAGAGAAATGTATCCTTTCACAGTTCTGAAGACCAGAAATTTGAGATAGTTACCACTGGGGCCAAATCAGGATGGCAGCAGGGCTGTGCACCAGAGGCTGTGGGAGAATTCACTCTTTGCCCCTGTGCCCTCTGGCGGTTGCCAGCATTCCTTGGCTTGTGGCTGCATCACTCCTTCTCCTTCTTGTTGGCTTTGTTGTTGTTGTTGAAACGGTCTTGCTGTCACTCAGGCTGAAGTGCAGTGGCACAATTTTGGCTCACTGCAGCCTTCATCTCCCGGGTCAATGGATCCTCCTACCTCAGCCCCCCAGGTAGCTGGGACTATAGACGCACATCACCATGTCCGGCTAATTTTTGGATTTTTTTGTAAAGATGGGGTCTCATTATATTGCCCAGGCTGGTTTCGAACTCCTGGGCTCAAGCCATCCACCCACGTTGGCCTCCCAAAGTGCTAGGATTACAGTCGTAAGCCACCATGCCTAGCCCCACTCCATCTTCAAAGTGAACGTCTTTGTTCTCTCTCTACCTCTCCACTCCAGCTTCATATCACCTGCTTGTGTATGTGTGTGTGTGTGTGTGTGCGTGCAAATCTCCCCGATTCTCTCTTATAAAAACACTTGTGATTGCATTTAGGATGGACCTGGGAAATCCAGGATAGTCTTTCCATCTGAAGATACTTCACTGAATCACATCTGCAAAGATTCTTTTTCCAAATAAGGTCATATTCTTAGGTTGCAGGGATTAGGACTTGGTATCTCTGAAGGTCATGATTCAGCCTACTTCTGTGCTCGGATAGCTTAGTAGCAGAGCAAGTGAACTCTGCCATTTGCTATTGTTCAGCTTTGCCATTTACCACCTACTTGACCTTTCTAGGCCTCAGTTTTGTAAAATGGGGGATCCTAGAACCTATTACCTAGGATTGCTGTAAGGACTACAGAGGATGACATGCCTGGTGCACACAGCACCCAGGAAACTTTACCTGTAACAATGTTGCCAGTAGCTTGGCTGGTTTGTGACACGGATGTCACGGGAGGGAGTGCTGCAGGGGGCTCATGCCAGGGAGTTAACTCATAGCTCCCTGCAAGTTCCTACCATGGCTGTAAATGCGGGCTGTGCTGGCTTGGACACTGTGGACGTTAACTTATCATTGTTTTCCCAGTGCTTATGGCGATGCTGGGTGCATAGTAGATGCTCAATAAAAAAAAATGAGCCATAAGAAATTGGTGCCCTCAATGGTCAAACATGGGCAAATATGGACAATGCCAAATGCCTCAAGGTAGCAGACTGGAGAAAGGGCCACACAGATATTGGATGGGAACATCGTCTTCAGGGAGAATGCATTCCTTTGGATTAGATGAGATTCTCTTTCTCCAAATGCTCGCAATCTCTCTTAGCTGCAGAATTCACTGATGCAGCCTCCGCAGACGCCTCGGAGGGTTTCACAGCGTTTGAAATACCAGGTTTGCAAGTCCCCCATCCAGTGATCCAAAAAGCCACTGGCATCTTAATTTGAAGAGTAAATATATTTATTAAAAGAGGTAAAGTATGCATTGCCAGCCCCGTGCCCTCTGAGCCTTCTTTCCAAACACCATTCCTCTGCGTTCTTTTCGCATTCATACAGACGCCGTTTTAATTTTAACTCCGCTGTGCTCGGAGGCACTCCTTATAGAATGTGCTTTTAAGTGGCCGGTAATCTGGGTGGGCCATCTGTTGTCCCACCCATGTGCTCTCTCGCTCCATGTCAAGTTTGAAATGATGGCAACAAGGAGGCAGGGCTAGAGCCCTAGTGTGGGCTGGGGGCTGCTGTTCAAGCTACTGGGCCTGCTCGCAGCGACCCACTTTCCTATCTGCAGGGCGTTTCGCTGTCACCCCATCCTCCACCGACATGGATAAAAAAATGCTTCGGGCTGTGTCCTGACTGTACAAAAATAGAACCGTCAGTGCTGTTAGCAGACTTTTTGGAAAAGCGATTGTAGCCCTTCCTTCCTTTCTCAGTGAGACATATGTTCCCAAGGAACAGACTTTAAAAAGCTGAGTGGTTGTTAGAAGGCCAGACAGTGGGGGGTCTTTTTGATTCCAGGGTTCCGGTGACCCTGGAGACGGGGGTGCCACCCCACAATCTCAGGTCCCAAGCTTTGGGCCACTCTCAGTTGAAGCATTTCTGCTTTTCTTGCCACAAAAGAAAATACCATAAAGCATGAACCAGGATCCGTGTCTGTTTCTCTGCTCAGTACGCAGAAAGTCACTGGACAATCCTGTAAAAACTATAGATATGTCTTTTAAAAACTGTGTTCTACCCCACACCCTAAAAGTGTTATTAGGACGCATCAGAATTTGGATGGATGTCACTAATCCTGTCCAGGTGAAGCCTGTCCAGATTCCAGTAATAGATGCCCATCTACTGGGAGGTGGAGTGGCAGAGTTTTCACTGGAAAAGCTCACCTTCACAGGGACCGAGATTCAAAAGACGCAGCTCAGTCTCGGGTTGGAAGAAGGAGACAGCAGGGCTATCTCGCCTGGTAGTGACTGGGCACTACATTGGATTCTGAGTCTCTTGGCAGCCAAGGCAAAAAGGGAAATGAGTTGGATTGTGTTGGTTTTCTTTTTTTTTTTAATTTGTTATTGAGAGAAAGCAGATACATGTGTCTAAAAACAGAATTTTTTCATGATACTGGAAAGCATATATCCTATCAATCCTTACGTAAAAGGCCTTGGGAAGCCACACATTATAAAATTATTATTTTCTTTACCATGGTTTTGCAAACTACATTTTTAAAAGTTCCTCACTGCTTGTTTTTACAGAACTTACCTTCTGATATGAAAGTGTTGGTGGCTAGCCTGGGGGCCATCTAGTTTTTATATAATTCTTACTGCCCAGTTTCTTGCTGTACAGCCAGAATTTTTTCAACCAAAAAAGAGCTTCAGTGCTATTTGAGCACTAGAATATATATAGGTTGGCACATCAGAGCTTTGCTCCCTGAGGCACGGATTTCAATAGGAAAGCATAAAAAGGGCGATAAAGGAAACTCAGCCTGATTTCCGAGTCCTGCTTCCTGATGGGGCCATTGTTTACTGCGTGATGAGTCAGCCCAGTGCAGAAGTTCTTGTGCAAAGGATCAAGTGCTTGTCATGAATCAGAGCGGCCCGGGACCCTGGGACGAGCTGGCAAGGCAGTATTTGCAGATGTGGTGCCGAAACCATTGCTACAGATGTTTTCTGTACGATCACCGCTAACGGGTCCTGAGAGAGAGCGTTCTGATTTTGTAGTAACCACACATTCTGGACCTCAAAGAGCCCCATGACTCAATGCTTTTCCCGGTGTAGACCGAGGCACACTTGGATGACCCCCACCCTCTAACGTGGCTCAGTGACAGAGGGGCTGCGCTTTCAGCTTCAGACCTCTTGCTTCTCCATTTCATATGCAACCCTGAACTACCTTTCAAAATTACTCAGAAGCCTGGAGAGAGAGAAGATTAATACCTCTGTTTTGAATGAATGGGTTTCATTTATAATTGGTTAAAAAAAAAAAGCAAGTCAGCCAGGTGTGGTGGCTCACATCTGCAATCCCAGCATTTTGGGAGGCTGAGGCAGGCAGATCACCTGAAGTCAGGAGTTTGAGACCAGCCTGACCAATATAGTGAAACCTCATCTTAAAAAAAAAAAAGACCCCTGCATGGGTCAACTTGATCAATAGATCGGTGGGAACCAAGCTGAGATGAGGCTGCGTCACTTGCTTCAGAAGATAAAGCCGCCCTCGCTGACCCTATGCTCGTCTTCTCTTTGCTTTCACAGATTGCCCTCCACTCAGTGACTACGTGATCCTCAATGTCACCGGTGGCAGCTTTCAAGTATCCTGGCGTTTAAATTCTACGCAGAACCGCACTTTCTACGTCCGGGTTTACAGGGGCGAGGAGTTGCTCAGGAGCACCAGGACACGGGGCCTGGCACTGGCAGTGTCTGGGCTGGAGGCTGGAGTGCTCTACAGGGTGAAGACCGGCTACCAGGGGTGCGGGGCAGACGTCTCCACCACGCTGACCGTCAAGACCGGTAAGGCCGCCAGCCAGAGACCCACGTTAGCTCGCAAGCTGGCCTTTCTATCCCAGTCCTGTGGCTCCAGCACTTCGTGTCGTTCTTCCTGTAACCACGGATCTCTCCGCACTTCTTCCGTCTGCTCCGAGCTGTCCCACAGCCTGCCCCGCATTGCCCTGGCCCGCTGGTACCTTCCCGGGCTCCCTCGCTTCCCTGCATCTCATCCTGTTCAGGGCTCACTCTGCCGTGAGAGGGGACGACGTGGACTCAGAAGCACCAATAAGGCATCAGCTAGAGGGAAGCAAAGAAATCAAATGATAATAATGAAGCAGAAGGTGGCAGCTCCTGGCAGGCAGATCAGGACCCTGTCATGCTTCCCCTGCGGCGCTGAGGCGGTCTGAGTTCCCTCCCCGAGAGCGGAGCATTGCTGTCGTTTTCACGCCTGGCTTCCACGTGATGCGTGTAGAGCGAAGGCGGTGCCCACCATATTTGTGCCGGGAGGAAAATTTTTTTCTTTTTGAGACAGGGTCTTGCTCTATCACCCCAGGCTGGAGTGCAGTGGTGCGATCACAGCTCACTGCAGCCTCGACCCCTTGCCCTCAAGTGACCCTGTGATCCTCCCACCTCAGCCTCCCTTGTAGCTGGGACCACAGGCACACACCACCATACCTGGCTAATTATTTAATTTTTCATAAAAATGGAGTCTTGCCAGGTTGCTCGGGCTGGTCTCAAACTCCTGGGCTCAAGCGACCCCAGGAGGAAACTCAGGGATCACTTGAGCAGCTCCCTCCCCACCCCACCCCACCAACCCTGTGCCCTCAGGAAAAAACCTTACATTCCAACATCAGGTACAAATAATTTGGAAGACTCTAGAAGACTCTTGAATTACCAACCTAGTCCACATCCCAGCCTTTTCTTTCCTTTTCCATATTACACAAATGCCTTTTTTTTTTTTTTTTTTTTTTTTTTTTTTTGTAGAGCCTTTTTTAAGCAGCTCAGTTTGCTTTAAAGGCCTGGTCTAATTCCACCTTGTCTAATTCTGCCTTGTCATGAGCCTGTGACGCCGGGAGGCAGCAGGTGTTACGGTGGCAGCTGATGCCCGGAGCCTCCAGGGAGTCCAGTTCCCAGGGCCCTGGAGGAGGCCGCCTGTCCACAGTGCTCTGCGATTTGTCGAGGCCTGAGAATCGGAGGACACAAGGGGTGCTCCTCCCTCTTGCTAAGACAGGAGATCCACAGGGGCCCCAACTGGGAAATATACAACATACAACATTGATGGCATTTCTGCGGCCGTAAGTGTGGCGTGCCTAGGTGACACACTCTCTGATGGCCCATAGCTTGCCAGCTGGGAGAGAGCCAGGGTGGGGCACAGCTGTGGGTGGCTGTTAGGTAACACGAGAAATGTGCAGAATTGTGGCTGGTCTGCTCCTGTGCCCGCTGGCTCTTGGGTTGTGCGTGCTGGGTTTCCTCTTAGTAATGAGAGACGAATATTCCTGTGTCCCATCTTGAACCTTTTTTCCATCTTTGTTTATGTCCAAAAATAAGGCAACCTCCCTTGTAAGTGAGCAACTCTGCCAGTTTGACAGGCACAGAGCACGTTCTTGAGAGGCGGGACTCTCAGAGCTCAATTCTGGGACGTCCCCAGGCAGGTTGGAATCTCATGGTCACCCTGACATTGGGGGCCTGAGCGAGGGCGCCACGTGAGTACCCTCTGGGCCCTGTGGTTGTGAACAGGGCAAAGGAAAGCTGCAGCCACCCCCACGGGAAAGGACCCTCCGTGCGCTGGTTGAATCCCAGTTCCTGTGGGTATGGTCTGTGCGCGACGTTTGTACCTCCTTCCTGGGATGCCTCTGCCCTGGACATAAAAGTGTGTGTTTATTCTTTCGTTTCTTACATTTATTTCCCCCAATTAGGATACCTCAATCTAAGATTCATGCCTCACTCTATTAAAAAAAAATTCCCCGCCAAAGAATAGGCTTCATGGAAAACAACAGAAAAGTGTGCGACTTTTGACCACAGGCTGATTTGTTTCACTGTCTGTCTCAGAAGCCCAGGTATTTGAAGTCACAATAAAGATCATAAACCGCAACTTGACGGAGCAGTTACGGGACCGCAGCAGCGTGGAGTACCAGGACTTTTCTAGACAACTGTTTCACGAGGTAAAGCCACAGTGCAGACACAGAAACCTTTTCTCGGGTGTTTTGAGTGAGGCCATCAAACACAAGCTGTTAATTCCTGCCCAGCTCTTTCTCTGGGATTGTGGCAAAAGTACATGTTATTTCAGCTTCAGGGGAGGCCAACGCAAATGGCACAGTAACTTCTCAAAAGCTTCCCCACTGCTTTCATTTGGTACTTAATCCAGATACTCGGGCAATCCATCTTTAAAATATGTGCCTTTATTCACATGATCTACACCACTTAATCCTGCCGCTGGGTTTTCTGCGGAAGCTTCTGTCTGAGGGTTCTGTCTTCCAGCTCTGGGGTAGCTTCATTAGCAAAGCATTTACCGGCAATCACGGCATGCATTCCTCCCTCGTGGCTAAAGGGAGACATCAGCAGACAGCCAGGGAGAATCGAGCCGGTGTGAAGCACCATCTATCCACAGATGGGGCATTGGAGAGAAAAGTGACTTCCTAAGCTGCCAAGAATCACATAAGGTCTGAGGTTTTACCCTCCCTGCAAACTCACAAGTGAGTCTGCCACAATTTCATGGATGCTGGCAGAAGACATGAGACTCCTCGGCCAGAGACAAAAGACTGTATTACTCACAGCACAGCAGGCAGCATGCATGTGCTTTTGTGCCATTTCCTGCACCTGAGTCCCACAGAGGTGATGCACAGGGGCCCAGGGGGAATGAAGCACACAAAGTGGGTCTGCTCCTGAGCTAAGGAACCCCGACCCTAGGGAACCTGAATCTTTTATAATGGGTGCAAGCACTTGCTCCAGAAGTAGAAATTATCTGTTACATTAGACAGTAACAAGCCTGCCCTTTGCTCTGGAGGGGGCCACTATCTCTCCCCCTCAAGGCTGTTCACTATGCAAACATCCTTGGAAAGATATTCTGGAACAAAAGGGTAGTTAGTGCTTCTACTTGCAAGATGTGTAGAAATGCCGGAGAGCCACCGAGGATGCTTCCCAACATTTGCCTGCAGGGGAATCCAGTTTTGAATGTTTTCAGATAATTCCCTCTTTTGTAATGTTAACTCATTGTGTGTGCAAGTGTGGGGTGGTGGAAAGGCAGGGAACCAGGCTGGTATCTCCCTTGCTTGGGCGTGGGTAGTCCTGAGCACCTGGCTCCGTGTGTGTGTTTTCTGCAGGCTACAGCCTAGTAAGTCGGGGAACAGCTCCAGATGGCCATAGGCCATAGGCCTCTCCATCTATCAATCCATCTGTCAATCAATCCAGTAGTCTTTCTCGCACGCTCACACATATGACTTTCGCACCAGTTTTGAGGACACTCAAGAGGGGCTTGTTCATCTGATGCTCCACGACTGGGAGCTTGGTTGCAGTGGTCACTGTGAGTCTCCAGCACACATCAGGCCAGGCCTGGCCGTCCCAGGGAAGGCTCAGCTAAGGTGCTATGAACGGGAGGCTCTCTGCTTGCTCTGAGAGGTCCGTTGCTGGGTGCCTCCTGTTGATTGTAGAAGAGACAAACAGGTCTGTGCGCCATCCATCGGTCACGCCTGGAACCCTGCTTAACAGTCGTGAAGACGTGCTTGATGTCTGCCCTGCCTGAGTAGCTGTTGCCTCTTCTTGGCTAGGTCGAGAGCTCCTTCCCGCCAGTGGTGTCCGACTTGTACCGAAGTGGGAAATTGAGGATGCAGATCGTGTCTCTCCAGGCGGGAAGCGTGGCCGTGAGGCTCAGGCTCACCGTGCAGGACCCCAGGGTTCCTGTGGGTGTCTCCACGCTGGCCCCCATGCTCCAGCCTCTGCTGGCAAGCACGGTGTTCCAGATTGACCAGCAGGGGACACTTGTGCAAGGTACAGTCCAGCCACCCACTCTGGTGCCTGCTGCCCTCCAGCTCAGAAGTCCTCTTGGCAACTTTATTTGAGTCAGTCTTTCCTTTATTTCAAAGAGTAAAGAAATGCAAATCCTTATTCTAGCTTCCTCCACCAGAACCAGGGGCCGGGGCAGTAGCCCTGAACAACCAGCCCACCTGCGTCTCACTGGTCAGCTCAGGACACTGAATGAAATGGGGCTGGAGGGTCCCCTCCGGGGGAAGGGGACAGGAGTTCACTTTATCTGTGGTCAGGCCCCCTAGCACTTCTGAGCAGCTGTGCAACTGCCCACCTGTGGGTCTATTTTTCTTTTTTTCTTTTTTTTGAGACAGAGTTTTGCTCTTGTTACCCAGGCTGGAATGCAATGGCATGATCTCAGCTCACTACAACCTCTGCCTCCTGGGTTCAAGTGATTCTCCTGCCTCAGCCTCCCAAGTAGCTGGAATTACAGGCGCCCACCACCACGCCTGGCTAATTTTTGTATTTTTAGTAAAGACGTGGTTTCACCATGTTGGCCAGGATGGTCTCACCATGTTGGCCAGCTCAGGTGATCCACCTACCTTAGCCTCCCAAAGTTCTGGGATTACAGGTATGAGCCACCGTGCCCAGCCTCTGTGGGTCTATTTCATTACCCTGCGTGTTATTTCATTTTACTTGGTGTTGCCTTAAAGCAGTAGGTCATGGACAGAGGACAGCCGAAAAGACAGAGAGATAAAGAGAGACAGGCACGGAGGCCAGGTGCCATCCCACAGCAGGCACAAGGCTCTCTCCTCGTTGTGAGGCCATACGCAGTCTCTAGATCCAGTTTTGGGCTCAGTCTGTGGAGTGGGCGTCTCCTAGGGTGCTGGGTCTTGGAGCGCAGCCACATGCTGGCTTGCAGTCCCAACCTTCCCCCACCAGGAGGTGCTGGGAAGAACTTGGGGAGAGGGGGTTGGGGGGCATCTGTGCTTCAAAATCATGCCTGGAAACCTCAGCCTGGGGGTCAGTCTGTTCACTTGGCAACCCCTAAGGATGGAGATACTGCAATGGCCCTTGTACCTGGTAAGACCCCACCTAGCTGGGCTGCAGGGTAGGGTCTGAGGGTGGGGTCCACAGTGTATGCCCCCAGCAGGGTGCTCAGTGTGTGACCCCGTGATCCAACCTTCTAGGGGATTCAGCTTTCAGATAGATGCAGCCCAGCCCATCCTCCACACCTCCCTGCCTGCCTCCTCCTGTCCTCTGGGACCAGGGCTCAGGCAATGCTGGATCCCTGCCAAATGAGAACTTGGACAGCAGGGATGTCATGGGTTGAATGGTGGCCCTTCCAGAAAGATATGTTCACCTGGAATTTCAGAATGTGACCTGATTTGGAATAAGGGTCTTTGCAGATATGATTAAGGTGAGGATGTCAAGATGAGGCCCTCCTGCCATTGGATTTGGGGTGGGCCTGAAGTCCAGTGACAAGTGTCTTTATATGAGACAAGAGGAGGAGGCACAGACACAGAGGCCGAGGTTGGAGTGATGCAGTCACAAGCCAAGGACCCGTGGAGCCACAGATAAGACGCTGGAAGAGGCATGGGAAAGCTCCTTTGCTGGAGCCCAGAGGGAGGGCGGCCCGGCCGACACCTTGAGTTTGGACTTCCGGCTTCTGGAATGGCGGGAATACATCATCTGTGTTGTTTCAGGCCCCCCAGCTGGTGGTGTTCATGATGGCAGCCACAGGAGGCTCATGGCTTGCATTCTGAGGACTGGATGCTCCATCTTAAGTATTCCCACCACCCATTCCCCACGCAGTTCCAGGGGCCCCACAGAAGGTGTTAAGCTCCTTGGGCAGGCTCTTGCCCAGCAGGGTCCCCGCAGGCTGTGGGCTGCTTCCTATACCTTTCAGAGCTGAGGTGCTGCTGCAGGCCAGTCCCTGAGCTGGGGGGGTCGGCTGTGTGGCCGGCAATGGTCACGCCTTGGTCTGTGCGTGGCTGGGGAGAGAGCCCTGCCTCTGCTGCCTTTCGGCTCCGTGACCACTGGTGTCTTCAGACTCCAGGGCTGCGGGAGCAACCGTGAGCACCGCCCCTACCTGGGGTGGCAGCGTGAGGCCCGAGCCCAGCTTACAGTGGGACTCCCACCCCCTCCCTGAGAGCCCCACCTTCACGGTGAGGACCTGCAGAAGACATTCGATACCACTCTGCAAAGAAACCAAGAAAGCAAATCACAAAAAGAGCTCCTTGGAAGAAGAAAAGGCATTTGCGCTGTGGCCCACATGGAAACACTGTCGTTGGCACAACTGGAGCTTCCCTGAGTCATTCAGGAGCGCGCACTGCCCCTGGGTGAGGAGGGCCGCAGCCCGTGCAGGGGTCAGCCCTTATCTTTCCCTTAGGCCATCCATCCTGGGGCCTGGGGTTTCCTGAGCCAGTTATGGTGAACTGTGTAGGTGGCCATGTGTCCCGTCTTTCCCCAGGAGGGTACGTCCCATGCTGGGAGGCCTGGAGGCCGAGCCGCCCCCTGTGCCTATGAGCCGCACCCTCACAGCACAGCCATGCCTCCTGCTCACTGCCTCATAGGAGGCGGCGGAACGGGATGGAATCCCAGCTCTGACACTCACTCACTATGCGACGCTGCACAGATGACTTCCTCTTTCTGGGCCTCAGGATGCTCCTCTGTGAAATGAGATTACAGCAACATGCCCCCTCCTATGGCGGTGGGGTAAATCAAGGGACAATGCCTGTGTGGGTTTGGCCGGGCGCCTCCTGTGCATGGCGACAGGGCATTTCTGATGTTCCTCCAGCGCTCATGGTTAACTCTCTTAGGATTAACTTTCATATCTTGGCTGAGAGCTCATCTAGGAAGCAACCCCTGGGTTCCCACTGGCCCTTCCTCCTCTCGGGGCTCCTCTCTCTGCCCCTCACGTCACTTCCATTCAATCTCTTGCTCCTAACAGCACGGCCCCTGCTCCTCCTCTCCCCCAATCTCAGGAGAGATTCTCATACTGTGCCCGTTTGTCCTAGAGTGAGGGCCATCACTGGGCTTCTGCGAGGCTCCGCTGTGAACCCTCTGCACCGACCTCGGCCAGAGGAGCGGGACCCCCGCTGGCATCCTTCTGCGTGAGAGGCCATGTGGGTCTTCTGAGGCCCTGGAATCACGCCGCTTCTCCTGGGGCCAGTCAGAGCAGGTTGAGCTGAGCTCCCAAAGTTTCCAGTCGGCTGCCTGCTCCCACCGGCCTCGCCACTGCGCCAGCCCTTTCCAGCCCCTCTGCAGAGTGGGAGAAGGGCCGTGAGCAAGGGTCCTGGCCTGGGGCTGTTGCCGTCCCTCGCCTGCTGGCCAGGCTCACCTACCGCAGGCTGCTTCCTTTCCTTAGGCTCACGGGCACCGCCGTTTGTCCAGCGCCCATTCATGGTGGCAGTAGGCCCAGGTGCTGTGTGCGCTCTTTTTCCCAGTGTGAATCTGACACATGCCCCCAGGAAAGTCTGAGGTCATCACTTCCAGAGAACACCCTGGGCCCTGAATGACAGCTCATGGTCCTACTGAGGAGCTGGGACAGGGTGGCCCAGGGGGTCCAGGGTCTGTACCTGCTCCCAGATCCTCTCCAGCTTGGTGTTCTGGGTGGGGCCAGCTCAGGAGGGGCACCTGGGCTGGGAATCTCTGAAGCAGCTGCCCCCACCACTCCAGGAGAGGACTCAGCCCTTGTCCCACCGGCAGGGCCAGTGGGAGGAGCGTGTAGCATCCTGCCCTGGGCTCCCGCCCCTCTGTGCCCACGCCTGGCCAGCCCAGGAGGGTGCAGAGTCTCACTGGCAGTTCTTCTGCTCCCACACCTGCCTCTTCCTCTGAACTGCAGGGCAGGCAAGCCTCAAGGCTTAATGCAAGACTAAATACAGCTGTCAGCGCCTTCCTCTGAGCTTGCTTGGGAGCTGTCTGGGGGACGGGGGAGTGAAGGCTAGGTGAATCACCACGCACCAAAATAGACACCAGGTGCTCAGTGGTTTGAGCCAGTGTCTTGCCTGGTGCCTCTGCTGTCCTCCGTGAACTGCAGCCCGGCCAGCCTACGCCCCAGCCCCAACCCGGAGCACCCCCAGGAGAGGTACCTATAGGCTGGAGGTTGAGTAGCACCCCAGGAAGAGGTGTGGCCTGGCACCAGCAGTGTTCTGATGGCAAGGCAGCCTCCGGGCCATGCCAGCGTGGTGGCACAGCTGTTGTGGCCACGGTCGTGTTGTTCTCCAGGGAAGCTGCCTCTGTGGAGACAGAAAGCAGCACAACAGGAAAAACCATGAAACGAGCCTCTGAGCACTCAGCGGCAGGGTTTTCTTTGCATGCAACTGAACTGGCCCCGCGTCATGGCTTAAATTCCAACTGAGTTGCAGCTTCTCTGACACTCTGGGTGTGGGCTGGTTCCTGGGCACCACCACCTGCAGCTTTGCGGAAGCACTCACAGAAGGCACTGTCACCATCTAGCAGGGCTCAGCCCCTGAGGACCTCAGCTCAGTCACCCCCATGGGAACTGCACTGTCCTTGTCCCCGCCACCCTTCCCCCTAGGTAGGCCCCCCCCAGTGACATGACTTCCCATGTCTTTGGGGCACAGGAGGAGGTGCACACCCGTTGAGACACCTGGGTGATCTAAAATGGCACAGCAAGTTCATGTTATACTCTGGTGGACCCCTGCCCCGCCCCGGCTCAGTCATTTTTCTGTTTCTTGGTTGAGACACTAAGTATTGGAGAATGTGAGCACATCAAAGAGAGGAGAAAGCCTTTCAACTTTTTGGGTGCGGAAACAGAGAATAAATAAGAGAGGGACATATACACACCTGTGGGTGCTAATATCACCCAAAGGAACCAACATTTCCTAATCTTTGCCCCCAGATTAGCCAAACAATGTGAAGGTAGGCACAGGCAGGCCATAAGCTGTCATGAGGGTGTTGGACGGATGCCCCACCTCTACCCCAAAAGTGCCCCTGCTCTGGCCATTCACTGCAAAGATGGCCAGGAAGAACTCCTTCCAGCGTGGGTATGTCTTCTGATCAGTCTGGCCATTTTCTCCTGGGTCTTGTCTTGTGTCTCCCCGGCAGACTGGGATGAGTGTGTGGACAGCACGGAGCACGATTGCTCGCCGGCTGCCTGGTGCATCAATCTGGAGGGCTCATACACCTGCCAGTGCCGCACAGCCAGGGACGCCATGCCCTCCCGCGCGGGCCGGGTCTGTGAGGGTGTGTATTCCCCCTCTACACCTTCAACTCTGGGAAAGCCCCCCGCCTGGAGATCTGAGGGTGAGGCAAGGTCCAATTCTCCATCAGGTGCAGCGCTGAGGACCTATGGTAATGTTAGGGGCTCACAGAAATGTTTTCATTTCCATTTCCTTTAAAACCAGAAGAGAAATTAATAGAAGGATAGTAAATATACATAAAACAATGAATCCAGCCTGGATGACACTCATCTCTATCCAAATGCTGTTATACAGTATAATTTTTGATAGATTTTTAAGTGGAGAGGCACAGGGGTCCATGAAGGCCAAGTTCCTTGGGCCCACAGAAGTCACGAGGGGGGCCCCTGAGCTCTAGACCTGCTGTGTCAGCCCCACATCTTTTCTGTGGGCCAGTTCTGTTGGGTGGGTTGGGGATACCTGGGTGCTGAGCTGAGCAGCAGGAGGAGGCCATGTGCAGACCTAAAATGCAGTGACTGATTAGATGTCCGCCTGGACACGGGCGTGGCAGAGGCACCCAGACACCGGCTTGCCAGCCCCTGAGGAGGCCTTTCCAGCTGGAAGTCAGCGGCTGAGGCCCGTTCCCTGGGGGGGGAATATTCCTTAGTCACTTCGTGTGCTGACCACTTCCTAACATCCCACGCTTGACTTCTCCTGTGTTTCTTATTTGCCTAATGTCCTGCAAGCCGATGGTGTCACCAAGTCCCACACGGAGCACAAATCTCGGGGAAGTTGTCCCATTTTCCCAGAGTCCTGATGGATTAATCTGAGGCTTGTGAGAACCAAGCCCTGCATTCAAGCCCGGGTTTTGTAGCTCCCCCCCACCCCCCCCCGGGTGGATCCCTCACCCTCAGCTTCAGTTTCCTCATTTATCCAGTAAGAATGTGTGACTTGCCTTCACGGAGCCCCAGGGAGCCTGTAAACACCGGCGGTGAGACACTCCTGAACGCTGGCTGAGCCCACCTGCCGCTCTGCCCAGGTCCACGTGGGATGCAGAGCCATCCTGCTGGACGTGGGTGGGGATCCAGCAGGCTCTGACAGACAGTGGGTGGGATCCAGCAGGCTCTGACAGACAGTGGGTGGGATCCAGTAGGCTCTGACAGCAGGTGGGATCCAGCAGGCTCTGACAGACAGCAGATGGGATCCAGCAGGCTCTGACAGACAGCGGGTGGGGATCCAGTAGGCTCTGACAGACAGCGGGTGGGATCCAGCAGGCTCTGACAGCGGGTGGGATCCAGCAGGCTCTGACAGACAGCGGGTGGGGACCCAGCAGGCTCTGACAGCGGGTGGGATCCAGCAGGCTCTGACAGACAGTGGGTGGGACCCAGCAGGCTCTGACAGCGGGTGTGTCTTGGCAGGTGACCTGGTGAGCCCCACGGGCGGTGGGCTGTCTGCGGCAACAGGGGTCACGGTTCCAGCTCTTGGCATGGGAACAACAGCGCTCGGCTTAGAGAACTTCACCTTGTCACCCAGCCCTGGGCACCCTTGGGGCACCCTGGCAGCAGGCCAGGCCTGGACCCCAGGGCCCCCACCCAGGAGAGGGGGCAGCAGTGTGGTCGGGTATGACAGGAACAACACAGGAAAAGGTGTGGAGCAGGAGGCGCCCAGCACTGCCCCAGGTCTGGGGATGGACCACGGGAGCCAGGCGAACCCCAGCCAGGGGGAGCCCCAGCCAGGCGAGCCCCAGCCAGGCGAACCCCAGCCAGGGGAGCCCCAGCCAGGGGAGCCCCAGCCAGGCGAACCCCAGCCAGGGGAGCCCCAGCCAGGGGAGCCCCAGCCAGGCGAGCACCAGCCAGGGGAGCACCAGCCAGGGGAGCACCAGCCAGGGGAGCCCCGGCCACAGGAACACTATTGGGGTGATAGGCACCACTTCCTCCCCCAAGGCTCCTGGGCCAACCCACAGCTTCCCTCCTGGGGCCACAGATGGCCCACTGGCCCTCCCTGGTCAGTTACTGGGAAAGTCCACCATGGAGCCATCCTCCTGGCCTTCCCCTACCAAGGACCCCACTGGCCATGTCATGTGGCATGCCACTCGTCCCACCTGGGAAACACTTCTGAATCCCACGTGGCTGCAAAATGAGGACGGTGGACCCTATGGCTCTGCAGACCTGCCATCGACCCCCACCCTCACACCTCTGAAGAGCCCCGCCTGTGGTGAGTTCCTCCAATGGTGCATGCTGGGGCCTAGGACCAAGAGGACCCATGCAGCCTAGGTGAGCCTCGGGTGGCAAAGCTCCTGCAGCCGTGGAGGCGAAGGCTGCTAGCGTGGCTCAGGCGGCATCCTCATCTTGTGCATGAGGAAACAGGGGGTGTCCAGCAGATGGTTTCTGGTCGAATTAGGAAGGCAGCTTGGTCTTCTCATGTGTCCCAGCCCTCTCCTCCCCCACCTGATAGGGCTCCCTGTTTGCACAGCTGGGGCTGAGGTCTGCCTCAGGAGCAGTCTTTGGGCTTACTTGTTACATTAGGTACTGGAGTCATCCCCTGAGGGGCTGGCCACCCCAGCTGTCCTGCCTCCTAGTAGGGCTGTGCCCCAGCCTCCCCCAGCCCTGATAAGTGTGATGACACCCCAAAAGAACTCTACACCCCCATAGCTGTGCTGCATCTGCAGCTGTTCTGCACCCCTCAGCTGTTCCGTCACCCTCTCAAGTGTTCGGCAGCCCGGCAGCTGCTCTGCACACCAACGTGTGCTGCTCCCCAACCTTTCTGTACCCCTGGCTTTTCTGTACTCCCAGCTGTTCTGAACCTCCCTAGCCGCTCTGTATCTGCCCAGCTGCTCTGCACTTCCTCTGGCTGTTCTGCACCTCCCCAGCTGCTCTGCAATTTCCCAGCTGTACTTCACCCCTCAGCTATTCTGCATCTGCAGCTGTTCTGTATCTCCTCAGTTGTTCCGTACCTTTCCAGCTGTTCTGTGTCTCCCTAGCTGCTCCGAATTTCCCCAGCTGTTCTTCATCCCCAGCTTTTTGTATCTACCAGCTGTTCTGTGTCTCCCCCTGCTCTTCTGCACTGCCCAGCTGCTCTGCACCCCCAGATGTTCTGCGTCTCCCCCAGCTGTTCTGCATCTCCCCGGCTCTTCTGCATCTCCCCCGGCTGTTCTGCGTCTCCCCCGGCTGTTCTGCGTCTCCCCGGCTGTTCTGCGTCTCCCCCAGCTGTTCTGCACCTCCCCAGCTGCTCTGTTCTGTATCTTCCCAGCGTCTCTGTGTCTCCCCAGCTGCCCTGTGACTCCCCAGCTGTTCTGCACCTTCCCAGCTGTTCTGCACCTCCACAGGTGTTCTGCACCTCCCCAGCTGCTTCATGCACCCTCAGCTCTTCTGCCCCCCACAGCTGCTCTGCTATGCCCCCATAGCTGTTCTTCACCCCAGATGTTTTGCACCTTCACAGATGCTCTGCATTGTCAGCTTTTCTGCACCTCCAGTTGTTTTCTGGACCCCCTAAGTGTTTCGTATCCCCTCTGCTCTACACATCCAGGGTTCCTGCACCCCCTTAGCTGTTTTGCACCCCTAGTCCTACTGTAACCCCCAGCAGTTCCATGTTACCTGTAGAATATTTAGCCATCACCAAGCCCCCAGGTGACATCTCAGGACATTCACAGCAGATCAGTGCAGGAACTGGGTCTTGGCCATGACAGTCCTGTGAGCTTGCAGAGACAGCCTGCCTCTGGATTTCACCCAAATGAACTGTTAAATGTGATCTCCATCAGTGCATTTCCTCTGCTAAGCAGCACAGCCTCCAAGACTAAATTCTTAAGCCCACGTAAGTCAGTATTACCAAGGGACCTGGGGTCTTCCTGTAAGAATGGCTCTCTAGCCAGCATTGCAGCATCCTGACCCTTAGGTGGACCCTGGGTAAATCCGCCCAAGGGTCAAGAGTGGACAGTCCATCTGAGGAGGTACCAAGAACCTGCTCAAGAGGCCTTCATTTTGGGGAATCCAGGGGCCTCAGGGATGTATATGAACCATCTGTTGAAAGAAAACGTGACCAGAAGCCATTTGCTGTCATCCTGAGGAGGGGCAGGGGTGCACCCCAGGAAGCCATTTGCTGTCATCCTGAGGAGGGGCAGGGGTGCAGCCCCAGGAAGCCCAGGCTCGGGAGGTTTGTACAGGATCCTGCTCACCCATCACAAGACTTACCTTGGCGGTCATCACCTGCAAATCACTCATGTCCCCATGGTGATGGATTGCATTTTTGGCATTGGGGGAGGCTTCTTTTCTCCTTTCTCCTAGGAATGGCTTGATTTTAATTTTGGTGTTTATATTCCACTTCCCAGTTCCCGTCTTCATTGGGAGGATCATGGTCTCCAATGTGACCAGCACCAGCTTCCACCTGGCATGGGAGGCAGGTCTCGCCCTGGGCTCTGCCTTCCAGCTCACTCTGACTTCTGCGTGGAGCCCCACTGTGGTCCTAGAGACCGGGAACATGAGTGTGACCCTGTCGGGACTGGAGCCTGGGGTCTTGCACTTGGTGGAGATCGTGGCCAAAGCATGCGGGAAAGAAGGAGCCAGAGCTCTTCTGAAAGTGAGGACAGGTAATGGGCTTCCATTTGTTTTTAAAGACAGGAACAAAAAGTATGAAAAAGACTTTCAGTGGGTTAAGGCTTAAGAGAGCTGGATTTGTTTGTGGGCTGCTAGGTGTCATTGTTCCTCTTAGCTTAGGGGTATCCAGCCAGCTTCATCCTCAGCAGACATGCAACAACATCCAGGTAGGAGGCAGCTTATTCAGGAAAAGGCGTTAGGCAGCCTTTGGGCACAGGCAGAGGGCTGCAGACTGCGCCTGGAGGCTGCGGGTGCAGGCTCGCCCGTGTCCTCGTGGGGATGCAGCACAGAAGACACGTGCGGTGCCCGTCTGTTGAGCTGCACCCGTTCCTTCTGATCTCACATTCTCAAAGGACTTGGCTTTCAGGAAGGACATCAACAGATAATCAACAGGCACACAGATGATCTGTGAGCAGCCTGCTGGAGCCAGAGCCCGGGGCCACAAAGTAAAGAACTGAGCAATAACGAATCAAAGAGAGACTCTGCTGCGTTGGAGCTGAGCAGTGACAGTGTTACATGTATTTGGATGAAATTCCTATTTTTTCCATTAGCATTGCCACCTGGGTATTTTCTTCTGTGTACCTTACCTGAACAGTCAAGGGTGTGTCTGAGGTTGCAGGTTGGTTTTCACACCGTGGGCAGCTTCTCAAGCGTTGACAGCAGTGGTCTGTGCAGTGGGGTGCACACTCCTTGAGGGAGGTGTAAGATGGCCTATTGGGATGCAGTAATAAGAGTTTAGAATTTCCGTGTATGTGCTTTAAAGCACTGGTCAGCCATGGCCTGGGAAGTTATACAACAGATGGAGTGCATGGCGTTAATTGTGCAAGTTCACGAACAGCCAGAGAGGAGGGAGATCAGTGCTGGCTGGGCAGTCAGGCATGGTGGCCCTGGCGTCTGAGAGCCAGAGCTGGGCCTCCGAAGGTCTCAGCTGCTCTGGAAGGGACAGGCTGCATGTGGGACCCCGAGCCTGCAGACACATCTACACCTGCTCTCACCTGTGTACCTGCCCTGCTGCTGATGGCTTTCAGACTGGGTTGCCCATGCCAGCTGTGGAGACTGAAGCAGAGGCCCTCAGGGGCAGCAACAGCAGTGATGTCAAGGACATCGAGTCTGGGGTTGGCTCAGGAACGCATAGCAGGATGGCTCTGTGGTTTGTCTTGAGCCTGAGTGAGAAACTCTGGGGGAGATGGACTCTAAGCCCCTGAGGGGAGAGCTGTGTCTTTCTCCTTCACTGTCTAGCATGCCTCTGGCACATGGCAGGTGCTTCGCAAATATCTAGAGGGACTGACTGAACACTGGCATGGCTGCCATGCCAAGGCCAAGATGGGGTGGCGACATTCCTGGGCCACGTTTATGTGCCACATACTCCTAGAAGCCCTCTGTGAAGGGAAAAGACTCAGCTGGAACAGATGATACCAAAACAGAGATTGCCCATAGACCAGGGGAGGTGGGGCTGCTGGGGGAGGAAGAGGGCTGGCTCTGAACAAGGCCCCTGGGCGCCCTGTGGCCATAGGGGCTCTGAGCAGAGACCTGGCAGGGTCCCGAGTCCTGGTGTACCTGGGACAGCCCAGTTTGCACCTGTGGCCCTGGCAAAGTTATTTAATGGTGCCTCCATGTGCTTTAAGTCATGCCAGCTTGCTGGCAAATTGTTTGAACACCCCGGCATGGGTAACGGCAGCAAGGAAGGAAGGCTGTGTGTGTGTTGTGGGGAGAGTTGCAGGGGCCGAGCTGGCTCTGCGGCCTCTGGAAGGTTCTCCCACTGGGCTCAGGCTTTGTCCTGTGTCTTCCTGAATCTGATGGGCTGTGTCCCCGGGCCTCCGGCACTATTCCTTCCTTCTAGAGCACAGGCCAGCCTTGGTGTGATGCTCTTCCCGGACGTGAGAATACGCTTTTTAAGACTGAAATGATAGTCTGTTATCGAATACATTGCCAACTCCAAATGTTCTTACCCTCCATCCTGCAGCGGCCCAGAAGCTCACTGGAAAAGTCAGAATCGCAAATGTCGGGTACTCAGAATCCTTTGGTAATGCAAGCAGCCAGGAGTATCGACATTTCCTAGAACTATTTTTCAGGATGGTGAGTTGGCGATATCAGCCCTTAATTCCTTTCAGGAGGGTAGGGGTGGAAGGCTGATTGAATTCTAGGCCAGGTGCGGTGGCTCAGGTCTGTAATCTTAGCACTTTGGGAGGCAGAGGCGGTGTATTGCCTGAGCTCAGGGGTTCGAGACCAGCCTAGGCAATACGGCAAAACCCCATCTCCACCAAAAAAATACAAAACTTAGCCAGTCCTGGTGGTGCATCCTGTGATCCCAGCTACTCGGGAGGCTAAGACAGGAGAATCTCTTGAACCTGGGAGATGGAGGTTGCAGTAAGCCGAGATCGTGCCGCTGCACTCCAGCCTGTACAACAGAGTGAGACCCTGTCTGGAAAAAATAAAAAAAGAAAAGAAAAGAATTCTAGTTTCATCCAACTAGGAGTTTGACTTGTAGGTCCTATGAACTCCTCATTTCTGAAGGAAGCCAGGACTTTAAGCTCTGGCCTGGCTCTCTGAGTGTCCCTGGATCCGCCCTGGCAAAGACACAGTCAGCAGGAAATTCCCTCCTTGTTTTTTTTTTTAAAAACCTTTAAAAATGAGGTCTATTTCATAGACCATAAAATCTTCACTTTTACACTGTAGAGTTCAGTGGTTTAGACTATTTTGCAAAATTGTGCAACCATCACCACTATCTAATTCCAGAACATTTTTATCACCCAAAAAGAAACCTCACACTCATTAGAAGTTACTCCCAGATGGGCACGGTGGCTCACACCTGTAGTCCAAGCAATTTGGGAGGCTAAGGCGGGCGGATCACCTGAGGTCAGGCATTCGAGACCAGCCTGACCAACATGACAAAACCCCATCTCTACTAAAAATACAAAAATTAGCCGGGTGTGGTGGTACACGCCTGTAATCCCAGCTACTCGGGAGGCTGAGGCAGGAGAATTGCTTGAACTCGGGAGGCAGAGGTTGCAGTGAGCTGAGATCGTGCCATTGCACTCCAGCCTGGGCAACGAGAGCGAAATGCCGTCTAAATAAAATAAAATAAATAAATAAATAAATAAATATTGCTGCGATGTCCTTCCTCAACAAAAGTTCTTTACCTGCTCTTTCCTGCACCCTTCCCTGCCATCCCCTCAGTATTCTCCGGGACTCTTATCTGTTACCATTTAGTGACATGCATTCTTATGGACTTTTTGAGGTGTAGGGAGTGCCTTGTCCTAATCTAGTGATTTTATTTGCCTGAAATCTCACATTATAGCTTTCCCTGAGTCTGGGCGTTTAAGGCTCAGCATAGAGAGGGTTTGACACTGCCACCTAGTGGCCTCCTGTGGTAACATCGTAGCAGGGCTGCAAACCCCAGCGCTTCACCCATGGATGAAAAGATCCTTCCAGAACAGTCCCGGTGGTTTAGCTCATTCCCAGCTCCCAGTGCGTGCATTCAAGAGTCGTTGACAGTTTGACTAATAATATGGTTTGATTAATCATGTGGTTTGATCGATAAGGTTGAATAGTATATACAATATTAAACAACAAACACTGAATCCTTCCACCTGGTTCTTTCTAGCAGTCAAACGAGGGGGGCTGCATTTCCTTCCCGAGTTTCTAGATTAATGTTTCCTCTTTGAACCATTTTCTCCTTTGCCCATTTTTGGAGATGCTGTTTTTCTGTTTGCCTAGAATTTTAGGACAGCAAATAATTATACAACTTAATCACAGAAGTAGGATGTTAAGAGACATTTCGGGGTTTCACTTGCTGGTAACCGCAGATGTGCATGTCCAGGAGGTGTTGGCTGCGTGCCTCGGTCCCTGGTTCCTCGCCACTTCCTAGCAAGGGGCCTGGAACTTTGCTTAGAGTTTGGTTTGAAATGCAGCTGAAAGTGACATTAGTCCGAGACTGTGGCAGACTTCCCTGAGAGAAAGAGAGAGGGGAGAACTGATTCTGAAGATGACCATGAAAACAGTCATCTGCCCGTGCCAACCAAGGGCACCTGGGGTCTCCCTGGGTCCAAAGTCTCTGAAGGGACAATGGATCTGTTCCCCTTGGTGACTCAGAGGCTGGGAGGTGAGTCCCTGACCCGGGCCTTGGGCCACTGCACCTGTGAGGACAAACCCTGGAGGAGCCCTCTCCATAGGAGATTTGCACTGTGGATGATTGATGCTCACTATAAGATTGTTTGCCTTTCTGGGTGCTTTGACCGTGATGGGTCAGCATGGAATCCTACAGTGTGTGGCGTGTGACTGCCTGAAGAAACGGAGTAGAAAGCAGGCCGTTCAGGGGGCAGGAACCCACTGTCCTAATAGGGATGCTGGAAATGCTCACAGGAAGCAGTCTGGGGACAGGCAGGGAGGGAGGATGAAAGGGGCGTGTTCTGCAGTGTCAGGAGCAAAGGGGCTGTTCCAGAGAAAGCGGTGGGGGGTGGCCTCCTCCCCCAACATCCCGCAGTTAGCCCCCTGCCCTCCATGGCTGCGAACCAGGAGTATGAGGTTCTAAAAGCCCTTGTGAGCCCCCAGCAAATTTTAAGCCCCATGAGGAAGGGTCTCTGCCTGTGCCCCAAGTCCCATGCTCTACTCACAGGTGTCTTTCTGAAGCTCTTTGCTGGTTTAGGGAGAAGCAAGGGCTCTTCTCATATCACAGACACTCCCAGGCATTTGTGCTGGGCTTGAAAACATGGCAGACGGGGAAAGGGCCCAGAACCAACCTGTGGCTTTGACCTTTGTGCCACGGGCCAGCCCAGCTGCTGGACAGACTCCCAGGAGGAGCTGCCTTGGGACAGACACCTATTTTCTCTCAGCGTGGGGGATCCCCTCACGTGGCCTCTTCCCCTACAGGTGTGGGGCTCCCTGCCAGCTGCGCTGCGTCAGCACGTGGACTCCGGCGGGGTCACGATGGAAGTCACTGGTGTCACCAACGGCAGCGTCGTGGTGGAGTTTCACTTGCTGATCATTGCCGACCTGGATGTCCGGGAGGTGTCCTCTGCATTCCTCACCGCCTTCCAGACCACGCCTCTGCTGGAGGTGATCAGAGGAGACACCTTCATACAGGGTACGGGAGGCTGGGACGGCGCCTCTCCCAGGTTCCCGAACCAGCGGCAGCCACTACCCTGCACTTCTGAAGGATGCTGTGTGGTGGCCCTTCTTCCCCCCGGAATTAGATGAACATGTGAAATAGAGGGACATCTGTGTCCCCTCCCTCTTATTGTGGTGATAATGTTTTGAAGGTTGAAGTGTTGAAAACACCTTCAGGTGAATCTGCAGATTCCCGGGGTGCTGTTTTCTTTCCAGGTCTGCCGCTTCTCGGCTGCCTGTTTCCATGGGCAGAAGGCAGACGTGTCCCTCTCTGCAGCCAGACTTTCTCCCAAGCATGGTTCCCAGGGAGATCCCAGTAAAAATAATTAACAAGAAAAGCAGGGGAGAAAAAGACAATGTAGATTCTTTTGTCTTATATGCTTGAACATAAATGATGAATGGCCTATAGATACATGTATCAGAAACCAAAGACCTTTTAAAGATTGAAGATTAATATCTTTTTGAGGTTTAGAATAAGAAGGACTTCCTAAAGAAAATACGATTTTCAGAGGAAAAGGATGAGATACTGACTACATGGAGGGATAATCAAAATAAAGGCACAGTTTTAAAGCAAAGTAAACAAGAAAACTTTCAATAATTTGATGACGTATTGGTATCCCAAATATATATAGAGAGCGTACAAATAGATGATAAATGCTAAGACCCTGATGGATAAATGCACGAAAGAGCTACACACATGAGGTGTAAAAGAAGAAACACGGATGACTCACACAGATGTGGTGACCAAAGGCTTCCCCATTAAAACGAGTTGCACTTTTGGCCCATCAAACTGCAAAAAAGGTCTTTTTTTTTCCCTTGTGAAAGTGTATTGAGGCAGGTGTTTACACAGATTACTGGGGGGAGGAGGATGTGCTCACGCTTCCTGGAAACGAATTTGGTGATATAAGCCAAGTGCTTTCAAAGCGGCTGTCCACTTTGATTCTGAAACATCACCTCTAATGACTTTGTCCTAATGAATTTAGTCTCAGTTTGGACTGTAGTTTAAATACAAAGATGTTCATCTTCAGTGTTACTTTAAAAGCCAAAGAGTTGGAAATCACCAGTTGGTTCAGTAACAGAGAAGGTGCTAAGTTACTGCATGTCCCTGCCCCAGGCTGTTGTGCAAACATGAGCATTGAGGCTTGTGGATTTGCACGCTGCTAGTTGGTGGCATAGGCAAGCTGTGCTCTCAGAGCATGCCTGCATTTTATAGGGCCGGAAGGAAGTAGGCCCACATGCCAGCACGCCCCTGGCCACGCTTTTCTGGTTCTTATCCATGTTCTGCAGTAAACCTGTTTTGCTGTCAGTAAGCAACTGAGTGTCGTGGTGAAAGACAGACAGCCTGAGGGCCTTTTGCCTGGGGTTGGGCTTACAGCCTGGGTGCCTTGGGCTGGACCGAGGTGGGTCTCGGGGCCTGGGTATCTCCTGGTCAATCCCTGGAACTGAAGGGATGGCTCTGCTCTGCCCAGATGTCCACCCCTTCCCCAGCCTTGGGCCAGACTCCTCCTTCCAGAACAGCCCTGCAGGCATCCCTAGCCCGCTCCCAGCCCCTGCAGCAGGAGAGCCTCCCGTACTCTTCCAGAATTGGCGAGCTTCACTGGGTTCTGCTCTGGCTGGAGTTTCCAGCTTTGTCTGTGAGATGCACAACATCCCCCGCCCCCCGCAGTCGCCCCCACGAGGCTGCTGGGAGCCTGCAAGCCCCCAGGGGTGTTCTTGTGTTTTGTGTTCTAAATGTTGTGCAGATTACGATGAGTGTGAAGGGAAGGAGGATGACTGTGTGCCTGGGACAGCCTGCCGAAACACCCTGGGGTCTTTCACTTGTAGCTGCGAGGGAGGAGCCCCCGACTTCCCTGTACAATATTCTGAGAGACCCTGTGAAGGTAATGTCATTTTTTTCTGGAATACTGTCTCATCATCGGGTTTTTTAAGGACATTCACATGCAAAGGGCGTCTTGTCCCTATGAGGTCATATTTTTATGTCCTGGGCAAGTTTGCTGTGTATGTGAGATGTGGGCACACGTGTGCGTGTGATGTATGTGTACATGCGTGTGTGCATGTGTGTGCATGTTCCTTCCCATTCTTTCATACATGTCCAGGCTTCTGGATGGTGCCTTATCTCTCCGAGTGCTAGCTCTGATATCCATGAAGAGAAAGTGCATACATACATGAGGTGTGAACGTACAGATGCTGAACGGCTGACTTGTAAAACACGCAGCCGTGGACAAGCGACAAGGGGAATGTTTCCTCTCGGCCACTCTTTCCAGCCAGCACTTTTCCTGTTAAAAGGGGCCTTAGCGGATTTAGTGTGTGTATGCACTGTGTGTGTGTGCATATGTGTGTGAGTGTGTATGTGCGTATGTGTGTGTGCGCATGTGTGCGTGTATGTGTGTGCACGTGTGTGTATGTGCAGCTGTGTGCGCATGTGTGTGTGCATGTGTGCGTGCATGGTGTGCGTGCATGTGTGCATGTGTGTGCGTGTATGTGTGTTCGTGCATGTGTGTGTGCAGGTGTGTGTGCATGTGTGTGCGTGCATGTGTGTGCGCGTGCATGTGTGTGCATATATGTGTGTGCATGCATGTGTACGTGGCGTGTGTGCACGTGTGTGTGTGGTTGTGGCTGGAACATACAGTTCCCAGGTGTGGTTGCTGCTGAGTGCAGGGCAGCTCCACTCTGCTCCTTACCACCTCCCCTCCAGGCCAACCCCAAACACAGAGCCACTCTTTGCCTCTTCCTCCTTGTGCCTTGCAGGTGACTCTGCTGGCAACGAGAGCGCCACCAGCCTGGAGAGGCCCCTCACCGCAGCAGGGACCAAGGCTGCCTTTGTGCAAGGCACCAGCCCCACCCCCCAGGGCCTGCCCCAACGGCTGAACCTGACCGGAGCAGTCAGGGTGCTCTGTGAGATCGAAAAGGTGGTTGTCGCCATCCAGAAGCACTTCCTGCAGCAGGAATCCATCCCTGAGTCCTCGCTGTATCTGAGCCACCCCCTCCTGCAACGTGAGCCGCAGCAATGACACACATGTGCTCCTGGAGGCCGGCTGGAGCGAGTGCGGCACTGTCATACAGAGCGTAAGACCGGGAGAGCCAGGCTCAGGACACACGCTCAGGCGCAGGGCTCAAGATGCACACCAGGGCACAGAGGGCTCAGGATGCATGCTCAGGCGCAGGGCTCAGGACACACGCTCAGGCACAGAGGGCTCAGGACGTACGCTCAGGCGCAGGGCTCAGGACGCACGCTCAGGTGCAGGGCTCAGGACGCACGCTCAGGCGCAGAGGGCTCAGGACGCACGCTCAGGCGCAGGGCTCAGGACGCACGCTCAGGCGCAGAGGGCTTAGGAAACACGCTCAGGCGCAGGGCTCAGGACACACGCTCAGGCGCAGGGCTCAGGACACACGCTCAGGCGCAGAGGGCTCTAGGTCGTATGGGCCTTGATATGTGGGGGGCCAGGCAAGACTCTGCACTCTGAGGGGAACCCAGCAAGGGGGGTCAGCACAGGCTGAGTTCTCAACCAGGGACGAGGCTGCACCCCAGAAGCAGAAGGGAGATGCGAGTCCACCCAGCAGGGACTCTGGTGCAAAATGCCTGGGGCAGGCTTCAGAATCAGGGCTTAAAACTCCTCCCTGCACAGACAGGATGGAGAGCCAGGGGACCAGAAGAGGCAGGAAAGCCAAGCAGTCGTGTGTGGATATGAGTGTGTGGGTGCTCGGCAGGGTCCATGGGAGTTTAGGGTCAAAGCTGCCCCACTTGGGAGAAGCAACCTCATCCCTGTGGCTCTGCCTCTCGAGGTGCCTTGGGGGGGGCGCTGCATCTGGTTGGGGCTCTGGACACACCCCCTAGTGGGGGACAGGGTGGCCTCTGGCACTCGGTGGGGGCAAAGCTGGCAGATGAAACCCAGAGCCCATTCCCTCAGGTATGGGGCATCAATGTCTGGGAGCCGACAAGGTAGGAATGGGGTGGTGGGGTGTCCTCAGCGGGAGGCTGGGACGTGGGCCTTGGGGCTGAGTAAGGAGCTAGCCCTGGGGAGCAGAGACCAGAAAGTCCCAGAGGCTGAGGGACGAAGTGGGGAGCGGGGGACGTCAGGTGACTCCACGGTGTGGAGCCTGCTTGGAGCCTGGAGCTGGGACTGAGGGTGGCCAGGAAGCTGAGGGATTCACGTGGACAGTCCGAGGCCGTCACAGAGCATGAGCCTGCCTGGGAGGCATCACAGAGCATGAGCTTGCCTGGGAGGCACAGCTCACTCTGCTGAGCTCATTCCACTCCCAGGGGGCTCCTCGGACCCTCCCCTGGGCTGAAGGAGGGACCTGCACCATTTCAACAGCTGTAAAATGTTTCCCCACCCCCTCAACCCCTCAACCTGCACAACTTAGGGAGAACTGCCCGGGATTAGTTTTTACTTCCTTAAAGATTCTTAGATGCCCACCTGGAAGCTGGGTGGTGGCAGCCCCAAGGGCTGTCTGCAGGGAGGATGGGCAGTGATCTGTGGCTACCGTGGCTTCTCGGCAGCTTCCGTGGTGAGGGGAGGTCTGGAGTGAGAGGTGCATGTGGCCCAGGCTGCTATAGCATCCTCAGGCCTACGCAGGGCTCCTGCAGGGCTGTGGGGCCAGATGGAGGGGCTGAGGGTACAGGACAGCCTGCCTGTTGCTCAGAGCACTCCTACACACCGCGGCTCCAGTGGAGAGGCAGCACCTCCCAGGGCTGGGGCCCTGCAGCCAGCAGCTACCTCTGTGTTTTTCTGAGCTAAGCCTGGCTTGATTATTAAGTGCAGCAGGGTTTGGGGCACGCAGAAAGAAAAGGGAAACGTGTCTCTGATGAGTCACCCAGGCCCTGGAATCCAAAGGAGCTCTTGGAGGTTTTTGACCCTTGTCAGAAACTAAGTTTCCCAGAAAGGCTGATTTGTGCAACTGCCATGAAATCCACACAGGCTCAGGTTCTGCCCCCTTGGGTCAACAGGGGAATGAGCAGAGGCAACCCTTAGGCTCTCTTAGGCAATTTGTGGTTGGGAGAATCGCCAGGGTCTCGATGCTTCTGGCGAGAGGCTTTAGAAAAGACCCCTACCCCTGTCCACCCCAGCACCTAGAGCCATGGTCCACAGCAGGGCATGGGGGAGCCGGCTGGGGCCTGGGAATTCCTCACAACCCGTTTTGTGATCAGAACGTGACGAGCACGGTGGTGAGGACCACGCTGAGGAATGACCTGCCCCCAGAGGGCATCATCCACTACCTGAAGATCCTGAGCCCCATCTACTGCGCCTTCCAGAATGACCTGCTGACATCCTCCGGCTTCACCCCAGAGTGGGGGTAAGGGAGAAGCGCCCCCGCTGCTCCACGCCACATGCCTCTAGAGCACCTGTACTTTGAGAGTTGTTTAGGGTTTCAACCACTTAAGGACCCTTCCTTGAGACAGAATATGCAAACGGCTGTGGCCGGGCTGCACTGGCAGCTGCTGCCGTCTCCCAAGCCTTCGTTCCCACTTCCCACTCAGGGCCAGCTGGAGAAGGCCAAGTATGTCCCTGGCCAATCCCATCGGATGGCCCCACTTGCAGTGAGCCACCGGCAGGCTCCCACCCACAGCCTACATCAGGCACCACTTTTTCTATGCTAGGTGGTCCCCTCACCTGCCACCTCCACCATCAGATGTGAGGGAGGCCACCCCTGGACCAGCCTGCCCTGAAGAAACGGCCTCCACGTGCTCTCCTTTGGAGCTAGTGGGTCTTCTCGTTCATTTGCATGCTCCTCTGGAGCTGCATGTTGGGGGAGAAGTGGGAACGAGAGGGGCCGTGATAATGCGCCTCCTGAAACACACCTCCTGCAAGCTGCTCCCTCTTGCAGGGTTTACACCGTCATCGAGGACCTTCACGGCGCTGGGAATTTTGTTACCGAAATGCAGTTGTTTATTGGAGACTCTCCCATACCTCAGAATTATAGTGTGTCTGCCAGTGATGACATCAAGATCGAAGTGGGGCTCTACAGGCAGAAAAGTAACCTCAAGGTGGTCCTGATGGAGTGCTGGGCAACCCCGTCCAGCAACGCCTGGGACCCGGTCACCTTCAGCTTCATTAACAACAGGTAGGGCTCAGGAGCACAGGAACCCCTGTCCAGCAATGCCCGAGCTTTATTGCCAACAAGTAGGGCTCAGGACTGCAGGCACCCCCATCCAGCAATGCCCCATCCAGCATTACCAGCAGGTAGGGTTCAGGAGTGCAGGCGCCCTTGTTCAGCAATGCCCCATCCAGCATTACCAGCAGGTAGGGTTCAGGAGTGCAGGCACCCCCATCCAGCAATGCCCCATCCAGCATTACCAGCAGGTAGGGTTCAGGAGTGCAGGCGCCCCTTGTTCAGCAATGCCCAGGGCTTTGTTACTAACAGGTAGGGCTCAAGAGTCCAGACACCCCCATCCAGCAATGCTTCATTAACAACAGGTGGGGGCTCATGCGGGCGCTGCTGTTGCCTGGCCTGGCTGTGTGGCTGGCTCTGGGCTCTGTGGGATTTCTAGGCAAGTGCTGTCAAGGACCTGCATTTTGGGGAATAAATGAGGTGGCCTGTCCTCGACTACCCCAGAGCCTGTGGGATCTGTGAGCGTCTTCAGATGTAGTCGTAAGTAAGCTCATCTGAGAAGAAGGACAGTGGGGCTTGCTGACAACCAAGGAGTCTCATTTCCTGTCTTCCCAGCTCCCCCGTGCCCAACACATATACCCACGTGATTGAGAACGGCAACTCCAGCAGGGCCCAGTTCAAGCTGAGGATCTTTTCCTTCGTCAACAACTCCATCGTCTACCTGCACTGCAAACTCCGCATCTGCATGGAATCCCCCCGGGGCCACGTGCAAAATCGTAAGTGTTTTTCTGGTTTTCTAAACATTTGGTTGGATGCATGTTCCTTACTGTTACAACAAAAGGCTCTGTTAATAAAAGCCTGGGGCTCAAGTGGCCGGGGTGCTGGCGTCTGGGAAAAGTCGCTGTGCTTGTCCGGCAGACTCGGTGTCTGAAATGGTATTTTCACAGCAGGCAGCCCGTGGGTGGAGGACCCATGGGAATTGGTGGCATTTCCCATTTCTCAGGGACTGAGCTAAGTCCCTCTTGAGGCTGTCATGTTCAACCGACTGTCACATCGGCACTGTCTTGCCATGATACCTAGCGCTTCTAAGGTGATTTATACATATAAAAATGTTTCTTTAACATTGATGGAACATACCAAATATCAGCCACTCTGTAATTTAATGAAGTTTTTTTTCCCTTTCCTTTGTTCAACATTCACGAAGGGGTAATTTTACCTTCCCGTGTCCTGAGACTTTTGAATTTGAAATATGCTTTGTAATCCTGAGGTTTGAAAGCTGTTCTTTATACCACAGACAAGTCCATGAGGTGGCCACATGTTGGCCACTGTTGTCTGAGGCAGGGGGACAGCTTAGAGTGCTCCAGCGCCTTTTGCTCCGTGGCTGAAGGCTTCTCTCTCCTCGGAGGGTGTGCTTG
Source organism: Ateles fusciceps (assembly GCA_036589455.1). NCBI lineage: Eukaryota > Metazoa > Chordata > Mammalia > Primates > Atelidae > Ateles > Ateles fusciceps. The sequence goes on from JAZHEH010000196.1 coordinate 4,697,976, forward strand.
TTTCTGTGCTCGCCTGAGCACGCGTCGCAGAACGCGGCTGTTTTCCTAGGTGACCAAGCTCTGAGCGCCTGCAGGACGTGGACAGGGGAAGACACACAGGGAAGGCTGATTCTGTTCATGTCTGTTTTGTTCAAAGAGTAGATCTTCCTGAGCAATGGGACAGAAGGAACCTCAGGTCCTAACGGCAGCAGGCTGAGGGCCACACGCGAGGAGCCTGCCCCTGGTTCCATCAGAGCCTCAGAGATGACAGGAGCACTGACAGCCAGCGCCAGGATTTGTCTCTGCAGGGAGCAGCTGGCTCTCAAGTTCTTTACAATAGGAGCGCTGCACAAGGTGTTTTCTCCCAAGCTCCTTTAGAATGGATAGTGTATGAGCTTTCCAGGCTGCTGTAGAATGCACCACAAACTGAGTGGTTTAAGCACTGGATACTTATTGTTGGAAATAGATGCTCGGTGCTGCAAAGAAAAATTAGCACTGAGATAAAGGATCTTTCAGCAACACAATTTTTACTTCCTGGACTGCAGGAAGGGTACCCTCGCTAGCCATCGTGCCATGACAGTACAATGAACAAATTTATTCCTTACGCATTTGGGGCCGTCCTCACTGCTGTGTCCGATCTCTGTTGGCTGGTGCCAGACCTCACAATCTAAACTAAAACCCGATTGGCTAACAACTTAAAACTTTTCTAAACAGGTAAAAGCAATGGAGAGCTGGGACATGCCTGTGAGCACATCCAGCACAGATATCTTGGTTAAAGTACAAGGACATAGAATACACTACGTGCCTGTAAGCGTGGTGTGTCTAACAGCTACGTAGGATAGGGCTTCACAAAATTATTAGCACAGTTATAATTTAACAAGAAAAGAAACTTTAAAAAGGAGCTTTTCTACTTCCCACACTTATTGTCTCAGTTCTGGAGGCAGGAAGTCCAAGATGGAGGTGTCAGCCAGGCTGGTTCCCTCTGAGAGTTATAAAGGAAGGATCTGTCCCAGGCCTTTCTCCCAGCCTCTGTGGCCTGGGGCGTTCCTTGGCTGGTAGATGGCATTTTCGCTGTCCCTTTGCTTCATCTTCCCTTGGCACACATCTGTGTCTGTGTCCAAATTTCCCCTTTACATAAGGACACCAGCCATAGTGGATCAGGGCCCACCCTGCTGCCCTCAGCTTGATTATCTGTTTCCAGATAAGGTCACACTCACAGGTGCTGGAGTTTGGTACTTCAGTGCCTTTTTGGAGGAGTATGTTGCAACCCATCTCAGGCATACAGTGAGCAGATCCCACAGTGTCACTGAGCCAGGCAGTCTTTTTTGTAAGGCAAAGATGTAAAGAGGAGCGAATGTCTGCAGCAGCCTTTGGGGAACACAGAGGGACTCTGAGGCCTGTGACCAAGACATGGTCCTCAAGGGATCCAAGGAACCAGCTCTAGGAACCAAAAGCAGCTCAAGGGGTCTCTCCAGCCTGCTGCTCTTGCAGGCCTCACCTCCTTCCCCACTGATGCCTGGGCCTGCCTCTTGTAGCATCGGGGACCACCACCCTGGTCTCACCAGGTCACCCACTCTTCTGGCTAAACTTAGCCCCCTTGCCTTGCAACTTTCAGCAGGATAAAATCGTATGAATCAGATGATCATCCTTGATAGTGAGCTACTTTCTCATAAATGTTCTTCAACTAATTTGATGTTTCTCTCCTTGGAAAAAAAAAACCCAGAATTGCAATAACTTTCGGTTGCTGAAAAATAGTGAAACCTCTGCCACACACCAGATGTCCTGGGGGACCCCTCATTCGGTCTGAAGGTGAGTTGATGACTTGGTTTACACAACTAAGGGAAAGATGCAGCCAGTTCCTTTTCACCATCGTGTATACAGAAAAGCAACTGTTTTGAAATGTGGAACTCTTGAGAGACTTCTGGAAAGGCTTGTAATAATAGAAATACTAATAGTTAATATTCACTGAGAGCTGCTACGTGTCAGCATGGCGCTAAGTTCTTCACATGCAGAATGTAACATGCTCCTCTCAGCAACCCTGGGGAGCACCGTCTATTACCATACCCATCTACGGATGAAAGACCGAGGCTTCAAGAGGTCAGGCACAAAGTTACATAATGAAATGTTTTGAGCTGCATAATGTCAAGCCAGTGAAGCTTTCTGACACTGCGTAAATACATTGAGTAGGTTTTTAGAGATAAGAACTCAAGCTATAATGAGGCCACGCCAACTTGTGTGTGTGTGTGTGTGTGTGTGCGTGCGTGTGCGTGTGTGTGTGCGCGTGTGTGTGTGCGTGCGTATGCGTGTGCGCGCGTGTGCGCGCGTGTGCGCGCGCGTGTGTGTGCGTGTGCGTGTGTGCACGCGCGCACGTGTATGCACAAATATGCGCCCATTTATCCATTCATCAAGAAAAAGCTGTTTTATTCAAAAGATGCAAAAAATGGCATGTCTGTTCCCCCCTCAGTTTAAGACTTCCATCAGCCAATTACACTGTATGCATTTTCAAAACCCCAAATCAATTTTCCAGAAAAACATTTTATTTTCTATATGGGCTATCATCTTATTTTGAAAAAAAAATTGGTTTGGGGGGAAATTGTGTGCTTTGGATATTGAGAGAGAACTCACTAGTTGTTCCATAGTATCTGTCCTCCTCTCCTTTCATAGGAATCAAGTCCCCAGCTTTTGTTGGTACATGGCTGCCAGAAATAAAAACTGTAATTCCAACCTCTTGGCAGTTAAGTGTGGCCATGTGAGTAAGTTCTGACCAGTGAGATGTAAATGGAATAGTCATGTGACACCGTTTAGAGGTACACCCTCCTTAAAAGATGTCTGTGCCCACTGTCTGCCGCTTTTTCTTCTTTTTTTTTTGAGATGGAGTCTAGCTCTGTCGCACAGGCTGGAGTACAGTGGCACGATCTTGGCTCACTGCAACCTCCGCCTCCTGGATTCAAGTGATTCTCCTGCCTCAGCCTCCCAAGTAGCTGGGATTATAGGTGCCTGCCACCACGCCCAGCTAATTTTGGTATTTTTAGTAGAGACGGGGTTTCACTGTGTTGGCCAGGATAGTCTCGAACTCCTGACCTCATGATCCGCCTGCCTCAGCCTCCCAAAGTGCTGGGATTACAAATGTGAGCCACTGCGCCCGGCCTGCCACTTTCTTCTTTAGGGCCATGGGGCCCAGTCCTTGGAGGGATCTGGCTTCCCCAGGACACTGTGGGCAAGGGGCCAAGGCAGGCCCGGACTCTGACCTGCACTTTTATGCCAGGAAGCAAGAAATTTTCACGTCCTTTAAGCCACTGCTATTTTGGTTTTCTCTCTTTCCTTCTTGCTCTTTCTCTTTCTTGACTCAACTGCTGGTTCTCATCCAAAGCATTTGGGAAACTAAAAAAAGTAGACACAGGTCCCAGGCCACACCCCAGTCCTACTCACTCAGAATCTCTACAGTTGGGTCCCAGGCCCCTGGGCTGGTCATCAGGTGACTGTTGGTTGAGGTGCTGGGACAACCTGCTTCTCCTCACTCTTCATTTTCTTAAATTGCTGGGAAGAATGGGTCAGCCTGTTTCTTTCACTCTATAAGAAATAGCATATGTATGAAATGTGTTCTCATTAATAGGTAATGTGTTCTTTCATGAATAGAAATTAAACTTCTCATTCGTTCATGGATATTATAGGGAATGTCATGACTAGGGGATGAAAGGCATGAGACTTGGAGTTGGGACACCTGAGTTTGATTATAGAGTCTTACATTTATGAGCTGTGTGGTTTATCCATCATCCCCCCATGCATCTATCTACTCATCTTTCCCCTCTGTCATTTATCCATCTGTCCATCTCTCCGTCCATCCATTTATCCATCCACCTATTCATTGATCATCCATCCATCCACCCATTCATCCATCTATCCATCTATCATCTACTCATCTATCATCCATCCATCCATCCATCCACCCATTCATTCATTCATTCATCCATCCACCCATTCATCCATCATCTACTCATCTATCATCCATCCATCCATCCATCCATCCACCCATTCATCCATCTATCCATCTATCATCTACTCATCTATCATCCATCCATCTATCCATCCATCCATCCACCCATTCATTCATTCATCCATCCATCCACCCATTCATCCATCTATCCATCTATCATCTACTCATCTGTCATCCATCCATCCACCCATTCATTCATTCATTCATCCATCATTCATCCATCCATCCACCCATTCATTCATCCATCTATCCATCCATCCATCCACTCATCTATCATCCATCCATCCATCCATCTATTGATCATCTATCCATCTATCATCCATTCATCTCTCATCCATCCATCTGTCCATCCATCCCCCCATTCATTAATTCATCCATCTATCATCCATCCATTCATTTACCCATTCATTCATCTATCATTCATCCATTCATCCATCCATCCACTCATTTATCATCCATACATCCATCCATTGATCATCCATCCATCCACTCATTCATTCATCTATCCATCTACCACCATCCATCCATTCATCCATCCATCCATTCATCTATCATCCATCCATTCATCCATCAATCCATTGATCCATCATCCATCCATCCATCTATCCGTTTGTCTATCATCCATCCATTCATCTGTCTTATCATCTATCCATTCATCCATCCATTTATCCATCCATCAATTCATTCATCTATCATCCATTCATCTGTCATCCATCTATCCATCCATTATCCACCTATCATCCATCCATTCGTTCATCCATGCATTCATCTATCCATCCATCCATCGATCCATTCATCTATCATCCACTCATTCATCCATCTCATCCATCCTTCTATCATCTGTTCATCCCTCTATCCATTTATCCATTCATCCTCTATCATCCATCTATCTGTCCATTCATCCATCCACCCACTCATCCATTTATCGATCCATCTATCCACTCATTCATTAATTCATGCATCTACTATGTTGCAGATACTCTGATTTTTCTTTCGACACGCCCTGCCTACCTCATAAGGTTGTTGTGAGTGTCTAATGGTAACTAAGAATCCTTTGTGAGGTTAAGATTTGTGAGGTTGAAAGTAGGTTCCTTGGATTCAAAGCTTGACTCTGACACTTAATAGTTTTGTGACTTTGTGCATGCTGCATGTGAATTGTGCCTTATGTGAAATGGGAATAATAACAATTCCTACTTCATACAGAGCCTGGATCATAGAAGATATTGAATAAGTTCTACTTTTCACTTGTAGCCAGTAGGGCACTACACTGGCATAACTAAAGCGGGAAGCACCAAATTACTCAGGCTCAAGAACACTGACTGTACACATTCATGTTGTTCAGCATTCTGTTGCATAGTGTTAGTAGCTTTGGTTTGATCTATGACTGTCATACAAATACACAGCAAAATCATTTAGACACATGGAATGCCCCGGTTGGTGGGGACTTGACTACATTTTAATAGTGTACATTAACAGAAACACGGTTGGAGACTGCAGAGGTAAGAGGAGGCTAGCAGACAGGTTCCTCAGGACCTCACTTCTAGCCACAGCTTCTGAGCTCCCATGCTCTGTCCCTGCCATCACCATCGCCTCCACTTCAGGGAAGAAATGAGAACAACTCAGAGATTTTAGGGAATGTGCCTAAGCTCACACAGCTGGTACCTGCATGAGCTGCGCCTGAGAGTGCAGATCCAGGCTGTTTATAACCCGCCCTCTTCTCTCTGTCCCCAGGGGACTGGACTGGTTTCATTTGGAGGCTTCCCTCCACCCCAGCTCTCACATCATACTCACGATGTCCTGGCACCTCTGTAACAAAATCTCACAGCCTGGGTGGCTTAATCAACAGAAATCTGTTTTCTCCCAGTTCTGGAGGCCAGAAGTCCAAAATCAAGGTGCTGGCAAAGCCACAGTCTCTCGGAACATTGTAGGGTTCTCCCTTGCACCTTCCTCATTTCTGCTGGCTGTGGCCGATCTTTGGTGGACCTTGGCTGGCAGCTGCCTCCCTCCAGTCTCTGCCCCTGTCTGCACATGGCCTTCTCCCTGTGTCCCTGTGCACATGGCCTTCTTTTTACAAGGACACCGGTCATGTAGGACTAAGGGCTGATCTCCCTCAGTGTGGCTTCATCTCACCTAATTGCATCTGCAACAATTCCATTTCCAAATAAGGCCGTGCCCCACAGTACTGGGGGGTCAGGATTTTTTTTTCTTTGGTTAAAACAAGATGTTTTTTCAATATTTTATTTTTTATTAACAAATAAAATAATTTTACACATTCATGGGGTACATATTTTGATATGTACAATCTAGTGATCAGATAAGGGTAAGTAGCATGTCTGTCATCTCAAACATTTATTTATTTTATTTTTATTTTTTATTATACATTCAGCTCTGGGGTACATGTGCAGATTGTGCAGGTTTGTTACATTGGTATACACGTGCCATGGTGGTGGTTTGCTGCATCCATCACCCTGTTATCTACATTAGATATTTCTACTAATGCTATCCCTCTCCAATGCCCCCACCCCCTACTGTTCCTCCCCTACCCCCGTACTCACCAGGCCCCAGTGTGTGATGTTCCCCTCCCTGTGTCTATGTGTTCTCATTGTTCAACACCCACTTATGAGTGAGAATATTCAGTGTTTGGTTTTCTGCTCTTGTGTCAGTTTGCTGAGAATGATGGTTTCCAGTTTCATCCATGACCCTTCAAAGGACATGAACTCATCCTTTTTTTGGCTGCATAGAATTCCATTGTGTATATGTGCCACATTTTCTTTATCCAGTCTGTCATTGATGGGCATTTGTGTTGGTTCCAAGTCTTTGCTTTTGTGAACAGTGCTGCAGTAAACATACATGTGCATGTGTCTTTATAATAGAATGATTTATAATCCTTTGGGTATATACCCAGCAATGGGATTGCTGGGTCAAATGGTATTTCTATTTCTAGATCCTTGAGGAATCACCACACTGTCTTCCACAATGGTTGAATTAATTTATACTCCTACCAACAGTGTAAAAGCGTTTCTATTTCTCCACATCCTCTCCAGCATCTGTTGTCTCCTGATTTTTTAATGATTGCCATTCTAACTGGTGTGAGGTGGTATCTCAATGTGGTTTTGATTTGCATTTCTCTAATGACCAGTGATGAGCTTTTTTCATATGTTTGTTGACTGTGTAAATGTCTTCTTTTGAAAAGTGTCTGTTCATATCCTTTGCCCACTTTTTGATGGGGTTGTTTGTTTATTTCTTGTAAATTTGTTTAAGTTTTCCATAGATTCTGGATATTAGCCCTTTGTCAGATGGGTAGATTGCAAAAATTTTTTCCCATTCTGTTGCCAGTTCACTCTATTGTTAGTTTCTTTTATTGTGCAGAGCTCTGAAGTTTAATTAGATCCCATTTGTCTGTTTTGGCTTTTGTTGCCATTGCTTTTGGTGTTTTAATCATTAAGTCTTGCCCATGCCTATGCCCTGAATGGTATTGCCTAGGTTTTTTTCTAGAGTTTTTATGGTGTTAGGCCTCATGTTTAAATCTTTAATCCATCTAGTGTTAATTTTTGTATAAGGTGTAAGGAAGGGATCCAGTTTCAGCTTTCTGGATATAGCTAGTCAGTTTTCCCAACACCATTTATTAAACAGGGGAATCCTTTCCCCTTTGCTTGTTTTTGTCAGGTTTGTCAAAGATCAGATGGTTGTAGTTGTGTGGTGTTCTTTCTGAGGACTCTGTTCTGTTCCATTGGTCTATATCTCTGTTTTGGTACCAGTACCATGCTGTTTTTATTACAGTAGCCTTGTAATATAGTTTGAAGTCAGGTAAGTGTGATGCCTCTGGCTTTTTTTTTTTTTTTTTTTTGCGCTTAGGATTGTCTTTGCTGTGTGGGCTCTTTTTGGTTCCACATGAAGTTTATGGTGGTTTCTTCTCAATTCTTTGAAGAAAGTCATTGGTAGTTTGATGGGGATAGTATTGAATCTATAAATTAGTTTGGGCAGTATGGCCATTTGATTTCAACATGTCTGTTTTTGCAGAAAATGAGGAGTTCACAATTCAACACAGAGATAACCCTGTGTATTGACAATTTAAGAAAGCATCCGTTTGGGCATCTTCCCCGAATGTATACTACCAACAAATAGCTTATCAGCATCATAATTTCTGCATTCAGTTTTTGGAAATCTTCCACGGTGTTTCCTTTCCTAGCTTCCCCACTTATTTCACATTTATGAGAATGTCCCTGTGCTGAAAGGTAGAGAAAGTTTGAGGAGAGTGTCCAGGGAGTGCTCAGTGTCCTGGCAGAAAGGGCCTGCAGCAATTCCTGAGGCCGCTCAGCAGTGAGGAGACTGATTAGCCCCAGGCAGTGGCTGAGCTGGGACTCAGACCCGTGGAAGGGCCCTGTTTCCTCTGCACCTGGGTTCTTTTTTAATTTTTAATTTTTTATCTTACTTTAAATTCTGGGATACATGAGCAGAATGTGTAGGTTCATTATGTAGGTAGACATGTGCCATGGTGGTTTGCTGCACCCATCAACCCATCATCTAGGTTTTAAGCCCCACCTGAATTCTTCCCTTTCCCTCACTGGGTTATATCCCCCCTTTACAAAAGCAGCCATGGCTCAGAGTCCTGGCCATCACTGAACTTTCCCCCGCATCATGGACTGACATGTGGTCGGACGGTCATGATGCACACGCAGCTCACGCCACATGCATGGAGTCTCTCTGAGTAGGGAGATGCCCTGTTTGGTAGGACCTTGCCAATGGCTGTGGGAAATTGTGATCCACGATTCTCAGGGCTTGTTCTCCATTTCTAGCTAATCTTGCCGTGGGGAGTAACCATTCCCGGACTTTGGTGTCAGTCAGTGGGCAGCACTGGTCTGCAGACCTGCTGTGGCCAGCCCTGAGCTAGTGGGTCAGTTAGGAGCACACAGCTGCAGGTCACAGAAACCTAGCTGGAGAGGTGGTGACTGAACAGGGATGGGTCTTTCCCGGGGCTGATAGTCTGGGGCCATCCCAGGCTGCAAGGGGCCAGCAGGATTGGGTCTCCTTGGTCTTTCTGCTCCAGCATCCTCAGGGCGATGTCCCTCCTTGTGCTGGCAAGGTGGCCCGTCACTCAAGGCACAGGAGGAAGGTCCACTAGAGAGATCCTGGGGGGCTGGATTTAGGGGCCATTGTGATTTAGGAGTTGTCTGGGGAGGCGGCCAGCCAGGGTCTGGGGGACTCAGTTCCTTGGGGAAGTTGCAGTCACTCTGGCTGGAGGAGGGGAGGTTCCCTGTTCTCTCTCTCTGGAGGGGTGGTCTGGTTCTAGCCAGCTTACTGTTCAGCACCCCGGGGATCCCCCAGTGCCATTGTTAAACAGCTTCGCTGATGGTGATGCCTCCGTGCTGTTTCCCGGGGGACCCAAAGCAGCATCCACTCTGGTCAGACTGCTCAGAAATCAATACAGGGAATCAAAACAGGACCTCAAGTTCTCCTGGTTGCCCAGGAAGGCTCTTTCCAAAGTGGACCTTCCTGATATTCGGGGATGAACACCCCGAGAGGGAGGGGACTGGGTGGGGACAAACATGGTGCAGAATGTGTCTGTGACCTGGCTATAGATGCCCTTGACAGTGAGTTACACCCATACAAAGTGCACTCCCCCAGGGTGGGGCCACCAGGTGGGGAGGGGTCACGTCTCCCCCCTGGGTTGATGGGGGCCAGCCAGAGAGCTGGCAGACAGCTGGCATCTTTCTCAGGAAGCACAGTTTTAAAAAAAATTAAGGCCAGGTATGGTGGCTCACACCTGTAATTCCAGCACTTTGGGAGGCCAAGGCAGGTGGATCACAAGGTCAAGAGATCAAGACCATCCTGGCCAACATGGTGAAACCCTGTCTCTACTAAAAATACAAAAATTAGCTGGGCGTGGTGGTGGGTACCTGTAGTCCCAGCTACTCAGGAGGTTGAGGCAGAAGAATCGCTTGAACCCGGGAGGCAGAGGTTGCAGTGAGCTGAGATTGTGCCACTATACTCCAGCCTGGCCACAGAGCAAGACTCGGTTTCAAAAACAAAAAAAATTAAATTGAGATGAAGTTCACGTAACCTCAAGCTATCTGTGTTGATCACTCAGTGGTGTTTAGTACGTTGACAATGTTGCATAGCCACCAACTCCACGTAGTTTCAAATGTTTTCTTCACCCTAAATGCAACTTCATACTCACGAGTCAATCCCCATCCACTTCCCCTCCTCCCTGGAAATCACCCTTCTACTTTCTGTCGGGTTCCAGGTAGTTCCTATGAACAGGATCATGTTGCATGTGCCTCTGGTGCCTGGCTTCTTTCACTCAGTGTGACGTCTTCAGGGCTCCCTGACATTGCAGTGGGTCGGCGCTGTGTTCCTCCCCTGGCTGGGTCACGTTCCATTGCCTGGTGGGGCCACATTGTGTTGATTCAGTCACCAGTTGGTGGATATTTGGGTTGTTGCCACCCTTTGGCTGGTGCTGCGAACATGGCTGTGCAAGTAGCTGTGGAGTCCCTGTTTTCACGTCTTTTAGGGTCCACACTCTGTTTTTCAATTGCTCCTCTGCACCTGGGAATGGCCCATTCCTCTGTGTTGTGGAGCCTGTGCAGGCTCAACCTGTGTCTTCATGCAGGGAATCTGGCTGGGCTCCCCGCTGCCCCCAGGAAGACCTGTTGGTTCCTCCCGGCACCGCTCATGGCCCAGGGCTCCCCCAGGCTGCGCCATCCTTACGTCAGTGCTGTCCTGGGCTTGGACGCCTGCCTCGCCTTTAATAACCCACAGCCACACGGGTGCACATGTGGGCCTCACGTTCCCCAAGCTTCAGATCCATCAGCCCCAGATCTGGGTAGAGAGTTAAATAAAGGAAAAAGATATGAAAAGAAAATCACATTAAAAATTTTGGAAATGGAGAATAGAATAATTGAAATTTTAGAAAAAACCTTATATATGGCAAAAAAGTAAAAAGAAGGAATTAACAGATAAAAATAGAAGTCACTAAGTTAGAAATCAGACATAGGTAGAATGAATGAATGGTCTGGTTCTTTGAAAAACATCTCTGGGATAGAAAATTCAAAAGTGAACTTAGTTCTTTAAAAACAGGTTTAAAATACAAAAGTCAATTTTCTGCTGATTCTTGAAGGTGTATCATTGTAGTTTGGTATATGATTCTCTCTACTTTTTTATGTTTAGATATTTTTATATAAAAAAATAAAAGAGAAGAGAAATAGCAGGAAAACATAAAATGACAAATACATGCAAATATCAGAAAAATAAATTTAAGGCAAAACCGTGAGCAGTAAATAGTGTCAGGACTCAATGACAAAGCTTCGATTCACCAAGACGATAAAACACATACCGTCTGTCGCCTTCCTCCCATTTGAGCAGATCTCTCACCTGTGCCTGTCTCCTCCCCCAGGTGAGCCTCCACGTGCAGAAGCAGGCCTGGGCACTGGCTACGTGGTCCTCGCTGCGGTGGCCATCTTTGTGCTGGTGGTGGGGGCAGCCACCTTTCTGATCGTGCGCTACCAGAGAATTAATGGGAGATACAACTTTAAAATCCAGTCGGACAACTTCAGCTACCGGGTGTTCTACGAATAGGAGGCGTAGGCTGGCAGGAAGGTGGGTGCAGAGTGGGCGCGTCTGATGCGTGGGTCCTGCCTTGGCCACCCACGGTGACGGGGACGGCAGAGTGGGATTCGGCCAGGGGGTAGATTTGTGTGTGCCTCTGTGTTTTGTGGCCCTTTACGGGGTGTGCAGCCTCCCTTCTGAAAAGGCAGCTGCGAGCAGGCAGAGAGGAAACTGTAGGTAGATTGGTGAAGGTTCGATCGCTTCCCACACTCGCTGGACTGGCTCCATGATACCAGCGTGCTACACGGGTGACTGTGGGGACCCAGGTGCCCACCACAAATCCCGTCTCTGCCACTCACTCTATGTGCTGCCCAGGCAAGGTCTTAAGCCTCTTGGTGCCTCAGTTTCCTCATTTGTAAAAGAAAATGTGGTAACAGTCCCGGCCATGTACAGGGTGTGAGATTCAAACGGGACGATGAGCAAGAGGCCCCGCTATGGGGTCCAACGCCCTTGATCGCTGATGAATCCTAATGATTGTCCTCCGCTGAGTGTCCCTGAAACCCGTCACTCGCAGGGATTGTCACATGTGGCATGGACACCACAGTGCACCTGCACACCTTGCTGCTCAGGCCCACAGCCCCTACTTGCGTATGACCTTTTGAGGCTGAAGGCCTTTTGAGGCTGAAGCCCTTTTGAGGCTGAAGACCTTTTGAGGCTGAAGACCTTTCGAGGCTGATCTGCCCTGTGGACTTGTTCTTCCTGGGCCTGCACATAGTCCACCACAAATGAATGACAAGCGTGATGGAGGCAGGATCGTTAGTATAAACCTTTAGTGGGAAACACCAAGACTGTGACTTTTGTAAAGATTTTGAGGTTTTTCTAACAAAGAACATGCATGTAATCCCGGCACTTTGGGAGGCTAAGGCAGGAGGATCACTTAAGCCTAGGAGTTCAATACCGGCCTGGACAACATAGAAAGATCCCATTTCTACAAAAAACACAAAAATAAGGCAGCTATAGTGGCGCACAGCTGTTGTCCCAGCTACTCGGGAGGCTGAGGTGGGAGGATCGCTTGAGCTCGGGAGGTGGAGGTTGCAGTAAGCCGAGACCGCCCCACTGCACTCCAGCAGAAGACCCTGTCTCCAACATAAATAAATAAATAATGAAAGAAGAAAAGAAGGGACCACAAGGCTTATCTGGCAGGGCGTGCGACTGCTGCCTCTAGATGCTCTAGAGGTGCCCGTGGTTAGGGGGGCGATGCAGGGGGCTGGGATTGATCTGGGCCCCCACACTGGGCTTTAGTCCAGGCACTGCTCCCTCACCCGTGTGTTCTCCCTGCATTCGCCTCTCCTGGCAGGACTCGGCCACTCAGGAGGCAGAACTGAGCAAGGCTTCCTTCGTCCCGAGCATTTCTTTAGCGGGTGACTGCGTTTTCATTTTTTGTTGTTGTTCTCTGTCTACTTCTCTTGCAAAAACCTTTACATGAGAGAAGCCTGCTTCATGGTAACTTCAAATGGAGGAAACAGAAAACTCCTCCACAACCTGACTTGCCCAGGCCACGTGGAGTGAGGCCAGCTCTGCGGTACCTTCCCACCACGTGCTGCCACACTGGCCAGCCTCCCCGGAGGCCACCACCAACTTCCCCAGCTCCGGCGGTGTTAGGGGAACCAACCTCTCTCTTCATGCCCCTGTTAGCTGCAGAGGTTGCAGACCATGGAAGGAATCTTCTCTCTGGTCTGAAGTACATTTTCTTTTCTCTAGCATGAGGAACGCTGCTTCCCTGGGGAAGCAGATGGTTTTCCCATCCAATTCAATTTGATTCAACAAATGTTATTGTGTGAAGGTTTCTCCTGGTCCCTCTGGTCTTCACCCCAGGAAACACCCTCCCATGGACCCATCACTACTTCTGCATTAGGCTGGTCTCACACTGCTATAAAGATATGCCTGAGACTGAGTCATTTATAAGAAAAGAAGTTAGCTTGGCCTGGCGTGGTGGCTCACGCCTGTAATCCAAGCACTTTGGGAGGCTAAGGCGGGCGGATCACCTGAGGTCGGGAGTTCAAGACCAGCCTGACCAACGTGGTGAAACCCCGTCTTAAAAAGAAAAAAAAAAAAAAAAAGAAGTTGGCTCATGTTCCACAGGCTGTACAGGAAGCATGGTGACATCGGCTTCTGGGGAGGCCTCAGGAAACTTACAATCATGGCAGAAGGCCAAACGGAAGCAGTCACGTCTCACATGGCTGGAGAAGGAAGAAGGGGTTGGGGCAGGTGCTACAGACTTTTAATCAACCAGATCTTGTGAGGACTCTGTCATGAGACAGCATCAAGGGGATGGTGCTAAACCACTCATGAAGGATCCATCACCACGATCCAGCCACCTCCCAGCAGGCCCCACCTCCAACATGGAGATCACATTCAACATGAAACGTGGGTGAGGATGCAGACCCACACCGTGTCAGCTGCCCACCCTCTAAGCCAAGACCCCAATGAAGAATGTTCTAGATGCCCTCGAATGGTGGGCGGGGAAGGCCAGGGATGCCGCTGCTAGGGTTTTCCACCCACGTATTCCCAGACCTGAGCTGCCTTCTCTCCAGGATTCTCCCCAGGCAGGTTTCTCTCACTGGCTCCCCAAAACAGGAAAGGAACTGTGTTTTCTACTAACGTTAGCAGCACCGGAGAGTGCTGGCTGTGTGGCCACACATGGGGCGTCATCCTTAGCGCTGTGCACTAGCATCCTGTGTTATAGATGGGAATTCAGGGCGGAAAGGGATGGATGTTCCAGGTCACGTGGCTAGGAGGTGGCAGAGCTGGGACTGCGTGGGATTTCCATTTGGCTCTGGGTCAGCTCTCTTAGCTTCCAAGCTTAGAGCCTTTCTTTCTTTCTTTCTTTCTTTTTTTTTAAGACAGAGTCTGACTCTGTGGCCCAGGCTGGAGTGCAGTGACGCAATCTTGGCTCACTGCAACCTCCACCTCCCAGGTTCAAGTGATTATCCTGCCTCAGCCTCCCGAGTAGCTGGGACTTCAGGCGCATGCCACCATGCCCAGCTAATTTTTGTATTTTTAGTAAAGACAGGGTTTCACCATGCTGGTCAACTGGTCTTGAACCCCTGACCTCAAGTGATCCACCAGTTTGGCCTCCCAAAGTGCTGGGATTACAGGGGTGAGCCACGACGCCCAGCCACCTTAGAGCCTTTCTAAGGCCAGTACGCACGTGACTGATGGGCCCTTGGAACAATGCCCTTGCCTTTCCCCTTCATCAGAGACCTGGAGAATTCGTATTTTAGCAGTTGTGCAAGGGGGTCCATAATTCTTGCTGTGGGGTCACCAGGTGTCCCAGTTTAGAAGGAACAACTGTTGTGGGTTCAGGGAAAGAACCCTCCCAGGACCTCTGAGCTTCTCAGGGAGGCGGGCGCTGCTCAGTTGTGGTCTGGGTCCTCAGCCACCTCTGAGAATCCCAAATGGGTCAGGGGACAGCAGTGAAGTTTCAGTTCAACTGTACACTCTAATAGAGAAAAATAAGTAAGCTTCCTCAGCTTGGTAGCTTTTGGCCTCTGGTTTGCGGCCCATGGGGTTTGGGTCATGAAGACCTCCTTGTCACCAACCCTATTGCTTCCCATCCTGGGCAGGAGACGTTGTCAATACCAGCCTGCCCCTCTTCACCAGGCAGGCAGCTTCTCCAGCCAAGCCTGTCTTGCCTGTGCTCAGGTCCTCATTCTCTTGAGATAACAGATTTTTGAAACAACTCAGCAAAGTGCAGTAGACACTGGCCCCAATCTTAAAATGAGGAAATGGGGCCCAGAGAACTCAAAGAAATCCTCCCAGGTCACACAGCACAAGTCTACAGTACACATCTCCAAAAGGCAACCTCCATGCTGCCGTTGCTGGGCTACTGCATCAGAGAAAATGCCACCCACTTGTGGATGTGAGTTGGCCACTGTGAGAGGGACCCTTGTATAGCTTTGTCTTACCCCCTATCCTGCCAGGACTCCTGGTAACTAATGTGCACATTATTCTGGGATCTCAGACCTCTTACGTCACAGATGGTGCCAGTGCTAGAGGCCAGCCACCTCCCAAGATAGAGTTACGAGGAAATGTCAATGCCTCTTATTTAATATTTAAGATGTGAATCCCAGCAACGAGGCCAACACTTGTCTTGCTATCTTTGTAAGGAAGTCTGGTGGGTTGGTGCCAAGGTCATGCTAAATGTCCCTTCCTCGAAATCAAAACATCCGAGGGAAAACTGGCCTCTCGTCTTTCCTTGTTCTCCTGGGGCTTCTGTCTTCTGAAGTGAGAACTGTCTCATCACTAGTTCTGAAGTTCCTGCAGACATCTGCTCTTTGAAAACCACCCACCCCCTGCCAGGTTGGTCCTTGGGCAGCCCCACTCAGAGATATTCCCAGAGTGCTGGTGGGTTCTCCATGGATGGTGCAAAGGTGCAGTGGCCCCAGGTGTGCTTATCCAGCTGAGGTATCTGCACCAGCCACCCCTGCCAGTTGATGTGGTGGGAGCGTCGCCTACCTGAGAGCAGGCACAGCCCCATGGTCCCCGTTCCACTGTGCACCCTGGCATGGGTGAATTTTCATTTGGGACATCTGTCCCTCTCCGGTAAGCATAGATGCCACGCCCTTGGGTTGGTGGTTTCTGCAACACACATCCTCCTGGGGTTTTCTGTATCAACTTCACCTTTCCTCCCTGCAAGCTGACCCAGGTGATCTCTTCCTCCATGCAGGTCGCTGTGAGTCAACCTGTCTCCAGAACCTTCCCTGGCGGGCTCCCCCGGGATACCCAGTGTCTCTCTGCACCTCCACCCATCCCTCGGTTCTTAACTCTTCAAGCCTTAATGGGGGTCTGCTCTGATGGGTGTGAACTGCCAGCGCCTGAGTGAGCCCAGAGAAGATGACAGCAGCCACCATCTTCCCCCAAGAAGCAGGCTGTCCTGTGGGTCCCAGAGGAGCCACACCTCACAGGCAGATGAAGGGGCTATGGGAGATGGGGGCAGTGCTGGGGGTGCCCCGGCTCTACCACCACCCACGCGGCCCCCGCAGCCCAGACCTCCCAGACCTGTGACCCTCCACAGCAGCCCACGGAACCCTCCTGGGCTTGCTCTCCCTTGACATCCATCGCTCTTTGGCAAATACAGAATATTCCACATTCTCAGAGAGACCTGGCAGTGCTCTTAACGCTGTTTAAAAATAGGTCAGTCTTAGAAATATACCGCTGATGTTATTTTTAGTGGATGTTTATGTTCGTCAACTTTTCTCCTGTGTACTAAGGTATTGCTTTATTTACACAACAGTGACTCAAAAGGCACTCCATTAATATGACAACCTCTTTAGTAAGTAGAACTAACATGTACACATCACTCTATATTTTTCTAAGCATTTTCACAGCCATTTTTTTTCACATAATCCGGCCACAGGAGGAGGTGTGATTTACCCATTATGCAATGAGAAACCAGAGGAGATGATGAATTACTTAATTGAGGTCACGGAATGAATTAGCAAGAAAATGGTTCTAAAATATAAGCATTTTAGTCTAGCATTTTCTCCATTATACCATCCTGAGTGATAATGCTTTGTACTTTATTTGAAATAAATTGGAATTGTATTAGATAGCTCATACCTGAACGTAGAGTGTTTTTCCTCAATGAACTTAGAACTATAACATGGCCTTAGTTTTCAATCCATGATATTAATTTTGTTGAATGTAATTGTCATTCATACAGAACATTTGGGGAAAAGGAATATTTTGATTTACTGGATATTCTCAAAGTCAGTAAAGAATGACAGTGGGTAATACGTGTGGATCACAGATTCTGATAAGTAGAATCAGTTGCACAGGACACTGCAATGTGGCTGGTTGTGCTGGATGCGCCATTTGGGATGGTCACCTTACAGGCTCACTGGGCCTCCACCGACGGCTGGTGCTGTGTCGGGCACTCTGGGGAGGCCAGGAACACATCTCTGGCTCTTCCCAAGTCATGTCCAGCTGCTCTGATGTCAGCTGCTCTGATGTCAGCTGCTCACTCTGATGCCAGCTGCTCACTCTGATGCCAGCTGCTCTGATGTCAGCTGCTCTGATGTCAGCTGCTCTGATGTCAGCTGCTCTGATACCAGCTGCTCGCTCTAATGTCAGCTGCTCTGATGTCAGCTGCTCTGATGTCAGCTGCTCACTCTGATGCCAGCTGCTCACTCTGATGCCAGCTGCTCACTCTGATGCCAGCTGCTCTGATGTCAGCTGCTCTGATGTCAGCTGCTCTGATGTCAGCTGCTCTGATACCAGCTGCTCGCTCTAATGTCAGCTGCTCTGATGTCAGCTGCTCTGATGATGTCAGCTGCTCTGATGATGTCAGCTGCTCTAATGTCAGCTGCTCTGATGTCAGCTGCTCTGATGATGTCAGCTGCCTTGATGTCAGCTGCTTGCTCTGATGTCAGCTGCTCTGATGTCAGCTGAAGAATTTTCACTTGCCTTTCTTGGAAGAGCGCGACATATTCAGTAAAACAGGGTGTTGAGCCCCATGACCATGTGGCTCATTGGATTTCAGATAAAGTCATTGGCGTATATTTAAAAACCCTGTCTTTCAAACTTTGTCTACAGCTTTCATGTGATCTTAATACACATGCCGCATCTGTTCATTTGTGTTTTCTATAATAATGAAAACGTGATTTCCTCTTATCCTACTTCCCCCATCCAAGTCTATTCTTCCACAAATACTTCCTGAACACTTGCAGTGCTCCAAGCCCTGAGGTCAGTGCTCTGGGCAAAATGGTGAGAGAGGCAGACAGAGCCCTGCCCTGACAGAGCACACGGTCTTGTGGGGGAGACAGACACTGGAATCAGATGATGGGAGCCATGCTAGGTGCTGAAAGTGATGATTACACATGTGCTGTGAGATGCCCCTGACCTGGTTCCTTCATTCACCCATCTAGCCATCTAACCATCTACCCATCCATTCACCCACCCATCTACACATCTGTCCACCCATCCACACATCCACTCATCCATCCATTTATCCATTAATTCACCCATCAACCCATCTGTCCACCTGTCCACACATCTGCTCCTCTGTGTATCCATCCATCCATTCACCCATCCATCCACCCATTCACCCATCTGCCCATCCATTCATCGATCTAACCATTTGTTCATCTGTTCAACCATCCATCCATTCACTCAGCCATTCATCCATCCATTCATCCCAACCACTCATCCACGTATCCACCCACTCATCCACCTCTCCATCCATCCATCCACTGAAATATCCACTCCACCACCCATCCATTCACCCACCCATCCATTCACCCAACCCTCCGCCCAACCATCCACTCAACCAAGAAATGTGTATTGGGTCCCAGTTTATAGACCGAAATGAAGAAGAATGAGGCAGAGTTTTTGCCCCTCAAGTATTCACAATCCATCTGAAGAGAAACCTGTGTGGATATTCTAATACATGCAGTAAATCTAGGGAGGCCTCTGGAGGAAGGAAGGGAGAGAAGCTAAGAAAAATGCACATCTATGCATATGGACTTGTGCACCTGTTCACATTTCTTCATTGGAAGGTCTTTGGGTGCTGCTGTGTCATGACTGCTGTTTAAGAGTATTCCCAGCATGCATATCGCCGGGAGCTTAAACCCTCCGATCCTAGACTGTTTCCACGGGCATGGCTTAAGGGATTAAATCCAAAGTGTACTGAAACAGAAGCAGGAAGAGGGGACCCAGGGTGGCCATTGGATGTCTGTAGAAGTTGTTCACTTCTCTCCAGTGCAGATGTCACTCCAGGGTTGTGCAGTGTACAACCTGTGAGGCCAGACTTCAGGGCCATGGAGATTCCCTGGCCCTGAAGGGATTCATGGAGATTCCCCAGAAGATCTCTTCACAGACTGAGGGGGCGACTCAAGTCCTCCTGTCTGTGGAAGGGGAGAGTGTGTGACGGAGAGGCAGACACATTCTATACAAGCCTCATTATAAGCCCTCCACAAATGACTGTTCTCGCTTCACAGTTGAGGAAATGGAGAGAGTATGCAACTTTTCTGAAGTCAAACAGCTAGCCGGTGAAGGAGCTGCAATTGAAACCGAGCACATTGGGTGTAAAGTTCATGCCACCCTCTGCTTCCTGTGAGGGATGGGAAGGAGGGCCTTTGCAGGCTTTAGAACTCAGAGTACCTCTGAGATGTGGAAAGAGGGCTTAGGGGTTCCCCACGGACAGTGAGCCTTGGGCTCCTGGAGTCCTGGGTCCCTGGAGGTTCTCATGTTCAGACACCATTGGGACCCTGGCCCAGGATCCCAAGCTGTGAATCACTGTAAAGTGGAAGATCTGATGGAGATGGAGGGTCTGGTGGAAAAGAATCTGATGGCGTAGGAAGGTCTGCTGGCGGTAGAGGGTCTGATGGAGGTGGAGAATCACTGGGGCCTTCAATGGGCCTCCTGGTCCAGGCTGCATCTCTCCATGCTGGGCACTAGATGGCGACATAAGCCATCTAGTGCCCAGCATGGATGTGGGAAACCTGTGTTTCCGCTGCAACCACAGCCTTGGGTTCTCTTGTGTGTTCTCTTTCACTGGGTTTGAGCCTCTTGGGTGACCTGCAGGGTCCAGGGCACATGTGAGCAAAGGTGGTGCCTTGGAGGCCCTGTAAATAGCTTAGAAGGTGAGGCTGGTCTTCAGAACACTGAGTGATTGCAGAGTGCAGGACAAATGAGTGTATGTGGGTGCCACAGCACGGACGTCCACAGCACGGACGTCCACTCTCCCATCTGGATTTCTCAAAAATGGGAGACACCTTATTTTCCCTCCCTTCCTGTTTCTGGGAGGAAAGGGGCAGATGGACTAAGACGGGTGACTAAGACAGGTGGCAGGGAGCCAGCGGCCCCGGGAGCTGGTGCTGGGGAGGCCCAGGTGAGATACCTGTGGCTCAGGAGAGGACCTGTGCATGTGGAAGGGACACCCGCAATGCCCAGTGACACCTCTATCTACTGTGGAGGGTGATGGAGTCCGTTAAGGTAGCCAAATGAGCACCTAAACCAGAAGTGAGCATACAGAACGGCCATGCATACCATAAGCCCTTAGATAAGAGGGGCTGGACAGGGGCTCCCCCAAGCCTGTCCTCAGCCATGACCGGGTGGTTATCAGCCCTCTTTAGTCTGAGCGCCTGCTTTGTCCTGGAGAGGCAGTATTAAATGTCTGCTGTTCACCCCACGCCCTCATCTCTGTCCCTCTTGGGGAGGAGGGCTGTGGTGGGAGTCTCGCGATGTAGGCTCCTCCCAGTTCTCTGCTCATCTGTGCTGAGGCTCTGCGTTCTGTGGAATGGGGGCCGTGTTGCAGGCCCTTTTAAGGATCAGTGAGGCCCACCAAGGGCCCAGCACACAGGCTCCCAAGGTACAAAGCACAAATCCTGCTGCCAAAGTCACAGCAGCAGCGGCGCCCTGCAGGCAGGCCCGTGGGCCTCTCCTCCGCAGTGTCGGGTGCTGAGTGCCTCTTGTGGGCTGTGGGCTTCACATCCAGCATTGCCGAAATTGCCTGGATCGGACGGGTTTTCAATCTCTATCAGATCTTCCACTTTACAGTGATTCACAGCCTGGGATCCTGGGCCAGGAAAACTGAGGTCCCAATGGTGTCTGAACACGAGAACCTCCAGGGACCCAGAACCCCAGGAGCCCAAGGCCCACTGGCCTTGGGGAACACCTCAGCCCTCTTCCGGGAGAACACCAGGCATCTGCGGCCCTGTGTGCCCCTGGAGTACACGGGCTCCAGCGTGGGAGTGGGCGAGGGGTGAGAGTCTGGCCCCCGTCTCCTGGCAGATTTCAAAGTGTGGTCAGAAACATGGCTGGAGTGGGCGACTGGCTGAAGTGGGGAGTCATCGTTAGCGAATTAGGCTTGATCTCTTCTCCACCCCTGCTACTGCTGGTGTCTGTTGGACCTGGAGCTCACCCCAGCTCGCCCTGGCAGAGCAAAGGCCCATGGCTGGGGTCTGTGCACAGGTGCCGGTGAATGCCCAGCTGTGGACACACAGCAGAGGCCTGTCAGAGTAGAAAAGAGCTGAGGAGAGCCCTGGGGATCCCCAAGAGCTTCAGGGTGTAGGGACAATCGCCCAGACAGGGTGACTCTGTGAGGCTTGTCCCCATAGCAGGGGATGGCCTGTGCGAGGTGGGACTCCTGGGAAGGAGTGCTGAGGACTAGAGGGAAGGGGCAGTGTGACTGTGCAGGCTCCACAAGGGACACAGCAGGGAAATGCTTCTGGCCTGGGTGCCCTTCTGAGTCATCAGAGGTCCATGCACCCTGGCAGTCATGGCCAGGCACGGGAGGCGTGCAGGGAGTAGGGTGGACACCAGAGGGGCAGGCACCGAGGTGTGGACACTGAGGGGAACCATGGGTCCTGGGGGTGGCCCTGCGACCGGACTGTTGAGCCTTGGGTGGGCAGAAATCATTCCCCTTATCAAGGACTGTAGATCCTCACTTGCAACACCCAGGACACCAAAGCGGTTCTGTTACCGGATAAAGGGTCTTGACTGTGTGTTGTGCAGGTTCTTCGTGTTGGAAAAAAAAATTAAACAAAACGCGCAAACAAAGCAACAGAAGAAGGAAGCAACGAAAGACAAAGAAAGCAACAAAAGAACAGTAGCACAAGTGCGGGTGTATCGCAGCTGAAGTACACTCCGCAGGGTGGGAGCGGCCGCAGCAGGCAGCTCAGCAGCCCCAAGACAATGTCCTTGAGGGTTTCTGTTAAGCTAAAAGAATCTGGTAACACCCTAGGTGCCCTTTAGAAGCCTCCGATTAGTCACACCGAAAGAAGGACTGGCCTGTGACCAATCAGAGGCTGAAACGGAAACTTCGGTCTTGTCATCACAGGAATGAGGATGTGGCCTGTGTGCTGCCTGATCTTGCCTGGACTGGCGGCACCTGCTGTTCTTTTGCTTCTACCTTACCCCTTGGTCACCCTAATCCCTATTCTCCTGCCTCAGTTCTGACGGAAAGAAAGTGACAGGTGACATGGAGGTTCCTAACCCAGGAAATAGCTAGAGTTTGCACCCCACAAGCTGGTGTGAGACTGTGGGAGGTTAAGGGCATGGGCTTTGTGGTCGTGAGAGTTTGGAGCTTGAATCTCAGCCCTGCTATGTGGGGCATGTCACCCAATCTCTCTGACCCCGGTTTCCTCACATTTATCCCCCCGCTGTGAAGTGAAGGTGTTGCTAGCATTGTTAGGGGGCTTTGGGCAACAGCTAATGGAAATGTCAACTCCAACAGGTTTTAAGGATAAAGTCAATTTATGACCGCTTGCAAGTGATAAGGGCAGGGTGGACCTCAGGTGTGGCTTGCTCCTGCAGCTTTCAATGGCCCAGATTTTGTCTGTCTTTTGCTCTGCATTTCATGGTGTTAGTTTAACCCAAAGCTCCCTCTTAGCTCCAAAGTAGCTGCAAGCAGTAATCAGGACTAATTGCTCATTTGTTCATGTCCAGCTGAAGACAGAACAGGTCTTCCCCCCAACTACTGATTAAAAGTCTGGGCTTATCTCTTGATTGAAATGTCCTACGTGATGCCTCCAACCCCGAGCCTATCGCTCTGGCCAGGAGGATGCTGGGCACTGCTGATGGGCTGAAGCCTGGGTCATCTGCAGTGTTGAGGGGGAGAGGCCTCATGCTGTTGGTTCATTAGTGAGAAGCCACGGGAAGGTGACACGCCAGGGAAAGAGAAAGCCTCTGTGTGTTGGGTTCCACAGCACCCAAGCTTGCCCCTGAACTTGGAAGAGGGGACGTAAGTGTCTTCTGAAGGAGTAATTGACTTTGCTTCTCTGACCTTGCTCCAGCTCTGGCCCAGCTCCAGGTTCTGAAGGATCCATTCCCTAGGACATTTTCTGGGAGCCAGGGGAAGGTTAGCAGAGCCTGGTCACATGATTCTTGGAGAATGCTCTTGGTGGGCAAGCGGTGCTTTCTTATTGGGTTGTTCCTGTGAGACGTGTTCTAATTCCCACTTAGAAGCCCTGAATGAAGGTGGGAGCCCCTGACAGTGGCAGAGGGGGTGTGTTCAGGGCCTGGGGCCACCTGGGTTCATCTACTTGAGTCCTCTTTGAACTCTGCGTTTGGCAGCTGAGCAAGGCCCAGGAAGTCACTTTCCCTTGGCGTCAAGCATCCGTGCTCATCCTCAAAGGGATCAATGGCGCTCAGGCCACACTCTCCAGGGCCCAGAGCTTCTGAGCTGCACACATGTGCATTTCTCCATAAGACCATCTTGGGGGGACAAGTGCTGGCACCTCCACATGGTAGGACAAAGACAGAGGCCCTAAGCCATTAGCTACCTGCCTCAGATCACACAGCCGGGCCAGACCAGAGCCCAGGCTGCCCGCAGTCATGACCTAGGCACCATTTCCCACGGGCAGTGTCGGGTGGGAGTGTGGGCTAAGCAAGACCACGCTGGTTTTGATGATGGCATTTTCTGTCCCTGTACCTCGTGGTAGGCCAGGGCTTCCTTCCCGCCTGGCCACGCTGCACCCCCACCTTCACTCTAGTCTCTGTAAAGAGATGTTTGGTGTGCTTGGGGCAGTGGCTGAGAATATTAAAGACATAACATGGTTGTGCACGATCCCGGGGCCCCAGTGAGCTTAGGACAGGTTGGCTCCATGCCTGCCCTCGCTCCAGGACCTTCCCTTCCAGGGTAGAGCCAGGATGGGCGGGGGAGGGGGTCACTATCTGGTATGATCCGCTGGGGGCTGGGGCAGAGGGATGGAGCCTAACTGGCAACAGTTCCAGGGTCTGTCCTTGCTGGGACTTCACCTTCCCAGGACCACCTGTCCCCCACCACGGTGGGGAGCCCTGGTCAGGGAGGCCGGCGACCTAGGGGGAAGCCAGTGCTGGAGCTCTGGCTGAGGATGGAGCAGGTACTCTCTGCTGGGTCCTTCCAGGAAGCCAGCATCAGCAGGTGGCTGGGGTGGCTTCTAGCCTCTGCTGTCTGCACGGTGTGCCCTGGAGCTGTCTTGGGAGGTTGTGACACCTGCAGTTCCCCCACACCCATGCAGGCACTGGCCTCAGGTCTGCTCTTCCCCAGGCACGGCCCTTCTCATGCAGCCCCCTTTCACTTTATCAGGGCCACCATGATCTGACTTCCTCCTATCGATTACACACAGCATTTCCTGGGACTGTCTAATTTCTAATATCTGACCCATCAGGCCCCTCCTGGGAGGTCTTCTCCTTCCTGGAAGGTGCATTAAACTCTGAAGTTTTACAAGGGCCGGCAGCATCCCCGTGTGTGCAGACAGGACCCTGTGCACCCAGGCAAGCCCTCCTCAGCGGCCTGTTCATCTGCAGGGATTCTTCTGGTTCCCCCCTCTGGGCAGCCCCACAGCCCAGATGCCT
Organism: Ateles fusciceps; assembly: GCA_036589455.1. Classification (NCBI taxonomy): domain Eukaryota; kingdom Metazoa; phylum Chordata; class Mammalia; order Primates; family Atelidae; genus Ateles; species Ateles fusciceps. The sequence goes on from JAZHEH010000196.1 coordinate 4,722,835, forward strand.
CAGCTTCCCAGCCACAGATCCCTCACTGACCTCCCCCTCCTTGCTGGGGGAGAGGCAGGCACTGGGTCATCCATGGGGCACAGAAGTGACAGCTACACCCTCCAGGCCTGCCAGTTCCCTCTGCCGGTGCCTCCCATACCTGCCCACCTGCAGTCAGCCAGGGGAGAGCTGCCGGGGGAGCAGGTGGCCCCTGGATCCCTGTCGCCATCCTGGGCCTCCCCACTGTCCTGCACTGGTTCCTGGGCTACTCCTCGGCCTTCAGGTCCATGGCATCCTGGCTCCGGCCTCCTGCCTGGGGTGACCAGGGCTGCCAGGGCTTGGTTGTTCCAGGAGGCTGCTGGACACAGAAAACACCTTCATGGCTGCTTGAACATTTAATATATAATTTATTGAGGTTAATTTAAAAACGATTAGTTTTCCTTAAGTAAATTCGATTCATGAGTCTTGTTTTATATTCATCTGGGAGTATTTGGCAATCTCTTTCAGACGGACTTTTGATTAATGTTTGACCAACTCAGTTGATAAAAACCCTCATAAACAGTCAATTCTGTTAATTAAATTCCCTCAGACATTTACACTGAACTTACAAATTTATTTGATTTTCTTTTTAAGGCACTTCAGCTGCCTGACCCAGAGGACTCTAAGAAAACCACTGACACCTGCAAACAGGCAGCTCCCAGACTCCAGGAAACATTCCAATTCTACTTATATATCCAGTCTGTTTCCCTCACACCTTTCAACTTGGAATCACTCGTCTGCAGAGAATGGCACATTTTAAACTAGAATCAGCTATTCTGGGGAATCAACTAGGAAAATCTGCGCTGTGGGAGCCTCTACTGTGCCTCGTTCTCTTACACACTGTAAACACTTTCAAGCACATACACAGACTATTCCAGAACACAGCAGGAAAGTATTAATATGACAGGTTTGATTTACTTCATCATCTGCACGTGACGATAAACCCACCTGGAGTTAAAGCGCTTTCTCCACTATGGAAGCAATTTTCTGTAGCAAGAATGTGCATGACTTCAGTCTGGGCTTGAGACCTGGAATCACAGGCCATCCAGATGATTCTGTGATGCCACTGATGAGAACTTTGGAAGTTGCCCTGACGCAGACCTCCACATCCCCCAGAGGGGCCAGTCTCCCAGGCGTGCCCTGGTTCACGTAAATCACTCCCCGATCCTGCCATTGGATGAGTTGTGCCCATTGCCCGGTGACTTCACCACTGATGAGAGTCAACATGTCTGCTTCTTCTCGAGTTATCGTCAAGCTCTTCTGAACTGGAGGAGTAAAAGTGATTAGTTCAACTTCTCTGCTTCTCCTTCAAGTTATTTTTAAGCTCTTCTCCACTGCAGGGGTACGACTCTCACAGGTAGAGTCTCGGTGTCTCTCACGCCCTGCCCAGCCCTGTGGTTCTTGTGCTGTGATGCTGCCTGGCACTCTGGGGTGCCCCTTGATCTGCTTCTGATTTGGCATCTGGCTCCAGATCCTCCACTGTGGTCCTGGGCCTACCTGTGCCCCTGGAAGGAGCGTTCAGCCTATTCAAAACCAGACCCTACCACCCAGCCCGTCCACGTGAACTTGTAGAGTGTAGCACAGCTGGTTGGCTGTATAGGACTGTGGGCTTTAGAGACCTTCAGGCATGTTTTATCATCAGTCCTCACAAAGACTGTGCAGTTAGCGGGCATCCTCCCAGCTTCACAGGTGAGGAATTGATGCCAGGGCACGTTAAGGGGTCTCATCAAGCTGCATAACCAGTGCCCTGAGAACTTGGATAGCAAGAGTAGATATTGATTGGTTACATTCTTAGGGCTGGATGCTGTGCTAAGAAGTTTACACACATGATCTCAATGACGCCCCCCAAGAACAGCGAGGTTTGGAAACTGTTACCACCCCCACCTCACAAATGGGCACTCAGGAGCTCACAGAAGATAAGCAACTCGGCGAGGCTGAGATTCCAGCCCAGGCACCCTGACCCCAGAGCTCCAGCTTAGCGTCTGCAGCGCTGCCCTTCCCCCGACCTCAGCTCAGGCATGGCACCTGTGGTGGCGTTGCACACAGTTATAGGTGCCCCACTTAACTGCATCTGGAGGAGGCAGGGTGGGTGAGCTCTATCAGGAAAATCCTGGGGGGTGGCCCCAGCTGCAGGCAGGACTTGGGCCTCAGCAGAGTGGCCACTGTACAGAAGGCCACGCCAAGTCAGAGGGGATAGCGTAGCACTGCAGGGAAGGGGCATGTCCAAATCTCAGCACCAGGCTGCACGGAGGCAGGGGGTTGGGGCAGCAGCACAGCTTTCAGGGCAGGCAGCCAGCTGGGGACACCTGTCCAGGGGCGGCGCTGCCCACTGCCAGGCTGGCTCATTGGGACACAGGAGTGAGACTCTATCCCTGACTTTGGCAGAGGCAAGGTTTCTAACGTGAATGTTTGTGGAAATTTTGTGCTGGGCAGTGAACTATGCACTCACAGAGAGGGTGCCCTTGCATGTGTTCTTGGAGGCAGGAAACGTTTTCCTTATTCTTCAGCCAGGGACACTGGATGCAGAGAGAAGGGAGCACTTGCCCACGGTCATCTGTGAGCAGCGTCGAGCCTGACAAGCACACCTGGGCAGGTCACCAGGGCTCTGAGGTTCAGAAACCGGGCTGAGAGCAAGACCCGGCACATCAGCAGGAGCAGCACCAGGCTGTGTGGGACTGAGCCCTGGAGCACGGGACGGGAGAGCTGATGCCCAGCTTCTCTGGAGCCTGACTCCTGGGACCTGAGCCGGGCCATGTGCTTGGGCCTCTCTCAGGTCTCAGTGGCAAGGGAAGGAGGTTGTGGGGACTGAGGAACCAGCCTGTCCCTTTTCCCCATCACCCCATAGCTACCTTCCCCTAACCCTCGTTGTGATAAAATGTGTCAAATCTCAGACAGCAAATCCTTCTCTCATAAAGGGGCAGGATCATCTCCATCCTGTTCCAACAGAGGCTCTAGTCAGGGGCATTTATGGGGGAAGAAGGATGTGCTGGGGTCCCCAGGACTAGCTTCATGATTCTCTGGAAAGACCCACAGACCACAGAAGTGACAGTTTCTTACAGCAAAAGGAGGCAAATTAAAATCAGCAAATGAGAAAGGCCCCCAGGGTGGGGGCTGGGAGGGGCCAGGTTCGAGCTTTCGACCCCTCTCCCAGTGGGGTCACCAGATAGCACTTGTTCCCTCAGCACTGATGTGTGACAACATTCATGGTGCCTTGCTGCCACCCTGGGAGTGCACGTGAGCCTTGGTGTGCACGTTTTTATTGGGGGGTCAGCCATGAAGGCATGGAGTACCCACATGACTGCCCACGGCTTCTCAGCCCCCAGCCCCCAGGAGGTCAATGCAACACAGTGTGGCCCAGGGTCCCAGAAGACCCAGGCAAACCTTCACCCTAAATCTCCTGGTTAGGGTAAACCCTCCAGCAGGACTCCAGGTCCCAGGTCTACAAAGACGTGCTTGTCGGGCGGGATATTCCAAGGGCTTGGAGGTCATCCCAGGCCCAGCAGGAGCCAGTCCTGTGGAGTGTGCAGGGCTGGACACCCAACCCCACCGACTGAGCCCTTCCCCACACAGAGGACAGGTGGTCTAGAGGGGAGGATATGTGTGTCTGAGAGTGCCTGCGCCTATGGAGCAGCCCTCTTATGGGACGAGTCCCATAAAGACGCGTCCCGGCTGTTGGGGGTCAGCCCCTCCTTGTCTGGCTCTGATTTCCTTGCAGGGTGGGGGAATTGCCCCACCCCTGGCACCCAGGTGCAGCTGTACTAAAGGTCAAGGTGGGCGTTAGCTCAAGCTCGGAGCTCCTTGACATCAGCTGTGCAGAACCGATGAGCGTCTGCTGGAAGGAAAGCTGGCGTGTGCAGCTGACGGCGCACAGCTGAGAGCAGGCGCCCTCGTCCTTTCAGCCGCATCCTATTCTACACATCTCCAAAGGTGTTTATAACTTTTCTTTCTCAAGTAGCAGAAACCTCCATCAACTCAGCAGAAATAAACATATCAGTAACCACAGTGACTTCAGCCTTCCAGCACTGGGCAGAAGTGACCTCAGGCGGACGCAGAGGGGCGCAGACGTGGATCTGAACATGGGTTTGATGAAGGTGGAATAGATCTGATTGAAAACCTTCACAGCCCCTGATGGTTGGAATTCCAGGCTCCCTGCTGGTGTCTGCCCTGTTTCATGACTCGTGAAGCCCCAACAGTGAGAAGGGCTGTTGCTGCCGGTACCCGGGCTGGTCTCCTGAGGTCACGCCTTGCTTCCTGGGGAGGGGCTTTGCCTCACTAGGACCAAGGGCAGGAGACCCGGGCACTGCTCAGCCAGGCTTTCTCCCTCGGGTCCAGACCCATGACCTGCCTGGGCTTCTGTTTCACAGCGATGATGCCGGAATGCCCAAGAATTGTAAAGTTCGCCAGTGCACTCGGAAAGAAACAACAGTAACAAAACTCCAAGAAACTACAGGTGAGAGAAAATGCAACTCACAATTCATTTTCTATGGAAACTTGATTGATCCCACCAGGTCATAGCTTTGCGAGTATCTGTAAGAGTGGGGTGTGAGGGTGTGGGAGTCCCCCCGCTCTGGTGGGATGAAGATGTTGAGGCTTGAACCTTCTCTACCGTGTAACAAGAGACGGCTGGGGTGGTGTTAGGCAGCAGTAGGGCAGAGAAGCCACGGGACGGGGCGTCCACAGAGGCCACGGGGAAGGGGACTTCCCACCAGGCAGGCAGCCAGAGGCCCTGAGCCTTCTAGCAGGGGGGACCCCAGGCATGGCCTGTGGCTGGTGGGGAAGGTGTGAGCTGGGGTCTGCGTGTGTTCACGTAGACTCCGTGGTCTTAGCTGGGTTGTGGCTGGTAGTAGAAGAAATGTTTTGTGGAAGTTATTTTAGAATTCTTAGATAAGCCAAGCCATGAGCACATAAGGTACCCTTCCTGAGGGTTTGCAATTCCCATTAAATGGAGTCCAGAAAGTTCTCTGGCCTCAGTGAACAGATGGAGGAAGAGGCATGAGGCTGGGTGTTGGGGGGCCTGTGTCTATGGGGCTGAGATGAGAGGGGCCAGCCTGCTGGAGGTCCCAGAGGTGCGCGGCCCAGGCATCACCCTCACAGACCCCTGGGCATTGCTGGGGGCTGAGAAGAGGCTGGGCCTGGGGGAGGCCCGGAGAAGACAACCTGGGGAGAGTTTGAGGGAGCCAGTGTCCCTTCCACTGTCCACGAGACACGCTCACGTCGCCACGGAGAATGAGGCCGTGAACGCAACCTCGGGGAGCTCGGCTTGACTGGAGGCAGTGGCTGGAGGAAGCCTTCCTGGTTCTGTAGCGGGGACGTGCAGGCCCTGCTGGACTTGGCCCTTCCTCCAAGGGCAAGTGGCTGGCCCAGGTTTGCCGGTCTGTGGAGTCAGAATGTGTGATGTCGCAGGGACACTTAGCGGGACTCTGGGCCACATTGCACACTTGATCCCGGAAGGGTCTTCCCAAACTTTCCCCAATCTTAGGACCACCTGGGGCTTGTCAGCAGCTCCGGGGCCCCACACACAGTCTTTCCGATTCAATTAAACTAGAGGGTGCCCGCACTTTTTAAAAGTGTTTTTTGACACAATAATTGTACACATTGATGGGGTCCATGGTGATGTTTTGATACGGATGGTGTGTAGTGATCAGATAAGCGTCATCAGCAGATTCATCATCTCAAACGAATTCCTTCATGTTGGGAACATCAGCCTCCTCCCTCCAGCTATTTGAAACTGCGTGACCCTGAGCTGCGGCTGTAGCCCGCGGGGACCTACGCCTCCCAGACAGTTGCAATTTTGTATCCTTCAACAACTGTCTTGCTATCCCTGCCCCTCCCCTTCCCAGCCTCTGGCATCCTCTGTCCCACCTTTCACTTCCATGAGATCAAATCTTTTAGCTTCTACACATGAGTTCATGCAGTGTTGACCTTTCCGCTCCTGGCTTATTTCACTTGCCACCATGTCCTTCAATTCCATCCACGCCATCTCAAATGCCAGGATTCCGTCCTTTTTGATGGCTAAATAAGATTCCAGTGTGTATATTTACCACACTTTCTTTATCCGTTCATCGGTTGGTGGTTTATCATGCTCCTTACAAGTGTTTTGGGGGCATTGGAAGGCAGGCGGCCCTCTCTCCACAGTGCTGCAAGCAAGGCTGAAGTCTTCTTTGCAGATTTCAGAATCTGAGAGAGGCTCCATTGCTCCTGGTGACTGGATCTGGGTGTGGAGTGTGACAGCTGCCAACGGTGATAATCAGAGTCACAGGTTCAGCGACCCCATCCCCCAGGGCCTGCCTCTGTGGGGCGTTGTGCCATAAATCGTGGAGCTGCTGTGGGAAGTGGATATTTACTGAGCATCTGCTATGCCCAAAGCAAAGCGACATTCTGGGGAGATCAAGAGAGACAAAACACACAGCCCTGTCCCCAAAGAACTTCCTGGGGGAGCAGAGAGGATGGAGAGGCATGGAGCCAGAACGCAGGTCAGGACAGACAGCTGCCGGGGGCCAATAGGAGCGCAGTCTGCAGGAGGCCCGGGGCAGCCAGGGGGAGGTCCATGCTCTGGCCACGGAGCTTGTCATGGGACATCAAGCAGGGACCAGGTACGTCCTGGGGGCCTGGCCCAGCCCCGCAAATGGCCCCTCTGCTTGGCCAGAATGTCGCTACTGAGTTTGGACCTGAGATCCTTCCAGTGCCTGAACTTGCCCCGAGAGACATCCCTCATGCACTTGGGGCATTTTGAGAAACGGCGATTTGAGGCTCCCTCCCCCAGCTGCCTGGTCACTGGAATCCCACCACGCCCTGTGGCTGCCTTCTCCGTGGGCAGCAGAGCGAGGAGGCGTTTCTCCCTTGTCTGCAGTGAGCTTCGGCACCCCCTGCAATGCCAAGGAAATGAGAGGCTGTGGGTCTCCCTGCAATTCACGGACACTGTGCGTGGGACACTCAAACCTTGTCCCAACACGTCACTATACAGCAACGCCGGCACTCACTACCCAGGCCGCAGCTCTCCAGGACTGATTTCACGTAGGAGCCGTCCAGATGGCCTCCCCCAGGCAAAGCTTTCACTTCTTCCTAAGGCCCGGCTTCCGCCTGGAGAAAAGGCCATTCCCCGACCTGCTGGCGAGGGAGAGGTGGCCCCAGATTCTCACACTCAGGGTTTGGGAGCTTGTCCTCCTTCCCAGACCACCCTCCACTTCGGATCTGCCTGGACGCTCATTAGGCTGGAGAGAGGAACAGATCAGAGACATCAGACCAGGGTGGGCAGAGGAGGGGCCGGGAGGCAGAGGTACAGAGGGGAGCCTGCCAGGCGCGGCGGCTCACGCCTGTAATCCCAGCATGAGCTTTGGGAGGCTGAGGTCGGTGGATCACCTGAGGTCAGGAGTTCAAGACCAGCCTGGCCAACATGGTGAAACCTCGTCTCTACTGAAAATACAAAAAAAGTTAGTGGGGCGTGGTGGCGGGCACCTGTAATCCCAGCTACTCAGGAGGCTGAGGCAGGAGAATCGCTTGAACCCAGGAGGTGGAGGTTGCAGTGAGCCAAGATCACGCCACTGCACTCCAGCCTGGGTGACAGAGCGAAACTCCATCTCAAAAAACAAACAAAACAAAAAGGGGAGCCCGAGTTTCCCCGCTCCGGCTGCCCCTGGTCTACCCTGCTGGCAGCAAGTCCAGTCTGTGGGTTTTTTCAGACTTTGAAGCCCAAACCTTTGATCTGGAAGGACCTGGGATCGCCAACTTGTCAGAGACTAGCGGGTAAAGGGTGGAGTCTGTTGAGGCGGGGTGTGGGGTGCCTCAGACACAGAAGACTGGGTCTTGGGTGTTTATCCCTCATTCTCTCAGAAGATGCTTTTGTGAAGATGAGGGCTGCTCTGCCGGTGCCTGTCTCTGCCTCTGGGTCCGGAGGGCGTTTCTACCTGCCCGGCCTCCGCAACCTTCTCCCAGGCGAGAATGCACGTCAGGCTGGAGGCAGACACCTGCAGATCTTCCTAGAATGTGAGCCACTGGGGACTCCCAATGTGGGAGTGCTGTTACCCCCCGTCCAGCTGTGGCCGAGAAAAGGGGAATTTTCCACTTTGCTGATCTATTTGAAGGGAATAACACCCAAAGATGGCTTTCTCCCAAGTCATGGACGGACAAAGGCAAACATGAAAATACCATTGGCCTGGCTGGCCCCGGGCCATGGTGCCCGGGGGACTGAGCAGACTCCAGCTGCATGTGTTGGGAAACAATGCACAGTGGTCCTTGTCCTGAGGACGCAGGCTGCCTTTCAATCACTGCTGCTTAAGGAAAAGAGAGCCCAGTCTTCCCAGAGAAGTGGGCTTAATAAGGACACAAGCCTTCTGTGCTCATGATAATCACAGCTCACGGCTGCGGAGAGCTTCATAGCACTCCATCCTGTACTGAGCCCTTCACATTTATAATCTCATTTAATCCTCAAACAATCCGACAAGGTCAGTACTGCCGTCACTGCTCCCCCTTCAGTGAAGCTGAGGAACTGCCCCGGGGCCGCAGGATAGATCAGCCCCCCAGCTGTTAGCCCACAGAGCCTGGGGTCACAGCGTGAAAGAATGGGATGTTCAAATGCAGAGGGCTCCTGTGCCAGGGTCCTCTGGGTGCAGGAGGACCACACAATTGGTAATTTAAAACAACGCAAATGTTTTCTCTTAAAGCTCTGGAGATTGAAGCCCAACACAGCCACCCTGAGCTAAAATCTAAGTACTGCGGGGCAGCTCCGCTTAGGGAGAATCCGCTTCCTGCCTTTCCTGGCTTCGGGAGCCGCCAGCAGGCCTTGGCTCTCCGCCCCTCCTCCTTCTTCAAAGGCAGCGCTGGCATCCCGGCCCTCCCTTCTATCATCCCCGTGAGCTTCTCCTCCACCTCCTCTTTCACATTTAAGGACCTTGCTGGTTACTTTGGGCCCACCAGGATAACCCATAATAATCTCCTGATGTTCAGGTCAGTAGCTTAGCAATTTTCATTCCACCTGATGCCTTAATTGACTTTGCCATGTAAGGCAACCGAGCCACAGTTTCCAGGATTAGGAGCGGAAAGGGCTTCAGCCGGTTGGCACATTCAGATCTGTGCTCTCTGTGGCCTTTCTGTGTCTTGGCCTGGCGGTCCTCCCGGGGTCTTATTCCTGCCGGCAGCATGGGCTGGAGTCAGCTCACACCGGCTTGTGAGAGCCCAGTGGGGAACGGCTGAAATGTACAATTAATAAATTGCATTACAACAAAGATAACATGAGTTTTGAGCATTTGTTACCTTTGTTTTAATATAATCTATTAACTGTGCACCTTATGATATTATTATGATATAATTTTGTGGTCATTATGCTGCAGCAGTTGTTATCTCTGTTTGGCAGAAATGCTGTCTAGCAGGTGGCTTGCTGCGGTGCACCTGTCTCTGCATTGAGCTTTGTCATGTTGACGGCTTGGAACTCACCGTCACAAGAGTACTTACATCACAGAAGTCAGCACGTGCTACAAATCAGAGCTGGATTTTACTGTCTTATTGATTATCTAGACTTAGGGAAATGATGACATGTTAGATTAATGCAGCTTAATCTACAAGTGTGTTATGCCTGTAACTGTTACATTGTAAATAGCACAAAAAGTTGTCAAATCATAGTTGAATTGCAGCCACAGGTTGGCTACAAATAAGAGAGTTTGGCAAAAAAATCAACAAAAGCTTCTGTGTGGACCAGTTGGCTCTTGGAATATAGGATAAAAACTACTGTGAATTATTTTTAAATTGGTAAATTGCATGCTTCCTTCGTATCGATAAAATTTAGAATGAACGGATGTAAGGATGTTTACACGCACATCTTGCAGAGAGCTGGTTGTTAAACATTTAGCAGCACACCACGGCCTCCCCTCCAACCCCCACCCGCCAGCCTCACCTTCCCGGCCCCACACTCTGTGCTCTCGTCCTCCGAGCTGTGCACACTTTCCAGAGCCTTCCTGCTGCACCCATGCCCTCTCCCAAGCATGGGATGACCCACCCCATCCACCCCGTCCCCTTGCCTGGCCCCTCCTGCCGGTCCCTCAGGCACAGCCCAGCAGCCGTTCTCCCCAGGAGGCTGTCCGGGCTCCTGCGTTGGCTCAGTGCCCTTCTGTGCTCTTGGGGTCCCGGGCTTTCCCCATCCCACCCTGCGGGAATCGTGCTTGCTTCTCTGTCTTTAGGACTGGCCTGTGGCTGCCTCGGTGGTGGGGCCGTACAACTCTTTTTCTGTGCCTCAGAATCTAGCACATTTCCTACATAGTAGATGCTCAATAAACATTCACTCAATAGAACAAATAGAATATTCACTTAGGGCGCTAGGATTGCTCTTGACTGAATAAAGAGTGTGGGCCTCTTCCCCGACACAGAACGAAACAGACAAGGGGAGGGGAAAGCGCTGATGGATACGTGGTTCTGAAGGGGCCCTGGGTCCTGGCACATGAAGACTTTTGGCACATGGGTGAGGAGCATTGGAAAATGCCTTGTCTCAGCCCCTATGTCCGGAGGGCCCTTTGGACCCTTTTGCTTCAATACAGCAGGCACCTGACGTCTTTGACAGAGGAGTTTCTTTCTGCAGAGGCACGAGGGTTGTGGAACCCAGGACTTAGAGGGGGGCAGATTCGGGGAGGAATCAGAGGATAAACAGGCGAGGCTGTTAATTGGGAGGCAGCCCCCGGCCGACCAGGCACAGTCAGCCAGGTGTGGAGGCTTCTGTCATGGTGGCGCCCTGGGGGCACGTGGGGTTCCTTCTCTTCCCATGGTGGGTGCAGCTCCTCATCATGGGATGACAGTGAGGGAGGGGAGGGGAGACCCGATGGGTCCCAGAGATGCCAAGTGAGGTTATCACGATGATAGCGGTGCTGGCTGGCAGCCTCCAAAGTCAGGCAGGGGGCAGGCCCTTTCCCTGTGCATGAGGCAGGGGGCAGGCCCTTTCCCTGTACACGAGTCCACATGGGCACTCTCAGGCCTATGCCCATTTGACACCTGGGCAGGGAGACTGGAGTCTGCCTGCTGGGTGAATGTCAGCATCAGGACAGCCCTTCCACCGAGGCCCTGAAACCACCACAGAATACTCCGTATCATGATCTTAAAACACCAATGCCACCTGTCAGCTCCTCTGATGCAGGCTGTGGTTGCCACAGAGCCTGGGCGCCTGTGGCATCCTCTGCCTTCACGCTCCCTCCAGAGCCCTGGTGCTGGGAGGCGGGGCCTCCTCTCCTGTCCCTGCCACCCCACCAGGTGGTGACATCCCATCCTGGGAAGCCCCTGCCTCCTCTGCCTTTTCTTCTGCTTAGAGTGTGAAATCAGTGGACATGTCCTGGGTTAGAGTGCAGTGCTGACCCCCATGCTGGCTCACTCTGGCAGGTACTGGGTCGGGGGCCGCTGAGCCAGCATGAGGGCCTCCCACATCCTTACCTCGGAAGGAAACATCCTCCCTAGGGCCATAGGGCAGTAACTGAGGCAGTGCGGGTGCTGGGTGCGCGTCTGGTGTCAGGCCAGGGGGAGCAACCCGTGCTGGAGACGTGTTGGACGAGCCTGGGAGCCTGAGTGCTTCTAGCCCCCGAATATTCTCCAGGAAGCTTTACTGGCCTAAGGGTTGCTCGGGAGGAGAGATGGAAGGGAGAGACGGGCCCTTATCCACTCAGCCTCCAGCAGCTCGGCCTAGCCTCTGCCCCCTGCCAACTCCCATTTCCAGGTCTCCTTCTGGAGACAACAAGGTCACTGTGGCTTGAGGAGCCACAGTTCCTTGTAGTCCAGAGAAATTGAGGGCAGTGGATGGTGAGCTATGGGCAAGAATTGTTCTCAGGCAGCCCCAGATGAGAACATCACAGATTTGTCAATGAGTTTGTAAACATGAGACACCTCTGCTCAGGAGCCCTGGGCTTCGGGGGACAATGACTCATTGGCATGGGCTACCAAATGTGTGTGTATTTGACCTCAGCGAGTTACACATGCACAACACACAGACATACACAGACACACGCACAGAGACACACACACAGACACACAGAGACACATACACACAAAGACACAGACACACACAGAGACACACAGACACACAGAGACACACACACAGAAATACACACAGGCTGGGCACAGTGGCTCACGCCTATAATCCCAGCCCTGGGAGGCCAAGGCAGGTGGATCACTTGAGGTCAGGAGTTTGAGATCAGCCTGGCCAACATGGTGAAACCCCATCTCCACCAAAAATAGAAAAATTAGCCGATCGTTGTGGTACACGCCTATAATCCCAGCTACTCAGGAGGCTGAGGTAGAGAATTGCTTGAACCTGGAAGGCGGGGGTTGCAATGAGCCGAGATCACACCACTGTACTACAGCCTGGGCGACAGAGTGAGACTCCATCTCAAAAAAAAAAAAAAGAAAGAAAGAAATACAGAGAGAGAGATACGCCCAAACATATACACAGACACCCACACAAATATACACACACACAGAGACACACACAGAAACACACAGAGAGACACACACAAAAATATACACAGACACACTGACACACAGATACACACATACAGAGACACACATAGATACACACAGAGAGACACAGGAACACACAAACACACATACAGACATGCGCAAAGAAACACAGAAGACATACAGGTACACACACAGACACACACACACAGAGACACACACAGATGTACAGACACACAGACCCTCACACACAGGCACACACGCTGCCCTCGGGCCACTCTGCGTAAACAGCCCCCACCTTCCACAGGCCTCTCTGTATAAACACCACCAAACACATCCCCTTCATCAGCCCTTTTAAGTTTTCAAAATAGCTATGATAGCCTCACTCCAACAAGGTCTGCAGGAAGGCTGCCTTCCCCCAGTTTATTCTTTAGACAGAGAAACGAAGAGTCTAGAAGACACCTGAGAGGAGACAGAGGAAGTAGCAGAGCGGGGGCGAGCCGAGCCTCCAGCAGCCCAGGGAAGGGGGAGCAGGGGAGGGGAAGACGCAAAGCCACCAGTGAGGCGGAGGACCAGCACAGCCACAGATTCTGCAGGTGGACTTGTTAGGAAAGAGGGGAGTAGGGGTGAGTGAGGGGCAGATTTGGAAGGCTGTGCGGGAGTGAGTGGCGGGGGAGACTCACATGGCTGTGCAGGGGCGAGTAGGGAGAGACTTGTGTGGCCGTGCAGGGGTGAGGGAGGGGGAGACTCACGTGGCTGTGCAGGGGCGAGTAGGGAGAGACTTGTGTGGCCGTGCAGGGGTGAGGGAGGGGGAGACTCACGTGGCTGTGCAGGGGCGAGTAGGGAGAGACTTGTGTGGCCGTGCAGGGGTGAGGGAGGAGAGACTCACGTGGCTGGGCAGGGGTGAGTGAGGAAAAGACTCACATGGCTGAGTAGGAGTGTATGAGAGAGGGAGACTCACGTGGCTGGGAAGGGGTGAGTGAGGGGAGACTCACGTGGCTGGGCAGGGGTATGTGAGAGAGGGAAAGTCACATGGCTGTACAGGGGTGTGTGAGAGAGGGAGACTTACATGGCTGGGCAGGGGTGAGTGACAGGGGAGACTCACAGGGCTGGGCAGGGTTGTGTGAGAGAGGGAAAGTCACATGGCTGTGCAGGGGTGTGTGAGGGAGACTCACGTGGCTGGGCAGGGGTGAGTGAGAGAGGGAGACTCACGTGACTGGGCAGGGGTATGTGAGAGAGGGAAAGTCACAGGGCTGTGCAGGGGTGTGTGAGAGAGGGAGACTTACATGGCTGGGCAGGGGTGAGTGACAGGGAGACTCACAGGGCTGGGCAGGGTTGTGTGAGAGAGGGAAAGTCACATGGCTGTGCAGGGGTGTGTGAGGGAGACTCACGTGGCTGGGCAGGGGTGAGTGAGAGAGGGAGACTCACATGACTGGGCAGGGGTATGTGAGAGAGGGAAAGTCACATGGCTGTGCAGGGAGAGAGGGAGACTGACATGGCCGGGCCGGGGTGAGTGAGAGAGGGAGACTCACAGGGCTGGGCAGGGGTGGGTGAGGGATGAGGAATGGAGGCAAAGAGCAGATTGCTCCTTAGGGACCTGGGCCGCTAATGGTAAGAGGCAGCCAGCGCTGAGGAGGGGACCTGATGGCAGGGAAGTGTTTGTTTTCGCCTTGTGCAAGATGGGCAGGTTTGTGGGCTGGAGGGCAGGAGGCGAAAACACAGCCTGGATGAGGCAGAGGAGGAGGGTTTGGGGAGCAGTTGCTGGAGAAATGGGGAACGGGGTCGCTGTGAACAGAGGGTCCTGCCAGCTTCGGATGAGGAGGCAGAGGTGAAGGAGGGGACAGGAGTGGACGTGGAGATGTTAGGGCTCCCGCTGATGGAGTGGAAGTTGGTTATGGGGGATGTGCCGGGTGCCCAGTCCTCAGTGCAGCCGGAGCTGAGCCCCAGGTCCGAGTGCATGGCCTGGGGAGTGTGGTGAGTAGTTAATGGGTGGGAGCCTGCTGACTTCTGCATTTAAAACTTTTTATTTTGAGACAACGGTTACCAGAGAGTAGATAAGATACTAGTTGGGGGAATAACGCAGAGAGAGCTCACGTGCCGCCTCCCATTGCCCGTGGTGGCGTCCTGTCTGAATCAGGACTCTCTGTCATGTGTTGGTGGTCCCTGGGCTCTCCTCATGGTGGCCGTGCCCCTGACTTTCCTGTTCTTGGTTTCTAAGCCATCTTTGACCTAATTAGAAAGCCTGGCCTACCAACCTGCAGACTACCTGGGAAAATCCTTAACCCTGCCATGGGGCTCTGGGTTTTAGAATGGGGCTAATGATTAGAGGAGCTAGTCAAGGTCTTTGGTCACAGGCAACAGAATACAGATCTGGCTGAGAATCCCAGAGGCCAGGGTATGTGGGAACTTGGAGCTAAAGAACCAACCAAGAATGGGCAGTTTCCAGGCAGCTCTGGGGGTCCAGGTGGTTGAGTCTACAGGTCACTGCCCAGGGAGGAATTGATTTTGACAGTTTCACCCCCATCCCTCCATCACCCTGATCAGGGTTCCAAACTAGAGTCCCCTTGGCCTGGCTTGTGTCCAAGCCCCACACTTGGCCAGGAGGTGGAGCTGCCTGATTGACAACCTCTAAGCCTGCAGTGCTGAAAATGTGTGTGGATCACTTGCAGAGAACAAAAAGACCTTTAGTTATCTGGAAAATTGTACTTAAAACTAGTTATGCATCTTGCTGTCATAAAACAGAGTCACTTATTGGAAGTAATTTCCCCTATGAGAGTCTACTCACTAAATAAATAAATAAAATAAGATGGTTTATTTTATATAACTCTTCACCTGGAGACTATGGTGTTTGTTTTACTTACTTGTGTGGAGAAATTATATTTACTCATGTTTGTTCATTTCTCGGGTTTACTTGCCAACCATATTACGTTAACCTCTGGACTAACTTAATATCCTAAGCAGCAATATAAAAGAATGGCTTTAGATTCTCCTTGAATAGGGAAAGCATCTGTTTTTCTTCTTAAATAGAAAAAAGCTCAATAAAAATATAAATGATGATTATCAAGCTGATTTAAAATACACTGCAAGACTTCCAGTTTAAAAACAGTGTTCTAGGCTGGGTGCGGTGGCTCACGCCTGTAATCCTAGCACTGTGGGAGGCCAAGGTGGGCGGATCACCTGAGGTCAGGAGTTCAAGACCAGCCTGGACAACATGGTAAAGCCCTATCTCTACTAAAAATACAAAACCTAGCTGGGTGTGGTGGCGCACACCTGTAATCCCAGCTACTCAGGAGGCTAAGGTAGGAGAATTGCTTGAACCTGGGAGGCGGAGGTTGCAGTGAGCCAAGAACGCACCACTACACTCCAGCCTGGGTGACAGAGCGAGACTCCATCTCAAAACAACAACAAAACAGTGGTCTAAGGGCAACATTTTCACTTGACATCTAGGAAGACATGCATACAACAAGAGGAATAAGAAACATAAACTCTGTCTGTAATAAAATCAGAGTGTGCCTGAGACCTCAAGCCATAGGAGAGGTGGAAGATATACCAAAAGCTGTACCTGGCCAGGCACGGTGGCTCACGCCTGTAATCCCAGCACTTTGGGAGGCTGAGGTGGGCGGATCACCTGAGATCAGGAGTTCAAGACCAGCCTGGCCAACACGGTGAAACCCCATTTCTACTAAAAATACACAAATTAGCCAGGTATAGTGGCAGGCCCCTATAATCCCAGCTACTCGGGAGGTGGAGGCAGGAGAATTGCTTGAACCTGGGACGTGGAGGTTGCAGTCAGCTGAGATCATGCCACTGCACTCCAGCCTGGGAGGAGCAAGGGTGCAGGAAGAAATGGAGGCAGAATCCTGCAGCTGCACATTTCAGAAAAGGCCAGGAAGCATCGCATCACGAAGGCAAAAGCTGGTATGTAGCAGGGAGGTGAGCTTCATGCGCAGGCAGAGGGGGACACCTGCACCTGCGTTGGTTCTGAGAAGTGGAGGATGTGGGCTAGATGAAGAGTTACCCAGCAGACCATCCGACGAGGAAGCCGTGTGTTGATGTTTTATCTTTTTATTACAAAAAGTGAAAGCGTCCCATGTACAAGTACGAGAGAACCGAGATCAAACACGGCGGGTCATTTAATATAAATGAGATAAACAGAAGAATCAAAAACTCAGTCCTGGGTGGGTCGAGGAGTAGTCCTAAAGCTTTGTGGCTGAGAAAGCTTGTAAAATGCAAGGATGGGCGAAGAACGGACGGATAGTTCCAAACTGAAATGAAGCTGGATTTGTCTCCTTAATGTCAGGTAAGGCTGAGTTCAGAGAGAGAAGCACCCAGGAAGACCAGAATGAGTTCTTTAGGATAGTAAAGAATGCAATTGACAAGAGATATGTCCCAATTACAAATATTTATGTGGCAAAAAGCTACTTCAATATGCAGAAGGTGAAAGTTGTGGGACGTACAGTGAGGTACATGCAGGGTCACAATACTAATAGGAGACTTTTAAGAAAATAACTGTTGTAATGTATTTAATTTCTTTTTTATTTTGCCCAACATTTTACTATGAACATGTTTTAAACACACAGAAAAGTTGAAAGAATTATGCAGGAAACACCCATACACCCTCCTCCTGTGTCAGGGGTCAGCAAATTATAACCCGTCAGCTAAAGCTCGCCCACTACCCATTATTGTATGGCCTGCAAGCTAACAATGGTTTTTCTGTTCTTAAATGGTTAAAAAGTCAAAAGAAAAAATATTTTGGAACACATAAAAGTTACATGAAATTCAACTTTCAACATCTATAAATGAAGTTGTAATTATTTTACAACAGAACCCCGGTACACTCATTATTTGCACAGTGACTATGGCTGGCTTCTTGCAACCACAGAAGAGCTGAGCCATCGTGACTGAGATTGTCTGGTCCATAAAATCTGCAATGTGTGTTTGGCCCTTTATAGAAAAGTTTACCAAACTCTTCCTAGATTCTAAAATGAACATTTTTCTGTTATTGCTTTATCGCACATTTGTCAATTCCTGTCTACAAATCCACTGGTTTTTCAGATGCGTTTTAAAGTAAGTTGTAGATATCAATACACTTCACTTTGCAAAAGTTGCAGCATGCATATCATTAATTAGAGTTCATTATGAGTTTATAGCTCTTTTTTTAAATAAAATTTACAAACAGCAATGTGCATAGCTTTTAAGTCTCATCTAAACCTCTCTCACAATACAGAACATTAGCTGAGAATCCCCTGTGACCTTTCCCAGGCACTGTGGAACCACAGAGGCAACCACAGTGCTGAATTTTGTTCCCCTGGGGGATGAGTTTTGCTGGCTCTAGACCTCCGTATAAATGGAGTTGCACAGTCTGTACTCTTGCGCACGGTTTCTCTCACTTGGCGTGGTGTTCTGAGACTCACACTGTTGCATGCAGTGGTAGGCCAAGCCTTTTGATTGATGAGTATTGCTCCGTTGTATGAATGCACCGTGGCTTGTCAATTCGCTCTCCTGATGATGGACACACAAACTGACTCCAGGATTTGGCTGAATGACTAAAGCTACTGTTTCTTGAACTATCATTTTGTTGCTTTGACTTGTCTTGGGTAAATATCTAAGAGTGGGAAGTTAGCTCATGGGGCTGGTTCATGTTTAGTTTTAGGAGAAACTGCTGGACATTTTTCCAAAGTGGCTGTGCCATTTTGCCTCCCAGCGTGTGAGAGTTCCAGTCACACCACGTCTTAATTAACAATTGGTGTTGCCATTCTTTCCCATTTTAGCTGTTCTGTTGTGATCTCGTTGTGGCTTGTGGGTATTTTCCTGATGTTGATGATTTTTGCATGAGCCTTTTAGACATCATATATCTTCCTTCGTAAAGTAAAAAGTTAGATGGGCTCACGCCTATAATCCCAGCACTTTAGAAGGCCAAGGCGGGTAGATGACCTGAGGTCAGGAGTTCCAGACCAGCCTGGCCAACATGGTGAAACCCCATCTCTACTAAAAGTTAGCCGGGCGTGGTGGGCATGTGATCCCAGCTAGTCAGGAGGCTGAGGCAGGAGAATCTCTTGAACCTAGAAGGTAGAGGTTGCAGTGAGCTGAGTTCGTGCCATTGCACTCCAGTCTGAGAGACAGAGCAAGACTCCGCCTCAAAAAAAAAAAAAAAAATTAGATCTATTTTTGTCATCTAAATGTTCTTGTGAACAGTCGTGTGTCAATATTTGTGTATTTTCTCACTGTGAACATCTGCGTATTTGCTCACAGATGAGTAAGACTAATAATCTTGAAACATTCATCTGTGAGCAAATACACAGATGACACTGGAATAATCAGTGTAATTGGTTAAAAATTAACAGCCCTTTGGGCCGGGCATGGTGGCTCACACCTGTAATCCCAGCACTATGGGAGGCCAAGGCAGGTAGATCACAAGGTCAAGAGATCCAAACCATCCTTGCCAACATGGTGAAACCCCATCTCTACTGAAACTACAAAAATTAGCTGGGCGTGGTGGTGCGCGCCTGTAGTCCAGGCTCTCGGGAGGCTGAGGCAAAAGAATCACTTAAACCTGGGAGGCAGAAGTTGCAGTGAGCTGAGATTGCATCACTGCACTCCAGCCTGGCGATAGAGACTCCATCTCAAAATAAAATAAAATAAATAAAAATTAAAAAATAAACAGCCCTTTAAAAAATTAACTTTATTGAGATGTAATTTGCACATTAAATAATGCACCCATTGTAAGTATACAGTTCAATGCATTTGTGTTGAGGGAAGGTTTGAGGTTCCTTTTTCTTGTTCTCATATGGATCCCCTGTTGTTCCAGTACCATTTGTTGGAAAGACTGTCCCTTCCTCCATTTGATTACCTTAGCATCTTTGTCAACAATTAATTGAGGGTATATTTCTGGACTCTGTCCTGTGCCATGAGTCTTTACGTCTATGTTTATGTCCATACTGCAATGTCCTGATTACCGTGGCTTTATAAGCCTTAAAAGTATGTAGTAGAAGTCTTCTAATTTTATTCATTTTCAAAAAAACTTTTGGCTGTTCTAGGTCCTCTGCATTTCCATATTAAATATTTGAATCAGCTTATCAATTTCTACAAAAAAGGAATGCTAAGCTTTTTAAAAAGAGTTTTACAGAATTGATGTTATTTCTTCCTAAAATATTTAGTAGAATTCACCAGTGAAGTCATCTGGGGCTAGAGTTTTCTTTGAAGAAGGCTCTTAACCACAGATTCCATTTCTTTAATAGATATAGGAATATTCAGGTTATTGATTTTTTCTTGAGTAAGCTATGGTAGTTGGTGTTTTTCAAGAAATGTTTTTTAACCAATTTGTCAAATTTACTGGCGTAAAGTTATTCATGATATTCCTTTATTAATTATTCTTTTAACGTTTATAGTATCTGTAGTAATGTCCTTTTTATAATTCCTGATATTGGTGACTTCCGTCTTTTCTCCTTTTAAAAAATGTTTCATTTTCCTGTCTAGAGATATATTAATTGGGTTGATCTTGTCAAAGAACTTGTTTTTATTTTCATCGATTTTTCTATTTCTTTTTTGTCTCCTGTTTTATTGATCTCCACCCTTAGGTTTATCATTTGCTTTCTTCCTTAATTTGAGTTTAATTTGTTTTTCTCTTCTTCTTCTGTTTCAAATGTAGATAATTGATTTGAGGCCTTTGTTCTTTCTTTACAGAAACATTTAATGCTATCAATTTCCCTTTAAGTGCTACTGTAGCTGCATTCCACAAATTTTGATGTGATGTATTTTCATTCAATTCAAAGTATTTTCTAATTTCCTTTGTAATTCTTCTTTAGCCTATGGGCTATTTAAATGTGTGTTATATTTTCCAAATACTTAAAAGATTTTCCACATATTTTTCTCTTACTGATTCCTAGTTTAATTATTCTATGGTTAAAAAACAAGTATTACATAATTTGAACCACTTTACTTTTATTATAATTTGTTTAGTGGCCTGGGATATGGTCTGTCTTGGTTAGCATACCACATGTACTTGGAAAGTGTGTATTTGTCAGTAACTGGGTGGAGCGTCAGTAACTATGAATTGGGCAAGCAGGTTGATAGTGGCTAATACTTTGTTCCTGAGTAAGGAACATATTCTGACTGATTTCCTGTCTACTTGTTCTCTCCATTACTGAGAAGAATGTTTAATTGCCAACTCTAATTGTTGATTTGTCTGTTTCTTCTTTGGGATCTGTCAGCTTTTCCTTGACATATTTTTGAGTTCTATAATTAGGTACATTCACATTTAGAATTGTTATATCCTCGTAATACGTTTCTTCCTTGATCATTCTGAAATGTCCCTCTCTATCCCTGGTAATATTCCTTGTTCTAAAGTCTACTTTGCCTGATGTTAGCATAGCTATGCCAGCTAATTTCATGCCTAATACATACATGGTATATTTTTTTCCCATTTTTTAATTTTTAATCCATCTGTGCCATTATGTTCATTTAAAGTCAGTTTCTTGTAGACAGCATACATTTGGGCCCTGCTTTCTTGTCCAGTTTAACAGTCTTTGTCTTTTAATTGCAGTGCTTGGCCCATTTACATGTGAGATAGTGTGGGTATGGCTGAGTTTAAGTCTACTGTCTTGTGATTTGTTTCATTTGTCTCGTCATTTACTTGTTTCTTTTTCCTTTTTTCCTCTCCTATTTTGATCGACTCAGTATTCAGCATTAATCGTAAAATAACCATAACCTAAAATTTAAATTGAGTGGTTTTTAGTGTTTCATTTCATCTCTACAACTGGCTTCTGGTTGTATTTTTTTGTTATTTAGTGATTGCTCTGTTGCTTTTTAGTGGCAGGCTCTAGGGCATCTTCAGTTTGACACAGTCCAGCTCCAAATGACGGGACACCTCTTCCCCCATGTAGTATAAGAATCTTACAACTATAACTGTGTACTTTATTTCCCCACCCCTTCCTTTGTACTACTGTTTCCATATATTTTACTTTTACACGTGTTAGGAATCCCACAATACACTCCGCGTCATTTTTAAGCACTTCTGATAAAATCACAACTTAAATAATTTTTAAATACAAATATCATTAACATAAGACGTCAAAATGACACAGCAACTACATGGCTTCTTCCTCTTGCTTCCAGAATGTTCTGTTTGTACCTCAGTCTGCAGCATTTTTATGCTGTTATTATTTATTTGTCATTCTCTTGCATTAGACAATAAGGCCCTTGAGAGTAGAAACAATATCTATTCATCTTGTAACCTTAGCACAATGCTTGGCGCTCGGCAGGAGGTCAACAAATGCTACCATCACTGATTTCCGGACTGTCCGAGTCACTGGTGGACTGAATGAAGGAATGACGAGCCTGCGGAAACACACATGCCACACGCAGGCTGGGGCAGGCTCCAGCCCACGCAACCAGATAAACATCCTCCCCTTGATAACTTTTATGTGTGCCCTCCTCCCCTCTGTCCTCACCTCTCCATGCTCAGCTTCTCATTCAAAATGTGGCAAGAGGAAAGAGGAAATTGTGGACCGTCATAGAGTGCTTTCAAGAGAATAGACTTTCAAAGTCACAAATTAGGACTCAGGTGGACGCTGAGTTTGGCTGCCTGTCAGGGACTGCTGGATGTGGCCCTGTTTGGTGCGTTACTGTGTCTGGGAGGCCTTGGGTGTGTCTGTGTTGTGAACAAATGTGACTGTGGGTGGGGTCTGGAAACAGAGAGTGGGTCACTCTGGATCCGTGTTCCAGCTGGGCTTGGAAAGTGGCCCAGAGCCCATGCTAGCCCTCACATCTCACTGGGGAAACTGAGACATCTAAGAAGCATCATCAACTGCAAATAATTCTCTGCAACTAAAGTGGAGCACTGAATGCTTAATAGTGTGGGTGTTATTAATTATTTGGGATATGAAAATTTCATGCCCAGAGCTTTAAAGTTATACCCCAAATGCTTTCTAAAGCGGTTGTGTGCCACAGGAATAGTTAAAGCTGCCTCACAATGTGCAACAGTGTTCTCAGTTCTAAAAATGAGGATGTAGACATATTTCTCTTCTAGCATTTTGAGTTCAGAACAATTATAGCATTATGTTATACTTCACTCTGCTTTACTGACCTTTCTCTAATTTTTAAATCTTCGAATGTTGGGAATGATTAGAAAAATGTTCACAATGTGCTTTAATAAAAGCTTCTACATAAATAAATAAATAAACAAAAATAATCCTCTCCCCACTCTCCCCATCCCTAGCTAGTTTTGTTTGTTTTGTTTTGTTTTGTTTGAGATGGAGTCTTGCTCTGTCTCCCAGGCTGGAGTGCAGAGTGGTGCAATCTTGGCTCACTGCAACCTCCACCTCCCGGGTTCAAGCAATTCTTCTGCCTCAGCCTCCCGAGTAGCTGGGATTACAGATGCCCACCACCACACCCGGCTAGATTTTGTGTTTTTAGTAGAGATGGGTTTTTACCATGTTGGTCAGGCTGGTCTCAAACTCCTGACCTCAGGA
Organism: Ateles fusciceps; assembly: GCA_036589455.1. Lineage (NCBI taxonomy): Eukaryota > Metazoa > Chordata > Mammalia > Primates > Atelidae > Ateles > Ateles fusciceps. The sequence goes on from JAZHEH010000196.1 coordinate 4,745,742, forward strand.
GATCTGCCCACCTCAGCCTCCCAAAGTGCTGCGATTACAGGCATAAGCCACTGCGTCCTGCCTTTTCTTTCTTTCTTTTTTTTTTTTTTTTGAGTCGGAGTCTGGCTCTGTTGCCCAGGCTCGAGGGCAGTGGCGCGATCACAGCTCATTGCAACCTCTGCCTCCCGGGTTCAAGCCATTCTCCTGCCTCAGCCTTCCGAGTACCTGGGACTACGGGCATGCGCCACCACTCCTAGCTATTTTTTTTGTATTTTTAGTAGAGATGGGGTTTCACTATGTTGGCCAGGATGGTTTCGATCTCCTGACCTCGTGATCCACTCACCTCGGCCTCCCAAAGTGCTGGGATTACAGGTGTGCACCACCGTGCCCAGCCCCCAGCTAGTTTCAGCTTTCTATTATAGAATAGGACTTATTTCATAGAGGCATATTTAAGGCATCTAAAACATTATTTAAAAAGCTAAATAATTTTCTTTCAAATATAAAATTAAAATTAAGTTCAACAGCTCAGAGAGCTTCCGTGACCTGCCAAGTTCCCCTGCACCCCTCCCCTCAACCCTTGCCGAGACAGAGCTGGCCCCCATAGGGGTCTTCTGACTCCTGGGCCAGTGTGGTCTCTCTTGCACCCGCATTCTCAGAGTGGGCAGCAGAGGTAGTGTGGAGGAGGGGCATCCCTTGGGAAGCGCTGACACCTCTGAGCATGTGGGTGAGGCTCCGGCCAGGTGAGCAGTGGTGACCAGCTGAGTTAGTGGCCGGGGCTCCCAGCATCCAGGGGGCTTTGGAACCCAGAACCTCTCTGATCCTGAAGGCTAAGGCCAGGATCCTGTGAGAAAGCCTGTTCTTGGTCCATCTGGCCCCTGGCCAGTGTGGAGAGCTGCCGGGTGTGGTGGCACGGGGAGAAGGGAACTCTCATTTAGAGGTTGCCCAGGGAATGGCAGCGAGCCCAGGAGATCCTCCAAGGGGAATCAGGATAAGGCTTTTTCCTCAGGAAACACCCGACATGGCTCCTCAAGGAGGAGAGTCAACACATCTGTTCCAGAACATTCCAGATCATCATCTAAGACTCCCAACAACTCCACCACAGAAGATAGGGTCAGTATCTCCTTTGCCTTTAAAGAAGCCATCACCCCTAAAGCTTAGAGTTTTCTGGAAGTGTTCAGCCTGATTCAACTAATTCAAAAACTACTCTAAGAAAGTGAGCCAGGTATTGTTTGAAAAGTTCCATGAACTCTTCCAAAATGATCAGATATCATTTAGTTAATTACTACTCTGAAGTATTTAATGACATTCTAGCACCTGAGAACATTGATTTCATCTCATAACACTCGCTAAAGTGTGTATGAGTGAGAGAAAGAAGGAGAGAGACACAGAGAGTTAGTTTAGAGAAATAATGTACAAATGCAAAGGTTTCTCTGTACCTCTATAGTGCAGCTCATTCCTCTCTCAGTGGCCTGAATTAACAGCTAGTTCTGTTTCTATTTTGGGACATTAGCTGTAACTTCTTTAAAATGCCATCTATCACCCCATTATGGTGAAAGGCTGTATCAGTCTAAGCAGCAAGCCGCCTCAAACTGGCCTAAGCAAAACAGGGAGCCCCTTGGCTGACACAAGTGGAAAGTCCGGAGTGCACCCAAGTGGCCCTTGGCCAGGCTCTAATGATGCCATTAGTCTCCCCCAGCCCCTTCCCATCCTCCTATCTCTCAAAGGTGCTTTCTGAGCCAGGCTGGAGAGGAGGCAGGTGGACCCTTGGGTTTCACATTCTCCTTGGTGCAACCCACCAATGAAGGGAGAGAGCTTTTCCCATTGGCTCCAATGCCTGGGGCCCAGGAGAGAGTCTGATTGGCCCAGCCTGAGTCACATGAGTGGGCTTAAACCAATACCATAGCCAGGAGGTGGGGTGCTCTGATTGGTCAGGGTTGGATGGTATGGTTGGGAAGATGTCAGCCCCACCTGGGCCAGGTGGAAACAATCACTCCTGGGAAAGAGGGTTGTTTGACAGCAGAAAGACACGAAAGGGTACTGTACACACAAAACTTGCCAGATCCTGTTTTTCTGGCCCTTAGTTCATGTCTTAAATGAACTTAATGTTGATAGGCCTACAAATAGCGTTGATGATACCCTCCTAATCCTCCCTGGAATAAGGCTGGGGTCTCAATACATAAATGTACAGTTTTAAATTAAACCTCCTTGCCTGCTGTCTCTGTTGTTACTGCTTTGATTGTGTTTAGCTTTTAGTCTGACTTTATTTCCTCACACATAGGCCATTTGTTCTAGCAATATACACTTCAAACTCGATTTCAAAAATTCTGAGAGGCTGGCCACAGTGGCTCACATCTGTAACCCCAGCACTTTGGGAGGCTGAGGAGGGTGGATCACCTGAGGTCAGGAGTTCAAGACCAGCCTGGCCAACATTGTGAAATCCCATCTCTACTAAAAATACAAAAATTAGCTGGGCGTGGTGGTGGGCAATTGTAATCCTAGCTACTTGGGAGTCTGAGGCAGGAGAACCATTTGAACCCAGAGGTGGAGGTTGCAGTGAGCCGAGAACATGCCATTGCACTCCACAATGGGCAACAGAGCAAGACTATGTCTCAAAAAAAAAAAAAAAAAGAGAGGGAGGAAAAAGAGTTCTAAGAAATTTAGCCAAGTCATCCCTCAATGCCTCTAAGTAGTGAGCCTTTTAGCACTGGAATGTCCTGGCAATTTCTGCTGTTCCACCTACTGTCCTTGGCTATTTGAATTCCTTTGCAGACTGACCTTCAACCTGCCAGGAATTCCTCCTGCAGGCGAGCTCCATGGATGTCCTTATTACTCTTTCTGTCAATGGCCTTAAAAATGTCAATCTATTTTCCCAACATCCCTCAAGCGCTTGTCCGCACCCCTTCACCCAAGCCACCTGCCTGCTGCAGAAGCCTCCCGGTCACTCCAGCTTCCCCTCGTAGCTTCTCAGCTGCTTGGCTCCACGTGCTTTCTCTTGGCTACCATGTGGATTTTAAAAATCTGATTATTTTAGTAAGAAATGACCTCAAACCACAGTTTTGGAGTTGGCTTTACGAAGCACTAACAAACCGCTTTAGCTCTTTAAAATCAGGGAACCTGATCTTTGTCCTTTGCTCACTTGGCCATCCACTGAGTGGGCTCTTCCCTGCATACGGGGTGTGATGCTTTCGGATTTAACCCCAATGTAGACATGGCACACTTCCCTCTTCCTTCTAGAAGCCATCCTGCTTCATCTCACAAGTTCTGTCTCCTTTGGCCTTCTGCAACATATGGACATTTGATCAAATGCTGCTTAAATGTTTGTCGTGATTTGAATGCTCGAGTGGGCATGTGTGTTTATGTGTCTGAGCATGTGTGTGCAAGTGCACAGAACTTAGCTTCGTTAATTAGCCTGTCAATTTGAGGTTGGGGACCAAGTTTTCCAGAGCTTTGGGTTCTGCGCAGTGCCTTCCTAGCCAGTGCTCAGTAAACACTTTCAAATGAACTCAAGACCTGCTTCCTTCAAGATTTACAAAGGTGTTTTCCTTCTGTTCTACTCCCGGGTCTGCACTTTGCCCTCCTGGATCACAAGCTCACAGTCCACCCAGCAGCAGCCTGCTCCTACACCCTTTCAGCCGCCAGAGCCTTCTGGAAGTGTTTGATGGCCACATAGTCACAGCAAGAGACAGTGCAGCTGCTTCGGTGTTTCTTTCTGGAACGTCAAAGTGGTGCTTGCTTTAAGATTCAAGATCTGAACATGCAGACGGCAAACTGAGCTTCCAGTGCATCCTCTGGAAGAGCTGAGGCTCACCAAAGCCCTCCTGCCGGGCTGCCAATGTGCTTCCCAGAGCTGAAAACGACCACAAGGTGGCTGGGGGAGACACGCTCTCCAAAGACTAACCTCAAACCCACCGTGAAATAGGGGAAACGCCAGAGGATTTTCCTCGCCTGGAGAAAGGTGCTGGGGATGACGATTCCCGTGCTCCTTCAGCTAAAAATATTAGGGGCGCGAAACACATGGGTAGGATTGGTGAGGAATCATTTAAAAGCAGTCCCTTACGTGATTCAGCCCTTATAGGATGGAACAATCCAGTCTGACTTCATAGAAGCATGGATTTCCTCCAGCAAAATACATTTGGTTTCTTTTTAGAAAACAGGCCATTTTTAAGTGGTTGAAATGTTCTTGGAAACATTCTCACATGATTGCACTGAATACTTTGTGTTAACAGTAAAGCTAAAAAATACACCCACTGTTTTTTTCTTCTTCTCTGCTTGTGATGTTGACGTCTCTTGTACCAACACACTCAAGGAGCTAACATTTGGTGCTTAGATTTTGCATTTGGATTAATCACTTTGGAAGTTTCTTTTTTATGTTAGATAAATCATGAGGTCATGAGAGTGAATAAAACGTGGACTTGTTAAAATGTCCAAATGTCATTAGAGATTGATAATCTCATATGATTAATCCCCTTGTTTTGAGAGGCAGGTGTGCCTAATGGGCAGAGCAGAGCCCTGGATGGAGCTGGGCACTGCCACACACTGATCTTGTAAACTTGACCACCTGCGTTCTTTCTTTTACCTTTAAAAGGACCAGGTTACATAGGATGCGCATCCTCGAATTCACCAAATGCCATGAACCTGCCCTCCAAAATGGTTGTATCATGTTGTTCTCCACTGAGAATGTGCTAGAAATCCTGTTATCTGCATGCTGGGGTACACTTGTTATTGACAGGCTCAAAACGTCTAAGCATGTGAGCAAGTATGACATGGTGTGTCATTGTTTTAAGTTACAGCTCCATGTTTACTGACAAATTTGAACATCTTTTTATGTGCTTGGTGGATATTTGAGTTTCTTCTGTGAATTTCCTATTCATATTCTTTGCACATTTAAAATATTAGTTTTTGTTTTGTTTTGTTTTGAGACAGGGTCTCTCCTGCCCCAGGCTCCAGGGTAGCAGGAGCTACAGTTCCCAGCTAAATTTTTTGTTTTTGTAGAGGCCTGGTCTCGCTTCATTGCCCAGGCTGGTCTTGAACCTCTAGGCTCCAGCAGTCCTCTAGACTTGGCCTCCCAAAGTGCTGGGATTACAGGAATAACCACTATGCCTGACCTGAATTCCTTTTTTTTTTTTTTTTTTCTTTTCAGACAGAGTCTTGCTCTGTTGCCAGGTGCCAGGCTGGAGTGCAGTGGCATGATCTCGGCTCACTGCAACCTCTGCCTCCTGGGTTCAAGCAATTCTCCTGCTTCAGTCTCCCGGGTAGCTGGGACTACAGGCACACACCACCATGCCCAGCTAATTTTTTTTTGTATTTTTTAGTAGAGACGGGGTTTCACCATGTTGGCCAGGATGGTCTTGATCTCTTGACCTCGTGATCTGCCCACCTTGGCCTCCCAGAGTGCTGGGATTACAGGCTTGAGCCACCACGCCTGGCCTTGAATTTCTTATATAGTCTAGATAGTAAATCTTTTTGGTTGAATTGTACATGTATATTCCCCTAGTTAAACTTATACTGGCATCTTAAAAGTGTTGCCGTGAAGAATATTATTCTACCAATACTCTTCGAACTTGATTTCAGGGATTCTGAACGATTTAGCATTTTTATAAATGCTAATGTGTATATGTATAGCATAATTTGTGTATGATGAAGATAATCTATTTCTTGAGGATTTGATAAAACTCATCTGAAATTCTATCTAGAATCTCTAGGGGAGGTGGGAGAATTTTGATTACCAAATCAATGTATGTTCATGGTTATAGGTTTTTCCAGGCTTTTGATTTCCTCCTGATTCAGTTTTGGTGATGTTTACCTTTCTGAAGATTATTCATTCCGTTGCTGCTTTCAGATTCATTGGACAAAGTTATTCATAGTATCTCTTAGATGTGTTTTAATTTTCACTGTCATTAAATCCCCTTTTCATTAGTCATAATTTGATCTCTTTACCCCTTCTTCCTCTCCCTCCATCTTCTCTTCTCCTCCCTCCCCTTCTGTGTCATTCTGGCTAGATGTTTGCCTATTCTATTAGTTTTTACAGAGAACCCACTTTTGAGTTTGTTGATTTTTTGAAATTGCTTCTAGGGGTAATATTCATCTGTGACAATATGACGTGTTCTCCATCCATTCAGGTGGAACTGGCATCTCCTAACGCAAATGATTCTGGGGTTAGGAACTGCCATTTCCTAAGCCCAGAGTCACCTACAGGACATTTTAATTTCTAAACATACTTTTGAAATGCTTGCGTTGTGGATTTCTTACCTAATTGCGCTGAGGTCTGAGAAAGTGCCCTGGATGGTAGTAATTTTAAACATTTACTGAAACTTCTTTTTAAAACTTCATTTGCAGTTATTAACCTGGTTCCATGTGCTTGAAAGATTTATTTTATTTCTTGGATTCTAAAATGTTGGCCACTGCTCTGAGCAATTGTTGAATTTTTTTTCTTGGCCCTGCTGGGACCTACTGAGGAGGTCATGGAATTCTCTCAGACTTCTTTGTCCAAGGAACAAGAGAGGGCCGTCAGCTGGCAGAGAATGGCATCTCCATGCAGCTGTTGTCTGAGGCCACAGCTGGAACGAGACAGAAACCGCATTGATCTGAGCAGTGTACAGGCACCTGGTGCAGTCCGCTTTCTAATTTATCAGTGTCAGTTTGGTACTTATTATTTTCTTCCTTCTGGGATTTTTGTGCTTATTTGGTTGTTCTTTCTAATTTCTTACATTGGAAGCTGAATTCATTATATATTTCACCTCTCCTGTTTTCTAATGTAAGCTTTTAGAGTTTCCATATCTCTTTAAGAAACATTTAATCCACACTCTTTAAGATTTAAGATAGTTGGCAGGGGAGTAGTGGCTGACGTGTAATCCCAGCACTTTGGGGGGCCAAGGCCAGTGGATCATGAGATCAGGAGTTCAAGACCAGCCTGGTCAAGATGGTGAAACCCCATCTCTACTAAAACTACAAAAATTAGCCAGGCTCAGTGGCAGGCATCTGTAATTCCAGCTACTCAGGAGACTGAGGCAGAAGAATCACTTGAACCTGGGCAGAAGAAGTTGCAGTGAGCAGAGATCGTGCCCACTCTCTGCCTCAGTCAGCATAGGCTGCCATGGGGACTGGGCAGCTCATGAGTGGTAGGCATTTATTTCTCCCAGTTCCAGAGCTTGGGAAGTGTGAGATCAGGGTGGTGGCAGCGTCAGGTTCTGGTGGGGGCTCTCTTTGTGGCAGGCCGGCACAAGACTTCTTGCTGTGTCCTCCCGTGGGTAGGGATAAGAGAGCACAAGCATGCTGGTGTCTCTCTCTTTGTAAAAGGGCACCAATCCAAACGTGAGAGCCCTGCCCTCGTGACCTTATCTCCTCCCAAAGGCTGCACCTCCAGACACCATCACATTGGAGATCAGGGGTTCAGCATGTGGATTTTGGGAGTCCATAGCAGAAATACACCCAGTTTTTAACATTGGTATCTGATATGTTCGTTGGGGAGTCAAAAGGCTGTAAGCATCGTTTCATGTATCTTTATTTTGTTATAATTTATCCTATGTTTTAGAAAGAGATCTTCTGCTTCTTTTTGTTTTTTGAATAATTTGGTCCTAAAGTCACGAGGTGGGCTGAGCAGGGTAGGTGTCTGTTTCTAGCATGGGTAGGGCAGTGCCCTGGCTTGGAAGAGGTACGGGGGTTTGAGCAGGGTCAGAGTTGTGCTCATGGAGGGGAGGCCTGGTGTAGAGGTGAGAGTCAGGGGAGGTTGGGGAGGCATCCATTGGTGGGGGCAGCTGACTCAGGTTTGGGTACCCCAGTAGGGACAGGCGGGTGCCCCCGCAGGAGGGCTGAAACCTGCAGCTGATGTCTGTTCCTTATGTCTTCAGGGTTTACCCATGGCCCGAAAGCTTGTGTCCAGAGCACTGAGAAAGACAAGTGGACAGTTCAGGAGGAGCCCTATGCTTCCGAGTCATGGTCAAGAGCACAGGCCCTAGAATCCGAGTAAACGGGCTCAGGGCTCAGTGCCCCACACGCTGTGTGCCCTGGACAAGCCACGGGCTCCTCTGTGCCTCAGTTGCCTCACCTGGAAAATGGGAATCACTTTGGAGTGACCAACTTGTCTTGGTTTTAGCACTGAAATTCCCGCTTTCGAGGAACTCCTTTCCCCTCTTTCCCAGTCCTGGAAAAGCCAGGACAGTCAGTCACGCTAAATAATTCCCACAGTGCCAGGCTGTCCCAAGAGTAAAGTGCTGAGTATGGGGCAGGCACTTGGTAACAGGTTATTATTGTTTTCATAATAATGGAAGCAGTTTACAGACATCTGCTTAGAAGAAAGTATGAAACATTAAAATCTGGTTGACAGAAGAGATCAGTGATGATAAAGGAGCCAATCTAAGTGGCTGATCAGAAGTCCATATTTCTATTTTACTTAACTGTGTAAGGTCAGTGTTGGCTGAAAAGCACCCTCCTTCCTCCAGCCGAGCGCCCTCTAAGTCGAATTCACACATAGCAGCTGCTCTTCGGGAAGGCCACGTGAGGTGGGGACAGTGCTCCAGGAGGGCAAACTGCCCACCAGCCCCAGTCTGGAACCACTAGGCTTTTAGAGTTTGTGGGGGCCTCACCCACTGCCTCCTTCTCTTCTGCAGGTGGAAAAGGGCTGCAGGAGCATTAGCAACAACTCAGCCAGAAAGAGACACCAGGGTATTTCCTGTGATCAGGTCACACAGCCTAGGCGGCAACAGCGAGACAGCCAGTGGTTAAGAAGTTGGCTCTTAAATGCTGACAACCAGGAAGAGCTCTGGCTGCAGGCTAAGACGGAAACCAAGAGCGGAAGTCAGACATAGCCCAGCAAGAATGGGGCTGGGCTCGGCATTCACTCATTTAGAAACCTAGCCCCTGTCTCTTTCTCTCTCTCTGCCTTCCTATCTGTGTGTCTATCATCTATTTCTTTATCTATCTGTTGATCATGGATTCATTCCTTCCTTCATTCAAAAAGATGTCCTATATAGGGTTACTTCATATGGGTTGAGCTCAGTTATGTTGCTGAAAAGGTATTTTTTTAAAATTTAAGAGGCTCGAACATTTGGCAGTGGATTTCAGTGGAAAGCTGATGTTTGTGGGTTCAGAAGACAGCCCTTCCCACATGAACCCCAGGCCCAACACCTGCATCTGCTGGGAGTGGGTCACAAGCCCTGTGAGTGCTGCCGGGTCAACAGTTCCAGTTCCCTGGCTCAGCTCTGAGCTGAGCAGTGCCATGGTACAAACTCTTGCAATGGAACGGCGTGAATATTGCAGTCAGCCAACAATCCTCTGCTATCCTTGGATTCCCAGGGGACTCTCCTTGAGACCTTTAATCATTTGTTTATCCCTCAAGAACTGCTTATGGAGAAGTTCCCAGACTCACTGATACCTAACATTTGAGAGGACAGTCATAGATGAAAAACACTTTAAAATGGTAACGATTGGGCCAGGTGCGGTGGCTCACGCCTGTAATCCCAGTACTCCGAGAGGCTGAGACGGGTGGATCACCTGAGGTTAGAAGTTTGAGACCAGCCTGGCCAACATGGCAAAACCCCGTCTCTACTAAAAATACAAAAGTTAGCTGGATGTGGCGGTGCGCACCTGTAGCCCCAGCTACTTGAGAGGCTGCGACAGGAGAATTGCCTGCACCCAGGAAGCAGAGGTTGCAGTGAGCTTAGACTGTACCACTGCATTCCAGTCTGGGCAACAAAAGTGAAACTCCGTCTCAAAATAAAAATAAATAAATAAATAAAGAGATGATTGAATTGTAACATTTTAGTTATAATACATCTTTTAAACTATGTTGTAAATCAGTTGATAACATATTATTTAACTTCCAAAAACATATTAGTGTCTACACAACTTTAAAGAGATATAAAGTATGGCAACATAAAATTACAGGAACAGCTCAGGCGCAATACGCAGTGGCTGTAAATGTACTTTGTAGCTAAGTTTTTCTGGACAAGGAAGTGAGAAACATTCAACTTTTCAAAACCAGTGATTTCAACTCTCCAGACTACACTTAATTCTGTGTAGAGAAAAGCAAAACCTTTTCCCCAGAACACAGCTGCCTGCTTTTCCCCTGACATTGCATAGACACCATTTGACGTAGAACATTTCTAGATTTATGTGCCCAGTTGTAGAATCCTTGACAAGTAATGCTTCTACTGTGGACTTCTGGAAATGACCCAAGTGTCGACTTGCATTTAAGAGCACAGCTTTCCACGGGGAATTAGAGAAGTATGGCAGGTACTGACTTTCCCAGTGAAGATGTGACCAGGGTTGGCAAATTCCCAGCAGAGTGTCCCTGCCCTGTTCCGTGGCAGACATCACTAATCAATCAGAGCCTCGGACCCTGCTGAGTGTGGACTTGGCTCCACAGACACTAAGGCTGTGACAGCCCTACCAACGGATCCGACTGGGCATGTGAGATGAACCCGAACGGCCTCCTCCAGGTGAGATCCTTCGTGCTGGCCGAAGCTCTGTCGGTGTTCACTCCGTCAGCCCTTGCTGCGCAGTTTAGAAACCAGCAGAGCTCTCCAGTCTTGACCTTCAGAAATGACTGTGTTAACCCATATTCTGTCATCTCCATCTCACCTCCTCGGCCCTGGGGTTGCCCCCTCTAGCCAAGAACCACCCTTTGGTGATGCTTGGCCGCACCTGCCCCTGCACGGAACCCCGCCTGGACCCCGGTGCACTCCTCAGCGCCTGCTTGGCTGTGGTGCGTGGGCTGCCGGAGATCTTGTGCCAAGGGAAGACCAAGCCTGTACCCCTGGAGGCCAGGGGCTGAGTGTGGAATACTTTTCCAGCACCCGCAGCGTTGCAGAGCTCTCTGTACTGAGTCCTACAGTTTGGTACCATGAGGAATTACAGTGAGGCAATCTATCCTCAAAGGAAACAAAAACAGGCTTTTATGGACTGGCCTGGGAACCTCACCCTGGCACAGATGGGAAAATGCATTCTAAGTTCTGAACAATAAGCCCACGAAACCACTGGCTTGCCTGGGACTGCCAACATGGGATGGTCCCGCTGCCCACAGACCATCGGAGTGGACGGTGGCGCCTGCTGCCAGCCCCTGAGGCCCCCGCTGCAGAGCTGGGGCTGTGAAGGAGCTGGGCTTTTAGCCACGGTGACTTTAAAGGTCCCGTCTCCAGTGCTCCATCCAGGTTTTGTAAAGAGATCCTAGTATTCAGAGTTTTAAAGTTAAAATTTCTATGGTTCCAAAAGACAAAACCTTTGTTATCAGGGCAACTTTTTACACAGGGCCCCCAATCTGACTTTTTGTTTGTTTGTTTGTTTGGGACTACAGGTACCTACCACCACACCCAGCTAATTTTTGTATTTTTAGTAGAGATGGGGTTTCACCATATTGGCCAGGCTGGTCTCAAACTCCTGATCTTGTGATTTGCCAGAGTGCAGCCAGGAGCCAGGAAGGCTGAAATGCAATCATACCATGAGTCCTTGGCTGCCCCTGGCTCTGCTCTGCTGGAAGAGCCCTGCCCTCTGCCCTGAGCAGCCCAGGATCTCAAGGGTTCCAGGCCACAGGTGAGCTTTCTGTGGCCCCATCCACCAGGTGTCCCATGACATCTTGTGAACCTACTCCACTCAGCTCCCCTTCCCTTCCCCAGAGCCCCTGCCGTCACCTGGAGACCTGAAGGTAGGGAATAGCTGTCCACCTCCAGCGGTGACCGTGGGAGGTTCATAGCACATTGAGGAGGAAGATTCATCTTGACCCCGAATTGCCCAACTTACTGCCTTCAAAACCCTCCGGACCCCCAGGGAGGCACCGACTAGGTTTGCTGTTCTGTCCTCTCGGCTCCCACGATGCACAAATGGCTTTTTGTTTTCCTGCGGCCGCTGGGACTGTCCCAGCCATGCGGGCAGCACCTGGACTGTCTTGGTGAGCAGATTTGAGATTTGGCCAACAACAGTCTGTGAATTACACCCAATGGCAGCCTGCTACACACATATGCCTTTCAGCCCCAGCTACGGGAGATACTTTTATGTGGTTTTCCATTTTCTACATCCTGCAACTATTCAGTAGGTGTGTGGCTGTGACACTCTGTCGCTGTCAGTTGGGAACATCTTAGGAGCCCTCTTCCTGTGTTGGGGAGCAGCGTGCTCTGGCCCAGGGCGACTCTCTCTGTTTGGTTTTGGCGGCTGCTGTTTCATCTTCTGTCGCAGCTCATGCTTACCTGGCCTGCTCTGGACGGACCCAGCAGCTGCTTCTCTGCAGAAAACACACAATAAACATCCCACTGCTGACAGCAGCGTACATCCCAGAACTCATCGGCCGCCAGAACTCGAGACATTTGTCAGCATCCCAGGACAGGGTCAACAGCACTGCAGAAAGTGAACAACTTTGACAAAGAAGGTGTGGCCGATCTGCACTCACCTCAAGCCCTCCCCAGCTGACAAATGAAATCATGAAGAAATACAGTTCTCTCCAAGTCTAACTCCCAGGAGCAGGGTTCCCACTAGGGGCTGTATCCAAAATGGATCATTGTTCACGCAGACAAATTCACCCGAAGAGTCCAGCAAAACAGAGGAACATGCATTCCAGGCATGCTTTCACACTCAATGTGGTTTGTGGCCACGCGCGCTCACTGAATCACACTGTCTCGGCAGGTTCTCCAAAGACTGGCATATGGAGGGGCAGGGCAGCCGGCCTCAGTGATCAGGGCAAAGCAGTGAAGCCACTGGGCTCTGTGTTCACTGTGTTTGGTCCTGGCTGTCCCCTCCTTCCCTTGCTTACCTACCCCCTCCCCCACACCTGTTGTACAGAAACCATCGTGTGTGACAATCTGTGACCTGCCTTCCCCATTCCCACACCACCCCCTCTGCCTCCTTGCAGTCAAATCCAAGTCCCCTGGCTTCCTTCTTCGTGTTCCTATTCCCAAACCCTTCTTCCTTTCTTTTTTTTTTAAACGCCTTTCCAGTTTCTCTTCCTGGAAGTGGGCCAGAGTCAGCAATCAGGGCAGCTCTTTCTGTGAATTGAGAAGGACAGGTGGGTCAGGCTGAAGTAGATTTGCTGGACTCCCCTGCAGGGCCCTTCTTCAGGCCTCTCCTTATTTTTACCAAGAAGAAAAATCCCCCACATCTCAAGCTCTCTCTTTTCCCACCTTCAGCCTGCCCTGCCCACCAAAGGCATGTGCAGTTACTCTGCTCTCTCCTGGGCTTCCTCCCTGGCTCCTACCCAGAATATTCCAGAATATAGACTCCAGGAGGACCAGAAAAACAACTCGGTGGTTTGAAAAAGAGTGCTTTGGAGAATGACATCTTTTTAATGCTAAAAACATGAATTGTCATTAACTTCATTATCTACATTATTATTTATTCATCAAGCTCTTTACATGCGAAGGACCGTGTTTGCTCCAGGACTTGTACCTGACACCACCCCTCCCTCTGTTAGACAGCTTCCTCCACTGCTGCCAGCATGCTTAATGGCAGAACAAGTTGAACAACACACAGCACAGCTTGAACACAAGTGCCCCTGCGAGAGCAAGGGCCACACAGCTGGTCTCAGATGCCAAGAGCAGGTTCTGAATGGTAAGGAGAGGATGACCAAGCTCAAGGACACCAGAGATGCAGAGGGGCAGTGACTGGAGGAGGCCCTGCAGGAGGGTCTGACGGGGGCCCTCAGAGACACATCCCTTGCCTTCCCAGCGTGGCCCAGGGGCTCCGGCAGTATGAAGCCCTGTAGGCGAGCCGCTCCCCTGCCTGTCATCACCCCAGCCAGCTGCCACGCCACAGGCTCCTTGCTTGTTTTGTGGTTGTTCTCAGACCTGATGAGCCTTTAGCAGAGCAAGAAAATAGTCTGCGATGTATTTTTCAAAGAGTGAATCATTTCTTATCCTGTGGTTCTTCAGGAAAAAACAAAGCAAAACCCTCATCCTCATATCCTGGTGGCCTGAGCGCATACACAAAGCCTGCCTGCAGTGACTTCAGACTGCACCAGCAGGTGATGCCGGCAGCGAGAGCAGCCCGACGGGCTTAGACCAACAGACCCGGTTAGGAAAGCAGATGGCCTCTTGGCACAGGGGTGCAAAGCTGCTGGGGGTGTGTGTGCAGGGGGATTGGCAAAGCACTGTGAAAGAGACAGGGGACACTGACCATCAGTGTTGCCACCTTCAGTTGCTCAGGACTGGCCCGAGGCATGGCCCTCAACCCCGGCTGCCCACTGGAGTCCCCCTGTTCCTGCATCCCACACCCGAGTCCTGCCTTATGGGTCAGGGGTGATGGGTGGCATCACCAATTTTAACGGCCACTCCCCCCAGGTGATTCTACAGGGCAGCCTGGCTTCAGAACTGGCATGGCATCATGCTTACTCACTGTGCAAGGGGCAGGGAGGCCTAGCTGGGGTGGGTGGGGCTGGAGGGGTATGTGTTCATGACAGACAGGGAGGGAGTCAGCTCGCTGTGCCAGGGACGATGTTACAATGATGCCATTTTCAAGAAGGAATGGGGAAGTGCTGTGGGCACTTAGACCCGAGGAGCTGGTTTAAAAATGTGCAGCCTCAGACCCAGCGAGTCAGCATGTGACCAGCACGGTGGGAAAGCTCCTGGTGATTCTTGTGCACATTCAGGCTCAAGTGTTCTCTGCCTGGGAGGTGTTCTTGAATAGCCTGGGGAGATGCCCAATCTCACCCCATCAGAATCTCTGGGGGATTCCCAGGCTGTGGGCCTTGCCATAAGGCAGGAGGTGGGGCGTGGAGTTAGATCATCGGGAAAGGGCTGGGAGAGGGACTCTGGGAGCTGGAGATCCCCTGGGCCGGGTCCCTGCAGTGGGACAGGAAGTATGTTTGAGAAGAAGGGCACAGCATGCCCGGGGCTGCAGAGGCATGTGCCATCATCTCGATGCCTGAGGCAATGGAGCAAAGGGAAGGAAGGGACATCCCTGTGCCCCCCCACATCTGTGATGCTGTGGCTGGGCTCACAGGTGCTGGGGAATGCCCCATCATCTCACTCGGCTGCCACACAGAAAGGACCGTGGCTCGACAGAGAGGGACCTTCAGTGTTTGACCCTCCACCTCTCAGGAGTGAATCAAGCAGACCCAAGTGAATCATTTCGTATCCTGTGGCTCATCAGGAAAAAACAAAGCAAAACCCTCATCATCCTCATGTCCTTGTGGCCTGAGCGCATACACAAACCCTGCCTGCGGTGACCTCAGACTGCACCAGCAGGTGATGCAGACAGTGAGGGCAGCCCCCACCGGCTTAGATCAACGGACCAGGCTAGGAAAGGTTAATGTGGCTGTGGGCGCCGGTCACCCCTGGGCAGCCCCACACTCAAGCCTTTCCTACTTGAGATGCTTGTTAGAGGTGCTGGCACCCAGAGCTGTCCCGGCTGAAGAAGCCACAGGAGCTGGCCGAGGGCAGGCGCCACAGGAACATGGGTGGACAGCAGATGACGGGCTTCACAGAGGCACCTGCAGACGATGCCAGCAGCTAAGGGAGCCGTGCTGATCTCAGGCTACAGGAACGGTGCTGTCTCAGAGGCGGGTCCTGCTCTCCTCTCAGGGGCTCAGGCCCCTAGAGAGCTGGGGGTGGGGGAGTCACAACTTCTGATGGGAGGTGCTGAAGCATCCAAGGGCACCCACAGCTAGGTGGCCGGAGAGCAGAGGTTGATGGTGTGTCTTGCTGGATGTGGATAGGCTGATTCAAGAGAAAACGGTGAACACAATTTTTATGTATAGACCTGGCGTCACCCAGGACAGGTTCCCAAGTCGTTTGTGGAAAAGGAAAGACACCCCTTTGACTGCCGGTCACAGGCCAGTGACCTCACCGCAGTTTGGGCGATTGCACTGCTGTTATTATAGACGGGTTGCAACACTCAGCTCCTGGCCTGGTTCCTGGAAATGGCATACCGGGGGACTCTAAGACATGATGCTCACGTGGAAGGCAAAACTGACTGCGGTGGCAGCAGTGAGCTGGGTGAGACGCAGCGCAGCTGTGGGAGGCCGGCCTCACCTCCTCCCCTCTGGAAACGGCTGTGTGTTCAGGGGCCATGCTCCAGTGAAGGAAGTGAGAACGAAAGACTGAAAAGTAATGCTGGTAAATATGCTAAAAATAGAGGAAATGATGGGCACGATGGGTGCAAAGAGAGAGCCTTCCAGTGCAGAAATGGAATCTGAAAAGTCATCAGACGGACATTCCAGAAGCACAGATAAATATTTGACGTGAGGGCATTGCAGATGGCTTTAACAGCAGGCTGCATTTAGCAGAACACGAGATGAATACGCTTCAAGACGGATCCACAGAAAATATCCAAAACAAAGCATGGAGAGAAAAAGACAGCGAAAACAGCCCCGCTATGTTGACATGGTCAACACCAGCACAGGTGTGACTGGAGGCCTGGAGAAAGGGGGCGAGTGGGGGAGGGAGCGGGAGGGAGGGAGGCAGGGAGAGGCAAGATTTGAATAAATAATAGACAAATATTTTCTAAATCTTAAGCAAGACAGCAACCCACAGATTCAAGACATTAGATCCAAGTCAGATGAATGAGTTTTAAAGTATTATACTTAAGCACAGCACAGTCCAGTTTCTCTAAACAAATCTATAAACTGTTATCATTAATAAATGATCTTAGAAAATTCACCAAAATGCAAAAATTAAACAGTGCTCTCTTAAACAATAGTTCAAAGAAGAAATCACAAGGGAAATCAAAAACACTTTAAAATGAATGAAAATAAATAGAAATACAATATACCAAAAGGTCCGGGAGGCAGCAAACGCAGTACCTAGAGGGAGATCTAGGGCTGCCAACGCCTGTATTGAAAGGAAGATCTCCGACAGATAACCTAAACTTCTACCTAAGAACCTAGTCAAAGGAGAGCAAGATCAAACCCAGAGCAAGCAGAAAGAAGGCAATAAAGGTTAGAGCAGAAATAAGTCATCTTAGCAAGGCTGCAGCTATAAAGTCAGTATACAAAGGCCCATACTGTTTTTATAGACTAGCAACAAAATGTTTGTAGACAGTGAGACTAAAATATGTCATTTACAATAAAATAAAAATTATTAAATACTTAAGAATAAAATATAACTAAAGATGAACAAGAACTCAACCCTAAAACCTGTAACCTCAGCACTTCAGGAGGCCAAGGCGGGCAGATAACTTGAGCCCAGGAGTTTGAGACCAGCCTGGGCAACATGACAAAACCCTGTCTCTACTAAACATACAAGAAATTAGCCAGGTGTGGTGGTGCACGTCTGTAGTCCCAGCTACCTGGGAGACTGAGGTGGGAGGATCATCTGGGCCCAGGAGGTTGAGGCTGCAGTCAGCCGTGATCACTGTACTCCAGCCTGAGCAACAGCAGTGAGACCCTCTCTCAACAAAACAAAACACTGCAGGGATAAAATTTAAAAGACAAGTAAACGGAGAACTATGCTATATTTATGGATCAAGACATTTAATGTATGAAGATACTGTTTCTCCTTAAATTAATCTATGGATTTGGCACAGTCAAAACCCCAGCAGGCTTGTTTTCTTCTTTCTTTCCTGCTCCCTTTTTTGATGGCAATTGACAAGGTGATTCTAAAATTTATACAGAAATAACATCCAGAACAGCCCACACAACCTTGAACAAATACAAAATTGGAGAACTTAGTATCCTATTTCAAGACTTAATTACAAACTACTGTAATTAGGGTGGTGTGCTGTTGGTACAAGGACAGATAAACAGAGCAGTGGAGTAGAGCAGATGGTCCAGAGATTTACCTTCCTCCCATATACGGTCATTGGTTATACCAAAGATCCAGGGCAATGAAGCCCTAGTGCTGGAAGCACTAAGAAAGCATTTGGGAAAAATGCACCTTTCGGCCTACATAGAAGTTAATTCAACATGCATCATAAACTCCACTCTGAAAATGAAAATACTACGCAGTCATGAAAAACGATGGGTTTGTATCCTTTGTAGGGACTTGGATGAATCTGGAAACCATCATTCTCAGCAAACTGACCCAAGAACGGAAAGCCAAGCACCGTATGTTCTCACTCATAGGTGGGTGTTGAACAACGAGAACACGTGGACTCAGGGGAGAGGAGCAACACACACAGGGACAGTTGGGGGGTTAGGGGAGGGAGGGGAGGGAGGGAAGGGATAACATGGGGAGAAATGCCAGATATAGTATGCACCTAAAGTAAAATAAATAAATTTAAAAAAAAAAAAAGAAACACACACATACACACAAACCCACTAGATTTAGATTTCATCAAAGCTAAGAACTTCTGTTATCAGAAACAAAAACTGACACCATTACAAAACGAAATAGCCGGGCGCGGTGGCTCACACCTGTAATCCCAGCACTTTGGGAGGCCAAGGCAGGTGGATCATCTGAGGTCAAGAGTTCAAGACCAGCCTGGCCAACATGGCGAAACCCCATCTCTACTAAAAATGCAAAAATTAGCCAGGCATGGTGGCATATGCCTGTAATCCCAGCTACTTGGGAGGCTGAGGCAGGAGGATCTCTTGAACCTGGGAAGCAGAAGTTGCAGTGAGCCGAGATCACGCCACTGCACTCTAGCCTGAGTGACAGAGCGGACTCCATCTCAAAAAAAAAAAAAAAAAACACACACACACACAAAACAAAAATTTAAATGGCAAATTACAGACTGAGAAAACATATTCAAAATCCATCTATGTGACAGAGGGCACCTATCTGGAAATATCAAGCAATTCTACAAACCAGTACTAAAAGCAAAACAATACAACTTAAAAAATTGAAGCGGCACATCATTAATCAGTACAGAACAGCAAATTAAAAGCTTGATATGATCACCACACTCCAATCGGAGTGGCTTCGTTTTAAAGAAAGTGAGTGCAAATCGAGGGCAAGCGCGTGGAGCCTCTGCAACTCTCGCGTTGCAGGCGAGAGTATAAGCCAGGAAATATTTGGAAAACTGGTTGACAGTATCTACCAGCATTAAGCACATTCTCGTCCCATAACCTGGCAATTTACCTGGTAGATTTCACACAACAAAAATGGATATTTGTGCCCACCAAGGAACAGATACAAGAATGCTGGTGGCAACTTCATTTATAATAACCCCAAACTGAAAACAAACCAAATATCCACCAAGAGGAGAATGAAAATATACTCTGTGACATAAAAGAGAAAACTATGGACAGAAGCAACCACATGCATGAATCACAAAACTTATGAATGAGAGAAGCCAGACACAAAGTAGCAACACTATCTGCCAGTTATATAAAGATCAAGAATTTAAAAAGCTAATCTGTGTAACTGAAGCCAAAATAGCTTTTACCTCTAGAGATAGTCATTGGTTAGGAAAGGGAACAGGAACATTTTTAAACAATTCTATATCTATATCAGGATCTGGATGGTGACTATACAGGTGTATAGGCATATAATAATCATCAAAATTTACAGTAAGATTTGTGCACTTTACTTAAAAAAAAAAATCCTTATAGGAAGGGGAAAATGGCAGCCTCTGGAACCAGACTTGCCTGTTTTGACTCTGGAATTGGGCACTTTCTTGCTGTGACCTTGGGCAAGTTAAATAATCTGTTCCTTACTTCCCCTTGTGAATAATAACCGTGTCTGGCTCCCGAGGCTGTGATGGGGATTGAGTGAGTTAGTGGATAGAGTTCTCAGCACAGAGCACCTGATACAGCCTCCATGCCGTTCTGCCTTGTTACCAGGTTTCTGCTAAGCTTCCTTCCAGGACTGAGGTCTCAGAGGCTTCACCAGCTCACTTTCCCCGACTTTGCAGCAATAGTCATTGGCCGGAGGTATCGTGATATGATGTCATTGAAATTAATCTAGACAAAAATTCAATTTACCCATAACTATTACACTGTAGGCCCGGAGGAATTTCAGTTTTTACCGTAACTGTTTTCAATGTCTGTTACAAAAAATGAATTCCACTATGTTCACAAATGTAAAACTTATAATCTGACCCAAAGAGAGACATAGGTAGATTTTCCTGGTTGGGTCCCTCTGCGGACAGGTAGTAGGTGCTGTTTTGCGCTCAGTGACTTGGGAGGAAACAGAACTGCCCTGTAGTAACCCCGCTCACTTCCTGTTTTCTGCAGTACCAATTACATTAGGCAATATTATGACACATGGAATTGCATCATGCTCATCGGAAAACAATCGTCCTGTAGCATCACACAGACACTGAGTTATCGCTTGTAGTTTCGGGGTTCTTACATGTCTGCAGTGGTGAAAACTCAAATTTTGTCCCACTTAATAAGTTTCTTCTTCCCTTTATTAATGGCAAAATAAATACATGTCACTTCAGAGGGCAGCAGCAGGACTACCTATGTGTGTGGGTAAGTCACTGGCAAAATGCTTTCTAGTAAGAAAATATTTTTAAATATCAATGTATGGAGTAAGTGTAACTAACTAGATGTAGATTAAGAAAAATGCAAGCCACGCCTCCCAGCTTAGGCAGCAGTCATTTGTGACTTAAACTGTGATGTAAGGTAAATGCGACCTACACCAGTCAGATAACAAATATTGGTGAGCTGCCTGGATTTGGGAGATGTGGTGAGGATGAGTCAGAGCCCAGAACATGACGGGGAGAAAGGGGCACCCTGAGGACTTGGCCTCTGGTGTGAGGCTCCTGCACTGGGTGTCTGCGAGGTGGTGCAGGGGAGTCACACATTCAGGTGGGCCCTCTGCAGGGCTCCCCCTTGCCCCCGGTGAGAGTCTGCAGCCAGCTGGGGCCTTGGGAGTGAGGCCGGCTTGGTGGCTTGGATTGCCTTCTCCTCTGTAGGGCCCCTATAGGATTCTAGATCCCTCCAGAGAAGGGTTTGGGTACATCCCATGGCTTCCCAGGCTGCTTCTCTCAGCCAGTGAAGAAGAATTCTGATTAAGTGTTGGCCATGAATATAGTCTTCCTGGAAGTATGGGCCTTCTATTTTCAACCATTTTACCTGCCGTCTTCATAGATCAGGGGTCCCCAACCTTTTTGGCACCAAGGACTGGTTTTTTGTGGAAGACAATTTTTTCCATGATTTGGGGGCAAGGTGGAGGGTTGGTTTCGGGGGTGATTCAAGTGCAATACTTTTATGGTGCACTTTTTTTTTTTTTTTTTTTGAGACAGAGTCTCACTCTGTTGACCAGCAGGCTGGAGTGCAGTGGCGCAATCTTGGCTCACTGCAACCTCCACCTCCCAGGTTCAAGAGATTCTCCTGTCTCAGCCTCCTGAGTGGCAGGGATTACAGGAACCTGCCTCCACACCTGGCTAGTTTTTTGTGTTTTTAGTAAAGATGGGGTTTCACCATGTTGGCCAGGCTGGTCTCGAACTCCTGACCTCAGGTGATCCACCCACCTCCCAAAGTGCTGGGATTACAGGCCATGAGTCACCACACCTGGCTTTTTGTGTGTGTGTGTGTGTGTGTGAAGGAGTCTCCCTCTGTTGTGCTGGAATGCAGTGCTGTGATCTCGACTCACTGCAACCTCCGCCTCTTGGGTTCAAGCAATTCTCCTGCCTCAGCCTCCTGAGTAACAGGGATTACAGCCATGCACCACAACCCCCATCTAATTTTGGTATTTTTAGTAGAGATGGGGCTTCACCATGTTTGCCAGGCTGGTCTGAACTCCTGACCTCAAGTGATCCACCTGCCTCGACCTCCCAAAGTGCTAGGATTATAGGCGTGAGCCACAGTGCCTGACCTATTGTGCACTTTTGTATTTTTGTTTCTTTTTCTGTTTGTTTGTTTTTTATTTTTCTTAAGTACATGTGCAGGATGTGCAGGTGTGTTACACAGGTAAACGTGTGCCATGGTGGTTTGCTGCACCTATCAACCCATCACCTAGGTATTAAGCCCAGCATATTGGGCATTTTTTTCTCACCCACTTGCCATTATAAAGCCTGCCACCAGATGCAGCTTAACTGTCACTTGCCACTCACTGATGAGGTTTTGATATGTGTCTGCAAGTAGTTCATTTATCATGGTCTCTGTGCAGTCCAACCTCTCTGCCCATGTTAATCTGGTTAAATTCTCATAAGCAGCGTGCAACCCAGATCCCTGAAGGGCTCAGTTCACAATCGGGTTTGCACTCGCCTGAGACTCTAAAGTGCCACTGATCTCACAGGAGGTGGGGCTCAAGCCGTAATGCTCCCTTGCCTGTCACTCATCTCTTGCTGTGTGGCTCCATTCCTAACAAGCCATGGGTGGGAACTGGTCTGCAGCCCTGGGCTGACCTGTCTTAGATGACAGGGTGAACCCCCGAGTTAATCTGAATGAGCTCTATTCTGTCGACTTCTTCCACTCCACCACAGAGCTACACCAACCTGAACTTCACTTCCTGAGACCTAAGATTCAGCCTCGTGCTCAGCAGACATCAGGGATCACCCACTCTGTGCCAGGAGCGGTTCTTGATGCTGGGAACGCAGGAGCGGACAGAACAGAGAAAGCCCAGCTCTCAAGTGTGGTCAGAAGAGACAGGGAAGAATTTAGAAGCTCAGGCTCAGCTCTAGACTGGGCTTGTTTCAACTCGTTCCATGGGCCTGACGTAGTCTGGAGATGATGCTTGGCTTAGGCTGCGGGAGCTCCTGCTCTGTAGTTTGGGGAAGGGCCAGCCTGAGGCAAACTGGGGACTTGCGTCTCCAGCCTTCAGCACTTCTGCCCTTCAGGGTCACCCCTCCAGGCGCCCCACCCTGGGGACTTGAACTCTACCCTCCTTCCGCAAACCACCTCACCCTGATGCTGTGGTTCTCCTGGTTCAGGCCGGGCGCAGTGTCCTGCTGACTGTGCGGGCACCCGTCCCTGCCCTCTTCGATGTCAGCTCCACGCAGCAGCAGCGTTTATCACTGATGGATCCCCACACCTGGACAGTGCCTGTCCGGTTTTGCTCCGGTTGGTCAGCTATTGAGTATGGGGGCGAAGGTTCCACTCCAGACCCCTCTGACTCCCTCGCCAGGCTGTTCCCAGAGGCTGGTGAGGGGAAGTTGACAGCAAACCTGTACGTTCAGATGGGTTTCATGTGAGGGAAAAGCAAGATGCCTGCATATTGAAACATTACGAAGCTGGGGTTGAAGATCGCAGGTTGGTGGGAGTGCCTCTGTGCATGTATCCACCCACTTTTCCTTGCAGAACTTTCTCCACGACAGTTCAGCACATGAAGCATGGAGGAGTAAAGCCGTCTGGGGAGAGATGAGCAGTGAAAACTGGGGGCCGGCAGGTTAGAGGAGGGGTGTGACTTCAGGGTGCAACGCTGCTGAACGCATGCACACCTCCCTGTCCGGTCCCTCTGCCAGTAGCTCCCAGGCAACTTAATCACCCCCATCTTAATTTTACCCAACAGTCACAACAGTCTCGCTCTCTCTCTCTTTTTTTTTTTTTGTATTTTATTTGAGACAAGGTTTTGCTCTATCACCCAGGCTGAAGGGCAATGGCACAATCGCAGCTCACTGCAACCTCTGCTTCCACGCTCAAGCAATCCTCCCACCTCAGCCAACTGACTCATTGAGACTACAGGCGCGCACCACTACAGCTGGCTAATTTTTAAAAATTTTTTATAGAGATGAGGTCGCACTCTGTTGCCTAGGCTGGTCTTGAACTCCTAGGCTCAAGAGATCCTCCTGCCTCGGCCTCCCAAAGTGCTGGGATTACAGGTGAGAGCCACAGCACCCAGACTTCCAGTCACAGCCATCTCTTTCTGTTTTCATTTTACTGATGAAGACTAAGAGCCTGAGGGGTTCAGACCTGGCCCAGGATCGCAGATGCCTGGTGGCTGGGGCCAACCTCCTGCTCATCACTGTCCACCTGCAGATACTGCTGGGCACGTACTTGTGTGCATACTTTCTAGTAAGGATGCAAAGCTGCCTGGCTTGACTTTGCGTTCTTCTGGTTTGGTTTTTCAGCCACCGTCTCTCCTTCTTCCTCACATAGATGTGCCTGCTCCTGTGTCTTCTCAGCAATGGGGGGCCCTGCCCTCACCCTATCAAGTGGACAAGTGACGAGGACAATCACATGGGACCCTTGCTCAGCCCCTGACTGTTCTGGTCTGGATGACCTGGTGCCTGTCCCTCCCTAAAGCTCCTCCATCACTTCCCAGCTTCCCATACTCTGTCCAATGTCTACTCTGTGCCACAGGTTTGGTCTGTGGCCTTACTTGGGACTGACCTGTGACTTTAAAAAATAAGCCTTTTATTTTGAGGTAACTGTAGATTCACCTGTAGTTTTAGGAAAGAACGCTGAGAGATCCCATGTAGGCTTTACCCAGCTTCCTCCATGGAAACATCTTGCACAAGTGTCATATAATGTCACAGCCAGGATGCTGACATTGACAAGCCAAGATGGAGAGGATCCCAGCCCCATAAAGATCTCTCAGGCTGCCTTTAAACAGCCACGCCACTTCCATCCTTCACCCCAACAATCACTAGCCTCTGTCCCACTTGTGCTATTCCGTCATTTCAAGAATGTTACATAAATGGAATCATATAGCATACACGCTCTTGGGAAAAAGAAAAAAAAAAGATTTTCTCCTAATTTTTTTCTCCTTGAAAGATTCTTTTATATCTGTGATGCATTTTGAATTCACTTTTGTATAAGAAAATTTAGGTCCAGGTTCTTTTTTCTGACCATGGATTCCCAAATGCATTAGCAGCGTTTACTGGAAAAACCATTCTTCCTCCACTGATTTGCTTTGTACCTTTGAGTAGGTGTGATTCTGGGTTTTCTATTCTATTCCACTGGCCTTTGTGTCTGTCCTTTTGCCAACAGCAGACAGTCTGGATTATTATATCTATAAAATAAGTCTTGACATCAGGTAGACTGGTTTCTCCTCCTTTATTCTTCTTTTTCAAAATCGTTTTAACTATTCTGATTCCTTGGCCTTTCCTTAAATTTTAGACTACTCTTGTTTATGTCTACAGAAAACTTTGCTGCACTTTTAATAGCCATTGCATTAAACATGCATCTTTTGGTGATCATTGATACCTTTACTACATTAAATCTTCCAATATATAAACTGTATTTGTCCCCTTTTTTTCTTTAGTTATTTTTTAACTTTTCTTTAAAATCAGAATTTTGTAGGTTTTAACATACACGTCCTGTACCTGTTTTGTTAGATTTATACCTAAGTATTGAATTTTGTTTGAGCAGTTGTGAATGGTATCATGTTTTTAATTCCAGTGCCCATATGTTCATTGGCAAAACCTAGAAATAAAATTTATTTATGTAGGTTTATCTTGTATCCTAC
This sequence comes from Ateles fusciceps, assembly GCA_036589455.1. NCBI lineage: Eukaryota > Metazoa > Chordata > Mammalia > Primates > Atelidae > Ateles > Ateles fusciceps. The sequence continues at coordinate 4,770,878 of JAZHEH010000196.1, forward strand.
AACCTTGCTTGAACTCACTTATTGTTTCAGGAGTGCTTTTGTAGATTGATTGGGATTTCCTAGGTAGACAATCGTGTCATTTGAAAATAGAAACAGTTTTTTTTTTTCCTTTCCAGTCTGCCATTTATTACCTTTCTTGCTTTACCACACTGGCTAGAAATTGTAGCGCTATGTTGAATAAGAGTGGTGAAAGCAAAATTCCTTGCATTATTTTTGATATTAAGGAGAAAGCATTCAGTTGTTCACCATTAATTATATTATTACCTGTAGATTTCTTGTTGATGCTGTTTATCAAGTTGAGGAACTTCTCTATTCCCATTATTTTTAGTGTTTTAATCATGAACAGGTACAGAATTTTGTCAGGTGCTTCTTCTGCATCTGTTGGCATGATCATGTAGTTTTTGCCCTTTAGTCTGTCAATATGGTATATTGCATTGACTGACTTTCAAATATTGAACCAGCCTTATGTCCCTGGAATAAACCCCACTTGAATGTGGTATATAATTTTTAAAATAGATTTCTGAACTGTATTTGCTAGTATTTTGTCAAGGTTTTCTGCATTTATGCTCATGAGGGCCATTGGTCTGCAGTGTAGTACTCTTGCTGTGTTGCCCAAGCTGGAGTGCAGTGGCTATTCACAGGTGTGACCATTGTGCACTGACACCTTGAACTCCTGGGCTCAAGCAACCCTCTTGCCTCAGCCCATGATCAACAATAGTATTTTTAAAAAATATTATATTTGTCTGATTTTGATATCAGGGTATACTAACTAAATAAAATGAATCAAGAAATGTTTCTTCCTCTTCTGTTTTCTGGAGGAGATTGCCTAAAATTGGTGTTAATTTTTTAAAATGTTTGCTAGAATTCTCCAGCGATATCATCTAGGCCTGGAGAGTTGGTTGGATTTTTTTGTTTTTTTTTTTTTTTTTTGAGTTTTCAAAACTAAACTCAATGTTCTTAATAGTTATGAGACGATTCAAATAGTTTCTTTATATTCAGTGAGTTGTAGTTTGTGTTGTTTAAGGAACTGGTTCATTTCATCTATGTTGTCAAATGCATGATTACAGAGCTGTTTGTAGTGTTCCCACATTGTCCTTTGGATGCTTGTGGGATCTGTAGTGATGTCCCTTGCTCCATCCCTAATATCGGTAATTTGTGTCTTCTCTGTTTTTTCTTTCCTGGTCTTGCTTCTCGTTATTGCCCAGTGGGAGCAGAAGTCCAGACTTCCTAATTGACTTTCTCTGATGCATATATTATGGCTAGAGGAGTAGCGGTTGATTTACGTGCCTAATTACAGCCTGAGGAGGGTGGAAATCTAAGCTCGCTCCTCATTTATTTGCTGGCATGGGTGGCTATTTGACCACAGCTTATTCTGGAATGTTTGGTTGAAGCAGAGAAGTCATTGTTGAAAAATTTTCTCTCCTCCTAGGTTGCCCCTTTCCTGTTCTTTTGGCTAGAGAGAGCATGCTTTTGTTGGGACTTTTTTGTGTGTGTGTCTGTGCTCATTGGCATTTCCAGGATCTCAGCTTCTTCAACTCAAAGTCTGGGATATAAGATGCAAAACAAAAATCACAGGGACCTCACCACAGTGTGGCTCCTTGGGTCCCCAAGATCCTTGGATGGTTTGCCTTCTTTTCCCCATCTTCTAGGGTCTCCTTATGTTTGTTCTGTATAATATCCAAGGTTTTTAACTGTGCTCAGAGGGAGGAGTAGGAAAAAACATGTCTATTCCATCTTCCCACAAGCCTGTCCTATGACTTTCAACAGATTGAACTTGGGCTCCCTGCAGAAATTTGCCCGTTTGAAATAAGTTTCACCCAATAAATACTTGACAGCAGTGAAAACGTGGAAAAGACACTTAGCCAGGTGCCGGGAGACCTGGGTCTTTGGGCTTTATGGCCCTAAGCAGGTTACAAACCTCACGGAGTCTCCATTTTCTTATTTTCATGTGGCAGGATAATTTACTGAGATAATTTCTGATATAAATTTTCCCTGCCCTAGAAAGTTTCTCCTCCCTTTAAAAAGTAGTCATGTATTTTTTTTCTTTTTTTCTTTTTAAAATGAGTTGTTTTTCTCTTAAAGCCTTTAGGGAGTTGCAGGGCCTTAGGCAGAAGTTGCCAGGCACGAGGAAGATAATCTCTCTAAACAAACTTTTGCTTTCGAAAGCTTAGGCTCCACAAGGTGACTACTGCAAGCCCTCCTGGAGGGGAGGAATGCAGAGCTGGGGCCCTGGGGGAGGGAGGCAGGAGGGTCAGGAGAAATGTCACAGAGCCTGAAGAGGGGAGCTGTGGAGTCTGCAGGCACCAGGAGAGCTCAGAGGTCTCAGGGAGGCAAGAGGACTTCTGCTCATGTGATCAGGGGGCTGAGTCCACTGACGACTTGAGCTGTGGCCTTTGGAGCCATAGAGAGTTGATGTAGGCCTGACCTGGGCATGGTTAGGAGGAGCTGCCTCTGAAGGACCAGGCACAGATCATCTGACTGACAGAAATAACAAAATGTGCCTGGGGTGAAAGTGTAAAACCCATGAGGGTCCATCGATGGCACCTGCTCTCCTACCCTACAGGGAGTTCTGAGGCAAAATGCAATTATGCATATCACAGTATTTTCCAAGGCATTCGAGGTTGTGCAAACATAACTCGTGGTTTTTATTAAGCACCCACTCCAGCTAGGTTCCATCTGGAAATGATGCTGGAGCAAAGAAACATCAGTGAGATGCTGGAATTTATCATCTCTTTGGGGAGATAACGCATGCACTGGGTGAGGAAGACGCTAAGGGTTAGAGGGTCAATCTGAAACTGTTTGTAAGGATTTTCTCATAAACTGGCTTTGGGCCTCTGACTTTCAACTTCCTTGTCAAACTGACGATTCTAATCAAAACTATTTAGCTGCAACTGACTGAAATCTAATTCATACTAGTTCAAGGTCAGAAGGGAGAACAGAGGATCCAGTAACAGAGAGTAATAATAATGAGCACCAGCATTTATAAGATGCTATGTGCCAGACATAGCTTTCAAATGCCGACTCCTTCAATCCTTGAAACAATCTCACAAGGCGAACAGGATCAATCATCAGCCCACTTAACAGCTGAGGTCACGGGGACACTGAGAAGAACGAGATTGTTTAAAGAGCTGCCATCTGGCTCTGGGGCTCAGCACTTATCAAAAGTTAAAAGTGGTTACCCAGCCGCTTGGAAAGGGCCAAGGATGGACAATGGGCATGAACTAGGAGGGCAGGATGGAGGGGTTCCAGCGATGAAAGGGCTTTGTCACTGCCTCCATCTTCCTAGCCAGATAAGAACTTGTCAACACCAGCGGAACAGGGAAAGAAACCTCTGACTCTTAGGGTCCACGTCTCACAGTTCCCTGTGAGAACTCTGATGGTCCCACTGGGTTCATGTGTCTTTTCCAGAACATCAGTAGTGGCCAGAGGGATAGGATGTTCTGGCTGGCTCTGGGTTGGGGTTGTGTTCTACGGTTGACTGCACGGAGTCAGGGGCGGGAGGTTCCCCCGGAGGAAGGTGGGGTACACAGTGGCTCCAGTTACTTCCTAGCAGGGACCTGTTCTGGGAGTGATGGGAAGCTTTGAATTATTTGTGAGAAGGAGGCCTCCCGTCATTTTCCGGTGTCTGTCCTGGGACTGTCCTAATTTTCAACTTTGAAGGTCATCCTGTGGCCAGATGTGATTTACTCTTTCTTCACCTGAAGCAGTGGTTTCCCAGATCTTTCCCAGCCACTCTTGTTTCCATGTTAATGGAAGAAAACAAAAGGAGTCTGTCTGCAATACGTGTCTTGCCCTAACTTAATCTATGAAATATCTACTTACAGTGTTTCCCCTGAAACCATCCCTCATCGTCTGTCTTGCCATGGTAGCCTCCAGGCCTCAGCTGCCTCCCCTCCCTCTACCCTGCACCTCCCTCTCCTCTTTGGCTTCCCTCGTCTCATGGCCCCTCCTTTGCACTGACCTCCTGACAGGCTGTGTGTGTTTGGGGAAGAAGAGGTCCTCTGTGGAGCAGGGCTGGCTCACCAGAGGAAGAGAAAGGGTGCATCTGGATACTGGAGACAGAACACCATTGAAGTCGAGTGTCAGCAAAATAGGACACAAACAGTGGAGATGAAGCATTCCCATTTCTTTAAAATGAACCAACACACAGAGTTCCTATATGGTGTATCCAACCAGCCTCACCCCCGCTGCCCTCCCTGATGACATGGTCTCTGCGTCTGACCCTCTTTCCCAGGCTCCGCCTTGAAGGGCTAAGGCATGGCTTTCCCCCACACCTGTTCTCCCTCCTTTGTCCACTTGCCTTTCCCTTTCCTCTTTCCTTCCTTTTCCTATCTCTACCTCTCCTATTTCCTTCCTTTCTTTCTTTCTCCCTGCTATGATCCAAATGTTGGTATCCTCCCCAAAGTCATATGTTAGAACATAATACCCATTGTGACAGCATAAAGAGATACGGCCCTTGGGAAGTGATTAGGCCATGATGAATGGGATTGATGCCCTTATTAAACGGTTTGGAACAGGTAGAGGGAGCCCCTTTCCTTTCTACCATGGAGGGCACAGAAGGCACATCTATGAGAAACAGACCTCCAGACACTGAATTTTCTGGCGCCTTGTGTTTGGACTTTCCCAGCCCCTAGAACTGTGAACAATAAATTTCTGTTGTTTACAAGTTACCCAGTCTAAGATATTTTGTTATAGGAGTCCAAATGGACTGAGACAGAAATTGGTACCAAGAAGCAGAGTATTGCAGAAACAAACAGCTGCAAATGTGGAAGTGGCTCTGGAACTGGGTAATGGGTAGAGGCTGGAAGAGTTTAGAGGAGCAGGCTAAGGAAGCCTGGACTGCCAGGAATGGACATAAAGAGTGATCCTGGTGAGGGCTCAGACGAAGAGGAGACAGAGCCTCTGAGATTATGCAAGTCACCGTGATCAGAATGCTGATGGAAATATGGATGGTAAAGGCCACTCTGTTGAGGTGTCAGACAGAAATGAGGAACGTGTTACTGGAAACGGGAGGAAAGGCCATCCTTGTGACAGATGGCAAAGGACTTGGCTGAATTGTTTGCATCCTCGTGTTCTGTGAAAGCCAGAGTGGCAAAGGATGGAGTGGAATATTTGGTGGAAGAAACACCCTAAACCATGTGTTGAGGACACTACATAGCTTCTCTCTGCTGCTCATGGTAAAATGTAAGAAGGCAAGAAATCAAAGACAGAATTTATACTTAAAGGGGCAGCAGACCTTACAGACTTAGCATATTCTCTGCCTGGACAAACTGTAAAGAAGAAAAAAACATGTTTGGGAGATTGAGGGTGTAGCCAAACTAGTGTTTCCGGCAGAGATTAGCATGGACAGGCAGAAGCCAGGTGCTGTGCATGAAGACACTGAGGGCATCACCCTGAAGGCACTTCTGAGGCTATTAGTGCTGCCCTCCTCTCACAGGCCCAGAGTGCCGAGGTCTGGGGGACAGAACTATGCCCACAGAGGGGCCTAGGGTGCCTGCAGGACCTCAGCACTGCTGTCCAGCGCTGCCTCAAGCCTCAGCTCCCACATTCTGGTGCTGTGCTCATCAGTGGTCCCAGGTGTGGTGTGGGCTGCATGTGTTGCCTTAAAGGGCACAGTCAATCCTTGGGCGTCTGTGCAGGGCCATCTCCATGGGTGTGCAGAGGGCAGAAGCTGTGGAGGCATGGCTAATCCATCTGGATTTTAGAGGAAGCTTTGGAGAGCCTTGGGGTCCAGGCAGAGAACTGCCACAGGGGCAGAGCCACTGCAGAGACCCCCCCACAACCAAGACAATGCCCAGTGGAGATGTAGGGGCAGGGCCACCTGAAGACCTCAGACAAGCAGAGCCACTGGCATGTACCTGCAGCCTGAGAGAGCCACAGGCAGGGGACTCCAGCCCATGAGAGCTGCAGTGTGGGCTGTGCCTAGCAAATCCATGTGGTAGGTGCCACCCAGAGCCCTAGGGGCCCAAGCCCCTCCTTAGAGTGTCAGGAAGGTGGGAACGTGGAGTCAAAGAATATACAATACTTTTTGCCCTGTCGGGTTTTGGACTTACTTGAGACCTGTTATCCCTTTCTTCTTTCCTATTTTTCTCTTTGGAATGGCAATGTCTGTCCTGTGCCTGCCCCATCCTTGCATTTTGGAAGCACGTAACTTGTTCGACTTCACAAGTTCACAGCTGAAGGAATTTGCCCCAAGAGGACGTGTACTTTGAGTCCCATTCACATCTGACTTTAATGATGTGCAGGTGGGACTCTGGACTTTTGACTTTTGATGTGGTGCTGGGAACAATTTAAGATTTTGGGCACTACTGAGATGGAATGAACACATTTGGCACGTGAGAAGAATGTGAATTCTGGAGGGCCAGGGGAGGAATGCTATGGTCTGAATGTTGGGGTTCCCCCTAAATTTATTTGTTGGGACCTAATGCTCAGTATGATTAATACTCTAATGGTACTAAGAGATTTGGCCTTTGGGAGGTAATTAGGTCATGAAGGCTTTGCCTCATGAATAGGATGGAGCTCTCATAAGACAGGTTGTGGGGACCATCTCTTCCTCTTCCAACATGTGAGGACACAGAGGCGTCATCTATGAGGAACAGGCCCCCACCTGACACCAGGGATGCTGCAGTTTGACCTTGGATCTCCCAGCTTCCAGTACTGTGAACAATATGCTTCTGTAGTTTACAGATTTCCCAGTCTAAGACAATTTGTTACAACAGCCAGAACGAACTAAGACACACATACACTTTCTCCCTCCCTTTGTCAGAGAAGCCAAGAGCAGGGGCCGGGCTGGCCAGAAGGTTCAGCCCAGGGCAAGTTCCCCACAGGGAACCCTCCCGATAATGAGCACCTGCTGTGTCGTCCCGAGCCTGGGATGCCTGGGATGCCACCAGTGTGGTGTTCACCCCTGTCGGCCTGGACAGCCATAAGCCCCTCTTTCCTACTTATACCTGGGGCAGCGTCTTCTCTTTTTAACTGGCTGGGAACTTTTATCTCAGAGTCAGAGATTTGGGTTGTGAAAAGCAGGCAAGCAGACAAACAAACACCTCTCTGCATCCTCCTCCTCCTTCTCTTACCCGGTTTCCAGGCTCTGGGGGAAAGAAATCCCATGAACTGTCATACTTCATATTGCCATCAGACAGTGGTGGGCATGGTGCAGAGAGGAGCTGGGCAAAGGGGCAGAGGGACAGCCTTCTTTGTTTTTTTGCTTTCCTCCCTGAAACGGGGAGGCGTCAAGTGAGCGAGATGTCCCCGCTACGCAGTGAAGCACAGAGCGGCTGAAGACAGAGCAGGCAGGACAGGGGCGTGTGCACACTGGCAGGCTGTATGCAGGCTGGCCTCAGCCCCGGTGGGGACATGGAGAGATCTTCAGGGGAACTAGGGATTCAGAGACCTATTGTTGGGGTCCTGCAGAAGATGCAGCAATTCGAGCCACCAAGCCAGTCTCACCCCGATGGCCCGGCTGGTTGCAGAAACTCACCAGGTGCAATGGGCCGCCCCCCAGCAAGCCCACCTGGACATGTGACTCCCCTGCAGCCACCCTCACAAGCACCAAGTACAGGATCCTCACGCCAGAGGCCAAGTCCTCAGGGTGCCCCTTTCTCCTCTTCACGTTCAGCCTCAGCAGCTGGAAGTCCACAGAAATAAATCAGACACTCCTAAAATGGGACACCAGAGGGGGAGGCCAGACGGAGTAAGAGTTCTCTTCCCACAGACCTAGACTTCCGTGGACTCCACTCAGAATCAACTGAACGATGCTATTGACTGCAAGTCAAGGCCAACGTGGGCTGTGCTAATAGATGCAGACCCTCCAGCGGGAGAGGAGCACGTCACCTTACTGTTCTGTCCTGATCACACTGAATAGGTGTTCTGTGGTGGGCTCTGAATCTCAAGAGAGACACTGAGGAAGGGGAAAGTGGGACAAAAGGCCGTCTTCTAGGAAGCCACGCTGGAGAGACTGGGGCATTCGGTCTGGAGAACAAGGGCCTGGAGAGAATGTTGGTGCCATCATTGGCCTTCAGGGCCTACTCTGGGGAGTGACTCCACGTTGCTGTGGAGTGCAGAGCAGTCAGGGTGACGGGGAGTCCGATCAGACACAGGTTCAGTTTGCTAATGGTGACAGCACTTAATAATGGAGTGGGTTGCCTGTGGAGGTAGTGATATGGTCTGGCTGTGTCCCCACCCAAATCTCATCTTGAATTGTAGCTCCCATAATTCCCACATGTTGTGGGAAGGACTCAGTCAGAGATAATTGAATCATGCGGGCAAGTCTTTCCCATGCGATTCTTGTGACAGTGAATAAGTGTCATGAGACCTGATGGGTTTATAAAGGGGAGTTTCCCTGCACAAGCTCCCTCCCTTGTCTACCACCATGCAAGACATGGCTTTCACCTTCTGCCATGATCAAAAGGCTTCCCCAGCCACGTGGAACTGGGAGTCTATCAAACCTCTTTCCTCTGTAAATTGCCCAGTTTCCGGTATGTCTTTATATATGTCCGTGAAAACGGACAAATATAGACAGGAAGTGGCTCCCCCACTGGAAATTCTCAGGCCCAGCCTAGCTCGCCTGTCAGCAATGTCAGCAGAAATTTCTGTTGAGGCTGGGACTAAGCTGGTCCTGCTGAGAGCGCCCCTTGCCCAGTTCACCCTCAGGGTTATACTTGGAATGTCCTGAATGGCCTTGGCTGGCCCCTAAGCTGGGCACCCATGCTTAGTCTTTCTGCAGGTTCCATTGCAGTTAATTATCCCATGTGAGCCAGGCCAGGCCCACCATTGTTTGGCACCCCCGCAGTGCACTGGTTGCCGCCAGCTGACAGGAGCAAACCTGCAGCTGCTGGGGAACAGTGCAGAGACAGCCTGCCAGAGGGGGAGAACACCTGGGGAGGGCGGAGCCATGGAGGGAGCAAGAGACCAGGGCTGAGGACAGCGTAGTACAGGTCCTTGGTCCCGGCAGGCCTGAAACAGGTGCACTCTCAACCTTTCTGTACTTAGCTTCAACCAGCTGGAGTTCTGTTCCTTACAGCCAAGAGCCTTGATAGGAACAGCACAGATCTGTGCTATGCTGCCGTAGGCTGGCTTCTTCCCTGCTTGGGCGCTGAAGGGTAACACAGCAGGGACTAGACTGGGAAGCCTGCTCGGTGTCAGGCATGGTAGAAAGCGCTTGCCATGCCTTATTTCCCACGTGGAGGGGATTTGACCCCGCTGTACAGATGGATACGTGAGGACCCTTTCACTTGTCCTGCAACAGAAAATCCAGCAGCCAAAGCCAAGAAGAATCTGGCATGGCATCTTCCCTCTCTGACTTCATCCTTAGGCTCCACACACTGTCCCCCTGGCCGTTCCCACCAGCCCAGCAAGCACTGCCTCTCACCTCTGGTTCCTGACCAGCCACTATGGCCAGGCTGGATGGGGGCCATCAACCAACTGAAGCCAATTGCCTATTCTTGAGCTGAAGGTCAATCAATTCCGGATAAGTCTTGGGGCAGAGAACTGGGGGGGGAGGTAGAGGAGGGGGGAATGTCTAGAAGGAAATTCTGGGCACATTCCTGGAAGCGAGGAGGACGGATATTGGACAGAAAGTAGGTACACATCACTTCAGGCACACAGACGTCTCTCACTTGCCCTGGCCACATGGACGGTTCCTCCCTGGCTGTGCTCCATGCCTCCTCTCCTGCTCTAGGCCCTGTCTGTCCCCTCCCTGGCTGTGCTCCGTGCCTCCTCTCCTGCTCTAGGCCCTGTCTGTTCCTGTAGCAAGGTGGGTCCCAGGGCTGGACACCAGTCCCCCACCTCCAGCCGTGAGGCCCCTTCCTTCTGCATTTTTGCATAAATGCTCCCCAGGTTTGTGGATCTGAATCCTCTTTCCAATACACTCAGGCTTTGCTGGCCTCCCTGCAGTGTGTGTTTAAGGCACCACACGGCCTCCGCGGCCTTGCACCCGGGCAGCAGCGCCTGGCAAACACAGCAGTCAGATTCCTTCATCTCAGCCAAGTATAAAATCGAGGTAACGAGTCGACTCTTGAGACAACACCACTCAGACACAGGCAGGGCCCTTTCCCCCTTAAACTCATAACTGTGTCTCCTTTCTCTCCTTTGATTCGAGGGGGAGAATTTGGTTATGGTCATCTGACCGGTGGGTGTGAGGTCCACCTGCCTGACGTAAAAAGCTGGGCCTCCTTTCTAGGTGAGGAGAAAGACAGAGACCTGCTCATCCGAGGTGTGGCTGGAACGGGGGGGACCCAAGTGTGCTGGAAATGAAAAGAAATGCATTCCTGTTTTTGGTCCCAACATGTAAACAACTGCACAAAAGCATTAGGGCCCAGGACAGAGTAAAGAATGCCTTGTCACCATGGATACCAGGAAATGGCCCCACTTATATATAATAAGGGCTTTAGAGATGCTGGACCATCTGATATTCCAGCCTGGAGCCACATGAGAGGGTGACCTAGCGTCATTCCTTATGCAGTTCCATGAACATGGCCATGGCCAGGTTCTGAACCGTGCTCTGGAAACACCTCTGTCTGCAGAAAATGAGGCTTTTCTTTTTTTGTTGGGGGGTGAGCAGAGGGCAGAGGCCTGGGCACCTTCCCTCAGCACCGCTTTGTAACCCAGCACTTAGCATCATGGCTGACACACAGCAGTGTCACATGTGAGAGTGCACACGTTGCCTCACTGCCGGGGGTCACCCCACACCAGTGCTGTTGTTGGTGTTGCAGTGGTCAGCTCTTCTTTAGTCCTCAAGCTCCTACCTGGCAGAGAGCTGTCCAACAACGGGGGTGGGCGGGAAGCAGCAGCAGCAAGAAAGAAGCCCCCTGCCCCTCACCCTCCCTCCCTGGACGCCCCCTCTCTGGCCCCATCACACAGTCGCTTGCAGACTTGGAGGCGATGGATTTCCCAGTCTGGCAACCCCGATGCCTGTTGGGTGTCCCGGCAGCCTCACCCGATCTGTGCTGGCCCAGCCCCCGCGAGTTCGAGACCCAGGGGTTCCGGGGTGGCAGGGGGCTCCCACGGCGTCTGCGAGGCCTCAGCCCGGGCGGCTCCCGGAACCCGCGCTTCAGGGTGCCGGGTCCGCAGCCCCCGCAGGAGCAAAACAAGAGCACGCGCACCTGCCGGCCCGCCCGCCCCCTCGGTGCCGGCCAATTGCGCGCGCGGGGCGGGGCCGGGCGCGCCTGAGCCGGATCCCCGCCTGAGCCAGAGCGCAGCTCGCACCCAGCGCATCGGCCGAGCCGGGAGCCAGCGCAGCCTCGGCCCCGCAGCCCAAGCCTCGTCCCCGCCGCTGCCGCCGCCCCCGGGGCATGGCCTGTCTGATGACCGCTTTCTCGGTCGGCACCGCCATGGTGAGTGAGCGCATCCTTCGCCAGCCGGGCTCGGTTTTATTTTCAAGGAGAGCAGGAAACACACAAAGACGCGCACGCTCGACCTGACACCCCTCCCTGGAGCGCGTCCTCTGGGCGCTGACCCAGGGCACCCCATCGAGGCGCCCGGCTCCAATCGCTGCTCCCGCCTCTCCGCCCGGGCCACTTGGAGCCTCGGGATGCCCCTCGCACTGGTCGGGAACACGGACAAGGTGGAGGGGTCGGGAATGGGGCAAGGGCAGAGAGCAGCCCTACTTGTGGACCGATGGCCTTGACCTGATGGGCTCCGGGCGGAGAGCGTGCGACCCTGGGGACCCGGAGCACACTGGAGACTGGGGAGGGGGCGCAGCTTGGGCCGGACGGAAGAGGGGGAAGCCCGGCGCGCACGGCTGTGGGCTTGGGGGAGTGGGGAGTTCTCGCGCCATCCCCCAGGAACGCCAGGCAAGATCTAGGGGAACAAAAGAGGGAGCTGCCCCCGGAGAGCCGGAGCCCGCGCCGGCACTCCCGGAGACGCCTCTCCCTGACCCACTCGGGGAGGGGGCGGCGAAGGCCGGGGGGACATCGCGAGGGGCGAGCCCGGATTCCTGCCAGCCGCCTTTCTGTGCGCGCCGGAGAGAGAGATGCTGGGCGACAAGGACGCGCATCTCACTTCCCCCCGGCTGCGGAGAGGGATGGCGGGGTGCCGGCGAGTTCAGTGCTGGACATGGTGACTGCAGGTGCTCTTCCCAGGGGTGGTCAGGAGTCTCCCCTTGCTGGTTTTCTGGCATTAGGAATAAACAACGAATCAACCATCAGGCCCCCAGCCACCCACCTCACCTTATCCTAGGGCCCTTCGTGCCTACGCCCAGCCCTCCAACATCGCAGAGGCAGCTGAAGTACAAATGGAAAGTCTTCCGTATTCCACGCCGTGTATCTGTGTAGTTACTACCCGGATAGTTACTTCCCCGAGGCTGCAAGCCCACAGTGCATGGCACGCTGCGGGGCTCACCCCGCCCCTCCCCTCTATTTCATTTTTAGCATCCTGTGTTTGAAGTCAGCAGGGCTCAGCAGGATTTGACCGACAGTTACCTCTTGCCTTGAGCTCAAGAGAAAAAAAAAAAAAGTAGCCAGGTTTCTGCGCATGCTCCGCTGTGACAACTGCATCCTGTGATTCCAAACAGGTTACTGTAGAACATACGGAGCCTCGCCAGCTCATTATATAATGATTTTGTGTAAAGGATGGAATGGGGCCGCAGACCCGGCCAGGCGGTGGGTGGAGGAGGGGAGAGCCGGGGGCGGGAGACCCGCAGGCTGCCTCCGCTCTCTGGGCTGCCCTGCCTTCCCTGCGAGGCTTCTCCATAGAAGAGGCAGTGAATAAAACGGAAAAGCCATTTCCCTACCGGTGACCCTTGCTTTTCTCTGGTTGAATCTTTGGGCCACACTTGGAAATTCTGCCTTTTGCACTTGTTCATCTATTCGGATTCCTAAATGAGGTTGGCAATGGAAAATTAAGATTATTGATGTTAGTTGCAGGTAGAAAAAGTTATAGATCTTGTATTAGATACTAGGTAATTCTTGAAATCCTTTTAGAGCTGCAAAGGTGGCTTGTACATATGGAAAAATAATGAATCCGATGTTTTAAGATACAGATAGATTTTTAATACCAAGATTTTTTTAATGATGTATTATGATTTCATACAGCCCCCAAAGCTCAACTGTTTTGTTATGTGAAAACTCTAATGGCGGGGCTCATTGTTTTGGAGAACACTGTTTTGCTTTGAAAATTATTTTCCTCCCTGAAAACTTGGTACTTTAAAAAAGTTTCAGCATTTCTATCCATGCACAGCTGTCCCACCCTGAAAGCACTAGTCTGATCGTAGAAGCTAAGCAGGCTTAGACCCCAGCTGGTCCTTGAATGAGAGACCACCTGGGAATTCTGGAGGCTGTAGGATTAAAAGAAAAATAAATTTAAAATAAAATAAATTCTGTTCAAGTCATAAACAAAGAGCCCTTCAGAGATACCCAGGATCTGAAGCTTTGCCTTTCCTTCACCTCCTGCTCTGGGGTCCATCCTGGTATGGGCTCTCTGAGTTGTGAGTCAAAGGAGGTGCCTGGGACTGAGCCAGGCACTTGGGGGAGCATGCTGGGGTCAGTGGGCACACAAGGGTTGGCAAATGTTTCCAGTGGGAGGGTAATGTTTGGAGCTGTTCTGGGATTCCGAGGAACCCCTTCAGTGTAATACAGGCTCTGGCTCAGTTAAGGGTGTGATGCCTTGGTTATTTTCCTCTGGGCCGTCGCCTTGAGGACTCTTGGTCAGTGCATTTTCCTCTTATGTGCTTAGGATGCTTAGGTGGGTACCCCAGGCTGGCAGCAGTGAACCGAAGAGAGACGATAGAGAGCTGCATGCTAACTGTGTGCTGCTGACCGGCTCCTCTTCCTGTTCCTGACTCCCTCATGAGGCTGGGACAAAAAGTTTCTATCTCTGTGTCCCTGGTGGAAATAGAGTGAATGCAGCTCACCATGCCCTGGGGGTGGCTTACTGACAGTTAGAGACCCTCCCCAGCTAAATAGGCATCTCTATCTGCCCAGGATTCAAACTGCAATCACGGGCCACTCTGCTCAGTGCCCAGGAAAATATTCCCATGAACGGCAGCCAGGAATGATCCAAACAGGGTCTCTCTGGCATTCCACATCTATGAATGAACTTACTATGACTTACAATGTATTGTGCCGCACAAATCGTATGTGGCCCATTGCGGGGGGTGGGGGGAGGTCAAAGACAATGCTTCAGTAGGATAGGGAAACAGAAGAGTGAAAGGGAAAAATGAGGAGAGAAGATGCATTTGCTTTAATTTTAACAAGCTCAGGAGGCTAAGGAGAATCTCGCTGTAACCTACATTGCCGGCAGCTCTCATCGGAGGATGTGTTTCCAGAGAGCTGGTCTATTTTGGACTGACAGGCCACTGCCTCGCATCACACAGTTTCCATGATTTTGTTAATTGGGTGAGGCTGTTGGACGCCATGGAGGAAAGGTGGTTGACTGTATGCATTCCTTTGGTGTTGGTTTATTTGGTCTGGGGCTGCATGATTTCTTCGGTGTGGATTTTCCTATAATGGACAAGGGCTGGGAAGACACAGAAACTCCCACAACTCACCTGTGGAAGGCTAAGCAACAGTCAAGGGCTGTTACAGAGGCCTGGGGCCTCAGACTTGGAAGCCTCTCATAGCAGGGCCCAGCCTGGCCACACCCTGATCATGGGGTCTCGGCAAGTCAGACAATGTCTCTGTGCTTCCTGTACCTCCTCTGAACTGGAGATGCTCGTCCCCACCCCCCCCAGCACCCCTGTCCCTGTTAGAGTTGTGGCGGTAATAAGAGGCATAATCTGTATAGGCTAGAGTTTAATAGGCACATGATAATTGCTGGGTCAATAGCCACTATTGTTTATAATCACTCACCTAGCATGCACGAGCCATTATTAATTAATACTTTAAATTACAAGTACTTCATTCTGGCTTCTCTCTTTCTTACTCCCAAATCAGTTTAGCCACCCAGCTTTGTCCTCCTGGCCTGTCCCCTTGCCTTCAGCCCCACTCCGCTCAGTGGATCCAGGCCAGCATCACCCCACCTCGTTCACAGCAGGAGACATTTCTGCAGTTCTGGTCCTGTCATTCCCTCGGGGCTCCCCAAAGAGCTCTAGATAAAATGCAAAACCCTTAATCAAGTCGGCAAGCCCTTCACCACGGGTACATTGATTGCCCCTCCAGGCTCATCTTACTCTAAAGCCCCCTGCCCTCCTGCCCAGATCCACACTCCAGCCCCTGCATTGCTTACAGGTCTCTGAATACCCCACTCTCTCGTGCTGCTGGGCCTTTGTATATGCTGTTCCCTAGCAGAGGCTACCAGGAGCTAGCACCCCTCCTCTCACCTTGTTAAACTTAGCTAAGATTCTATTTCTGCAGAAAGACTTCGTCCTGCGTCTCCCCCACCTCAGGGTCTGTGTTGCATTAGATATCCCTTCTGAGTTACCCATATTCTGCTCTCAGCCTGCTCTTGCCTTGACCTATTGTAATTAGTTGGTCTTCCTCAAAATGAAAGAAGCTAATCACAGGCACATACAGGGAAAATGCACTGACCGAGGGTCCTCAAGGAGACTGCCCGGAAGAAAATAGCCACGGCATCGCAGAAGCACAGCTGAGCTTCTCAACAGTCCGGAGGCACTTATGCTTTCCGCCTGGCTCCTGCCTTGGCCTAGTGTAATTAGTTGCCTGTTTTCTTGAACTTGAGCTTGCTAGGTCAGGGGCCATGTCTGTCTGGCTGACTGCTGACCCCAGGGCTTTATCTGGTGCTCAGTTTGTCCAATGAATGAGTGAGTGAGAGAGTGAGTGAGTTAGCAGATAATGAGTCTAGCAGAGAAAGTCAGGCCCTCATGATAACGTAGATGGGTGGCGTGCGGGTTGTTCACCCAGCATTAGTGTGGGCTTCAGCCACAAGAAGAAGCGCCTGTCCCTGGGCTTCAGCAAGGGCCCCATGCCTGCAGTGGGTGCCTGGAGAGAGGGTGCAGATGGTACGTGGCAGCTGGGCTCCTGGGGTGGAGGTAGAGGGGGCCCATGATGGGGGAGGAGTTGCTCAATCTCCCTATGCCTTGCCCCCAACTGCACACACAGCTATTGGGGGTCCCGTGGCAGAGCCCACGTCTGCCAGCAGGATTGGGTAGGACCCAGCATGTGCTGTGTCTTCACTTGTGTGGCGAGGTGAGGATGGAAACAGACACTGGGGGACCCGGCCTGGAGGGCATTGTCTTGCTCCACAGCTTTCTTGACATCCCCCCCTCCAAAGCCCAGATTCGGTGCTTCTGGGGCTCTTTTGGAATCCAAGTGAGCTCTAAACACGTGGGGCAGCAGGATGGGGCCCCAGAAGGCAGGCTGAGGGGCATGAGGCAACAGCATGGGGCCCCAGAAGGCAGGCTGAGGCACATGGGGCAGCATGGGACCCCAGGGGGCAGGCTGAGGGGCACGGGGCAACAGCATGGGGCCCCAGAGGGCAGGCTGAGGGGCACAGGGCAACAGCATGGGGCCCCAGAAGGCAGGCTGAGGGGCACGGGGCAGCATGGGACCCCAGAAGGCAGGCTGAGGCACATGGGGCAGTAGCATGGGACCCCAGAGGGCAGGCTGAGGGGCACGGGGCAACAGCTCCTTCAAGAGGCCCTGCTGCAGGGGCATCAGGACCAGGGAGAGGTTTCAGGGTCGCTCTCTCACAGTCTGCATCTCGTCAGTGCTGCAGAGCCCTAAGAGTGAGGAGTCCCCTTGTCAGACATGCACAGACCCTCCCAGCTCTGCTCAGGAATGCGGGAACCCACATATGCTGGCATCCAAGGTATCCTGCATGCCTAGGGCCAGCAGACCAAGCTCAGCTTTGTCAGAGTTTCACTCGGCACCTGCAGTTTTATCCACACAATATTACAGCTCAGGAGCTAGGTTTTGATTTTGTGAAGGTCCTCAGAGGTAGGAGATGCCTGGGAGGGGTGTGTGTGCTTTTCACACTGTGGGATGTTCTCTCTTGATTTGGAAGACAGCGGGAAAAAGCACAGCAATCTGCTCCCCAAGGCTTCTTCTGTGTTTTGGAGGTACCTGAAGCTTATTGATTTGCTCACGGTTGCCAGGCCATTAAAAAAGGAGATTCCTTTCTTTGCATAGATACTTCCAGGTTCTTGGCAATCGGTTACAGTTCGTTTGACTCCCAATGGAAGCTTTAAAAGCCAATGCTAGCTACAAAAGATTAGGTAGATTAGGTACCCTCATGATGCAGTGAAATGAACACCTACCTTTTTTTTTTTGATGACTCAAATTCTGGGATCACTTCTGCTGCTCACTTGATTGTGGGACTCCGAACAGGTTCCTTAAATTGTCTGTGTCTCAGTTCCCTTGTTTGCTTCACAGATTAAAAAATATTAACCATTTCAACTTTACAGTGCTATTATGAAGAGGTAGCAAGAGAGTAGATTTGTGAGTGATTTGGAAATTTTAAATGCAAGACACAAAGGCCAACCCCCACAAAACTCAGCTACTCAGGTGACATCATCGCTTCTGAGATATCTTTTATGAGAGTACATGAGAAAGGCACAAAACAGCTCTGTGCAAATAAAAGCTCTTCAGTTATTTATTTCTTAGGCACCTGGTGTGCCTTTATTGAGGTTTTTAAAGTGAGGGGACCATAAATAGATCATTGCTTATGGTGGCCAGTGTATTCTTCTTTGAGGCAAGTGATAATTCATTTATTATAGTTTTGTGATTAGATTTTATGATTCCAAAGTTAGACTTGTAGCCTAACACTACCTTTTTTTTTTTTTTTTTTTTTGAGATGGAGTCTCACTCTGTGGCCCAGGCTGGAGTGAAGTGGTGCAATCTCGGCTCATTGCAACCTCTGCCTCCTGGGTTCAAGCAATTCTCCTGCCTCAGCCTCCTGAGTAGCTGGGACTACCGGCACACGCTGCTACATCCAGCTAATTTTTTTTTTGTAGAGACTGTGTTTCTCCACCTGAGCTCAGGTAATCCGCCCAGCCTCGGCCTCCCAAAGTACTGGGATTACAGGCATGAGCTACCATGCCCGGCAGCATTTTTTATAGAAGAAAGTGTGACAGAGATAATAAATTCCTCTAGGTAGGCACGTTTCTCCTTGGGCCAAAGGCACTCTTGCAGTGAAAGAAGTGTTGCTATTGATAAGCAATGACCCTGAGCCTGATGGTGAATCTCTCCATGTTCTTTCTCTTGACGCAGGTTATAACATGTCTTGATGCTTCCTCTGGTTTTTCTAGAATGCCAGCAGTTACTCTGCAGAGATGACGGAGCCCAAGTCGGTGTGTGTCTCGGTGGATGAGGTGGTGTCCGGCAGCATGGAGGCTGCTGAGACGGACCTGCTGAATGGACATCTGAAGAAAGTGGACAACAACCTCACGGAAGCCCAGCGCTTCTCCTCCTTGCCTCGGAGGGCAGCTGTGAACATTGAATTCAGGGACCTTTCCTACTCGGTTCCTGAAGGACCCTGGTGGAGGAAGAAAGGTAGGGAGGCTGGCTGCTTTGTGTATCGAGCTGGGTGGAGCCTCTGAAGGAGGCAACAGGTTGTTTGAGCAGAATCGGGATTTGGAGGTTGGGAGGCTGAGCTTCTCTTCCCAGAGCCGTCCCTGCTGTGGTCAGTTTCTTCCGTTGCTTTCTGCCTGAGTTTACCTCACCAATAAAATGAACAGGTTGGATTTGGTGATCTCAGAGTTCATGGTTGCTCTGAAATTCTACGAAGTCACTATGGAGAATTTCACAAAGATTGAACGGTGTCGAAGTGTGCTGGTTCCCTGGCATGTGCTCAGAGAGTCCTCTTTGTGGCTGCCATTCATGTCCATCTTTCAAGTTGGGACTGTTTTTCAACCACACAGAGCAAAATGGGAGACAGATGCCACCTCCCAGGCGTTAAAAAGTGTTACAAAGTGGCCAGTGACCTAGACTGACCTCTCCAAAGACCCATCTTGAAAGGATTCTTTTGTGGGTGGTCGAGGTGGGCTAGAAAGAAAATTAAACTATTGTAAAATGAGCTGTATCAATAAAAATAGAAAAAACAGAGAGGATGGAGCTCAGGAGGTCTCTGAAACGCCACCAAATGTGGGAGTTTGCCACCAGCTTATTTCATGTTACAGGGAATTAATGAGCGGTAGTTTGAATTTTCTCGGGCAACCTTTTCTGGCTCTAGAGTTTGGAAGTTTGTGGGGTTAATGCCGCCCTGGGTTGGTGTGTTTTTTTTCCAGCCTGATGTGTTTCTTCTTGTGGAATTTATGCTTCATCTCCTTCTGCTCTATGCATTCCTCGTCTGCTCCTAAGTGGATCAGACAGGTGGGTGAGGGGAGCTGATAGGGAGAGGACATGTCAGACTTCATCAATAAACTGTGGTCCCTAGTTTCTGCGAATCATAGAAAGCAACTTGAAAATCCATGAGGACTTTGGAATAATACAAATGACTCAGGTACCCCTGGAATATTCTAATTTTTTTAGGTCTTTCAACTTAAAACTGGATTCAAATCTCCTTTCATTTTGAAGAGGACCAACCAAGGCTCATGTTTTAAATTTTCAGTTGTCTTTCTTCTTTTCCCTATTATGTTTTGTTTTTCTACCTTCTTGAAGCTAAGTCTTTGAGACCCTTGGCATGGACAGTCCAGTTTTCATTGTAATCACACTTTTAGAGCCTTGACAGAGTGGTCCCTGTCGGTGGACCAGTTGGTGGCTGGGAAACTGTATGTCTGTGTTTGCACAACCAGAAACAGATTGGGTACATTCTAAACAGACAGTGGTATCGCACTGTGCTGCGGTACGTGCATTTTCAGAGCACACCAGCCTGTTTTGTTAAGAAGTAGCTCTGTGAAAGGCTCAGATGTGGGCCCACTCCTTCGATCCTATTGAAATTTCAGCATAGGTTTATAGCCTTCTCCTTCTCAACTTACAGAAAGATTTTATAGAAAAATGTATCGAGAAACCAGGACACCGTGTCATGTTTTGGCCTCATTTGTCTGTAGAGACAAATTGTGGCAAAGCACTGAGCAACATAGAGTGACTTCTTTTATCCGTGGTCTTGGAAATGTTATGATGGTGGAAAATGCTGGGGAGGGCGTCTTGTAAAATGAAGATGGGTTGTAATGCAGAAATGTAGACATCTCAAAACTGGTGGCGTCTGGGTTTGAAATGTGTTGGCATAAGCCTGGCATACAGGTATAGCCACTTTTTGCAAGTGAAGAGCATCACACTCCCTACCCAGTGTATTAATCTGTTTTCACACTGCTATAAAGAACCACCTGAGACTGGGTACCTTTTAAAGAAAAGAGGTTTCATTGACTCACAGTTCTGCATGGCTGGGCAGGCCTCAGGAAACTTACAATCATGGAGGAAGGTGAAGGGGAAGCAAGGCACTTCTTACATGGTGGCAGGAGAGAAAGAGAGAGAGGCAGAGAGAGAGAGAAAGAACCCACACACTTTTAGACCATTAGGTCTTATGAGAACTCCCTTACTATCATGAGAACAGCGTGGGGACGCCCCCATGATCCAATCACCTCCCACCTACTCCCTCCCTTGACATTATAATTCAAGATGAGATTTGGGTGGGGACACAGAGCCAAACCACATCACCCAGTTATGTGACTTGTCATCCTTATATTCTCTAAGTGTTTAAACTGATCACATGAATCATCACAGTTAGCCAGCAAGTAATGGCTCTTAGCTGGGGAGGAGCCCTAACTGTCCATTCTTAGAAGTGCAGCCTGGGTGGGTGACCATCAGATAGAGACTTGCCCTACAGTAACCTTGTAGGCTCAGGCAGGGGAGGAGCCCAAAATGGGCCCCCAGGGACCTGCCCATGAGTCAGAAATGGGTGGAGCCAGAGAGGTTGACAGACAGGATGTGTCTGGTGTGTTCCAGCTGCTGGTTTCTACGGGGGCCAAGGGTAGTTTTGCTGTCTGGCTTCTTCCTCATCGCCCTCTCAGGCATAGCAGCACCTGCGTCTGTCTTCCCTCTCCCTGCTCCTCCTCCCCTGTGTGCCCCATCCTTTCCTTTGTTCCTGGTGCCTGCAATTCAGTCGAGATGGTTTATCATTCCAGCACACAGACTAGAAAGGAAACTGAGGCAAAGGTGATTAAGGGACTTGCCCATGCTCCTGGGCTCTAGAGGGGCAGGCCTAGGATGAAGGCAGCAATTTCTAGCTCTGTGCACTCCGACACGGTGGCCATGCCTTGCCTAGCACAGGGCCTTATGGGGTGCCGGGTGCACACAGCCAGCAGGGAAGCAGAGCTCTTCCTGGAGCCTCTGGTACCCACAGGGTTCCCTGCTGTTGGTGGTTTGGTTGCTGCTGCTGAAGAGTTTTTCCTGCCGAAGGGAGTTTGATGCTGAAGCCGTCTCTGTAACCACTGTTCTCCCATCACCAGCCTGCTCTTGGGTGCTGCATCCAGTTGGCTGCAAACTTGGGTTCCCCCAACTAAAAGCCAGGACAATCAATAAAAGTGCGCACTAAATGTGGATCTTGCGTTGCGGCTGCTGGAGAAGCTGCATCCCACTGGACCTCGCCCACACGGGTCGCCAGCATCCTGGTTCGCCTCTGTGTCTGCTGGTCCTCCAAGTTGGCCTCTTTGCCCCTCCCATGCATGGGTTCCCCCCCTCTCCTGCTTTTGCCCCTCCGATTGCTGATGGTGGTCTCAGTCCCCAGCCGTGATTAGGTTAGGCTGAGAAGTCAGAGCCCAGCCACACTGCATTTCTCTCCCCTCACGGTGACAGAGTCTGTATTTGGCATCCTCTCTGTGTGATGTTGGGGCAGGAGCTACTTCTCTGACTGCTCTCAGTGTATTCATTTTGCTGTCTGTATCAAGTCCATTGTTTCCAACTTTTAAAAATTCAGTTTGATGCATTGAGTGAATTGTGATGATCACACTGAGGCTGGACATCCGAAGGTAAGAGGTGAAGGAGTTTTGAACGTGCCTGGTCCCATGCTTCACAGTAGGGCAAAGGAAACAGGAGCTCAGGCACAGCGCTGATTTGCTCAAAGGAAGAGCCTGGGCTGGGACCCAGCTGTTCTGACTGGCAGTCCAAGTTCCTTCCCATTACAAAGATGCTGGACCACTCCAGTTGATTCCAGGGAAGACTCTTTCTCACACAATTTCTCCCAAAACACGGTGCTGTGATACAAACTCAACATAGAGTACCATAGCAAAGCTGGGCATTGACACCAGAATAACTTTATGAACTCCTATGTAATGATTTTAAAGAGGACTTTACAATCCTTGCAAGAAAGGTGATGTGGTAAACAATAGTGATATTTTTAAGAAGGAGATACCAGGCACTGATTCTTTAAAAGTTTTGAGCTTGACGATTACTAAGCATTGAATATGGCATTTAACAAAACATCTGGTATTTTCAATTGTAGTTACATTTTCACCATATGATTAATGATGTCTTTGGAGGAAAAACTACATCACATAATAGATTTCCAGCAGAGAACATAATTGTGAGAGGAACTATTCTCAGGAGAGAGAAGTACACCTCAAGGATAATTTCCCCGGCTTCTGATACAGTAATTACTCTCCCTGAAGGAATTCATTCACGTAGCTTGTGCTGATGGGACAAACGGCTCCGAACAGTATCAGCTTTGGTGCTGTCACACAAACTGTGTTGGAGACAGATCAGAGTGGCTTGGTTTAGTTATTTCTCCTCACCCTAAGGTGTGACTCTTTTGAAAAGGCCTTTGCTTCCTACAGGGTAGACACTATGATGAGTACATTTAGGAATGTGGTTAAGAGTAAATTCACAGAATAATTTTTTTTTTTTTTTTTTTTTTTTGAGACAAAAGTGTCGCTCTGTAGCCCAGGCTGCAGTGAAATGGCATGGTCTCGGCTCACTGCAACCTCTGCCTCCCAGGTTCAAGCGATTCTCCTGCCTCAGCCTCCCAAGTAGCTGGGAATACAGGCACCCAACATCACGCCTAGCTAATTTTTGTATTTTTAGTAGAGACGGGGTTTCACTATGTTGGCCAGGCCGGTCTCAAACTCCTGACCTTGTGATCCTCCTGCCTCAGCCTCCCAAAGTGCTGGGATTACAGACATGAGCCACCACGCCGGCCTAAAATTTTTCTTAGGTAAAGATGATGGGGATGAGCAGATTTTATTGTAAGCTGCTCTCAGAGCCCATTCACACAAGGGTCTCATTTTATTAGGATGTGACTGGCCACAATGAACACATGGAATGCTTGGGTTCTCATCCACTGCCCATCCCTTAGGAGATCCTGGCAGTTTCCACGGGTGGTTGACTGAATGAGAGCCATTCTTCAATCCACTTGGCTCACGGGCCCGATTCAGGAGGGATCTGTGCATTCTCCCTGTGGAAAACTGTGACGTGAGGTTCAGAGGCGTGACTAGGGTCGTAGGAGTAGGGAGGAAGGGACTCAGAACCAGGTCTGTGGGATTTCAAGCAAAAAAGGAGTTTAGCGAGTGCTCATCCCTGACGTGGGCCCAAGACTGGACCACCGAGGCGCAGCTGTTCCTAGCCCTGGGTTTGAAATGGTTTGGGGTTACCTTGGTTGTAAACTAACGTATTTTCCTTTTAATTGGCCTGCTTGGATGTCAGCGGCGGTTGGCCATTTATAGGGATTTCCTGTCCCTCTGGAGAGTCTCTGGCTCCTGTTTCCTTACCAGGAAGGAGGCTGATGTGAGTGGCGTGCTTCCTCTCCAACAGCTGAAGCAATTCTCAGAAATTAAACTCACCCCTCAAGATTATCTTAAGGTAAAGTTCAGGTTGAGAACAAACGTCGTATCTAGGGCTTTAGAGCATTTTCTCTCCAATCTACAGCGAGGCTGTGGCCTCCACATGGTGATGCTCTGATGGACTGCGACATCACCTCCTGTTTGAAACCCAACCCTCCAGCCTCATCCTTGCCAAAAACCAGGAAGAGGTTAAACATTCCGGGCAGCGCCAAGTCAGATTATCTGTATTGGTTTGCTTCTAAGCTATAAAGACATTTTGTACACCTTTCTCAAATTTAGGGTTGCTTTCTCTTAATTTCTATAACCATTTCACAAGGCCTGTAATGACAGACCAGCTAAAATGTGTGGAAGGTACCATTAATAAATCCTTTCAGGAATTCCATTAAGGGAGGACTGGATTCCAACCAAGTGCTGGTGACTTGATCCAATCCACTAGAACAGGGAGGGGAGGCAGCCCAGTTAAAGGTAGAGTGTGCAGATTCTGTCCCTAGGGGTTTTCAGAGGGCCAGCTGCTCAGGCTGAAGGAAGATTGATCATCCTCTAGCATGAATGAATGACTTTTGTGCTTCTTCGAGGCTATTATGCTAAGGTAGGCTTTCTTGTGGACCCACAGGACATTCCTTTTAGTCCTTTGCCTTTATTGGAGGCTACAGCTGATTCCTGGTGCAGTGTGGTGGCCCCAGGCCACTTGCAGGGATGGCATGCTTGAGGCTCGGACATTTACAAAGAGGAGCTGAAGGCCCAAGTCTGCCTTGGAGAAATCAGAGGACTGGAGAACCCTTCTCTTCCCAGCTGGGGCCAGTTCCTAGGTTCTCAGTGGCCCCCAGGAGCAGGTGGGTGGGCTGCCACTCAGGCCCTGAGGGGCAGCATTTCTTTGGTGATGAGGTCTTCTGGCACAGTTCTGACTCCTCTGCCTTATAGGGCCCCAAAGAGACTTTGAAAAATGTCAAGAACGGACAGACTCTTGCAGCAGGTTCATGCGCGATGATTGTTTAGCAGCTACGTGCAAGACCGAAGGGGTTTGTTACTTTCCTGGACAGCCTTCACATCCAGGGGCTCTAGACCCTCCCCTCCAGCCAGCACATTCTCTCCTGTGAGTACGCTGCACGGGAAGCCAAACCTTCACCAGCTGGGACCTGGGGTCTAGGTGTGTGACTCCTAAACATGGCGTCGTTAGCTGCAGCAGCCTCCTGGTACAAGGCTCAGATGGTTCTGCCAACATTGGCCTTGGGATCTTCTTGTTTCTTTGCCACCCTCAGATTCGCGGCTTTTTATTTGGATATGTTAATACTTTGTCATTTTCCCAGAGTGCTCCTGTTCTTGAACCATCTGGCCCCTTCAGTTCGACTCTATAGGACTGTGCTTTGCTCCATGGGGGTTGGCGTCACTGTTTAACTGTTGGAGGATGTTCTTACCACGGTCATTTTCACCTGTGTGGTGGGTGCCCCCGTTTCCTCTACCTCCTCAAATAGGCTTGTATCTTGACAAGTTCACATTCTCAAATGGAGGCCCTCCCTATAAACCAGAACCTAATCCACCAGTCCAAGAAATAACCAAAGGTGATGTTTTGATGAACATGACACCATTTCTTTTGTTTATAAATCGGCAGGGAAAAAATGTTTAGTAACCATACACCTGCTCCTTCTGAGTTCAGTTCTAGAATCAACAGATTAGCTTATGAACAAAGAAAACCATGTGAGTCAGATTAAATATACTGAAGAACTAAACTGTAAAACTAGGAATTTGTCACGGAGGTGCATTCTCCATCAAAATCATGTTGATGAAGTTCCAGCATCTGCATAGGAAAGCTTACTCTCAAATAAAATGTACCCAGTGCTGACTGCTTTTGCTCATGTTGTGAGAGAAGGCATCAGGATGGGCTTTCAGTCATGGCTGGTGGCGGGTGGGCCTCCAGGGATCCAGTCTGACCTGCAGCCGAGAGTTTCACTTCCCACTCTGTCAGCTGTGTGCTGTTTGTCACCTCCGTGCTCTGTGGGGTAAATGGCATTTGGTGTCAAAAGTAAGACATGCCAGGGTGACTTCAGGGCTGTGATTACATCCAGCTGAGACCTATATTTACAGTCCAAATCTTGGAGCCAGGAGGAGTCACGGTGCTGCCGTAGCCTGCCCTCCTGCCTCGTGGAGGGAGCCTTCTTGCACCATTCTTGACAAGGGACAGCCAGCTTCTGTCTGAGCACTTCCAGCAACCAGGAACTGACACCTCCCAGGCAGTCAGGCTATGTTTGCACAACTCTGGTTCTTACAAAATGCTTCTGTCTGTTGAGCTGAAATCTGTATTTGGGCAATGTTCATTTGTAGATCCAGGTTCTGCTTTTTGAAACTCTGCACACCAAGTAATCTTGGTCTTGAAATGAGCTCACAAATCAAGGGGAAGAGCCCAGACAAGTACAGAACAATAACCAAATGCATTACAATCCAGGCCTGCCTTGAGAGGAGGAAATAAGAAGCACATGGCCCTAGCAGGAAATGAGGTCAGAGTCCTGCTTGGGAGGTGAGCGTCACAGCGGCAGCCATAGGGGGCAGGGCAGTGGGCCGGCGCCCCTGCAGGAAGGTTCTTCCTGTCTGTAAACTGATAAGGGTGGAACTCGCTTGAAGGGCAGAACCTAAGTCACGTTCTTTCTGTTCCTTTTACTGTTATAAGGCAACTTGGTGCCTTCCAACCAAAAAAGTCCCTCTCTCTTATATCTCAATTGCCTATCTTGAAAGTAAACCTTTTGGCAGGAGTTTTATGGGATTTCTCAGTTGTTATTTCTCTCCTCCCACTGTTTTGGGAGAAGTGGATTTAAAAAAAAAATTAAAAATAACTGGTGTTTACTGAGCAAATGCTGTTTGCTTTATTTGGCACTTTGCCTCATTAAGCCTTAGGGGAGCAGCATGGGGACACCCATCAGTGTGGCCATCTTCTCCAGGAGGGAAGGAGGGTGGAGGGGGGAAGGAGGGTGGAGGGAGGAAGAGGGTGGAGGGAGGAAGAACGTCTGCCCAGGACCCCTGGCAGGTAGGGGGCAGGTCCAGGACAGAATTTTGTTAAATTTGGGACCTGGAGTCCCAAATCCCTGCCTCTATAAGGGCCACTGAGAACTCATCTCTTTGCAATCGCTCAGACCCAGGTAAAGTGGCCTTTGTTGAGTTTTCCTTACCCAAGACATAAACCCCAAACCCTGCTGACAAAAGACCTCTCCTCCTGAGGAACGTATTCCCGGGAATTCTTTCATGGGTGCAGGTATGGGGACATCTTTGGCCTCTGTTCTTTGTCCGGAGCTTCCCATACCTGACTGTGGGCTGCGCTGGGCACCTCTGCCCGCCCTGACCCTGGAGTTATCAGGCCACCTGGCCTCCACGCAGACGTTCCCTCCCAGGGCGGGATTCATCCTGTCCAGTGGGGGATGTGCAGGCTCCCGGAAGCCCGGGCTCTGCCCACCGAGTGCCAGCTCTAACGCGGGCTCTCCATACTGAGTAAAAGCCCCTCCTTTCTCTGGCTGGTCCAGGCGCTGACTCTGCAGGCCCCTGGACGCAGGGTGAGGTTCGCGCCCTTGCCCATGCTGAACGCCCGAGAGAAAACAGTGCTACCCGGACCCCTTCGCGCGCGCGCAGGTGTGGGCGGGGCAGGTGCGCACCGCCGCGCGTGCGCAGTGCTCGCCTGTCCGCCGCCGCCGCCCGCGCCGGGGTTACTCCCGGTCAACGCTCGCTAGTAACCTCCGCGGCAGAGCGGCGGAGCGGGGAGCAGCGCGATTGGCTGCCGGCGCCAGGCGCTGTTGCCGACCGTGAGGAGGCAGCTGCAGCCGCGAGCGAGGGTCGCCGCCTCCCTAGGACAGGTGCCGCCCTATGCAGAGGGGATCACCCGGGCCGTGCAAATCCCAGCGCCCCGCACGTGCTCTCCTCCCCGGGTCCAGGAACACCAGGCCAGGAAGTATGAGAGCCCTGGCAGTAGGAAGAGTCGCCAGTGTGGACCTGAGGGTGGAGGTGTTGGCTCCCCGGGGCGGCCTGAGCTCCCTTTAGGCTTGAGCAGTGAGTGGGAGACCCCGGGAATGGAAATGGCGTGCCAGTGCTGGTGTGGCAGGCCCGCGGGTGTCGCGGGTGTGTGGGGTCTGGGCTTCAGGAGCTTCGGGGGACTGCGGGAATCTTCCAGACACATGTTTAAATCGGACAAGTCTGTTCATGAAAAGAGTCAAACTAAAACATTTAAAGGGATTTATCCTGAGTGACCATGGCCGGTGACACAGCCTCAGGAGATCCTGAGAACACATGCCCAAAGGGGTCGGGGACAGCTTGGTTTCATACTTTTAGGGAGACATGAGACAGTGATCAATACTTTAAGATGTACATTGGTTCCGTCCAGAAAGGCAGGACAGCCTAAAGGGGGACTTCCAGCTTATAGGTAAATTTAATTTTTTTTCTAATTGGTTGAGTTATTATAGATAGAAAGGGATGTCTGGATTAGGATAAGGGGCAGTGGAGACCTAGGTTGTATATGCCGATGAGGTCTCCAGGTAGCAAGTTTGAGAGAAAACAGACTGTAAATGCTTCCTATCAGGCTTAAGGTCTGTGTTGCTATTACAGTTATCGGATAGGATAAGGCATGTCCCACGGACCCCCCACTTCCAGTCATGGCCTGAATTAGTCTTTCCAGCTAAATTTTAGAGTGCCCTGGCCATGAGGGGAGTTCATCCCCATGGTTGCAGGGGCCTTTGCATTTTTTTTTTTTTTGATTTACAGGTCTTCACTTCAGGTGGCACAGTTTTTCTAGGAGACAGTCGGTTTTTGATTCCTTATAAAACGTCCTGGTTTTGTTTTTAGTTGACAGCGTGGGGTGAGGCTGTAAGGGAGGCAGGGCCTCCTGGGGTTGGGTCAAGCAGGTCTGAGGCTTCTCCGTGTTCAGCACTGAAAAATGGCCAGGGTGGGGTTTGGAACCTTGGAATTGCCCTTGGGAATCTACAGCGTTGGCTCCGCTAAGCCTGCTGGAATCTGGAGATCATGCTGCAAGGTCACACTTCCCGGGGGGCCTGCCGAGTCACTTCCACCCTGGACAGGTTAGCGGCAAGGACAGATAACAGCTGAACTTTAAGGAGTGTTTTCCAGGGCATCGATTACAGTTTTGTGTGTGTGAACCCACAAATGTGATAACTATCCTTTCCACCAGCCGTACTCTGAGAATCTGGAAGGCCTGGGGCCGCCTCGGTGGAGTTGGACGTGCCATGCTTTGGTCTCTGGGGACCAGGGCCTTCTCTAGACACCCAGCGGGACTAGGTCCTTTGGGTGTAATTTAGATGTGTTGTGAAATGTTAAACATTGTCTTTCAGACGCTTTGCTCAACCTCTTGGGCTCCTGACGAAGGGCTTGCTTTTCCTCGCAGTCTTGGGTTTTCATTGCCTGCTTGCTTATTTGATTTCGTGACTGTGGAGCTGGCATTTCTGTAAGCCCACATAGAAATGACAGTTTCCAAGTCTAAACCCACTAAGCCAGTGGGGGGGGTGGAGAGGGACACAGGAAGCCAGAGATGGTGGTGGACGAAAAACTTTGCTACAAGAAGGAAGGAGACATCTATGATAACTGTGGTGTTGTGGTACTAAAAACAGTAAGGATGTGTGCTGCTAGCACAAGAGTGTACTCTGTATAAAAGTCTGGTGGAAAAGGGAGGAGCCCTTTCACTAAGTTTCATATTTATCAGAGCTCACATTGAGAATGACAGCAGAAGCTGAGGGTTTCCTGTTTCTGAAGACCTGCAAATGAGTTTGTCCAGAAAATAGCTGCATCCTGAATGGTATGAGCAGGAGGCCACCCAGCCTTGTGCTTCCAGGCCTCCTCCCCTTCAGTTGTCATAAATGTGCCATGTACCGTGGCCCAAACCCAGCAGCCTTTCTGTGAATTTCATCTGGTTTAGAGAGGAAGGTGGGTAGCACCATCTTGTCACCTTCTCTCTTCCAAGGGACATTCTGTGCTTCTTGAGAACTATACCGCAATCTCTGAGTTGGCTAAGTCTCTGGAATATGAGTTTCAAAGAGCGTGGCCTGGCCGGAAGAGCTCTTGGAGCCCTTTTCCTCTCCCAGCCTTGCTCCTCTGCAGCCACTCCCCACAGGCTAGCCAGGCTGAACTGCCTGTCATTCTAGCATTTGTGTTTTCTTTGGGCCACACCCTCTGCCAAGAATCCACTTCATCCCCTCAGGCTAGGGAAACCTTCCTTCATTCGCCCTTACCCCTGTGGCCAGGAGTCTTTCCTGGTTACCTTCGTACTCCTCTTCCCCGACCATCATGGGGTTATGGTGCTCAGCATGGGATTTTGTGCTTCTCTTCTGAGCTTCCAAAGTGACCCCTGCATCCCAGCTGCCCAGCCAGCACCTGGCTGAGAGCTGACGAGTAAATGAATGAATGGAATCACAAAAAGGTAAATCACAGTAGAGGAGCATATACTTTTACCCAAAAGATAGCTTGGTATAGGAGAAGTAGAGAGGAAAAACAAGAGCCTTGAGATACAGGGCTGTTTTGATCTTCCCTTGCTGTGTCAAGCCCATGAGCCGCCTCTGACTAAGCTTCTTGCTGGTAGTTTCTGAGGACTGTTTCTTGGCCTTACTTACAGCACTGTGGATGGGTGGGTAGGGGGCTGGTAGGTTGAGGGATGGTAACAGCCTGGATTCCCGGTCAAGCAGCCTGCTCTTGAATGCCAGCTCCACCTCTTCTTAAGCTGACCCTGAGCCTCAGTTTTTTCATCTGCAGAACAGGGCTGATCAGAGTGCCAAACTCAGAGGGTCAGAGTGAGGAATAGCAGAGGTCATCGCTACAGCTGCGGCTGGCACACAATAGTGCTCAAGAGGTCAAATTTTGCCAAACATTGATTTTTGTGTTTTTGGTTTCATGAAGCCAAATATTCTTCCTTCTAATAATAATAGTATTAGCTTGGTATTCGTTAGTTTGTGAGCAGTAACTTATGCTGTCTTCCCAGCAACCCTGTGGGCAGGTTTTCTCCGCATTCTCTTTGAGGGAGGAAGATGCTATGGCCAGCAGCAGTCAGGGCCTTTGCCCAGGTAGCACAGAGAGTGCCCTCTCTTACACAAAATGGGGATTTCGAATCTCAGTGCCCTGAGCTCTCGGCTTTCCCCAAGACGGGCTACATGCTCTGTGGAGTTCTCCTCTGAGGTAAGTTTCGTATGGTTTTATATGTTTTGATCTTCCCTTGCTGTGTCAAACCCATGAGACTTCCCCTGGTTTCTTACTCATGGCTCATATTAGGACTAATTTCAGACACGTTAAATGCCCCTGTCTTGAGACTTGTGTACTTGCGTGTACAAGACAGGTAACAGTCTTATTATTTCTGAGAGATCTCAAGTACTTTCAGGTCACTGTTTGACAAGCTTTGCATCTTTGAACTATTTATATTTCAGTATCCACATTTGTGAGTTACTGGATGGAAATTCCACCATTGAAACAAAGCTTGGTAAGTAACGTTACATTTCAGAATTTGGCTCACGGGCGAGGTTGATGCAGGTTATCTTAGGAGGATGTGAGATGTTATCAGCTCCTGCGTGTTTTAGTCTTGTGGCTAGGTGGTCATGACTGAAAATTGAGGATGTCGTGCCCACTGGCCTGGCTGGCAGCTCGTGGCAGAGAGAGGTGACAGCAGCACTGGGGTTGGTGGGAGCCATGGTCTCACACCCATCCGCAGGGCGTGAATGCTGCTCTTGGATTTGCAAATATTTAATGTAAATCCTTTAATGTTGTAGCTTTATAGAAAATGCACTTACTCTCCTTTGTGGTAATTCTAAATTAATATGTAACAAGAAGGAGGTTAAGATGAATTGAATGATATGTGGAGCTTAATTAAAGTTTTCTTTCTCTCTCTATTTCTTTTTAATAAAATGATTCCAGGTGTGGCATTTTGTAGTAAGATGCCCTCAGTCAAGGAGGAGGCAGCATGGGATAGAGCTTCGGAATGTGGGCTCCACAGGAAGAGAGTCTGGGTGGGTCCGAACCGGCTCCACCTAGCGGGGCAACCGGATGACTTACTTACCCCTCCTAGAAAAAGGAAATATTAATAATAAAAATACCCAACTTATTAGATCAAATAGCTCGATGCCTATGAAGCACTGTGACCAGCATGTGGCACTTAATAAACCAGGGCTACCATTCTGATATGTGATGTAATAAAATCATAATAGCTTAGAATCACCAAGATGGATTACAGCCTTTTAGTTCTCATTCTAAATGTAAGTGTGGCTTGACACCTTAGGCTTTAGAAATGAAGGGGAAGAGCTAGAACCTCGTCGGTGGACAACGTTGACTTAGCGTTTCCTAGGCGCTGGGCATCGTGCTCAGAACCTCACACCTGTGTGCTCCCGTGAGCCTCACTGCTGCTCTTCGAGAGGGGCTGGGGGAAGGGGGAGGTACAGGGGGCTTGTCCTAGGTCACAGGGCTGTAAGCAGCAGACCCAAGAGGTCTGGGCAGGGGTTCTCTGAGACAGTGAACAATGCTCAGAGAAGGGTTATAGGAATTGGAGGAGAGATGAGATCTTTGGAGGAATCACAGGCTTTGGGAAAGGCCACAGGAGGGGCCGAACCGGGGGCACAAATGCGGTTGGTGGAGACCTGAGTGGGGTGTGGTGTTTAGAATTTTGGTAACGGCAGAGTGTGGTGATGGGCAGTGTTGGAAATGGACTTTCTGGGAAGCATTTGGGTGAAGATCTTGGGCTAGAATGGTGACTGCGATGTAGTGGGTTGGTGGGCGACCCTCCAAAATGGTACGTACATGTCCCAACTCTCAGAACCTGTAAATGTGACCTGATTGAGAACAAGGGTATTTGCAGATAGATGTCAGTAAGTTAAGGATCTCCAGATGGAGCCACCCTGGATCATGATGGAGTCAAAATCCAAGGACGTGTTCTTACAAGAGAAGGGGAAGAGAAAAAGCCACAGAGACACCGGGGAGGAGAGACAGAGATGCAGGGGAGCAGAGACAGAGACGCAGGGGAGGAGAGACAGAGACACCGGGGGAGGAGAGACAGAGATACCGGGGAGGAGAGACAGAGACGCAGGGGAGGAGAGACAGAGACACGTGGAGGAGAGACAGAGACGCAGGGGAGGAGAGACAGAGATGCAAGGGAGGAGAGACAGAGATGCATGGAGGAGAGACAGAGATGCGTGGAGGAGAGATGGAGACGCAGGGGAGGAGAGACAGAGACACCGGGGAGGAGAGACAGAGACACAGGG
This sequence comes from Ateles fusciceps, assembly GCA_036589455.1. Lineage (NCBI taxonomy): Eukaryota > Metazoa > Chordata > Mammalia > Primates > Atelidae > Ateles > Ateles fusciceps. The sequence continues at coordinate 4,803,698 of JAZHEH010000196.1, forward strand.
GAGGAGAGACAGAGACGCAGGGGAGGAGAGACAGAGACGCATGGAGAAGAGACAGAGACGCAGGGGAGGAGAGACAGAGATGCAAGGGAGGAGAGACAGAGATGCATGGAGGAGAGACAGAGATGCGTGGAGGAGAGATGGAGACACCAGGGAGGAGAGACAGAGACACCGGGGAGGAGAGACAGAGACGCAGGGGAGGAGAGACAGAGACGCAGGGGAGGAGAGACAGAGATGCGTGGAGGAGACAGCCCGTGAAGCTGGAGGCAACCACTGGAGTGCCACAGCCACAGCCCGAAGACGCCTGGGGCCAGCGAGAGCTGGGAGAGGCAAGGAGGACCCTCCCCCTGGAGCCTCCGGAGGGAGGGCTCTGCCCCCAGAACAGGGAACAGCACATTGTGTGGTATTTTTGTATGGCCGCCTGAGGCCACTAATATTATACAAAAGTAAAGGAAGCAGAGAAGGGCATGGGAGAGCAACATATTGAAAAGAAAAGTGGCAGGAAGCTCAGAGAGGAGGCAGAGCAAGGAAGACCGTGAGACGCCACCTGTGGCGGTGCAGAGGCAGCCACTGCAGATGTCCTGTGGCTTCATGAGGCCGAGCTGAAGATGCGCCCTCTGTGGTCCAGCACTTTCACTTTGACCTGAATGCAGCGCTCTCAGCAGCACTGTTTGTAACAACAAGAAGACTGGATATGATCCAAATAAATGCTCATTGAAAGAAGAGCGAATAAGCCCGGCAGGTGTGGTGGTGGCTCACGCCCCTAATCCCAGAACTTTGGGAGGCCGAGGCGGGCAGATCATGAGGTCAGGAGTTTGAGACCAGCCTGGCCAACATGGTGAAGCCCCATCTCTACTAAAAATAAAAAAATTAGCTGAGCATGGTGGTGTGCTCCTGTAGCCTAGCTACTCAGGAGGCTGAGGCAGGAGAATTGCTTGAATCTGGGAGGTGGAGGTTGCAGTGAGCCAAGATTGCACCACTGCACTCCAGCCTGGGTAACAGAGTGAGACTCCGTTTCAAAAAAAAAAAAAAAAAAAAGTGAGAGGGAGATGAAGAGTCCTCGATGGGGGAGGAAGGTGCCCTTGTAGTGTTTGTCTTGGATCATGTGTGAACATATATGCGGGGGAAGGGAGAGGGGGCGTTTAAAGGATTCTAAGTCTTAAACCACTGAGGACACTTGGGGACAGGAGGAGAGATGAAGACTGGGGGGAGGAACTGAGGGTTTCTAGCTGGGCATGTTGACCTTCTCCTGGGGTGACACACACCCGGTTGAAGCCATGTTCCCGGGGACAAGCAGAGTGGACCCAGCACTTTGGGGACTTCAGTGCTTCCAGTCTTATTTTCAAGGCATTATAGAATAGAAGCCAGATCCAAACCCAGTTCATGTCCCCTTCACAGCCAACTGCCTTAGTGGTCTTTGGTTTCCCGTGGGTGCTGTGGGCATCCTGCATGGAGGAGGACTCCAGGGTCCCAGGGGATAAGTAGCCGCAGGCAGCAGTGCTCAAACATGGAGGAGCACACTCCAGCTGCAAACGGGGCTGGGGGCTCCCAGCGAATGAGTCAGGGGCAGCCCACGAGCTTCCATGCAGGCCTCCTCTGGTGGCCACTTGTGGTCATTGAGAATTTAGTTCTTTGGGTCACACATACAGTGAGCGCTGGTGGACAGGACTTGCCTGCGTGAGGTCATGGTCTCTTCCACGTTACCCCCCATGTGGGCCATTTCTGAGTCTCATTTTCACGGATCAGGATATAACACAAACTTCCTTTGTCTGTCTTGCAATTACCCCTTTCCTCCCTGGCACGCTGTGCTGCCGTCATGGGGGCTGGGTCAGGAGCCCAACAAGGGGTATGTGGAGGGTATAGTAAGGTGGTCCCCGGACCCTGGAGGGGATCGGCTTAGGAGAAACACACCAGGCGAAGGGAAGCAACATCAGTGCTAAGTGGCATTGCTGGCAGGAACGGCAGGGACCGCAACACAAGGGCAACAGAAATGAACGCAGGGGCAGCCCAGTGCCCAGCAGACACCAGCTTGCCAGGAGGGGGCAGCCCAGCACCCAGCAGACACCAACTTTCCAGGAGGGGGCAGCCCAGTGCCCAGCAGACATCAACTTTCCAGGAGGGGGCAGCCCAGCACCCAGCAGACACCAACTTGCCCAACAGGGGCAGCCCAGCACCCAGGAGACACCAACTTGCCAGGAGGGGCAGCCCAGCGCCCAGCAGACACCAACTTGCCAGGAGGGGCAGCCCAGTGCCCAGTAGACACCAACTTGCCCAACAGGGGCAGCCCAGCGCCCAGCAGACACCAACTTGCCAGGAGGGGGCAGCCCAGTGCCCAGCAGACACCAACTTGCCAGGAGGGGCAACCCAGTGCCCAGCAGACACCAACTTGCCCAACAGGGGCAGCCCAGTGCCCAGCAGACACCAACTTGCCCAACAGGGGCAGCCCAGCACCCAGGAGACACCAACTTGCCAGGAGGGGGCAGCCCAGCGCCCAGCAGACACCAACTTGCCAGGAGGGGGCAGCCCAGTGCCCAGCAGACACCAACTTGCCCAACAGGGGCAGCCCAGTGCCCAGCAGACACCAACTTGCCGACTGTAGCCCTTTGAGGACTTGGGCTGTCACTATCTCCTCTGGATAACAGAGGCCCACAGTCTGTGACTACCCAGGAGAGAAGTGGGATTCAGAGCTGACTAGTTTAGCTCCAGGCCCTACTGTTTTGCCTTTCCTGATGGTAAAATGATGAGAATTGAAATAGATGTGAATGGCCCTAGTGCTTGGAAGAAGGAGGTTTGCTTTAGGTTTGGCTGGGAAAGGGAGGACCTGTGTTCATGGAGGCCCAACCAGGTGGCAAATGGGTCACAGTCCTGATCTCATTTTGTCTCCCCAGCAGCGCCAGGTGGAGGGAGGTACATATTGTTACCCCAACTTACAGATGAGATAGCAGCGGCTCAGCAAGATACACTAAGTTGCCTTAAGTCCGAAGATGAATGAGGGCTCCATGTGGGATGTGAGCTGTGGCCAGACACCCTATGAAGCTTACTTGCTTCTTGGGGCCACAGAACTGGCTCGATGAGTGGGCAGGATGAGGTTGGGATGAGGATAGGGTGGTGGTTCTCAATGGGGTGAACGGCAGCGGCCGACATGTATTTGGAGACCCTGACCAGGCCAGACTGGAGTGGAGGCAGGTGACGAGGCGAAGGAAATGGGAGATGGTCTGGAAGTGCCCAATAGTAGAAAGAAGGCCTTGAACCCCAGGCCTAGGCACAGAGTCAGTCCTGGAGGGAGACAGTGGGGGCCTAGTCAGAGAGAGCTTGGAGACCCTCAGAATCCCACCGGAGCCCCTGTTGTTCCCAGGTAGACCACGCCAGCACTGGCCCTGGGCATGGGAGGGCCTGCCAAGTCATGCTTGGGCCAAAGTGCTTGCTGTATTTTACAAGACAAGTGCAGAGCCAAGGCCCAAGGCTTGCACGTGGCATCCTCTCGGTGTCTGTCTACTCTGGAAGGACCAGGGAAGCTCAGGATGCTGGGTTCAGAGGCATCCCTCCGCTTGGCAGCCACCCTGGCCATGCCACTGGGTTGCTGGAAATCCCGGCTGTGGAAACAGAATCAGTGCTTCTGAAGCTGTCCTCGCAATGCTCCTGGGATGTGACCATGCATGGGGGGCAAGAGTTTGACGAGAGCATCTCCAGCTCTGTGCCATTGCCTGGGCGAGAAGGAGCTGTTGGCTGCCATTCTCAGGGAGAGTGATAAGGCCTGGCGGTTGTCAGCCAACTCCTGCTTCTGGAAGCGTTCCAAATCTCCCTGCACTGACCATTGTAAGCATGCTGGATTTCTCCTCGTTTTTCCTTTTTTATTTCAGAGTTTGAATTTGTGTTTGCGAGGGTAGTAATTTGATATATTAGAGCAGCGATCATGGCTTTCATTAAGCAGAACCCAGCTCCTCGCTGTCTGTGTGTGGATGGCCAAGTGCGAGCCAGCGCGTGGGGCTGGGCTGCCTGAGAGCGAGAAGAAACACAAAGCCAGGGCCGCCGGGCAGCTGGGGCAGGTCAGGGACAATTCTTTTGATGTCCTGTTTGAGTCTCAGTCGTGGCTGCTTCGGAGGGTCTCTGGCTTCTGGCTGGCTTTAGACTATGATTTTTCTTCAGTGGAGGTGATTCTGATGTCGTTCAGATTGGAGATGTGTCCCAAAGAAACCTTTAATCACAGAACAGGTGCGTGAAAGGACAAGGGGCTCCTTCCTGACCCGGTGACTGCAGGGTGGGGGTTACTGTCCCAGTGCCTGGCCTTCCCTGCTACTTCCCAAGCAACCCCCTCTTGGGTTTGGCGTTTTGAGGGTTCCCCACTTGGATTGTAACCCCTGTTGGCAACAGGCTTAGGAAAGCCCTCCTCCCTGATGTCATCCCAGGCCAGGTGGTGGTGGGGTGAGTGAGGGTCTGGTGCCTGGGGAAGCTGCTGCTTGAGGATTGAGTGGAAAGCAGTTTCATGCCAGCAGCTGCCGCCTGTGTGTTCTGCAGAGCACCCGGCAGGAGGGACCCGCCTTCCCAGTCCCGGCATGCCTGGGTGCCACATTGGCACACAGGGATGCACAAGGTCGGAGCTTCAGGAAGCAGTGGGTAAGGTGTCTAAGATCCAGATGCTGGCCTTGGATCAGCTGGTGGGACAAAGGCTGTTCCCAGGGATTGCACCTGCCTGGCCCTCCATCAAGGGAGGGTCCTTTCAGCCGGAGATGCCAGAAGTTGGCAGAGCTGGGGTAAAGGACAGAAACATAAAAACCAGCTCAGCAACAGCTTCAGCTAAGGCAGATGCCAAGAGCAGATTAGAGAACCAGACCAGAGATGAGCCGGCACCAGCCACCATGTGGGCTGGGGGGGAGCTGGGACCCCAGTTGGTACAGTTCAGCAAGGTACAGAAGAATGTGCATTCCATCACGTGGGTTCCATTTCTCTCCTGAAGCCTCTGTCAAGAGCCTCTTTGGGTCTTGGTAGAGAAAAATGCCTTCATTTGGCCAGACCCACCCAGCAGTGGCCGCTATGATGCAATTGGACCCCCAGGCAAGCAGTCCCTCTGAGAGAGAGAGAGGGGTTTGGAAAGCCTGGTGTGACCCCCGTGACACGCTGGTTCCCAGGGAACCCTAAAGGGAAACTGCATGTGAGGGACTCCACTGAGGGACCCCGGGCATCACCATGCCACTGTGCCCCTTGTCTGCAGGGTAACTGGGCTTTGAAGGAGATCAGTGGACCTGCCAGCTGTTACTGTTGGAGTTATAAGGAAGTGAGGAGGTCATATGTGCCTCCTTGGGGTGCCTAAGGGAGACTGAACATCATTTTGCACCATATTTATTGATGTAACTACTCCCCCAACATTTGTGGGACGCTGGCCTGTGCGTAGCAGAGTTCAAAATATCTGATCCGAGCAGGCAGGAAGGAGACAGCTGCTGTTGCTTAGAGTTAGGGGAGAGATGAGACTCGAGATGAGGAGGCTGGTGAAGGAAAGGGATTGGGACTGGGGGCAGCGGAGGGGTGGAGAAATGGACAGAAGGACGGACAGGGAATACTGACATGAGGGAGACCCCCGAACCAGGATGACGCTTCGCGGGGGAGGCTCTGAGGAAGAAAGGATGAAGAAAACAGTCCTTGGCTGTGGTCAGGGGACCATGTTAAAGCCATTAAAGTCCAGCTCGGAGAAACCACACCGATGCTTGCAGCTTTGCCTGTCATCCAGCCGTCTTCAGAGCACAGCGTCTGTTCGCAATCCAGCAGCAGGTTTTTGTAGTCTGACAAATTAAATCAGCTGTTCTCCTGGCACCAGAGTAGGCCTCCTGCCCCACACTCACTGCGGGGTGGCAGGGAGGGGTGGCCTGGTCTCTGGACACAGGCTGCAAACGATACTGTCTTCATCTTAGGAGCAGTTCTTGCTCCCTGTGACTTAGAATCCTCACATGTGTTTTCAGACCCGTTTTGATGATATTAAGCCCAGCTTCCCAGAACTTCTTCCTGTTCTTGTTGTTGGCACAAACCCCCCTTCCTGTTTCAGAAGGTGCAAAAAGCAAGAAGAAAGTGGGTTGATCAGCGCGTAGCTTTGCCACATGATAACGAAAATGGAGGCAGGTGATGAGAAGGCCCTTGGGCATTAGGGGGAAGAAACAGGTAGGGCTGAAGGGAAATGTCACTGGGTGTCATGGAATATGAATTTCTGTCCTTTCCCCTCGAGCTTGTTCTTGGGGAGGGAGGAAGAAGGGTCTGGGAGAACGAGACAGCCTGTTCTGACCAGCGGCCCCTTTCAGCTCTGGGCTGAGATGAATGGGGAGCAAGGGGGAGGGGAGGGAGCACAGCGCATCTGGACTCATCCTATCAATGTTGGCATCCAGAGAAAAATCACGGTTTTGTGGGGAAAACTGGGTCCTGCTGTGTAGTTTTCAGATTGAGGTTGATGTGAGACTTGGAGATCGTTGGCAACCTTATTGGTGCTGCTGGCATAATTTAAATAATGGGAAGGATTTTTTTTCTTAATTGTTCCAGCCAGGTTTAGAAGCCTGGAAAAAGACCAGTTCTGCTTTTAGAAGTATAAAAATACCGCAGGGATGGAAAATCCTTCATGCCTGACAGGCAGATGTAAATGATTTCCAGTTATATTTCAGTACCTGCGCTGGGGTAGGGCCCCAGTTGCTAGTGATCTGATGAACTAATCAGCCTGTGGGGTGCGGTGTGCAGGGGGCGTGTGTGTGCACACAGGATGTGTGTGTACATGGTGTGTCTGTGCCCGCATGTGATGGTGCGGACATGGTGTGTTTGTGTACACACGATTGTGCATACGTGATGAGCATGTGTGTGTATGGGTGCGTGTGTGTATGTGATGTGTGAGCACATGGTGTGTGTGAGTGCACACATGTCCGTGTGTCGGTGTGTGTGCATGTGCGTGTGCCTGTGTGCACATGGTGTGTGCATGCCGTGGGTGTGTAGCGTGGTGTGTGTGCACACGCTGAGTGTACAAGGCAGACGCACTGTCGAGGGCCCCTTCAGTTGTAATAGGCAGGAGGAGCGAACCAGGAGGCTGAAATGCCGGGTAGAATTTCTGCTGTGAGCTTTTCTCTTCCCCTCTTGGGGCTGGGACGTTTTCACGGAAATCACAGAGCAGCTCTCAGAGATCGCACTCATTGTTTCTGCTGGTTTTATTTGTGTTGACTTTCCCTTTCATCCATGCTCAAGCCCCTCACCTGTTTAGGGAGGGTGTGGCCCTACTCTCAACGAAAATCTGTTCAGTTCTCCTGCTTCGGCCTCTCGGGCTCCTGGGGAACAGCACCCTGAGCACCCTGAGCCATCGCCCTCTTAACTGATGAGTTCTGCAGAGGATGGGGCTATGGTTGGTAGTGTAGTCTTTGGGAATTTTGTTATTGGACAAATGTTCACTATGTTTTCTAGCCCATCTCTGTGTGTCCACAAGGTGAACCAGCTGGAGCCGGGGGGGCCCTAGAGCAGCAGCAGCTATTGGTGGGAGCCCCCCGGGAGTCAGGTGCCTGGACTTGGATCCAGGTGTGCACACTTTCTTTCCGAGGCACTCTGGTGAGCCCCATGGCCTTCCCAAGCCTCTCCCTGTCCCATGAAACCTGGGCGGGATATACGTCTCTCTTAGGGCTGCTGCGATCATTCAGGCAGATTAACTACACAGGCACAGGGCTTAACCCTGAAAGGGCCTGTAAGTGGTTTCCCATACAGGAAAGATGCTAGCCGTGTGACAGTCAGGACCCTTACCTGCCTGCCCTCCTGCCGGGGGAGTGGTCTTCCAGCTGCTCTCCAGAGTCTACTGAGGGTGGGCCCTCTCTATGGGGCTCCGGGGCATGGTCAGGAGAGGCTGGTCTGTCTGTACCACCCACCTCTTGGCCAGACAGTGGTATCTGCACCTGGCCCCTACTCACACCTTCCCACCAGAGTATCCAGAGGCTGTGAGGGTTCCACACCCTGGCTGGGTGTACTGGCTACAGATGGGTGTGGCCCCAGGTCATCTGCATGCCCCGAGTGATGAGAAATAATGTCACCACAAATATCCCGTCTGCATTCTCTGGGACACCGACCCATGAAGAGACAGCAGTTCTCACAGTTATAACAGGCACAGGTCAGCTCTCGGGGTGCTGGGGACAGGTTCTAACCAGGCAGCCCTATCTGCTCCTCCCAGAGACTGACATCTTCTTTGCATTCAGGGATCTGGGAGCATTCCAGGAACAGGCTCTGGCTCTTCAGAAACACTCATGAGCTTAAAGAACCAGGTCTGCAACGTTAAACCTTAAGTCCAGTCTTCTTGGTGGGAGCTCGTGCCCTCCCCAGGCACCAGGACCAGTCAGGATTCCTAATTCACACAGATAACGTCCGCACAGCTGTCACTCCCTGAAACCAAAAGAGACCTCCTGCCATCATTCTCACATTGCCTACAGCTTCCAGCATGCCTTTGTTTTGTTTCTAACTGCAATTCCAGCAACACTTTCTACCTGCTGGGCTCAATAGGAGGCATTTCAAACACATCCTCTTGTTCTGTCTTCATAGACACCGTTAAGGTTAAGTACCCATTTCATGCCCATTACCAGATGAAGAAAACAAATTTTAAAACTCAAGGAACTTGCCCAAGGTCACACAGCTAATTAGAGGCAGAACTCTAGAGCCGGGATTTGGAAAGTTCAGGGCCCATTGGAATCACTTGGGTGACACCCCAGGTCAATTCCATCAAAGCTCCCCAGGAGATTCCAGTCAAGCAATGTGCAGACAACTTTTTGAGAACCGCGCTGGCCTGGAGGCTGTGTAGAATATCTGTGGCACCCGCAGCATCTGCAGCATCTGGTCTGAGTTATCCTTCTAGTTGCCTGGTGCTGTAATAGAGATACAGGACTGGTGAATACCAACAGCCTTAGCGGGATGTGTCCTTGGAGCTCATCTGGCAGTGGGAATGGACGTGCTGGGGGACATCCCCCTCCACCTGAAGCATTCTTGTCCTAAAGCATGTTGCTGAGACGGCTGTGTAGGGTGTGGCAGTGACCCTGGGGAAGGACCGTGCCGAGAGGTCCAGACTCCAGCCCGCCTCCCACGATGGTTACCGCCTTCCACAGTGGATGAAATATTCCAGAAATCAGAATGTGTTGAAATGTGTGGCAAAGAAGAACATCATACTTGAAGGTGTGCTTAGACTGGCCACTGAAATGCATACCCAGTCCCAAGAGGTCTCCCTGCATCGTGAGGCACGTGCTAGAAAAGGTGTTCTTCAGGAACAGAGTGAGGCTTCGCGAAGACGGAGCATGGCCCAGGCTCCCTGCAATACCTGATTTCAGCCAGTCAGCACTGGCGTGCACAGGACATAATCACACGCCTGGTGGCAAGGTGAACACAGATATGACTCGTTCTCTCGGGAACCACCGACAGACATGACTTGTTCTCCCTGGAACCACGGAGGCATCCCCCTCCAGAGTGCAGATGGCTTCTCTCCACCTCCTCCTCCACCTCCACCTTCCCTTTCTTCACTCCACTGATGGGCCATTCCTGGTTTTCATTTTTTTTTTTCATTGTTTTTTGAGACAGAGTCTCACTCTTGTCCCCCAGGCTGGAGTGCAGTGGCATAATCTCGGCTCACTGCAACCCCCCACTCCCAGGTTTAAGCGATTCTTCTGCCTCAGCCTTTCCAGTAGCTGGGATTACAAGTGTGTGCCACCACACCTGGCTAATCTTTGTATTTTTAGTAGAGACCGGGTTTCTCCATGTTGGCCAGAACAGTCTCGAACTCCTGATCTCAGGTGGTCCACCCACTTCAGCCTCCCAAAGTGCTGGGATTACAAGCGTGAGCCACCGCACCAGGTCTGTTCCTGGTTTCCATATCCCTGTGCTAACCAGATCAATCGTTTGATTGCTGTAAATTTCACATCCCATGATATTGGCACTAATCCTCATCAGGAGGGTAGGAATGTCTGGCTGCATTTCTGCCTTGCTGCAAAGAAAATGAAGCGTCAAGAAAATACAGTTCTGGGTGGGTCACTGATGTTTGTGGGACTGGGGACAATGCAGTTGGCTTTGGTGGAGTCTCGCCTGGCTCTAGAAATCTGTGACCGTTCTATGCAAAATTTCATCATTAAAAAATTAAAAACGTGCATTCATTTAAAAACAGTCAATGGTCTGTGTTTGTTACGTGGCTCTTTATAATTTGCTTGGGGGTGCCTATGTCTCTTCTCACTGGTCATGGTTTGGAGCCAACTGAAAATCATCTACTTGAAATGAAAGACATGCTTTAAATTGAGGGCAAATTCTGCACCATGCTCTGCATGGTGGTAAACTTCAGTCTCGTCTCAATAAAATAACGATCTCCCCCGCACAAGGAGCGTGGCCAGGGAATTCCGCATCTCTGCCCCCTGTGCGGAACCCCTTAGACCAGGAGTGTCCAATCTTTTGGTTTCTTTGGGCCACATTGAAAGAAGAAGAATTGTCTTGGGCCGCACATAAAGACACGAACACTAATGATCGCTGGTGAGCTAAAAAAAATTTGCAAAAAAATCTTATAATGTTTTCAGAAAGTTTACAGATTTGTGTTGGGCCACATTCAAAGCCATCCTGGGTTGCATGTGACCTGTGGGCCGTGGGTTGGACAAGCTTGCCTTAGACATTTCAGGAGGATCTCAAGCACTAACTTCAGCTACCATTTGGTTGTCGAGAGAAATTCCAGCCACCTGTGACTCAGGCCTAAGAAAGTCTAGCGCCAGAAAAAGCTTTGGAGACGTGACTTGTTTTATGATGGGGTAACCAAGGCTGGGATGGGTAGACAGCCTATTGTGGCCGCTATCTAGTCACAAGCAAGGATGGACAGAGGACTTGGGCCACCTCGGAACTCCCTCCCCCGCCCACTGCCCTGGGCTGCCTTGGGCGCCTTCTACTGTCCTGCTGTTTCCCGAGGCTCCCACAGAAACTCCAAGGCCAATCATTTTACTTCTTATAGTTCTGAGTGTAGATCTGCTTAATCAGCTCCTTTAGCCACGTTATGAAAAGTCTACACTGGGGACCTGTTCTAATCAGGCGTTGTGCCCATTGTGCCACCCATGAAAGTTGAAGAGAGGACGCTGGATTAAAGACTCCTGGCACTGCAGAATGGCAGCTCCATCCCTTCTAGAACAGGACGAGGCGTCCTTCTCAGAATAACGGGATATTCCATCAATCTGCCCATGCATGTAGGTTTCCTGGCTGTGACTTTTATCTGATGTCTGTATAGGAGGAAGGGAAGTTATCTTTCAAGGGAAGCAGGTCCTGCGGAGAGGCGCTGGGAGGCCGGGCAGGCACGAGCAGGCATGCGCAGGGTCAGGGTGAGTGTCAGTTTCTTGTTGCTGCTGTAACAAATTACTACAAACTTGGTGAGTTAACACAACACAAATTTGTTATCTTATGTGAAAGTCGTCAGAGTCAAAATGGAGTCACTTCTGTCAAAATCTTGACAAATGGAGCCTGGGAAGGCCAAGAAGGGAGGGTTCTCACACATGTATGCCTGATAACAAGAACTATCACAAAAGACTCTGCAAAAACCACAACCTTGCCCAAAGCCTATCACAAGTGTACACACACACACACACACACACACACCTCTGCAAGGACATCTGCCCGGCAACTGCCTGTCCAAACTTGGACTGACAGCATTCTTGTTATTATCAACCCTTATAGCCAAGGACAATGGTCTGAAAATAATTATATCATTTCCTCCTGATTTTTCCTTTAACAACCCTCGTCTGTCTTTATTTCTCTGAATATGCTCACTGTATTCCTACTGCAATGCTTAATAGCAGATAAATATGATTTTCCCTTAGCCTCTGCTTGTTGTTTAGGTTGACACAGTTTTGGAGGTTGGAATTCTAAAATCAAGGTATTAGCCGGGCTGTGTTCCTTCCGGAGGCTTCAAGGAAGAAAATCTGTTCCTTGACTTTTCCAGCTTCTTAGAGGCTGCTCATATTCCTAGCTCGTGATCTCCTCCGCCTTCAAAGCCAGCACCGCACCGTCTTCAGATCTCTCTCCCTCTGTCTCTGACGTCTGCTTCCATTGCCATGTCTCTTAACTACCACCTCTGGCCCTCCTCCCTCCCTCTTTCCCTTACAAAGATCTCTGTGATTGTATCAGACCTGCTGGATAGTCCAGGACAATCTCCCCATCTCAAGATTCTTAATTCCATCTGCTAAGTTCCTTTCACCACATAAGGTAACACACAGATTCCAGGGACTTGGAACGGTCATGCTTTGACCCAATGCACTGAGGTAGAGCATGAGTTCCTTCACCCATTCCTCCACCCTTCCCTTCATCCACTCCATCCATCCTCCCACCCATCCCTTCATCTATCCTTCCATTAATCCTTCCCTCCACCCATCCCTCCACCTTTCCCTTCATCCACTCCATCCATCCTCCCACCCATCCCTCCATCTATCCTTCCATTAATCCTTCCCTCCACCCATCTCTCCACCCTTCCCTTCATCCACTCCATCCATCCTCCCACCCATCCCTCCATCTGTCCTTCCATTAATCCTTCCCTCCACCCATCTCTCCACCCTTCCCTTCATCCACTCCATCCATCCTTCCACCCATCTCTCCATCCACTTCATCAGCCTCTCCATCTATCCCTCCACCCATCCCTCCACCCTTCCCTTCATCCACTCCATCCATCCTACCACCCATTCCTCCCTCTATCTCTCCATCTATTCCTCTCTCCTTCCTCGCTTCATATCTTCCTCTGTCTCCCTTCATAACTCTTTCCATCTCTCCATCCCTCCCTCCATCCCTCCTTCCACATCCCCCATCCCTCCTTCCGTATCTTCCTCCATGTCTCCCTTCATCCCTCCCTCCATCCCTCAATGCATCCCTCTCTCCATCCAGAGTTCACCACACCCTGAGTCTCCAATGCTGCACTCTTGAAACTCACCCTGGGATTTGCAGTGGGGGTTGCCTTGAACATGTTCCCAGTGTACCCGGTTGAGTTTTGGAAACACCCATATCTCCATCCACTCCGTCAGCCTCCCCATCCATCCCTCCATTAATCCTCCCCTAGAGCATTCTACCAGAGAACAGGCGAGGTCAGCCTTCTGGCTGTCAGGGGGATCAGGGCGCCTGCTGGCAGCTGCTCTAAGACTCAGGATGAGGGCTGCCCCCTGCAGGTGGCTCTGAAGCCTGCAGTTCTGGGCAGTGTCCCCAGCAGCAGCTTTGTTCCCTAATTAAGGAGGGCACAGTGGGTGCCTAGCAGCACCCAGGAGAGAGCCGCTCCAGAGCTTTCCTTATCAGCTGACAAATCACCCTTCTCAAGTGAGGGTAGTTTGAGTCATTCACTCCCCGAATTCTGGAGAACCACAGGATTCAGAGCTCCTCGAGGGCATAGTCAACCCTTTCCCTTGTTCCTGGTGGTGATCCAAGCTTGCCTTTCTCTCAGACCTGCCTCCGTTGTCCTGTTCTCATACCCTGTCTTCCCCCAAGAACACAGGGTGCATCCCCAGCCTTAGCTGGAGCTCCTTCCACCTTGCAAATGCCCCTGCCTGGGAGACATGACTTGGTGTGAGAGAGATGACATTGTGTTCCCAGGTGTCGCTGGTGCTGGGCTCAACTCCAAAGTTCTGGAGCAGAGTCAGCAAAGCACAGCCTGGAGAGCAGACCAGTGCTCTGGCTGAGTTTGTAAGTGAGGTTTCGTTGCAGTAGCCACAGCCCTGCAGGTACAGGTGGCTGCTTTAGCTTCCACTAAACTGGAGAGCTAGCTTAGTGGTTGTGACAGACTGTGTGTCCTGCAAAACCTCAAATATTTTTCATTCAGCTCTTTAGGGGAAAAGGATGCCAACATCTGGCCTAGAGGGCTCAAGCCTTGTCAGCCCCCACCCAACTGTCCATTCAAGGTGCATTGACTGAGCTCCCTGGCTGGAGTCGTCACGTGGGCCCTCAGACTACGGAGGCAAACCAAGTGGCATTGCTTTTGAGGAGCTGGCCATGACCTTGTTTCCTAAGTGCCACTCATTTGATAGAAACTGGCAGGATTGCTAGAGCCATGTATTTGCAAACCACTGGGCACTTGCACGCACTTAATCCATGCAGTTACTTGGCGATGGCTGTTTACCTGAGGCCAGGCAGCTCACGGATTTGCCACTTGCCACAGGTCACAGTTCAGGAAGAGGCAGAGTCGGGTATCTTCTCATTAGCCCATTGCCTCCTCCCTTAGGATGGAAGAAAGGAAGAGAGCAGGGGTGAGAGAGGCCAGTGGGATAGGGGGCACGGCGGGAGAAGAGGGCCCCGGCTTGAGCAGCCCGGAAGCTCAGCAGCTGTGGGTTGGACCGTGGTGTTGCCTTGGCCTTCCCCTTCCCTGCTGGCTTCTTCGGGGCAGTGCAGCATCCTACACGCGGTGAGTGCAAGAGCAGTGAGGGTCCCATCGCTGGGGGGTGGTCTCTATGAGTGACACAGTCTTGTCAGTGGCTCATGGGGCAGGAAGGGCCTATGGTTGGGGTTTGCCTGACGACCCCAGAGAAGAAGGTGAGGGTGCATTGTGTTGCTTCTAAAAGCATTCAGTCGATGCTCACTTCAACCCTGCAGGTGGTATTGGGCACCCAGCATTTCTAGGACCCATCTCAGACAGGGGCCTGAGATGCTGAGACCCGTGATGCTGCTGTCCCTGCCAGGGGCTCATCACCTGTGAAACATGAGCTGGGGTGCCTGAGAGTGGCAGAGTCTTCCTCCTCAGCTTCCCTCTGCAGGATTTGATTTGGGTTCATTGCAGTGGAAAAGATTTTCAAAAGAGCTCACCAGAGTATCTAAAACCATGTTAGTTAAGGAGGAGAGGAGATGCATGGGAGGGCCCAAACTCCCCAGTGACCCTCCAGCAAGCACACACCAACTGGTGGCGTTAGAGGTGATGCTGGAGCAGGGTGACCCTCCAGCAAGCACACACCAACTGGTGGCATGAGAGGTGATGCTGGAGCAGGATGGACATCTTACCGTTTTCTGCCCCTCTCTCTCTTCCAGTATGGGGACGGAAGGGGGAGACTCTTGGAGGGGAGAGTAAGGCACCCCCACCCCTGGGCAGCTCTGGAGTCCCGCTGGCTGCATGTTTACTAAACAGAAGCATTTGTGAGGGGATTTCAGACACCGTGCTGTGCTCAGGCCAGGGTGACTGTGTTTTGACGTTTCTGGTTGGAAAGCTGACCTCCTGGATGTGGGGTGATGGGAGAGCTGGTAAGAACGGTACTGTCTGCACAGGGTCTTCTCCCATGTGAGAGAATGACTCCAGCCGAGAAAACAGACAGGCAGCATAGGAAACTCCATTGAAAACTCCCTGGCGTGGTTGAAGGGGCACAGAATCCAAAGACACCTAGGGAAGCTGGGCCAGCTCCCCGCCCCGTCCCTCCACTGAAACCCGGAGTGTCCCTCTGTATATCAGGACTGACTGCTTGTGAGGAGATTCATTGCCTGTCCTGTCTGGCCGGGACCCCTCGGGAAGCTTGCAGGCGAGTGAACAAGACAAGGACAGCAAAACACGCCACGACCTCTGCCCGCAGAGCTCCGTAGACACGGGATGGCCTCCTGTCCTGCTGCTTATCCAGTTATGTTCATGGCGCACTTAACTCCCGGAGAGGTCAGAACGCTGAGCTATCAGAGTGGCATTTGACATTTGGACGAGCACAAATCAGGGCCCTGATTCTCTGCAGGTGCCCGCTTCACCTGGCCCCAGCCCCGCCCAGCACAGGTGGACAACACGCCTTTGCTCGTGCTGCTAGGAAACAAACCCCAGTGACTGATCTTCCCCAGGATCTCTTGAGAAGCAGCCGGCCCCTTTCCAAACTGCAACTGGTTCGATGAAACCTGAGTAAGCCAGCCACTTGCTTATTATTTTCTGCAGGTAACCAGGACTGGGGGCCTAATTGTTCCCAAGGGTTCAGATCCCTTAGCTGCTGGGCAGGGGGCAGGAGGGAATTCCTCCCAGGAAGCATTAGGGAGCGTGCATTTGCCTGGAGGATGCGCGCTTCCTAGCAGAGGCTGCGAGGAGTCCTTACTGTAAACAGGCTTGAGTCCTCCCTGAAGGATGGGAGACTTTCCCACACCCTGGCAAGAATTCTTCTTTCTTCTGAGGATGGTTTGTGGAATGAAAAATAAATGGAAAGATAAAGGTCAATTGCACAGGTGAAGATCTCTTGGAATGGACACAGGAATTCTTACGGCCGTAGTTTTCAGAGCGTCTCACTGCATCAGGGCTGCGAGCTACCCTGCCCACACCTGGGTGGTATTCTTAGCCTTAGGTGACCCACCAGGTTTCTTCTTTATGAGGGGGAAAGGCCTGAAATGCCTTCTCATCCTCTGTTCAATATTTCATGCGATATCAGACTAAATGCACAATTCTGGATTGAGCTGACCATATTGATTCAATGGGTACGTGCCAGCTCATAGAAGGAGGGAGGGAGGAGGGGGAGGGGGCCCAGGAACCCCTCTGTAGGGCCTGGCAGAGGCACTCATGGCCCCGGGTGTAAGAGCCACCTCTGGGTTTGGCAGAAGGAGCTGGAATCTTGGATCTTCTGAGGAGCTAGGCAGGAGCCAGGCTGGCACCGTGCCCACCCCAGTGAGTGCCAGCCTGGCGAGGCCTGTTCTGTGGCTCATGGCCTCTGCCCGGGTCTGGGCTGGCCTGCCTGAGCTTTTCCTTCAAGGGCACATTTCTACAGAGCGAGGAAAACTGCTCCCAGCCCCAAGCGATGCTGCCATGTCCCCTGACTCTTCGTAGGTGTTGACAGGTATTGATTCTCTTGGTGAAGCCCTGTGAGCTGAGGTAGGAAATGTAAGCATTCAGTGCCTTCCGCTTCTTGATGGTTTCTGGAAATTCCTTCTAGGCCCGAATCACCTCATCCCAGGGACTGTCTGGCAAGCGGTGTAGCCGGCCACAGCAGCAGGCAGGACTCATGGGATCACTGGGACGCAATCTCCCATCTAAGAAAGCTGCCTTGATTTTTCCATGGGCAAAGGGATGTTGCCTTGATTTCTAAGGGAGGAAACTGGCTTTTTTATTGTTTATTTCGGAAAAGTTGTATTTCTCTGTTTAAAAATCAACACCTTTGGGGGGTTTACTTTGGATTTAACAGCAGTTATCCCTGAAGTGACAGGAAGAGGCATGAGGGAGCTCCTAGGAGTGGGCCACGTCCGGGTTTTGATCTGGGGGCTGGGACCCCAGTGCGTTCCATCTGGAAAAGCGTATGAAGCTGTGCATTTATGGGCTGTGCACTTTTCTGTGTTTTCTACACTTTAGCAACATTTACAGCAAAACATAATTACTCAGAAGTGAATACCACAGGTGCGTTTCCGTTGCCGTTGTCTACGGGTTTCCTGATGGCTTCTGTCACGTCCACCTGGGGAGGGGTTTGTGCTCATGTAACACAAGCCAGAGGGAGCCAGCGACCCTGTAAAAATGCCTGGAGTAAGTCCATCCTGCCGCTAGACCTTGGGAAGGGGCCAGGCTCTGGGCCTGCAGTGGCCTCTAGGCTTTCCCTGATGGCTCTGGTCCCAAAGGGGTCTGTCCGGGTAAGAGGGAGGTGTGGGAAGAGACGACAAGGCCACAGCATTGCCTGAGACGGGGTGCTGCTCTGGGTTCACTTGTGCCCATAGCCCTTCCTGTCTCATGAGCACCACGAACATTTCCCTCCAGTAACCGTCGTGCAGGCTCCGTTCCAGGATCGTGGGGCATGATGACCAAGAAGCTGGTCTCGCTCACGTCCTCATGGAGCTGACATTCTCAGGGCCTCCAGGACAGTGACAGAGCTGGAAGCAGAAGACTGCATCACGTGGTGGCTGTCAGATGCCCCGCTCATCTGGGGTGTCTGGCTTGGGGTTGGCCGGCTGGCCGTTAGGAAGAGCAGCTTCATTCCAACCTTGTCTCCTTGTGCTTGTGGTCACTGGAATTCAGGACGTCTGCACGGGCTGTCTCTGAATCTCTAATGTGGCTCATTCTGAGGGAGGGCATAACTCAGGAAACTCTTCAGTATTTACTTAATTTTAAACATTACTAAATGCTTCATCTGAATGGTTTTTAAACATTCGTCCATCTACCCGTACATCTGTCCATCCATCCATCAGTCCATCCATCCATCCTTCCATCATCCATCAGTTTATCCATCCATTCATTCATCTATTCATCCATCCATTCATCCATTCATCTATCCATCTATCTATCCATCCATTCATCCACTCATCCATCCATCCACTCATCTGCCTATCCATTCATTCATCCATCCATTCATCCACTCATCCATTCATCCAGTCATCTGCCTATCCATTCATCCATCCATCCATTCATCTGCCTATCCATTCATTCATCCATCCATTCATCTGTCCATCCATCCATCAGTCCATCCATCCATCCTTCCATCAACCATCAGTTTATCCATCCATTCATTCATCTATTCATCCATCCATTCATCCATTCATCTATCCATCTATCCATCCATTCATCCATTCATCCACTCATCTGCCTATCCATTCATTCATCCATCCATTCATCCACTCATCCATTCATCCAGTCATCTGCCTATCCATTCATTCATCCATCCACTCATCCGCCTATCCATTCATCCATCCATCCATCCATCCATCCATCCATTCAGCAACACTTGAGTGTCTGCACTGGACAGGGGCCAAATGTTTATAGATGGAAAGGTGAGGTTCCTAATTCTCAGAGGACGCTGGCAAAGAAAAGGGGAAGAGCGAGAGAGAGAAGGTACAGAGAAGAGAGAGAAAGGGAGAGAGAGAGGAGAGGGGAGAGAAGGAGAGAAGGAGACAGAGGAGAGAGGGGAAGGAGGTGGGGGGAGAGATGGCCACATGGGGGAAGGGGAGGACCTGGAGAGGTGGGATAGAGGAGCGCTGTTTGGTGTGCTCTGGGGAGCTCTCTCAGGGTCTTGCCTGGGGGAACGTGCGCGGCGGGGGTTGGGTCTTGGGAAGCCTTGACAACACTAGGACTCCATCTCTGGTGTTGAGGCCATGAGCTCACATGGTTTTGCCCGTGGTGGCAGGCAGTGGGTGTGAGGGTGCCAGGCTGCCCGGTCAGTCTGGGCCCACACCCCTCCTCTTGAGTACGGTCAGGTCTGCGTGGGCTCCTCGGAGCCACCTTCTTCTGGAGTCTCTATGTGAGGGACTTCGGGGGCTCACCGCTCGGGCCCTTTGGCCAGCTCCTCGGGACCAGAGCCAGCTTGTTGGCGCTCGCTCGTTAAGGCCTCCCATTCCCAAGCGGGACAGCGTCACACCGTCTTTCTGCCTGGATCAGTGGGGTTGCACTCGGTTTCGCTTTGACAGTGGATTTGTTGTGAATTGCAACATGAAAGTCAGCCCAGGTGAGTCTGATTAGGAGGGTTTGGGATCAAGGTGCTGCCACTGCTCCTTTTACAGTGAGTAGCTCCGAAGGGCCAGCAGGTTCTTGCCCCCACCTCTCTGAAGTATGCACCATCTTAGGAAACGAACCGTAAAAGGGGCAGAGTAGACTCTGTGGGCTCTCTGGAGTGTCCTCTGTGTTCCTCTCTGATCATGTAGGTGTGCGGCTCCAGGACAGTCCGTCCCCACCCATCGGGAGCACTCTTCTATCATCCTTCCACCTCTGTCCTCTGGTGACACCCACGACCCCAGGCACTGCTAGTTGTGCCCTTTGATAAGCTCCCACATTTTGTGTTAGGGAGCAAGGATTTTCACAGGCTCGTAGAACATTTTCTTCCTTTCTAGGGTCATTAAGAGGACACTAGAAATCATCTTCTATTCCCTGTTTCTACAGATGTTGACATCAGGACCCCAAGAAGAAACATAGCCTGCCAGTGTCACTGAGGGAATTAATTCCCGAGCAGGTGTCTGGCGCCTGGGGCCCTGCTCAGACCCCATTCTCTCCTCTGGTTCTCCATGGCCCTCGCCTCCCATTTCTTTCCATTTCCCAGCGGGTTTTGGTTGAACTTATGGCTTTTTTGCTTTGATTAATTGACTATAAATTTATGTCCCCTAAAAAAGAGATTAAGTTGCATCATTTCTTCTTAGCAGGCAGTGCTCAGAAACAACATAGCAATTGATAAAGACTTTAGGGTTAGTACAGGGAAGACGGGGGAAACAGGTACTGATTAAAGATAAATGGGGAGCGGACCCCTCCTCCCACCCAGGCTCACAGAGGCTGACCAGGTTCTGTCTGGGTCTAATCTGGGTTCCGTCTGGGTCTGGTCTGGGTTTTCTCTGGGTCTGGTCTGGGCTCTGGGTTCTGTCTGTATTCTCTCTGGGTCTGATCTGAGTTCTGTCTGGGTCTGGTCTGGGTTCTGTCTGGGTCTGGTCTGGGTTCTGTCTAGGTTCTGTCTGTATTCTCTCTGGGTCTGATCTGAGTTCTGTCTGGGTCTGGTCTGGGTTCTGTCTGGGTCTGGTCTGGGTTCTGTCTGGGTCTGGTCTGGGTTCGTGTAAGTTCTGATCTGCCTGTTCTGATCTGCCGCTCTGGTCTGGTCTGGGTCCTGTCTAAGCCGTGGTCGGGGCTAGCATCTGGCTGTTTGAAATGCTCAGGGCTAGCATTTGAAATGTTGAAACTGGACATCCCACACGGGGCGGATAGGGCTTCAGGGGCCCTGGCTCTGGCTGTTTCTGCACTTGTTATCCTGGGTGCTCACGATCCCAGCTAGAAAAACAGTGCAATACAGTGCACCCTGTGAACAAGAGCCCGCAAGGACAGGGAGGCGGGCGCATGTCCAGGATGCCAGCAAGTGGGCTGCACAGAACTCAGGGGGCGGGAAAGTAGGGCGGCGGGGTGGGATGGTCCCATCTTCCTTTTCTATTTCTGTAAGGGGAAGCAAGCACAGGGCTGTGCAGGAGAATGATTTCCTTACATAAATACAGAGGGGAGGTGTGTGTGTGTGTGTGTGTGTGTGTGTGTATGCGCACGCACACACGCCCTTGATACTCAGGAAACCCGACTACGACGGGAAGGCTCTGACTGTGCTTCCTGGTCCCCCTCAGCCCGGGACTCACTTTCAGACCTGCACAAGGTCACTGTCGCACCCGGGCTGTCCCACAGCAGGGCAGACTAATGTCTACTGGACTTTGTTTCCAGAGCCACTTTGAAGATCCTTAAATCCCAAATGCATGTCTTTTTTTTAAAAAAAAAAAAGAAAGAAAAACAGGTTTGTAGTATTAGAGCAGCACAGCCCCAAACTGGGTCCTGTGTCTATGGCTGGACCCATGAGGCCCTATAGAGGGGGATCCCTGCAGCCCAGTCGCGTACCCTCTCTGGTGCATATTCTTGCAATTCCAGTTTGGGGGCTCTCAACAGCAAGGCCAACCTGAGACCACCTGTCCTGCCTTTCCCATGAGACGGTCGAATGCTCCCAGCCTCCCCCGCCCTGTCCTGTTCCTGGGGTCCTGGGGGTCATCGCAGCCTGTGTGGGCTTCCTCCAGCCAGGCTGGTCATCTGGACCCCACCAGTGGACCCCAGCACTGGGGGTCAACCCCAGGCACCGTCAAAGGTGAGAGCCCAGAGGCTGTGCCCAGCAGGAGAGGTGGGCCCTGCCCTCGATGGAGGGGAGAGAGGCTTCTCAGAGCCCAAGGCATGAAGTGCCCTCATGGGTGTCATGACCATGGTCAGTGGATGGCTGCTGGTGAGCACCATGATCGGGCATCTTCAGGAGGCTCATAACTTTGAGAGGACACAGCATAAGGGAGGTTTGCTGGGGGAGCAGCCCCATTTCCGCCCTGAATAGACGAGAGACACTTATTAGCAGGTACCCAGGATGTAGTGCTCTCTTGGTGATATCATGTGGGTCCTCTGGGGCCTGGGTCCCCAAAGTGCCACAGCACTCTGTGGTTGGGGAGCTTGCTCCTGTGGAGGAAGGGTCTCTGTGGTCCCAGCTCTTCCATCTGCCTGTCCACCGAGGGGCACCCGTGGCTCAGCAGAAGAGCTGTTCTTGGGGCCCCGGCCCTCCTCCAGCCCTGCTCACTTGTTTAGGTCTCAAGTGCTGTGTTTGTAAGCATTGTCATCCACAGCCCTGTGGTACCAGCTGGTTCATCTGCAGTTCTGAGCTGCTCTCCGGCCCCAGCCCTTTCTTCCTGTGCTTGTCCCCCACCGGGATGACTCTCCTGGCCCTCCCTGGGGCGACAGCCGCCCTCTCCATAATGATTCGCAGTGCCAGCGCAGCAAGCTTCCCGGCTGGTTCCGCAGCTCTCTCACTCCCCTAAACAAGGCCTTAGGGACTCCACATCGAAATTAAGGCGGCACCTGGTGACAGGTCGGCATTTTCCGGTGTCCTGTCTATGAAAGACAGAAAGACAGCAGGGAGCAAACTCCCCTGGGCCAGACTCTCACAAACACACAGGTTTGGGTGCCCAGTTGGTAACCGGGAGAAAGTCTAAAACAAGGGACTGGGCCAAGGACCCCATGGGTCCCTGTCTCTTTAGGTCCCTTGAAACGTGTGGGAGCCAAAATTGCATTCACACTATTCTTGATTATGTAAGGGTGCATCTGATCTGATACTGCACTGAGAAGTGCCCCTGGGTTGGGATGCATTATCTATGCACCCAGCTGCTTTTGTTTTATTATTTACAGCACATTTAAACAGTCCGTTTGAGAAAACATTAATGTGGCTTTGCTTGGGATGTGTAGCTTCTCCCCTTTTATAAAGCTCTCAGATAGAAACTTGGCAGAAATTCCAAAGCAATTTGATGTGGCTGCAAAATGACAAACTTTCTTAATTATTAATTGAGATTAATAATATATTGATTATTTAATTATATGTTGATTATAAATAAATCATATATACATAATGTATAGTTATAGAAATATATAAAGCATAAATAATTTGTAGACGCAATAAGTGAATTATTAATTAATACAGACGCACATACCATATCAGTGTGGGAGCAAATTGGTAACGGGGGAGCTCTGGGCTGAGTTCGCCCACATTGGCTGAGGACCTGGGCAGGTCACCCGGGCCCACTGGCCATCGCTTCCTGACTCTGAGACGGGAATGGTGGATTCCTCATACACTAGACAATGGGTGGGAAGGTGCTTTGTAAGCCTAAAGCATTACACACATGCTGGTAATTATCATCATTATTATAACCCGTGAAACACAGTTGAAGACGTAGACCAGGGAATTAAAAAGACACGAAGTGCGTGTTCTTCCCTGGAATGGAGCCTTTTCCACTCCGGGACGTTAAAGGCTACTTCAGCCTCAGTCACGTGTGCTTCAACATTTGCATATTTACTGCATCGGAGATAAAACAAAATGAAATGAACATGCATATGATCTGCTTCTTGCAGGATACAAGACTCTTCTGAAAGGAATTTCTGGGAAGTTCAACAGTGGTGAGCTGGTGGCCATTATGGGTCCTTCCGGGGCAGGAAATCCACGCTGATGAACATCCTGGCCGGATACAGGTGAGCATCCCTGCCCGGGGGGCAAAGTTCTCACCTGGGTGTCAGGCCAGCAGTGGAAATAGTGGGGGCTCCTTCCATCGGCCCCATCACCTGGGGCAGGCTGTGGTCTACGGTGGTAGCTTCTTAAAGCTCTGTACACGCAGGCTCCAGCAGAGCATAGGGAATCCGTGAAGGAAACCGGGTCCAGGGGAAGAGAATGACACTGAGAGGCTGCACTCGCGAAGGGCCATGTGCTGAGTGGAGAGCCATGCTCATAGAGGGCTCCCTGGGCAGAGTGGCCACAGCAGCCACTCTCTTCAGCGTGGCCACAGGGACAGGAAGAGGTAGGAAGGTCAAGGTCAGGGGAGAGGGGTGGCCAGAGAACTAGGAGAGAACGGGAGTGAATGCAAGTCAAAGAGAGACAGGGCATTTTCAGAAGAGAATGAGAACTGTTTGGCTAGGGCTTGTGATGGTCAGAGTTGTCTAGAAGTTTGGGCTGGCCGCGGTGGCTCACTCCTGTAATCCCAGCACTCTGGGAGGCTGAGGCAGGTGGATCACCTGAGGTCAGGAGTTTGAGACCAGCCTGGCCAACATGATGAAACCCCGTCTCTACTGAAAATACAGAAAAAATTAGCTGGACTTGGTGGCAGGTGCCTGTAATCCCAGCTACTCGGAAGGCTGAGGCAGAAGAATCGCTTGAACCCAGGAGGGAGGGGCTGCGGTGAGCTGAGATTGTGCCACTGCACTCCAGCCTGGGCGACAAGAGTGAGTGAAACTCCATCTAAAAACAAACAACAACAAAAAAAAAACAAAGAAGTTTGGTGACCATTGTGCCCAGTGTCATCCATTTGGGAAGGATTGGAAAACCTGAATTAGAATCTTTAGAAGTGTTTTAAAAATGCTCTGTTGAAGTCAGTTATTTTCATGTCTGATGGGTTTTATTTACTAACTTTGGCAAATAATAATAATTTCATTTACTGAAAAAATGGTAAATATCACCCTTTTCCTTAGAGTTTCTGAATTCGACCTTAATGCCAGAAATTAGGATTTGAAAAACTCTCACTTATGGCAATTCTCTACCTGTGAGAGTCACATGTAAAGGTTAAAGTTGAGTTCTCAGAGGGAGGCAGGGCCAGAGGGGACTGGGGTATCCTCGCAGGGCGGCTGTTTCTGAGCTCATCAATGCGCCCACAGCTCCTGGCAGCCTGATGGGTGCTTGGCATCCTGGAGCTGCGGAGGCAACTCAGGAGGGGGCCTTCAGGCCTGACGATCCAGGGGAAGCCAGCTGACCCTTGCCTGTGCCTGGAGGAGTGAAGGGATGTGGCCGCAGGCCCACAGTCATAGTAACAAGCTGAGTGAAGCTGGAAACTAGGCATGCTTTCATTAGTCTCCATAGAGTCTCCTCAGTTTGATTCTCCATCGCATCTAGGAGGTAGGGCTAGAAACACTGGATCCTTAGAGGCATAGAGCATAGACTACCTGTATCACACACCAGCTCCTGGGCCACACTGATGCACCCGGAGGAATGGCAGGGGGCAGAGGCGCACAGTAGGTCTGCAGTGAGCAGATGAACCAGCCAGTGAATGACTGTGCCTGGTGAGGCTGTGCCTGCCTTACAGGAGCACCTGGGGGGCTCTCAGCCTGCTCACCAGAGATAATTCTCCCTGCTGGAGAAGGGCCATCTGCTCGGCTGAGCAGGTCCTGGCCCCAGGCTCCAACCTCCTCTCTGCTGGTGCTAGGCCTGAAGTCTGCAGAAGTCTGGCCTTCGGGCAGTGGGCGCAGCCTGTGTGTCTTCTCAACACACAGAATTGTTGAGAAGCCAATCTTACAAACCCCCACAAATCCAGGGGCTGTCCATCCCCACCTTGTGGCTGCGTATAGGACTATGCCTGCGTGTCTTTGGTAGGTCAAGACAGTGCTGCTGTCACCCTGAATATAGATACACCTTCCCAGGGAGGCCTGCGTGCGCCTTCCTCTTCCCCCCCAGGCACTTTCTCTGTGGAGTTTCTTCCTCCCAATGGCCCCAGTGTTAGCGAGGTCCGGTCCCTGCCCCTCGGGGTCCCTGTGGCCCGTGGTTCAGCTGGGAAGATGCTGGGAAGTGAGCCCCGCTCTCTGGCTCCCCCTCTCCTGGCCTGGGAGGTGCAGGAGCAGCAGGAGTCGGCTGATGGCTTCCCCCTGTCCTTGGCTCTGCAGAGAGACGGGCATGAAGGGAGCCGTCCTCATCAACGGGTTGCCCCCGGGACCTGCGCTGCTTCCGGAAGGTGTCCTGCTACATCATGCAGGACGACATGCTGCTGCCGCACCTCACCGTACAGGAGGCCATGATGGTGAGCTCCCCCGCCCACCCCTGCCACCCCACTGCCCCCCAGCCCCCACATCACACAGTACTGGCAATGTGCCCAGCTTCGACAGACCCGAGGGCTCTGCCAGACAGCCTGCATGCAGTCAGCACCCTCACTCTAGTAGAGTTCTAACTCCAGGCTTGCTGCTGGGACAGGCAGCTTCATCACCAAACCCCAAGACCTTGAGTTTAATGGGCCTTGTTTGGCAGGGTTGGAGGTCAAGTTTCTGAGAAGGTTAGTAACCCAGCTGACTTGGGTGATCCGACCCAGGGCAGCCAACATCCTATTTCCCCTGCAGGCCAATGCTTGGGATTCTCATTCTCATCAGCCATCCTTGAGTCATTCTGTGTCTTTGGCCCAAGCACCCACTCACCTGGTGTCTTAGTCAGGACCCCAAGGGTCTATTCCTCTGAGTCACCTGCCTGCCAGATGGGAAAATGAAACCAGCAATGGCCGAGCATCTCCTGGGTCCCTGGCCCCAATCACATAGCTCTACGCACACCAGATAGGTCATCCCAAGAAAGTGGGTGAGAAATGGAGCTCCCCAGTTAAGCAAGGAGCCCAGGATCACACAGCTGCCGACGGCCACGTGTGGCCAGAGCTGTCTGCCTCCAAAGGTGCACCTGTAACTGGTGGCTCGACTTCCCTGCCATGCACCTGCTTCACCCTCACAGCCTCAGTGTCCTCATCTGCAGGACCGCACAGGGTTGGTGTAAATACTGAAAGGGAAGATACAGGGAAGGTGGGGTGGAATTCTGGCATACAGTTGGTGCCTAATCCATTCAACTTGGTGACTGTTTCTTTTCACTCCCAGTAAGCCTTCCCATAGTGTCTTCACTTACGTTCTCTGTGGATAAGTCCAGTATTTGGGGAAGTTTAAAAATACCTTCCCCTCTTGGGGCCACAGAAGTGTCCAGGAGGTGTCCTATGCCTGGGTTTCTGAAACAGCTGGTTGCGTTCCTTGGACAGACCATGACCCAGCCAAGTGCCATGCCTCTGGGCTTCAGACCATGACCCAGCCAAGTGCCATGCCTCTGGGCTTCCCAGGCCTTTTATTTTTTTAAGACAGAGTTTCGCTCTGTCACCCAGGTTGGAATGCAGTGGTGCCATCTTGGCTCACTGCAACCTCCGCCTCCTAGGTTCAAGCAATTCTTCTGCCTCAGCCTCCCAAGTAGCTAGTACTACAGGTGCCTGCCTTCATGCCCTGCTAAGTTTTGTATTTTTAGTAGAGATGAGTTTCACTGTATTGACGAGGCTGGTCTCGAACTCCTGATCTTGTGATCTGTCCGCCTCGACCTCCCAAAGTGCTGAGATTACAGTTGTGAGCCACTGTGCCCAGCGGGGGCTATTTTTTGTTTGTTTTTTTAAAGGCTAAACTCATGGTGACCGAGACTGCACAGACCTAACTGTGGGCAGAGGTGGCCATGAGAATCCTCCCATGAAGAGGAGATTGAAAATCAGCGTGCAGCTCCAGTTGCCAGTCATGGCTGGCTTTGTGTGGGGGACTGTTTATTTTTCTGCTTCCTCTTCATTTACTGCAAAAAAAGAGTCTCCAGGCTTCACATTTCTCCTGGCACCCTAGGGGACATCCTCAGTTCAGTCTGCTCTGCACTTTGGTTAGTAGATGGGGGTTCGCCTTGGTTTTCTGCCTGAAGAGATCCTACCTGCCCTTCCTGACGGGTTGGGCAAAGCTCTCTCCCCCGTGGTGACCGAGAGTGGCAGCTGCCTAGCGTGTCATGTGAAGGGCAATGCCAAGGGGTTCTTAGCTCAGCAAAGAGGTTCTTAGCACAGCAAAGAGAAGCAGGTTACATTTGCAGATATGTGATCTGCTATCTAACCTTCTTCATGGGGACACAAAAAGGAAGGAACCTGCAGGGCTGTTCCCATTCGTGTTCCCTGGTCCTGCGTGTTTTGTGGGTAAGCGGATGCCATTCCCCCTGGGCCGAGCCTCCCTAGGCACTGTGTGTCCCATGCAACCCTGACTGTTGATCTGGCCTCCAAATGGACGTTCAGATGGGGCACAGAGGACCTCTGAGGAATTGGCAAACAGACGCTGCAAAGCAGCCGTGAAGTTTTTCTTTACCCTGATGTTCACTGTTCCGTGTATGCCGTAAATGTAAGCTTCAGGCATACCCTGTTGATTCCTGAATTGCTCCTGTCTCTTGCGTAGTGCGAGTTTGGCTTCTCAATGAGTTCTTGAGTGAACCGATGGCCACGTGCTCGAGACCCAATGGCTGCTTTCTCTGCAGATGTGACTAGTGACCCCTGCTGTCTTCTCTTTCCTCTCCAACCTCGCCACCAGACCTGCTGTGAAATAATCTATTTTCAGAATGAAATTCAGTTCGATTTTGATTCTGAGAATTTCATGAGGCCTTCGAGAAATAGTCTGCGGCTATGGTATGGGTTATCACTCAAGGTCCTGTCCCACACAGAGGAGATACTGGCCACCTGTTGTGGAGTTCCAATCCCACATCAGACACAGTTGTGCATTTTTATGCTCTTCACCCTCGCAGCTGCCAGGCAGACTGAGAAATGATAAGCAGTGTCACATGCAGGCAGCTGGCTCTGCCCAGGAGCGTGGGTCTGACTCTGTCCAACTCTGGGCCCTAGGACCTCTTTGCCACTTCCCCCTGCATCCCACCCTCCCCTCTGGTCCTCACAGCAACTTCTGTAGCTAATGAGGTGGCCAGAGCTTAACTTCACCGTTATGCCGGTGAGGAGGTGGAGGCTGCATGTTTGCCCAAAGCCACAGAGGGCAGGAGGGTGGAAGCCAGGCCGATCCTGGGCATGGTGATCTCTGCTCTGGGTTTTCCCAGGCAGGGCCAGGAGCCCAGCACTGTGCTAGCAAACAGGATCTCAAAAAACACAACAACAACAAAACGCGGCATCCTGGTGTGTCACCCTTGTAAATTCCTGTGGCATAAAGACTCTCCCTGTGGATAAGTTCAAGCCTCAGCAGTTTAACATACGGTTTATGGAACTCCTAACTCCTACCACTGGTTCCGCCCAGGCAGGTCGCCAAGCCCCTACCTCTAAATTGCCCATATCTGACTTCTCTCCTGGGTACAGCAGAGAATTCCACTGAGACAGCTGGAAGCATCGCACACGGACTGCTCTCCTGCCACCCTACACAATTAAAGCAGGGGGCATGGGAAGCCAAGAACTCCTTGGTTTTTCCATGGCGATTAGCGGGCTGCACTGTGGCTAGCTGCACTGTGGCTAGTGGCACTGTGGCTAGTGGCACTGTGTCTAGCTGCACTGTGGCTAGTGGCACTGTGTCCAGCTGCATCATGGCTAGTGGCACCGTGTCTAGCTGTACCGTGGGTAGTGGCATCATGGCTAGCAGCACTGTGGCTAGCTGCACCATGGTCAGTGGCACTGTGGCTAGCTGCACCACAGTCTGCAGTGCAGGCATGAAGCTTTCCCTGCTGATGGCCATCTGTTCTGCTTCTACACTGCTGTCCTTGTCCCCCCGCAGGTGTCGGCACATCTGAAACTTCAGGAGAAGGATGAAGGCAGAAGGGAGATGGTAAGTGGGTTGTTTGGGGCCAGCAAGTGGTCCAGAAAGTACATGGAGTGCACGTGGAAAGTATGCCTGCCGGGGTTTTTGGCACTGGCTTTTGTTTGTTGATTTATTTTTGCCTTGCCTTCCGTGTGTGGGACAGGGGACATTTCAGGGAGTGCTGTGGCCTGCAGCAGTCAGAGGCCAGGAGAGGTGGATCTGGTGCACACGTCATGGCTTTGATTCTCAGATGCAGGAGTCAGAATGTCACGTGAGGGGCGGCAGCCTTGGCACTCATGGGGCCAGAAGATGCCAGCTTCAGGGTTAAACCATGAGTGCTGCATCGTTTAGTGTTTAATGTGATCTATATTCAGTGTTTTATAAGACAATAACAATGAAGATGTTTAGTCATTCATTTAAAAATAACCACCCTCCACCCACATGCATTTGCAAGAAGAAATTTAGTTCTTACTGTTATTAACCAGCCTTTTAAAAAAGAAAATAAAGACGTTTCCAGGACGATGAAGACTTTCTAATTCCTGTAGCCATTTTTTTTTTTTTGGCTTCCTAAATTCAGGGGGCAGGGACAGGTGCAGGTGGGCAGAGCCAGGGGAGCAGCAGAGCGCCACGCAGGAAGGAGCCCACCAGCCTCGGCTCACACACCCTCCCGGGAAGCCCACTGTCCTCTCCACTCCGGCTAGTGCTGTGGGATTTTCAGCATGAGATGGAATTTGGGGGAACCCCCCCCATAAGATTATTCTTTCTCTCCTAACACCCTTACATGACTGTATTCTAGCCGCTGAGAGTGAGGTCCCGGGTTAGTGCCAATGTCTTGACTTGGCCCTTTGTGTTCTGGTTTAAAATGGAGTGATTGATGGGATAGAGTGAAGCATGCAGAGAAACATCCACAGCAATTCTATTTTCATCATTTCCCCCTCTGCTGTGGTGTGTAATAGCTAATATTAAGTAAACATAAACCACTTTGCTATGGAAAAAGAGTTGGACAACCTTAATGCTCCTTCTCCCCGCCTCCGCCTAGCAACTGCACCCTTAGAAACTCAGGATTCAGCCCATGTCATTGGGGTCAGGGGGTCAAATGCCCAGTGCAGGTAGAAAGAGCCCAGTGTCTGAGAAGTAAAATAATGCTTCGTTGCTACAGAAAATGTTTTGTGTGGAATTCTTGTATTCTGAGATTGAAAAGAAAATGGATTAACAGAACCCAAAAGAGAAAATGTGGAAATCATGTGTTTCTGGCCCTTCATGAGGACAGAAGACCCAGACTTGTGACTTTATTGTCTAGGCTGAAAGGCGACAACCCTCTCTGGACAGGGTTTTCTAAACAAGTAATGTAGACACCCCCCCCCATACACACACACACACCCCATACACACACACACACACACACACAAACACACACACATACGCATCACCTCCCAAGCTCGAGATTATTAATTATACCAAGTTATGGAAGATGAGTGTTATGGCCTGTGTCCCCTCAAAAAGATGGTATGCTAAAGCCTATGCCCCAGAAACCCAGAATTGGCTGTATTTCAAGATACGGTCTTTATAGAGGTAATGAACTTAAAATGGGGTCATATGGCTGGGCCCCAGTCCAGTCTGACTGTGTCCTTGTAAGAACAGGAGAGGAGGACCCAGACACACCCCCGAGGGATGATCTCATGAGGACACAGGAGGAGGCGGCATTTGCCAGCCCAGGAGAGGGGCCTCAGGAGCCAGCCCTGCCGCCCTCCGTCCCAGACTTTGGCCTCCATAATTGAGACAGGAATTTCTGTTGTGGAAGCGCCTGGTGTAGGGTGCTAAATAAGAGCCTTCCTTCTCCATACCAAAGGCACGCGGAAGAACACACAGAAAGCCAGGTGTCGGAACTGAGTCTCGGCAAAGTCTCCTGTGGGAGACGAACCCAAATCAACAGAACAGGGGCCCCGGGCTTGAGCCAGGGTGACCTCCACTCTCTCTGTCTGAGGTCACCTTTGCCACCTACCACCCCTGGGTCCTCCTTGCCATCAGGTGCAGGACAAGAGGAGAGGCTGGCAAGAGTGTGCAGGGCCCCCACGAAGCAGAGGCTTTTCCACCCGGAGACTCAAGAAGCTGCTCCTTCTGAAGCCTGGAGGACCGCAGTGCCCCTGGGACCACCTCTCAGGGCCCTCCTTCCCATCCCCCCAACCTCCCTGCTTTCAAGGGGTGTCGGAAGCACAGTCCAATCTCTTTGCCCTCCTTCAAGGTCCCAAAGACCCCTCCAGACGCTGGCCTGCAAGCTGAGGGGCAGCTGTGGGGGCTCCAAGGAGAGACGGTGGAATCGGCCACTGATTCTCGGTGTGGAGGAGGGGCCGAGAACTCTGGAGCATGAGGTGCTGGAGAGAGGGAATTCTGTCTCTCTGATCCAAACCAAAGGCCTGAGGACAGAGTAGATGGGGGAGAGGGTCTCGGGGATCACTGGATTTGGAGGGAGCAGGTGTGGGAGGTGGAGGGCAGAGAGCCCTGCTAACATGGAGAGGCCCTGGAGTGAAGTGGAGCTGAGCACACAGGGGACCCCTCCTGGAACCCACCGATGGCCTTGGGCTACTGCCTGCCATGCAGGAGCCGAGCTTCGCCTGTAACGTGGGGGACAGGAAGCCAGGCCCCACCTGCATTTCGGGACAGTGCCAACCTGAACTGGATGGCTTCTTTAAGGTCTCTGAGCTCGACGGAGCCCATGTGATCCCTATGAGAGGGGCTGTGGGATCGCTTCCCTGCAGCTTGAGGCGACAGCCACCAGCCTTTTCCGGCATAGCTTGGGAAAGACTCTCCCCCAGGGCTGGGTGCACAGTGAATGCTCCTCAGCAGGCTCTGTGCTGAGGCCACAGCAAGCCAGGCCTGTCGC
Organism: Ateles fusciceps; assembly: GCA_036589455.1. Lineage (NCBI taxonomy): Eukaryota > Metazoa > Chordata > Mammalia > Primates > Atelidae > Ateles > Ateles fusciceps. The sequence continues at coordinate 4,835,782 of JAZHEH010000196.1, forward strand.
CTGCCGGAGCAAGAAGACCCAGAACAAGGCGGCATCTCGGTGGAGAATGGAAGCGCCTCCCGGGAGTAGCTACCTGGGGCCTGCGGGCAGACAGCACCCATGGCTGTGCGTCCTCGTGGCACCTGGGCCCTGCCTAAGACACAGCCCAGAAGACAGCCTCCAGCTGCTTTCAGCTGGGTTTACAAGGGCAAAAATATCGGCTCATGTGGCTGAATCACCCCTGAGGAGTGAGCCCCTGGCGCTGTCTTCAGATTCCACTGGACTGAACAGTGCAGAGAGCCCTCCCCACAGGATGGAGAGGCCACACTGCATCCACCACATGCTCTCACTAGCAGACGCAGCTGGGACCCGCACTCCCGTTCCTCAGCCATGGCACATGTGCGCGCCTCCCTGACGGGCCCACCGTCAGGAGGACACGGCAGCCATGTCACGGCTTCACTCACTTCCCTCTAACCCCCGAGGTGCACCTGGGTCCAAGTTCTCTCTCTGTCTCATGGAAACACAATGGAATGGAACGTTCTAGCAGACGGTGGAATGTGTTGTGCACGGCCTTCCTTGATTCCCAGCAAAGCAGCCTCAGTTCCCCAGAGCCCTCCAGCAAGCCACTTCCTCAGGAGTGAGGCCCCCAGGAGCAGCCTGGGCTGCTGAGACCTTCCCTGGAGCACCCGCTGGGAGGACACAGGGGGCTGGAGCTACACCGGGCTTGCAAGTTTCTTGTTTGTTTAGGGAAAATGTATAAACAACTGGGATCACTGTTTGTTCTCTCTGACTAGTCTTTAAATAGACCCACCTGGGTGATGTCCCTCCTGAGAGGATGCTGGAGAAAGTGGAGGAGGGCCCAGCTCATGGACAAGGGTGCGGAGGGGAAAGACACCCACAGCGGCCTCCGCTTCCAGCATTCCCTCTGTGAGAGTGGAGGGAGAGAAGATGTGGTGCACGTGTGGGGCCCCCCACGGTGAGCCTGGAAGCCCCAGCTTTGGCCAGTGGTTCCAGAAGACCCAGAGGCCTCGTCCTGGGACACCAGCAGAAGAGGGCCCTGCCCACCTTGCACGCCCCCCACCCGCCAGCCTTTTCCAGACAGCTGTTTCTGGGTTGGTGGCCCTCAGAGCCAGGCGTCCAGCGGAGGCACCAGAGCTGGGACAAGGGCATCAGCAAGGAGCTCAGGACAGGTCTGGAGCCCAGGTCAGCTGACCCTGCACTGCCACCTGCCCCGGCCTGTCCAGCAGCCGTGCCCCGGTTCTTTCTGTCACTAAAGCTGCACTTTGTACTGACCGTGCATAAATAATTCAAAAGCCCAGAGTGGAAATTTTCTTCCTCGTGTGTTCTGCCTCCCTTCGGATGACTCCATCTCCCTAGAGGAGCCTCTGGACTAGGGTCCGCCAGCTATGGCGAAGCGGGCTGCCCCACTGGGGTGGGGACGATAGCTGGGTGAATGCTGGAGGGAGCACCAGGCGGGCTGCCCGCAGGGTAGGGAGGCAAGGATAGCAGTGGCTGACCCAGGCCTGCTTCTGAGAAGATGCTGGGGCTGAAAGCAGCACCAAACCGACACAGAAATCTGCTGACCTCTGTGTTCCCTGAGTCAATACAGGATCAATAATCCAGAGCAGACAGGGAGGGCTCTGTGCACAGTGCCCTGCTTGTATCTTGGCGTGCAGCCTGCTTCCTGGAGCCCGGGCCGAGGTGTGGCCACCATGGGTCATAACTGCTTTGAGGGGCACTGCAGATCTCTTTCATTGCCTTCCTGGCACCTTGGAGACCTTGCTTTCAAGTCAAACCTATTTACAAGAACAAGTGACTCTGTCCCCCCTTCCTGAGAGCCCTGTGTGTGTCCTGTGTCCCTGCCCTTAATGCCCACCTCAGTAATGACAAGAGCTCTGGGAAGAGCCTTCGAGGGTTCCATGCTGCTCCGCGCTCTCTGCATTCACTCTTTCAAGTAACGGTCACAGTGACCCTCCCCTTCGATCTGGGCAGAAACCACCAGAAATCGTGCGTCCTCTCATGTGTCCATTCATACATCAGTTCATCAACTGTTTACTGAATACCTTCTCTGTATGGGGCACTGGGCTAGGCTTAGTAGTGAGGAATGTGCCCTGAGCACCTGCCAGAGGCCATGTGGCTGATGAGGACGCAGGCCCTCGGGTCTGACCCCAGCTCTGCTGCACTGCTGTACAGCCTCGGCAGTGCAGAGCCTCTGGGCAGCCTCTGTCCCTCGTCAGGACTGCTGACATGGAAATGGCACCTGCCCCGCTTGGCACCAGGCAGCCTGGGGTGGGCTCGACTTGGGCAACTTCCATGTGGACCAGGCACAGTGTGTCCAGCAGGCTGAGGGCAGCCGGCAGGTCTCCCGCGTGGGCCGTGGGAGGTGGTGAGGTTTGGCTGGTAGCTCAAATAATCCAGCATCTCTGGTTCTGCCGCCCCCAGGTCAAGGAGATCCTGACAGCACTGGGCCTGCTGTCTTGTGCCAACACACGGACAGGGAGCCTGTCAGGTGGCCAGCGAAAGCGCCTGGCCATCGCGCTGGAGCTGGTGAACAACCCTCCAGTCATGTTCTTCGATGAGCCCACCAGGTAAGTCAGAAGTGTCTGGGCTGGTGTCCAGGAGCAGGAAGAAGCCCCTTTGTTCAGGTGACCCTGACATCCCAATGCAGCCTCAGAGTGGGTGAGGTGAGCTCTGCTCACCCAGTGGCTCCTCCTTCCATCTGGGACTGCTGGGCAGAGGGGCTGACTTATACCCCCTCCCACCTCTACTCAGATGTCCCTGTGCTCAGGCCTGCAAGGCATGTGTTGAGCCTGGAGATATGGTTTTGGGGGGGGACCATATCCCTTTCATGATGCTTGTCTCTTCCATGATGTCAAGTTCCCCATGGCTCAGTCACTCCGAAGGCCAGGGTCATGGGACACCTGGGAAAAGGTCCGTCTTCAGGTGTTTTCTGGAAACGCCTCGCACTTTAGCACATCAGAGGCTCAGAGATGCCCGCAGGACAGAACCCTGCCTCGGGTGCTCACCAGCCCTCTATATCTACGGGCACCCTGATCCCTTTCCTGGGTGATGCCCTTTACGTTTGGGGCTCCCCTGGGGAATCGCTGCTCTGGAGTTCTGGCTCTGGTGCCCCCAGCCACGGGTCGAGCTTGCCTGACTCCTGCGCGTGTACTATTCAGTTGTCCCAGGCAGGTTGGGCTGCTGGGAACCAGGCTGCTCCTGAAATGACTTCAGCCAGACTTTATGTGGTCTCATTTCTGCCACGCACTCACCTCTCCAAAGTCCGGCTAGATCTGACAGCAATGTGACAGCGGCCTTCTGCGGGGGAGGGGCTCACGTATTTGTTTCTCTTGGGCCTGCAAGTACCAGTCTATAAGACAGTTCAGGAAAGAGGGACCACAATGAACGCTTAAGTAGCATCTTGCAGGCTGAATGTCCTGGGGCGGGTGGGCTCTGGGGGAATTCCCAGCACATACTTGTTCCCCCGACCTGTCACTTCAGAGTTGAGGGGATGGGAACAGGAATAGGTCTGAGGGGCTAGGAGGGGGAGAAGAGACAAGAGAGGTCCCCAGGACCCTGCTGGACAGTGAAAAATCTGCTAGAGTAAAGCCCACCTGGGCTGCACCAAGGCCTCCTTCTATGGGATGACACCCTATCACCAGCCCCCTAGATGGGAGATGAGGAGTGGGGGTGGTAACTGCGGAGCACTAGACCACCGGAGGCCCAGCTGGCTGCCTGGACATTGGTGAAGTCCCCTCCTGCCCAGATGAGTGGGGACCCCCAACCTCTGTCCTGGACTCTGGCAGCAAGGCTCGCTGGGGCTCCTCCGTCCTTGCCAGGAATAAAATGCAGCATGAAAAGCCCCACTGTGTGCTCCCCCACTGAGCAGCCAAACAAACAGGAAAAGCAGAGTCCAGCCTGGGACGGGGCAGCTGCAGCTGTGGGCCTCTGATGCCAAGCCCTCTGGGACAGGGACTCCCTGGGCCCCTGGGACCTCGGCCAGTGGCTTGTTCCTGCTGCCCACGGGCGTCTCACGGTGCCCCCTTGACTTGCAGCGGCCTGGACAGCGCCTCCTGCTTCCAGGTAGTCTCACTGATGAAAGGGCTGGCTCAAGGGGGGCGCTCCATCATCTGCACCATCCACCAGCCCAGCGCCAAGCTCTTCGAGCTGTTCGACCAGGTACGTGGCCCAGGCCTCCCCGCCAGATTACCGCTGCACTCGGGTCAGCCTGGCGACACCGAACCCTGGGCACCGATGGCCTTCTGTTACCTCGTGGGGTGTCTTCATTTTTGAGAGTGTTTAGGTGGTAGGTTTTGTGAGACTTCCGGACCCACAGGCAGCGAAGGGGGCTGGGGAGCCGAAGTGGCTAGGCAGAGTCCTCTCTTGGCCCCAGTGGTGGGTCGTGGGATCCTGGGTGTCAGCAGCATCGTAGGACTTCATCACCTCCCCTGTTAAAATGGGGGCAGGGGGACAGTTGTTTTCCAGAATGAAGGACAGGTTATGGCATTTGCACAATATCATGTGGTTTATAAATCTTAGGGTTTGGCCAGGTAGAGTGGCTCTCCCCTGTAATCCCAGCACTTTGGGAGGTCGAGGTGGGCGGATCACTTGGGCTCAGGAGTTGAAGAACAGCCTGCGAAACATGGCGAAACCCTGTCTCTACGAAAAGAAAAAAAAAAGTGCAAAAATTATCCAGGTGTGGACACTCCTATAGACCCAGCTACTTGGGAGGCTGAGGTGGGAGGATCACCTGAGCCCGGGAGGTGGAAGTTGCACTGAGCCAAGATGGTGCCACTGCATTCCAGCCTGGGCAACAGAGCAAGACCCTATATCAAAAAAAAAAAAAAAAAAAAATCAGGTTTTGATATTAGTCTGAGCAAAAGTAGTCACAAAGGGATAAAATGTGTGCAGCTCCAAAAGTTTTTCTGAGCAGGTGGTTAGCAGGAAAAATAAAAAGCAAGCAATATAATAAAATCATTCCTGGCCATGAGATATTCTGTCTTCCACGACTTATCATGATTTTCCCTTCAAATTTTAATAGGGCCCTTGGGGGGTAATATCAAGCTCTCAGGAGAGGAAGCAGCTGGTTGTTAGGCTGGCTGATTGGCTGATTGACTGATTGATTGAGAGTTCCTGTTGCTTTACGAGGAAGGCAGGGCTTGATCCCTTTCTATTCTTACTATTTTCCAGCTTTATGTCCTGAGTCAAGGACAATGTGTGTACCGGGGAAAAGTCTCCAATCTTGTGCCATATTTGAGGGACTTGGGTCTGAACTGCCCAACCTACCACAACCCAGCAGATTTTGGTAAGTGGAGTCCTGAGCAGCTTGGGGGATGGGAAGGGGATTTTCTTCCTCTGTGGGTTTCACTTTTAGCTGATGCCTCCAACTCAGAAATCACTTGAATATGCCACAAATGGCTCAAGTGTCATCCAGTGATAAAACTTTTAAAGAATAACAGAATAAGTTTCCTTTCCTGTAGACACTAGGTAAAAGCATCTGGCCAGCCCGTCTCCGCCCCTCTCCTGTCTCTATGTACTGATCGCCTCCTCTCCCGAGGACAGCAGTCTTTGGATTTAGGCCCTAAGTTCAGGATCATTCATCTCCAGATCCTAATTACCTCTGCAAAGACCCTTTTCCAAATAAGGTTTCATGATGACGGTCCAGGTGGACTTCTCTCCTCCTTCACCTTCCAGCCATCAGCCTTAATCTGTCATTTTTCTTTAAAATATTTGATTTATACAATTCCAGGACTCCATATTTTCTACATTATTTCCCAAATTGTGTTCCATGAGACAGGTCATGGGAAGTACCTCTCACTCACAAGCGGTAGGCTCTGATGGTGAGGAGAGAGGGCACGGGGTGCAGGCAGTGTGGTTTGAGGGGGAGGCAGGAGCCCTGGGAGGCTGTGGTTCTGGTTTCACGCTCACTCACAAGGGAGAGTAACAGGTCAGTAACAGGTCAGTAACGGATGCTGCTGAGTGCAGCAGGGGAGGTGAGGTCTGAAGCCTGCATGGAGGTGAGAACCTGGAGGGGAAGGGTGGGCAGGAAGGAGAGGAAAGACATGGCGCATGGGGATGCAGAGAGGTCCCGGAGAGATGAGGATGTTCCCTTCCGGGGCTTCCATTTCCTCAGTGTCATCTGACCAGAGAGTGGGTGGGGGGAGTGAGGGAAGTGTGGCCCACTGTAGCGGGTGCGGGGTGACGACAGGGGCCTGCAAGCGTGGAGAAGTTGCCCGGCAGTGCTGTGGGCTTGTTTGGAGCCCTTGAGGATAACTTTCTGGTGGAGCCTACGTGTTCCGGTTTGTGGCTTGATCTAGGAGGTGTGGTGGCCCCGGGAGGGGCCAGCTGGGAGGAAGCACGTAGCTGGCTCTGCCAGAGGGAAGTACAGAAAAGGCAAGGGCATTGGGAACTTTGGGCCTTAGCAAGAATATTACTGGAGTTGGGAGTGAGGCATTGCACAGAGAGGACACAGAGGCAGGAGAGGACAGAGGGCTTGGGAGAAAAACAGAGGCAGGCAGAGGGATGAGACCACTTGCCACGGGAGTGTGGAAGGAGCTGCAGGCTGCAGAGGACGTCGAGGCGGGAGGAGGCCTTGGGGGAGTGAGTCGGCAGGCAGAGGGATGAGGTGAAGATTGGGATGCGGCAGGGACGGCAGGAGCAGGTGCAGAGTTGGGAGGGCCAGTGCAGGAGACATTCACTGGCATCTGAGAGGTGCAGGTCGAGGTTCCCAGGAGCTCCAAGTCCCCAGCGTGCTAGCCACATGTGTGGCAGTGGGCATGTCCTTCTCTGAGGTCTTGTAGAACTGCTGCGGCTCTCATCACACCCCGCCAAACCACAGGCTCCTCAGGGAGGAGTCCTGCTTCCTTGTTTCTGCTCCCCTCCCCAGCTCCACCTCGGAGGCTGGCACAGACCAGGCATTTAAGTATCGGCTGGATGAGCCATCAGTAGATGCACCCCCCCGACAGCGCAGTGTGTGTTTGTGTTTCCAGTCTCCTGACATGATAAGTGGCCTGGCTGGGGGTTTGAGAGCCAAGTGCTGGTTGATAAATGATTCTGATGTCATGCCGTCAGCACCGCCATGCAGCACCTATGTAATCACTTTAAAACATTCCCACTTGAAAAACGACTTTCGCATTTGTGCGACTGGGGCGTCTTTCCTGGAGCCTGGGCTGACCCCACTTCTGTGTCTCCTGCAGTTATGGAGGTTGCATCTGGCGAATACGGTGATCAGAACGGTCGCCTGGTGAGAGCGGTTCGGGAGGGCATGTGTGACTCCGACCATAAGAGAGACCTTGGGGGGTGATGCCGAGGTGAACCCTTTTCTTTGGCACCGGCCCTCTGAAGAGGTAAAGCAGACAAAACGATTAAAGGGGTTGAGAAAGGTAATGCAAATCCCGAAGCCCCCCCGGGGAGGCTGCATGTGACGCTGTACATCGCTACATGATAGCTCTTTCTGAGTGAGAAGGAGCCGCGGCTCCAGGCTGGCTTTCACCAGTCCCCTCTTGGATGTGTCCACAGGACTCCTCGTCCATGGAAGGCTGCCACAGCTTCTCCGCCAGCTGCCTCACGCAGTTCTGTATCCTCTTCAAGAGGACCTTCCTCAGCATCATGAGGGACTCGGTAAGGATGCCTCGAATCTTCTCCCGTGGCTAGGGAGGCCGTGGGTCATTTTCTCATAGACTCGTCCTGATGGAATGTCTTCATTGATTCTCACACTGCTATAAAGAAATCCCCGAGGCTGGGCGTGGTGGCTCACGCCTGTAGTGCCAACACTTTGGGAGGCCAAGGCGGGTGGATCACCTGAGGTCAGGAGTTTGAGACCAGCCTGGCCAACATGGCAAAACCCCATCTCTACTAAAAATACAGTAATTAGTGGGTGTGGTAGCGCACACCTGTAATCCCAGCTACTAGGAAGGCTGAAGCAGGAGAACTGCTTGAACCCAAGGGGTGGAGGTTGCAGTAAGCCTAGATCTCACCACTGCACTCCAACTTGGGCAACAGAGCAAGACTCCTGTTTCAAAAAGAAAGAAAGAAAGAAACGCCTAAGCCTGGGGAATTTGTAAAGAAAAGAGATTGAATTGGCTCATTGTTCTGCAGACTGTATAGGAGGCATGGCTGGGGAGGCCTCAGGAAACTTTCAATCATGGTGGAAGGTGAAGGGGAGGTAGGTAGATCTTACATGGCAGAGCAGGAGGAAGATGGATGGAGTGCTACACACGTTTAAACATCCAGATCTGACAATCACTCACTCACTGTCACAAGCACAGAACCGAAGGAGAAGTCCGTGTGCCCCCATGATCCAATCAGGTCTCAATTCCAACACTGGGGATTACAATTTAATGTGAGATTCGGGTGGGGACACACACCCAAGCCATATCACCAAACTTTCAAATTACTTTTCTTCCATTTGCAATAGTCAGCGTTGACTATACTGCTGCTGTAACAAACACTCCCAAAATGTCCATGTCTCCCTCCATCAATATTTGTGTCCTGCTTATGTGAGGGGTGGCAACAGTGGGTTGTGTTGTGTCTCTGTCCTATAAGTCTTATCACCTGGGGACAGCTCCTATCTGGATATGCCTTTCTGGAACAGCTCAAAGGAAAAGTACAAGAGAGAAACCAAATGACAGCCTATAAAACTTCCAGTTAGAGGTAGCAGATCATCACTTGTACTCACATGCCATTGGCCTAAACAAGTCACATGGCCAAGCCTGAAACCAGGGCGCTGGGCAAGTCCATTTCTCCTTCAGGAAAGCACTGTGAATCATGAGGATTGGGGGTGGGGAGGTGGGCAATTCCTTATAGGGAAGGAGGTGGTGAATACGTGGGAACCATAATAATGTCCGCCAGAGAAGTGGACAATCTGGCCACCTGCTTAGGAGGGGGCTGAATGCCGGGCGTGGCTTCTGGGACCTAATTTGAAAGACAGAGGGGCTCACCGCCGCCCACACCAGAGCACTTGGAGCCTCTGATACAGACACTTTTCCCCTCTCCATTGCTTTTATCTTTCCTCTCTTCTCAGGGTAGACTTGTTCTCCATCTTGAATCTTTAACAAAGGATAGTGGTTATGTCTGTTTCAACACAGCAAAAGCCCGACATGTGTGCATATGTGTGTGAGCATGCATGTACGAATATGTGTGAGCGTGTGCACGTATGTGAGTTGCCTTAGGGTTTGGCTTGATTTTCTGGAGGAGAAGGGAAGATGAAGCCTGAGACCCACTGTCCAGAGTTTAGGGTCGCACGCTTCCAAAGCCACAGCTGGGTTGTCCTCCGAGCTGAGGACCGCTGTGCGTGCACCGGGTAAGACGCGGCTCTGCCCCCCAGGTCCTGACGCACCTGCGCATCACCTCGCACATCGGGATCGGCCTCCTCATTGGCCTGCTGTACTTGGGGATTGGGAACGAAGCCAAGAAGGTCTTGAGTAACTCGGGCTTCCTCTTCTTCTCCATGCTGTTCCTCATGTTCGCGGCCCTCATGCCCACCGTCCTGACGTGTGAGTGACGGACTGCAGACTTCCTTATTTTCAATTCCTACCCAAGCATGGGGGCCTGAGGTCATGCCTTGACCAACAGATGAGTTTTCTAAACACAATGTTTTCTTTTTTAAAAATCATCTTCTGTGTTAGCAGATGCAAGTTGTATTGTATTTGTGGTTAGATAAAATACAATATTTAAGCCAAAGGAATGAATCCCTAGTGGAAGACTTTTAAGCATGGTGGAAGGCTGATGGGAGGGAGATTTCTCAAAGGTTCACTAATCAGGAGCTCCCCCAACTCTACTGCTTAAGCATCACCTAGTCCAGTTGTTAAGACAGCTCTGCACAGCCCACTTCGGGAGCAGATGAGCTCTCCTAGATGGATCTCCACACAACTCCAGTTTGTTCACAAGGAGGCTGCTCTTGATCACTGTGGGCTGACAGCAAACACAGCTGCTGCTTCTCCAGGACTTCAGCATAAACAGCTCCTGCCTAGGCACCTCCTTCCCGAGGTGCCCCTGATTTCTAAGAGCAGCTTGCAGCCTTGCTCACGGGAAGGGACCACACTGATGCAGTTTCAGAAGAGGCAGACTCAGGAAGAGTAAGGCCAGGCGTGAATCCTCGCATTCATCACTAAGATGATGCTTTATATTCACAGACCTGCTCCCCCACCCTGATTCTCCACTCGATGACTCTTCAGGTTATATGCACGGTGGCGAGCTTTCCAGGATAGTAAAACATGTGCCCCGTTTGTTCAGTCTCTCAGTGCTGCAGGCCAGAACTGAGTTACGAGCTGCACAGCTCAAGATCGCCTGTTCGGATGTTGAACAGGCTCGCCGCACGTGGCCGCTGACCCTTCTTTTTCGCTTTTCTATCTCCTAGTTCCTCTGGAGATGGGAGTCTTTCTTCGGGAACACCTGAACTACTGGTATAGCCTGAAGGCCTATTACCTAGCCAAGACCATGGCGGACGTGCCCTTTCAGGTGTGTTAGCCCGGGGGGCTGGAATTTGAAAAGGGGGCAAGAGTTCTCCTGCACACTCTTTATGTCGAGTAAGAGGGCCTGCCGAGGATGCAGGGCAGCGTGGGGGAAGGACCCGACTTCCGGAGCTGTGGCGGGAGCTCTGGGGGAAGAGCCTGACTTCCGGAGCTCTAGTGGAGCTGAGGGGGAGGAGTCCGACTTCCGGAGCTCTAGTGGAGCTGAGGGGAGGAGTCCGACTTCCGGAGCTCTAGTGGAGCTCGGGGGAAGAGTCCGACTTCCGGAGCTCTGGCGGGAACTGGGGGGGAAGGACCCGACTTCCGGAGCTCTGGCGGGGAGCTGGGGGGGGGGAAAGCCCACTTCCGGAGCTGTGGCGGGAGCTGGGGGGGAAGGACCCGACTTCCGGAGCTCTAGTGGAGCTGGGGGGGAAGAGTGCGACTTCCGGAGCTCTGGCGGGAGCTATGGGGAAGAGCCTGACTTCCGGAGCTCTAGTGGAGCTGGGGGGGGAAGAGTGCGACTTCCGGAGCTCTGGCGGGAGCTATGGGGGAAGAGCCTGACTTCCGGAGCTCTAGTGGAGCTGGGGGGAAGAGTGCGACTTCCGGAGCTCTGGCGGGAGCTATGGGGGAAGAGCCTGACTTCCGGAGCTCTTAGTGGAGCTGGGGGGAAGAGTCCGACTTCCAGAGCTCTGGCGCGAGCTGGGGGGGAAAGCCCGACTTCCGGAGCTCTGGCTGGAGCTGAGGGGAAGGACCCGACTTCCGGAGCTCTGGCGGGGAGCTGGGGGGGGAAAGCCCAACTTCCGGAGCTCTGGCGGGAGCTGGGGGGGGAAGGACCCGACTTCCGGAGCTCTGGCGGGAGCTGGGGGGGGGGGGGGGGGAAAGCCCGACTTCCGGAGCTCTGGCTGGAGCTGGGGGGGGGAAAGCCCGACTTCCGGAGCTCTGGCGGGAGCTGAGGGGAAGGACCCGACTTCCGGAGCTCTGGCGGGAGCTGGGGGGGGGAAGGACCCGACTTCCGGAGCTCTGGCGGGGAGCTGGGGGGGAAGGACCCGACTTCCGGAGCTCTGGCGGGAGCTGGGAGGAGGGCTGGGTGCCCGGGAGCTGCGCTGTTCGCCCGAGGTGGTGGGAAGCTTGCGGAGCTGGCGGCTGACGGGTCCTTGCTTCCAGATCATGTTCCCGGTGGCCTACTGCAGCATCGTGTACTGGATGACGTCGCAGCCGTCGGACGCCGTGCGCTTCGTGCTGTTTGCTGCGCTGGGCACCATGACTTCCCCTGGTGGCACAGTCCCTGGGCCTGCTGATCGGAGCCGCCTCCACGTCCCTGCAGGTGCCAGCCTGGGGGATGCTGAGGGCGGGGCTTCCCTGCCCCCGCTTGGCCTGAGCTAGGGGGCCCTGCCACCCCTCCCCTATCTCTGCCCTGACCCTCCTAGATGGGGTCAGTCCCGTGGGAAGGGCCCGCATTATCGGGTGGTCAGGATCCGGGGGCTCCCGCGGTGCGCACAGCAGGCACCCTCACATGTGCTGACCGCCTGCCAGGTGCTCTTCCCAGCGCTCCCCAAATCTGAGCTCCTGTAGCCCCAAGCACAGCCACGCTTGGGTGCTATGCTGGCCTCGTTTTACACAGCGGGGGGCACTGAGGCCCAGAGAAGCAAAGTGATCTGTTAGGGTCTTACCGCTGGCTGCGGGGCCAAGCTCTCAACAGCTGCATCGCTGCCTCTGCAGGGTCCCCTCAGCCTCTTCACCAGCCCCTTCCTTCTCCCATTGCCCATCCTGTCCCCTGACCTGCCACCCACATGCACCTGCAGATTCTCCACCTCTGTGGCTTCGGGGCGCTCTGGCTGAGCCTGTCCTTCCAGACAAAAGCAGCACTCCTGGGTGGATTGAGAACACCCGAGGCCCCCAGCTGGGTGCAGTTCATTCCCGGGTCACCTCCAGGCCACCATGAGCCCGATGCCTGGCCCCTAGGGCCCCGGTGCCCTCACCCTGGGTGAGGATAGCCATCTCACAAGGCTGCCATGGGACCAAAGATGACACTGCAGGAAGGTGCCAGGCCCACACCAGCCGTGGCAACCCACATCCCCCAAAGCCAGCCCCAGAGCACCTGCTCAGCCACTCCCAGGCCTCCTGCCCAGGGCACTCAGGCTCCACGGGGGTCACTGAGCCAAGCAGGGCTGGGATGCTCCTGTCTGCACAGCTGCATACGGCACACACGCTACACACACACCACACTACACACCACACACTGCAGACACACCACACCACACACTGCAGACACCACCTACACACTACATACACACACACTACACACACAAATACTGCATACACCACACCCCACACACTGCACACACACACCATACACTACACACCACACTATACACACCACACTGTACATACTACACACACACTAAACACCACACTACACACACACCACACACTGCAGACACACCACCTACATGTTACATACACACACATACCCCACACTACACACCACACTACACATAGCAGACACAACACCTACACACTGCAGACACACCACCTACACACATTACACACAAATACTACATACATACTACACAGTACATATCACATACCACACCCCACACACTGCACACACACACACACCATACACTACACTACATACACCACACACGACATACACACACCACACTACACAAATACTACATGCACACACCACACAGTGCATACCACATACCACACCCTACATACTGCACACACACACTACACACCACACCACACACTACACCCTATACACCACACACACACTATAGACACACCACACTACACACTAGATACACCACACACACTACACCACACACACAAATGCTGCTTAGACACAACACACAGTACATACCACACTCCAGACACTGCACACACACAAACACACTACACACTACATGCTGTGCACACACACCACTCACTGCACATGCATGTACTACACACTACAAACATCACATACTACACACACACTGCATACACACCACACCATATATCACATACTACAGAAACCACACACATCACACAGCAGGCAGTGCACATAGCACACACACTACACACACACACCCCCCCACACCGTCCTATCCCCCCACATCCTCACAGCCCCCTGGCTGGACCTGTGCTCACTCTGAACCCTGAGTTGCGGCTGTTGGTTCCATCTCTGGGCCGCTGTCCCGGAGGCGCTGACAGGTAGGCGCCCATCCCCACATGCAGAGGCTGCAATCCTTCCACTGGGCCCCGACTGTGGGGGTGCCCGCCACACACCTGCCACGGGCCAGGCACGGTCCTTAGCCCCCCGTAGACAGCTGTGGAGGAGCAGATGGCAGCCTCTTGAGGAGGGTGTGTCCCCGTCTGCCTGGCCCTAGGGACATCTACCAGATCCCAGCTCACCCTGGGCTGCAGGAGGCTCTGGGGCTCCTGTGTCACATCAGGGCAGCTGGGGGGGCCTCAGAGATGGTGACCCCACACCTCAGGGATGCTGCACCCTCTGCCCCATTAAGCACCCTCTTTACCGTGCCCAGAAGGTGCCCTGGCCCTGCCTGGGGGGAAGCTGGGGTGGGCGAGCCCCGCTCTGCAGGAGGCCAGCCTGCAGGTTCTGCTACAGCTGTCCTGTGTCCCCCAACTCCAGGTGGCCACCTTCGTGGGCCCAGTGACAGCCATCCCAGTGCTCCTGTTCTCGGGGTTCTTCGTGAGCTTCGACACCATCCCCCACATACCTGCAGTGGATGTCCTACATCTCCTATGTCAGGTAGCGGGCGCTGGGCACGTGTGGCATGGGGACCGAGGGTGATGGGGAAGAACTGTCTCCAGTGGTGCAAGGCGCTCACAAAAGCCCCTCTGAACATCTGGCCAAGTGTGAGTCACACATCTGAGGATCCATGCCTTCCATCTTCCTCCTAGTTCCACCTGCTCCCACCCTTACCAACACACACACACACACACACAACAAGGAGACCACAGAAACCAGCACTTCACACCCCGAGAGCCCTGGCAGGCCCTTGTGTTCCAGTTCGAGAGCAGCCTTCGTTGGAAACGCTTCCGTCGTTTAGGACGTTCTTCCTCTCCGAAGTGAACAGTGCTCCTAACAAGTGCTGATCGTAGAACCTTTATAGGCAATCTGGTGGGGGCTGGGTGTGGTGGCTCATGCCTGTAATCCCAGCACTTTGGGAGGCTGAGGCGGACAGATCACTTGAGGTCAGGAGTTCAAGACCAGCGTGGCCAACATGGCGAAAACTTGTCTCCACTAAAAACACAAAACAATTAGCTGAGTGTGGTGGCACGTGACTGTAATTCCAGCTACTCATGAGGCTGAGATGGGAGGATCCCTTGAACCCGGGAGGCAGAGGTTGCAGTGAGCTGAGATCATGCCACTGCACTCCAGGCAACAGAGGTGACTCCATCTCAAAAAAAAAAAAAAAAAAGAAAGAAAGAAACAAGTCATTTTTAAACATCCTAAACATTCTAATATCTTTGAATGAGAATGCCCAGTGCCGCGGGTCCTTGACTACAGGGTTCGTGCCCTCCGCAGAGCAGGGTGTTGGCACACTGGCCCCACCATGGGCAGCACCCATCTTCTGAGCTGCAGAAGTTCCACGTGACACAAAGTTGGGAACAAGCTCTTCTTTGCTAGAATGTCAGTTCAGACCCAGGTGTATTGTTCAGGAAAACAGAATCAAAACAAAGCACTTGTACCGAGTTTCAACAATCTGTGTGAGCTCCAACACCACGAAATTAGAAACCGACATCTTCTCCAGATTAGTGCTTTTGTTCTGACAGGGCAGGGCTGGAACACAGGGAGAGAGGGGCAGGAATGTTTCATAGAAATGCTCTCAAGTCCTTGCAAGTTGGCCTGCCCAAAATTCCATCTGACCGTTAGAAAGTATGTAACCTCGGAAGTGGACGAAGATTTTTCCGTGTGTTTCATCAGTGAATGAATATCTCCTACTCATTCAACTTGGTTTGCTGGGGGCCCTGGAGGAAACAAAATTGGAAGAAAAACATAGTGGAGCTGTTGCGTGTGTTTATCTTAAGAAGGTGGTGGGGAGGGGGAGGAAGTCTTCTGGGGTAGCCGGCTCTTTGGGAAGGAGGGAAAGTCGGGCTGGGAAGCGCAGGGAGGGTGGACAACTTTGACCTTCAGCCAGTGGTGTGGCTGGCTGGGAGAGCGTCCTCCCTCACGTCCGACCTTTCCTCCTAGGTATGGGTTCGAGGGGTCATCCTCTCTATCTACGGCTTAGACCGAGAAGATCTGCACTGTGACATCGATGAGACGTGTCACTTCCAGAAGTCGGAGGCCATCCTGAGGGAGCTGGACGTGGAAAACGCCAAGCTGTACTTGGACTTCATTGTGCTTGGGATTTTCTTCATCTCACTGCGCCTCATTGCCTATTTTGTGCTCAGGTACAAAATCCGGGCAGAGAGGTAAAACACCCGAATGCCAGTAAAGAGGAAGATTAGACACTGTGGCCGAGGGCACGTCTAGAATCGAGGAGGCAAGCCTGTGCCCAACCAACGATGCAGAGACTCTTCTGATCCAAGCCCTAGAACCGCGCTGGGTTTGTGGGTGTTCAGCTGCTCCGCCCAGCTAGGTTGGGTCTTCTCTCCACTCCCCTTTCTAGCTTTAACTAGGAAGATGTAGGAAGGTTGGTGGTTTTTTTCTTTTACATACAGAAATTTAAATACCACAACTGGGGCAGAATTTAAAACTGCAACACAGCTGGTGACGAGAGACTTCCTCGGTCAGTCCCGTTCCTCCTTAGCACCAGGCACCCAGGGTCCTGGGTGGGGAACCAGAAGCCTCTCAGCTGATGGCTGTGCAGTCAGAGGCCTCGGGGGCAGGGGGGTGCAAGCAGAGCAATTCCGTGTTGTGACTGTTGTTTTCATAGTTTCATCTTTCTAAGGTGTGTTTCCAATGAGAAGTCATTTTTGGAAGCCAAAAGTTGATACAATGCATTCACTTTAAGAAACTGTACCTTTGTAGTACTTGTTGAAGAATGATTCAGGCTAAATTGCGTATTCTGTTTAAAGAGGAAAGGGGTTTAACTGAATCACCTAGCTGGTCTCATGCACAGACAGCACTTGTGAAGGATTGAATGCAGGTTCCAGGCAGAGGGGAGATGTGGACGCCATCTACACTGAGCCATGCAGAAATTTTTAAAAGCTATACAAAAAGTTGTAGGAAGACATTGGCCAACTCTTTCGAAGTCTTTTATTTTCCACGTGCTTCTCATTTCAAGCAAAATATATTGTTTGTTTCTTCCTAGCTTTCCGACTACCTTAATTTTGCCTCGGTTGATTTAAAAAGAAATACAAAACAGTTTTCTTTTCCTCCTATATCACATCAACTACCTCCGCTGAACCTGGAAGAACGGGGCTTAGGGAAATTTCAGGTGCGACCTTTGAGGGTTGGCTCTGCAGGAGCAGCCAGCAGTGACTGATGGGCTAAGTGCGCAGGAGGGGAGGATGGCAACCAGATGGCATCAGAATCCAAGGGCTTAGGGCGAAATCAGTAGACTTCAGCATGCGGAGGCATTTGAAACTTGATCAAACAATGCATTTAGAGTGGTGGGGGATTTCATCTCTGGTTTCTGTGACCTCACAGCCACATCACCACCTCGGTGTTCAGCTTGTGTAAACTTTGCATATTGGAAACCCCTTCTTTCCTGTGACTGAATTGCGTAAGTAACATCCTGCGAGGGCAGGCACAGTGCCTATCTGGAGGTCAGGGGGCTTTGAATCCATGACAAGGCTGCCTGTGTGCTTGTCAGCTCTTGGAGGCAGTTTGCCATCACTCAGAGAAGGCGATTCCAGCCAAAGAAGTCCATCTCTCAGAAAATGCCAGTGTTTTCTCCTTCCAGAATATCGTTATCGAATCAGGACTTCCAGTTAAAAGACTGTTTTTGTGGGCAAATCAGTGAACCTCTCTGAGCCACATTTTTTCTCATCTGCAAACAGTTGTGCTGCATCGTACTCAAGGCCATTGCCAGCCCAAAGATGGTGGGACTCCTCGGTGATGTCCTTGAAGCTCTTGTTTCCCACTTTGAAAGAACAAAAAGGGTCTGAATTATATTTACACATGGATTTAGTCTGCAAATTCTTAGAGATTTCTTTTTTACTCCTAGATCTTTTTTAGTAAACACAATTGAGATAGATATTAAAGTGTAATTTTAAGTGTGCTTGTTCTATGCAAACATGGCATTGCCTTCCAGATTAAGTTTTTAACCAAAGTCCAACTCAGCCCTTATGAAAAGTCGTCATTTAATTTCAAAATAGATCTTCTGATAAGAAGTTGTTCATAGGGAAGACCTGCATGGGAACAGCCTGGTGAGATATAGAATCGGAAAAGGCCGAAAGTCCTTGCTCGTGGCTCAGAACTACATCGAGTGAGGTCAGTGTTGAAAGCGCCCGTTCCCTCCGGGTGAGCCTTTCCCATTGCGGATTTGTGTTGTGGGTTCATGGCCCTAATAGGGGTGTGTCTGTCAGGAACTGTGCATGGCCCACAGCTCTCCTCCAGAAGCAACTTGGTCTCGTTTGCTGTGCCTCATCAATTTCAGCAGGAAAGAGTGAGATGCTTCTAGATTTAAAATCTGCTTTCCAAGAGCACCTGAGCCTTGATGGAATTACTTTCATAGGAGTTTGATCAGGGTACTTCCAAGGGGGAAGAGCTTGGGAACCATGAGGGCTGTTAGGCTGCAAGAAGGGAATGGATATGGGAGATCATGGGGGTTTATTTTTTGAAGGAATGGAGCTGCCTGGCTGGAGCTCGGGGAGCTATGGGCTAACGCAGCACCTAACACCAAGCTCCTTCTACGCCTTGCTCACCTCAACTGGAGTTGGTGAGGATTCTGCAGTCAATGTCCCAGGATGCCTTTGCTCAGCCGTCTCCTGTAGACTGGAGGAAAACCCACACCCAGGAAAAGAGAGGATGTGTCTGTCCGAGGCACAGCCAGCATCCTTCTTCCAAGTTCAGCAAAGGTCCCTGGTTGGGCATTTTCCTGGTAACCCTTGGCAGCGTTGGCTCAAATGCTATTGTTTAGCTTTCCAGATATTTCCCCCTCTGCTTTTTGTGTTAAGGTAGTTCGGTAAAATGCCTTACTCTAGTGACCTAAGCTAACAGCAGGCTACTCACTGATTTACTTCCCTGACTAGCTGTGGTTAAGAGGCACATGGTGATGTGCTGTCTTTCACATGTTGGAACTTAAACCCAGGCCAACTCCCCCAAATCTAATTTGTTTCAGTAATTTCTGAATGCAATGACTTAGATATTCTTTTTACTCTGATTGAGTTTCTTCAGTTGGAAGGAAGGATTAACCTTTGGACAAAGATCCGCAGCCACCCCAGTGGTTAGTATAGGTGAAAATGGGTGTTTGAGTGAAACTGCTGGGGCCTTTCGCCTTTGTCCCCATCCAAAGTATTTTGTGCCTCTCTTTCTTCTCTTCTGGCTGAACACCAACTGGAGATTGAACTCTCCAAAAGTCCCTGCATGGGTGAAGTGGGAAGCTGTCCCCCAGGAAGGGGAGTAACTGTGCCAAGTTTTACACAGTCGATGCTAGAATTGGATTACATCACCTGGGGGAGGTGCCTCCAGGACCAGGAAATGGGACATGGAGATTTGAGGTGAAAACTCATCGTAGAAACCCACAAACAGTCATTCTCCCAGCCTGACATCAGGGACGGACCACACCCATGGGGCAGAAACCAGGCTTGGTTGTTTGAGTGAGAAGAGAAGGCACGAGGCCTGGTGCACCGAGCACCTTTCCTCGTGGCTGGTTCCAGGGGGCTGGGCTGGATGCCCTCGGAATCCCTCTGTCCCCTGCCCACTCCTCAAACGCTTACTGACCCACCCCCTCTCTCCTGGTGCAGTCCCATGCCCTGGGGGTTGGGGGGTGGGGGACTCCAACGTGGACTTGCCCTCCATTGTGGTGGGAGGGAACTGCGTGGCCACTTGGCTTAGACCTGCTCATAGTGCAGATGTGGAACGCTGAGGCGCAGAGAGGCTCACTGTTTTGTTACTGCCCCCTGTTCATGGTGTATGAATGTACCTGCGATACTCTGTAAGGCATAAAGCGCAATACTAGCTTAGTGGCTGTTTGTTCAGTGATCCATTGTGTCTCCAAATAGGTGGCTGAGATGAGAGGGCAGCTCAAGCCTAATGCCCGTCAGTGGCCTTGCATCGGAGTGCCCGAGACAGGCATCTCTCTGCAGAGAGGGACTGTCCTCTGCCCTTGCCTGCTTCTGGCTTCCTAGTGCAATAGTCCTGTGGACTAGCTTGGGCTTCAGAGGGGCCAGTGTGTGTGTGTGGTGTGTATGTGTCTACCTACATGCAATCACGTGTGCACACATGCACACACGTACATGCACACACACTACATGCAGGTGTGCAGACTTGGCTCCAGGCATGTGTCTGATAGTATTATTCTATCATATTTCCTTCATCTCCATAGAATACCAGCCTCTGAATCCTCAATCAGCCCTTATTGCAAGAAGAAAAAGAAAAACCCCTCTCATTCCAGGTCTGTGCAGACGGGAAAAGTGTAGTCAAAACCCATTAAGGCTTTAGTCAAATGCCAGCTGAATCAGAACGCAACGGAAGTTAGACAAACAACCCAACTGGGCAGGCGGGGGAGGCGCAGAGTGTGTAAGTGTAAAGTTAGATACTTCTAAGGAATGAAGACTGCTAATAAAATATTTTGTATAAACTTTTTACCTGTGTTCAGCATCAGATGCTTCAGGGGATTGGCTTGCATTTTCCTGAGTGCATGGATTTTTAGGCTGTGTCTGCAGTACATTTGTTGTCCCCCCCAGGAAGAGCGCAGATTTGTCACTTACGTTCTGGTCTGAGACCTGGCTGTAGATGAACCCTTTCTCAATAACGTTCATGTTTTATGTTGAATTGTCTTCAAGTTTTGTGTTTCCTGTTCTCCCAGAATCCTCACCCATATCCTCCTGCCTTGTAATGTTGGCCATGACCTCGAAACGTTCCTGGAGGAGGCTCATGGCAGGGCCAACGGGAGGGCACTGGGCCACACCTTCCCTTTGGTCCTCTCCACCCTTGCAGGGGCTCCCTCAACCTGGGCTCTGGGTTGGTAGCTCAGGCAGGGCGACATTGCTTCTTCCTTTCTCTGCCTTGCTAGAAACCATTTCCCAGGCTCAGCTCTGTAGAGGCAGTGGCTAGTGGGGGAAAGCAGACCCTCTTGAGGTTTTTGTCCCAAAGTTGAGGTGAGCAGGGTGTAGAAGGAGCTTGGTGTTGGGTGCTACATTAGCCCATAGCTCCCTAAGCTCTGGCCAGGCAGTGACCCTCAAAGCGAGGACTTCCCGGGACAGCAGTGGCTTAGAGCCAGGCTTTCAAATCCAGCTTCCCTCCTACCTCTGGGATGCTGAGCAGAGACCCGGGCTGGGTGAGGTCACAGAACTGACACGCAGTGGCCCCTGCCTCCTCCTATTGTAGGCAGGCACAATTGGTGGCTGCCCCAGCCATGCACATGAGCTCCTGACCCCCATTTTGCTTCTCCCTCTGTAACCCCTGCCTCTCTGGACTGCCCGGCCACCCTGGGTCCACCTAACATTAAAGTCGTGGTCCTTCCGGGCCACTGTGCTTGGCCTGTCCCATCAGGGAGATTCTTCCAGGATAATCATCCCCTGCAAAGGCAGGGGTTTCTGATGTTCACGTGAGGGGCTGACCTTTTTTGGGAACATCCCTGGGACCAGAGCAGGGGAGAAATAGAAGACCCTGCACCCCATGGCAGCCTAATTTTCACTTACAAGCTCAATTCAGGCTGTCCTTAAAATCTGTGTGTCCTGGGCAGGAAGGAAATGTGGTGACGAGCACACACGCACGTCCTTCCCATCCTTCTGCTGTGCTGGCCTAAAGTGACCAATAACCATCCTACATCCTGCCCGTTTCCGTTTTCCATATTTGAGGAAACAGAAGGGTTTAGCCTAGTCCAGTTTCTTATATTATCTCTGAACAGACCAACCTGGAATCGCCCTCATACAGACACATGTGGCTCCCAGTGTGTCTGAGGCCCACCCAGAGACCCTGCTTTGCCTGGGGTTGATGCAAGTGGCACACATGTCAGCAGAGGCTGGGGTTAGGACCCTGAGGCTTCCCTGTTCTCAGAAATAGTCTCCTGGCATCAAAAGGAGAAAACAGTCCCTGCCACTGGCTACCACATTCCAGCCTGGCAAGGGGTTACTGTGTATAGAGGTACCATTTGGGACCTTTTCCATGTAGAATGGTCTTTGTAAAGCTGAAGAGAAAGAAACAGAAGCACAAAAGCACCTTCATTTGTTGCAAACACAGGTGGGGGGTTGCTGGCTGGACGAGGGCTCTGCATTTTGAGGGCATGCTGGACGGCACGGGCAAGGCAGCTCTGAGGGGCTCCTCTTCATCTGTGGGCTAAGATTGCCCAAGTCACTCCCCCTTTTCCAGAAAGCCACCCCCAGGGGCACCTGTCATTCCCAGCCTGGTTGAGGACACAGCCACGGGCACATATGTGTTTGTTTCACTAGGGTTCATGGTTTGGGGCACAGTCTTCTAGCCCTGAGATCTCCAGAAAGGCATGAGCCCAAGCCACACACCTACAAAGTAGCACAACTCAACATGATTACATTGAGCTGTTTTCTCTCAATAGAGCGCCACCATCCTCTGGGTGTCTGCACTGAGCAAACAGACGAGAGAATCTGGCTGATCACTTTGGGTGCCTTTGGCCTAAACTTTGCACATGACTTTCAACGTGGCCCTGCCTGATATGCACACAGTAAGAAATGCTTTTTATTTTATGGTCCATGAGTTAATGAGATCATATCTCTGGAAATGTGTAAGCCATCTGCTGTTACCTCTGTCCCATGTGGCCCATTACCATGAGGGCAGGTGAGCAGGGAGAGACACTGAGGCCTGGCTGGCACGCCTCCCTGGTGGCCTGTGTGGGGGCCAGTCCTCTCGTCCCTGAGACAAGTCTCCCGTGAAGGAGGTTTCTGCAGCCCTGAGAGCCGGCACTGGGAGTGGGCTCTTCACTGCTCACTGCACCTGCCCTCGAGCCTCTAGAAAACAGTTTGCCAAATGGGAGTGTGCTGCAGCCAAGGGACCCACAGATGTGTCCGTTTCTGGGGAAATCACCAAAACAATCTCCCCCTCTTAGGGGGCCCTAGTGTGCCCCCTCTTGCTCGTTGAAATTCGGCCTCAAAGGGGACGGTTAGGAAGTTATGTAGTACGTGGGTTTAGGGTTGACAGCCTTAGGTTCATGGACTCCTGGGGAGCCCTGAACGCCGCCTAATCTGAATGGTACCACAATTTGGTTTGTCTGAAAATATGATCATAACCATGGTAGCAATTTCATTTTTACACCTTTGCATTTTTACATATCTGTCTTTGTACATCTTGGGGAGTCTCTTTTCCATGACCTACCAGCTTCCCAAGCTTAATAGTCAGTATCTCACTATGAGGTCCTCGGCCAACTAAAAATAGTAGCAAAACATCCTATCATCCAAATTGCTAATAAAACCGACCACCACACCCACACACTGGGGCTTTCTGTCTTTACAGCCTTATCATCTCTCCCGGAGGGTGTGAATGGGGATCACTTTTTCAATCTAAGGTGTTTGTGTAATAAGTTCATATGTGTAGCTGACCCCTTTGCCTTTGTTTTTATAGATTTATATTTTTTCCTTTATAGACATATTGAGGCAAAACCTGTTCCTAGTTGAATCTGTCTGGAATTGTTGCCTTTATCTGATGAAGAACTATCTAAAGATTTTCCTTTGTTATTTCTTCTAAAGCAAAAGTCAATGCAAGTAACTCTGAGCGTGGAAACACGCACATATATCTGTATATCTGCTATGTAATTATATAATACCTGTTTTTATAACGCCGTGTGGATAACTTTACACTGATTTAATTACCTGACTATAGGAAGCACTGTTGCTTTGCACGCTGTGAGAGGTTTGTACAGTTACAGATGAATGCAGCATATTTACATATGTACATGTATATGCATACATATATATATATATATTCAAAAATAATGTCGGCTCTTTGGGGTGCCTGTTTCCTTGTTTCACTCCACTGGAACGTTGAACCTGAACAGACCCTAGGATGTGAGCTTCCTGACTCCACCTTGCAGACCACAGAGCCCCTTGTCTATTTCTGTAGACCTATCTCCTTAGATTTGTACGTGCGTTTTTTGCAGACTTGAACTTTGTTTTCTGAAATTAGATGCCATTTATGATGACGTGACATCAATCAAATAAAGCATCATTATTTTCAGATTTCTGCTTCTCTTTCCCTTTTGCTTTCAGCAGCCCCAGCTCTCAGACCTGCTGGGGGAGTCAGGTCGGGTGGAGCATCGAGCACTTTCCCCACCTGCCCTTGCTCTGGATGGAGCAGTTCCCTCTTCAGTGTCATGATGGACTCCAGGGAGGAAGACAAATTAGAGTGACAGTAAGGATGCCTGCAGCTCCAGGCTCCATGGAGCACTGCGTGGCGTCCCCACCTTTTCCTGTGCAATCTCACATGACCATCATCATCAGAGCTGGAGGGCCACAACTCGCTCCATTTTTCAGGTTAAAAAGACGAGGCTCAGAGAGATTACACAACTTGCCAAGGCCACATAGCTGGTGGGTGGCAGAGCTGGTGGATGGCAGAGCTTGTGGGTGACAGAGCTGGTCAGTGGCAGCGCTGGTGGGTGACAGAGCTGGTCAGTGGTGGAGCTGGTCCATGGCAGGGCTGGTCGGTAACAGAGCTGGTCAATGGTGCACACAGAAGTGAGACCCTGGCCATCTAGCCAGGGAGCCAGGGCTCTTGGCCACTCCATGGTGCTCCCTTCCTCAGCAAGAAGGCATTTAGGAATTGAGAACACACAGGAGGAGAATCACTTTGTGTAGGAAGTGTTATGGCAGGTCTGACCCTCATGACCAGTGGAAACTTCTCCCAGACACTTGGCTGAGGGGTGAGATGATGTGCCAACATCTCCAGGGATTGGCCTTGAGGTCCTTATGCTGTCAGGGCCCCTGTGAGTCAGCGCTGGGGCCTAAGTCCAGGTGTCATCTGGGACCATCAGCTGGGGTATGGCCCTACTGGGCCCTACTTGGAGGCAAGGAGGAAGGTGTGCATGTGTGGGTAGGAATGGGACAGCACAGCTGGTGACCTGGCATGCAGATTCGGCCCTCCCCCGGGCACCGTGATCCACTGAAGACAACAGCTGCCTCTGTACTCACGGTCTCCCACACTCCCCTCCCTCCTGCCCTGGGTCCCCCATCCTTAGATGCCATCCCATGCCCCAAACCCATCCACCAAGCACAATAGCCTCTCCCCCCACCCACCCCATGAAGTCACTCAAGTTGACAACAAGATAACAGTTTGTTGACTCATCCCCTCCACTGCTGGGAAAGGGCTGGGCACTGCCCACACTCCACGCGGCTCTCCTCCCCTGGCTCTGAATCGCTGCAGGCCTGCAGACCAGAGGCGCAGTGCTCCCCCACGCCTGCTTATTGGCCTTGGGGCATCCTCTCATTGGAGTGCTCCAGAATCCATGCAGAGAGAAGCACCCCACATCCAGAGCGCTCTAGGATCCATACAGCACGCGACACCCCGTCGTCAGAGCCCTCCAGAATCCACGAAGCACGTGGCACCCCCTCGTCGGAACACTCGAGATCCCTCCCATGCAATGAGCAGCACCCCACACCCAGAGCACTCTAGAATCCGTGCCACGCACTCCAGAATCTACGCAAAGCACTCCAGAATCTATGCAGCCAGGGTTCTCACACGGACCCTGAGATTGTTTCTGCAAAAGGCCATGCCTTCATAAATCTGAAAATTTGGAAAACATCCTTCTACTTACATCCTGACAACCCACCATTCAAACTGTAGAAGCCTTTCTGGGAACCCAAGCAGAAGGACATCCAAAATGTAAAAATGGTGGGGCCTGCAGTCCCACAGAGCACCCCCAGCTCTTACAGTGCCCAGGCCGTCCCACTCAGCACAGACACTCTGCCTCCAGCCCTTGGGCCTCCGGGTTATACCTGAAAGAGGTGACTCTTGGGGACGACAGGTGCCATGAGCCCTCCCAAAGCCACAGCCACTTGGACAAGGAGTTCACAGCGCTGTTGCCAAATGGGCTGCACCCCGCAGGAGGGAGCCCAGCTTCCCGACACCGCCTGGTGGCTGTTGGGAAGATACCATCGAAGTAGATATCCCTTGTTAACAACCTCATCCTACAGACAGATGGCAGACGCGGGTAGCCTGTGGCAGGGCACTCTTCCTGAGGAATCAGCAGATTCCCCAGGCCCCGCCCCACTGTTTTATTGCCCTTCTCTGCCCTTTCCCTGTGCGAGCCGCTGTTGGTCTCTGCCTCCTGCTGCTCTGCAGATATTAATGAAGCCACAGCCAGGGGGCCGGATGGTCAAGTAGGGACCACAGCTGGGCAACCTATAAGCTCTGTGACCCTGGGAGCTCTGGGACCTCATTTTTCCCATTGTCCCCAGCTGTAAATAGCCAGGTTGGCACAGTTAAGAGCAGGTGTCAGGAGGAAATGGGATCTTGCCACACCCCAGGACTGAGACAATTCCTCTGGTTGGTGAGGCCAGGGAGACAGGTCCATGGGATGGAGGAGCAGAGGAAGTCGGCTGCACCCCATAAAACCCAGGAGGGAAAGGCTGCGGCGCCCAGGCCAGCAGGGGCACAGACAGCTGCACAGAGAGAAGCAGCGGATGAATCCTGAGTGTGGTCTGGAAACCCTTGAGCCCAGGAGCCACCTGGAAGGGGACAAGGCCACCTGGCAACCACCTGGCAGGACCATGGCATTGAAAACCAGATGTGCCAGTCACACCATGGTGCTCGGCATGCCCTTGGAAATCAGCTCACAATTCTCAGGGCAGAAAGTCAGGCCTTGTGTAAATGGGCAACTCAACAGAAGCATGAGCACACGGGCAAATGTGTGTGTAATGGAGGTGGTAGTCCCATGCCGCGGAAGTCACGTTGGAAGAGTGCGTATCTCAGTAGGTGTCAGTATTGTTTTTAGTGAAGTGTACCACATGCTTGCTTTTAGCATCTAGTATTGCACAGAACTGTGCAGCCGGCACCCTATGTCATTCCAGAACATTTCCAGCACCCCAAAAGGAAACCCTCACCCATGAGCAGCCACTCCCCATCCCCCAACTCCCCCCACAGCCACTGAAACGCTTTCTGTCTCTGTGGGTTTCCCTATTGCCCACATTTCATATAAATGGAATCAGACAATACGTGGCTTTTTGTGATTGGCTTCTTTCACTCAGCATAAAACGCACTTCTGTTTTGAAAACAAAGTAAAACCTAAGGAAGAGAGGGAGTGTGAACTCTAAATGCACTAGGAAACCATGGTCAACCAGGCGGTGCAGCTCTGACCTCACAGGGAGTGAGTTTCTTCAGCCTGCACCTGCTTCCGCAGCCATCAGCAGCCCTCTGATGCAGTCACTGCAATTGTCCCATTTCACTGACAGAAACTTTGAAGCCCTGGGGGTCTCTAACTCTTTCTAATGCATGACAGTGCCTCTCGAACTCCTAAGAATGAGGACTGAAGGGAGAATTTCCAGCCTCCACAGCTGTGTCACAGCCCAGGGCCTTGCAGGGCCTCAGTGCAAACATCTAGTGAACAGGGAGGCTTCTTGGCTGCCTGGAGATGCACCTACCACTCAGCCGTCCCTCAGAGATGACCTGCTGCAGGGACCCAGGTCACCAACAGCCCTGGGTTCCCCCTCAGCGTCCACCAGGGCGTCTACACCAGGTCAGCTTTCCCCGGGCTGCTCCCAACCAGGGCATTCCCCCCAGACACAGGGTCCCTTGAGGGGTGGGTGCTCTGCTTTGGGGACTCCCCATCGGCCTGCTGGAGGCTCTTCCTCCCCAGTCCTTCCGCCACTCAGTTCAGAGGCATCAGACTCACCGCAAGGCCTGCAACTTCTCAGCCTGTTCTTCCTCCCTAATGGCTTCCCCAGTATGTCTGCTACGTATGGAAGCCCTCATGGGTGTCTGAGCTTGAAGCAAAAATGCTCGCCATTGCCAATTTAGGAATCCTTGGAATACAGTGATGAATACAAGTGAATATCCAAGGTATTGTGGAAAAATACAGAGCTTTCCAGCTGACCCTGGAGGCACTGTGGAAAATGAGAAATGCCGCAGTCACACCTTTTGCCGCCAACTCGAGAGGAGGGAGAAGGCACACACATGCCTGGGAAAGCCATCATGAGGCATAATGACCGCAGTGTGGGAAGAAGCCTAGTGTTTCCCTTCCCTTTCCACCAGCAGCGCACGCCAGCAGCAAAGGAGCGCAGCCACGTTCTGGCTTCTTCTGGTAATCAGAGTGTTCATTTTGGAAGGTTCTGGAAACATGGACCATTTCCAAGTCAGTGATGAAGGTAATTGACATAAAAATAGTTCCTGGGTCCTATGGGTCACAATTCATTATTTGAATTCACCCTAAGCCACTGATGGATGTCAGTTTCAGATGTGCCCAGACCAGGAGGTGGGGAAACCCAGCTGGTGGCATAGAGGCCACTTGGGCTCTGGACAGTTGTTGTCAACTGATGCCCAGTGCTCAAATTAAATA
This sequence comes from Ateles fusciceps, assembly GCA_036589455.1. Classification (NCBI taxonomy): domain Eukaryota; kingdom Metazoa; phylum Chordata; class Mammalia; order Primates; family Atelidae; genus Ateles; species Ateles fusciceps. The sequence goes on from JAZHEH010000196.1 coordinate 4,863,794, forward strand.
TGCATGAGGCCCTATGAAAACATGAGAAATAAAAAGAGAGTAATGTTCAATACAGTCCTACTCAGTGTGCCATGCTCTTCATGTCCACACCAGAGGACGGGGAGGAAGGAGCCAGGGCTTGAATCCCCCCTGGATGGGCCTCCCACGAATGCAGGCCCCAGGCATTGACATGTTTGGAATGAACCAGCTAAAACTGCAAACCAAGCAAAGGCAGGCTTTTCTTGATTTACACGCCCTGCAGTCCTGGAAAATTCAGGTATGTTCAAGCCATTTGAAACAAAAAACATCCACCAAAATAGCTGTGTTAAGATGTAACACAGAAGTAGTCTCTGAGCTTCAATCATCATGAATAGGTTTGCAGCCACCATGAGTGTCCAACAGGACGCTAGCATGTCCATCAGGTGGAGGCAGTGGTCTGTTCAGGACACCCGAGGCCATCACAGAGTCCTGCCATGTGGCCTGTGTCCACTCAATGCCCCCATTCACATGATTCGTAAATGCACCCACCGATTCTCAAACATCCCCTTGGCAGAAGCCTCCACTGGGAACCCTTGGCTTAGATCACGTGTTCTGGGGCCCAGATCCTCTCACCAACAGGGAGCCCAGGGTAATTCTGGGGTTGGGTATCTTTTTTTTTTTTGAGATGGAGTCTCACTCTGTCACCCAGGCTGGAGTACAATGGCGCGATCTCGGCTCACTGCAACCTCCACATCCCGGGTTCCGGCAATTCTCCTGCCTCAGCCTCCTGAGTAGCTGGGATTACAGGCACCCACCACCATGCCCTAGTAGAGATGGGGTTTCACCATGTTGGCCAGGCTGGTCTCGAATTCCTGACCTCATGTGATCCACTCGCCTCAGCCTCCCAAAGTCCTGGGATTACAGGAGTGAGGGTGTCTTAATTTGTATCTAGTAGCACCAGGGCACAGCTGTGATTGGTTGCAAGCCGCTATGACTCCAGCAGCCAGAAGAGGGCGCTGTTTGGTCACCTTGCGGGTTGGACTGGGTTCCCTTTCTGCCGCCAGGCTGGTGGGTGGGTGGGCTGCTTTGGGTCTTGCTCCCACACTGGTGTCTGTGATCTCTTATGAGAATGTCACAGCCCCCAGGTGGGTGCTGTCAGGGGCGCTGTGCTCTTTCTCATAGCATGAATCCCACCCGGAGTTCTGAGAGCCCTCCGACCCTGCCTGGGGCTCCCCCAGGCCCACCACCTTGATCCACCCCACCTGGGCAGCAGGAGTCAATGGTGAAGCTTCTAGAATGTGCATGAAGCATTGTCCTGTCTGAGGAAGGCACGGGCTCGGACTGGAGACAGGGACCAGCTCTGTGGTGGCTGAAGAGGGGTCCCACCTGGCTCAGGTTCTGGGCGAGCCCTCCCTCTCAGGGGCACAGCAGGAAGGAGTCTGGGTGGGGGGGACTGCAGTGTGGGAGGTGTCTGCAGTGACAGCAGAAGGCAATGCTGGGAAGGGTGGGGTGGGGCGGAGCAAGGAATTCTTTGGAAATGCAGGTGGGTGGTGCCCATGAATGAGGTCCCAGACAAGGAGGCAGCAGAGCCTGACCCCTGGGGGAGAAGGCACTGGCGGGGTAGGAGGGAAACAGAGCTGGTCATCCAGTCTGCAGAGGGGTGGCCTGAGGCTGAGGCCAGGGCCTGGGGCCAACCTTGCCATCCCTCCAACCCTCTAAGGCTGGGCATGGTCTGTGAGGGGAGGGGATGCAGAGTCCCACCTTGGAGGATGTCCAGACCAGAGCAGCAGACCTTGGAGGATGTCCAGACCAGAGCAGCAGACCTTGGAGGATGTCCAGACCAGAGCAGCAGAGCCCAGGAACAGGGGAACCACGTTTGGAGTAGGCTCTGAGGTCTGGGACAGTCCTGGAAGTTTTCACTTCCATGCCTGGCAGCTGATGCTTCAGGGCATTAGAAGGGACACCCAGGGCTTCAGATTCAGAGACCAGGACATCCTGATATTGCCCCTCTCAGTAGGGACTTTTGGACAAGCTAATTCAAAAAAGTCTCTTTCCATATCTGTAAGACAAGGGCAATACTACCTTATGTCTAGGAATGTGGTGAGCTCTAGGGACAAGGCCCCCAGTGCAAGCTCAAAAACAAAGGTTGCTGTTTTAAAGGAGCAGTTGTCTCTTTCGAATGGGGGAGAAATGGCTCAGAACAAGAACCCACCGCTGTGACTGTACTACAGGGGAACTGTGGATCTGGCCCTGAGACCACCCGGCAGTCGGAGAAGCACAGGAGGCCCGGCCAGGCAGCGCTCACTGGCCTTTGTGCATCCAGAACTGTCGGGGGAGTGGAGAGCTGCCCTGTCCCAGAACAGCGCGGGAGGGAGAGACCCACACCCAGCTCCAGCGGTGGAGAGGCTTCATGAGGACGTGAGATGGAATCCCCCGGTGACACCAGCTCATTCATTCCTATAGCTGCATCCATTTTTTAAAAGAAGGCCACCCAATGTGTCACAGATATTTAAAGTTAATTAGCAAACAAATACAAAAAAGTGCCAGTTTGTTCGTGGTTACATTTACTGTACAAAGAAACAAGAACCCAGGAACAGCACGAGTATCGAACAGCAGCGAGGGTGGTTATGAAATAAAGGACCACTTTGGAAGATGGTATTATTGGCTTGCTGTCTTCACCGAGAAAGACACTGGTGATTTTTGAAAACTTCTGTTTGAAATGAATTTTTTTCTGCTTTCGAGAGGAAGCGGCACTGACAGTGCTCTCGGGCTTTCCTGCGACTTGGGCGTCTGTGAACCCCGGGCGTCTGGGCTTCACAACATCCTTTCATGCTCTGCTGCCCCTTGGGGGAGTCTTTTCCTGCCCTTGAGGCCTGGGCAGACCCTCCCCCACCCCCTCCCACCCTCTTCCACGACGCAGCAGAAATAAAGCACAACCCTGGAAAGGCTCAGGCATGAAGAACCGTCCTCGTGCGGAGCATGGGATCTTTATTCGTTAAGACGTCAGGCCCCAGACATGCGCTCTCAGCAGAAGTGCTTGTCGGGAGCAAAGGGAAAGAAAAGCAGAGATGAGCAGCGCCCAGCAGCAATCAACGCCAGGCACGGGTGCTCGGAGCTTCGCATCCCCTGGCCGGGAGCAGCTGGAGGTGTCTCAGAACGTGCATTCTGCAAACAGAGCAAAGGCCTGTGGTGAGCAGTCTCTCTCACCCACGCTGCCCAGTTTCCCAAGGTCAAGGCAGGCTCCAAGGTCAGCGCCTAGTCCTGCCTCCTCCCCCAAGTCACTGGGGAAGTGTTGAGTCCCCACCTCGTGGGGGAATGCCACGAATCCCACCTCGGGTTGCTAAATGAGAGACCCTGGGGTCAGGCAGATAACAAGGCCCTGGGCCTTGGCAGGGCTGTGACTGGCGCTCAGAGAGGAGGGTGTAGTCCCAGGATGAGGAGCCGAAGGAACAGGCCCAGCAGTGGACAGTCGATAGACCCTTCTCTCTCCTGCCCTCTCTGGACCCCCACCCCCACCCTGGACTTGCTGGGGAGGGTGGAGGGAGGCTCCGGGCAGGGCAGGGCCTGTCATTGATCAGGGAGCCTGGATCGGCAGGATTCAGCCTCCATCATTTTCACCCTGGGCCAAAGGGCAAGAGAGGCCCCTCTGGATGCTGGTTCCAGGAAGGCACCTGAAGCAGGTGCGCCCTTTGCAGGAGCTGAGCTGGCACTTGGACATAGCAGATGGCTTATAGCCGATCGCCCCACCCACAATGTGGGGCAGCTGAGCCTGGTGGAGCCAGGGCGGCAAACCCGGGTGCAGGGCCATCTGTTACCTGCACAGCACGCAGGCCCTCCGCCCTGGGGAGGGAACCCCCACGGTGGTTGCCCTGTGCTGCCCTCCACCATGGTGGAGAGAGGGGGAGGAGATACCCCTTGTGGCGGGGCAGAGTGGGGGAGGTGGGGTGGGGCACCAAGGCCCGACGCCCAAGGCTGGCACCGTGTGCCGTCTGCGGAGGGCCTGCCTCAAATACAAGACTCTGTGTGGTTGGTCTGGAAGAACAACCTGAAAGTCGGCCTAGCTTTCCACACCTGTGCGCTTCCACTTCTCTCAAGAATAGTTGTTAAATTAGTTTCCTCTATATAATACCGTAGTTTTGAACACCTTTTTGAAACAATTGCCTTTATGTTTTACCCCAAGCGGACAGAAGAGGTCAGCCCCTGGCCATGGCTGCCCTGGGCTTGAAGCCTCTGCTGTGAGGCCTTGGTGTGGGTGTGTGGCTTCCCGGGGGCCTCCCACCTCCACCTCCAGCACAGAAAGGACAGGGCTGCCCTGAGACCCCCTGCCTTATGGGGCCAGGCCCAGACCACGATGCTGCCCCTCGGGGCTTACCTGTTTCCTGCAGGGGCTTGAAGCACCAAGGCACTTCGGGGGATGCTGGAGTCAAAGCAGCAGCCCCGGTTGTTGCACTGCTCGGCGGTGACCTGGGGGTAGCCGCAGTCCACCCTGTCCTTGGCAGGCACGACACACTGGTTTGCAGCTGTCCCAGACAAAGCCTGTCAGCTGCCAGGGCCCTCACTGGGCTGCGGTGGGCTGTGTGCTTTACTTTGCAACTTTGCACCCCTCCCGCTCCCCCTCTCCTGGGTTCAGCTGCTGCCGAAACCCTGGCCCCGGAAAGATGGGCTTTCCCTGTGAATATTTAAAGAGAACCCGTCTGTTCAGTGTTAACTCGGGGGACTCTGGCCATTTGCCTAAGCGTCTCTCTCCTTGGTATGCTCTTATCACAGTCTCAGGAAGTCACATACAGACCCAGGTCCCCTCCAGCTGTCAGGAACCCCTGGGGAACCCAGGGTCCCTTGAACTCGGGAAGAAGTTCCCCTTCGTTGTTTGACCAACAAAAACTTGCCCCTTTGTCTTAAATGAAAAGTGTAACGGGAGGCTCACACGCCATAGAGATCATCGCAATGCATGCCACCCACTTTTCTTTTGTTTCTGCATCTCCCCACCCCAAATTGCTGAGTCTGTCCCACCCTCCCTGGACATCCTTCAGCCCCCAGCATTTTCATTTTTCAGGCAAGCCTCTGCCTCTGTGTCTGTGTGTGCAGCAGCAATTTACTACCTTCCCTTAATGAACTGGGTATTTCCTTAGGAAAATGGAAATCATGTGCAGTCTCTTAAATTCCCTTCTATTGCTCCCAGTCCGTAATTGGTTTTCCTGGCACAGTGGTGTCCAAACTTTGCTCACACTGGAATCAGATGCAGAGCTTTAAAAATGACTGACGTTGGCCAGGTGCGGTAGCTTACACCTGTAATCCCAGAACTTTGGGAGGCCAAGGCAGGAGTGTCACCTGGAGCCAGGATTTTGAAACCAGCTAGGCCAACATAGCGAAACTCTGTCTCTAGTAAAAATACAAAAAATTAGCTGGGCATGGTGGCGCGTGCCTATAATCCCAGCTACTCAAAGCTGAGGCACAAGAATTGCTTGAACCCGGGAGGCAGAGGTTGCAGTGAGCTGAGATTGGGCCACTGCACTCCGGCCTAAGTGACAAAGCGAGACTGTCTCAAAACAAACCAACTGAGGCCCGGCTCTGGCCCGGAGAGCCCTGATGTAACCCGTGTGCCCCCCCGCATTAGGACTTTTAAAGCTCTCCAAGTGATTCTAACAGGCTGCAAATTCGGGAACCTCGGCCTTTGACCCTGCTCAGAAGACAGCCGGGTAAAAGCCACACCCTGATTTCTTCAGACTTGGGTTAATGGGGCAGCCACACCCCCGACACAGGGTTGCTGTGCAAAGGCTAAATGAATGTTGTCCTGTGTGTGTCAGAGTGTTCTGAAGTCATAGCTCCTCTTCTGTGTCTTTGCTTTTTGCTTTGTAAATGTGGAAACAGTGCATAAAGACCTGTATCGTAATTCATACATCTCCGGCCAAGACAGCAATGGGGTCATGGAGAATGGGCTTGGACTCAAACCCTGATGTCAGCACCGACTGGGCAGGGCTGCCTTAGATAAGTTGTTAACTTTCTCTGAGCCTCAGTTTCCTTGTCTGTGAAATGGGGACAGTAAGAACCCACTTCATAGGGCTAGTGCAGGAACAAGTGTCTATGTGACAGCTGGCCATTTATTTTTTATTTTTTTTGAGATGGAGCCTTGCTTTGTCGCCCAGGCTGGAGTGCAGTGTCGCTATCTTGGCTCACTGCAACCTCCGCCTTCCGGGTTCAGGTGATTCTCCTGCCTCAGCCTCCCGAGTAGCTGGGATTACAGCCACGTGCCATCACACCCAGCTAATTTTGTGTTTTTAGTAGAGATGGGGTTTCAGCACCTTGGCCAGGCTGGTCTTGAACTCCTGACGCATCTCGGCCTCCCAAAGTGCTGAGATTACAGGCGTGAGCCACCGCACCCGGCCAGATGGCCATTATTAAATTAACTCAGAATCCTCCCTTATCCCAGGTCCCTTCCCTTCATGCCCACCTGCCACCTGGCAGTTGGAATGATACTCACACAAGCCCACGTACTCCTCGGCAGAGCTGGAGAACACCAAGGCCAGGACCAGCCCCAGCAGACAGAGCGCTCTGGCCGCCATGACCACGGTGGGCTCCGGGATGCAGCTCGGGACATGTGTCATGGTCCGGGAGGCCTCATTTATGCCCCAGTGTTTGCACAGCACTCTGGCTTGTTTGCTTGGGGAGGGCTCTCCCTCCTGGCTCTGGCGCTACCCCTGTTCTCTCCCGCACGCCTTTGTCAAGCTCACAGACAATTCTTCTCTCCCAAAGGGGAGAGGTGTGTTCAGCCCCCGCTGTTTTGGCAGCAAGCCCGAGGGCGGATCCCAGCTCTGGTTACGTCCTCTGCTGGGGACCAGACCTGTGTCAATCGCCTTCCTAGCCCCTTGTGGGGCTGCAGGACAGGTGCAGTGTCCATCTCAGCCTCCCAGCCCGTAGCCCTCAGAACACCCTTGGCCCCATGACAAGAGAGCCCCAGGCTGCCCAGCCCAGATTAGCCTCGGAGACAGGCAGCCTCTGAGGAGTCAGGACCCCACGGCTCTCTCACAACTCCTGAAACAGAGATTCCTTTTCTTTCTTTTTTGCTTTCTCTCCCCCGAAATTATTAACTACATTTTAATAAATGGACGAAATGAATTGATTGAAAATATGTTAATAAAAACATGGTATGCACAATTGGTTTTTAAAATCAAATAATGCAAAAGAGCCTCTCCTATCCAGAGACATCTATTTTGAACACTTTCTTAGGTATCCTTCCAGAAATGTTCTCTCTGAATCTAAGCACTTTTTTTTTTTTTTAGACAAGGTCTCACTCTGTTACCCAGGCTGGAGTGCAGTAGCACGATCTCAGCTCACTGCGACCCCCAACCCCGAGGGGCTCAAGTGATCCTCCCACTCCCACCTCAGCCTCCTGAGTAGCTGGAACAGCAGGCAGGCGTCCAGCTAATTGTCTGAATTTTTTTAGAGACCAGGTTTCGCCATGTTGGCCAGGCTGGTCTCAAACCCCTGGACTCAAGTGATCTGCCTGCTCAGCCTCCCAAAATGTTGGGATTACAGGGGTGAGCCACCACACCTGGCCACATTTTTTAACACAAATGGAAACTGACTGTACACCTTTGCCCAGCTTGCTGTTTTAAAAACTAAAGACTGCCTCTTGGGAATTGTTTTATAACAGCTATCAGATGAGACAGAGATGATTACATCCATTTTCAAAAGAAAGAAACTAAGACTCAACATTTTAGGTGCCTGTCAGAGGTTTCTCCGGTATCCCTGGTAGAGCTGGCATTCAACCCACTCCCAGAAGCCTAGGCCTCCGCCCTTTTGTGTCCACAGCACCCCCTGGCCCCCCCAACCTCCTACAGTGAACTGGCTGGTGCCAGACAAGAGATTAATCTCATGCCAGGAAAATGGGCTCCTAGATTTTGTGTTCTCCGTGTTTCTTTTCCAGGGAGGCATTTTGATGACCCCACTGACCCCTCCAGGAACCTCTGTCTGAACATCCCCGGGGTGGACTTTATCACCCTGAGAAATGGGAGCGCCTGGCTGCTCGGACTTCGCCTCCAGCTGGGATCCCCCGGTGTGCACAGGGCGGCCTGAATCGCCAAGGGTATGTCCATGAACTGTTCTTCCCTGAGTGACCCATGGGAGCCCAGCGGAGCACATGCTGAGAGTCAGGGTATGTCCTGCCCTGTGACACCGGGCCCTGTCCTCATGCTCAGCAAGCCCGTTGTGGGTAGATTTGAGGGCCCCTCACCTCCGGTGTGCCACTCCCGCTGAGGCCAGTGAAGGAGGAAGAAGGAAAGAGCATTGTCTGCCTTGTTTTCAGGGCACTCCCTTTTCCGGGAGATGCTGGACCCAGGTTCATCAATACACAACAGGATTTTCAGAGGTTTCAGTTGCTTTTCAAAGATCATCGTAGGGGAAATTCCCAGGGGATCTGGTGAGATCTCCCTGCCTTCCCACTGCTCATAACACCCAGGGGCCAGGTCAGGTCGTGGTGCGGGGCTGAGTTCCAGGAGGGTGCAGACACCCCGGGAACAGACTGCAGCCCCTCCGGCCCTCATGATCTGGGGGCAAAGAACCCCCTCGGGGAGCTTCCGCAGGTGCTGGGGTCTCCGCCTGCCACACTCAACATTGCCTGGAGTGGGAGAATATCAGTGCCTGGGCCCTGCCCCGACAGGGGTTCTGCTGCCTGCGATTCTTCTGTGCGGCCAGCACCGAGGACCATGCTGCTGTTCACTTCCGTTTAATGCAGAGAACGTTGACTGAGCCCCTACTGCCCACACCCCGGGTTTAGGGCTGGGGAAGGAATAACAAAGGTGACACATTCTTGTCCTTGAAGAGCGCCTCTGCAGGGTGGGGGGTGGGATCATGTCAGAGTTAAGGTGGTGAAGCCGAGACTAGGTCTCAGTTCGCCTGCACTGCTTGACCTTGGGCAAGTCCCATCGCATCTGTACCTCAGTTTCCCTACCTGTCACAGGGTGCTCACCCCACAGGACACCATGAAGTGGCGCTGCACAGCCCAGCCAGGCTCCTGGGACACACGCTGACTGCCTGCTGGGTGTGCCAGATCAGCCACGAGGCCAGAGGAGTGGATTCCTGGTCCCAGCACTGGTGGGAGCAGCGGCTATGGCAAGAGGGTATGGCTAGAGCTGGGTCCCACCAGGTGGAGACACACAGGCTTCTCCGAGAAGGGGGATTTGGGCTGGGGCTCTGGAGAGGGGGGGTAGGTAGGCCCATGTGTGTCCCCTCTCTCTGTTCTAGGAGCCCCCTCCCCAGGAGCCCTGGGCTCTGTACAGGAACAGAGGATGGCACGACAGAGCCTACCCTTCCTTCCAGAGCCTGCATTCCCCTAGCCTTCCCAGCCACCCTGTTCCGCTGGGGGAGTTGCAGTTCCAGAGACAGAGAGAACGTTGTCAGAGCTGTAGGTCCTGGGGCGCTGGGGGTCGGGCCCCACCCAGGCAGGTGGCTGCCCTGCACAGCCCAAGACTTGGGGGTGAGCAAGACTGGCTGTAAAGGAGCCTCTCCCCCTTTCTCCTTGGGAGCAGCATCCCAAATGCCTGCAGGAGCCTCCTCAGCCGTGTGTGGTGTGGGACATCAGGGGAGCCCTGCGAATCCCTCCCACCCTGGGCTTTGTGTGCTGGTGTCCAAGGGAAGGGCAGGGGCTCCCGGATGGATCCAAGAAGTGGACAGTCTGGTCCCCCGTGCCGGGGCTGCAACCTTTCACCTCCCAGACACGCAGGCATTGTCACATACATGTAACAAGCACAGGCTGAGCATGGGTCCCACGCCAGGCACTCGACCTGCAGATGCAGGAGCCCCAGAACGTTAGGCAGAACCCCGGCCTCAGAGCCTGAATTGTGGTGCAGTGTGATTAGAGCTGGCAGCGTGGGATGAAATCTGACTAGGTCTTGAGGGATGACCCTCAGCTCACTACAACCTACACCACCCAGGTTCAAGCGATCCTCCTGCCTCAGCCTCCCAAGCTGGGATCACAGGCACCCACTACCACACCTGGCTAATTTTTGTATTTTTAGTAGAGACGGGGTTTTGCCATTTGGCCAGGCTGGCCTTAAACTCCTGACTTCAAATGACCCACCCTCCTTGGCCTCCCAAAGTGCTGGGATTACAGGTGCGCCACTGTGCCCAGCTAATTTTTGTATTTTTAGTAGAGCCAGTGTTTCACCATGTTGGCCAGGCTGGTCTGGAACTCTAACCCCAAGTGATCCACCCACCTTAGCCTCCCAAAGTGCAGAGGGGCGGGTAAGGCCATAACACTGCCTTCTTGGCACAAGTAACTCACCGCCCCGCGGAAAACTCAGAGTGGATGTGGCACTTGCAGGTTAGAGGGTCATTAGAAATATGGTGTCTGCATGACTGCTCAGTTTTCTGGTGCCGTCATTGGGTTACTCAAGCAGGAGAAAGTCCAATGGAGGAAGGAGGTAAGAAGTCATGCTAATCAGCACCCCTGCGTGGCCCCGGGCCACACGCCTCCTGGGAGCACCCCGCTGCCCAGCTGTCTCTCGGTCTGCAGCTGCCACGGTACCGCCCCTCCCTCTGCACAGAAGTTCCTCCTGTCTCCCCGAGAGAGGTTTGCAGACCCCTCCCGAGTCATCGCCACCTGAATGTAAGTGCTTTGGGGAGGCAAACACAGTGACTGATTCAAGGATGCTTCTGTCTTGACACACAGTCCATTGAGGACAAATTGGGGGTGAGGGGCCAGGAGCAGCGCAGATGCCATCTCCAAGTATGGAACAGGAAAGTGGGAACACAGGGCGACCCAGTTGGCTCAGCGTGGGGGGCGGTCATGGGCTCCAGTTTCCCTGGTGCAGCTCCAGGAGCACTTGTTGACATTGCAGCCACTCGTCTTGAGAAGGAGCCACAGAGCCTCTAAACCCAGAGTGTCTGTGAGTTTGGGACCATTGCATCAGTCCCATGTGCAAGGGACAGGAAAGGTTCCCAGAAAGGCGTGGACTGATGGGAACAGAAATAAGGCAGCTGACCGCTGTGGACAGGGGAGCCTCCTCACCCACAGCCCCACCTGCTGGACCCAGACAGGCCCTTCCAGAGCAGCCAGACCTGCTCTACCAGGAAGCAGAGCCCAGGAGGAGGGTGCAAGGTCCTCGCCAGGTGCGGCAGGGGACAGTGGAGGCACGGGGTCACCTCACCTTCCTTGTGACGCACTCCAGCCTGCATCCCTGCACTGAGCCAGTGCTGGGCAGACGGCTGGGCGCCCCTCTTGTACCAGACCTAGGCTGATAGCACACAGCTCTCACAGACAGTCCTGAGAGCATTGGTGCAGGCAGCCAGGTTGAGCAGCCCCAGACAGCACAGGAGACCCCGTGGGGAGCCAGGTCCTCCCACCACCAGGCTGGGAAGCCGCAGCCGCTCTTGGCCTTCAGATTTCTTACCTGTGAGCCAACCCTTTGCCACCAAGCGATTTCCAAGCACACTGAGTTGAAGGGTGTCCTCCCCAAAATTCATGCCCTTCCTGGAACCTCGGAATGTAACCTTATTTGGAAATAAGGTTTCTGCAGATGTAATTAAACTAAGACAAGGTCTAGATCGAGCTTGTTCAATGTGAGGTCTGTCGGCCTCATTCGGTCCAGGACGGCTTTGAATGCAGCCCAACACAAATCCGTAACCTTTCTTAAAATGCTATGAGGTTTTTTGCAATTTTTATTTTTTGGCTCATCATCTATCATTAGTATTAGTGTGTTGGACGTGAGACCCAAGACAGTTCTTCTTCTGGTGTGACGCAGGGAAGCCAAAAGACTGAACACCTTGGTCTAGACAGATCTGCTCGCCGTCCGGCCTGGGCCCCAAATACAATCTGACTGGTGTCGTTATAAGAAGAGAAGAAACATGGAGACACATACGGAGTGCAGATGCGAGCACAGACGCAGGAGGAGGCCACGTGGTGACGGCAACCATGGCAGAGACCAGAGTGACGTGCCTGCAAGCCAAGGACACCAGGGAGCCGGAAGAGGCAGGCAGGACCCTTTCCCAGAGCCCTCAGAGGGAGGTGTCCCTGCGACACTTGACCTTGGACTTCGGGCCTCCAGAGCTGGGAGAGAATAAATGTCTATTGTTTAAACCACCCAGCTTGTGGTGCTGGTTATGACAGCCCAGGACAGGACCGTCACACACGAGGGGCGCCTGGTGCAGGACAGGACCCTCACACACGAGGGGTGCCTGGTGCAGGACAGGACCCTCACACACGAGGGGCGCCTGGTGCAGGACAGGACCCTCACACACGAGGGGCGCCTGGTGCAGGACAGGACCCTCACACACGAGGGGCGCCTGGTGCAGGACAGGACCCTCACACACGAGGGGCGCCTGGTGCAGGACAGGACCCTCACACACGAGGGGCGCCTGGTGCAGGACAGGACCCTCACACACGAGGGGCGCCTGGTGCAGGACAGGACCCTCACACACGAGGGGCGCCTGGTGCAGGACAGGACCCTCACACACGAGGGGCGCCTGGTGCAGGACAGGACCCTCACACACGAGGGGCGCCTGGTGCAGGACAGGACCCTCACACACGAGGGGCGCCTGGTGCAGGACAGGACCCTCACACACGAGGGGCGCCTGGTGCAGGACAGGACCCTCACACACGAGGGTGCCTGGTGGCAGCCTCTGTTTAGCCTTTGCTTTCTGGCGTGAGGGGAGGGGAGAGGAAGGACACATTGAAAGATCCCAGGGGCTTGTCTTACGGTGACCTCTTCCTTCCTGCCCTGGCCTGGCTCCCCAGGGAGCTGTACAAGCTCTGCCTGGGTTCTTGGTGCCCCCAGCCAGGACCTTGGGTCCACTCGGCCACCTGGATGCCTTTGATCCCACATCTATCCAGGCCTCGGCCTTTGTCCTCCGTGGCACCCATCCGATTGCTGGTCTCCACAAGTCACTGGTTGTTATCAATCACCAGACGTGGGGGGAAGGCTAAGACAATACTGACTGCGGAGGGCTATGGGACTCCCACTTCCTGGTGGGGCTTGGGCTGGGCTCTGCCCAGTGGAGGGCAGGGCACGTGGCAGCTCATGCCCAGGGCAGAGCCCAACAGAGAGGCAGTCCTGTGATAAGGTGTCAAAGCCAGGACACTTTTCAGATGGACTAGTGGGGGTGCTGTGAATCATGATGCCAGGACAACAGGTGTGGGCAGAGGGTGTCCCTGGTGAACTGCGACCAGGACCACTTGCCAAGAGGGCATTCCACAAGCTTCTCACTCAGCTGCAGTCATTTCCTGAGGCTTGAACATCGTGGGACTTGGACAGAGGGAGGAACAGGCACTGTCCCAGCTTTGGAAACAGAGACTAGGGGATCCCAACACAAGTGTGGCATACCATCATGCTCTGACATACGTGGTTGTATGTGCCTTCCCCATCTGTGCACGACCACGTATGTCAGAGTATGACAATATGCCACATTTGTGCTGGGATTGCTTGACTGTGTCTCCGTGTCCAAAACTGGGAGAAATGACCATTACTTTGTTCAGAGAGAAGAAGGTCATTGTTTGCTGCTCACCACTAGAGGAGAACAAATGGCCTCTTAGATTTTTCATGGGAACATAGAAATAGAACGATCCGAACTGAAAGTGCCTTACATCTCATAAAATGCAACCACAGCTGATGCCTAATCCCACCACATTGTCTGCAATTTTAGCCCAGATGAGTAGAGAGTAGTTTTTAGGGAATTCAAAAGAAATTGAAAGCAGGGCCCACGCTTAAGAAACACATTGTTTATCAAAACAAAAATAGGTGGGACTATGAGAACCGCAGGGTGACTGTATGAGATGGCCCAGACAGAAACCACACATGACCTGCGGAGCCTCACCCTGGGGATTCCCTCTCTGTGCAGGGAAAGGGGTGATTTCTCTGTGTGGAGGAGGAGCCCCTCACAGTCGGCTACCTTTCCAGGGCTGGTGTCCACAGGAGTCTGAGTGGTTTCTGCTAAAGGTGCCCTGTGGACATTTCTTGGGTTTGAAGCAGGGATGCCTCTCACTTGACTCTTCTGACTCACCATCAGCTCCATGTTTCAAAGGATGCTTTTTCCCTGCTGTAATGTATTCACCTCGTTAGCTATTTAATCCATCCAGGAACTGAAAGCAAAGTGTGAGATCACAAAGTATGGCAACATCGTCAGGCCAGAGCCTACCGTAATTGCCAGTGCCTCCCCGTGGCTCTTTATTACAGAAGCAGCCCATGTTCTCAAGACTCACAATAGCCCTGTTTTGCATATCAAGTGGCGAGAAGCTAAATACCAACTCTCATTAATACATTATTCATACTTCCGTAGCACTCATATGATATCTTGTTTTTCAATGTCTTAAGGAGTTTTACCAAAGAGTTAAGATTTGTTGAGTTCCTATGGACAGAAATATTATTGAACAAAGAAAAATCAGTCAATATTTATTTCACATTCACTGTGTGCACAGCCTTCAGTCCAGGGGCTGTGGGAAATTACAAAGGAAGAAGACGATACGGTCACTGCGGATAAGAAAGCTGCAGCCATGGAGGCATCATAAACTCTAACTCAGCCCCCAGCTTTATGAAATCCGTGCAGCATTCATGTTGATATAGCATGCCCTCAAGCAGCTCAACATATTAAGAGGGGTTGAGAAGGTAAATATGGTCATTTAAAAAATTAATTCACAGATACACATACGGTCAACCGGGAGGAAAAAGTATGTGGTATTTAGGCCTCAATGTTAGCACAACACTCCTCCTAACAGAGGCAGTCTCAAAGGGAAAGGAGATTCTGAACTGGGCTCTGCCAGGCAGAGGTGATCTGACTGAGTCAATGGAAATGCGTACTTGAGAGGTGAGAAAGAGGATAATAAACGGAGCTGCAACAAGAAAATGCCTTTCTCCAGGGCAGCAGGGCAGGGCCAGGCAGTCCTGAGAGTCAGAGTAGAAGTGGTGGGTGATACCCTGGACAGCCCCTGGGCAGAAGAGTACTTGGCTTCCAGATGGCAGCTGCTCAAGAACCCAAGGCACAGTGGCTGTGAACTGGGCTCTTCACTTTCCTCTACTCTCTTAGGTTCTTCAGCTGGGGCCTGCAAATTAAACTTATTAAAAAGAAAGATTAACAGGAGAAAAAGAAAACAAAATTGATTTGATGCTGATATTTTAATTTTTATGTGCATAAAGACCTTCATAGAAAATAAGTGAAGATCCCAACAAGTGGTTAGACCTAGGGGCTTATATACCACTTTAACAAAAGGTAATAAATTGTGAAGAAGTGATAAGATGAAGGGAAAGAAATTTGAACTTCTAGAGGTGGGAGATTGTGGGAAGGTAAATATCTGAGGGAAACTAATGGAAGATAAGAGTTATTTTAGTAAAGATCATTTGTGCAGACCCATCTCCGTGCCAGCTTTCAGTCTCCTGACAGGGGAGAGAGGTAGAAACACCTTAACAGAGGGAAATCTACATCCTGCTTTGAGGCAGATTAGGGAGGGCAAAGCACTCTTTCTGCGTTTGATGCTTCTTCATTGCCTTCATCTCAAAACAATTCTTATTCCAAAGTGACTTTTCTTGGGGGTAGCAATTCTGATCTCCTTCTCTTTCATCTCCTACTGAGATGCAGGAAGACTGATGGTGATGCCCCATAGGGTCTAGAGACAGAAAAGTGAATTCAAGTTTCGTGGGTGTCATTGGACATCCAGCCATAGTTTCTTGCTGGATACTAATGATGCCTTCCTTGACCACCCTCCTAAGGTAGGTGTGAGGGTTAAGCAGTGGTAAGCAGTACAACCTGAAGGGTGAAGCAAGGTCCACCGGCTAGTAGCAGAAGTCACTGCTGTTATAACAGGTCAACACACAATGACTATTTTATTGTGGTTGTGACCGTCTTGAGATGTGGACTCTGTAGACAGGCTCAGTCAGTTCCTCATGACTCTGTTCAGTTTGACTTGATCTAACTCACCAGCCAGTTCCTGGGCTCTCTCCCACTAGGGTTTCATGCCCAGAGAGACTGTTCATTCCTGGAGCAGATCCTTGCCTTCACCATCCCTTCCAGCTCTTCTCCTGAGCCTCCTCTGCTTGGGTGGGAGTGGCTCTCAGCTCAGCTCCCTGCTACCCCAGCTGCAGGAAGATGGAAATCGTTGATTGCAGTAGGGTGTGTGTGAAAGTGGGATGGGTAAATGAAGACAGTGAACTATCTTGATCTGGCCTGAAGCTCACAGGTTTGGAGCCTTGTAGTGCAATGCTGACCCCTGAGACCAGTAGTCTGTTTTCCAGCAAATTGCATGGCTCTGGCGGTTGAATGGTTAAAAATCTCCAGCAGAGGAGGCCGAATGCCTGCTGATAATCATACTTTTATAGATTCTGGGTAAAGCAAAGGCAGGAAGAGAGGCAGGCCTTGTTTATTTGTCACAATGACAGTCATTTGGTCATAAGTCAATACACTCAATGTGCCAAGGTACAGTTTGCAGAACACAGCCATAAAGCAGGTGAGTTCAGAGAAATCCAGAACTAATACAAAGCTCAGAGGGTTATTGTGAGTGGCAAGAAATGCAGAAGCAAGCACTGGGGTCGCCTTTCCCAACTCCCTCCTCCTTTTTTTTTTTTTTTTTGAGATAGAGTCTTGCTCTGTCTCCCAGGCTGGAGTGCAGTGGCACGATCTCGGTTCACTGCAATCTCCACCTCCAGGGTTCAAGAGATTCTCCTGCCTCAGCCTCCTGAGTAACTGGGATTACAGGTATGCACCTCTATGCCAGCTAATTTTTGTGTTTTTAGTAGAGATAGGGTTTCACCATGTTGGCCACACTGGTCTCAAACTCATGACCTCAAGTGATTCGCCCACCTCAGACTCCCAAAGTGCTGAGAATACAGGCATGAGGCACTGTGTCTGGCCCCCAACCCTTTTTGACTTGTAAACACATTTCACAGGGAAAAGAAACTCATCTTACCCGTCCTGTTTGGAATTACAAAAAGTTATTTGCAGTAACCTTGTCTGGCATAAGATAAGGTGAACTGATATAAAACTATTTTACTTTAGAGAACTGTTTCATCAAAAATACCATAATTCAGATCACGGTCATTTTTTTTTCTTTTTAACCTTATTTTTAATTTCTAGAGAAACTTTGATGTGCTCTATAAGACTTTTAATCCAATGCATCAGATAACTTCCCTATTGAAAAGCGTAAGATGAATTGGCATTAATGTCAGTTTTATTATTATTCTCTTCCTCATTGGCACCTTACATTTCTTTTTTCTTTTTTTCTTTTTTTTCTTTTTTCTTTTTGAGACAGAGTTTCACTCTCGTCCCCCGAGGCTGGAATCCAATGGCACAATCTCAGTTCACTACAACCTCTGCCTCCCGGGTTCAAGCAATTTTCCTGCCTCAGCCTCCACACCTGGCTAAGTTTTGTATTTTTAGAAGAGATGGGGTTTTACCATCTTGGCCAGGCTGGTCTCAAACTCCAGACCTTAAGTGATCCACCCACCTTAGCCTCCCTAAGTGCTAGGATTACAGGTGTGAGCCACCACATCCAGCCCCTTACATTTCTTAATTGTATTTCTTTTCCTTTCTGCTGTTAACCAACAGCTATTCTGATGAAAAATTAATCAATATAGTGCTAAAACCATAGAGTTTTGAAGCACTTGGTGATCGAAACTGATGTAACTACTGGGACTCTGAGCTGTGGGCATGGGCTGCAATCTCAACATCAGAGAAGATAGGATTCGGGCCAGCATCCATTAAACAAGATGAAGAAGGACACTTAGCAGGTCACCGTTCACAATGGAATGATAACAGTTACAAATATTTTTGTACCAAGAAAGGGATAGGAAAAGTATATTTATTTTATAAGCCAGAAAGAGTGAGATGCAAGCAGAAATAGACAAAACCTGTAACTGGTCATGGGAACATCATTCTGGGGATAAGACAAGTGAACAAAGAAAAAATGAGTAAAAAAAATAGAACTTAAGGAATATAATCAATAAGGCAGATCTTGAAATAGACACATACGCTCTGTGTGTGCATGTATGTATACATATGCATGTGTCAAAATTTAATTCCCAATACTAATACAACTTCTTCTCAAGTGCACATGAAATATTCACAAAATTTAATGGTACATTTATACACAAGAAAGCAATAAGTTCCATGAAGTAAAAGTATTGGCTGGGTGCAGTGGCTCATGCCTGTAATTCCAGCACTTTGGGAGGCCAAGGTGGGATGATAACTTGAGGCCAGGAGTTCGAGACCAGCCTGGGAAACATGGTAAAACCCTGTCTCTACTAAAAATACATGAAAAGATTTAGCCAGGTGTGGTGGTGCATGCCTTTAATCCCAGCTACTTGGAAGACTGAGGCATGAGAATCATTTGAACCTGGGAGGAAGAGGTTGCAGTGGGCCAAGATCACGCCACTGCACTCCAGACTGGGTAACAGAGCAAGACTCTGTCTCAGAAAAAGAAAAGTAAAAATGTTATAATCACTCTATGATCAAGTGCTACAAAACTAGAAAATAAATGAACAACATTCTTGCACATGGAAATGGCTAAAATGTAAATTACTAACTAAAATTCAGAATATTTTAGAAATCATGATAATGACACATTTCTGAATCTATGGAAAATATTTAAAATGGTAATTAGAAGAAAGTATGTAACTTTGAACACATGTCATTAATCCATAAATTGAATTCCCAAATCAGAAAACTAGGAAAAGAATAGCTTGTTGAGAAAAGGCTGAAAGAAAGCAAAGGGAAAGAAATCGATGAAGCAGAGAAGAGAAAAAGAGTGGAATTAAGTCACAAATTCAATCCCAGTTCTTTTGTTAAAAAAGAAACAAAATATGCAAACTGAAGGCTAACCCAATTAAAAAAATAAAAAAAGAATCCCCAAATATACAACATAAGAATTGACAATGAAGGAAATAACTATTGAAACAGAAGAAACTTTAAAAACATTAAGAGGCTACCCTGAATAACTTTATGCAACTAATTTTTTTTTTTGTACTTTAGATTCTGGGGTACATGTGCAGATCACGCAAGGTTGTTGCATAGGCACATTCATGGCAAGGTGGTTTGTTACCACCATCCCCCCATCACCTATACCTGACATTTCTCCCCACGTTATCCCTCCCCCACCCTCCCTCCAGCTATCCCCTCCCTAGCACCCCCCAACAGACCCCAGTGTGTGATGCTCCCCCTCTTTGTGTCCAAATGTTCTCATTGTTCAACACCCGCCTATGAGCGAGAACATGCGGTGTTTGATTTTCTGTTCTTGTGTCAGTTTGCTGAGAATGATGGTTTCCAGGTTCATCCATGTCCCTACAAAGGACACAAACTCATCGTTTTTTTATGGCTGCATAGTATTCCATGGTGTATATGTGCCACATTTTCCTTGTCCAGTCTATCGTTGATGGACATTTGGGTTGGTTCCAGGTCTTTGCTATTGTAAACAGTGCCACGATGAACATGCACGTGCATGTGTCTTTATAGTAGAATGATTTATAGTCATTTGGATATATACCCAGTAATGGGATTGCTGGGTCAAATGGAATTTCTATTTCTAGGTCCTTGAGGAATCGCCACACTGTCTTCCACAATGGTTGAACTAATTTACACTCCCACCAACAGAGTAAAAGTTATTCCATTTCTCTACATCCTCTCCAGCATCTGTTGTCTCCAGATTTTTTATGATCGCCACTCTAACTGGCGTGAGATGTATCTCAATGTGGTTTTGATTTGCAGTTCTCTAAAGACCAGTGAGGATGAGTATTTTTTCATAGGTTTGTTGGCTTCATATATGTCTTCTTTTGAAAAGTGTCTGTTCGTATCCATCGCCAACTTTTGGATGGGTTTGTTTGTTTTTTTCTTGTAAATCTGTTTCAATTCTTTGTAGATTCTGGATATTAGCCCTTTGTCAGATGGGTAGATTGCAAAAATTTTTTCCCATTCTGTTGGTTGCCGGTTCGCTCTAATGATTGTTTCTTTTGCTGTATAGAAGCTCTTAAGTTTAATTAGGTCCCATTTGTCTATTTTGGCTTTTGTTGGCGTTGCTTTTGGTGTTTTGGTCATGAAGTCCTTGCCTGTGCCTATGTCCTGAATGGTTTTGCCTAGGTTTTCTTCTAGGGTTTTTATGGTGTTAGGTCTTATGTTTAAGTCCTTAATCCATCTGGAGTTAATTGTAGTGTAATGTGTCAGAATATCTAGATGAAACGCATAAGTTCCTAGGAAAATAACAGTTAAACAAAATGGGTCCAACAGCGACATAGGGCTAAAATAAACCATAGAAGAAATGGAAAAAGTTATCAAGGAGCTGTCTACAAAATCACTAAAAAGGGTTTTGCTTATTTTTTAAAAAAAGAAAGAGACTTTATTCCAGCAAACATTTTGCAAACCAGGGAGACACAGCCTTCCATACAAAACAAAGGTGTGATCTGAGACAACAAAGAGAGGGGTTGTCTTTTTGTTTTGTTTTGTTTTCCATATAACCATAAGTGTGTGTGTGTGTGTGTGTGTGTGTGTGTGTGTGTGTGTATGTGTGTGTGTACATACTTTAAGTTCTGGGGTACATGTGCAGAACACGCAGGTTTGTTACATAGTTATACACGTGCCATGGTGGTTTGCTGCATCCATCACCCGGTCATCTACATTAGATATTTCTCCTAATGCTATTCCTCCCCTAGCACTCCACCCCCCCAACAGACACTGCTGTGTGATGTTTCCTTCCCTGTGTCCATGTGTTCTCATTGTCATTCAGGACATAGGCATGGGCAAGGACTTCACGACTAAAACACCAAAAGCAATGGCAACAAAAGCCAGAATAGACAAATGGGATCTCTTTAGTTTAATTAATCAGCAAAAGAAACTATCATCAGAGCGAACAGACAACCTACAGAATGGGAGAAAAATTTTGCAAGCTACCCATCTGACAAAGGGCTAATATTCAGAATCTACAAAGAACTTAAACAAATTTACAAGAAAAAAACAAACAACCCCATCAAAAAGTGGCCAAAGGATATGAACAGACACTTCTCAAAAGGAGACATTTAAGCAGCCAACAAACATATGAAAAAAAGCTCATCATTACTGGTCATTAGAGAAATGCAAATCAAGACCACAGTGAGATACTATCTCCCATCAGTCAGAATGGCGATCATTAAAAAGTCAGCGGTTGTCTTTTAAAGAGAAAGTTAGCCCTAGGTTCCCACGCTGTTCTGCTATGCAAATGAGGGATGCAAACTTGCTGCGTTTGGCTGATGCTTGCTTAGCTCTGATTAGTCGATGGGGGCCACCTTCTCCTGGTGAGCTCCATGGGCCGTGATGAGGCTTTCCAGCCGCCGTTGATATAGGTGTGCACAGAAACAGCTATGAATGTCCCAGAGTGAGGTAAACGTGTGGGTTTCCAGGAATACAGAGTACACGTGTGTCTTGTCAACAAGTGGCCTCTTGGCTCTGTTTTCAATTTAGCCCCAGTTGGCTGCCCAGGATCCACCTTGAAGGACTGGTTCTTTCGGGGTTCACAGAAAAAAAGCCATAAAAATCTCCCTGTCCAGATAATTTCACAGGGAAATTCTAGCCAAGTTTCAAGTAACTAATAATCCCAAATGCTGCAAAAATGTTTTCAGAGGCTTAAAAACAAAGGAAAATGCACACATTTATACAAAAACATTAACTCAAAATGTGTCATAGACGAAAATATAAGCACTAAAGTTATAATACTCCTGGAAGAGAATATAATAGAAAATGTCTATAACCTTTAATTAGGCAGAGATTTTTAGGCAGGACACATAAGGTGTGAATAAAAAAAAATGAGTTTCATCAAAATTAAAAATGTTTGTTCTTTGAAAAATATTCTTAAGAAAATGAACAAAAAGGTAAGTCACAGACTAGGAGAAAATATTCGTACAAAATATATCTAATAAACGGCTTGTATGCAGGATATATAAAGAATTTCACAACTCATTACTAGGAAGAAAAAAACACCTGACTTAAAACATGTTAAAGGTTTAGACAGATCTTTTGCCTGAGAAGATGTGTGAAAAATCAGCCCATGAAAAGATGTTCAGCGTCCTTAGCTATTAGTAAAATGTAAATTAAAATGAAAACGTGGGATGCCACGTTCCACACAGCAAAATGGCCAAAAGGTGAAAGACTAGTAAACCAAGGATGTAGTAAGCATTTGGAGTTCTCCTCCGTTGTTGGTGGGAAGGCAAAATGGTTCAAAACTTTGGAAAACAATTTTCTAGAATTTTTTTTTTTTTTGAGACGGAGTCTTACTCTGTTGCCCAGGCTGGGTGCAGTGGCGTGATCTCAGCTCACTGCAACCCCTGCCTCCTGGGTTCAAGGGATTCTCCTGCCTCCTGAATAGCTGGGATTACAGGCATGCGCCACCATGACCGGCTAATTTTTGTATTTTTAGCAGAGATGGGTTTTCACCATGTTGGTCAGGCTGATCTTGAACTCCTTGTGATCTGCCCGCCTCGGCCTCCCAAAGTGCTAGGATTACAGGCGTGAGCCACCATGCCTGGCCCAGATTCTTATAAAGTTAAACATAACATGGTACTATCCAAAAATCCACTCATACCTATACATCCAAGAAAAAGGTATTTCCCCAAGCACTTACCCAGATCCCTTCACATAGCTGTGCATATTTTTTCATAGTAATGTTATCCATAATAGTAAAAAAGCTGGGAATACTCTGGATGTCATCACCTGGTGAATGGGTGAGCAAACTGCAACGAGTCCTGCTGTGGAATACTACTAAGCAATGCAAAGGAACGAACCACCCTTCCGTGCAATAACCTGGATGAATCTCAAAGAAAGTTGTGTGCTGAATGAAAGAATACAGACTCCAAAGACTGTGCACTGTGTGATTAAACATACTTGAAATTCTAGAAGAAATGGAACTAAAGTGAAAGAATGCAGATTCTTGGTTTCCTGGCACTAGGGAGAGGCTATTGACAGCAAAAGGCACGAGAGGATTTTCTTGGGGCCGGGGGGTAATGAACGTTCTGTATCTTGATTGTGGTAGTTTTTACACAATTGTATACATTTACCAAAACTCAATGAATTGTTTCATTTACAATGGGTTTTATTGTATGTGAATTATACCTCCATGAAACTAATTTTTTAAAAATCTCAAGTCACATGCATTACCATCGTCAGCATTACTAGTGTGAAGACAGTGAATTGATTAAATGACAGGGCAATTTTCAACACGTGATAGGCACTGAGCTCTGTCTCCGGACGTCAGGAAGCTGCCTGTTGTCCAATGCCGAAGCTGGCCATGTCCCCTGCACGGACAGCAGAGGGCGCTGTGGATCACTGACCACCAAGGTCCTTCACTGAGAAACACCTTGGATTTAACGAGCCCTGTGCGCTCAGAATGTTGAATAGCGGGCCCTTCCTTCTTACAAGCCACATTTCCGGCTGTGCCACATTAAGTGCTGAGCAGTCTTTGGGTCACGGAAAATAAACACAGAGGCTGCAGCCACTGGGCCCTGTGGAAAGCTGGCGGCCAGTCCCGCCATGGTGTCAGCGCATCCGTGTCCGCGTTGCTGGAGGCCTGGCGGGAGCTGAGATCAGGGCTCGTCAGCAAGGAGTGGGGCGACTCCTCCCTGCTGGGTCCACTTGGTTTCCCTGGAAGCCAAGGAAGCTCCCAGGAAACTCCCCACCACTTTTTTTTTTTTTTTTTTTTGAGATGGAGTCTCACTTTCTTGCCCAGGCTGGAGTGCAGTGGTGCAATCTCAGCTCACTGCAACCTCTGCCTCCAGGGTTCAAGTAAGTCTCTGCCTCAGCCTCCCGAGTAGCTGGGATTACAGGCACCTACCACCACACGCAGCGAATTTTTGTATTTTTAGTAGAGACGGGGTTTCACCGTATTGGTCAGGCTGGTCTTGAACTCCTGACCTTGTGATCCACCCGCCTTGGCCTCCCAAAGTGCTGGGATTACAGACGTGAACCACCTCACCTGGCCCCCACCACTCTTTACACAGACCTGGGAGGGGGCTGAGGTGGGGGAAAGGTCTGTTGCAGAGAAGGGCTGAGTCGGGGAATGGGGCCAGCGGGGAGGGACAGATGGGGCGTCCGAGGAGACAGAGGCTGTCAGGGAGCTGTGGTCCTGCACAGGGGAACCAGCCCTGGCCCAGCCTGCCTGGAGGCCCTGGGGCCTCTTCCAGTGACTGAGAGGGTGCAGTGGCCCAGGCTGACCTCCCTGTGGCCTGGCCCCTCCACCAGCTGGAGGAAGGTGGGGTTGCTCCCTCCCAGCCGTGCGGAGTGGCTGCAGACCCAGAAGCCACATGCTTCGTATTCCTGCACACCTGGCCCTGAAGCAGTGGCCTCGTGGGTTGCAGAGTGCACCTGCTTCCACAAGGAAGAGACGGCTGCTTGCCCCACACGCGGGGGCCCCAAGGCTCAGGCATCCTTGCCGTGGCTCCACCGGGCCAAGTGCGGCAAGAGGGAAGGCACCACCTCTGCCTATTTCACTGGCGAGGGCAGACCCCCAGGGCTTTCCGGGAGAGGTGCAATAGCAGAGTTCCGTGCTCCACAAGGTGTCTATGAAACACACGCGAGCCTGGCTACGAATGGCTGGTTGATGAAATGCTTCCAGAGGCTCGCAGAACCTGATCCTGTACCTCCCCCAGGAGCAAGCGTTCCAGCTGCACTACATGAATGCCAGAACGTACTGTATAGATGCCCACTGTAAATCAGCACTCAAGTGCCTGTACGCATACAGCCACGCAGCGCTTAACAACAGGGATATGTTATGAGAAACATGGCGTGAGGGGGTTTTGTCATTGTGTGAACGCCACAGAGTGCACTTAATGCACAGCTAGAGGGCAGCTCCTGCTGCACACCCGGGCTGCACAGTCGGCTCCCAGGCTGCACACCCATGCAGCGAGTGACTGGACTGAGCACTGGAGCGACTGTAACACAGTGGTAAGCATTTGTGTACCATGTGCGGTGGCGCACCCTGTAATCCCAGCACTTTGGGAGGCTAAGGCAGGTGGATCACAGGGTCAGGAGTTTGAGACCAGCCTGACCGATATGGTGAAACCCTGTCTCTACTAAAAGTACGAAAATTAGCTGGGCATGCTGGTGCGTGCCTGTAATCCCAGCTACTCAGGAGGCTGAGGCAGGAGAATCGCTTGAACCCAGGAGGCGTAGGTTGCAGTGAGCCAAATCACGCCACTGCTCTTCAGCCTGGGTGACAGGGTGAGACTCTGTCTCAAAAAGAAAAGGTACAGTCAAAACATGGCATGAAAGATAAAGAATGGGGCGTTGTGTAGGCATTACCATAAATGGAGCTTGCAGGACCGGGCGAGTCAGGGAGGGAGTGGGCAGTGAACGCAGAGGCCCAGGACACGACTGTCATCCTACAGACTTTATAAACACACATTGGCACATGACATTTATAAAAATACTATGCTTTCTTCAATAATAAAATTAACCTTAACTTGCTGTAACATTTTTACTTTATAATTTTTTTAATTTTAAAAAATGTTGACTCTTTTTAATAACACTTGCTTAAAACACAAAAGCACTGTACAGCTATATAAAAATATTTTCTTTCTTTATATCTTTATTCATTAAGCTTTTTACTAATTTTATTTTATGTTTTTACTTTTTTAGACTTTTTGTTAAAAACTGAGACACACATTCTAGCCTTGGCCCTGGCAGGGTCGGGCTTCTCAGCACCACCCTCTTCCGCCCCCACACCTTGTACCCCTGGAAGGTCCTCAGGGCCAGGAACACTCAGGGAGCTGTCACCTCCTGTGACACCAATGCCTGCTTCTGGACACCTCTTGAAGGGCCTGCCTAAGCCTGTTCACAGTTAACTTTTTTGATATGAGTAGAAGGAGTACATTCTAAAATGACAATAAAAGGTATAGTTCGTACATAAGCCAGTCACACTGCATTTATTATCATATGGAGCATTACGTGGTGCGCATGACTTTCTGTGCTGTGCTTTCATACACTGAGCAGTGCAGTAGGTGCCTTGACTCCAGCCTTCCCACAACACCTGAGTAATGCACTGTGCTGTGACGTTACAATGGCCCTGATGCCACCAGGTGATGGAGATTTTTCATCTTCATTATAACCCTACGGGATCACAGTCATGTACGAGGCCCACTGTTGACCAAAACGTTGTCAGGTGTGCATGACCGTGTATGGGGCGAGCACTAGGTATAGTGACTATATGTGTATTCTCCGGGGCTACCCACATTCTGGAGGCCAAGCCAGCTGCCCTGCTTTATGCGTGGAAGAGGTTTTTTTATAGGAGGCCACAGGACAAGACCGTGAGGCCACCGGCAGCCTCTGGCAGGAGCTCCACGTAGCAGGAGCCTGCTGTGTGTACCAGTCAGCTCACAAACGTTTATTATTACTATTTGTGGGAAGTAGAAAACTTTCTCTTTAAAGTTTCCTTTCTTGTTAAAGAATAAACCATAACTGCACTAATAACTCTTTGTTAAAGCCCTATCCTATGTAGCTGTTAGACATGCCATGCTTACAGGCACGTAGTACATTCTATGTCCTTGTACTTTAACCAAGATATCTGCGCTGGACGTGCTCACAGGCATGTCCCAGCTCTCCATTGCTTTTACCTGTTTAGAAAAGTTTTAAGTTGTTAGCGAATCGGGTTTTAATTTAGATTGTGAGGTCTGGCTCCAGCCAACAGAGATCAGACACAGCAGTGAGGACGGCCCCAAATGCGCAAGGGATAAATATGTCTGCTTTCCTTTGTTGTACTCTCGTGGCAAGATGGCTAGCGGGGGATACTCTTTCT
This sequence comes from Ateles fusciceps, assembly GCA_036589455.1. NCBI lineage: Eukaryota > Metazoa > Chordata > Mammalia > Primates > Atelidae > Ateles > Ateles fusciceps. Next base: position 4,890,471 of record JAZHEH010000196.1, read on the forward strand.
GCAGTCCAGGAAGTAAAAACTATATTGCTGAAAGATCCTTTGTCTCAGTGCTGATTTTTCTTTGCAGCACTGAGCATCTGTTTCCAACATTATTAGAAACAGGCTCTCATTCTGTCACCCAGGCAGTGTGACAGAATGGAGTGGAGTGCCGTGATCACAACTCACTGCAGCCTTGACTTCCCTGGGTTCAAGCAATCCTCCCACCTCAGCCTTCTGAGTAGCTGGGACTCAAGGTATGTACCACCACGCCCAGCTACTTTTTGTGTTTTTTGTAGAGATGGGATCTCAACACGTTGCCCAGGCTGGTCTCAAACTCATGGGCTCGAGGGATCCTCCTCCCTTGGCTTCCCAAGTGCTGGGATTACCGGCCTGAGCCGCCACGCCTGGCCACAAACAGTATTTTTAATTCTCACCAGAATCCTGCTAGGGATGTAACCATTACTCATATTTACCAAGAGAAAGCCTGAGAATCTGAGAGATTTTTAAAAACCTCTCCATGGTGAGCCGCCTGGGACATCAACCCGAACACATGGTGATGGCTCTTTTTGTTCCCACCCCCAACGAGCTGACCGACCCCGTCTCCTATAATTGCTTCTCAAGGCATCTCTGTTACCTGGACCAGCCAGTCAGGGACCTGGGGGAGCCCAGGGAGCCGGGAGAGCCGGCAGCTGACTCGAGGGCCGCAGTGGCTGTCCTGGTTAGGTTGATGGCCACTGGGCCCTCCCGCCAAGCCTCACCTGCTCTGCCATCCGTGAGGTCCCTGCCTGCACTGAGTGGGGATTGTGGGAGCTTTTGCAGGGAGAGGGAACAGAGGGGGAAGGGAACCAGGGGCAAGCAGAGGAGACGAGAAGCTGCTGGGGACCCCAGGAGGAAGGGGAGGGGTTGGTTGGCGGGGAAAATGGAAGAGACGGTGAAAGAAAAAGAAAGCTTTGTTTTGCTCAAGGGGTGGGTTCAAATGTCACCAGCTATTGCCCCAGGGTCCCTGGGGTATCTCTCAAAGGAGGAGGAAGGGGGTGGCACACTCTGAACTATCTTGAGATGTTACGTGATTGATTAACTTACTCATGGTGCTGAATCCGACGGGAGTGGTAATACTGGAAATAGATCAGAATGGCCCACAGACCCCGCCCAGGCAAACACAACGGAAGTTGCTTTAGAATCCGTGCTCGAGGGTCACAAGGGCAATATAGGCACTGGCTCAGAAAATGGGGTCTTCATGCATCAGAGAGTTTCTAAAGAAGGAAGTGGGATTGGAGTGCAGGCATGAGAAGAAAGTTTTTGAGAAAGACACCATGGGAAACACAAGTGCCCACATATTAAAGACGTTGCTGTGCCCAGAGCCTCATGCCAGGCGGCCTGCAGACAACCCTGCCTGAGAACAAAGGTCCGCAGACCAGAAACTGCCTGAAAAGACGTGAAACTAGAAGCTTTTGCCCAACCCGGCACACAAGAAGGCCCCAGTGCCAGCTCCGGGAGCAGAACCTCCCCCACTCTCCACCCGGAGGCACAGGTAATCCACAGGTCCCTGTCCAGGAATCCGCCTGCCTGCCTTGGCCTTACCGCCAGTGTGGCCAGGAAACCTGGAACCCACAAACTAAGTGTACTGGGAGGACAAACGAGAGAGAACACAGCACTCTGGGAAGAATACATTCACAAACACCAGACTTCGTCTCTGTCACCTGATGATCTTGAGTGTTTTTGAGACCCCACGTTGCCAACAAGGGCCACTGTTCGTTGAGCTCACGATATGTTGTAAGCAAGATAGAGACACAGCTGAGACCCAAGGCCACACGTAGCCTCCTCCCCAAGGCGGATGTCCCAAGAGCTGATGTAAGGCCACATCCATCCCTTGAAGAAGCACTTCCTGATATTCCCATCTTCCAATGGGAAGCCAGTGGCACTGGCCCCACCCCACTCTGGAAGGCAGAGGCTTTGGATTTTCTGGGTTGACGGGAGTGGGCCATTGGGTGACACATTTGCTAAGCCAATCAGCTTGGGCTGGTAGAGCAACAAGGGTGGAAGCAACAGAAAGGCTGGCCTAGCGTCATCCATTCTGCACTCCCACCGCCGAGCTAAATGACACCAGAACCCCTTACAGCAGATGCAAAAGAATCTCTCAACTAAATACGGAGCTGCTATTCAATACAGCAATCCCTACAGGTTATCTCTCCAAAGGAAATGAAATTATTCTATCAAAAAGATACCCGCATTTGTACATTTATGGCAGCACTATTCACAAGAGCACAGATATGGAATCGAGCTAAGTTTCCATCCACAGGCAAATGGATTTAAAAAGTGGTATATACACACGATGGAGTGATATTCGGCCATGAAAAGGATGGAATCATGTCTTTTGCAGCAGCATGGAAGGAACTGGAGGTCATTATCTTAAATGAAACAAACTAGGCCCAGAAAGTCAAATATCGCCTGTCCTCACTCGTAAGTGGATGCTAAAAACGTGTACACGCACACACAGAAAGGAATGGCGGGCAAGGTGCATGTGGATGGCGGACGGGGGCAGGGGGTGGGTGATGAGAAACATGGGTACGATGTCTGTGATTCACCCTAAAAGCCCTGACTTGACTACTGTGTAAACTATGCATGTAACAAAATTGCACATGGACCCTGTAAATTGGTACAAAAATAATAATAATTAATAAACAGGAATCTTTCATGCAGTGATCTCCCCCACGGCTGGTATTGCCTTAATGAAATGCTGTCAACTTCCTCCCTCCAATATCCTCAAACGTTAGCAGTTACCAAAGCTACCCTCAGGCGGAAGCCAGAAAACACAGAAGCAAAGAGTTGGGAGAGAATTTTTGGCTTATCCAGTCCAAGCCCCGCCCCTGCTCCCCCTCAGAGGTAGGAGACTACCCACTGCAACACACTCATTTCAAAATCAAGGGGTCCGTGAAGCATTTGGTCAAAGAGAAAGGATTTTGCAATTGCAATCTGAGGTCATGTATCACTCCGGGAGGTTTTTAGGGCTAGTCATTTGAGTTTTTATAAAAAGGACCGAGTACACAAGTTACGAAGTGATTGCGAATTCTAAAATTCACTTACATGCTATACTTTTTTATTGCTTTTAGAGAAACCTGAATGTATTTGATAAATTTTTTCTCTTAGAAAAATTGAAGGGACATTAAAACTGCCCAGCATGGTGGCTCATGCCTGAAATCCCAGCACTTTGGGAAGCTAAGGCGGGTGGATCACTTGAGGTCAGTAGTTCAAGACCAGCCTGGCCAACATAGTGAAACCCCATCTCTACTAATAATACAAAAATTAGTCAGGTGTGGTGGCGCATGCCTGTAATCCCAGCTGGGAGGCTGAGACAAGAAGACAGCTTGAACCCGGGAGGAGGGGGTTGAGGTGAGCCAAGATGGCACCATTGCACTCCAGCCTGGGCAACAGAGCGAGACTCTGTCTCAAAACAAACAAACACCCCAAAGACCCTGCACATACACTCACACATGTACACATTCACACATGCACACAATCATACATGTGTACACACACCCATACATGTGTACACATGCACACTGCCATCACCGTCTCTGTGTTAGTGAAACCAAAATGAAATGTAGCAGATTTTAAGGGTTTTATTTAAACAAATTGTACGTTAGACCATTGAAAGGATAAAAAGATGATTCAGACAGCCCAGGATTTCATGAGCTACGAAGCTAACAGACGGTGACGCTTTTCCTTCTGTTTCGGAACACCCGGTGAGCCTGATGCATTCGCTGGAGCCGGTTGCTCTTAGTAATGGCAATCTAGAAATTCAAATACAAGACGGTTGGTAAGGGAATCCCAGAAATGGGGGAGCCTAGGCTGCAAAGCTGGGGTGGGTGCACATCACTTTACCAGGAGCTTCCTACTAAAGAAGGAGCCCCTCTCCCGGGGAAAGTGTGTAAAGGGACCAAGTCCCCACACTCCAGGCTAGAGTTTCCTCTGTGGGGTGCATTCTCCCCAGACAAGCAAATATTTTCTAGGTGGACCTTTTGTCCTATAAAAAATCACTTGGAAAGTCCTGAACATTGAACATTTTGCTCTTTGGAGTACTTTGATGTCTTAAGAAAAGGAAATAAAAAGGCATCCTTCAGGGACCAGAGCGCTCTTTCCCTATTTTCCTGGATCTGGACTTTTGCTTGGTCTTTTTTTATCTCTGTAACTAAGCGGGTGGGAGACGTGGACCTGTTCACCTCTGCGTGCACGACCCTCCCAGGACTGCCCCGGAGCAGGACTTTGTGGGCCACGTTTGTCACTGGGGGTCATGTGGGGGGAGGATGGGGAGGCCACGGGAGGAGGGTGGGGAGGCCACGGGAGGAGGGTCCAGGTCTGCTGGAGTTGGGCCCTCTCTAGTACCCAGAGCAGTACAAGCCACTCAAAACAGAGATGGAATTGGAATAAAATAGACGATGCCTCTGAACATGGCAACACATGGGGAGGCCACAAGGAGGAGCTGCTATTCCTGGAACCATCACAGATGACGCAGTGGCAATGCTGGAGGCTATACATTTACAGAAAAGATGCTGTCTTTGCCGAGAGCATTCTGGAATTGCCTTCAGAATCCCAGGGGGAGGCAGGGGCCCCTGCCTCGATGGCATTGAGGCTTCAAGGCAGCCTGCAAGACTACCTCCCCGGGGACTGTGGAAGTGCTGGCCCTGGGACCACCTCCCCCGGGGACTGTGGAAGTGCTGGCCCTGGGACAGCCTCTCCACACCCCACCTCTACGGATGGAGGAGAAATCATGTGTCCAGGAACCAACGGAGCGTCTCCCAGCGGCGTTACCTTCCACAGACTGTGGGAAAAAGCACCAGGGCACTTCAAAGATGAGGTCGGAGAAGCAGCATGTCCGAGAGGCGCACTCCTCAGGGCTGATGCCTGGGTAGCCACAGTTTCTTCGGGCCGAGACCTCCATGACACACTGCTCCGACTCTGCCACGGGACAGGCACAACACAGAGACCCAGTCAGGCCTGCGGTGCACTGGACAGCTCCACCCCTTCCTCCTCTGAAAGCACGGCTGATTTGCAGCCTCCGGGGGATCATGAGGGACTGCCGGGGGCAGCATCCCCTGGGACCGCCTCCCACAGGGACTGTGGGAAGTGTTGGCCCTGGGTCGGCCTCCCCCCAGGGACTGTGGAAGTGTGGACCCCTGGGACCGCCTCCCGGGGGACTGAGGAAGTGTGGACCCTGGGACCGCCTCCCGGGGGACTGTGGAAGTGTGGACCCTGGGACTGCCTCCCCCAGAGACTGTGGAAGTGTGGACCCCTGGGACCGCCTCCCTGGGGACTGTGGAAGTGTTGGCCCCTGAGACTACCTCCTCCAGGGACTGTGGAAGTGTGGACCCCTGGGACCACCTCCCTCGGGACTGTGGAAGTGTTGGCCCCCTGAGACTACCTCCTCCAGGGACTGTGGAAGTGCGGACCCCCTGGGACCATCTCCCTGGGGACTGTGGAAGTGTTGGCCCCCTGAGACTACCTCTTCCAGGGACTGTGGAAGTGTAGACCCCTGGGACCGCCTCCCCCAGGGACTGTGGAAGTGTGGACCCCTGGGACAACCTCCCCTCCCCTGGGGACTGTGGAAGTGTCGGCCCTTAGGACCATCTACTGTCAGCCCCAGTGACACTTGGCTGGCCTGTCCTTCCCAAAGGTGGGGCCCAGTGTGGGGTGGTCACAGTCAGAAGCTCTGGTGTCCCCCACCTTGGGGAAATCACTTTGCCTCTCAGGACTCAATGTTCTCCTCTGTAAATGGGCTGGCCCCCATGCCAAGGTGAGAAAAGGTTTTTGGGCACCTTGGAAAGGTGGAAAGCATTTGGACACAGTACTGACACTCAAGGACACTGCCATTCAGTGGGCGCTCGTGAAGAACCCACCATCTGCCTGGTTCCCCTGTAGGGCCCCACAAGCCTCCCAGCAACAATCTTGGGAAAGAATCGCCCTTCCCCCAAGGGCACGCCCAGTTCCATGCACACAGGTGCACAGCACACATGCAGCCTTCTTTTGAGCACTCTTCAATGTTATAACGTGGACCCTGATCACATGCACTGACATAAAACTCATTCCCAAAGAACCCTAGAAGGCTTCACTTCCTTCCCTAACATTTGAAATCTGTCAGCCCCTATGTTACTACTGTCCTATTAAATACCTTCATTTCCCTGTTGAAGCTTCTTCAGAAGTCACATTTCAAAAGGTAGAGGAGATCTATTTTTTTTTCTCAACTAAAGTAAAACTGATGGGTTCACAAACACATGTCTGCTGAAGAAACTAATGGTATAGAAACGGGATGGGTGGGACATTTTCATCTCGTTGTTGGCTGACATGGGCTACCTCTAGACTAACAGTCTGGACTAGCCCCAGACTAACCAACCTGGCTAACCAACCTGGGCTAGTTCCAGACCAACCAACCTGGGCTAGCCTCAGACCAACCAACCTGGGCAAGTTCCAGACTAACCAACCTGGGCTAGCCTCAGACCAACCAACCTGGGCTAGCCCCAGACCAACCAACCTGGGCTAGCCTCAGACCAACCAACCTGGGCTGGCTCCAGACTAACCAACCTGGGCTAGCCTCAGACCAACCAACCTGGGCTAGCTCCAGACTAACCAACCTGGGCTAGCTCCAGACTAACCAACCTGGGCTAGCCTCAGACCAACCAACCTGGGCTAGCCTCAGACCAACCAACCTGGGCTGGCTCCAGACTAACCAACCTGGGCTAGCCTCAGACCAACCAACCTGGGCTAGCCTCAGACCAACCAACCTGGGCTAGCTCCAGACTAACCAACCTGGGCTAGCCTCAGACCAACCAACCTGGGCTAGCTCCAGACTAACCAACCTGGGCTAGCCTCAGACCAACCAACCTGGGCTAGCTCCAGACTAACCAACCTGGGCTAGCCTCAGACCAACCAACCTGGGCTAGCTCCAGACTAACCAACCTGGGCTAGCCTCAGACCAACCAACCTGGGCTAGCCTCAGACCAACCAACCTGGGCTAGCTCCAGACTAACCAACCTGGGCTAGCCTCAGACCAACCAACCTGGGCTAGCTCCAGACTAACCAACCTGGGCTAGCCTCAGACTAACCAACCTGGGCTAGCTCCAGACTAACCAACCTGGGCTAGCCTCAGACCAACCAACCTGGGCTAGCCTCAGACCAACCAACCTGGGCTAGCCTCCAGACTAACCAACCTGGGCTAGCCTCAGACCAACCAACCTGGGCTAGCTCCAGACTAACCAACCTGGGCTAGCCTCAGACTAACCAACCTGGGCTAGCTCCAGACTAACCAACCTGGGCTAGCCTCAGACCAACCAACCTGGGCTAGCTCCAGACTAACCAACCTGGGCTGGCTCCAGACCAACCAACCTGGGCTAGCTCCAGACTAACCAACCTGGGCTAGCCTCAGACCAACCAACCTGGGCTAGCTCCAGACTAACCAACCTGGGCTAGCCTCAGACCAACCAACCTGGGCTAGCTCCAGACCAACCAACCTGGGCTAGCTCCAGACTAACCAACCTGGGCTAGCCTCAGACCAACCAACCTGGGCTAGCCTCAGACCAACCAACCTGGGCTGGCTCCAGACTAACCAACCTGGGCTAGCCTCAGACCAACCAACCTGGGCTAGCCTCAGACCAACCAACCTGGGCTAGCTCCAGACTAACCAACCTGGGCTAGCTCCAGACTAACCAACCTGGGCTAGCCTCAGACCAACCAACCTGGGCTAGCTCCAGACTAACCAACCTGGGCTGGCTCCAGACCAACCAACCTGGGCTAGCCTCAGACTAACCAACCTGGGCTAGCTCCAGACTAACCAACCTGGGCTGGCTCCAGACTAACCAACCTGGGCTGGCTCCAGACCAACCAACCTGGGCTAGCCTCAGACTAACCAACCTGGGCTAGCTCCAGACTAACCAACCTGGGCTGGCTCCAGACTAACCAACCTGGGCTGGCTCCAGACTAACCAACCTGGGCTAGCCTCAGACTAACCAACCTGGGCTAGCTCCAGACTAACCAACCTGGGCTAGCCCCAGACCAACCAACCTGGGCTAGCCTCAGACCAACCAACCTGGGCTAGCTCCAGACTAACCAACCTGGGCTGGCTCCAGACCAACCAACCTGGGCTAGCCTCAGACCAACCAACCTGGGCTAGCTCCAGACTAACCAACCTGGGCTAGCTCCAGACTAACCAACCTGGGCTGGCTCCAGACTAACCAACCTGGGCTAGCCCCAGACCAACCAACCTGGGCTAGCCTCAGACCAACCAACCTGGGCTAGCTCCAGACTAACCAACCTGGGCTGGTTCCAGACCAACCAACCTGGGCTAGCCTCAGACCAACCAACCTGGGCTGGCCTCAGACCAACCAACCTGGGCTAGCTCCAGACTAACCAACCTGGGCTAGCCTCAGACCAACCAACCTGGGCTAGCTCCAGACTAACCAACCTGGGCTAGCTCCAGACTAACCAACCTGGGCTAGCTCCAGACTAACCAACCTGGGCTAGCCTCAGACCAACCAACCTGGGCTAGCCCCAGACCAACCAACCTGGGCTAGCTCCAGACCAACCAACCTGGGCTGGCTCCAGACTAACCAACCTGGGCTAGCTCCAGACTAACCAACCTGGGCTGGCTCCAGACTAACCAACCTGGGCTAGCCTCAGACCAACCAACCTGGGCTAGCCCCAGACCAACCAACCTGGGCTAGCCTCAGACCAACCAACCTGGGCTAGCTCCAGACCAACCAACCTGGGCTAGCTCCAGACCAACCAACCTGGGCTAGCTCCAGACTAACCAACCTGGGCTAGCCTCAGACTAACCAGCCTGGGCTAGCTCCAGACGAACCCACCCAGGCTAGTCCTAGACTTGCAGCTGGGCCTCCCACAGCCCCTGCTCTGGGCTCCACCTGTGAAGCTGGATCCTGGGCTGCCGGCTGCTGGCCCAGGAAGAAGGTGTGGCTTCCCTGGAAGATTACCTTGCTTCGGGAGGGGGTGGAAGGACCAGGGGACCCCAGCGACAGTGGAGTCGAAACAGCATCCATTGTCAAAGCACTGGTCACTGGTGATGCCTGGGAAGCCGCAGTTCTTCCTGTTATGAGGACTAAGCCTGGAGCACTGGCAGGGGGCTGTGGAAAGACCCCCAGTCAGCCCTGCCCTGGTACCCCAGCCCACGCTGCTCCTCCTCTCAGGAGTTTTAGGGGATGCCTCCATTGTCTGAAGACCTCCGTCAGCCCCACCCTTGTACCCCAGCCCACGCTGCTTCTCCTCTCAGGGGTTTTAGGGGATGCCTCTATTGTCTGAAGACCCCCTTCAGCCCCGCCCTGGTACCCCAGCCCACGCTGCTTCTCCTCTCAGGGGTTTTAGGGGATGCCTCTATTGTCTGAAGACCCCCGTCAGCCCTGCCCTGGCACCCCAGCCCAGACTGCTCCTCCTCTCGGGGGTTTTAGGGGATGCCTCTATTGTCTGGTTGCCACACAGAGAAACATGAAGTCTTGTCTTGCCCATATTTGAGCAATGCAGTTGCCTCCAGAGAAACTGATGGGGCTTTGCTGACATTGTTATGTTAGTTTAAAATGTTTAAAAGGCCAGGTTCGGCGGCTCACACCTATAATCCCAGCACTTTAGGAAGCCAAGGCGGGCAGATTGCTTGAGCTCAGGAGTTCAAAACCATCCTAGGCAACATGGCAAAACCTTGTCTCTATGAACAATAATGAAAAAAGAAAGTTAGCCAGGCATGGTGGTCCACACCTGTGGTCCCAGCTCTCAGTAGGCTGAGGTGGGAGGATCACTTAAGCCCAGGAGGCTGAGGTTGCAGTGAGCCAAGATTGCACCACTGTACTCCTGCCTGCGCTGTAGAGTCAGATCCTGTCTCAGAAAAAAACAAAAAAAAACCCTTCTAGAAGAGGCTGAACAGATGGAGCCAAGGCCAAGATCAAGGGGACAGGTGAGTGCTCTGGGACTCCGAGGACCCTTGGTGGGAATGGCCTCCTGACCCTGCACGGGGCCCGCTGACACCTGCGGTCAGGCAGCCTTTCCCCTCGGAGGGAGGCCGCTCTCGGAGCACCCCCCCCCACCACCCCAGCAGCGGCAAATCCCACACACCTTGACACACCTTGTCAAATGCCTTTATAGCAATTTCCCCCTCTCAAGTTAATTTATGGTTGTGCTTTTCTTTTCATTAAGAGAAATAAAGAAGGCACTTAAGAAGACCCTCTCCTTCCTGGCACTTACAGGGTTTCTCGGCCCCTGCCAGGGCACAGAGCCCCAGGACAAGGAGCGCTGCCAGGAGCTGGGCGTCCCGTGGTCCCATGTCCAGCTCAGCTGCACCCCAGGGCGGCTTACAGAATGCATGCAGCCCCTCCGCCGGGGTGTGCTTTATAATCTCCTCTTTGTTTGTCCAACAAGCACAGATAACCTTTCTTCCCTGCCCCGCGGCCCCAGCCTTTCCACCGTGGAGGCGAAGATGAGGCAAGGGGCAGCCGTGCCCTGTGCAGGTGAGGCTTCCGGGCCAGGGTGACTCTCTCCCTGCTCAGCAAGGCCTCTTCCTGCCCTGGCCAGGGAGTTGGGTCATGCCAGTCTGCCAGCGTGGAAAACCGGCCACGTGCAGGTCTGGGGCTGGGCACACACAGGGTCACACCCAAGAAGGGATAAGCCATGCATTTCTACTGATAGAGTGTGTGCACACCACAGGAATTTAGAAAGTACTGGGGCGAAGTTTACTGGGGAAAATGAACAGGCCAGCAGGTAGCATGGAAAAGACCTCTCCCTGAGGAAGGGAAGCATCTCAGAGGAGGGAGATCTGCTCCCCAGGGCTGTGGTTAGAGCCTCCCCCAGCCACAGCACAAAGCCCCTTGTTCCATCTTCAGCAGGAGGGGCGGCTCTTCATGGAGACAAACCTGACAGAGTCAACAGCGCAGCCTGGGGCGGGCACGTTTTAATAATTTCATTTTCAGCCCACCCCTGAAAGGGGTTCTTTTTGTTCCATGGAATGTTGTACAGCTGGTAAGAGATGGCACCTGGGACAGCTGGTAAGAGATGGCACCTGGGACCCTGCCTGGGGTGGGATGTGCAGCCCCCGCCCTGCTCCGGGTGGGATGTGCTGGAAAAGGAGTCTGCAAACTGGACAGAGAGGACACAGCCAGCGGGCAGACACCCCAAAAGAAAGGAGAAGCATGGCGGGAAGGACAGAGGGACACCTGATGTTCCCCAGGCCAGGGAAATGACAAGGGTTTGCCAGTCTATTTCTGATGGCTGAGCAGTCAGGGGCACAAAGACACAGGGGAACCCAGAATCCTTGGTCCGCCACAGGGCTGTCCTCGGGGTCTGGAGAGCAGGCTCCATCCTCCCGATTCCCATCCTCCCGACCCCTGTCCTCCCGAACCCCGTCCTCCAGGCCCCCATCCTCCAGGGCCCCCATCCTCCAGGTCCCCGTCCTCCAGGGCCCCATCCTCCAGGCCCCTGTCCTCCAGGGCCCCATCCTCCAGGTCCCTGTCTTTCAGGCTTTATCCTCCAGGGCTCCTCTGGGTCTGGCTCAAGTGCCTCCAGGCTTGTTGCTGACGTTCACCACTGGGCAGCCACGGGGACTCAATCCTTGAAAACTCTGGCAAGGTCAGTTTCCCTGTCCTACATCCCTGTAACTATAATCACTATCACGACATAAGTGCCTGAGCCTTCATTTTCTCTCATATTCCCACCCACCCTCCTCTCTGCTTCCGCCCCATCCTCCTGACTTCACACTTCACTGCAGCCCCTCCAGGATTCCTGCTGCGACCGCCTGACCCATGCTAAAGATACCACTCATTATCACCCACATCTCGGCCCCTCGCGCTCTCTTGGCTCTGGTGGAAGCCTGCGTTTTCCTGGGAAGGCTTCCCTGGAATCCTGGTCAGGCCCCCACGCAGGGACACCAAGTGCCCATAGAGCTGGGAAACCATTACACTAGCTGGGACACCTGCAGTCTAGTGGCATTGCTAGTTGAAAGTGGAGCTGTGCACAGCCTCCGCAACTGTACTTGGTGGCCACGCCCATCACGTGGGCTCAGGCTGGGGGGCTGGACACGAACTTTGAGCCCCAAGTCTTCACCCTCATGCAAAACCATCCTCCTTGGAGGTGCGGCGGGGAGGGAGCCATGTCCAGAGTCCCTGCCTTGCTGTCATGTCCCGACCTGGGTGCAGTCTGTGCCCTTTGTTAGGGGTTTCAGCACCAAGCTCGAGTTCACTGTCCTGTCCTACTAAGACTCAGTCACATCCCAGCCATCCCATTGCGGTGGGCACTTCATCTACATTCACAGTCTCTCAAATTTTATTTTCCTCATCTCGAGGAGCTCCCATCCCCCACTCTACTTCCGCCACCCTCCTGTGACCACACTCAGAACTCGAGCTCCATCTCTGAAAGAGGGTATGCAAATATCCTTTCTGCCCAGGGTGTCCTAAGCTCCGAACATTCTCTCCGTTACTGCCACCATGCCTTTGCCTAAATCTTAAAGCCCTCCGACCCCCTAACCCCCTAGCTTCCCCTCTGGGAGCCCCTCCTGTCTTTCCTTCCTTCCTTCCTTCTTCTCCTGCCCGACTTCACTCACCATCTTCCCTTCTGCTGTCCTGCACCACCATCTCCGTGCCCTCACCATCTGCCCAGCGAGGCCAACACGTGCCATCAATTGTTGCCACTCTAAATGCATGATCTCAGCACCATCCGGGCACTCAGGGCTGGCACCCTCTTTCTTTGTGACTATCCTTCTGCACACTTCGGGGGATGATACTGTCCATCAGTTCACATAGAAAGTCAACAAATGGGAACCACCACAGAGATCACCCAGGTAGACTTCTGCTTTTGACTATCGAGTCACTGGTGCTAGGCTAGCTTCCCCACCGTAAGTAACTCTAAAACTACATGAAGTCACTGTCTACAGATATTGAGCAGCAGGTAGTGCCAGATAGCGATCTCTGAGAGGAGAGAAACAACAGAGGGAGCCCCATGGTTTCCTGGAGACGCTCTCCAGACCACAGCACAGGTAGGGGAGACTGAAGAGCGCTGCAGCCCCACCGGGCTGAGGAGACAGAGGCCGGAACGGGAAGCTTCTGAGGTAGGCAGGTTTTCAGGGTAAGAGAAGGGAGATCCAGAAATACAAACGGGGATCCTTTGAGCTTTTCGTCAGATACTACACTGTTCTTGCCACAAAGCCAGGAGAAACAGCTCCTGGGGACAGAAAAATCACCGGGAAGGCTGAACTGAACAACTAGTGCAGGCTTCATGGGGCTGGAAATCATTTGAGCTCTGAGCAGCTAGAGGTGCTGACCACTTCCAGCATTCCCTAAAGACCATGCCATAAAAGGAAGCCTGATTGTTCTAGGGGGAAAACTACTCGACACCTGTTCTAACAAAACTTTAACACAAGTCGTGCAAGAATCAAGTTAATCTGTAAGTAAATTAACTGTTTGTATGAGTTTGCTCAGGTTGCTATAACAAAATACAACAAATTGTGTGGCTTAAACAACAGAAATGTACTTTCTCACAATTCTGGTGGCCACAAGTCCAAGATAGCGTGTCGGCAAGTCTGGGTTCCACTGAGGCCTCTCTCTTGGCTGCAGATGGCCAATTTTTCCCGTATCTCACGTGGCCTTGCCACTGTGCACGCACATCCCCCGGTGCCTCTCGTCTTATAAAGACACCAGTCAGATTGAATCAGGGCCCACCCTGACAGCCTCATTTTAACTTGATTACCCCCTTTAAGACTTTGTCTCCAAATGCAGCCATATTCGTAGGTAATGGAATTTAAGGCTTCATATATGAATTTGGGGGGGGGGGGAGAAAAGTCAAACAATATCACTACCTAACAAAGCAAAGCTTTCAACACTATCAACGATGACAGTAAAACCGAAATACACAACATAACAGCCCTAATGTCTAACACAACATCGGAAGTTACTAGATGTGTGGAGAGAACTAGGAAACATGGCCCATAATCATTAGAAAAATCAGGGAACGAAACAGACTTAGAAATGGCATAAAATATTCAAAGATTGAAAGAAAAAAAACATCATATAATAAAGGAACAAAAAGGAATTTCAATAGATACATGGAAACTAAAAATTAACCAGGTGCAAATTTTAGAAATAAAAAATACAACATCTGAAATGAAAAATACACTGTATAGATTTTAGATTAAATACTATTAGGTACTGCAGAGGAATGGTCAGTTTACTTGAATGAAGCCAGTGCAAGATAAACTATCCAAACTAAAGCATGAAGTGAAAATGGCTAAACAAATAAACAGGATTCCAGTGACCCGTGAGACAATGTCAAGCCGTCTAACATTCATGTAATTGATGTACCAGTAGGAGAGGAGAGAAAAAATCATTTAAAGAAATACTTGATCAAGAATGAGTATTGAGTAAATACTCATTAGATTTTTTTGTGAAGTTGAGGAGAAGTATAAACCTACAAATCTTAGAGGCTTAAAGAACTTCAAGGAAGATCAACACCAAAATAAAACCACATCAAGGCACAGCATGCTCCGACTGTTGAAAATCCAGTGACTTAAAAAACCCTTAAAGCAGCTGGAGAAAAAGACTGCTGTGGTTTGAAAGTCCCCTCCAAACTCAAGGTGAAGCTTAATCCCCAATGTGGCCGTATCAAGAGGTGAGGCCATCAAGAGATGATTGGATCATGAGAACTCTGCGCTCATGAATGGATTAATCCACTCATCAGTTAATGGATTCATGGAATGATGGATTCATGGATCATCGTGGGAGGGTACCTGGTGGCTTTATAAGAGGAGGGACCTGAGCTAGCACATTGAGCTGACCCGAGCACAGTGCCCTCACCGTGGAATATTCTGGGCTGCCTTGGGACTTGTGTGAGACCCCACCAGCAAGAAGGCGCTCAAGAGATGCAACCTCTCAACCTTGGACGTCCCCAGTCTCCAGCACTGTAAGAGATAAAGTTCATTTCTTACGAATTACCAGTTTCAACTTAGCAGCAGAAAATGGGCTAAGACAAAGGCATACGGCACGGAGCGGAACATAATACCAATGATCGACTTTCTCCGATAATGCAAACCAGAAGACAGTGGGATTACGTGTGTAAGTGGCTAGGGGAAAGTCAGAATTCTACACTCGGAAAATGTCCTTCCAAACAATTTTCAGGTGAACAAAAGTTTAGAGAAGCCCTCACTTGCAAATCTGCTCTTCAAGGAACTTGAAAGAAAATTTTTAAATGCTTAGGCCGAAATCATGAGCACCCCTTAACACGGGACATGAATTCTCCAGGTTGCTCCAGCCAGTTGCCACCTGGTCGAATCTGTTCAATTATGGCCTCTGCTTGGCCTCTGTCAGCATTCGAGTTTACAACCCTGTCCAGTCTGCAGGATTTCTCACTTGGTTCACTACAACTATCTCCTAACTAGACTCTAAAATGAAAATGGTTTTGTCTCTACCCAGGAAAAAAAAACAAAAACAAAAACCTCTTGCTTACTTTTTGTAAAATAAAAACTTATGTCCCTTCTCTGTCACTCCCTGGCTTCTTACAGCCTGGAGGGTAAAGATCAAACTCCTGGGTATGAAAAGCAAGACCCTTCATGAATGAACTGGACTCCACATGTGCTGCCACCTCCTTCTATTGCCAGGCCCTGTATAACCACATGTGCGTCTGCGTTTCATCTTGAAGCCTTTGCTCATGTGTGCCCCCACCCCACAGTACCTTTCCCCTACTCTTTGCCTTGCTAACACTCATCTTTCCCTTAGCTCTTAACTCAGGAGTCACTTCCTCCGGGAAGTCTTCCTCTACTTCCTCCAGAGTAAAGATGGGTGCTCTTCACCCAGTTCCCCACAGCGCCCTTTATCTATCTGAACCATAACAGCCACACCCACACTGTGAGTAAATTTTTTACTTTTCTGGGTCCTTTATTAATTGTACCAAAGATAACAGCTAACACTTACTACAGGTTTACTTGTGCCAGACATTATTCTAAGAATTTTGCTTTCTGCTATTTTTACTTTTGTAATCATTACATCAATCCAGAGGAGGCCTAAAATGATCATCCTCATTTTGTCATCATATAGGCAGAACAGTTTTCCTGAATAACACAGCGAGCAAATGCAGGATGAGATCCAGAGTCAACCCCGTGCCTCATTTGTTTGTATCCCCAGAATCCACCCTCGTTCTGGCACGTGGTAGACTGAATGAGGGGGAGTCAAGTGGAGAAATGGATGATGGACGTCCCAGGAGTTTGGGGAATAGAAACTTGCCATTTATTTCTACACACCCTTATAGTATAGTCTTAAGCTGTCTAAAAATAAAATGTAAAAATAACAATGGAAGGAAATATTTGTATTCTATTTTTCTTAATGAAATGTTATAAAAACGAGCCTTAATCCTTTTTCCTCACTCTATAATCTTGTCCTGAAAATAAGATATTTAGTGTATCTGTTGTTGGGAGACAATTCTCCATGAATTTCTCACATTCGTGCACATCCTGTGAATAAGAAACTAACTATCCTTACGTGTAAGACCTAAAATTAAGGCCCAATATTAACCGCTGCCTTGACATCTGATAAAATAGAGAGGGCCTCAGTCAGCCTAACCAGCAGCTCCCCCTCCCGTCTCTGCTCCCATGGGTGAAGTCCCCTAGCCAAACAAGCTTCCCTATCAAGGCATCAGGCACTGTGCCTGCTTATCCGTGAGTAGCAGATTTCAGGTTTCTGCCAGCCCACAGAATTATTTAAACAAGTCAACTGCATCCTCCTGCAGGAACCGCTGGCCACCTCACCCTCTTGATACTAACCAAGCCTGCTTCCCACAGCCTTTGCTTGTTCACTCTGCTCCTGAATGCACCCTCTGTGTGGCCCCACATGGCACAGTGGCCTTAGCCCCTGGGCTATAAGGATATGGGACTCACAAACTGCTATTGTTCTCACCTATGTGGTGTTGGGGGTGGTGTGTAATCCCCCCCCACCAGTGAAACACATAGGAGGCAATTAAGACAGTCCTTTATTCCAGACTCTCTCTTCAAGGATGTCTGTATCACAATGTCTGTGTCACCACAAAGTGGTGTCCTTATAAGAAAGTGGATAAAGTGTCTCCTTCTGGAGCAAAGAGCAAGGGAGCTTACTGTCCCTTAGGAGCCTTGGATCCTAAGGCCAGGCCTTCTTTCCCATTAGGCAACCCACTGTGTGTGCAGGCACCTGTCTGAGCCAGTCCCAGTCCCTTGGGGTTCTTGGAGGAAAACAGAACGACACAAGTAACCTTTGTTTATGCTGTTTGCTGTAGCATGAGTAATAAAGTCATTTATCTTTGAACCAGGAATCTCCTGTCTTCTGGCAGCAACCAGGAAACTGTGGCAGACTCACCTGTTAGCTTGCATATAGGATACAATAAGCTTAGCCCTTCCTACTTCTCGACACTGATACGCTTGATCAGATGAAAAGCAGAAAATCCTTCCAATACTTGCCTTTAGGTTCACTCAATCCCCTCATAGCTCATGCATGTGTGGCCATGTATGGTTTGGCTCAAACATGTCCAGCTCAGGGAACTGTTAAGAGCCGAGAAGAACAGGTCAGGAATCCTTTAAGAATAGTACTATTTATTCTTGTGTTACCAACGGGTGTCTTCTGTCTGCTTGGACCTTTAAGTCAGGGAGCCCCTTCTTCTTGATGGCCATCCATTCTTTCTAATAACTTATGAGGACTGGGATTTGCCAGGTGTGTGTCTCTTCCTTATGAGCTGATGTTTCCTATCAGACTCACAAAAATTAAATATTGCAACAAACCACCCCTCCCTCTACTTGCAAAGAAAGGCGAGGGAGTTTCTTAAGTTAACAATATCTTTCCCAATGACCTTACAAATATGAACTTAAGCCACAACTTAGCTTCAAGAATTAGTTCCTGGTTTGAAGTTTAGTTCAAGACATGCCCTCAACAGATCCCTGCTGTTGTGTGGGAAATTAGAAGCAATTGTGGCCTCTGGAGTAGACCAAATGGTGCAGACCAAATGAGGGTGTGAAACCTGCTATTATTAAACCGATTGACAGCACGTAGTGGAAAATGAGGGGAAAGAGAAGGTGAACACTTCACAGAGGTGTGGGAGGGTAGATGGACCACACACCTGAATTCCAGGCCACGCGGCACTCTCGAGTCCTCTCCCTCTCTCCACCTTCTCCACCAGGGTCATGATAACGCAGACCTCAGCTGGGGGACCAGGAGGTGGAGGGTGCCTCGGGCTGACACATGGTCTTGCTTTGTCTAAGAGACCCTGGGCGAGGGCTCCAGAGCCCAGCTGCAGCCCTGCACAATCCACAGAGCAGCCCATGCTTACGGTGCATTTCCGGGGCCAAGCGCACAGGGGCCACCGTGTGCTGCTGATTCAGGGCTGATAGAGTTGTCCACCTAGCATACACCATCTGTTCCCTGTGACGTGGCCTTCTGGTCCTTTGCTCTCCCCAGTGATGTTCTTGCTGTTTCCATCCTTCTCAACACATAGCATAACTCACAGGGTACCACTCCTTCACGGTCCACTTTGAACATGCCTCACGAACGCGTGCCCCCATCTGCACCTGACACGCCTCCAGTTCACAAAGTCCACTTTGTCTTCCCGTCATCCACAGCAGAATTGCCTCGTCTCAAACAGTGGTGAACAATCGTGACAGCACCCTGTAACAGCTTGCCTTGGCCAGGGCTCCTTGGTTGCGGCAACAGATACACTGCTGTGGCCCAACTGTGCCCCTCTGTGTGGAAGCCGGAACCCCCAGCGTCTCAGAATGGAATCGTATTTGGAGAAGGGGACTTTAAAGAGGTGATTAAAACTGTGAAATCAAGTTTAGCCTAAAGCTGCCCCCTTACATATTTTAGTTTGGCCTAAAGGTTTCTCTGCACATCGTGAATGTAACAGAAGGAGGTATAAACTGACCCCTAGCCTACTCTTGTGCCAATCACCAAGTTTTGACTGATCAAATGTAGCCAACTGTCTGAACCATATTCAAGTGAGGCAAACTCGGAGCCGTAACCAGTCCGGCTGTTTCCGCGCCTCACCTCCTTTTCCTGTGCACGTTGCTTTCCTGTCTCTGTCCATAAATCTGCTCCCACCACGTGGTTGTGCTGGAGTCTGTGAGCTGCTCTGACTCAGGAGGCTGCCCCATGTGTGAATGGTGCGTTGCTCCATTAACAACGAACATTTACATTTAGTTCAGCTGACGTTTTTCTTTATCAAGTTACAATGGGGTTGTTAGGGTGGGCCCTAGTCCAGTCTGACTGGAGTCCTTATGAGAAGAGGACATTTGGACACACAGACCCCAGACACACAGACAAGCATGGGAAGAGGCAGCACCAGGGTGCTGCCTGCAGGCCAAAGCGTGGCTTACAAGAAAAGTATAAACTGACATGTAATTTCATTGAGCAGATCTGAAGTGGAAGGGCTTTTTTTGTTGTGTGTTTTTTGAGTCTCACTCTGTCACCCAGCCTGCAGTGCAGTGGCACAATCTCGGCTCACTGCAGTCGCCACCTCTTGGGCTCAAGCAATCCGTCCACTTCAGCCTCCCTAGTAACTGGGACCACAGGCATGCACTACACGCTCAGCTAATTTTTGTATTTTTAGTAGAAACGGTTTAACCCTGTTGCCCAGGCTCCACTGGGTGGAGGCCCAGGGAACCCACAGGAAGGCAGTGAGCCACCTTGTTAACTGGCCCTGCCCGCTGTCCTTGGTGAGAGCAGTTGTTGCTGGCCATAGGCTCACTGCTCTATGGTAGAGGGAAGATATGGCCTTGGTAATATATTGAAATGTAACAGCAAACCCAATCATCGGTGATTTAACCCATAGCACACTTAGGTTTACTTAACATGATGTCTGGAGGTGGGTGAGGGGCTCAAATCAGCAGCTCTGGGTTGTTAAGGCTCTAGCTCTTGGGCCTTACCTCATTATCACAGAATGGCTGCCTGCAGCACCACATCACACCCCCCTCCCACAACACCCAAAGGCAGGCTGCAGGGGCTGGCCTGGGAAGCCAGAAGGCACTCATCTTTCATCAAGGAAGAAATTTGTCCCCAAAACCTTCAAATAGATGCCCCTGTGTCTCATGGGCCACATAGAATTGCATAGCCACTTCTGGCTAAAGAGGGGCTGGGAAAGTGAATTCTTTTTCCTCTCTCTTTGTAGAGTGCAAATTAGGTAAGAAAGAAGGGAAGGAATGGATGGTGGACACCCAGGAAACAGTCTACTGTTGGGAAGAAGCCCACCTTTCTGGCACTGGGGAGCTGTGGGGGAGAAGGGACAGCGCACATGCCAGTTGGACTCTGAGAACCATCAGCCTCGCTCCACAGTGGGCCAGCAGGAATCCAAGGGGCCTGGGCAGACCCAGGGACTCCTTCACCCCACCCAGGGGTGGAGAGGGCAGGGCAGGGGGGAGCGAGGTAAGAGACTGAACAGTGTGTCCCCCAAAGACTGTGACCGACAGAAGCTGTGCAAATTATTAAGACAAACTGAACTTTAAGAGGAATTGGACTGAATAGAGTTATCCTGTTTTTACCTGTAATTAGCAGACAGAGTGTAAGATCAGACATACCATAGATGAAAAGAGAAGCTAAAACTTCCCTTACATCTGAGAGGTGAGAGGAGGTGCCTGTGGCCCCCCGACATATAAATGACAACATGTATTGTGACAGCTCATGTATATGCTGTTGTGTGCAGGGGGCAGGGGGCTTCCTGTTCCGTAACTCATGATTCAAGGCCAGGGCAAAAGGCTGTGCTTCCTGGTGGTTCTTCATGGTGGGTGCCTCCTGGCTTCTCGGCCACTTTACCTGATACCCAAGTGGCCAAGGGTTTGGGAGTGATTTGCTGGACTGGTTAATGTGGAGAGAGCTGGCCCTGCTCAGCTCTGCACCTCCCTCTTCCTCCCTGAAACCAGCTGGCTGCAGAGAGTAGGAGCTTTCCGGAGCTCCTGGGACCCCATCCCCAGTATAATTGTGCCATCTGTGCCCAGCACAAGAGCACCAGACATAGGGACAAGTGGGAGGAGGAGGAACCCAGGGTGCAGGTGGCTTGGGGCTTGCTGAGCGGAGGTCCTGGAGCAAAGATGACCAGGTCAAGGGGCACCCTCTCCCAATCCTCTCCAAGGTGCAAAGGGGCCAGCGGGATAAAGTGTTGTTTTGGCTTTGGTATCCTTCCCCTGTTGTTCTACTTTCCAGTTCGTTCCGATCTCAGGATGGGGAGGGGGTTTCCTGGAGGGGTCAGCCCATGCCACCTTCTGCAGTTTTCATTATCCGTGCTTTCAGACATTTTGCTCCAGGTTTCACCTCCTACGCCAATTTCTATTTGGGAACGCAAATACATGGAAAGGTAACTTGAGTCACCTGGCGGCTGGGGCATCGTGGTGAGTAGATAAGAAATGCCAGGAGAGTCGGAGACGTGAGTGTGGCTCGGACTTGCTTCTAGGGGACTCTGCACTTTCACAGAAGGAGCCTGAGATCTGGTCCTCGGGCATCAGCACTGAGTGCTAAGAGCCAGGCATCTACTGCACGCCCCACCATCCCCCGCTTCCCACACTCCCCTACCCACGCCTGTCCCAGCTCAGGCAGCCCAGAAGACACATAACCCACCTCTAGAGGCCAGGGTGAAAGGCTGTGCTTCACTTTCAAAGAAAGGAAAATAATTCATATTCTTAAAAGATTGAAAAGCACAGAATAACATCAATCTCTTTTAATTTTCAGGCCAATTTTGAGTAGTCAAAGTCAGAGTAGTCAATCTGTGTTGAGAATCGAGGCACAGCTTCGGGAGCATGTCTGAGGTGTCCTGTGGAGGCGGCGGCCAAGCTCTGGGACTAACCACCACTTCGGGATGCAGGCAGATCCCCGCAGAAATATCTAAAATTCACACTCATCTACAGGGGCGAGGGGGAGGGAGGAAGACATGCTTTAGTGAGGATAAATATTTTCTTTCACATTTAAACGATTACACAGTTTTTTAGTTAAAAGTATCAACAGGCACCTTCTTTAGAAAACATGAACTGTCAGCCAGGCACGGTGGCTCATGCCTATAATCCCAGCTGTCTTGGAGGCTGAGGCTGGTGGATCATATGAGGTCAGGAGTTCAAGACTAGCCTGGCCAATATGGTGAAACCCCATCTCTACTAAAAATGCAGGAAAAAAAAAAATTAGCCAGGCACAGTGACACGTGCCTGTTAGCCCAGCTACTCGGGAGGCTGAGACAGGAGAATCACTTCAACTCGGGAGATAGAGGTTGCAGTGAACTGAGATCACACCACTGCACTCCAGCTCCAGGGCAGCAGAGTGAGACTCCATCCCCCTCAAAAAAGAAAACGTGAACTGTCTTCAGATTTTGTCATGCCTTCCCTCTCTATCCCAGGCAAGCTAGAAATCATAACCAACAGTGGCTCTTCACGGGCTTTTAGTTAGAGATGTGAAGAGAAGCCGGGGAAACTCGGGTCCCTTCCCCAGCCCCTCAGCCCTGCCTTTCTATCCCCGGACCTGAATGTAGCCTGACTCAGGCTACCCCATTGCACCACCTGCCGCCGTGACTCCAGGTAAAGGCGCAGCTGGTGATGCTGATCAGAGCCTCTGTGGTCTCATGTGTTTTTTCTAATTAATTCTAAATCTTCAGACCCAGCACGGTGTAAAAAGGCCGTACCTTCTGGAGGGACGTCAATGGTCTTTGGAGTGAAGCACCAGGGGAACCCAGGAATGGTGTCGTCAAAACAGCAGCCCTTACTTGCACACTGGGAGGGCGTGACACCAGGAAAACCACAATTCTTTCTTTCACGGGGGGCCACTGCACACGTCTCTAAAAGTGAGCAGGTAAGAAGCAAAGGTAAGTTGTGGGCTGAGTTCCTTGATGTTATCACGCACACACTGGTCCAGCTTCCTTCTCAATGACATCAGCAACCGTCCGGTGAGGCAGATATCAAACCCTCAGGACACGAGAGGGAGACCTGGTCCTTACTTCCTGGTGTGCAAACATTCCGCTCAGGGAAAATGCAAGGTGCCCAGGGTTTGTGGACTTTGCGTCTTTCTGGGTCACTTATTTATTCACTCTTCAATTTCAACAAATGATTATTAAATTTTACTCAATACATCAGTGTTTACTGAGCACCATGTGTGTGCTTGAGAAGCAGGAGCCAGCATGGCAAAAGCCAGGCACTGTGCCGGGTGAGAGGGACCCGGAAATTCAAACCAGAGACGTTGTTGTGAGTCCAAGGATCTGGGCCAGGCGCAGTGGCTCGCGCCTGTAATCCCAGCATTTTGAGAGGCTGAGGCAGGTGGACCACTTGAGGTCAGGAGTTCAAGACCAGCCTGGCCAACATGGTGAAACCCCATCTCTACTAAAAATACAAAAAATTAGCTGGGCGTGGTGGCGCACATCTGTAATCCCAGCTACTTGGGAGGCTGAGGCAGGAGAATCACTTGAACCGGGGAGGTTGCAGTGAGCCGAGATCGCACTACTGCACTCCAGTCTGAGCAACAGAGCAAGACTCCATCTCAAAAAAAAAAAAAAAAAAAGAGTCTAAGATCTGATGGAAGAGAAAGCCAAGAAATGCGAGAGAGAATGCAAGGCCATCATCCCAGGGTGCCCAGGGTAACCATGGCGGGAGGCGGGGGCACTCCCAGGAGGGGCCAATGACAACCAGGCTGAACAAAGCAGGGGAGAGCTCCCTGCAGGAGGAGGTTCACCAGGTGAAGACGCAGCTGCCTGTGCAAAGGCCGTTGGAGAGACCCAGGTGTGATGAGGAGCTGGAAGCCCATGGCGGGTAAGGTGAGAGGATGGGGTGGGGTGGTCTGGGAGGAGCCAACCACAAGGACTACGAGCTGTTAAACAGCTTGAAGCAGGGCAGTGAGGAAAGGGGTCTAGAGGGGAAGACACATGGACGGGCGTGGCCGGCTGGGGGCCATTGAGGATCTTATGTAAGAGATTCTAACACAACAGCTTCAGGCTCTGAGCTCGGGGGGAGTCAAAGGTCTCAGAAGCCAACCCATTAGGATCTGGCAGTTGACAGCCTGCATCAGGGATGAAGAGGAGCCCGGAACACCCTCCCTGTCCCTGTCCCTGTCCCTATCTCTGTCCCTGTCCCTGTCTTGGGGCATAGGAGGGGGAGGAGCTCAGTCTGGCCACACTGACTCAGGTGAGGATGCCCCAGGGGAGGCCAGGCGGGGCTGCTCTCTTGTCTGCTTTGGTATCTGCGAATGCCTCATGCTTTCTTTGGAAAAGGTGTTCTTGGCTTGCTGGGAAGAATCCAGGTCCACCTCCCGCTGCCCAGCAGCTTCTGCGGGGACCTTGCCCTCCTGATGTCTGGCTCCATCACGAGGTGAAGGTGATCGTCGCTCACCCTGAGAAGGTCGTGGGGGTCCAGAGAGGCGCTGTGGGAGGAAGGATCAGCACCCTGGTGGGGGGGCTCCTCCGGAGGAAGGAGGATTTCCAGCCCTGGCGTTCTGCCTCCCGCACGCTCTGTCTGTCTTGCCAACCCAATTTATCGTGTGACGGAAATAAATGGAAGTGGTTTCCACACATGAATGCACTAAATTGTACACAGTTTTCTAGATTTCTGTTGTAACAGGATCATGGACCTGAGTGACCCACAAGAAGCTCTGAGCCTTGGGCCAGAGGGCGTCAGGGGGATGGGGAGGAGAGTTTGCCATGGCCTCTGCCATCCCACAGCACGGGGGGCAGGGCTGGGGGCTGGGGTGGGGACAAGGGCAGAGGCAGATGGGCCTGGCAGGTGGCCAGCATGGGGATCCACCCCCTTGGTCCTGCACAAAAGGCCACTTCCCCTCTTGGGTTCTGAGGCTCCCCTGCTCCCTGCCAAGGGCTTGGGGGGGCTTCCCACAGCCACCTGACGCCATCTCCTCTTCCATGCTGCCCAAGCCCACCCCTCAGGCCCCGTACCCCATGGCATTGACCAGGAGGTAGCCGGAGGGCAATGGAGCATGGACACCACCACTGGGCGCCCCCTCTTCAGACCTCTCTGGAAACCCTTGCTTTGGAAACCTGGAAAGCCCTTTCTCCTGCCCCCCCCCACCTTGAAACTGCGTCTAACAACAACAGATATGTTATTCAGCTCCCTGCCTCTGGCAAAGCGCAAGTCACAGGCACTGCCACACAGCATTCCCCTGACAGCCTAGGGCAGACTGTTGCTCCATTCTGCAGGTAACAGAGCTGAGATGCAAACACTTGCCAAGGAAGCAAGAAGAGCCTCCTCCTCCACTCCCCAGGGCAGCCGATCCACTGGACGACACCAGGCAATAGGCGTTGCCAGCCACGCACCCATGGGAGAGTTGGCTTTGACTCCCAGAGCACGGATCCCAGGGGAGCCCAGGACCCTATGAGAGAGGGTCTCCCAGTTGGCCATTGCTGGGAGGAGCATTTGGGCCTCTCTGGGCGGGCCTTGGGAGGGTCCACCCCTGGGGGAGAGGTTGGCTTGAACACTCTGAAGCACTATTCTGAGACCCCACGACTACACTTCCTCTTTGAAACATGACACTTGGGAGCATTGTATATTCTTCCCAACACGGAAAACAGCCCAGCCAAGGGAAGCACCCTCCTCACAGTGCTTCTCGAAGGCCTTCTGGGGCCCTGACACCCTGCGTTATTCTCCACTGCTTTTGCCGATCCTGTAAAATAGGATATACTTTTAAGGGCCTAGAACAGCACCTGGCATGAAACAGGTGTTCAAAAATATGCAAGTAAAATAGTGGCCCTGGCGGAAGCTGCCCGACCTGGCTGTGCCCTGCAGAGCAGGGAGAAGTATGCCTTACCTGACTGGGTCTCAACCAGGGTGCTGAGGGCCAGCACGGAGACCAGGACCAGGGCACAGATCACCTTGTACTCCATGGGGGCCGTTGCCTCCTCTCTGCTCCAAAGACGACCACACGTCAGGGATGAGACGCTGTCGGAGCCCTGGATTTTATAGGGCAGGCTCTGTTTGCTTATAGAGCGTTAGATAACATTTGCCCAAGGAGGTCCCAAGACCCTCCAAGATGATAATCTCCACCGATTTTATAAAAGGTGTTTCCTACACTCGGTCAAGCCACAGTGACGGATTTGCTGATAGGGATGACATGCGGTGAGGTCATCTTGGCTGAGGGATCTGAGAGCCAGAAAGTCCCTCTTATCCCGTGGGAGTCTCCTCCAACCTGACCTTAATCCCGGTCCTACCTGTATGTGAGAGGCCCTCCCTGCAGGGTAAACATTGCACTCACTGCAGAAGTGATTCATAGTGAGAGGGGACCGGGAGATAGGCTCAGCCGAGACAACAGTGGCTCACGGGGTTGCTGCCGTGACCTTGCAGAGGGATAAGAAGGAGCTGATGAAGCCCATTACGTCTGCTCTGCTCTCAGATTCACATGGGCATGTGAGCGGTCTTCCACCATTTTGAAATCCAAGTCTGGGGTAAGACAGCTGTGTCTGAACAAGACAAGAAGGGAAATAAAAGGCCTGTTCCTTCCTCTTTCCCTCTGCCCCCAGGGGATCTGGGGCTTCAAGCTGCATCTTTTCTCATGGATGTTGTCTGGTTAGACATTTCCATGGCCAATTTGCATGTGAGCAAAGCCCTCCAGGTCCTTTGTGGGGAGACGCGGCCCCAGCTGAAGCGGCTCCTGCTCGAGCTCGCACAGACGGCAGCCCCCGGCAACCGTTCAGCAGCCTACGCCAAGGAACTGCACGCACATTTTCACTTATTTATCTAAACTAATTCTTTCTTTTCTGTTCTTTTCCCCTTTCACAGGGGAATTGTTTTAATAATGAAACTGCAGGTTGGGCACAGTGGCTCACGCCTATAATCCCAGCACTTTGGGAGGCCGAGGCAGGCAGATCATTTGAGGTCAGGAGTTCGAGACCAGCCTGGCCAACATGGTGAAATCTGTCTCTACTAAAAATACAAAAATTGGCCTGGCGTGGTGGCGGGTGCCTGTAATCCCAGCTATTCCAGAGGCCTGGTCAAGAGAATCACTTGAACCCGGGAGTGGAGGTTGCAGCGAGCCAAGATTGCACCACTGCCCTCCAGCCTGAGCAACAGATTGAGACTCCTTCTGGGAGGGGTGACACCGGGGGGAAGAAAAACAACTATATACAAGAACTACCATCAAAAACTGACAACGTGAACGTAGCTCACTCCCCTGTGTCTATGGGGCTCCCTCCCCAATTGGTCCCCCCGGAATCCCTCCGCCTCCTACGCCTCCCCAGTTGGTCCTCTGGACTCCTGTATTTTTTTTTTTTTTTTTTTTTTTGAGACAGAGTCTCACTCAGTCACCAGGCGCCAGGCTGGAGTGCAGTGGCGCGACCTTGGCTCACTGCAACCTCCGCTGCCCGGGTTCAAGCATTCTCCTGCCTCAGCCTCCCGAGTAGCTGGGACTACAGGCGCGCGCCACCACGCCCAGCTATTTTTTTTTTGTATTTTTAGTAGAGACGGGGTTTCACCATGTTGACCAGGACGGTCTCGATCTCTTGACCTCGTGATCCGCCCGCCTCGGCCTCCCAAAGTGCTGGGATTACAGGCGTGAGCCACCGCGCCCGGCTGGACTCCTGTATTTTAAAGGACAGCCTCCCGCTCCCCTGCACCATGCCTCGCTCCCCTCCCTGCTTGGGGCTTCTTTTCCCATAGCTCTTATTACCTCCTGGTGGATAAAACAAGTGACTGACACGTTCCGTTTGTTATTTATTCATTGGACTCCTTCCCGAAGTAGATGGGAGGGCCTGTGGGAGCAGGGGTTCTCGTCTCTTAGTTCATTGAGATGGCCCCAGACCCTAGAACAGCGGCTTCAATTGGCATTCAAGAAACAGCTGCTGAAGAACTGAATGAATAAATGGACAATAGGAGAAACATTTTTCTTCAGTGAGAGATTAGGCCCTGAGGAAAAGGCATGCTAGCCTCACAAAGGCACTTTCTTTTCTTGGGTGACCTAGTCAGTACATTTCTGCAGCCCGCTGGGAGAGGAGCCTGGGCCAGAATGGGGGCTGCCATGTTCCTCTTTGCTCTGCCCTAGGACCCAGCCCCCTCCTTCCGGGGCTGCCACTCCTGCACCGGGGTCTCCAGGAGAGGCCTGACCGCAGGACCCAGGGAGGGGCCAAGGCTCAGAGTCCTCTGTGGGGTGGCTTAAGTTTACCGAAGACAGGATGGGGGGTACCAGGCCTGGGGTGGTGCTCATGGTGACAGTAGTTTTCCCTGCTCTAATTTCTCGGATCCAAATGGGGGCTCTTAGAAATGGGATATAACCTGCACAGTCATTTGGTGAAAAGGTGGGCAGTGTTTGGTGAGGTTTAAGCCACACAGATTTTACAGCTTGGCAAATTCTGCTGGTTACAGGCCTGGTCTCTTAACCCAGCAACATGTTCATAATTGGGCAGAAGAAAACACAGGTGAAGATATTCTTTTTAGTATTGTTTGTAACAGCTGGAAACAGGAAAAGAAGGAAGGAAGGAAAGGAGAGAGAAAGAAAAGCAAAACAAATGTTTATTAGCAAAGAAAAGGGGGAAATGAACTTAAAATACAATGCAGTCATCCCTTGGTACCCCTGGGTTATTGGAAATCACTCAGGGTGGCTGGCAAAATATTAGGAAAATATTAGGGAAAGTTATAGATGATAGTCTCAAACTTTTTGGAAGGCCAAAAGGCTTTACTGGGACGGGCTAAGGCAGCCAGCTCGTTTACATTAGACGAGGGAAAAGACAGACCTGATAAGAGGCCTTCCCAGTTCATCCTGTTTACCCCACAACCCTTTGTCTCTACTCTGTTTACTCATGTAAACTTTGTGCTGATGGCCCTCTCAGGGGGGAATTACCTGTTAATGGTGTTTACTCTGGGCCCCAGAACCTAAAGCTTTTATCATTCATAAAACCACTCTTTTAACCATGTTAATTATCCCAAGTGTGTTGACTTAGAACCTCTGTTATGAAATCTTTACTGAAAAAATATGAGGATGGAACAGGGGGGTCTTGTTGATTGGCAGCAGTCACCCCCTGAAAGCAGCCAACAACCATCCCTAGCCCACTCGAATCACTGAAATAGTTGTGAGAGTGCATTCATTCACCCGTCGTTAAGTCAGGGTCTGCAGGACAGACCTCCGCAGGTGGTGCTCAACATCTCAGGTGGTGACCCTGGCGTGATACACGTCACCGCACACGCTTGAACGCAGAGTGAACCAACATGATCATTGCTGCAAAGAAGGAACAGTGGACCTCCTGAGAACTGGAAAGCAAAGAGGATGCGGTCAGGTCAAGCTGTCAGTAAGTCATTGGTACCCACTGGGGATTGCCAAGCTCAGGGAGGGATCATTTCAGGCTAGGGATTCATCATGGGACATAGTTATCAGTTCAACAGATAAAGTACAGAACGTAATTCAAACTGCTGCTTCCCAAGGCCCCTGGTCTCAGCAGGCAGCAGGCTGGACATAGAGCTCTGGGAACAAGTGGGGAGAAATCATGCACAAAGGCATCCAATGAATGGGAAAAAAAGACAAATGAGACAGTACAGCTATAGGTCCTTGTCTTAAGGGAGCAGCATTGCAGAAAGAACTCTTAGCCTGCCCGGTAATTGATGATCAGCAAGGCTATCAGGTGTATGTTTGTAAAAGAATAAGAAAAAGGCATTACAGGCCAGAGCTGTGCAGCCAACTAAAAGGAAAAAAAGGGAGGAAAGAGGCTCTGGCAGGGACCCTCCAACCAAACCAGCCCTGCCCAGGTTGGGGGGAGTGCGCAGCACAGGCGGAAAGCAGCCAGCAGCACCTGGGTGGGGCCCACATGGCTGCCGTCCCAGGACCCGTGCTGCTGCCGCTGCTTTCTGCAGGTGTCCGCAGTGAAATTCCGGGTGTTCTTTGTATACAAGCAACATCCCAAATTGTAATTCTCTGCTAAGATTTAAGCAAAATGTAGGGATTTGTAAGACTTTTTTCTGATACTAGCCACTGTTGTTATTCTAACTCTACTCTTACTGTGGCTCTTTTAAAATCCAATTTAAATAAAACAGTAACCTCTGAAGGGGAGATAAATTACAGCGAGCCCATGAATTAGTAAGGAGCAATTAATATAGCCTTGCTCCTCAGTAGAAAAGAATTTCCTAATTGATAAGTTGCAAAACCTGCTTTCTGTCTTAAACGGGCAACACTACTAGCACAAGCCTTATTTACCCTTAACTTTGTAAATTTAGATGATAAATTTCAATCAGCTGTAAGAGAGGGCCCATGAATTGGTAAAGGAGAAATTAAAAGCTGAGCATGTAAACCCACACATTATCCTTTAAAGGAAAACTGTAAGCCAAATTAAATAATATCTGTTTAAGAAGTAAAAACGTCAAGCCAATTCTCAGAAAGTCAAAGCAATTTGTATGTGAGTGTGGTGAAAACGCATGCATGGAAGACTGATTAGAGATAGTCTTTGCTCTGCTAGTAAGTCATTGTTTTCAGAACAGTTTGCCAGTTTAAAGTCCATAAACTTGGTCAGCCTGAAAACTCAATTGCAAGATTTAAGCTATTCTACCTCTGGCTTTAAGCACATAAAGTATATTCTGTGAGTCTCTGCTTCCAGAGATATTTTCAGATTTCCTTTTAAACTTCATGTTACCAATTTCAGCTTGCTATTTTAATGATTAATGCAGTCAATTGCTAAGTTACCTCCTGACATCATCAAGATTCCTTTAAGGAAAGAGCATTTCGAAGCAGGATTGCACTTCTCCATACCTAATGCTTTAACACTGTTTGCTGGTAGGTCAAGTAAACAAGGAAAAGCTGCAGTGTGGTAGAAAGAACACAATTCTCAAAGAGCTGAGATTAAAGCTGTGATACTAGCATTAGAAACCTTTTCCCCCAGCCCATAAATACAGTAAGTGACTTGGCTTTCTCAGTTTATCTACTACAAAATCTTGAAACAGCTTTAATTCAGTCTGATCTCGAGCCCACAGTTCACTGCCTGGTCTATTGGCTTATGGCAATGAACCAGCAGGCTTACAAGTGATAAAATCACTGCTTGACCAAGACAGAAACAGAAAGATTAGAGAGAGAAATAGAAAGAAGGAAAAATATAGAAGGGAATTTATGCAAGTAGATTGTATAAATTTTGTTTTGAAATTCTAAGCAACTTTTAAAACATTAATTGTAAAAGAAATTCTGTGTGTCAACATATTAGTTAAAAGTTTAAAAAAAGTATCATCCAGCTTTTTTGTGAACTGGACATTAAAATAAAGCACAAAAGGTTTTTCTTAAAGATCTAACCTGTTCTTTACAAAGACTATAAAGTCTCTTAGCACAGGCACAGCCACTAGAATTTCCAGCACACCAGCACCAGCCAAAAGACTGCATCCTCATCAAAGGATGGAGAGAAGAAAACTCAAGCCAGCCAAGAAAAGACCCTACGGGATGACACACATCCCAGACATCAGCTGGGCAATATTGAAGAGAACACAGAAGGCTAAGTGAATCCTGCTTAGGATTTGTTTATTTTTGTTCTTTCACTTTGCCTGCAACTGAACTTGCTGCACTCCATCAAGTCGTCTTGTAATCTACATTTTTCTGCCCTGTAACTTAAATTAA
The DNA here is from genome assembly GCA_036589455.1 of Ateles fusciceps. Lineage (NCBI taxonomy): Eukaryota > Metazoa > Chordata > Mammalia > Primates > Atelidae > Ateles > Ateles fusciceps. The sequence continues at coordinate 4,921,964 of JAZHEH010000196.1, forward strand.
CACCCGCTTCACAGCTTCTAACAACTAGAGCTTGACTAAAAAAAAAAATTAACATGCCTCCAATGACATTTCTCATTAATGGTATACAGTAAACTGAAATGCTGAGTAACATTATAGGTCAGACACAAAACATTCATAATTACACTTACAGCTTGTATAGTCTCAGCCACAGTCCTCCTGGCAACTGCCAGCATTACAGTGGCATCTATTACCGAGGCAGTACAAACAGCTGCCTTTGTAGATAATCCGGCAAAGAATGTGTCAGATGAACTTCTCTTGCAGCAACGTGTACATCAAAAAATTCTTGCATGTCTGCAAGCACTCGAGGTAACAGTGGAATATGTGGGGTAGTGACGGGATGCACTGGCATTTCAACAGCAATTACGTTGTGACTGGGAACCTAAACATATTTGTGTCACTTCTCTGTCATGGAATCAGCCAGTACATGGTTGGGACGAGGTGAACAACACCTCTGGGGAACCTTTGAAGACAATTTAACAGCAGACGCAAAGCAACTTAAAACTAAAATTCTAGATTCCTTCACACAATAAATCTGCGCACCCAACGAACAGCCGTATGGAAAGGTGTACAAGACGATCTCTCCTGCTTACACTTCCATTCCTGGGAGTCGCTCTTTCACTGAAAAAGAATGTTGCTAACTGTACTCATAATTGCCTTATTTGTTAAACCTAGGATGCAAATCTGGAATAAAAGCAAGGACCGCCTCACCTGGCAGACTCATTGCTGAACACATCAGTGGCCAGCAGAAAGAGAGCCTAATTTCAATAACAAAAAAGGGGAAGATGTTGGAATTCACTCAGGGTGGCTGGCAAAATATTAGCGAACTGTTAAGGAAAGTTATAGATGATTGCCTCAAACCTTTTGGAAAGCTGAAAGGTTTTATTGGGACAGGCCGAAGGCAGCTTGCTCATTTACATTACATTAGGGGAAAGACAGACATGATAAGAGGACTTCCCAGTTAAGTCTGTTTACCCCACAACTCTTCATCTCTACTGTGTTTACTCATGTAGACTTTGTGCTGATGGCCCTCTCAGGGGGAGATAAAAGGTGAGTTACCCGTTTTAATAGTGTTTACTCTGGGTCCCAGAACCTAAAGCTTTTATCATTCATAAAACCACTCTTTTAACCATGTTAATTACCATAAGCGTGTTGACTTAGAACCTCTGCTATGAAATCTTTACTGAATAAACATGAGGACAGGACAGGGAGTCTTGGTCGATTGGTGGCAGTTGCCCTCTGAAAGCAGCCAATGACCATCCCTAGCCCACTTGAATCACTGAAATAGGTGTGAGTGCATTCATTCACCCGTCAAGTCAGGGTCTGGAGCACAGACCTCCACAGGTGGTGATCAACCTCTCACTGGGGGACTGGTTTCAGGACCCCCTAAGGATGCCAAAATCCATAAATGCTCAACTCCCTGGTATAAAATGACATAGCATGTGCACAGAAGCTAGTGCACCCTCACATGCACCCCCAACTTCAGACCCCAGGCCTCCAGAGCTGTGCGATAATCCATCTCTGCTGTTTAAGCCACTCAGTTTGTGGGACTTTAGACACCAACCCCAGGAAATTAACACAACTAGAGTGACTTGCACTGGGAAGAGGAAAGTATTGAGACTCTGAGTGCATTGCATATTAGCTCTGAACTGACACCAGTCAGAGACCCAGACCCCATCATGGTTCACCAAAGGGTGCAGGTTGTGGGTTGGAGGTGACAGGGAGTCTGGGCCCACGCAGGTCTCACAATGGGTCCAATAAGGTCATACATCTTCCACTGGAGGAAACAGATACCTACAGACACAGAAAGTGGAAATTCGGTGTCACCTTTTCGGAAATCAACATGATACTTTGTATCAAGAGTCCGAGAAAAAGCCCACTCTTAGACCCAGTAAATCCACATTGGTAAGTGTTCTCCCATCCAAGTCCTAACCAGGCCAGACCCTGCTTAGCTTCAGAGATCAGACAAGATCAGATACATCCAGGGTGGTATGGCCATAGACTATGTTGGTGGGTGTTCTGAAGAAAGAATCCTACACCTGCGAAAAATCACTTTGCATGAAGATGTTCATCAAAAGAAATCTTAGTTCATAATGAAAATTGTAAAATGAGGAATTATTAACTAAATGTTAGTTTGGCTACATGAGGAAATATTATGGAACCCTCACTAGCATATTTCTGTGGAATTTGTAGTAACATGGAGTATATTCATGCTTCAGTGTTAAATCAAAAATAACAGGATACAAAAGTTTACAAACCACTCAGTAGAAAAAAGCAGAAAAAAAGAAAATTTACCTGTGGGTGTCAGTGAGTGCTTAAGTATCAGTTATGTCTTTTTCCTTGGATTCTGACTTCCTATTTGCTGAAATATCTCTATGATGAGCATGATTAATTTTTACAATGGAAAAATACTGTATGGTTCCAGAAAAATGTAATGATTTAGCTCTCCCCCAAAAGAGAGAAGAGAGGAGTTCCTCTGCCTTCCCTAGTTGATTATCAGTGAGTAAGAGACAGAGGTGGGTGTTTTCTCTGCAGGCCGTGCCCCATGACACACTTGCCCCATGACCTGTGTCCTCACACCTGCCCTGAAGTTAAACCCTAAAGTCGTGGTGTGAGCGGCCGGTAATCTCTTAGATTTTAGCACCTCCTAGGAGAAGCTGCCCATTCCTGCCCTCTGATTCCTCCTTGTCCCACCCAACATATCCCAGAGGTTCACTCCATACAAACCAGTGAGATGCAGACGTGCCCATGGAGGAAGGAGAACACATCTGGCCCCATCAATGGTAAAATGGCCCCCACCCCTCCTCTTCATGCTCCCTGCCCCTCACAGCCACCTGCCACAGCTCCCACCACCCTTCCTGTTCAGAGGGGCATGGCAAGGCAGAGCAGCCCTTCCATCGTCATGGCTCTGAAAGCCAAGAAAGCATAACCATGGCCTCCAAGGAACTGAGAATTGGGAGTGAGATATCACTCACATCAAATGTCGAAGAGACAAATTTCACAGAGGCAATGGGGAAAAGATTCCCTATTTAATAAATGGTGTTGGGAGAACTGGCTAGCCATATGCAGAAAATTGAAACTGGACCCCTTCCTTACACTTTATACAAAAATTAAGTCAAGATGGACTAAATGTCAAGACTTAAATGTAAAACTAAAAGACTTAAATGTAAAACCCAAAACTATAAAAACCCTAGAAGAAAATCTAGGCAATACCATTCAGAACACAGGCATTGGCAAAATTTTCACAATGAAAGTGCCGAAAACAATTGCAACAAAAGCAAAAACTGACAATGGGATGTAGTTAATGAGCTTCTGCAGAGCAAAGGAGACTAACATCAGAGCAAACAGACACTCTGCAGAATGGGAGAAAGCTTTTGCAATCCATCCATCTGACAAAGGTCTGATATGCAGTCTAAGGGAACTTAAAGAAATTTATGAGAAAAAAATAACCCCATTAAAAAGTGGGCAAAAGACATGAACAGACACTTCACAAAGGAAGACATTCGTGTGCCCGACAAACCTGAAGAAAGCTCAACATCACTGATCATTAGAGAAATGCAAATCAAAACCCCAATGAGATATCATCTCACGCCAGTCAGAATGGCAATTATTAAAAAGTCAAGAAACAGATGCTGGAGAGATTGCAGAGAAAAAGGAATGTTTTACACTGTTGATGGGAATGTAAATTAGTTCAACCATTGTGGAAGACAGTATGGCGATTCCTCAAAGATCTAGAAGCAGAAATATCATTTGGCCCAGCAATCCCATTACTGGGTATATAGTCAAATGTAAATCCTTCTATTATAAAGATACATACACGTGTATGTTCATTGCAGCACTGTTCACAATAGCAAGGACATGGAATCAGCTCAAATGCCCATCAATGGTAGACTGGATAAAGAAAATATCGTACATTTACACCATGTGCAGCCATTAAAAGGAATGAGATCATGTCCTTTGCAGGGACACGGACGGAGCTAGAAGCCATTATCCTCAGCAAACTAACACAGGAACAGAAAAACAAACACCAAATGTTCTCACTTACAAGTGGGAGATGAATGATGAGAACACATTGACACATCGGGGGGAACAACACACACTGGGGCCTGTGGGAGGGGGGATGGGGCAGGCTGAGGGAGAGCATCAGGAAGAAAAGCTATTGGAAGCTGGGCTTAATACCTGGGTGATGGGTTGATCTATGCAGCAAAGCACCATGACACATGCTTACTTATGTAACAACCTGCACATCCTGCCCATGTACCCCGGAACTTAAAAGTTGAAGAAAATAATAATAATTCTGTTATTGGTAATTTAGGTTGCTTACAATTTTTCACTATTAAGGAAGGTTTCTTTTGATGGACATCTTCACACAAAGTGATTTTCCTGTGTTTAGGATTCTACACAGGTCTCAATTCCACACCCTCCTTTCCAACAGCCCCTGGCTCTGCCAAGCTGCAGTTACTTAAACTACCAATACTCAGGCACAGCTCCAACCAGGCTAGAATGCAGTCCTGTTCCTCCCAGCGGGTGACTTTGGAATTAAGCTGCTGACTTCTCACCAAGTTTTCAGCCTGGGGTAGCATGGATACTATAGATTCCCATTCATTGGCACTCGAGTCTCTGCAGTGAGTGGACTGGGCCAGCCCCGTTCCTCAACACCATGTCCCTTCCTCCCTCCCGCCCGTGGGCACTGCTGGAGCTTTGCCTCCTTGGCCTGTGCACTGCCCGTCCTGGTCATGCACTGGCTGGTGCAGTCCACAGACTCCTCCTCCCATGACCCACGTATTCCCTCTGGCCATCCTCCCACCACCCCAGCCTGAACCCCGTGGATATGGCCCCTGGTGGTAGTCAACTCATGTCTACCCAAGACATAAATGTGTGGTGACGTTTTTATTTCAGATGTGAGGATGTTATGTGGAACAGTTCCTGCTTCTACTGAGGAAAGGTCAAGAACTACAAATTATCTATAAGGAGAATGCCCCAGGGATAGTGGTGACTCATCCCTGGTACTGCTCCAAGGCCTGTTCCCACCAAGATACTCTATAAGTCCCAGAGATAAAGACATGGTGAAGAAGAGGCCAGAGTCTCCACTGGTTTAGTGAGCCATCAAGATTGACCAAGAGGAAGACTTTCATTTGCTGGACACAGGCTCAGGATTTGATAATCTCTAAAGACATTTTATTTGTTTTCTATTCTAAGATACTTTATTTCTATTTTTATACCTTGTGACCATGTCTTCCGTTGTAAATTACCTCCTCTAAATACAGGTGCAGAGCACAGGGCTTTAAGGCCAGGACAACCTGACCACGTCCATCATCTACCGGTGGGGAATTCATGTGGTATTGTCCCACCTGGGTGCATCCTGTTTCATCAGTTGTGTCTTTATCTGAGTCTCTCTGTCCCTGCTGTAGGGTCCAGCCCTGAAGGGTTCTGTGAACCCCTCCCTGCTGGTGCGGAGATGAGAAATTGTAGAAATAAAAAAGACACAGAGACAGAGACAGAGAAAAGAGAGTTTGGGATTGGGCGTCCACCGCCAACCAAAGCGTGGAGACCTGCAGTGGCCCCGAGCGCCTGGATGCTCTGACTTTCATTGAGTACAAAGCAGGAGGCAGGGAAGGTAGGGTGAGGTAATGGTGATCAGTGATAGAGTCAGGTAAATCACGTATTTTGGAGATAGGGGCCCAGGACTTTCAAGTAGCCGAGACAAGGAGAAAACCTAATGTGTCAGTGCTCTTCGCATATTTGTCAGAAATGTCAAGGACATTAAGATTATGTTACTATTATTAATTCTTATCTTCTGAGAAAGAGAAACCAGGTGCAGAAGCAGGCCCTGAGAGTGGACATGGAACGTGACCACTGAAGCCAGCATCACATAGAGGCAGTTAAGCCCCCAGATGTCTGTGGGCCTCCCTGACAGGCGTCAGGCCTACCGCAAGAGCTTGGAGAAGCAGAGTTTTCTCCTGACTTCCCCAGGAAGGAGATGACTCTGCCATTTTGGACGTCTCCTTCCCTAGCTAGCTAAACAGTGGGCGCTTTCCCAGCACTGGCACTGCCACACAGCCGAGGCACCCTCCAGCAGCCCTTATGCAGGCGTCACAGAGGGCTTAGAGCATCTTGCCTTAGGATCACTTTGTTCACATGTCACCCCAGTTCCATGCTTCATAACCCGATAGTCAGTGTAAAATTAAAGATTATATTGAGTATATATCTTTATGATTATAAGTGAGTAACTATAAGATTATATAAAGGAATAACTGTGTGCCTATATTTCTAATTCTTTTCTAAATCAATATTTATATGGGAACAGACTGAGGCTTCAGACCCTTTCCACGGCACTTGTGGGTTTGCCCCCACACCTGCTGTGCTGTGTCTTTGAAGGACGGAGCCCTGACAACAGACATGGCCCCAGCCGCCTGTCTGAGGGGGCCGTCAGTCTTCCACCTCTGCGCAAACTTCACACCTGCAGAAGTCACTGAAGACGTTTATACCACTTTTCTTTTTTTTTTTTTTTTTTTTGAGATGGAGTCTCACTCTGCCACCAGGCTGGAGTGCAGTGGCAAGACCTCAGCTCTCTGTAACCTCTGCCTCCCAGGTTCAAGCGATTCTCCTGCCTCAGCCTCCCAAGTAGCTGAGCCAACAGGTGCATACCCCCACCCTCAGCTAATTTTTGTATTTTTTAGTAGAGACAGGGTTTCACCATGTTGGCCAGAATGGTCTCAATCTCTTGACCTTGTGATGTGCCCGCCTCGGCCTCCCAAAGTGCTGGCATTACAGGCGTGAGCCACCGCGCCTGGCTACCACTTTTGTCATTCGACTTGCTGCTATAAGTTTGTGCAAAGGCAAACAGCCAAAATGGTCCCTTCCAGCAACAATCCCGCTTCATCCTCCTAACAATCCTAAGATTTAGCTAAGACAGGTTACGAAGGAGGACTCTGGAAAAGGGGGACTTAAGGAAAATGCCTGATTTGCACGATCACTCTCGGGGCAAGGCCTGGACCCCCAGACTTCCTGTTCCACCCCAGGTTCACTCCCCATGCTCTCAGGTGGCACTGCCTCCCTCTTGGGCCCTCCTCACCACTTGAGAACCACTAAGGCATCTCCCAAAGGCACACAGGCGGCTGTCCTCGGAAAGCACGGCTGCGGTCAGTGCTACTCAGCAGTCCTCCAGGGTGTCGCCAGGCATGTTAGATGTATGACTTCATTTTTAAACATATGTTGGAGGAGATCCAAGAATCTCTCTATCAGACTGCTCTCCCTCATTTGTATCCTCACATACTTTCTTCAGCGGGACAGGAAGGGGTGGCTGTGTTCTCTCAAGCTCAGAGCTGAACGCGGCCAGGCTCCCCCATGAGACATTCATCTTTAATGCATGTGGCAGAGAACGTTTGAAGTCCACTCATCTGTCTGTTATGTTCTACTTTTAAATTTTGGCTTTATTAAGGGGATGGAATGTTTAGAAAGCTCCTTTGCAAGTCTGCCCTTCATCAGTTTTCAGTTTTCCACATAAGGAGACTGTGCAAAAACATTTCCCAAGACCAATGAAAGCAGTAAGTTCGCTTCTGAGGCCCAGACCTCCATGGGCCTGATCTTCCCCTGCCTCAGCCTGCACTGAGGATGGCGTGATGAAGAAGCTGAATGTGGCTAGAGGAGAAGGAACGGGGTGTATGTATTAAATGCGTTATGACAATTACATGGCTCTAAAAACTATTTTCCATTTAAAATTTTCAGAAGAATTAGTCCTCACCAAACAGCAAAGCTCCAAAATACACAGAAGGAAGTGGATAGAGCAGAAAGGAAGAAGAGATACATCCACAGTTACAGTGAGAGACTTCAAGACGTCTTCACAGCAACAGACACGGAGAGACCACTAGACATAAAATCGGCAAGGATCTAGACGATCTGAACTGATTAACCAGTAGCATTTCACTGATATTTATAAGACATTCCACCCAACAGTAACAGAATACACATTTTTCTAAGCATCCATGTAAATCCACAAGGATAGAGCATATGTATCCCAGGCCATAAAACAAACCTCCACAACATGTAAAATAGTTGAAGTCATACAGAGTGGGTTTGCTGACTACAATGGAATTGAGTAGAAGTCAGAAAGAGATAACAGAAAAATCTCTAAACATTTAGAAATTAAATCTCTAAACATGTAGAAATTAATAATGCACTTCCAAATAATCTATGGATTATAAAATAAGTTTCAAAATAAATTTTAAAATACGTAGAACTGAATGAAATGAAAACACAACATATCAAAATTTGTAGGGCTCAGCTGAAGCAGTACTGAGAGGAAAATTTATAGCATTAAATTACATCAGAAATGAGGAAGGCTCTCAAATCAGTAAGCTAAGTTTTCAGAATAGAAAAAGAGCCAGATAAACCCAAAGCAAAGAATAGGAAGGAAATAACAAAGAACAGAACAGAAATAAATAAAATATAAAATATAAAAACAATAGAAAAAATATCAGTGAGACATCTGGTTCTTTGGAAAAATCAGTAAAATTGACAAAAAGCAGACAAGAACACAAATAACTAATGCCAGAAGTGAAAGAGGGGACATCATTACAGATCCCACAGATGTCTAAAGTACAATAAGAAAAAATGAAGAAACACTTTACATTCATGAATCGACATCTAAGAAAAAAAAGTGAACTAATTACCTCAAAACCCACAAACTATCAACACTCAACCAAAACTCAACAAAGATGTCAGTTCTTTACGATCTGAAAAACTCTACTACCATCAGAGAAATTGCATTCATAATTTAAAATCTCCTCCCCCAAAGAAACGTATAGGTCCAGTTTTTAAAGAAGAATTAACACGAATTTTACACAATCTCTTCCAGAAACATGGAAGAGGGATGAACATTTCTCAAGTTATTTTGTGAGGCCAGTATCATGCTAATAACAAAACCAAAGGCAAGACACCAAAAGGAAAACATCAGACCGCTATCTCTCATGATCTTAGATGCAAAATTCCCCAACAAAACATTAGCAAATCTAATAAACAATGTATAAAAAGAATTATACACATGACTGGATAGGGTTTATTTCAACTGCACAAGACTGGTTCCACATTATGAAATAATCAGTATAATCCATCATATCAACAAGCTAAAGAAAAAAAGTCATTTGATCAAGTCAAACTGATGTGGACAAATATTTGACAAAAATCTAACACCCATTCATGATAAAAACTCTCAGCAATTTAGTAATGAGGGGAATTCCCTTGACTTGAAAAAAAAAGCATCTAAAAACACCACAGCTAATGTCACACATAACAGTGAAAGACTGAATATTTTGCCCCTAAGACTGGGAATAAGGGAAAGGGGCTCATTCATATTTTATGTAGTCCTAGATGTTCTAGTTATTGGAATAAGGCAAGAAAAACAAAACAAAACAAAATGATGCAGATGGAACGGGAAGAAATAAAATTAGCTGTTCGCAAATGCGTAATCCCCCTCTGCACAAAATTCCAAGGAATCTACAAAACAAAACAAAAACCTTTCAGAAATGAGAGAGCTCAGCAAGGTCACAGCACACGATATCAGCACACAAAAGCCAGTCACATTTCTAGATACTATTAGTGAATGTGAAGAAACTGACATTAAAAACAAATGCCATTTACGATCACTTAAAAACATGGAATATTTAGGTACACACATCACAAAACATGTACAGGATCTATGTTGAAAATGACAACGTTCTGACGAAAGAAATCAAATGCTGCATGGAGAGGTGTACCATGTTTATGGATCAGGAGACAATGTAGCAAAGACGCCATTTCTCCCCAGATTTATTTATAGGTTTAATGCAATTTCTATCAAAATCCCAGCAGGGTTTTTGGCAAACATAGATAAGCTTATTTTAGAATTTATAAGGAAAGACAGAGTCCCTGTAATAGCTAAAACAATAAGAAGAAAATGGAAGGGATCACGCTACATGATATGAAAGTCTACTATAGAGCTACAGAAACCAAAGCAGTGTGGTAGTGGCAGCAGCATAGAGAAAGAGATCAATAGAACAGACCAGAGAACATTGAAATAGCCCCACACAGACACGCCCAGTGGATTCTGGCAACGGTGTAAAAGTCATTCAATGGAAGAAATACAGGCTTTTCAACGAATGGTGCAGGAACAGTTGGACCCCCCACAGGGGGTGTGGGGGCAATAAACCTTGATTTAAACCCCAGACCTTGTTAAAAAAAAAAAAAAAAAAAAAAAAAAAACCTCAAAACACATCATAGAGTTAAGTGTAAAGTGTAAAACTATAAACTTTCAGAAAACAATCTTTGGAACCTCAAACTAAGCAATGACTTCTTCAACTTGGCCCCATACATAAAAGGAAAAGTTGGTAAATTCGATCTCATGGAAAGTAAAACTCTTGCTCTGTGAAAGCCCATGAGAAGAGGATAAAAAGTCCAGCCACAGACGGAGAAAATATTTACAAACTACATATTTGGCAAAGGAGTTGTATCTAGAACATATAAAAACTTCCAACACTCAGCACTTGGGCAAACCAATTAAAATATGGGCCAAAGACGTGGGCAGACATCTTACCAAAGAAAATATGCAGATAGCAGACAAGCTCATCCGCCATCAGGGAATCCAAATTAAAACCACAATGAGATACTGATCAGAGTGGCAAATGAAAACAGTGGCAAAGCCAGATGCTGGTGAGGATTTGGAAGACCGTATCCCTCCTACGTTGCTGGCGGAAATGTAAAATGGTGGTGCCTCTCTGGAAAAGAGTGTGGCACTTCCTTAAAAATCGAAGTAGGCAGCAATTAAATCCCCCAGCAATTCCACCCAGGCCCTTATTCAACAGAAGTGAAAACTTGTACACAAATGCAAAACCTTGTACACAAATCTTCATAATAGTTTTATTTGTAACAGCCAATAACTGGGATCGGTCCAGCTGTTCTTCAACAGGTGAATGGTTAGCTAAGCACTGGCGTAGCCACACTAAGAAATACTACTCAGTAATAAAAAAGGAACAAAGTACTGATACTCAAAACAACTTGGATGACTCTCTAGGGAATTACTCTGAACTAAAAAGTCAATTCCAAATGGTTCCATACTAGATGATTCAATTTCCATAACACTTTTGAAATGACAACATTGTAGAAATGGAGAACTGATTAGTGGTTGCCTGGGGTTAGAGACAGGGGTGGAACACTCATGAGGGAATTGGGTATAGTTTTATAAAGAACAGCAGGAAGGATCCCTTTGGTGATGGAATTATTCTGTATCTTCACTGTGGTGGTGGATACTTGAATCTATACCGGTGATAATATTGTATAGAGCTAAATACGAACACACACACACCCGCAGCTGGAGATATCTGAGTAAGATGAGTTGACCATATCAATGTCAACATCCTGCTGTGACACTCAGCTATGGTTTTGCAAAATATTATCATTAGGGAAAACTGGGCACCGTTTACAAGGGCTCCCTCTGGGTTATGACTGCATGTGACTCTACTGTTATCTCCATAACATTTTCAGTTATAAAAGTATTAGTCCAATAAGAATGTTTCTGAAATCATAGTTCTCATGACTTCACAAACTAAAACTAACTTTTAAAATCATTTTCCTGGCTAGTTTTTCTGTGGCTAGCAATGGTCTCCTCTCCTGAGGACGTAGGAATGATCCTTGGAGGTGATTAAGCTGAATCCTCAGCCCTAAGTCTCCTGTCCCTGGGGTGTCACTGTACCAGGAAGATAATAGCTCCTCCTGCATCCAAAGGACTCACTTAAGAGTGCTGGCCAGAGCCTTACGGAAGCCTCTGGGCTGCAGAACTGTTCTTAACATTGTCCAGCTGAAGGGCTGACTGCTAGTGAGATAAAGACCTGCCTGCTGGGGCTGAAGTGCGTTGCGGACTCCAGAGCCTTGACCTTGGTCCGTGAGGCCCACCGAGCTATCGAGCCTATTTCCTGCTTTGGCTTTGAGGCCAGCTCTCAGTGTGGGACCCCCAGCTATGGCTGCTGTAAGTAGCTCTGGTCTGGCAGGAAGCAGACCCCCAAGTTCCCCAGTGCTTCTTCCTCCAGGGAGCTCTGACAGCAGGAGGGAGGTGAGGTGAGGCACCCAGGCTGCAGGCCCAAAGGTCTGGGAATAGCACCCAATCTGGAAGTTTCCAGGTACCTGGAGGAGGGACTGGGAGTGGCTGTACCCCCAACCCCAGCGCTCCTGGTAGCCAGGCCTGGGAAGTTCCTAGGTTTCCTCTGAGAGTGAGCTTGACTGGCCAGCCGCACTCTGGTCCTGGGCTCCGTCCCCTCCTCCTGTCCCTTTCCTTTCCTCGTCTATTCCTCCGTGGACTCCAGGAAGTGAGTACACAACTTTAATACTGTATTGGGAACCAGTAATGACATAGAAAATATAACATAATGTCTTGGCCATCTCCTGCACAATATCCCTGCCTGGAGGCACCCTGGCCTCTGCTGGACCAGTCCCAGGTGCCAGTGAGAGAGGATTAGGAGCAGGAGGGTTGAAGGTGGGGGCTGCGTCCTTGCACCAGTGGCTCCTGGTGAAGAGAGTGATTGGAAAGTGGCCACGGCACATGTGAAGGGAACTGCAGATCTCAGCAACCCCTGTGACCCTCTGCCCACTGCTCACACCCTTCAGCCACGGCTCACCTCCTGCGGCCAATACTGATTCCCTCGGGCCACCACACACACCCTCCAGACACCGTCCGCTCCCCTCCGGACACCGTGCACACCCTCCAGCCACTACCAACTCCTTCTGGCGACTGGTCACACCCTCTGGCAACCTCCCACTCACTCTGACCACCAGCCACACACACCCTCTGGCCACTGCCCAAACCCTCTGTCCAGGTCCCACATACTCTGATCACCGCTCATTTCCCTGGCCACTGCTTACACCCTCTGGCCACAGCCCACACCCCTTCAGCCATGGCTCACTCCCTCTGGCCACTGCTCAAAATCTCTGGCCACGGCTCACACCATCCAGCCACCTCTCATACCATCTAGTCACCGCTCACACTCTCTAGTCACTGTATACTCCCTCCGGCCACCACTCACTCCCTCCAGCCACTGCTCACACACTATGGCCACCACTCAGACCCTCTGTCCAGGTCTCACACCCTCCAGCCCCCACTCACACCCTTGGCCACCACTCACACCCTCCAGCCACTGCTCACACACTATGGCCACCACTCAGACCCTCTGTCCAGATCTCACACCCTCCAGCCCCCACTCACACCCTTCACGGCCACCACTCACTTCCTCCAGCCACTGCTCACACACTATGGCCACCACTCAGACCCTCTGTCCAGATCTCACACCCTCCAGCCCCCACTCACACCCTTCACGGCCACCACTCACTTCCTCCAGCCACTGCTCACACACTATGGCCACCACTCAGACCCTCTGTCCAGGTCTCACACCCTCCAGCCCCAGCTCACAACCTCCGGCCACCGATCACACCCTCCAGGCCCTGCTCACACCCTCCAGCCCCAGCTCACAACCTCTGGCCACCGATCACACCCTCCAGGCCCTGCTCACACCCTCCAGGCCACGCTCACACCCTCCAGGCCACGCTCACACCCTCCGGCCACCGCTCACACCCTCCGGCCACCGATCACACCCTCCAGGCCCCGCTCATACCCTCTGGCCACTGCTCACTCCCTCTGGCCACTGCTCACTCCCACTACTATGCCTGGTCTTGCTCTGCTTTTGAGTTTTGTGTATGACATGAGCTGATGCTAACCTGCTGAGCACCCATTCCAGCAGAAGAATGCCACGTCCACAATGCGCGCAGGACAGATGACAGTAATGGAGCCCCTGGAATTCAGCGTATAATTTCCATCCACATGACCAGTCAGCATCCACTCAGAGACGCCAGACAGTGAGGGAAGAAAACAGATGTTCTTTGGAATCAAGGGACAATAATACATCAAGCACCAAATGCTACAAAGAAATCATGAAAATATGCCTTAAATGAGTCATTCATAGATTAAGTTCCCCCGTGTGTGAAAATGAGTCTTGGAAATAGAAAGGGTGAGTTTGGTTCTGGTCCTAGGGATAAAACGGCAGGCGGCTGTACCTACAACGACCGCACTGCCGCGGTTCTGGGCTGGCGCGTCTTTACTGAGTGGCTGCTGGAGGCTTTGCACGTGAAGTCACCTAACTGCTTATCTCGTCAGGAATTTTGCAAGAGCCCTAGAGAGAAAACCAAATGGACGGGTGGGAAAGGCCACACGTGCGGGCTGCTGCTGCTTTTGTTCTTAGTGAAAATCAGAAAGGAGCTCAATGCCGGGCGCGGTGGCTCACAGACGTAATCCCAGCACTGTGGGAGGCGAGGCAGGCAGATCATTTGAGGTCAAGAGTTCATGACCAGCCTCACCAACATGGTGAAACCGTCTCTACTAAAAACAGAAACATTAGCTGGGCATGGTGGCGCAGGCCTGTGTTCGCATCTACTCAGAAAGCTGAGGCAGGAGAATCAATCGCTTGAACACGGGAGGTGGAGGCAGCAGTGAGCAGAGATTTCACCACTGCACTCCAGCCTGGGCAACAGATAGAGACTCCATCTCAAACAAGTAAAAATAAAAAGAAAGGAGCTGGAAGGTTGTGCTGGAATCAGACAGACGGTGCCTCTTTCGGGTCGGCGGGTCGGCTGCTGGTGCCGGAACGCAGAGCTCCGAGGGCGTTTGCTCGTGTGCAAGGTTCCTACACGGGAGACCAGGGGAGGACCAGGCTGTCTTCATCACCGCAGGAACTTAGGTGGCTACTTGGGTCCCTCTTCAGGTTTTTAGGTCCCTCTGAAAATGAAAACAAGGATGTTATTGTTTTTAGCACTTCTGGCCATCTGTCCAACATTGTGACGGAGCAGTCACCTGCATTTTGCCCTACGGGGATGGTGGGGCTGTTCTCCGTGGTGAAGACAAGGTTGGCCTCTTCCTGGGGCTGCCATTCTGAGCAGATCCCGGGCAGGAATGAAAAGGTCCAACCAGCAATACACCTGCAGATTCCACCTCTGCCTGCAACAGCCCATCACTTCCACAGGAGCCTTCCAAACCTTGGCGCTGTGTTCCTAAGTTCTGGTTTGAGTCAGAACAATTTTGTTTTAAGCCCCAACTAGATAGAGGAAAGTGCTGGATGAAAATGAAGATGAGGCTGGGCGCGGTGGCTCACGCCTGTAATCCCAGCCCTTTGGGAGGCTGAGGCAGGCAGAACACGAGGTCAAGAGATTGAGACCATCCTGGCCAACATGGTGGAACTCTGTCTCTACTAAAAATACAAAAGTTAGCTGGGTGTTGTGGTGTGCACCTGTAGCTCCAGCTACTCAGGAGACTGAGGCAGGAGGATCGCCTGAACCCAGGAGGCGGAGGTTGCAGTTAGCTGAGAGAGTGCCATTGCACTCCAGCCTGGCAACAGAGCAAGACTCTGTCTCAAAAAAAAAAGGAAAAAGCAAGAAAGAAACGAAAGAGAAAGAAGAAGAAGAAAGAAAGAAAGAAAGAAAAAGAAAGAGAAAGAAAGAAAAAAAGAAAAGAAGAAGAAGGAGGAAGGAAGGAAGGGAGGGAAGGAACAGAACATGAAGATGAAGACAAGGCAGTGGGCATGCCACCAGGTAGCAGACGGGACAGTTCCCCCGCAAGACAGTGAGCCCTTGGAAGGTCCTCGCGTTGATATTCCTCACAATGGAACAACTGAAATGCACAGAGGGCCCGCTGGAAACCCTCCCGAGAAAGGAAACGTCTTCTGGGTCTGCCCTAGGAAGTCTGAAGAGAGGCTTGGGAAAGGGTGTGTCTGAGGCTGAGGCATCTCACGCAGGCACTGGCGTGTGAAGGCAGCTGATGACTAAGCTGTTCTGCAGGGAGCAGGGGTTCCAGGCACGGCCGGAGCCAGCCAGCATCACAGTCGAACTCCAGCACCCTGGCTTCGCTGCAACAAGGGAGTCTACCTCCAACCCCCTCCCAGGGTTTCTCAGTGTGGCCTGAAGCCCCCGTGCGACAAAATCACCAGGGTCTTCACCCCAGACCTCCCAGTCAGACTCCGGAGAAACATCCTGCAATCTTCACAGTTAACAAAGGGGCTTATGCACCCCTAAGTCTGAGATCTGTTGATTCTGCAGTGCAGTCACACTGGGGCCACGTGGGGGTCTGATGTGACTTGCGCTCTGCCCTCGCTAGCTGGAGGGCCTCATGCAGGTCGCCTCCCCTGTAGTGCAGGGAGGGTCCCGGGCTCTGCCGCCCAGGGCAGGGCTGACGGGAGGGCTGAGGCAGCCCCGTCGCGGCGCCGTTGTGAGCCGGCTCCCCCAGGCTGATTTGGAACCTGTGTCTCCAGCTCACCCAGGACAGCTGAAGACACGGGAGTGGGTTTGGCTGCCTTGCACCTTCAGTGTCTTAAGGGGGACTTTTAGGGTCACCAGCTCGGTGCTCAGTCCCATGAGCACCTCCATGCCCTGCAGACCCACCACAGAGGACTGGCTTCTCCTTTCCTGCCCTCTGCGCTCTGTGCCCACACAGCCCATGTGCACCCCAGGCTCCCACAGCACCCTGAACAGTGAGGGGGGTCTCCATTCAGCTGTCCATCCTGGTCCTTTCTACATGCGGGCAGGCTGAGCTGAGCTTTCTACTGAAGGGCATTGCAGGCCACTCAGTGCCCAGTACGGGGGCTAAGCTGCCTCTCCCAGCAAGGGGAGCAGAGCAGGCACTTTCCACCCAGCCAAGCACCACATCTCAGGGCTGTAGGGCAGCAGTGCTGGAGGTGAAACTAGGCCACGTCTCAGTCCCAGGCCTCACTGTGTGCTGCGGGCATCAGTTTGTAGTTTCTCATTTAAAGCACAAAATCAATGAGAGCAAAATGGGAATCAGTGGCTGAGGCACATTCCAGCGTTTGATGTCCTCTCTTGGTCAATTGTTTCAAATTAAAGGTGCTTTTTTAAAAGGTCTGTGAGCCTTAGAGACAGAAGCTGACTGGTGGGTGCCAGAGGCTGGGGAGAAGAGTGGAGTGGGGAGTGACCGCCTGCTTCGAGGGGCCCACGTGTCTTGGGAGATCAGAATGCTGGGAACCTGCAGAGGTGGCAGCCGCACAGGCCTGGGAATGTGCTGAATACTACAGGGTTGTTCACTTCAAAATGGTGAATTGTAGGTTATATAAATTTCACCTCAATTAGAGAAAAAACCGTACTCACTTTGACATCATTGACAGTTCTTGGAAACAACTTTAAGCAAAATGACATATAATGAAACCAGTTTTTGCCCCCATCGACTTTATAACAAAATCGCATTGCCAGCAAGGATGCTGCTGGAGGGCCTGCGCGCACTGCTTCTCCCAAAGCCACAGTTTCCAGGATCCCATCACTGCATTCCGTGAGGGCCTCCTGTGTTTCAAACCGTCCCAAGGACTGGGTGAGCCTTCATCTGAGATCGACCAGCACACGTTTCCCCAGCAGCTACATGAGGAAGGCGCTGTGCCCACCCACCAACGGGCAGCTGCTGGGGTCCCAGCGAGGCCCTGAGGCTCCTCCTTCCTCTTCCACCATCTCAGAGTTCCCCTCCCTGCCTGGGTCCTGCCAAGCCAGCCTTGCTGCCGGGTGCGCCCCTACAGGACCCTCCCACTTCCACCCCTCCCCCTCAGGACCCCCACCCCCACACCACCATCAATGCAGGGCTCCCCAAGCCCCTCCTAACAGGGGACGCTGCCTCTCATCCCTGGCTCCCAGTGAGGTTCCACCTCCTCAGTGGGCAGGCAGGGTCCTCTCCGGCACTGTCTCAGCCCACCCCCCGCCCCCTCCCACTCTCTCCCGGCTCCTGGCACACAGGGACACACCCGACCCATCCCCCATTCCAGCAGGGGCTCCTCCTTGCCGCCTCCTCCTTTCCTTGTGGTGAGGCTCCTTCTTCCTCCCAGCCCCAGCTCCTCTGCGTGCCAGGCTGCACCCACCCAGAGCTGCCCAGGACTAGCTGTGATCTCTGTTTCAGCCCATGAGTCTGACACCCTGGAGCCACCAAATCACTGCTTCAGAATTGACAACCACTCGGGACACTGCCTGGTTCTTTATAGCAAGACCAGGTTGCATTTACCGGACCCTAGAGGTCAAATGCCAGGAACAAGGTGAGCTGGGGGAGGGCGCTGCACCCACCTCCATCTGCTCGTGGATCCAGTCCAGGAAGGAGGTGATGCGGGTGTAGACCCCAGGCTTGTTCACCTCGGCGCAGCCAATGCCGAAGCTGGTTGCTCCCACCAACTTCCACAGCCTCCTCTCTTGACACACCAGGGGCCCCCCACTGTCCCCCTGGGTGACAGAAAAGAAGCAAAGGTCAGGGGACAGGCACTGCCCTGCAGGCTGTTTGCTGTGGGGGGTGGGACCCTCATGATGTCACAATGGACGACCCAGGTTACAGAAGGGGAACACATCAGCCCTTCCAGACATGGCATCCCCAAGAGAGGGGTCCCTCGGCCCCTTCAGGGTACTGCCTCGAGCTGTGTGTCCCTTCCAGAATGCAGACCCTGACCCTGTGAAGGTCAAGGGCAGCTGGAGAGGGAGGGTCCACCTGGCCAGGGCCTTCAAGTGACCTGTGATCCACCTGGTAGAACTGAAGTCTCACCCACTGTGGCTTTCAGAGGGCCAGATTCACCGGTTCCCTGTCACATTCCTTCTCTGCGGTCCCCCACAAAGTCAGAATTGGAGGGGAATGGCGTGAGACCCTTCCCCACCACCCAGCACCCACGCAGAGCCGGATCACTGGGTAAACACAGGCCTGGTGGCCAGGAAAAGGAGTGATATCTTGAGCAAATTTCTTCTCCACACCCTGTAAATTTACTTTTTGCTTGGTCACAGGGGAACGCTGGCAATGGCCTGTCCCAAGGGCTGGGTCATCCTGCCACGGCCTCGCCCACCGCCGTGGCCCCGTACCTGGCAGCTGTCCACACCGCCCTTCAGGTAGCCCGCACAGAGCATGGAGGGGGGAGATGATACCACCGTACACATCCCTGCGGTTGCAGATCTTGTTGGAAATCAAAGGGACGGCCGCGTGGTTCAGGACAGGGGGAGGCGTCACCTGCTTCAAAGCAAGTGAGGGAATGTTGTGTGAGAAGGAAGCCTGGCTCAAAACACAGAGGGTGTGTGCTGGGACCAGGGGATGAGGGAACGAGGACAAGGGGGGCACCGCCTGATGAGATGCAACAAGGCCCTGCAGGTGGGCTGGGCAGACCCCCGCTGTCTCTAAGCACCCTAAGCCCAGAGCTTGCCACCTACGTGCAGCCCGCAAGGGCCACTCTGCTTCAAGGCAGGGCCACTGACTCTTCTTAAGTGTCCAAAGTGGAGGAGGAGGGGGGCAGCAGTGGCCAAGGCACCTCCCCAGGGCATCAGCCCCATCAGCCATCAGAATGCCCCAGGTTATGGGAGGGAAACTGAGCCTCATGAAGGTCACACACTCAGCGTCTTTGTGAACTCTGGGATGCTCAGCAGACAAATGACCCCCAAAGACATCCTCGCTCCACTCCCCAGAACCTGTGACTATGTCACCTTACAGGGCAAATGGGACATTGCAAGTGCAGTGAGGGATAGGCCTTGAGCGGGGGAGAGAATCGAGTAAGGAAGTCACAGGGGTCCTTGGAGGAGGTGGAGGAGGAGCTGTGACCACAGAGCAGGGACCAGCGTCAGAGACAGATTCGAAGATGCGGCACTGCTGACCTGGAAGATGAAGGACAGCATAAGCCAAGCAGTGCGGGCGGAGCGCACACACCGGGAAAGGCAGGGGACAGGCTCCCTAAGGCCTCCAGGAAGAGCCGGCCCGGCGCACACTTGACACCGGTGCCCTGAGACTGAGTTTGCACCTGTGACCTTCCTAACCATGAGATGATATCTTTGTGTCATTTTAAGCCACAAATTTGGGGTCATTTGTTGCAACAGCCACAAGAGACTTAATACACCTCCAGTGGGCCAGGTGCACCCCCAACACCGAAGGGCACCCTGACACCGAAGGGAGGGACCCCTCCAACTTAGCTGCTTTGTGACCCAGGCATCTTGATGTTTTCTAGACTCAATATGGCAGACCTCTGTTCCTTGAGGAGGTCTCAGCAGGTGGTGCAAGGGCCTGCTCTCCCCAGCACTGGGACCTCACAGGTGCTGTGAGTGTGAGTCCACAGGGGTCCCGCCCCACCCCTCCACCTGTGTCCTCACAGCAGGGTCTGCCTGGGCGGCTGAGGGGAGAACTTGTTCATTCCTGCTCGCCCCACAGAGATTCCACAGAGACAAAAAAAGTCACAATGACGGGCCCTGAGGGGCTGCTCTAGGAGCACACAGTGTCACAAGACACTCAGCTTTGTGCCCAGAACACAGCGAAACAGCTCAACGCATTGTGGGAGAAGATTCCAACACAGGCTGGGCTGTGGTGTATGAGGAGAGGGGCTGGTTGGACACAGCAGACTGACAGCGAGAAGCGAATCTGCCGAGGGACGGAGAATCTCCTGGGAGGGGTGAAGCTGTTGCTCAGCCCCCTCTTCAGAGCCCAGTGTGACTCACATGACTGGCGGGCTGGGTGGTCCTGAATGAGAGGTCCTGCATAAGGAGGGAAGGGGTGCATAGCCTGGTCTCCCACCTCCCACCGCACACGAGGGGTACTGGTTCTGATGAAGCCGGAAGGGCCCTGCCAGCCACACTGGGACAGAGCTGGGCCATGTGGGTGGGTTGGAAACTAGAGAGCTGTGAGTGCCCTCAACCAGGCGGGCAGCACCGCCAGCAGGCAGGGGGTACGCAGGCCCCGCAGACCCGAAGCATCTGGGTGAGCCCCCTGGGTGCCTTCAGCAGGGGGTGGGCTCAAGTAATCGGGGTTGAGAGGAAAACACTGAACTTCCTGTGTTGGGCGGACAGTGGGCCCCTCCAAAATATGCCTTCCTGCCACAATGGAGCCCAAACTTATTTGGAATAGGATCTTTGCAGATGTAATTTTGACGTAAGGATCTCAAGATGAGATCTCCCTGAGTTTAGGGCGGACCCTAAATCCAACGACTGGTGTTCTTATAAGACACAGGGAGAGGGAAGTTTAAGATACAGAGACACAGGGGCAAAGCCACAGAGGATGGAAACTGGGACTGGAGATCCATCTACAAGCCCTGGAACACCAGGACAGCTTCAGCCACCAGAACCCAAAGGAAACCCACCCTGCAGACACCTCGATTGGGTGTGGCAATAAATCTCCATGGATTTTAATTTGCTTTTTAAAGGCAAAGTCTCACTCTGTCACCAGGATGGAGTATGGTGGCATGATCACGGCTCACTGCAGCTTAGATTCCTGGGCTCAAGCAGTCCTCCCACTCCAGCCTCCTGAGTAGCTGGGACCACCATGCCAGGCTAATTTTTGTTTGTTTGTTTGTTTTGAGATGGAGTCTCACTCCGTCACCAAGGCTGGAGTGGAGTGCCATGATCTCGGCTCACTGCAACCTCTGCCTCCTGGGTTCAAGTGATTCTCCAGCCTCAGCCTCCTGAGTAGCTGGGATTATAGGTGTGCGCCACCATGCCCAGTTAAATTTTGTATTTTTATTGGAGACAGGGTTTCACCATGTTGGCCAGGCTGGTCTCGAACTCCTGACCTCAGGTGATCCACTTGTCTCAGTCTCCGAAAGTGCTGGGATTATAGGCATGAGCCACCACGCCTGGCCAAGGCTAATTTTTTTATTTTTTGTCTTGCCATGTTGCCCAGGCTGGTCTCAAACTCCTGGGCTCAAGCAATCCTCCTGCCTTGGCCTCCCACAGTACTGGGATTACAGATGCGAGCCACCAGGCCTGGCTGATTTTTCTACTTTTTTGTGGAGTGTCTCTCTATGTTACCCAGGCTGGTCTCAAACTAATGGCCTCAAGGGATCCCATGGACTCGGTCTCCCAAAGTTCAGGACGACAGGTGTGAGCCACTGCACCTGGCCAATTTCCATAATTTTAAGCCACCCAGACCGTGATAATTTGTTACAGCAGCCACAGGAAATGAATCCTCTTCCTACTAACAAAGAAAGCGATCGATGGAAAACCTTAGACTCGTGACCAGCTCTGTGCCCACACTTAGGAAAGGGTGGCCCAGGCTTCCTCCGCATGGTCTACGGCTACGCCACCCCCCACTGCCCTTGTTATTACAGCAATCCTATCTGTTGCTTTTTCCACTTGCTCCTTGTAGGATGAAAGAACACATCTTCCAAAGTCCCACAAGGCAACGGGTCTTCGCAAACATGAATCTTTGAGTTCTGAAAGAAGCCTGGGAGGGTTGCCTAGGTGGGCTCTGTATGTTCCCAGTGAAGGCGGGGTCCGGGCAGGGGAAGGGAAACACCTGCTGTGTTTGAGAAGGTCTGCAGTGTCACATTGTCCCCATAACAATGGAACCGTGCCTCCTGACCCACAGCTCCTCGGCTGACTGTGTGTCCTGAGCAGCTGACACACACTCCCTGGCTGGGGTATCTGGGAAGCCCATGGGAACATCACACTGGGATGTTGGAAGAACCCCTCCGCAGCCCACTGGGTCCTGGGCTCCTGGGCTCAGAATCTTGGCTCCAGCCCACTGACCTCCATCCTCTGTGGCCCCCCATCCTGATGTCCAGCACACTTTTCCATCGGGGAAGTTCTCTTCAGAGTTGGGCAGGCACACAGGCTGGATCACCTCTGTTTAAAAGGAAGCAGTAGTTCTCAAGGCCATTGAGGCAGGAGTCCGAGAAAGCAATTCATCTCATCAGTGCTTATGCATCTGCGGAGCACAGACTATCTCCCAGGGAAGGTCAAGCCCTTGGTTACTAGAAAGCGATCAGCTCACAGCAGGAGCCCCTCACCCCATCCACCACACCCAAAGCACTTAAAACTGTGAACCAGCCCTCCCTGTGGCAGTGGGTAGGGGTCTAGATCAGGGTCAGCACATTTCTTCTGGAAGGGGCTGAATACTCAACGCTTTAGGCTTTGGGAGCCATGCGGTCTCTACAGCGGCCACTGGAGCATGAGCACAGCCCCAGGTACCCACATAAGCATGGCTGCATCCAGTGAAATGTCTATTTGCCAAAACACGATGGGGCAGACCTGACCCTCAGGCCACGCGGGCCCACTCCTGGTCTAGATCACGGTGTGCTCATTGCTTATAGAACATGGCTCCACGAATATTCCTACGGTCCCTGAGACGTCTGGAGGTGGCAGATTTGTCTATGGGTAGGGCTGGGTCCTGCGGGCCTCCCCCAAAGCCAGAGAGCCCTGCATGGATCCCAGGCTTTCGTGCGAACACGCCCTGAGGTTCCCTAAGCTTTTCTGTGTGGACAGTAATAGAGAGGCAGAGAAGGAACACAAGAACTCACTTTAATTTTTGTCAAAGTACAAGTGCTGGCATCTCATTTTCTGTAACCAAATATCATTAATAATAGTTGGCAAACTGGCACCGCCACAGCCTTTATCCTACTTCTCTGCAAATGTTTGTTTCCAGGAATTACGTGTCCATGTGATGGATGCAGTATTGAGTCTCACGGGTAGAGCCTGCAGCTGGCCTCGGGCCAGGACTCTGCTCTAGTGAGAGGGAATTCACCTATTTATTATGCTCTCCCTGCTTTCTTGGGAAGGAAAAGGGCTTTGATTTACTTGGGAATAGGCTCCTAGTTCTTTGCTTGCATCTACCGATGTTTGAAAGTTTTATCAGGTGTGGCTCTTCTGGCATTTTTGTAATCTCCAGAGGGCATGCCTGACTTTTGCAAGAAACAGTGTCTTTAGGAGCTGCTGGTTGGGAGAGAACTTTCCTGTACTTCCGGGGAGCTGAGGGTGCCCAGCATCTTTCAGCCTGTAGAGAGATGAGAGGACACCACCACACCAGCTGGCCAGCCTGGGAGGTTCTGTTTCTTAGCTGAAAGTGCCCTGTACCTGGAGAAACAAGGCAGGTGGGTGGCACTGGCTGAGGTGACCCCTCTGCAATAGGCACCTGGACAGGGAAGTGCTCTTTGTCACGACAGGTGGGTGACTCTCTTCCGCCACCTAGAGGCCCCAGGTGGTCTGGCCTTGAGAAGCTCTTCCTGCCTCCAGGTGGCACCAACAGGAGAAGGTGTCACCAGACAAACCACATAGCCCACGAAGGCTCTAGAATTAAGTTATCATTGTAATTACAGCCCACCAATCTACCTGGCATCATCAGTGCATTCGTTCTGTATTCCAGGATCTACAGACCACACTGAAACAAGGTAACGTTGAAAATACTGGTAGAGTCAAGTCTGCAAGCAGGAGAGCCACGATACAACTGAAAATTACTTGTCATGCCAAGAACTAGGAACATCACGACTTTAATGAGAAAAGGTAATCAAGCAATGCCAACACCAACGTGAATCAGGAGTTGGAATGATTAATTAATATCTGACAGACTGTAAAGCAGCCAGCATAAGAATGCTTAAACAA
Organism: Ateles fusciceps; assembly: GCA_036589455.1. Classification (NCBI taxonomy): domain Eukaryota; kingdom Metazoa; phylum Chordata; class Mammalia; order Primates; family Atelidae; genus Ateles; species Ateles fusciceps. The sequence goes on from JAZHEH010000196.1 coordinate 4,946,357, forward strand.
GCAATTGCAAATCCTCCTGAAACAAATGAAGAGCAGCAGCCCCTCATAGTGACCCAGACGTACCGTTGAACGTGAGCGGCCCAGCCAGCTTCATGAGGGCGATGTCATGGCCCAACCTCTTTGGCTTGTACTTGCTGTGGTAGACAATCTTCTCCACCAAGTGGGACGGGGCTGGACTGTCCAGCAGGACAACTAGACCCACCTGGATGGTCCATGACTGGGGGAGGTACAGGCTGAAATGAGAATAGCACAAGGTGAAGTGCAGGAAAAACCCAACCACTGAACTCATCGACCTCAGGTGTCCTGAAAACCTAGGAAGATGGTGACAGAGGTTATCAGGCAAGAGGTGGTCCCTTCGCCCTGTTTCTTTGTGCTGTACATTCAACTGCACTGCCATGCCCTGCAGAAACACAGACCCATACCCCATGTTTCCCAGACAGGCCTCAGCCTCAGCACCTCTGAAGTCTTCTTGGCATGTGAGGAATGAGCTCAACTTGACTCACTGCAAGGAGTCTATCGGGCCCATTCTTCATCAAACAGCAACAAAATAGGGGGTAAAAATAACATGAGAACCATTGCGTTTGGAAGTCTTTTCTGTAGTTTTCTTGCAATCTAAGCTCCCGAGATTTTAAGAAGAAGAGACCAGTCCCTGGCCCCCAACATATACCCTCTAGCCTTCCGTGCCACCATCTCACCCTATCTCTGCCATAACATGGTCCTCTGGAATTAGCTACGGGAAGGTCTAGGTCCTTTCATTTTTGTAGTTTTCCTCCAGCACAAGAGCTTCCTGCCTCCTCTGTCTTCCCTGTCTGTAGGGGCTACAATCCTTAAAACAAGCTGAGGGTCACCAGTCACCGATAGCGATGGGGCCACCGTGAGGCTGCAGGCACCTCTCCAGCTGGACATTACTTGTGGGTTGGACTCTCTGCCTTCCCTCTGGAGCTGCTGCTCTCCACCCAAAGCAGCCCACCTCACCCAACATGACCCAGGCATGAACAGGGGTCTGGGAAGATGGTCAGCAGCACTCACTCGTAAACACAGTGTGCAGCGGTGACGATCCACAGGGGCGTGATGACAGAGCCCCCGCACAGGTGGTAGCCCTGGAACTGAAGGCTGGCCTGCCAGGGCCACTGTGAGAGCGAGGACACGTTTCCACCCACGATGCGTGCACTGTAGCCCCTTCTACGACCGCAGGCTAGGAGGGGAACAGAGCTTGTGGGTCCACCCTGCAGACATCTCTGGGGGACATGGTGTCACCACCATGCACCTGCTCCTGTCTCCCACCCTCACTGCCCCGCTCCCAAAGCTCACAGCAGTTCTAAGACAAGTGCTGTAAGAGGGGGCTCAGTAGGGGAGGTGGTCAGGCTCCTGAGGATGGTGGGTGCTGTGGGGGATGCGGTGGGGAGCAGCACCTGCCCTGCTTGGTCAGTCTCCGGCATTGGCAGCGCCACCTCCCCTCCTATCCCCCCCAGTGACGACAATAACCTGGGATGTCAGGAGCAGGCAGGAACCTTCTGCAGCCCCCTCTCACTGCCACAGGTGCACGCATCTCCCTAACTGCTCCGGACCCCACCACTGCTGTGTGAACACTCCCCTCTGCTAGGAACGAGGGGCACTGCCCCGGGCCTGGAGTGGGCACTGCACATGTGTAAAGAGGAAGCGGTACTGAGTCAGGGACTCAAGGCTCTACAGAGTGATGGGACATCATGGACCTTGGTCCTGTCTGCTGCTAATGAGTCTCTCCGGCTGTCTCCCCCACCTAACGGGTGAGGCTGGCGGGTAAGGATGACACTGCTGCCCTCCTCCGGCAGGTAGGGGTACACAGAGTTTCCGCCTGGCACCTGGGAGGAAGGGACACAGGGCAGCATGGGGGAGAGAGGACTCCGAGGGCGGGGAGATGGGACTCAGCGTGTGCTTGCTTGCTTCCCCTGGAGCCCTGTCTTTCTAGAACTCTTACCTGTGCACTGCAAGGTAACCACATGGCCAGAGGCACAGCCCTCCCTAAAGTGGAGAAAAAGTAGCCTCCATGAACAATGCCCAGGTCTGTGAAAGGAACACTTTCAAAAACTTAATCTTAGGGTAACAGAGAAATAAATTCTATTTCCCCCTCTCTTGAATATAGATTACAATTTTAGTCTATGTTAAAAAAAAAAAAAAAAAACAGGATGAGGTCACATGATTCATTCTAAAACACTTGACTAACAGTAAAGTATTGTGTATGCAATGGGCCGTGCTGTATTTCTAAGGTTTAGATAGCTAATGATAAAGGATGTGTAAGGAGATATATTCTATCACGCTGTCATTGCATGGTGATTCAGCCCAATGCGCTCTACCTCCTGGTCCCCGGGGACACAGAGTGCCCAAAGGACAGCGTGGCAAGCCCTCCAGGACTCCCTATAGCCTGGGTTCACACACCTGGCAGAGGACTCCTTCCCCAGAGCAGCAGTGTGACTGCCCCAGAACTGACACTCCTACCACCACCCCCCACACACAGGTGGAGAGCATGGTGTGTGCTTTTCTCATAGTGAACAGAAAGCAATCCCAAAATCTCTGTAATGTTCTCTATCTTTTGAGCCCCAGCTCATCATGCAAGAGAAAGCTAGTGTCACCAGACTGAGGATTCAGCACCCAAGACATGAGCTGTCCCTCCCACCACATGTGGGTCCTGGGGTGCTTATTCATCCCCCGATGGACAGACCAACAAGATTGTTGTTCCCAGAGCAGGAAAAGCACATGTTGGAGTTTGGGCCAAGATGTCAGGAAGAGACTATGGAATTGGATTCAGAATGCTTGGCTGTATCTCCTACACACCATCTAACCTGGGGCAAGGCAGGTGGTCCCTGTAAATTTCAGGTACCTGATTGTGTTTTAAGGACACCTGGTTTTACCTTCCCCATGAGTTGTTGGGGGAAAACATGTAAAATAAATAATGAATGCTGAAGTACTTCGTGAACAAAGAAGGATACATTTCTATCTTAATTTCTGTTTCTTTCTTTTGCCCTTCCTCTTTTCCTTCCTTCCTTCCTCTTTTCCTCCCCCCTCCCTCCCTTTCTTCCTTCCTCTCTTCCTCCCCCTCCCTCCCTTCCTTCCTTCCTCTTTTCCTCTCCCCCTCCGTTTCTTCCTTCCTTCCTCTACTCCTCCCGCCCCCCTCCCTCCTTCTTGCTTGCCTACTTTCATTCCCCAGACACACCCAGAGTGGCTGTCACGTGACAAGCTAAACCCTACCTTGGTCACATGCACAGCACTGTTGCCCTTCTGCTCTATTTCCTTCCCTTTCTTTGTTGGGCCATACTTGCCCAGTTGGGACCAGGTTCTCACACCCTCAGCCTGGTGTATCCACCAGCCTAACCGGGGTGGGCAACTCCCACCGGCCATCTGAGATAACACACTTATGCCTCTTAAGTCCTTGTGGAGCCGAGCACAGCATCACAAATCCAGCAGATGTCTCGATGCCCAGGCACACAACGGCATCACCTGACCACCTACCTCACATACACAGAGTGGTGTAATGCAGTCACTTTGTCATCTGGCAAGAGGCGACTGATGGACACAAACTCCTCCTGGAACTGCTCCTCCAGCGAGCTCACTCTGAGGTTATCTGAACTTACATAGCTGCAAGCACATCCGAAACACAGACCCGACATGTTAAATTTACCCCTTTGAAGCATCCAACCTGTGTGCGTGTCACAATATTACAGGGATTGTACATGGGGGATGTCATTTTGTCCCCCCAAACCCATCCAAGGCTTCCTTTTCCAAGAGAATGAAGCTCACTCACCCTGGCAAGGCATTCCGTCCAGGCCTGCTGTGTTCTGGGATGACCCCCCACTTCTGGCCTGCACCCAATGGCCCCCATCCACCCACCCTGGGTTGTAGCCACACAGATGAATGACCACCCCCAGTTGTCCTTGAATGGGTCACACCCTTTACGCATTCGGCTGAAATGCCCTGTTTGGCTTGAAGCAAGTCCTGAGTGGAGCTGAGCACAGAACTAAGCCAGTATTGTCGGGGGGGCACCAAAGCAGGGACACCAAGTCCCCAAGAACAATGAGTTGGAGGAACAGGGAGAGACGCCCCTCATCTGCCCAGGACCAGCGTGGGTCCCCCACTGGAAAGAGATGAACACGTACAAGAATGTGACTCCGTGAACATCAGAGCCCAGCTCGTGTTTAAAGTGCCAGGACACGGGTCTTCTGGACAACAATGGTGAAAGTGGTGCAACTTTTTTTTTTTAAATCAAATGTTTAGAGAGTCACAAGATGGAAGATGGTGAATAAACAGCCATGTTCCCCCTTTCTCTGTGAAAACATAGTGCAGAAGGCTTGCTTTTTTGGTGAAAACGCCAGCTTACCCACAGGATTCATCAGCTTACTGTAAATGCTGTGGGGGATGTGTACGTGAAATACAAAGTTCAGTCGACTTGGAGTTTTCAGGAAAGTGTAATCAAGGCAGCGGGCAGCCCTTCCAAGGATTGCTCAATGCACTGATACCGCGGGCACTGGCGTGAAAGGGCGGATTGTTGCTGGGATGGCCTGGTGCCGGAGGCAGGGCTTGTGCCAAGAAGACCCCCGTGCTGCAATTGGAGGCCCATAAACTGTCCAAGTCTCAAAGTGGTAACAATGGCAATGGCAGCCCCGCGCTCCCCCAGCATGCTCTTGTGCACCAAGTTCTTCCACCCTCACAGGGCCATCGGAACTTACCATGCCCCTCAAGGCAGGTGCTATTACCATCCCTGCTTTCTAAGGAAGGAAACCGAGGCAGGAGCTGTGTGTGGAACTTGCCTGAGTCTACACTGGGATGTGAACTGAAGCAATCTGGCTTGACAGTCCCTCCCTCCCTCCCTCCCTCCCTCCCTCCCTTCCTTCCTTCCCTCCCTCCTTCCTTCCTTTCTTTCCTTCTTTCTTTCTGAATCACAGATATCTGACATAGAATTAGTAGAGCAGAGAATATTAAAGAAGCATTTTCAAAGAGAATTTTTAAAAATAAACAAAACAAAATGCAGAAAGAAATCTTAGAAACTGAAGCAACGGCTAGAGAACGAAAGCACAAGCCTGTAGAGAAGAAAGCAGGCAATGCTGTGTGAGCAGCAGGGGAGATGGCGTTCCCTGGACTTCCTCGCAGAGGGAGCACGTTAAGTGTAAGAAGGAATATTTCACCAAATGGACTGGGGTGGAAGACAGACAGGAAGGCGGCACCACCGTGAGGTGGCCTCTAACTGATCCCTGGGACAGCTGGGGCCCCTGACTTGGGTCTGCTGGTTGGGAAGGAGAGGGATTGAGCTGAGTTTTTCTGCATGACACAGCAGAGAGGGCTTGGGGTTTGCTCAGAGACAGGGGTGGTCCTCCAGGACAGAGAGAAGAGAAAAGGAGGCCCCCCCACACCCCCCACCCAATGAGTCAGAGGAAGAGGCTCAGCAGGGGAAGAGAAATATCCAATGGGAAAGCTCTAAGGTATGTTCAGAGTGTGTGTGTGTGTGTGTGTGTGTGTACCTCTTCTCGGCTGTGTGCAGTGTGTGTGTGTGTGTGTGTGTGCAGTATTTGTGTGTGCAGTGTGTGTGTGTGCAGTATGTGTACCTCTTCTCAGCTGTGTGCAGTATGTGTGTGTGCACTATGTGTGTGTGCAGTTTGTGTGTGCACTATGTGTGTACAGTGTGTGTGTGTGCAGTGTGTGTACCTCTTCTCAGCTGTGTGCAGTGTGTGTGCAGTGTGTGTGCAGTGTGTGTGTGCAGTATGTGTGTGTACAGTGTGTGTACCACTTAGCTGTGTGCAGTGTGTGTGCAGTATGTGTGTGCAGTGTGTGCAGTGTGTGTGTGCAGTATGTGTGTGAAGTGTGTGTACCTCTTCTCAGCTGTGTGCAGTATGTGTGTGTGCGCAGTGTGTGTGTGTGCAGTGTGTGTGTACAGTATGTGTGTGTGAAGTGTGTGTACCTCTTCTCAGTTGTGTGCAGTGTGTGTGCTGTATGTGTGTGTGCACAGTGTGTGTGCAGTATGTGTGTGTGCAGTATGTGTGTGTGCAGTGTGTGTATACCTCTTCTCAGCTGTGAGCAGTTTGTGTACAGTATGTGTGTGTGCAGTATGTGTATGTGTGTGCAGTGTGTGTACCTCTTCTCAGCTTTGTGCAGTGTGTGTGTGCGCACAGTATGTGTGTGTGCAGTGTGTGTGCAGTATGTGTGTGCAGTGTGTGTGTGTGCAGTGTGTGTGTACCTCTCAGCTGTGTGCAGTGTGTGTGTGTGTGCAGTGTGTGTACCTCTCAGCTGTGTGCAGTGTGTGTGTGTGTGCAGTGTGTGTGTACCTCTCAGCTGTGTGCAGTGTGTGTGCAGTGTGTGTACCTCTCAGCTGTGTGCAGTGTGTGTGTGCAGTGTGTGTGTACCTCTTCTCAGGTGTGTGCAGTGTGTGTGTGCAGTGTGTGTGTACCTCTTCTCAGTTGTGTGCAGTGTGTGTGTGCACCTCTTCCTCCTTGTCTCTGAGGAGTAATACTTAATTCTTAAAGGCATTAGCATGGATGATTTTTGCTGTTCTCATTGAATTTGAATGGCAGCTCATTTCTGAATCTCAGTTGGTGTGGAGGGAGAAGGAGGCAGACCTCAGGGCTAGAGACTGGAGGGTAATGTGGCTTCACTGGCTTTGGAGAAAGAGAGCCGAGAATATGATGCATAGAACTGGAAAACCGAGTCTCTGTGGAGGACTCAGGGCAGTGTAGCGTTAATACCCCATCCTCTGAGTGCAAAGCAGAATACAGCCTGCCTGCTCTGAACACTGAGAATTGAGAGTAAAGGAGAGTAAAGGAGATGCCAGGGAAGCTGTGGAAGTACAGCGGCTGCAGGAAGTCAGAAGCAAGGGGCCAGGGGAGAGGAGGAGGCCCAGGCCTGGGCCAAAAAGTGTCACCCCAATGCAAAAAATCGTGTAGGCAACACCAAAAACTAAAACGTGAACAGTCAACTGCTATAGTTCTTTGTTCTACGTGTTGCCAAACAACTGCTTTGAATTACTCTGTCTTCACTGCTTTTCTGACTTTGAATAGTTGGTTCTGTGGGGTTCTTGGGGGAAGCGTGCATGGACACTGATGTGACCACCAGGACCAAGCAGGAAAGTGTCCAGGAAGCTCCTCCAGGAGCTGCAGGCTGAGGAGCTGGAGCACTTGTTGACTTTGAAGCTTTTTACTGCATGTTTGCATCTCCAGTCCTGGCCTGGCCCTGAGAACCCCCAAACATGCCATTTCCCAGGTGCCTCGAGCAAGTCACTTAGCCTGTCTGGCCTTGGTTTGCTTGCCTGTGAAGTGAGGATGGTACTGGGCATCCCCCAGGTGGCTGTGAGGATGGAATGTGAGCGTTAATGCACCGATAGTGCTCAACTGAACGGTCCTTGTCTTTCTTCATTGTTGCCCTCTCTGTGTTTTGCCCGTGGGTTGGAAATGCTATTTAACCTACCTTGGGAAACCCAGCTGGGCACAGGCAACATTTGCATAGTGACCCTTCCAGTCATCGGAGCACATGGTCTTCCACGAAGCAGCTGTGAACACCTGGAGCACGGCATTCTGGCCACTCACCCGGACTGGCCGATGCACAGGGAGAAAGGCTCATTAGTGGCCAACGGAACCCTGCACCACAGGCAGGGGTTTCTCCACAGCCAGCTCAAAGGCCTCCTCTGCTGAATCTGACCCACTCTTTGTCCCTGGACTTTCTCATAGAGGGAGCACGTTAAGTATAAGAAGACTCCCCATCATAGAGCAGTGACTCTGGACCCCCTGAGACTTCTCGGTGGTCTCATTGCTTGTGTGGTCCATGGAAGGTCCTCCCTGACCCCCCCAGTCTAACATCTCTTTGGGCAAATGCCAGTTCAATCCCCACTGAGGGCATGACCTAAAAATGGCAGTGACTTGGACCCATTTCACAGATGGGAAGGGTCAGGCCTCTGCTGCTTCCTTCTACTTCCCCAGGAAGAGCCATGACCTTACCACAGCGGTACTCGTCCTCCCCGTCTTTGCAATCTGAGACGCCGTCACATCGAGCTGTCAGCTCAATACACTTAAAGGATGAGCGACACCTATACTTCCCCGAGCAGTCGAAGTGGACTGGGAAAAGGGAGGAAGGCAGGAAATAACCAACAGCTGTTTCAGTGTGCAGCACTAACAACTGTCCACCTGCCACACAGCACGGAGCTGGCCGGCGAATAATGAAACCTGTATTGAAATCGCCTCCCTGTTTCCTGCAGCCCAGTTTCTGTTTTGAATTCCAAGGGGTGGGGCTGCCGTGCCCCACTTTGTCTCACTAAGTGGCCTGGCCCGGAAACCACAACACAAGGTGAATTTAGACTCTGGAGGGCTCAAGGTCAAGAAAGAAACTGCATGGCTGGGGGCCGACCCGCTGAGCTGGCCGAGCAAGGAGTCCTGACTGAGAACTCCTTCGTCTCCCTGGTTTCTCTTACGCTGAGCGGAAAGCAAATGAGCTGCGGACCACACAGTGGGGCAGGTGGCGAATTCAACTGGCCTGTGATTCACTTATTTGAAACAAAAATTGTTCCCTATTAGAGACTCTCCATCCAAATGACCCACTTTCTCAAAAGCCACATGCACCTTATTATAAAAACAGCTGGTGCGCCCACTTTGCATGAATGGGCCTCTTTGTCTTCTCCCCTCTGCTCCGGTCAGCACCCCCTTCCCACCTGCAGGATTCTATTTCATCAGCTGCCTTTGGCCGCTCCTAACCGGGCAGATTCCTTGGTGACAAAGACATGAGCATGGCCAGCAGCCCTTGCTGTGCCCCAGACTGGGTTTACATCCAAGCAGGCAAATAAAACTTCAAGTCAGCAAACCAAAAGGGTGTTTGCCTCCAGTAATTAAGGCTGGGCAGCAGCAAAATGCCGGAATGAGTGGGGGCGCTCATGAAAGTTTAACTACTTGGCTGGGTATTTGAGAGTCTACTAAATAATGAATTGTACTCACTGCCCAGACCAATGGCCAGTGCTAATATCAGTGCGATGATCCCAATGACGATGATTGGGACAAACTTCAATGGCAGCAGTGACAGGATCTGTGCAGCAACTGCATCTGCGTCTGAAAACCAGAAAAAGGAGGAAGAGCAGAAAGCCACAGAGCTTGACTTGGAGTGGCATGAAACTTACAAATCTAGCTATCCATTCCCCTTCCCCCTCTTTACAGAGAAGCCTCAGCCCAACGAAAGGTGCCTTAATTACAGAAAGGGCCACCCGCCAAGGGACACATTCTCTAGAAGTTCAGTCCTACCTGCTCCACCTCTGACCTGGTCCTTCCGTGGGGGCTGAGGGGATGGTGCTATGGGTTGAATAGGATCCCCCAGAAAGACATGTTGAGGTCCTAACTTTTAGTACCTCTGAATGGTATCTTATTTGGAGATGAACTGGAGAGTATCTACAGAGTCATCTAGTTAAAATGAGGTCACTAGGATGTGCCCTAATCCAACATGACTGTTGTCCTTAAAAAATGGGAAATCGGCTGGGCACAGTGGCTCACACCTGTAATCCCAGCACTTTAGAGGCTGAGGCAGGTGGATCACCTGAGGTCAGGAGTTCAAGACCAGCCTGGCCAACATGGTGAAACCCCGTCTCTACTAAAAATACAAAAATTAGCTGGGTGTGGTGGCAAGCACCTGTAATCCCTGCTACTTGGGAGGCTGAGGCAGGAGAATCACTTGAACTCAGGAAGCGAAGGTTGCAGTGAGCTGAGATAGCACCACTGCACTCCAGCCTGGGTGACAAGAGCAAAACTCCGTCTCCAAAAAACAAAAAGGGGAAATCAGGACACAGGGACAAACGTGTGGAGGGAAGAGGATGGGAGGAGATACAGGCAGAAGTCAGCCTCATGAAGATGAAGGCAGAAATGGGAGCAATGCTTCTGCACACCAAGAAATGCAAAACATTATTGGGAAACCACCGTGAGCTACGAAGAGGCAGGGCAGGCTGCCCTATGGGTTTAAGAGGGAGCATGGTCACAACGACACCTTGCAATTCGGACTTCTGACCTCCAGAACTGAGACAATAAATTCCTGCTGTTTTAAGTCACCCAGTTTTCGGGTCTTTGTTTCAGCAGCCCTACGACATTAATACAGAGGGGCAGTTCCCCTTCAGAGGAGGGTATGAAACTGGCACAGGGGACTTGCAGTCCAGAGGTAGTGCTGGGATCTGTCAGAGGGGATGCAAGGACATGATGTTAATTTTGGTTTGTTTGTTCAAATTTTTCTTAGAGAGATGGGGGTCTCACTACATTGCCCAGGCTGATCTCCAACTCCTGGGCTCAAGCAATTCTTCCCACTCAGCCTACCAAAGTACTGGGATTACAGCTGTGAGCCATCATGTCCAGTTAAGGACAGGGTGTTGACACACCGTTCTCCACACTTGCTGTGCACAGAGACACCAACAGCTTTCGTTCCAGATCATCTCTTCAAGGATGTGTGTAGAGCAAACATCCCTGGAAGACAGAAATAGCATCTCCCTCCAGAGCAAGTGGCAGGTTTGTTTACTGTCCAGTTTCACAAATATAATGTGTTCCTCCAGAGTAAAGTTTGCACAGGCCTGCTTGCAGCCCATTATAAAGATTAGGGTTCCCTTAACTCTAGGATGTGCAGCAGCAATGCAAACTGCCTCACGTGCAGTGTATACATAGGCTGTTCCACGTGCCTCTGTGGGTCTGAGAAGGCAAAGGCAACCACCCAGCACACACAGGACGCTTGTGCCTCTTGCTGTACTGTGAGGAATAGAGTCCCTTGTCTCTGACCCAGGAGTCTCGTGTCTTCTGAAGCACCCATGAAACTGTGGCAGGCTAAATTTTAGCTTGCAGGTTGGGTGAAATCTCAGGCCCTTCACAGTTCTTGCCTTGAGAACCAGGCACATCTGGTGGGAAACAATGTGTAAGCAGTGTCCAGATGCCTGGCCAGAAGTATAAACCTCTCTGGGTAGCAGAATTCCCACTAGCACTCTTTCCTCCCGGGGAAAACAGGCCATTTCACAAAAATTACTTTACCAATCCTGAAAACACATCTATGCCCAAGTCACCTTTGTTAAAAATTAGGAAGGTTGGAATCCAGAAAGGGGAGGGAAGGCTGCCCAGGGTCGCACAATTGCCCAGGATGAGATTAGCACCTGCCTCTCTCCTAGTCTTAGGTATGTTGAGCCAAGAGCTGTCTCACGGAACAGTTAAGAAGATCTTTCCCTGCCTGTCCATGGAGACTCACAACTCACCCTCTGGCAATAAGGAGTGTGATTATGAAATGATCAATACCAGCAGAGGCTGCCTAAGAAACGAGAATTAGAAGACAAAAAATGGTGAAAAGACACGGAATGTGAGGAGAAAAGAGTTTGCAGAGGAGAGGGTGAGTGAGAGGCGGAGGAAGAGAAGGGACATAGGAGGTGCACATCACAGACTCGGGAGGCTGTGAAGAACTCAGAGGGATGGAGGACGAGAGATCGGGGCAAGCTCTGTGTTTTAGGCGAGGACAAGCTCAGCAGTTTGTTGAGGCTGTGCTCTCCATGCCTAGAACAGCAGGGGGCACACAGTAGTCCTTGATAAAAATGTGCTAGATGATGGGCAGGGTGCGGTGGCTCACGCCAGTGATCCCATCACTTTCGGAGGCCGAGGCGGGCAGATCACCTGAGGTCCAGAGTTCGAGATCAGCCTGACCAACATAGAGAAACCCCATGCCTACTGAAAATACAAAATTAGCTCGGTGTGGTGGCACACACCTGTAGTCCCACCTACTTAGGAGGCTGAGGCAGGAGAATCGCATGAACCTGGGAAGTGAAGGTTGCGGTGAGCAGAGATCATGCCACCACACTTCAGCCTGGGCAACAGAGAGAGACTTCCAGCCTGGGCGACAGAACAAGACTGGGTCTCTAAAACAACAACAACAACACACACACACACACACACACACACACACAAAGACAATACATAAGTGAATGAATATGGCTGCATTCTAACAAAAATTCATTTTAAAAAATGTGCTAGGTGAGTGAATGAATGACATCATGGTAATGAAGATGCTTTAACTCAGGATCTGAGACCAAGTCCTTTCAGGACGGCCTATGTGTGGTCTTGAGTTGGCAGAACGGATTCTCCCTCCACCCTCACACGTCGATCCCCAGCAAACTAACAATTCTTCCCTATGAGGAGGCCCACCCTCCATCTTACACTTAGAAATCTGCAGGAACCCCAGGAATGACCTCTTCACATTCCATCTGCTCTGTATCTAAGTTAGATTTAGAAAATAACCCCAAATTGTAAAATCAAAGATTGACATGTAATAGAAATTTTGTTTCCATTCCCATTTGCCCTGCTCCTCTGCCAGGCTGCCCTTCGGGCACTGCAGGGGCCCCACGCCTCCTCTGTGCTTGGTCCTTGAGGGCATACCTGGAATACACAGTGAAATGTACAGCGTTTCTCCAAGGAAGGAATGCAAATGGCACACAAGTGTGGAAAAGCTTTAGACTTCTTGACCAGCCTGGCCAACATGGTGAAACCCCATCTCTACTACAATTATAAAAATTAGCTGGGTGTGGTGCTGTGCATCTGTAATCCCAGCTACTTTGGGAAGCCAAGGCAGGTGGATCACTTGAGGTCAGGAGTTCAAGACCAGCCTGGCCAATATGGTGAAACCCCATCTCTACTAAAAATACCAAAATTAGCCAGGCATGGTGATGGGCACCTGTAGTTCCAGCTACTTGGGAGGCTGAGGCAGGAGAATCGCTTGAACCCGGGAGGCAAAGGTTGCAGTGAGCTGAGATGGTGCCACTGCACTCCAGCCCTGTGACAGAGCGAGACTCTGTCCCAAGGGAAAAAAAAAAAAAGCTTTTGACTTCTTGAGAAATGAAAACAATGCAAATTAGACATAAGTACATACCAACTGCACAATGCTTCATCTGAAGTGAAAGGAAATGGACTCCACCTACAGTCCATAGGGGTATAAATTGTGCAAACTTCCCAACTATGCAAATTTAGAAACCAGAAAGCTCAAAAACAGATGAACGTTTTGACCTAGCAGTTCCACTTCTAGGAATTTATCCTAAAATGTCACCATAGATATATGCAAATATCGACCCCTAAGGACACTTAGAAGCACGGCACTTATAATATTGATGCACAGGAAACAGACCAAACAACCCATAAAAGAGAACAGGTGAAATTACAAATGATGTACACATATACTGGAATACCTATAGGAGGACAAGATGATATAGAAAAGGGGGTCGGTGAGCTTTTTCTGTAAAGGACTGGATAGCAAATGACAAACGCAGTACTTTAAACTTTATGGGCCATGCCATCTGTCCCAACAACCCCACTCTGCTGTTACGACATGAAAGCAGCCACAGTATGTGAACAAATGAGCGTGTCTGTGTTCCAATAAAACTTTATTTATAAAGCAGGGGGTGGGCCAGATTTGACCCATCAGCCATAGTTTGTCAATATCTAGAAAATATTTAATTATTTAATGCCATAGAAAGGTAAAGATGATATTGTTAATTTTTTAAAAAGCTTGAAAATATTATAAATAGTACATGTTACTTCCAAGAGGAAATACAGATCTACAGATAGAAGGCAAGAAATCCAATCATGAATTGCTAATAGGATTATCTCTGAGTAATGGTGCCATTGTGGGTGATTATTTAAAATCTTTTTTGCTGAACTGTATTTTCTGAATTGTTCTAATGAACAATATGTTGGTCTATTTACAAGGAAAAGTTTTTGTTCCACCCTATTACTAAGAATTAGTCACAGCAAAATCATCGAAAAATAAGAGAAAGGAATATTATAGTGCTATCAATATTCATATTATTCATATTATATTAGGAACAACTACAGGTCAAATGACCAAATGGCTATGTAAATTGCATATCTGCTGGATGGAATATTGCAATTCCATAAGATTTATAAAAACCTTTTATGGAAAAAACGCACCTGCCTATATCTGCACCATGCATGAAACCACACGTACAGGCAAAAGCAGGAAGACTGGATGCGGACGTGAAAACCAGGGAAGTTTGGGGGGGGTCAGGTGATTGCAAGATTTTTTTTCCTTCATTGACACTTATGCTAATTTTGAGCCATATTCCTAAATAGTGTGTCTTTTCAGCTACTTGAAACCTCTTCTCCCACCTCCCGTCCTTTCCAAACCTCCTCCAAGCCAATTGTCCAGGTGGTTTAAAAGGAATCAGTAGGGTGGCCCCCCACTCCCGCTTTCTGGAACCTCAGGCAGAGCTTCTGTGGTTCCTCCCCAGCACCAACGGGTCAGGATTCTGCCTGCATCCAAGCCCCAACTTCCACAACCAGCAAGCCCACAGCTCCCTCTGACCAGTCCTGACCATCTCCCCGTCAAAAAGATCCTAGCCGTATAGGTTGCTAGAGAGTCCGTTGTTTTACCAAGCATTTATGACTCATTTACGAAACAACTTTTTTCCTCCTCTGCTAGGAGCCGCTCTGTCATCTGCTGCTGGATTTTAATCTAGGCCTCTCATATCTTTGAGGACATCCAGTGTACCCTAAGTTTTTGGAAGGACTGGTGGTCACTGCTTCTCAGGACTTCCTGGAGGGCTCAGAGATTTCCTGGCCAGGATCTGACCTCCTTCAGGATTGACAGGGCAACTGTGGAAGTCTAATCTCTGAAAATCTCCAAGAAGAGAAGAAAACACCTGTCTCCAGGGAGTTAGCAAGTGGCTTAACCGAACAATTCCCTCCCCCAGTGTCCCTTCTCCCCGAGATTCTGCAGGTCTAGGGAAGTGCAGGTGTCCAGCCTGTGGGTGTCAGAACAGCTGCGGAAATATTCCCCCACAGGGACACTCAGCTACACTGGTCATCTACATGGAGGTATGGGCAGAAATCACAGGGTCCCCACCTGGGTCTACCTACCTGGTGCAACAGGACTTGTTTTCAAATCATCAAGGCCAAAAAGCGATCGGAATGAGAACTGGGCTTCGGCGGCAGGCGGATCGTTTTCCCCCATGGTGACTATTTCAGGACCTCTGACATCCGGCTCCACCTCCACCTCCACCTCCTTAGCGGAGGAAGAACAGAAAGCATTTATTCGCCTATTTATAGCTGTAGCATCAGGTGCGTCTTGGTCACACGGTAAATCTTTGAAATTCGACTGTCCACACAAAGCGTGTTCAGTATCGATTAATCAGAAACACTCGTCTGGTGAGAATACATTTTGTCTGAGCCACGACAGATAACAGAAAAGCTTCTAGAGTTAGCAAAGAAAGTATGAACTTAATTCCGCTAAGACAATGACTTTCCCGCTGTTTGTCCAACCAATCTTCAAACTGATTGCGTAGCAAAGCTTTAGAGAGATTCCCTTTGACCATTTAGAAGTTACTGACCGTATCGTTATTCTTCGGAAGATAAATTACTCTCAAAGCCCTTTCCGTCGCTTTTTTCCGACTGTTTTCACCTGTCCCACATAAACGTAATTCTCACCTGCACGTGTGGTACACCTCCCAGAAGCATAAGAAGTTTCGATACTCACATAATACTCGAGTCCCAGAAATGTAGATGGCACCAGGGAAGGGATAGTTGGCCACAGTATTAGTAGCTGCCCATAAGCTCAGCCCTTTCCTGTCTCACACGAGCATGACCTAATTAAGAGTGAAAGTACCCAAGCCATCCAGCGCCCAGTCCTTCGCCCACATAACAAAGTGGGGAGTGGCTTTGGACCAATGGCTTGCATCAAAACAACCCTGGGGCTGTGTTTCCTGTGAAAGAATTCCACCTATCACAATGCAAAAGAGACCAGAGGCCTTTCCAAGTCATGCCTTGTAACCCCGAGAGGGCAGAGGAAGTAGAGAAAGAGCGGAATGTTCCCAGTTAAACTCCAGTTCCCTCTCCCAGATGTCAGGCATGGCTGCTCTGGGAACCTGCTTCCTCCAAGGGCTAAAATCCGCAGAGGCTCAGCAGGCACAGAAACACAGATATCCAGATCGTCCGATTTCATTCCCTTTGGGGCTACCTGTGGTAACGCTTAGAATTCCAAAGGAAACCAACAAGCTGTTTGAACCAAACCGTCTTTCACACGGTCGTAGTAAAATCTAAACAAGAGTTTTGTGCCAAAAATGTTTATTTCATTTCTATCACAAGAATCTCTTAGAAGAATATCTTAGAAAAACAAGAAGTTCATGGTGGGCCGTTTTTTGGCTTTCATTCTTGCTGATACCTCTGTTTACTATCAGCATGTAGCAAATTATACAGTTTTATACAGTTTATCTGTATAAAAAGAATAAGTGGAAAAATGCCTCCTGAAAGATGGAACCAGGGTGAGAACGTCCCCTCCCAGACAGGCCGTGGTTGGCAGGCTGTACAACATTGAGAAATGCTGAGAAGATTCTCTCCGAACACCCATTTTACTCACCGTTTCTGGAGCTGCCATCATTAAAAGCAGGAATAATTTCCTCTTTCATTATAAAAACAAGTGTGATGGTAAGCAGACCGTCAACAGGTTAGACCAATGGGGGAAGATTTCCCCCCGAGTCACTCAGCCTTGTCGACTCAGTCATCATAGCGAATGGCATTATCGCGGGCACCTGCGTAACCCAATCTGCGTGGGCTATCAGGTAGCCCTGAGCGGTAAGGCTACAGAGACCAGGGAGGGAAAAGTGTGGCTGCCCTTTCATTAGTCAGTAAGGTGAGCAAACCTTTTCAGAAGCTTTGCCTCAGAGAGTCATTGGAACACACATGCTCCTTTCACTTGAAAGAACTGCTAGGCCCTGTGCAGAGTCAGTGATGGCCATCAAGAGGCAGGTACACTCTGGTGGGGGTTTCTGTCCCTCCCTGTAATGAAGCCCCCAAATTCAATTCTGCAGCTGCCTTGCAGACAAAGACAGGGAGCCTGAATATGTTCACTGAAGCCAGCGCTCCGCAAAAGACAGGTCCTGTTTCCTTCCTTGGAGGCCTCTGCGTCCCAAGAGGCTTCTGCACACAGCACTGCTTCAAGGGGTTTTAGCAGGAGAGGACGATCCTTGCTGCTGTGAGGACCGGAGCCCCGAGCATCTTTGAAGGGCTGAATTTACCATTGTGGATGGGGAATCCTGAATCCATGCATTTCTTCAGCAAATATTTAGCAAGCATCTGCCGTGAGTCAGACTCTAGACACAGTGCAGACAGCAAAAAAGACAAAGCACTCTCATGGGGCCCCAGATGATAAGCGCTAGGGAGACATGAGGTGGGGGAGGGTCTGAGAGCGATGAGGGCAGAGTGGTGGCAGGACGGCCTCTAGAGAGAGTGATGTTTCAGCAGTGACCTTGACGATGTTTTAGCAGGGACCCTGGTGACCAGTGAAATGAGTCTTATGAAATTGCTCCAAGGAGGGCGACCACCAACTCCAAAGCCTCGAGCAGGGGCTACGCTGGAGTGTTTGAGGAACCCCAGCAGGGACCGTGAGCCTAGAGAGCAGGGAACGGGGAGTGCCAAGAGGTGCGCCAATGGCAGATCCTGGGGCCCAGGGCCATGGGGGAGGGCTCTGATTTGCCTTTGGTGTGCGGAAATCCTTGGGGGATCTGGATGGGGTAGATTCAGATTGACAGGGCACAGAGTGGGGTAAGAATGGGGAACACGAGGACAGCCACAGGGAGGCTGCACCTCATGGGCCACGAGGGCCATGACTTGGACCAGGCGCCAGTGGTGCCGACGGTGGGGACTGACTGCCTGAGACTGATATGAAGGCAGAATTGGCAGGATGTGCTAACGGCAAGCGCCTGGGAGACGCGTCCAGGTAGTCCGTGGTGAAGTCGGCCTCGCTCCCCTCCCAGTGGGTGCCTGCCCACAAACCTGTCAGTGCCCTTTGACTTTGATGTGCGGTCTCCTCTTTCCTGGCTACTCTCTCTGGTCCCTGAATGGATGTTTGCCCTCAAAGGCAATGGCAGGAAATTTAACATGCCATCCTTTCCTTGCTTTTCCCTGTGTGTGATAGGAGATGCTCCTACCTGGACTAAGCTGTCAGGGGACAGATTCTGGTATGCGCTTTCACTCCTAAGACCCTGCCATGCTCAGCACAGCCATGTGTGTGTGACAGGGGCTTTGTATATACGTGGATGAGCTGACCCCGGGGGAGCAAATCACACCACGTCGACATGTATAACCAATGACGAGAGCATGTTAGCACGTGTGTCAGGTGTACATTAAAGGTCAAGCCAGCTCCCCCAGGGTGCAAAGGCCCCACAAAAATAGCTGGTCTTCCTCGCCGTAAAATTGCCTCTCAGAGGTTTACCTACAAATCAATTCCATGGAGCTCAAACTAAAATGTTAAAGAATCAGAGAAATCAGCGTATTTGGGGCCTAGCACATGATAGTTACGAAGCCAGTGCCGTGAGCAGACTTGGTGTCGGGGAACAAGCGCCTTATCCTATCCTGATGTCTCTCTGGGAGCCCTGTAAAGCTTTAGTAATGATTTGCAACCAGCTTGAGTTACAGGCACATTCTCTTCAGCAAGTGAGAGGGGAAACTGGTTTTCTCTTCCCTGTTGGGCTTGGAAGATAACTTTTCAAGTTGTAAAGGAAGGATTAAGCTAGATAGGACATCTCCTGGCTTACACAAATAAGATTTTTTTTTACAAGAGAAATGCACAGAAGCATTTTTTATTTTATTTTATTTTAGACTCGTGTTTCGCTCTTGCTTCCCAGGCTGGAGTGCAATGGTGTGATCTCGGCTCACTGCAACCTCCGCCTCCTGGGTTCAAATGATTCTCCTGCCTCAGTCTCCCAAGTAGCTGGGATTACAGCCGTGTGCCACCATGCCCGGCTAATTTTCTGTTTTTAGTAGGGATGGGGTTTCTCCATGTTGATCAGGCTGGTCTCGAACTCCCATCCTCAGGTGATCCACCCGCCAAGGTGATCCACTTGGCCTCCCAAAGTGCTGTGATTACAGGCATGAGCCACCATGCCCGGCTGCATTTTTCATTTTAATATGTTATAACCATAACACAATTGCTCAAAACAGGGTTTATTATTTAGAAAAGAAAAATATACTTGAGTAGAGACTATATTTCACACCCAAATCTGCTTTTTCCTTTTGGGTCACAAGCTTCCTCTATTTACAGACTTTCAAGTGCAAGATAAATCATTTGATTGTGGAATTATTTCATCTTTTGAGTTTCTCAAGGGAAAAGAATACTGAACTTTCAGGACATCATGCTGAGTGAAATAATCCAGACAGAGAAAGACAAATACTGCAGGATCTCACTTAAATGTGGAATCTTAAAAAAAAAAAAAAAAAAAAAATTTGAATACATAAAGTGGGGGGCTCTCAGGAGAGGGCATGGGGGCAGGAAATGGAGAAGTGTGGGTCAAAAGGTGCAAAGTGGCAGATGTGTAGGATGAGGAAGTCCAGAGATGGAAGGTACAGCTGACAACCAGAGGTATAATATCTTATTGAATAGTGAAAATTTGCCGACAGCAGATTTTAGTTTCTGTTACCATAAAGAAAAGTAAAAAAGTAACAATGCAAGAGATGAAGATATGTTAGTTTGCTTAATGATGGCACTCACTCCACTAAGTGCAAATATATCAAAACATCGCATTGTATACCTTAAATATGTACAGTGAAAAGAATATTATTTAAAAATCAGGCTTATATTCCCAGCACTTTGGGAGGCTGAGGTGGGTGGATCACCTGAGGTCTGGAGTTTGAGACCAGCCTGGCCGACATGGAGAAACCCCATCTCTACTAAAAATTAAAAAATTAGCCAGGCATGGTAGTGGGCACCTGTAGTCCCAGTTACTCAGGAGATTGAGGCAGGAGAATCGCTTGAACCCAGGAGGTAGAGGTTGCAGTGAGCCAAGATCATGCCACTGCACTCCAACCTGGGCAACAGAGTGAGACTCTGCCTCAAAAAAATAAAAATAAAAATATGTAGATAAATAAATATCATAATATTCTCACATTTAATGGTGAAACATTGAGACCTTGTCCTCTGAGATGGAGAGTTATACAAGAAGGTGCACTAGTACCACATCTGTTTGACATTTGACTTGGGGTCCAAACCAGTGCAATAAAACCAAAAAAATAATAAAAGGAACTATTCTATGTAGAGCTGCCATGAACATTCATAGGCCAATCTTTGTGTGGACACACATTTTCATGTATGTTTACCTTCATAAGAAACCATCCAAATGTTCCCCAAAGTGATCGGATGGTTACACATTCCCCACCAACACTGTGTGAGAGCTCCCGTTATTCCCCAGCCTTGTCTAAACCTGGTATTGTCAGTCTTTTCCATTTAGCTCTTTAGTGGGTGTGCTGTGGAATCACCTTGTGGTTTTAATTTGCATTTCCCTGATGACTAATGATGCTGGCACCTTGTCACGTCTATGTCTGTATCTCCTTTTTGCAAGTAACTTTTTTGATATTTTGCCCATTCTTCAACTAGAAGCTTGTTTTCTTATTATTGATTATAAGTATCTATAAAATATTCTGTATATTCTAGATATAAGTCCTTTGTCAGGTATATGTATAGTGATACTTTCTCCCAGTCTGTGATTGGCTTTCTAATAGTCTTTACAGTGTCTTTCAAAGAAGTTTTCAACTTTGGTGAAGTCCAGTTCATCATTTTTTTCTTTTATTGGCTTATTCATTTTAGGTCCTAAGAAAGCTTTGCAAGCTCCAACATAGCAAACATTTTTTTCTAGGTTTTCTTAAGAAGTTTTATAGTTTTAGCTTTTACATTTTGAGTTAATTTTTTTATATAATGTGAGGTAAGGGTTGAGGTTCATTTTTTCCCATACCAATATGCAGTTTTCCTGGCATCAATTTTTTTTTTTCCTGAGACAGGGTTCTGTCACCCAGGCTGGAGTGCAGTGATGCAATCACAGCTCACTGCAGCCTCGACTTCTTGGGCTTAAGCCATCATCACACCTTGGCCTCCTGAGTAGCTGGAACTACAGGCACATGCCAGCATACCTTTTTTTTTTTTTTCCTGAGACAGAGTCTCATGGCTGGGCCCAAGTGATCCTTTCATCTTAGCCTCCCAAAGTGCTCAGATTACAGGCGCGAGCCCCTAGCACCATTTATTGAAAGCATTGTCCTTTTCCCCACTGAATTTCATTGACATCCTTGTTGAAACTCAGTTGATGGTAGGCATGAATATTTTTGCACTACCCAATGACACATTATGACACACTATGGCAACCTGATTTGTAAATGTTTATGAAAAAGCAAAGGAGAAAATCAGAGGGTCTAACACTATAGTAATTAAAATAGTGTAGAATGGGCACAAAAATGGACAAATCAAACAAGAGAGCATAACAGTTAGAAAAAACTAATCCACATACAGTCACTTGATTTACAGTAAGCCTCCTACTGCAATTCACTGGGCAAAGGATGGCCATTTCAATGGGGAAGTAGATGAAAGTTTACCCCTACCTCACACCATACACAGAATGAATTCAAATAGATCATAGAGCTAAATACAAATGGCAAAAGTAGCACAACTTCTATAACAAAGCATAGATATCTTCATCAATGTTGGATTAACAACAATCTCTTTAACAGGATGTAGAAAACTCTAACCAGAGTTCCTACAAATTGATAAGAAAAAGCAAACAACCTAGTGAGAAAAAAAAAAAGAGAAAATCTGAACAGGAACTTCCCCAGAGAGGATATTCAAACGGGCAATAAGCCTGTGAAATGGTGCTCAATGTCATTATCCCTCAGAGAAATGCAACGGGAACCACAGGTAGGTACCACTACACACCACCACCCCCTAGAAGGGCTAAAATTAGGGACTGATAATATTAAGTGTGAATGAGGATGTAGAAATTTTTACAACTACTTGACAGTTTCTAATGGAGTGTCACATGCTCTGTGATCCAGCAAACCCATTTCTAGATGCACAGATGCACACCTAACAGAAATGCATGTGTAGTGCACTCAAAGACACATACAAGAATGTCCTCAGCAGCATTAGTTACAATAGCAAAACAACTGAAAACCTCCCAAATGCACATCAACAGAAATATGGATGAATTAATTGTGGTATATTTATTTTCTTTTATTTATTTATTATTTATTTATTTTTGAGCCGGAGTCCTGCTGTGTCCCAGGCTGGAGTGCAGTGGTGCAATCTCCACTCACTGCAACCTCCACCTCCCAGGTTCAAGTGATTCTCCTGCCTCAGCCTCTCAAGTAGCTGGGATTACAGGTGCCCACCAGCATGCCCAGCTAATTTTCGTATTTTTTAGTAGAGACGGGTTTCACCGTGTTGGCCAGGCTGGTCTCGAACTCCTGACCTCAGGTGATCCACCCACCTTGGCCTTTAAAAGTGCTGGGATTACAGGCATGAGCCACTGCACCTGGCCTGTGTATGTATTAATCAAACGCTACACAGCAATAACAGTGAACTAACTGTGGCTACAAGCAATAATGTGGATAAAGTTTACAGACATAATTTGAGGCAAAAGAAACTAGATGTGATAGAGAATATGCTATATGATTCTATTTATATGAAGCTCAACAACAGGCACAATACACATACAAGCAATATAAAAGTTTCCTCCATGGGGGAGGGAGGAGATAACTGGAGGAGGCTGGGCAGGAGGCAGGGGTGCGTCGGAGATTCTGAGAATGTTCTGGAGCAGGCGTCCTCCACCTTGGCACTACTGACATTTTGTTGGGGAGTCCCTCCTGGCACTGTGGCATTCCCAGCCTCTACCCACTAGTGCCAGTACCACAGTGTCTACCCCCACCACCACCGCCCCCACCCACAGTATGACAAACAAAAATGTCTCCAGATATTGCCAAATGTCCCCTTGGGTGGAGAACGTACAAAATTCCCCTGGTTGCACTGTTTTATTTTGGGTCCTGGGGGAATTACGGGTGTGGGCTCCTTTATGGAAATTCCTTGATCTGTACACATATGATTCACCAACTTTTCTATACACATATTAAGCTTTTAAAGTTTTTAAAATAAGAAAACAAGTCAACAAATGACTGAAAGAACCAGCAAATTTTCCAGCAATCCCAGAGACAGTAGATAGAGTGGGGTTTAATGTTTTGTTCACAGACCAGGAGACTGGGATCCAGGGTGATTCAGGGCAGGTGGCCAGCAGGGTCCAGGAGAGAGCTCACTCCCCGACTCCTACTCCCACTTCCTTCCCCCTGCTCTCATGCATTCTTGCTCCCAAACACTGACCAAGTCCCTATTGAGGTTGGTCCCATGCAGGGGCTCGGTTGGACCTTTAGACTCATGGTGGAAACAGTTTGTGTTGGTGGACACTGCACCCAGCACCCTGCAAACAGAATTCTGAAAACCAGTATCTCATGCAAACAGGATATCAGCTTTTGTCAGAAAGATCAAAAAGGGCTTGAGGTTTTTCTTCGCAGCCTCAGCCTCGCCTCTCCCCCTCTCACTTTATCTCCTCATTTCTGTGTGCAGGCGAGCTTCTTGGCTTGCGGGCAGGAAGAGATGGCAGCAGGGGAGACGCAGCTCTACGCCAAGGTCTCCAACAAGCTCAAAGGCCGCAGCACCCCCTTGCTCCTGGAGCCCCTCCTGGCCATGGGCTTCCCGGTGCACACCTCGTGAGTACTGCCCAGAGACCCTGGGGCCCAGTCAGTGGGGCTGGAGCCAGACCCTGTTCGGCCCCTACCATGGAGCTGCAGGGGCTCAGGGCACGGCCTCCTGTCAAAGCCGTGCACCTTGTGGGGTGACACACTGGCTCTTCAGAAGGCTCTCTTCTGCTTTTCGTAAAGGACATGATCTTGACCAAGCTTGTCCAACCCACGTGTGGCCCAGGACGGCTTTGAATGCTGTCCAACACAAATTGGTAAACTTTCTTAAAACATTATGAGATTCGTGGTTTTTCTTTCTTTCTTTTTTTTTTTTTTTTTTTTAGCTCACTAGCTATTGTTAGTGTTAGTGTGTTTTATGTCAGGCCCAAGACAATGCTTCTTCCAGTGTGGGCCAGGGAGGCAAAGATTGGAAACCCCCTGAAATTCTTGACCTTTGATTCACTAGCTCTGCCAGGGGGATCCTGAAATTGTGGAAATCGGAAGCCACGTATTACTCCAGATGCCTCATTTTGGGGGCTTGGGGGAACTCGGGGCCTGGTTGTTATCTCTGTGTGCAGCTCAGTGACTCTGAAGGTGGCATTTCAAGGTGTTCAAACTCTAGCGTGAAAGACCCCAAAGCCCTCTGAGTCTCTAACACGGGGACCAACTGTCCGCAGGACTGTGCCGCCACACTGCCCAGGGAGAGCCACTTGTCCTCAGGGAGAATCCCTTGAGTGTCCGATAACGAAGCAAATGGGTCGGAAACTTCAGCCGCAGCGCGAGCACGCCCTGTGGGAAGGGTCTGTGTGTGGGAGAGTTTAGCCTTTGGAGCTACTCTCAGAGAGGGAGGAGATGCGACCAACACCGGGTTTTGCAGGGAGGAGATGTGACCAATACCGGGGTTTTGCAGCTTTCCTGGCAAACCAGCGCCTTCAGTCAGGCCCATTCATTTTTCACATGGAAAAATGAATCCGAAACACACTTGAGGTGACTTTCGGTTGGAGAAGGAGCTAAACTTTCCTTCTACACTGTCACAAAAGCTTGGCCAAATTGGGGGAAGCAACTTTGAAGCTAGATAAACCCCTTTCTTCTCCCCAAATCAGGGCTTGGTTGTCACCGTTATGTTCAAGCTAATCCAGGGCCTTTGAATGGGGAATGCCTTCAGGCATGGGGAGTGCGGCCACTGAGCACCGTCCAGGCAGCGGGTACAAGGCAGGTTTCATCCTCTACTCACCACCCAGTGCAGGCAGGACCCTGGGCCCAGAGAGTGCATTAGTGGTGGGAGTGGGGCTTGAACCAGCCCTCTGTGCCTTTGAAGGAGTCCACATTGTATTTTGCTGTTGAACCTGTAGCATGGACTCCTACTCAAAATTCCTTCCAGTTTAAACATTAAACACATGTTGGGGGAAGAGAAGTGTGTGAATTTCCTCACACCAGAGCACCTCAGAGTAAGGCCCTAGCCCGAGTCCACCCTGTTCAAACCTCTCCAGGTGGCCACAGCCCCATCGGCACCCACCCAAATAGCAGCATTGGGCAGCAGGTGGTGGGTGCCTCATGGACACCCGCTGTTTCCAGTCAGCAGTCCTGATAAATTGCCTTAGCTACATTCCATTGTTTCATTTGGTCTAGTTCAGCCAAATTCAATGTGATGTACATACATCCTGGGTTACCATGATGAGCAGGACACAGCCCTGCATGCAGGGAGCTCATGGTCTAGTAGGGGAAAGCCGTGGGAGCAAGGGACTGTGAGAGCCGTGATGAGTGCCTGCCCGGTGCTTCGGGGTAGGGCTGTTTCCCAGCATAGGAGACGTGTGGGAGCTGAGCCTGAGGATCAGGCCATTTTGCTAAGGGATGTTGGGGTGAAGGAAGCGTTTGTAGGGAAGCGTGTGTCCGAGCAGGGGCACACTGCACCGCAGCTGCCTCCAGGATCCACAAGGTGGGTCCATTTGCTCTAGGCAGTGGGGGAGGGGCAGGCCAGGGAGAGGGATTGCAGGAGCGGGCAGAGGTCAGGTCCTCAGTACGAAGACCCTGTGCCAAGGGCCAGAGTGGATAGCCAGGGAAGGAAAGTGAGGGGGGGGGGATGTGAGCTGCTCAGCAGTGTCCAAAGCCACGATGGTGGCACTCAGGGGACAGGCGCCTCTGGGCACATTCCCGCTGGAAGTTCAGCATCAGGCCCTCTTCAGAGCACACCCCGAAGATCCGGGTGTGCAAGGCTACCCCTGCCTCTCTGACCCTTTTCCCAAGAATGGGCAATGTGACTGTGTGCCTGTGTCTGCTCTCCTGCAGGCTGAAAGCGCTGGCAGCCACAGGCAGGAAGACGGCGGAGGAGGCCTTGGCCTGGTGAGTGTGGCTGCTCCTGTAGATCCGGGGCATCTGGGTTGAACATCCTGTGCTCGAGGGCTCCCTCCCGCCAGGGCAGACACCAGGAAAAGCCTGGTGCCTCTGGGTGGGATGGGGCCACTGCGGAAGTAAATCAAAGTAACCTCCCTGCTCCCCCACAGGGCACCGAGGGAGGGGGCACACGGTCTTGCTTAACCGTGGAAAGAGACAGAACTTTCAACAAGTCTTTCTTCACTTACAAATCTGATCCGGTCCCATTTGACTGCCAAGAAGGACAGGTTCACATGCTTTGCTGAGTACGTGGGGGAAGAGCCACCTTTGCTGATAGAAACTAGCTGCCGCCATGTTCCCAGGCTGCCTCTGAGGGGGAAGGAGTTTACTGGTGGTCATGAAGCCCTCTAGGGGTGCCAGGTGTGTGGGTCGGGTGAGGGCTCTGACTCGAGGTGGCCTCACCGGGCACCAGCTGTGTGAGTGATTCTGCAAGCCACCCACTGCCATGAGCCTGTTCCCTACAAGCCTCTCCAGTCTGGATGTGCTGTGAAGCCCATTCTACCCCAGGTGGGGGAGTCCGTCATGCTCTGCCCTGAGACAGCCACAGGGTCTCTGAGCGTGCAGTGATCCCAGTGGGATGCCCCCTCCTCCTCCCGAAAGTGTAGGTCATGGGCAAAATGGGCAGCCCCTTCACGGACCCCACTAAAGCCAGTTGCCAATTTTGAATTAGAACCAAGCCCGCTGCTACGAGGGACATGGCCAGCCCTCGCCCATTGCAACCCAGTGAATAAGACTGGGAGACCCATCAAAAAACAGGGAGGCAGTGGGGTCCCCTAGACTCAGTCAAGAGCACCCCAACTTCTCACTAGTAACCAAGGAAGTGAAAATTAAGATACCATTAGAGCAAAAAAGGCAACTCCAAGTGCTGGTGAGGGTGAGGGAAGGGGAGGCCTCACACGTCACTGGTGTTACGGAGCAAGGCAGTGCTGGGTATCTGCCAGCCTGGGCAATGCACACGGCCTACCAGACTCAGTCGTGCATCTAAGCAGAGTCCCTGGAGAAACCAGGGGGCCTAAACAGACATGTACAAAGATCTTGATTACAGGGTTATGAAATGTTTTTAAAATAAAATTATTTAAATGTTCATCAACGTGGGAATGAACAAGTTAGGCATTATAGTCCACTCTACGAGGGACTATTACTCAACCTTCAACACTCACACTGGCAAACTTCACATGTATGTATCAACAGGCGGTAATTGCAGAGACATGATGGGGGAAAAATGCCAGTTGCAGAATAATTTAAACAACAGCTTATAATTTATGTAGTACGAGTGCTATCTATAGGTCTGTTACGGAGATTTCTGGGAGAAGACAAAGCAGCTTCACCCCCTGGATGAACCTTGGAAAGGGGGCAGGAGGGGAACCGAGATGGGGAGGAGAGGACACTTCCTCTGTGATTTTTATTGAGGAGAATATGCTCTTGCATAAGCTCTGCTTCCTCGAGTGATTGAATACTGCTTTCTAAATTGAAAATTATGTCACTAGCACTTTGCTGGGTAATTGGAAATTCTTCAAAACCATGATTTCTGATGAATGCATGATAAATAGATTTGCTATCAGTTATGAAGTTGTTCTACCTTCCTTTTCTAGATAACCCTAATAAATGTTTCACGTGTAACGTTTTGCCTATACAGTGCTTTGTTCTCTTTCCTCGAGAGAAATTTCTCGAAGTAGAATTATTCATTCAAAGGGTGTGGGCATTTTAAGACTCGTTACCTAACGGCAAATGACTTCACGTAGAAGTTGCAAAGGTCCATCCTTAAGTCCTGCCAAACTTTTCACACAATTGAGCAGAACTTTTATCCTTTTTATTAAAAAAAAAAATACTTGTTCACTTGACAGATGAGAAAAATGTTGTCTCGGAGCTATTTTATTTCCATTTTTATTGTTAGTGACGATTAGCTCCTATATTGGGTTATCTGTCATTTTTCCTTTGATTTAAAATACTGTCTGCCTGAAATCCCAGCTACTCAGGAGGCTGAGGCAGGAAAATCACTTGAACCCAGAAGGCAGAGATTGCAGTGAGCTGCCATCACACCACTGCACTCTAGCCCGAGCAGCAGAGCAAGGCTCCATCTTAAAAATAAAATAACTATCTGAATCAAAAGAAACGTAGTAGCTATCTAAATTTTGTCTAGTTTTTGATTTGAGTTTGTATATGTAATTTGAAGCTTGAGGTAAAACACAAATGTGAGTTTTTTCCACAAAATGTTTCCACACCATCCAAGAGACGCTGGGACCACAGATCATCTGAAGACCAGGTATTGGGTCTTTCTGTCAGCTTTCTTTCATCTTTTCCACCTCTGAGTTTGAAATGAGACTCAGGTGGGTCTGAGGACAGGATGGACACTGGCCAGGTCTGTCCCACACGCAGGTCCACTGCAGGTGCTTCTGCCAGTAGGATGGCACTGGGATTAATTTATGTCATGAGCATATATCGTGTGTTCAGTGCGCCCTATAGTTCTGCATTGCTGTCATTGCCATTGTGTGTCCTCGAAGGGGGAGAAACCTTTTCGTTGTGGTGGTGGGTGAAGCCGGCTTGCTCTCTGTTGTAGGCTGCATGGTCATTGCAATGACCCTTCCCTAGACGACCCCATCCCCCAGGAGTATGCCCTTTTCCTCTGTCCAACGGGTCCCCTGCTGGAAAAACTTCAAGAGTTCTGGAGAGAGAGCAAGCGCCAGTGTGCAAAGAACAGAGCTCATGAGGTCTTCCCACACGTGACACTCTGTGACTTCTTCACGGTAAGTCAGCCCAGTGTGCCTTCAATGCTCTTCATCACTGCAGCTGGAGGCATTTTTCTGAGATAACTAGGCCATGACGGGACAAAGGTGACTTACTTAAGTGGGATAGCCCAGAATTGCATCATTAGCTGGCGTCCTCATGTGAGCTGTCCTTTATTTTCCTCTTTGCTTTCATCTGGTCAACTCCTATTCATCCCTCAGAACACAGCTCATTTATCCCCCTCCCTTTTTGAGTCTTCTCCAGCTCCCCAGGCAAAAGGAGTTGCTGCCCATTTCTTGTTTACGTGTCTAGTGGCACCTTCCTATTATATGGGCCATGTGTCTGGTCCAGCACTGCATCCCTCATGACACTGAGTCCCTCAAGGGAGGGCAGATGCTTCACTCATCTTTGCACCCCAGAAACTAGCACAGCCCCTAAAACAGAGCTGATGCTTCCAAAATGTGTGATAATCAACTCAAGAACAGGTGACAGTTGGCTACTCCCAGATGCAGAACTTTCCCTGTCTCAGGGACTAGCCCTCCAATTCAGAAAACATGGTCCAGTGGGTAGCTCCACAGGGGCACAAAATGACCTGGGGGGACAGCTCCACAGGGCACTGGGAAGGCGAGAAGGATGCAGGGGCTGCTCAAGAGAAAAGAAGGAGAAGGTGGGGACAGACACCCACGGCCTCCTCGGCTCCGCCAGAGGACCCAGGAAGGGCACACCCACTTCCGCTGCCCTGGCCTGACCCCAACTCTGTTGTTGGGAAACTGATTGCTTCCACCCATTTCAAGGGATTCCATCAGGGCCCAGGGAGCCCTCCATTCCAAAGCCAGGCTCCTCGTGCTGGATGGAAAGGGGGAACGCAAATCTGCAGGGAAAAGATTTCTGGAAGATGTCCCAGGAGAGGAGCACCCTCCAAAGCCTCCAGCCACCACCCTGGATTGCCTGAGACTTGCAGGGATTCCCAGAACACAGGACTAAGCCTGGGAAAACCCCAGGCAGACGGAGAGACTTTTCACCCTACATAGACATCGATGGCATCTTGTGACAAGTAGAATTCCTTCTGGCTCACCCACTGGAGCAAACGGGAAAAGGCAAGGCAGCCCATGCTGTGTGACACAGCTCAGAAATCAGAGTAGGTCTTGGCCCCCAGCTCCTTTCCCAACCCACTGAGGTACAAGCACACACATGCACACACACACACACACACAGAGACAGAGACACACACATAGCTCACACACATAGACACACACACAGATACACACATATACATGCATACAGACATACATAGATACAGACACACAGACACACACGGATAGACACAGAGGCGTATACATGGCACACACAGATATAACACATACATGCATACAGACACACACATACAAACACACAAACATACAGATATACATGCATACATGCACACAGAAATACACAAACACACAGATAGACACACATACATGCACACAGACACACATGCACACAGATACACAGGCATACAGATACACACAGATATACACACACAGCAATACACAAATACATGCACATAGACACACACAGACGCACAGAGACACAGATACACACACAGACACACATAGATACACACACATGCACAAACACAGATACACACATCCATGCACAGACATAGACATATGCACACACACAGACACATACATAAGCACCACATGTGCATATATGCACACAGATAAACATGCAGACACACAGACACACATAGACATACACAGACACACATATAGACATATGCAGACACACATACACACACATATAGACATGTACAGACACACATATAGACATACAGAGACACACACAGAGACACACATATAGACATGGACACACACAGATACACATATAGACATACACAGACACACATAGACATACACAGACACACACAGATACACATATAAACATATGCAGACACACACACATAGACATGTGCAGACACACAGACACACATAGACATACACAGATACACATATAGTCATATGCAGACACACAGACACACATATAGACATGTAGAGACACACACATAGACACACACAGACACACACATAGACATACACAGACACACATATAGACACGCGCAGACACACACACACACACACCTCCCTCTGTTGTTAGCTCCTCCCAGTCCCCCACCCCAGGTCTGGCCTGGCCATGGTTAGTGGCGCTCACCTCGAAGGCAGAAGAGTGTATCGGAGACTCGCTGTGTACCTTCCATGCTGTAAAATGAAAACACCAGTCTTCTGAAGTGTGATATTGATCATGGCTACATTTATAACATGACTATTCTTGAAAATTATGTATCTGAGGCCAAGAAATGCAATGTGAGACGGACTCCAGAATGGACATGCATTCACTGCATGGTTTTGTGCTGAGCGCCATTGAGGGCTGCAGAGAAAACAGACAGGAGGAGATGTCAGGCAGGCCTGTCCATGGGGCGCTGGAAACTGCATTCAGCAATGGGATCTGGCCTCATACTTGGGCATGTCAAAAGCACTATGGGAAATTCCAAGGCGAGCCCGGTGCTGGGAAGAGAAGGGATCAGACCATCTCCCACCAGGAGGTCATGGTGTCTGGGTTTCCCCCTGTGGTCTGACATGACCAATGGCACTGGAAAGGTCTTCAAGCCCAGGAAGCGGCCTGGCCAGGGCGGCAGGCAACACCAGGCCCAGATGCCAGGAGACATTGCATCTGGCTGGAGGCGGAGCTGGGAGCCCCATGGGCAAGGCTGTCAGGACAGCACCTGTCGGGCTTGGTGGGCAGGCTGAGCCCTCGAGAGGGATTCTCCAGGTGACAGAGAACCTGCAGCCTCAGGGGGCAGGAGCCGCATCAAAAGAGGGTCCCACAGCCACACAGGGGGCATCAGGAGAGCCGGGCCAGGGGCTGTGCAGGCTCAGGTCCTCCAGGGAGCAGACCCCAAGGCAGCATTCCAAGTGCAGGCAATGCACAGGGAAGACATTGCTGGTGAAGGCAAAGAGGAGAAAGAGAGGGTTGGAGGTAGGGCAGAGCCTTGGTGCCTTGGAGGAGTCCCCCTGTGGAACCTGGCTCAGCGCTCAGCCGTGGACGAGAGGGTGGCCCTGCAGCTCTCTCCAAGACTCCAAGGATGCCCTGGCACTGCTCAGAACCTGCTCAGTCCCCCTCCACTGCTCAGTCCCCCTCCACTGCTCAGTCCCCCTCCACTGCTCAATCCCTCTCCACTGCTGAGTCCCCCCTCCACTGCTGAGTCCCCCCTCCACTGCTGAGTCCCCCTCCACTGCTCAGTCCCCCCCTCCACTGCTCAGTCCCCCTACACTGCTCAGTCCCCCCCTCCACTGCTCAGTCCCCCCCTCCACTGCTCAGTCCCCCTCCACTGCTCAGTCCCCTCTCCACTGCTGAGTCCCCCTCCACTGCTCAGTCCCCCCCTCCACTGCTCAGTCCCCCCTCCACTGCTCAGTCCCCCCTCCACTGCTCAGTCCCTCTCCACTTCTCAGTCCCCCCTCCGCTGCTCAGTCCCCCCCCTCCACAGCAGGTTCTGAGCAGTGCCTGGGCAGCCTTGGAGTCTGCTGGAAACGTCCAGAAGCCAAATCGTGCAAACCTGAGCAAAGCAGTGGGCCATGGGACTGAGGAAAGGGCTCAGCAGGTGATGAACACATGCCATGGAGGGAGGGAACGCAGCTCAAGGACAGAGGATTTCCAACCTGGGCACCTAGAGGAGACACCATCCCGCAAAGCAATTGACCTGAGATATCTGAAAACCCAAGGTCCAGGTATAGAACAAATCCATAACCCCAGACACACAGGGTCCAGATAAACTGTTACAGCATTTTGAACAGAAAAGAGTCTCACTTTAATTGCTGCCTATTGTTATTAAATTAATAGATGACTTCTGATGAGAGGTGAGGAAACACAGGCTCTGTTTCTGTCCCCTTAGTGTGAAGACCAGAAGGTAGAGTGCCTGTACGAGGCGCTGAAGAGAGCTGGAGACAGGATGCTGGGCTCCTTCCCCACGGCCGTGCCCCTGGCTCTCCACTCCTCCATCAGCTACGTCGGCTTCTTCGTCAACGGCAGCCCCGCAGACGTCATCCGGGAATTCGCCATGACCTTCGCCACAGAAGCGTCTCTCTTAGCAGGTGGGCAGCCCTGGCCAGTTGCAAACACAGGGCCGGGTTCGCAGTGACTGAGCCCTCCATTGTAGGGACCAGCTCCCAGCACACAGATGCAGTGGGTCACTTCCAGGGGAGCAGAGCCCACAGCCATGGTCGGATGGCTGGGTGGGCTTTCTCCTGGGCTCAGTGGATGCACCCGTCCTCACCAAGGCACTTCCATGTCCACTTCTGGATTTTCAGCCAGGTGCCTGGACATGGTCTTAACCTAAGGCTGAAGAATTTAACTACAGCCTCCTTCTGGAGCTACTGCAGCCTTCAAAAATGCAGGCCGATAGAAAGCTTCATATAAAAATGTAGGTGGAGAGAAAGCTTCATTTAAAAATGTAGGCCGATAGGAAGCCTCCGGACCCACAGTGGACTTCTCCTTAAGCAGAAATAGCCTTGTTCGCATTAAGTGGTTTTTCAAATGCTTAGCTATATGCCAACAGCCTGGGAAACTGCCCCAGAGGGATGTGCCAAGCATCAAGCCTGACTGGGTGACCGTGACGGGGTTGGAGGCCAGTGCACACGGGAAGTCAGGGCCTCCCGCCCTCAGCCTTGAGCGGGACACACAAGTCCTGTGTGACCTATTTCTGTATTTTCAGAATGAGCTTAGTGCTCGCTCCTTGGCCTCTCCAGGGAAAGGTTATTTAGACTCATGTTGAGAATCATCAAAATGCCCTTCTCTCCAAACACCAGCCCTGCTCTGGAGCCCAAGGCTGGGGTTTGGTAGAAAGGATTCTGGACTTGGCATCAGAAGACGTGGATTTTTTCTGTGTCCACGATGAGTGGCATGACCTTAATCAAGTCGGGTCCACTCGCTCTGTCTCTTTTCTTTCTCTACAAAACGATGAGGGCTCTCACTCTTTAAGAACAATGTTGCCTGAGTCTGTGGCGCACCCGCCCCAGTTCCCGGGACACAGAAGGTGCTCGGCATTGTCATGATTTACCAGCTCCAAAATCTGACAAGGCCGCAGTGCCTTGGTGGGAGGGGGTCCCTCCTTCTCTCCCCGGGAATGTGTCTGTCTCTGTCCTCAGACATGTGTGAAACACAGATTTGGCCCATAAATCCATCCCTGAATCCCGGCTTCCATGTGGATGGCAGCTTGTGAGTCTGGAGACCGAATCTGCTGGGTAATTAGAAGGTAACCCCTGGTCTTTGTGGAATGAGTTTCCTTTGGCAACGGATGGCTCTTTCATACCCCAGCCTTCCCTAGTGAACCTCAATGGCGACATCTTAAAAACAGGAAGACTGAAGCTGTGAGGGGTAAAGTGCCTGCCCAAGGTCCCTGTGGTGTGTGCAGTGGTGTCCCCTAAAAATGTATGTCCACCAGGAACCTCAGACCGCACTTGGAAATAGGATCTTGGCAGATGCGATTGGTTAGGAGGAGGTCACACTGGATCAGGGTGGGTCCCCATAAGTGGAGAGGCCACACAGAGACACAGAGAAGCCATATGTCAACTGAGGCAGAGACGGGAGTGATGTGGCCACAAGCCAAGGGGTACCTGAGGCCACCAGAAACTGGAAGACACAAGGAAAGACCCTTCCCGGGAGCTTTCAGGGAGAGCGCAGCTCTGCCAGCACCTTGATTTTGAACCTCTGGTCTCCAGAAACAGGAGAGAATAAATGTCTGTTGTTAGAAAGCGATCCAGTGCCCTAACCAGTCTGGTGGAGCCGGGACCTGAACCCAGCTCTGTCCTGCTCCACACCGCCTGGGTTCATGCTGAGTGGCCCCACTTCCTGTGGGAGCCAGCATTGACCTCACATCCACGCCCTGACCCTCAGCAGCCTCTGTCCTGCCCTTCTCTGGCCCATGCCCTCAGCCTGACGCCGAGCGGGTAGAGGGGCCGCTCTCAGTGACAAGTGACCAGTCACTGCTCTGAAGTGGCCAAGCTCCCTCTTGGGGCATGTGCACAAGGCACCCTGCCCGCACTGGCCCTCCCCAGTGAAATGTCCCCATAGGCACAGGTCTGCGGAGGAGAAGGAAACAGAAGGGCCCATTCACAAGTCAGTGTGACTCACTCTGACATCAGCAACCGGAAATGGGTCTTTCCCAGGCCACACTCACTCACATGGCAAGGCCGTCCTCCCCAACTGCTAAAAAATAGTCAGAAAAGGAATTTCCCCACCACCTACACACTCCCTCTGCTCTGGGCTTCGCAGCCTCAGCACCTGGGCCAACCTAGAGACCGTGGGGAGCTTCCCGTTTGCCTCTAAAGGCTCACCTCTCACGTGGGAGACAGCAGTGGGCTCCAACTTCGGGGCTCCGAGGAAAGGTTTGCATTACCCTTGACGTTTTTTAGGGGGTGAGCAGATCCTGTTTGTAAGTGCCTTGCTGTGGAGTGGGGGCAGGTGACCTCTGTGCACTGAGACAGCGTCTCTACCAGGAAACTTTAAGAGGCTGATTTCCCATGGCAGCCCTGGCAAGCAGCCACTGCCATCCTCCAGCAAATGCTGCTGAAACAGAAATTGGGCCAGGCCCAGAGGCTCGGTCAAGGTCACCTTGCAAAAGGGGGGCACAGTGTGCCCTAAAACTAGGTCTATCCACCCCAAAGTCTGTGCTGTTCCCATCAAGATACCGACCGCCTACCTAGGACATAAAATACTTTGTGGCCCAACTGAAATCAGATCCCGGCTGCTTCGGTGATGCCAGCGGCTCTGCTCACTGGCCTGAGAGCCCCCTTGCAAGACCAGGGAGGGCCACGGCCACTGGGGCAGAGGACGCCCAAAAAGACCAGAGACTCAGCCACTCCCAGGGCCTCCTGCTTCACCAAAACAAGGTGAACCCTAAGACATTGTGTGTTTTATAGTTTTGTTGCCTAAAGAGTTTTCTTGAAACTCTACAATTAAACAACAAGCCAGTGAACTAGAGCTGGGCCCTGTAAGTCCAGGCCACTGGGTAATGTGCACACCCTGGGGGAATGGAGCAGCTGTTTACTCTCTGCATCTGAATTGTGCATTTGGGCAGCTAGCCTGCAAACTGATAGGCCCCCAAGACCCTGAGCCCACATCTCCATGCCCTCCTCTTCCCTGCTTCCTGGAAACATCTGCAGGTATCCAGCCATCTCCTTTATGTTGTGAGTTCTGAGCGGGCCAAGTCCTTGCCTTGTTGAGTGAGCACAGAGGTGGAAGGAGGGAGGCGTTTAGGTAACGGTGCCCTGGCACCCTCTGTGTTTCCCTGATTTCACAGACTGCAACGTGAAGCCGTGCACGAAGCAGCTGCATCTGACCTTGGCCCACAAGTTCTACCCCCCACCACCAGAGGACGCTGGAGCAGCTGGCCAGAGCCATCCCCCTGGGCCACGGCTGCCAGTGGACCGCAGCCCTCTACTCCCGAGACATGCGCTTCGTGCACTACCAGGTGAGAGAGCCGGGCGGGGGCTCCTAAGAAGCAGATGAATGCACAGCCACCCACCTGACAGCACGTACCCCTGGAGCCCTCCAAGGGAGATCTTTTAGTAGCAAGGGAAATTTCTATTGCTTCTCTAAAACCATTCTCTCTCTTGTGCAATTTGCAACTAGCATTCTTTTATATGTGAGTCAGAGATGCACAGAAATTTTAACACAAAATAGAAGCATTTCCAGTATTAGAAAAGGAGGCCGGGCATGGTGGCTCACGTCTGTAATCCCAGCATTTTGGGAGGCCAAGGCAGGCAGATCACTTGAGGTCAGGTGTTCAACATCAGCCTGGGCAACATGGTGAAACCCTGTCTCTACTAAAAATACAAAACATTAGCCAAGCATGGTGGCACGCACCTGTAATTCCAGCTACTCAGGAGGCTGAAGCAGGAGGATCACCTGAACCTGGGAAGTAGAGGTCGCAGTGAACCAAGATTGCACCACTGCACCCCAGCCTGGGCAACAGGGAGACTGGCAAGAAAAGAAAGAAAAAGAAAGAAAGAAAGAAAGAAAGAAAGAAAGAAAGAAAGAAAGAAAGAAAGAAAGAAAGAAAGAAAAGAAAGGAAGGAAGGAAGGAAGGAGAAAGAAGAGGGAAAGAGGGAAGGAAGGAAAGAAAGAAAGGAAGGAAGGAAGGAGAAAGAGGGAAAGAGGGAAGGAAGGAAGGAGAGAGAAAGAGAGAAAGAAAGAGGGGGAAGGGAAGGGAAGAAAGAAACAGAAAGAGACTGTTGTAAATGCCTGTTTTGTTTATTATTTATTGATTGATTTTAATTTAGGGGGGTATGCTAATCTCCATATCATTCTAATTTTACTTGTATGTGCTGCCAAAGTGAGCACAATTCACTTTAAATAATGATTTGAATGAAACCTCATTCTGAGA
This sequence comes from Ateles fusciceps, assembly GCA_036589455.1. NCBI lineage: Eukaryota > Metazoa > Chordata > Mammalia > Primates > Atelidae > Ateles > Ateles fusciceps. Next base: position 4,983,386 of record JAZHEH010000196.1, read on the forward strand.
CTTCCTCCCCATGAAATGAAGTGTGTGGTGCTTCCTTCAGATCCAGAGAGCGAGTGTGAATGATTCCACCATGTTCTGTGACATACCAGAAGGTGTCCATAACCTCACACCAAGGAAGGCGGATGGGAAGGTCTGCTTGTGCCTTCAGATATTCTGTAGACGAAAAAGTACCTAGGTGGATGGATGATGGATAGATCCCAAAATGTTTGCCTTTTTTTCTTTTTTGAGACCGTCTGGGTCTGTTCCCAGGCTAGAGTGCAGTGGTGTGATCTCAGCTCACTGCAACCTCCACCTCCTGGGTTCAAGTGATACTTCTGCCTCAGCTTCCCGAGTAGCTGAGACTACAGGCGTGCACCACCACACCCGGCTAATGTTTGTATTTTTAGTTGAGAAAGGGTTTCACTATGTTGGCCAGGCTGGTCTTGAACTCCTGACCTTGTGATCCACCTGCCTCAGGCTCCCAAAGTGCTGGGATTATAGGCGTGAGCCATTGCACCTGGCCCCAGAATGTATTTCTAAATCTATCCAAAGAATTCTATGCTGCATTTCGTTATATTCTATGCTATGTACCACTAGACAAAGCTTTGGACAGTCTTGGAGTCACAGCACACATTGGAGGAGGCAGAGAGGAGGAGTAGCAGGTGACAGGCCTCCCACTGCGCCATTTTCCAACGTCAGTCTTTGCTCGAGACATGAAACCCCTTGCCTCTTTTCTAGACCCTGAGAGCCCTCTTCCAGTACCAACCCCAGAATGCAGACGAGCTGACGCTAAGTCCTGGCGACTACATCTTTGTGGACCCCACGCAGCAGGACGAAGCCAGCGAGGGCTGGGTGATTGGGATCTCACAGCGGACAGGCTGCCGGGGCTTCCTGCCGGAAAACTACACGGATCGAGCCAGCGAGGCTGACACCTGGGTTAAGCACAGGTGAGTGCCGCCTCCAGCTGTAGCCCCATCATCTCTCTCTCAGTTACTGCGTGAGAGTGCCTACCTGCAAACATTGTGCTTCTGAACCATTCCATCATTAGTAAAATGCATTCTCTATGCTGGCAAAATGATTCCTGCAGGTATATAGTAAACGTCTTGGTTCATGTGTGGTTTTCTGACGATAACATTCAAAAAAGAATGAATTCTGCCTTAAAGTAATTTGAGATGGTAATCCCGAAATTATTACAAAACACTACTTCCGTAGCACAAACATAATAAATGACATGCAGAGGTCCTGAGCTTGGGTTTATTTATTCTTCTGTCCCGAGTATAAACTGTAAAGTCCTAAGGTGTATTGTTAGTTTCCTATGGCTGTACAATAAATCACCACAAAATTAAGGGCTAAAAAACAAAGTGCACTTATTATCTTATTGTATTCATGGGTTGAGAGTCAGAGTCAGCTTAACTGGGTCCTCAGCTCGGGGTCTCAAAGCTGTAATCAAGGTGCCTGTCAGGGCTGGGATCCCAGCTGAGGCTTCTTGCCTTTGCCTGAGCACACAGTTGGTGGTGGAAGTGATTTCCTTGAATCTGTAGGACTCCTGGTGACTCACTTCATCAGCTGGAGAATCCCTTCATTTGAGCCTTTTGCATCACCTGGTGAGGCTAAGGATTTTCAGAATCATCAGGCACTGGTTCCTTTTTGTTTAATGCTCTTCCCTCAGTTTCTTTCTTTCCTCTTCCGCTGCACTATAAGCAACGTGAAGAAACCAGGTGATACGCGTAGCGCTTTGTTTGGAAATATCCTTAGCTATGTAACCAGCGTTATCACTTACAAGTCCTGCTCTCCATGGACAATTTCATTAAACTCTCTGGCACACATGGGAAGGGTCCTCCTTGCTCTGATTTCCTGGAACACGTTTCGCATTCCTTTCTGAGTCCTCTCCGGAGGATTCACCTTTAGCATCCACATTTCCACTGGCAATCTGTTCGTGGTGATTTGGGCTTTCTCTACCGCGTTCTCAAAAGTCTCAGCCTCTACTCAACTTTGCCAAGTCCCAGAGTTGTTTCCACATTTTAAGTTCAGAAGATTTCCAACTTACAACGGTTCCACTTAGGATTTCATAACGGTACGAAAGTGAAATGCATTGAGTAGAAACTGCACCTCAAGTGCCCGTATAGTCATTCAGTGCTTCACTTTCAGTACAATATCTGACGAATTATATGAGATACTCAACACTTTATTACAAAATAGGCTTTGTGTTAGGTGATTTTGCCCTACTATAGGCTACTGTAAGTGTTCTGAGCATGTTTAGGGTAAGCGAGGCTAGCTGTGACATTCAGTAGGTTAGGTGCATTAAATGCATCTTCAAGGTATGATGGGTTTGTTTGAACGTAACCCCATCTGCAGGTGAAGAGCACCCATGTTTGTTACAACAGCTCCCCATTCCTGATACCAAATTAACTAAAAGCATAACCAGAGGTGCAGAACCAATCACTTGCATACAATATATAATACATATAAATATTCATGCAGTCGTCCCTTGCTATCTCAAGGCATTGGTTCCAGGACACCCACAGATACCCAAATCCTCAGGTGCTCAAGTCACCGATACAAATGCTGTCGTATTTACATGCAATGTATGCACATCACCCTGTATCTTTTAAATCATCTCTAGATTACTTATGATATGCAACATAATGTTAATGCTATACAAATAGTTGTTATACAGTATTGCTTTTTATTTGTATTTTTTAAATTGTTGTATTGCTTTTTTTTTTTTTTTTTTTGAGAATGGAGTTTTGCTCTTTTGCCCAGGCTGGAGTGCAGTGGCAAGATCCTGGCTCACCGCAACCTTTGCCTCCCAGGTTTAAGCAATTCTCCTGCCTCAGCCTCCCAAATAGCTGAGTTTACAGGCGTGCACCACTATGCTCAGCTAATTTTGTATTTTTAGTAGAGACAAAGTTTCTCCATGTTGATCAGGCTGGTCTCCAATTCCCAACTTCAGGTGGTCCTCTGGCCTCGACCTCCGAAAGTTCTGGGATTACAGGTGTGAGCCACCTCACCTGGCCGCTATTTTTTATCAATTAATTTTTTAAAAAATATTTTTGGCCTGCAGTTGGTCAACTCCACATAATATATTGTATACACATGTATCACATACACACATACATATATAGAAAGGTATATATGTATATACACATCTATATGGATTTGGTACAACAAATTGCCTTATGGAATTACTGGGGCTAGCTAAGCAGGGGCAGGCAGGCAGGAAGGGAGGATCCTGCTCAGGCTGAAAGCCCACGGGCGAGTGGAAGCTTGTTGTCCACATGAGGGCAGCTGGAAGGACCACGCAGGGGATGGGAGAGCAATCGCAGACACAGCTGCTATGAGTCTCTGAGCTTGGGAAAAGCCTAAGCTTTTAAAAAATGCCTTCCCACTTCGTAAGTCAGGCCTGCTCAGAATACTCTTGCTTTTGATTAATTTGAATTCAACTGCTTAGGGGATCTAATCACATTTGCAAAATCTCCTTCTAGCAGCACCTAGACTAGCATTTGATGGGATAGCTGGGAAGGCTGTGTGTGATGCTTACGATGACTACTGCCTCCCTTCCATCCTCCAGCTGTCATGAGAGTGCCTCTTGTAGCCCACCCTAATCAGTCATGTGCTAAAAGAAGTCTAGGGACTGGTTCAGTCTAGCCAAGTTGCCACACCATAAAGCCTTTGCATAGTGTGAAGGTAGCTCTCGTGAGCTTTTTCACTCTCTTCTCCCAGGTTCCAGCTGGGAGAGTGGAGAGAGCAGGCGGAGGTCAGAGTACACATGGTGAAAAAAGAGAAAAGCTGCTCAACCTCACAGTTGTGCATGTTGGGGGTGGAGCTCTTGCAGGTGTCAAGACTGATGGTTGGAACAACTGAAAGATGAGAGTAGGAGGAGCACGGCAGAAGGGCACAGGGAAACCCTATGTTGTGGTTCAGGGCTTCCTGGCCCCGTCAGAGCTGTGTGGCTGGGGAAGAGCCTGGAAAACCGCCATCATGGCCATCCCTCTATCTCCAGGCAGGAGGTCTTAAAACCATTTTACCGTTTCACTCATTTGTTTACTTCTCTCCCAGAATTTCCCACAGCTTCTCTAGGGTTCCCCCCAGCACCCTCACAAATAAATATATCATTAAGTTGGACACAGATGAATCAGCGTCTACTCAATCTATAGATTTTCAGATCTGTGCTGGACACTTGCTGTGGACATCTATTTCTAGCGTCTATATATCCAGGGAATTCTTTCCTGTACCCTTCCTACTGAGGTTCATATACAAGGCAAAACTATGAAAATTGTGACATTTTATTTGAGTTGTCATTGGAAACTACTTAAAAATTGTCAGAGACTAAAGGATAACTAATAAGACTAGCATTTTGAGTAAATTTAGAAAGAATATATTTTGAAGAGCTAAAATAAATGATTGCTTATTGGTTATTTTTATCCAAACCCCCCCCCCCAAAAAAAGAAAAGAAAAGATGGTTTAATAGTACCTAATAGAAGCTCTTGGTGAAATGATTAGAATTTGCAAGAAATAGTAGTAAAAATAATGGAAGTATTGTCTGAAATATTTATAAAAGGAGATTTGGTGACTATGGCCGATTTCTTTAGGTATTATATTTCTTTCTGCTAATTATTCATACACTGAGATTTGTATAACGAGCCAGGGACAGCATTTATGTCCCTGGGCTTCCCCACTAAACGTTGTGGCAACTTGACACTCAAGGAGAACAGCCAAAGCCCCATGGCTGTCCAGACGTGGCATTCCATGTCATCTTTGCTTTGTCCAGACGTGGCATTCCATGTCGTCTTCGCTTTGTCCAGACGTGGCATTCCATGTCGTCTTCGCTTTGTCCAGACGTGGCATTCCATGTCGTCTTCGCTTTGTCCAGACGTGGCATTCCATGTCGTCTTCGCTTTGTCCAGACGTGGCATTCCATGTCGTCTTCGCTTTGTCCAGACGTGGCATTCCATGTCGTCTTCGCTTTGTCCAGACGTGGCATTCCATGTCGTCTTCGCTTTGTCCAGACGTGGCATTCCATGTTGTCTTCGCTTTGTCCAGACGTGACATTCCATGTCATCTTTGCTTTGTCCAGACGTGGCATTCCATATCATCTTCGCTTGAGGCCATTTAACTTCTTCCCCTAATGAATAAGATGAATAAGAACTAAGGACCACAAAATGCAAATATGGGATGAAAAATGCAGCAGTAGTCACATGTCTTTATTTATTGACGTGTTAATTCATAATCCACTTAAATCTATTTTAAGGCAGCTTAAGAGATACCCAATAGCTTTGCACACTAACATCACCCACACACCCCCCCACCCGGTGCCTGGCTCTGTTCCATGTATTTCCCTTATTAACTGATTTACTTCTCCAATATCCCTGGGGAAGGCAGTGTTATTGCTTCATTTTACAGATGATGAAACTGATACACAAAGAGATCAAATCACTTGCCTGTGTTCACACAGTAAGTGAGCAGGGGGAAGCAGGATTCCAGCCTTATACCTAATCCCACACTTGGGCTTTCAACTGTGACCTCAACTGTCCCTATAGAAGAGATCATTAAATTTTAAAAATAAGTCCATAAATTAAATTATGACACATCCATACAATAAAACATTTGCAGCTTTAAAATAATCAAGAGGGAGAATTTTATGTATTGATTTGAAAAAATATGCACTATTTATTGATAAATGGCAAAAATAAGTTGCAATACAATGTGTATGGTATGATATACTTGTGGGGGGAAGGGGAGAGACATGTACATGTCTGTAAATAAATGTGCACAGTATGTATTTCCATACATGCATATGTCTATAGGTTCCCTGGAAGGGAGAATGTCTAGAAACTTCTAACCATGGTTACCTGTGAGTGCTAGGAGTGGGAATCAGGAGAATGGAACAGAAATGGGAGAGAGACTTTTCAAACACGACCATTTCATAGTGTTTACATATATGAAGCATATAAATGCACTGCTTACACAAAACATAAATTAATCCATTTTAAATTTCAAGAAGAGAATATAAGAAAGTTGGGTCAAAGAGGGAATAAAGGTGGAGAAGCTAGACAAAGCCAGGGCTGGAGTTTGTCTTCACCGTGACATGAGCTGGGAGCTCACATCCAGTGAGAAAACGGAGACACGTTCAATCAACAGTCATGGCCGTCCCAGACCTGCGGAGACCAGCAGTCAAGACGAGGACACTCCCCACACTGAAGACAGATGCAGCAGATTACTTCAAAAGGCTCAGAGCAAGTTTACAGCAAGTATCTCAGACATAAGAAAGGTACAATTAGGGGCTGAATTGGATCCCGCCAACATCCGCCTGCAGACGTCCTGACTCCCAAGACCTCAGAATATGACCTTATTTGGAGACTGGGTCTTTAAGGTGGTGATTAAGTTCAAATGAGGCCATTAAGGTGTGCCCTGATGTGTCCTTAGAAGAAGCAATTAGGACACAGACAGACACAGAGGGACAGCCCTGTGAGGACACAAGGAGAAGGTGCCTGTCTACAAGCCAAGGAGAGAGACCTCAAGAGGAGCCAGTCCCAACCGTGGCTTGACCTCAGACCTGCAGCCTCCAGGACTGTGAGAGAATCTGTGGCTGTTGTTGAAGCCGTCCAGCTGTGGGACTTTGTCATGGCCTCCCCAGAAAACAAACACAGGGTCGTTGTCCAGGCAGCCCCCAGACGGCAGCTATGTCCTTTTAAGAACCAGGGAGAATTCAAACACATCTGTTTCCATAGTGTAAGTTAACCGCCAAGAGTCTCTCTCAAGTTAAAGAGAAAAATGGAAATGTGAAAATGCTAAGCTCTTTTCTTTCTCCTCCCATCACCCATGTTCTCAGCGTCATCTTGATCGTATTTCATTTGAAAGACCAGCAAAACGCACTCCGGTTCTCTCTGTAAACCTCACAGATGTCATCAGTTGACAGCAAAGCCCTACCTACAGTCTGCAGAGCGAGCCACAGGCAGGGCGTGGGTGCCCCCCGCTTTGCCCTCAGGAAGAGGAAACCAACCAATGTTTCCTGTGCCAATGTGGGGCTATGAATTGTGCCTCGCTGCTGCGAGCATGTTAATTTGAAGAAGAAACCGTTGATTGTTCCAATGTGAGGACTATATTCTTGGTCTATTTAGGATCAACTCAAGTTTGCATTTTCTATCTATTGGCATCTGACACCATGAGAAGATGCAAAGTAAACTGGTCTGGACCTGCCATAGTTTATAGATGCAGACAGGGCAGGCAATGGGGCTGTGGGAAAAAGCAGGTGCAACTTGCAGACAAGTCAAGAAACACATGAACTAAATCAAGACGCCATGCAGGTGGCGGGTGGTCCAGGGCGTACGGGCAGAGGAGTGCAGGGGCAGGCGCTGAGATACAGAAGAAAAGATGCCCTTCCTGGCTCTGGATGGGTCTCCGTGGAGGCATGGGAGCCACTACTGGCTTTATGAGAATGTGGGGACTTGAGACCTTTATGGGAGAAATGCAAACATTTGCAAATGGGCTGGATAAATAGGAACACGCCCTGTGCATGGCTGAGAACAGTAAACTGTGGCAGCATGTCACTTCCAGGTTTAATGAAATTCCAGGCAAAATCTCAATGGGACCATTTGTTGGAACTTTACCAAATGCATGAAAAGTTTATCTAGAAGAATAAACAGGAGAGAAGAGCCGAGATAAAACTTTGAGAAATAAAACTAATGAGATATTTACCAGACCAGATGTTAAAAATAGGTTGTGAATCTACAATATGGTCCTGGCTTGAGGGAGATTAAAAAACGGATCAGAGGCACAGGATAGAGACCAGAGGAACAAGGCCAGCGCCCTGGAGAGGTCACATCTGACGAGGGGCACATCAGAGATAGGGACAGAAATGGGTAAGAAATAGACAGTATTGGCCTAGCGCTGTGGCTCATGCCTGTAATCCCAGCCCGTGGGAGGCCAAGATGGGAGGATCACCTGAGGTCAGGAGTTCGAGATCAGCCTGGCCAACACGGCGAAACCGTCTCTACTAAAATCACAAAAAATTAGCCAGACACAGTGGCGTGCACCTGTAGTCCCAGCTACTCGGGAGGCTGAAGCTCGGCAGGTTGCAGTGAGCCAAGATCACACCACTGCACTCCAGCCTGGGTGACAGAGAGAGACTCTGTCTCAGAAAAAAAAGAAAAGAAATAGACAGTATTTCATATCCTGTCACATACACCAAAATCAATTCCTGGCAGAGTCAAGTATTAAATAGAAACAGAAAATCATTTTTAAAATAGAACTGTTTAATGAATGCGTTTCTGATTTCTGGACTGGGGAGAGCTCTGAAAGCTCAGAAGCAGTGGAAGGGATCGTAAAGTGAGACTTAGCAGACCTGTCTTTCATAGTGAGTGTTAAATGCTCAAACTCAAAGACCTCTGCAGATTAAACATCATAAAGAACCCTACCCTGCAAAGAGCAAGCTGGCCACAGTGCTTTTCAGAAGATATTCATAAAGTTGACAGTCCGCAACAGGTCACCCACTTGAGCAGATTACCTGCCCCAGCTGTCGACCCTTCCATGGTGGCACAGGGGTCCCTGGATGCTGCTAGCCCTTGGACGTTTTTGGCCCCTGGGGTGACTAATGCTTGCCTTTTTCACTGACTGACCAAGAAGCTGTCTCCTTACTCTGCCTCTACAAAAACTTCATTCAGAAATTGCTAAGAAAAACACTAAGGCTTTGAGAGAAGAAATGGCCAAAGAACATGAACAGGAGAGAAATAAATGGGGGAGGAGTTCCTGTTCAATAGTAGGAGAACATGTGCACAAAAGAGTGAGGCCCGGCCAGTCGCAGTGGCTCATGCCTGTAGTCCCGGTACTCTGGGAGGCCGAGGTCGGAAGAAGCATCACTCAAGCCCAGGAGTTGGAGACCAGCCTGAGCGACATAGGGAGATCCTGTCCCTACAAAATAAAAAATAAAAGTAAATTATCAGGGCATGGCGGTGCCATGCCTGTACCAGTTACTTGGGAGGCAGAGGTGGGAGGATTGCTTGAGCCTGGGAGGTCGAGGCTGCAGCGATCCACGATAGGGTCACTGCTCTCCAGCCTCAGCAACAGTGAGACCCTGTCTTTCAAAAAACTAAGATAGAATTTTTAAAAAATGAGGCACCATTTCCCCCTCACTAGACTACAATTTGCTTTTCCTGAAAAAGTGGTTCAAATTCAAAAAGCCATAAGGCAACGTTCCCAAATGCGGATGGATGAGGGAAACAGGGTTAGATTCTGTGGTTAACTGAGCTGGAGGATTACGAATACTCTTTCATCTTTTTTCGTTTGTTGTATTTTCCACATTCTAGTAACCATTAGAAACAGTCTCCTGAATTTTCCCAATGGAATTGGAAATTTAAAATGCTGGAATTCACTGAAAGAAAGAGCGAAATGTCAGTACAAGCTCTTGGGCAGGCAAAAGACTTTTTGTGCCCAATTCGACCCTGAGAAATCACACAGAGCTCCAGCTGAGAAACGCCTGTGTGGCCACTGGACTGTGGCCGTGTATAATTTCTAAACAGAGTTTTCAAGTATCTTTGCTTCTATGGAGTGAATTCCCCCTTGGGGAAATCGACCATGTGCTGTTCCAAGGAGGATTCCTGCAGCCATCGGGTCTCTGTTTCTCATTCACTGTCTTCCTCTGACCACCCTGCCTGTTTCTTCCAGACACATTCATTTTGGGGGCCCCACCATCACCATCACCCCCTTCCTATTCCAGAGCGTGGAGTTCTCACTGCTGCAAGTTGCTGGGATCTTTCCCCTCAGTCATTCGCGAGCACCTGAGTGTCTGTCCACTCCATGATATGTTTCTCGATTGTTGGAAGGCAGCAGGGTCCTCATTACCCCGACACCTTCCGCTGAATGTATCTTCCCTCCTCCAGATGTGAGCAGAGCGCTTTGATGTGTCTGTTCACTGCTGGTTCATTCCTGCATCTCAGCTACGTCCATTTGCACACCTCTGACTATATTACAAAGTGGATCAAAAGGATGGTGTATTCATCAGTGTTCCCCAGAGAGAGACAGAGACAGAGAGTGACTGGGAGAGAGAAGAGGTCTAGGTGAAGGAATGGGCTCGAGACTGTGAGCCTGGCAAGCCCACAGTCTGCAGGGCAGGCCGGCAGATGGGAGACCCCGGGAAGCACTGAGGTTACTGCTCAAGTCCAAAGGTGGGCTGCAGGCAGAACCCCCCTTCCTCATGGGACCCCAGTTTGTCTTCTCTTAAGGCCTTCAGCTGGTTGGATGAGACCCACCCACAGTGATATGCCCAGACATTCAAGGACCATTTTCTGATTTTAAAAACTTTAGATGTTTTTAATAAGGACTTCCAGCAGTTTAAAAAGATTGAGCCAGCACCATGGAGCCCATCCTCTGGAAGACGGCCTGCTTTACTCAGCCTAGTGACTTAAATGTTAACCTCATTCTTAAAAAAAATACCTTCATAGTGACATCTAAAATAACATTTGACCCAATACCTGGGTACCATGGCCCAACCACGTTGACACGTAAAGTTATCCATCAGAGACGGTTAATAAAACAGCCACGTCATCCACGCTTCCTGGCCCTGAGCACGTTGCACACAGTGCTTCATCCTGTGCTCCTGGGAAGCTGTCTGCTGAGGCTGTCCCACACATCCTCAAGTGCATTCATGACCAGATGTTGGGTCTGTACGGCAGCAGCACAGTCTCACCTCTGCTCAACCCGCGCTTTCCTTCCCCCTGCAGGACGTACACCTTCAGCCTAGCCACAGACCTGAACTCCACAAATTACGGGGAAGCCAGCAGCAGACGCAGTGGGGAGTTTCTTTCACAAACGGCCAGGAGTCTCAGCAGCATACAGGCCTTGCAGGTAGTAGAACGTTCCCTTTTTTCTTTTAAGTAAACTAAGCAAAACCACACTCTGTATTAACTTCATGGTGGATGAAGCTTTGTGGGAATAGCTTCTGTTCCACAGGCACATCCTCCCTGCTGGCCTAGAGCACGGATCCAGGCATGGGTCAGCAAGGGGGCCTCCCACCAGTGCTGAGGTGCCGGGGGTCCTGCCCTGGTCCGTCTGCTCCGGGCAGACAGGGAGCCACCCTCTCCATGGGAGAGTGCCCCACCTTCAAGCTCCTCAAGGAGGCTTCAGTCATGGCACCAGGACACAGGGCAAAGAGGAGGCAAGGACACAGCCCTGCCCAGAATCCCGAGTTCTCATCCTATTCCCTCATTCATGAGCCAAGTGGCCCCCAAGACGTCACCTCCTCAGTGCCTGGGCCCCTCATCTTTTGAAGTAAAACTCTTCATAATCTGGGGGTTCAGCAGCCTCAGGCCAGGGACCAGGGCACAGCAGGGCACCCTGAGCCAGCCACCCTCTCAGGGCACATCCAGGAGAGCAGGCTGCCAGGCAGCCCCCTCCCTGAAGGCAAAGAAGTGACATGGCATCCCTGACCCCTGTCCTGTGATCTGAAGCATCACCCTCCTTACAAAGGAGCCCCCCGAGAAGGGGCTGTACCTGCTGCTGGCCCTGGTCCAGTTGCCACAGTAGTGGAAATGCCTCCCTGTCCTTACTGTTCCCAAATTTGTCCTCCTGTGCTCTGCCATGTGCCACACACATTATTTCAGGATCTGTCACCCCTGCTACCCCCAATCGACACAGGAGGTGCTATTCCTGCCCCTTACCCATTTTACAGATCCAAAAACTGGAGCCCATGGAGGCTAGGAAGAGCGTCCCAACGCCCTCCCATCAGACTGTGGGGACGATTACATGAAATAGGGCATCTAGTGCCCACCACGGCCAGGCCCCTGGTGCGGAGAGACTGTTGTGCCCAGAGGGTGGGGCCGAAGTAGCCTGGCTCATTCTCTAGTCCCCAGGGCCCAGCCTGGGGCCTGGTCCACAAATCTCCAGAACGACCAAAGGAAGGCCCTACCCCGACTCATCCCTGGCTTAGGATCTTAGGATCAACACTCACCCTCTGTTACGGATTGAATTGTGTGTCTCCAGAACTCCTGTCTCGAAGTCCTAACCCCCAGTCCCACTGAATGTGACTGTATCTGTAGGCGAGGCTTTGAAAGACGTATTTAAGGTGAAATGAGGCAATACAGCTGGGGCGATCTGATCCATTCTGCCTGCAGCCCTTATAAAAGGAGGGGATGAAGACACAGACACACAGGGATGGCCCTGTGAGGACACAGGGAGGGGACGCCACCTGCAAGTCCTGGAGAGAGGCCTCTAAAGGAACGAGCGCTGGGAATGCCATCATCTCTGACCTCCAGCCTCCAGGACGCTGAGAGAGCAAACTTCCGCTGTTGAAGCAGCGTCCCTGTCACCATTTCCACCATTTGCGCCTTCTGGCAGCTGATACAAATCAGCCCAAAGCTAAGCAGCCTTGGCAGGTCTTTGCTGACTTGGTGGCTGGCTGAGGAGGCCTTTTCTTGAGAAATTAAGAATGTGTCTCCGAAGCTGGGTCCGTGTGAAATGGCGATCAGCGTTCACCATGTGAGAAAGGCCCAGACTTGGGAGACTTCCCAGGGCTGTGCCCTGCTTTGCAGATTGCAGGAAGGGAAAAACCTGGGATGGAAGCCTCCACTCATAGCTCAACCTGTGTCTAAACTGCGCTTTCAATGGCTGAAAACAGAACATACATCTGCCTGTGAACTGGACCCCCTCATGTGGTCTTCTCTATAGGGATTTCACCCCTTCCCTGTAGTAAGAAAAAAAAACTGGCAACAGGTCTGGTAAAACGCACCTGTGGGAGGCAGAATCATGGCCCCAGAGATGATGTCCTAAGCCCTGGAACCTGTGTATGTGACCTTATTAGGAAAGAGTGTCTCTGCAGACGGGATTGAGTTGAGGATCTTGAAATGGGAAGATTATCCTTGGTTATCCAGGAGGGCCCTAAACCCCATCATGAGTGTCCTCATGAGAGAAAAGCAGAAGGGATTTGATACAGCAGCAGAGGAGGCCATGTGGACACACAGGCAAAAACTGGAGCGATGCAGCCACAGGCCAAGGAATGCATGGGGCCACCAGGAGCTGCAAGAGGAAAGAAATAAATTCTCCCCTAGAACCTCAGAGGGAGCACGGCCCTGCCAACACGTTGACTTTGGACCTCCAGTCTCCAAAGCCGTGAGAGAATACCTGTCTGTTGTTTTGCACCACCCAGCCTGTACGGCAGCCCCAGGACACCAGTGCGGCACCTTCTGTCTAGAGAATTGCTGCAGCCCCGTCTCATTCCACAGATCCCAGGGGTCAGTCCATTCCACTCCCCACAGATCTTTCTTTTGCTTTATCACCATATTCCTGTGGCAAAGCTCCACAGGAGAGCATTTAAAATGCTCTGAGCTCTTCCAGGAAGAAAACACCCCAAATCCAAAACTTCAGCCCAATGCACGGACTTTGTTACTAGGCAGAATGAGGTTCCAGGCACGTGCATGCTTTGCAACCTACTTGCAGATCAGCTCTCTACAGGGGAATGGGCTAGGATGTTTTAATACTTATTCTGGGATGGGGTGGTGGATGCTGCCTCTTGGTGTCAGTAGAGGCAAACCCTTCATAACCACACTTCACAATTGCAAGACAGCAAGACAAACCTTCCCCTGGAGGTCTTCCCCAGGAGACAGATGTTTCTATCCTGAAGCAAATATCTGAAGTTCTCCAATAAGGGACACCAATACTATTCACTTGGCCTTACCACATGTTCATTTTGAAAGACTCAGCCCCATGACCCTGAGAAAGCGTTTGCATGGAGATTGCAAATGTTCTCATCAGCTTACCAATCCCATGGTTCATGCACCTACCAAATGTAGTCAGGGCCATGAAGAACTGTCTGGTCCCGATGAATTTCAGCAGCTGGAAATTCTGCATTGTCCAGGCTAGTGTGGACTATACAGGCGGTCCACAGGGTCTGGCAGGAGCTGCCCGTGGTGCTGACCCAAGAATGCTTTCCAGGCAAGTGAAATTGGCCCCCACCCTACTTTCTGGCATCCCTTCCTTCCCAGTAGTTTCCAATCACTTCCCAAGGTGCAGGGACACCACTGGGGACCACTCTTGCCAGGGTGAGTGGCCAGTTAGCGCAGACCTTTGAGACGGGGTCATTGTTCACAGAAGCAAGTCCAGACAGGAATGACCAGTAGCACTGGCCAGGTGGAAAATGAGTCCCTTCCTCCCGGGGGTGTTTGGATGTTAAAGGCATTTGCATTTTCCTCTCTAGGATTTTGGGGGAATCAGGGTGATGCTGGGGCTGGTGCATGAGGGTTTACACTCACAAGGCTCACCTCTCCTCACGTCTCTTCCTTACCCTGCTCAGTAGCAAAACACACACGAGTCGCCCTCTCATTTTAGCCAAGAGAGAGCTGTGTGGCCAAGAGGGAGCAGGCAGGGATTGCACCTGCCTGAGCTGCCTCCTGCCCAGGGGTCCATCCCACCCTGTCCATCCCTGGTTGCCTTGGCTCCAGGCAAGACTTGGTCCCCAGAAGGCCCCGCAGTCCACCTCCCGTGGCCGGCTCTGCTCACTCTGCTCCCACTCTCTCTGTTGATGATTCATCTTTCCATGTTCATCCCTTGGCCACTCCCTAAAGCAGGGATCCTGGGACCCTGGACCCAGGGACCCTGTGGACTGCAGCTTCATGTCCCAGCATGTGACATACTCCCTCCTGTGGCACTGTGTCACAGGGTGGCTGAGGCGCGAGTCCTGGGTGCCAGTGGGCAGCACCATTGGGACTGTGTTGCTGCAGGGGTCCCCCCCCTTGCTCTGAAATGGAACCCCCTAGAAAGCCTGGACCTGACTCTGGGGCCGGGGATATAGGTGCAGGGCCGACGTCAGCTGGCACAATAGTGCCCTCCAGGGAAGCCGCTGAGCCTGGTGTCTCCCTCCAGGGTCCTGGCACAGGGCTTAAGCTCCACGCAGCTGTCCTGGTAGCCTCCAGCTGGCTCAGCCTCCAGCACTCTGCTCTCTGGTCCCAGGGGCCATCCTTGGCTCTCATTCACTCACTCCATTTCGTTTGCCGTGGGTTCCCCTCAAGGCCAGTCCCTCCACTCAGCCAGCCCTGAACAGCATGGGGAGAAGGGTGGCCCAGCCCCCTGAGGACAGAGCCCCCCAACACCATCCCACACAGAGGAGACCCCTCCCAAAGAGTAGCCAATGTCACTGCTCCAAGCATGACCCTTGGGCTACTTCCCCAAAGCACAGGCTCTCCAGAAACAGGGTGAGCATGAGGCCTGTGACTGCAAGGCTCCAAGACCATCCTGGGCTGACTGAGGCCAGAGAGGAGGGCCAGAGAGCTGCTCTCCCCGGCGTGAAGCTGCTGCCCACCGCCAAGGCCACTCTCATGCCAAGAAGATGTAAAGAAAGTATAAAGTACTGTTTTCCTCTAGCGCTTAGCCAAGCAGAGAATAACCAGCTATGGGAGAACAGCAAGGGGATGGATGAGGGCTTCTCCCCTCGGTGCTCAGAAGCAGAACTCACACCTGGGAGCCATAAAAAGCCTGTCCCTTAACGTGCCAACACCAGGGTAGTCCTGGAGGGCTCCTCAGAAGAAGTGTGCCAACAAGAGAGGAGACTACATATATAGACAGATAATCTATATTATGATGGTGCATATTATAATATCGATAGGGGTAATGTCCTAAGAAGTCTCTATGGGAAGGATAAGGACTTAGAAAAGACAGAAAAGTAGAAAAACAGATGTGCCATGGTAGGACCAATCCTATCTCTTTTCATTTCCTTGATGTTAGAATGCCCAGAAAATAAAACGCTGGAAGAAATTGAAGAAATTGCCAATTTCATGTCCTGTTTCATTTTCATGATTTTGGCAAAATGGGCTGAGCTATTGACTAATGAAAGAGGCGATTCCCTCCCAGCTGCTGGGTGACCGGGAGAGCTGCCATTGGCGCAAGTCTGGCGGGATGGATGTTAAACTGCATGTGCCTTGCTTCCTGCCCCACCCTCCAGGCCACAGTTGCAAGGAAGAGCGTGCTGGTGGTTCGCCACGGGGAGAGGGTGGATCAGATCTTCGGGAAGTCATGGCTGCAGCAATGCTCCACTCCCGACGGTAGGTCACGCTCGGGAGGGGGTCTATGGACAAAACACTGTGGATCTGACAAATGAGACTCAATGTCCTTACGTGGCACCAGATCCCCTGAGGCACCTTCTGTGGAATGACTTTGTGTATATGTGGAAAATGTGCCTGCTGCATCTTCCTCCGGGGGTGTTCCATGTATGCATTTGAGTGTGTGTGTTGTCTGTGGAATGACCTTCTGTATATTGTGTATATTGACCTTGTGTATATTGTGAAATGACCTTGTGTATATGTGGAATGACCTTGTGTATATTGTGTATAATGCCCTTGTGTATATTGTGGAATAACCTTGTGTATATGTGGAAAATGTGCCTGCTGCATCTTCCTCCGGGGGTGTTCCATGTATGCATTTGAGTGTGTGTGTTGTCTGTGGAATGACCTTCTGTATATGTGGAAAACATGCCTGCTGCATCTTCCTCCAGTGGTGTTCCATGTATGCATTTGAGTGTGTGTGTTGTCTGTGGAATGACCTTCTGTATGTTGTGTATATTGACCTTGTGTAAATTGTGGAATGACCTTGTGTATATGTGGAATGACCTTGTGTATATTGTGTATAATGACCTTGTGTATATTGTGGAATAACCTTGTGTATATGTGGAAAACGTGTCTGCTGCATCTTCCTCTGGGGGTGTTCCAGGTATGCATTTAAGTGTGTGTTGTCTGTAAGAAATCTTACGTCAGGCCAGGCACAGTGGCTCACAGCCGTAATCCCAGCACTTTGGAAGGCTGAGGTGTGAGGATCAAGAGGTGAGGAGATCGACACCATTCCAGCCAACGTGGCAAAACCCCATCTCTACTAAAAATACAAAAATACAAAAATTAGCTGTAATCCCAGCTACCCGGGAGGCTGAGGCAGGAGAATCACTTGAACCCAGGAGGCAGAGGTTGCAGTGAGCCGAGATCGCACCACTGCACTCCAACCTGGAGACAGAGACTCCATCTCAAAAAAAAAAAAAAAAAAAAGAATCTTACCTCTGCTGGGTGCAATGGCTCACGCCTGTAATCCCAGCATCCCAGCACTTTGGGAGGCTGAGGCAGGCAGATCGCAAGGTCAGGAGTTCAAGACTAGTCTGGCCAATATAGTGAAACCCCGTCTCTACTAAAAATACAAAAAACTAGCCAGATGTGGTGGTGTGCGCCTGTAACCCCAGCTACTCGGGAGGCTAAGGCAGGAGAATCACATGAAACTGGGAGGTGGAGGTTGCAGTGAGCTGAGATCATGCCATTGCACTCCAGCCTGGGCAACAGTGCGAGACCCCATCTCAAAAAAAAAAACCTCTTACTTCAACTAACTACTTGTGGATGATGGAGGAATGGCTCTCAATAGGAAGCAGGTCTGCTAGTGTGAATGCTTGGCAGGTTTTTCATCCCAGCAGCACATATATGGCATTTGGTTAGTTAATGCACCGC
The DNA here is from genome assembly GCA_036589455.1 of Ateles fusciceps. Classification (NCBI taxonomy): domain Eukaryota; kingdom Metazoa; phylum Chordata; class Mammalia; order Primates; family Atelidae; genus Ateles; species Ateles fusciceps. The sequence continues at coordinate 5,000,827 of JAZHEH010000196.1, forward strand.
AACCTGTGGTCTCTGAACACCACCAATGCTGGCACATGCTGTACCTCTCAGTCTCATCTCTGAACCTCTGCAACCTAATCATAACTGCTATAATTTTTGGCTATGCTGCTTAACAGATGGGCATATTCTTAAACATGCCTCTTGTGCACCCCAGCTTTGCTCCTCTGAATGCCAGGAAGTAAGAACAGAGCTTATAAATACACATACCCACAAGCCAACCTCTGTACTGATGATCAATGTCCACATCAATGTTCATCTCCTCCTAATAGGAAGCCTGTAGTGTCACAATGTCCAAGCCATGACCCATTACATAAATTAAGGCATTGAACATAGTGACAATATCCATTCACAGTTGATAGGTTAGCCAAACCCTTTTGGGATGCCCCCTCCAGGAGTCCAGCAGACCCAAGAAAGTGGGAAATGAGTAGGGAAAATCATTGGCAGTTAACAATCACACACCAGAAAAGATTCTGAGTAGGTAACATCATGGTCAAACATATTTCCAGTAACTCGCAGAGCTAATAATATGGTCACCTATATAAAACAAGATCAAGTAAAGATACAAGAGCTTAAGGAAGAAACAACAAGACAATAGGTGGCTATCAGGATGCATTAACAAACATATAAGAAACTTTCTTGCAATAAAACGATTATTGAAGCTATAGATTGAACTGACACACCATGTCCATGGTGGGGAGAATCAATACAAAACAATCAACACCAAAAATAGTTATTGGACTTCCTAGAAAAAGAAAAAATACCTGGTCATCTGAACAAAAGATCAAGTCACTTATAAGGGAAAATGTTTTAAAGGCACTGGAAGTCCCCAGCTGAAAGGAAACTCCTGGTGGATCTTTTCCCAAGGTAGAGAGGCCCTCGATAAAGTGAAGAATGGCATCTAGTTTGTCTGAATTCTGTATATTGCAGGGTTTAATAAATCACAATGAGGTATAGCCACATTCTCCCCCAAGGTGACAACCTCAGGGGACACAAGAGAGATTTGGGGGGCTCTACCGGCCTCTCCCTGCAGCTCACTTTTGGCCCAGGCACCCACACCCTCACAGGGCCCCTCACCTCACCCCATATTCCACACAGACTCTGCTCCCATCGAGACCTGACCTTGCCTCACATCCTCGTCCTCTCCTGAGCTCTACCTCTGCCCCAGAGTGATCACAACTGAAGTGTCAATGACCAGCAAAATACCTAAATGGAATGTCTCGACATTTTAGGGTGATCACAGGTGCCTTTGAGAATACAATAAAATTGATGGAATTTCTCCCTGAAAAAAAAGATTTTAAAACTACCTTTCCCAACAGCTAACGCTGGCATTGAATAAATGCCTCTAAAACTCAGGGTTCCGAGTCTCTGCCCACGGAAATCCCAGGGAGGGAGTCTTCAGGAAACTCCTACATGGAACCGAAAAAATTGGCATGAAAAATAGCCACTGCCCCCCCCCCCCACTGACCCCTACTGCCTCCCACTCCCCCCTGCTGGGTTTGTGCAAGGCTGCGGGCCAGGATGAAGTGGCCTGGCATATTCTGGGGTGCAAGGGGCAGGGCCTGCCAGATATGGCAGAGCAGGTCTCAGGAAGGTCAGTGCGGCTGCTGGAACCTACCAGTAGCCAGGAGGTTTGGGGTCCCTCTGGAGGATGTGAAGGCAGACCAGAGTGCACTGGAGGGCATGAGGATAATCAGTCATTCTGACATGAGACGAGCCGCCCTGCTCATCTGCCACTCACTCCGAGTCAGACGCTGGGCTATGAGTGTTACCTCAGTGGCTCCTCGCAATCTCTACCCTTTCCCTGTTTTTTACTGATAAGAGAGATGAAGTCACACAGTGAGGAGATGGTGGTGCCAGGATTTGCCACCAAACCGTCAGATCTTAGAACTCAAAGTCAAGCTCCCAGTGAACCCTGGCACCAGGCAGCCTCTGGTGGGAGAGAGCCCCAGTGAGCCCACCCAGCTTCCGGCTTGGCTTCAAGCAACCAACAAAAGAATGCACAACGCACGGCATCTCCAGCTAGAGCACTGTGTCCCCTGAGCAAAAAGAATACATTTAAAGCTAGGGGGATGGATCATTGATGCCAGCTTCAGATTCTTAGCAAGTTACGATAAATCAGTCATGGAGACACTTTATCAGGTTCTTTATCAGAAAAATGTAAGAGTAAAGCTTTTTTCTTTTCTTTTCTTTTTTGTTTTTTGTTTTTTGAGGCAGAGTTTCGCTCTTGTTGCCCAGGCTGGAGTGCAGTGGTCCGATCTCAGCTCACCAAAACTCTCCGCCTCCTGAGTTCAAGTGATTCTCCTGCCTCATCTTCCCGAGATTACATGCATGTGCCACCTTACCTGGCTAATTTTGTATTTTTAGTAGAGACGGGGTTTCTCCATATTGGAAGAAACATGTTAGTCAGGCTGGTCTCGAACTCCTGACCTCAGATGATCCACCTGCCTCGGCCTCCCAAAGTGCTGGGATTATAGGCATGAGCCACTGTGCGTGGCCAAGAGTGAATCTTCATGGGGGGTTTTGGGAGGACAAAGAGGATTGCATGGTTCATAGGGCTGAAACCTAAGTTTTCTGCCTTTGAGAAAATGTTGTGTGCACAGCCGAGCAGCACTTTCTTCTCCATTTGAGGCCATGTTGCAGAGCATGTTCGGAAACAACAGAGCTGACAATAATTTCAATAACCTTGATGTTAGAGTGGGTCTTGGTCTTGGGAGTTTTGTGGAATGAATCTGCACTAACTTGTTGAAACTGAACATCTGATGCTTATTTCTACTTCAGGGAACTACTACAGGCCAGACCTGAACTTCCCTCGCAGTCTGCCCAGACGGAGTCGTGGGGATCAAAGACTTTGAAAATGATCCCCCCATTATCATCGTGCGGCATTTTCCAGTCCAGAATTGCAGGTATGTTTGAAGGCTGTCAGTAGGAAGGGTAACAATAACAGCAACAATGATTATGGCTAACAGGCATCCGGCCTGAACCCTCACTGCCTGCTCTTTGACACAGTGTTAGCTTTGACCCCCACTCTGCTGAGGAGGCTGGGGCACAGAGAGGTTAAGTGACTTGTCCAAGATCACACAGCAAGAAAGTGGCAGTGCAGAGGTTTGATCTAGGAAGGGATGATTCAGGAAGTTTGGAGGAATGAAAGAAAGGCCTCAAAAGAATGAGAGAAGGAAGGAAAAATCAACAACCACTGTGTGCACCAAGAAGCTCACTTTAAAAATGGAAAACCACATCCTCCACTGGTTTTATTTCAAAATCTGTAATTTTGGGCTTTTGTTTTGTGTCTGAGGGTTCTGCTTCTATGTGACTGAGTTTTTCAAACAGAAGAGACCACTGAGTTCATTGAGTCATTTCCTAAATTCAGAAAGCGGAATCCAGAGAGGCAAGTCACACCAATGGTTAACATAGAGACCCCCACGGCCCGCTCTCCCGGGCCCCACCCAGAGGTGTGCTCAGAATGTTTACCCACCAGCTCTGGGCAGGGTGAGAAGTCTGGCTTACACACCTGATGAGTGCAGCGGTGAAAATACTGCACTCCCCGACAGCCCTTTACAAGCTCCCAGTGTGCGGTCCCAGGATGCTGAGTCGGGAGGAGATGGTGGTCTCACGCCTCTGTCCCTGGTTTGTAGGCAATGTCTTTTCTGTCTTCCTCTCCTCTTCTGTGTGTGTCTCTGTGCACAGATTTCTCCTTTCACAAGGACACCGTCATGCTGGATTAGAGCCCACCCTAATGTAATCGTGGAGGTGCCCACCCTTGTTTTAACTTATCACTCTGCAAAAATCTTGTTTCCAAATGAGTCACATTCTAAGGCGCCAGGGGTGAAGACTCTAACATGTTTTTCAGTGGAGGGGACACAGTTCAACCCGTAAGTGCCTCCACTGAAACTTCGCTCACCAGCTTTGGCGCTGTGCAATTTTTGTGCTGTAGGGACTCCCCCCCCAGTATTTCCCTGAGAGCAGGGCTTCAATATCACAGGGGGGAGAGGTGGTGTACAGGCTTGTCCTTCCATGAGCCTCAGTGGGTCTTGAGTTTCCTCCAATGACCACAGATGTGAGGCCCCACCCATTTCCGAGCTCACAGTGATGCAGTTCCGAAGCCCAGGCCCACGGGGCTGCTTCTCTGCTTAGGATCTTAAAGCCTGAAGTCAAGGTCTCTGCTGGGTTGAGTTTCCATAGGGGAGCTCATCCCCTTCCAGACTCATTCTGCAGTTGACCAAATTCAGATCCTTGCAGTGGGAGGACTGAGGTCCGTTCCTTGCTGGCTGTTAGCTAGGGGGCTCTTCCCAGCCCTAGAGGCTGCCCACATTCCTTGCCATGCGGTCCCCCCCTCCATCTTTGCAGCCAGCGATGGAGAATGTTTTGCTGAATCCTTGTCACTTCACACTCCTCTGACTTTTTTCCATGACTGACTAGAGATAATCATGGCTTTTAATGGGCTCAGCAACTTGATCAGTCCCACCTTGGATCCCCTCCCCTTCTGCCATAGGATGTAAACGTCCCAGGAGCAACAAATCATCCTGGTCACAGGTTCTGCTCCTACTTGGGGGCTATGCAGGGTGTGAACACCAGAGCGTGGAAACCCAGGGCCCTTTGAGGACCCTGCCTACCACAGGGAGCACATGGCTCATCTGTGGTCAGAGGCTAGAATTATGAAGGGGCATTTTCTGCCTTTTTCACTATTTTCCAGGGGACGCGCTACTAGACAGCGGTATCAGAATCAGCTCTGTGTTCACCTCCCCAGCCCTCCGCTGTGTGCAGACAGCCAAACTCATCCTGGAAGGTCAGTAAGAACCTCGGTGAGCCTCTCCTATGGCCTTGACCTCGTGGCTATTCACTAAGGGGAGTGGGAAGGGAGTGAAGCTGGAGTTGGATGATGGCAATGAATGCCCACACCAAAGTCGTCAGGCAGGTACAAGCCAGCCCTCTGAGGATGTTGGCAGGCACACTGAGTCCATGAGCGTGTCTGGAATGCCAGGACCGTCAGACCAGTAGGGGCTGGTGCAGCCGAGTGCCAGGGCCTGTCCTCACACTATTTCTCTTTGGCCTCTGTTAGCAAGGCCTTTAAAAATACACCTGGAAAGGGGCATTCAAAAACTTGAGAGCTGGGAACTGCTATGGTTCCTTGTAAGTCTGAAATGCATGATGCTTCCAGGGCAATGCACTCAGCCAGTGGAGCTGTCCAGCGTCCTCAAGGGCTGATGTGTGTCAGGAAGCCCTGGGCAGACCCTTCTGCAGCTCCCACCTGCAGGAAGAAGAAAGTTCCTGCCCGGAAGGAGGCAGCCTGTCCCAGAGGTCTGGACTCTGCCCTCAGCCTCCTCTTTGTCTGGGAAGAGGGGATGACATCTCAGTCCCCAGTCAGGAACTAGCTGTGGCCAGGAGCACAGGTGACATGAGAGGGCATGTCACCTCCATGGCGATGGGGAAAGGGCAGGGCACACAGACACAGAGGCAGCAGGCGGGGCAAATGTGGGGGGACAGAGCTTGCCTTGACTTTCTCAGAGACCTAGGAAGTCAGATCACCCGTAGAAATTGGGGGCAGGGACCATGGGAATTTGCGGTGCGCTGAAGGTATGAATGGCTGTCAGCGAAGGTATGAATGGCTGTCAGCGAGAGGGGGCCGAGACCTGGGCTGGGAGATGCAGGGTGACCACTGGGCAGCACTAGAGCCCACCCACAGTTCATGAGCATGAGTTAAATGGGAATGTGTAGGCCGGGCTGGGGGTCTCTTCCAGCATAGACAGGGAGTGGGTAGAGAGTGGGATGCAGCTACGGGCGCGTTGAGCTGTCAGTATGGTGGACAGGAAGACTTGAGGGTGTAGTGAGCGGGTGACTGTGCCCATGGTCTTTCAGCTGGGTCAGCTGGGAGGCCGAGCGCAGGGGAGGTGAGGGGGCAGGAGAAAAGGAGGTGATCTGAGGGTCAAGGCCCAGGAGGGGGCTGCTTGGAGACAGCAGAGTTTGGCACTGCACCATGGAGCGGCTGCCGTGGCTGGAATGACAAGCCCCAGGTGGAAGGAATGGGCGCTGAAGGCGAGGAGGAAGGCGTGTCCTGCAGGAGAGGGACAGGAATGGAGGAGCCGTCCCGCTGATCGTGGTCTTGCCAGGACTGCACGAGGCCATGTCAGAGCTGGCGCCACGAGGGGCCGGGACCTTCACGGGAGGAGTGGTTGGGACAGCAGTGGATCCACCCCACGCGTGTGCACTGCGTGTCCTCAGATCCCCTGTACCCCGCCAGAGAGGCTCTGTCAGAGCACCTTCCAATCCAGGTGCGCAGGAAGCCCTGGCCCAGCCAGGAGAGGACCTGGCTCCACCCACGGAGCCACAGGCTCATCATTCCTGCCCTCTGCTCTCCTGAACCTTCCATCCCATAAGGCAGTCCTTGTTTCGTGAGGCACAGAAGTGCATTTTGTCATCACGGAGCATCCACGACCCACCTTCCACGCACTTAACCGTCAAGACACTTTCTATCCGCCTGTCTTGTGGCTTCATCCTTCCATTTCCCACCCAACTGTGGCATAAGACCCCAGCCCCTGCAGGCATCTCAGGTCACTAAGACAGAAATGTGGATTTATCTCACCTGGACTTGGAGGTTCCCATGTTAATTACCCTGCCCCCTCTGGGCTCTCAATGAGCCAGATGACAATCACAGAACAATATCAGCTTCTTTGAGCAAACCACGAAAGGACCCACGCATCCCCAAATGCATGATGCAGTGTGGCCAGAGGAGAGAGGCGGCTCCACCCCGAGGACAAGGAGGCTTCTCACAGTCCTCCCTCACATCGCACGCATGTGGATACACATACCACACACCACACGCACACCACACAACCACACACATACACATCACACACCACACCACACACATACACAGAGCCACACACACCACACACACACCACATCCACACACAGACCACATACACCACATCCACACACACACCACACACATACACATACACCACACACATACACACAGTCATACACACCACACACACCACACACCACACACACCACACACATACAACACACGCACCATACACACACCACACACATACACACAGCACATGCCACACCACACACGCCACACGCCACACACTACACACATACACACACACCACACACACCTCACACACCACACACATCACACACATCACACAGCACACACAACACATGCAACACACACACAACACAGACACCACACCACACACACACCATACATCACACTACACACACCACACCACACACACCATACCACATACACCACACACCACACACATACACACACCTCACACACCACACACACAACACACAACACAGACACCACACCACACACATACCATACATCACACTACACACACCACACCATACACATACACACACAACACACACCACACACACAACACACAACACAGACACCACACTACACACATACCATACATCACACTACACACATCACACCACATACATACACACACACCACACACCACACACATACACACAGTCATACACACCACACACACCATACACCACACACATACCACACACATACAACACACACACAACACACGCACCATACACACACCACACACATACACATAGCACATGCCACACCACACACTACACACATACACACACACCACACACACCTCACACACCACACACACAACACACAACACACACATCACACGCCACACACAACACATGCAACACACACGCAACACAGACACCACACACACCATACATCACACTACACACACCACACACCACACACATACACACACCTCACACACCACACACACAACACACAACACAGACACCACACCATACACACACCATACATCACACTACACACACCACACACCACACACATACACACACCTCACACACCACACACACAACACACAACACAGACACCACACCATACACACACCATACATCACACTACACACAGCACACCACACCACACACATACACACACACCACACACCACACACATACACACACCCGTTGGGGTTTCACTCGGGGGCTGAGTCACAGACCGCAGAGGAGGAAACTGTGACCCTACTGCTCCTTCAGAGCCGCAATGCCAGCCCAAGTGACAGGTCCCGCGATGTCAGCCTCTCCCTGTTCCGGTGCCCACAGCAGCAGGTCCCGCCTTCATGTTTTCAGGAAGGCATGGGAAATGGGACGAGGCCTCTCCAGCTCTGCCCTTTGGGAGGGACGAGGATGGCAAGACCAGAAATGTGAAGGGGCGGGGTCTCCAACCATCTGGGACCCTTCAGCGTGAGGGCGGCGCTTCGTAACTGTGGTGGAATAAAGCAGAATGGATATGTGGCAATTCCATTCCTGGTTGTTTAGGATCAATGTGTTTATAATTAACCTAATTAACCAAACAGCTATAACAATAAGACATGAACCAAGCAAGAAACACACAGATATATACGACAAGAGGCGACAGGCCTGTGCCTCAGTTTCCCCTCTCCTCCCCCCACTCCTGGTCTTTGCACCCCACCACTCACTGAGCTCATTTTATTTGACACCACCTCAGCTGCTGCTGCTCTTCCACTAGGCTTCAGAACCGCTCTGGTTTCTGCCGTGGGAGAGTCTGCTGTGGGAGAGTCCTCAGGTCACCCGTGTCCGCAGGGCCAGCAACAACGGCCTCCTCTCACTGGCCTTTTACTGCCTCAGCTTGCAAGCGTCTTTTCCAGTGAAGACCTTGGTCTTCCTTTCCCTACCCAATCTCTCTCACCACGATAGCAATGACGAATAAAAAGAGATCTCCTGGCCAGCCTTTGTAATAAAAAAATACGACTGACCGAAAACATTCTTCATAATTTTTTTTTTTGTGGGTTTTTTTTTTTTTTTCCTTTTGAGACAGAGTCTTGCTCTGTCGCCAGGCTGGAATGCAGTGGCACAGTCTCGGCTCACTGCAACCTCCACCTCCTGGGTTCAAGCGATTCTTCCGCCTCAGCCTCCCGAGTAGCTGGGACCACAGGCGTGCGCCACCACGCCCACCTAAGTTTTCTATTTTTAGTAGAGACAGGGTTTCACCATGTTGGCCAGGATGGTCTCGATCTCTTGACCTTGTGATCTGCCCACCTCGGCCTCCCAAAGTGTTGGGATTACAGGCGTGACCCACCGCGCCCGGCCCATTCTTCATAATTTTATCTCTCTTTTGTCATTTGTTCATCGTTCTCATTAACATACTTACTCCCATTTTTGGTGGATTTTTTGACTTCTATTATTTGGGTCACTTGCATATAAAGTAAAAAGCTTTTAAAAATGCCTTTTACCAGCGATAATGTCAAAGGCTTTGACGTGATCTCTCAGTGATTTTTATGTGCAGATGATGACGATGGTGATGATGATGCCTGTTTAAAGGGCATAGGTTTATAAATCCTATGTCAATTCAGAAAACAAGGACACCCAGTCTTCTTCACAAGGCCTCAGACATGATCAACCTGCTATTCAGACGGTGTCTGAGATGCTAAGGCGCTCAATTTTATTTAAATTCAATGTCAGCCAGTGTCCAGATGGCGCGTTTCCCACAGCCACACCCACAGAGCAGTGGCCTGCAAGAGATCCTCAAAAGAAGGAGACCCATGGCCACAGCGTTTGGGGGGGGCTCTCATGCTGTTTCTTCATCTGATCTGTTCAAATGGAAATGAGCACTTCGCAGGCTTGGGGGAGGATTCAGGGCCTAGTTAATCAGGGAGGACTCAGGAGCCTGGTTGTTGGGGGAGGACTCCGGGGCCTGGTTGATGGGGGGGGGGGGGGACTCGGGAGCCTGGTTGATGGAGGAGGACTCAGGAGCTTGGTTGATGGAGGAGGACTTGGGGGACCTGGTTGATGGGGGAGGACTCAGGGGTCTGGTTCATGGGGGGAGGACTCATGGGTCTGGTTGATGGAGGAGGACTCAGGTGTCTGGTTGACGGAGAAGGACTCGGGGGGTCTGGTTGATGGAGGAAGACTCGGGGGTCTAGTTGATGGAGGAGGACTTAGGGGTCTGGTTGATGGGGGAGGACTCAGGGGTCTAGTTGATGGAGGAGGACTTAGGGGTCTGGTTGATGGGGGAGGACTTGGGGGGTCTGGTTGATGGAGGAAGACTCAGGGGCCTGGTTGATGGAGGAGGACTTAGGGGTCTGGTTGATGGGGGAGGACTCAGGGGTCTGGTTGATGGAGGAGGACTTAGGGGTCTGGTTGATGGGGGAGGACTCAGGGATCTGGTTGATGGGGGAGGACTTGGGGGGTCTGGTTGATGGAGGAAGACTCAGGGGCCTGGTTGTTGGAGGAGGACTTAGGGGTCTGGTTGATGGGGGAGGACTGCGGGGGTCTGGTTGATGAGGGAGGACTCGGGGGCCTGATTAACTTTCTTTAACTCTCTTTCTAAGCATGCTTGATGAAAGAGCTCATTCCATGGACTTAAAACACATTTGAGGAACTGATTTTATGTCCAGCATTTGAGTTCAGTGACATCTTCTCCATTCCAAATGAAAACATTCGGGTCTTTTTTTCCACTCAAAAGAGATGGCCTTACTTTATTGCTCTTCCTTTAATCAAAATATAAAATGCTTGGGAAGTGTGAGTTGCAGGGGAGTCAGAATGTTCTGGAAGATGGCCCCTTCCATTCTTCACCTCTTGCCCAGTCTGTGTAAGCATTTATCAGGAAAGTGTCTCATGAGGCTAACATTCTTCATGATGGGTCACATCTTGTCCTTTGATCATTGGATTGGCCAAGTCCTCACTGGCAGGCTCTCCGCCATGTTGGAGGATGCGGCCATGGGCTGGTTTCACAGTGGAGCTGTGCTGGGTGCTCACATGAGCGCCAGGATGGACCCAACACCTGGGACACTCACCAGCTCTCAGGAGACTCTGGCCCTTCCTGGCACACAGGGGGTCACCACTCCTCTGATACCTTCCCACGGCTCATCATTTTCGCCTCAGAAATACCATGGCTGTGCCTAATCACAGAACAGTATTTGCCACGAAGAAAATCACATTGTTTGAAAGGCATGATTTAGACGTGTGTGTGTGACAGTCTGAGATCTAAAAGACTATTTATGCAAGGTCAGCGTGAACATTGGAGATGATAAACACTTGTACTCTGTTGAATACAGAACTCAAACTGGAGAAAAAAATCAAGATACGAGTGGAACCTGGGATATTTGAATGGACAAAATGGGAAGCTGGCAAAACCACCCCAACCCTCATGAGCCTGGAAGAGCTGAAAGAGGCAAATTTCAACATCGACACTGACTACAGGTGTGCTGTTCTAGGTTCTCCGCCACTGGGGCTTTTCTAGTTCTTGTTAAGGAAAAATTTCATGGCACTGTTAAGATGGCAAGAAAGACTAGATTCGAAAGGGACCGCTGCAGTGGGGTTTGCAGCAGGGGAGAGAGATGGGGGCTCAACTCCTAATACAAGGAAAAGTGGGGATTTATAGCCACAGAGCAGGGTAGGGGTTGGTGGCTGGAAAATTCCTGAGAAGGTGGGTCATTCTTGCTAAACTGACACAAACGGGACTCCTGCTGAAGGCAGGCCAAGGTGATCAGACAGCACTTGGAGGGCGGTAGAGGACAAGGAACTTGATCAGAGACCGAGGGTAACAGGTTCTTGCTAAACTCACTCTGCAAGAACAGACACAGAAGCCCAAGGGTCAAGCCTGTGTCGAGAAGAAGGTTCAGGGGAGCTGGACTGGACTTTGGTCAAAGAGAGGGTCTTTGTCATTCTCCACCCATGTCTGACTCTGCCATCACAGAGCCCTCCTGGCGTTCACTAGGAATGTGCTGGAGCCTGACTGTTAGCACTTTGCCGGTTTTCAGCACAAAACTAGAGCCTCCCCTGTTGCCCATGAGCCCCGCCTTGAGGCAGAGCCATCCCAGAAGAACATTCTCCTTCCCTAGCTAACTACAGCTGCACCCTCCTAATCCATACCAAAGGGCCAGGGCAGCAGCCTCCCCCACTCCTTCCAGGCCCGCGTTTCCCCTGTCTGCCCTCATGCCGGCCGAGAGCTACCAGGAGTACGTGGACAGGTGCACAGCAAGTGTGCTGCAAATCGTCAACACCCGCCTGCAGGACAGTAAGTGCCTCACCATCCTCGGCATGGACAGCCCCTGGGGCTTGGGGAATTCTCTCTGAGATGGAAATTGGCTGATTTTCTGAACCTATGAATGCCTTCACTTCCCCTGCCCCCCACATTCTCCAGCAACAAAGTGTTTGCTGCTGTTGCTGCTGCAGTAACTGGGTGCACAGACAGGTGCTCCCCTGCCGCCCAGGCCCCGGGGAGCCCTCATCCCGGGACTGAGTGCTGATGAGACCCAGGCCAGCAAGGTCAGCACAAACCACCTGTGTCCAAAGGTTTCGAGTCAGCTTCCTGGGAAACAAAAGAGACAGAGAAGAGAAGCAACCAACTTCTAGGTGGAGGCCCCTTTCCTGACCCACCACGCAGGTCTCCTAACCCTCCGGCGTTGCTTTGTCCTGGATCAAGCACACGCAGAAGCGCTGGCTTCCCGCACCTTCCCCCGAGCTGGCGGGGACACACATCTCACCTGAGGGAGCCCCCTCCTCCTGTGGTCTCCAGGTGTTCTGATCTGAAGCAGGAGTCGTAGCAGGCTCGTGTAATAAAACAACCAGCTGACCGTTCTAAAGTGAATCAGATCAGGCCTGGGCAGCAGCCACTGCTACATCCCAGTCTGCGGCTGCCGGGACCCAGGCAGCCGGCCACCACAGGAAGGGGGCGGCTCAGTTCACTTCCTAGGTCTCCCTGAGGCTTGGGGGCAGCTGCTGCATGCAAAGGAATCCACAAGTGAGGGCGGGATGCAGGCGTCACTAAGCCATTACCAGCCACACTACCTCCTAGCCCAGAGGTCTCTCCAGGGCACTCTGGGTAGACTCTGGAGTCCCCCAAAGTGTTTGGGGCACTCTGAGGTAGCTCTGCTCCAAACACTTTGTGGACCCCGGTCTCATAACAGGTGCCCTCTGGGCCTGCTTTGACCTGGAGGTGTTCTTGTTTTCCACAGCAGGCGTCATCCTAATTGTGAGTCACGGCTCTGCACTGGACTCCTGCACGCGGCCACTGCTCGGGCTGCCGCCCCGGGAGTGCGGGGGAATTTGCCCAGCTCGTGAGAAAGGTACGTGCTCACTCTTGGCTCTTAGAGTCACCAAGTCAAGTACCCCAAAGACACAGGTTATCACACCCCCTTCTTGGAATGAAAACAAGTGTCCAGCTGACCCAGGACCACCAGGATCCACGTGCCCCTGGAGACAGTGCCCACCTGCTCTTGTGCAAAGAGCGACTTCAGGGTAGGGCTGGCGGATAGGACAGTCATCCTTGTCATCATTTGTCACTTGCTGAGTTTTTACCAGTCAGCTCACCCCATCACCCCTTGCAGTTCTCGTAGAAAAACAGTCCAGAAAGGAGTAAGCAGTTTGGATGAGGAGGGAAGAAATGACTGCGGGACTTGCTCCTGGCCTCCTCTGGGGGACCTTGGCTAGTGCGGCTGACGGACGAGAAGGAGCCCCTCGGTCCTCTTGCTCTTGAAGTCTCCCAGCACAGAATAAGCTTGAGCTGGCTGTAGCTGCCAGAGTGCTCAGGCGCTGGCCAGGGCCCTGTGAATGACAAACAGAGGATAATGCACATGTGACATCTTGGACAACCTTGATTATCACCCAGCAAAGTGAGAGGGTGCCATCCAGTCCATGCGCGAACTGAGGCAGGCAAACTCAGGAGCACAATCCCCCACCAGCCCCAGCCCCTTCCGTGCAGATCTACTCAATGCTGGACTCGCCACGGTCTGGACTTTTTATCAAGTTAATCAGGCCACTGGGCAGTGCCAGGTGGCAAGTGCAGCATAGACAGTGCCTGGCATCGGAGGTGCTTGAGGCCCTGACCTTGTTTCTTTACATAGCACTGCCACAGGACCACACTGGCCTCAGCTTGTTTGCCCTAAGTTGTGGGCAGCAGGGGGTGTTGCTGAGTCCCCCAAGAGGTCTGGGGGCTTCAGAGGAGCCCAACTCCCAGGCCCGGCCCAGTGACACCACCCAGGTGCCTGCAGGAGGGCTTGGCTCTCTAGCTATGCCTGCCTCAGCAGCCGGGTAAGAGCTTACACACATGAAGAGGATGCCTGCCACAGGTCATTGTCACTTGGCGATTAGGGGTCAGACACCCGCGTCCCCCTTTCTTGTTCCATTGTCCTCCACACCTGAGTAGAAGCATGCTTCCCCCGGCCACACGTCTTCAGGCTGGTGCTTCCCAGTTATGATCCGGCTGTTCCCAAGCGCTCTGGGTTCCTGAGCCACCAGGTGAGCATCGTCCAGATAGGACGGCTCAGCCCTCCAAACCACACTGGTAGAGGTCTGCATGGATTTTCCTGAGGACTGTCCGGGGCAGCTCTGGCACCACCTGCTCCCGAAATGTTGCTCTTGCTTCTGCCAATGGGTTTCCCACACACCTGCTCTGATGCCTCCCTCCTGTCCCCATACCCCTTCCTGCAGCCCCATACACACACCAAGCCCCCAGCCCCAGGTGCTCCTGGGGGTCTGTGTAACCCACAAGGATGGCAGCACTGCATGTGCCAGCCGCTGACAGTTCCCCAAACCCATGAGCCTTTGTGGCCACAGCTCTACCCGCTCCTTGGATCCTTCACCCCCTTCCCTAGATGCCAGCCTTGAACTTCCAAACCACTGGACTTTCTTATACTGATCACATGGCATTCACCACACCAACGGCCCCCCACCCCGAAATAAGCTGGACTGGCTCATGCATATCAGAAAATACAAAGGGGGGAATTGCCAAATGATGGGCCCCCAAATAGGGGCAGCTGGACCCTCCCCAGCCAGCCCATCACCACCCACCCGCCATGGCCCCTACACAAGCACAAGGAGAGGACCGCCCTAGAGTCAACACCCGCTTCACTCGCATCCCCTGGCCAGTTGGCATTTTTGTAAATTTCATCCGCCTGAGGAATGTCTAGACATTAGAAAGAGGAAGGAAAGAAAGAAAAGAAAAAGACAAAAATGAAGAAGGCTTCACCACGAAGCTCTGTTCCCACACATCCATTCGACAGGTGAAGGGATTGAGGTGTCAAAGTTCACTTTGTGCTTTTCCCTTGGGTCTGAAAACTCAATGTCTGTGTCTTTTTGTGATGCTGAATGTGAGAATATGAGTCACTCTTTAAGTGGTGGACGGCAATCTCCACCTCGGCCTGCAAACCTTTGTGGTGGGGGCTGTTCTACGCATCACAGGATGTGCCATCCTGTAGGACCTCTACCTGTTAGGTGTTGGCACCACGTCCATTCTCAGAAATGTCTCCAGAATTATCCAGTGTCCCTGGTTAGGAGACATCCCCCACGTGGCACCGCCGCGGTAGGCGTTGGTGCCGTTTGATAGTGGCAGTGCCAGCCTGGACAGTCGCAGACCCTCCAAGGCAGAGGAACGCCTGACAGTTGGCTTTTGAGCTAGTCTGAAAGCGACTGACTTGCTATAAGATATTAACAAGTGATTTAAAACTCTGTTCTAGATCCCTTCCCTGGGCATGTGCTTCTGTGAAGAAAATAAAGAGGAAGGAAAATGGGAGTTGGTCAACCCACCAATAAAGACCCTGACCCACGGGGCGAACCAGCATTTAACTGGAGGAACTGGATCTCAGGCAACTGAGAGCCATGGTGGCGTTCTCATCACCTCAGAGTGGAGAGCAGAAACCACGTGCAGAGGCTGGGAGACGCTGCTCTTTCCAAAGTGTCTCAGTCTCACCCAGTGTGATTTGTAGAAGCACAGGATGCACTTTTACATTCCGGAATATTTCCTGCCAGCTTTCACCTCTAAGACTCTCATCCATGGGCCCGTCGTCCACCAGCCCAGCTGTGGGGGAGCCCAGGGCAGATAGCTGGGTGAGGACGCCACCCTGTGGCAGGTGCACCGAGTGTCTGCAGCTGGGGAAACAACCACCTGGGACTCTAACTTCCAGGAACTAAAGACTTAACCACACGCGAAGGATCCAGCCACTTCATTTTCTATGGTCTGATCACTAAATCCCCAATCATTTTTTCTTCTTCTATTCCCATCATTCTTTAGCCATATCCACATAGGCTAAAACAGGTGTCATAGTCAATAAAATCGTCCAGAAAACCGTCTACCAGATCAAAGCTGGGCTGCTGCTCTGTGCTGCCAACACTCATGTTACTGTGTCTCTGTTGCTGCTGTAACCAATGACCACAAACCTGGCGGTCATGGAAAGAACACAAACTTTACACACACACACACGTGCACATCCACACACATGCATGCACACAAACAAGTGCACGTGCATACACGTGCATGCACACACATGAAAACACATGCACATATGCATGCGTACGCACACGTGCACAAGCACGCAGGTACACAAACATGCACATAAACACACACACAAACACGTGCACACATACACATGCAAACACATGCACACACATGCACATGCACACGTTTGCATGTGTACATGCATGCAGACACACAAACATGCACACAAATACACATGCAGACATACTTGCACACAAACATGTACACACACAAAGGCACACACATGCACATGAACACACACACAGGCATGCACACACATGCATGCATACACGTGTATGCACACACATGCAAACACATCCACATGCACATGCACACAGATACACAAACAAACACATGCATGCATGCAGACACATACATGCTCACATGCCAACACATACATGCAGACACATGCACACAAACACATGCATGCACTCGCACACAAAGGCACAGACATGCACACGGGCACACGCACACTCACATGCACACGGGCACACGCACACTCACATGCACACGGGCACACGCACACTCACATGCACACACACATGCTCACTCTCCTACAGTTCGGATTTTGTCGGCAGGCTACGTTCCTTCTGGAGGCCCCTAGGGAGGATCCTCTCCTTGTCCTTTTTCACCCTTAGAGGCCACCTGCATCCTCCCTCCTCAAGGACAGGAGCGTAGCAGCCTCCAAGCTCTCTTGGTCTCTCCCTCCACAGCCACATCGCCTCCTGCCCCGGACCCTCCTTCTTCCCTCCTACAAGGGCCCTTGTGGTGACATCGGGCCCATCCAATAACCCAGGATCAATTCTCATCTCAAGAGCCTTCACCACACTTGCAAAGTCCCTTTTGCCACATAGAGTTGCATGTTCCTAGGTTCCAGGGATTAGGACATGACCATCTTTGGGGGTCATCCCATAGCCTGCCATAACATACTCCAATCCTTCCAAGCACAGCAGAGCTGCTCATACAGGGCCTTGGACGTAGGGATTTGAGACACTCCCCCTGGCAGGCCTTTTTTGGCTTCTCCTATTCTTCTTCTGATCATGTAGAGGTGAGAAGAGGACTTTGCCAGTGGGAGGAGTGGGCTCCCCCTGATTTAACGGCGACCCAGAAGAAGGGCCGCCAGCAAAGTGGAGTCTGCCCATGATGGTGATGCTGAGGAAACCGGTCCAGCAGGGGATGGGTTCTCCCCCAGTGGGGAGTCTCATGCCCCAGCCCACAGGTCACGCCTGCTCCCAGAGCCCACACGTGTGGTGGCTCATGCGCCAGGCAGAGATCCCATCATGGTGCCGTGACAGTCTGTCGGCCTTGCATTTTTTCCAGCCTCCTGATCCAATGCAGATGTTATTTCACTACTGTAGTTTGGGGCTGCGGTGGTGGTTCTGTGAGTGCCTTTTATAGTTCGAATGCAGGGGGCGGGGCAGGGAGGGCCCACGCTGTACCCTCAGCCTCCCCGGTGAGCACCCAGGCAAGCAGAGGGCAGAACACAAAGGGAACTCTTGCAGAAATAAAGACGGTTAACACCCTGGGCTGTGTCGGAACCAGCCCACGTCGAGTAGGACGCGCAGGAGGCCAGACCCAGCAAAAGGTCCCTCCCGGTTTTAGTTAATCAAACACGACCTCCTGAGAAAAAGACACATCTGTCTGTCCCTTGTTGTATTTCACTAGTGATATAGTTTTTCTGTGTCCAAACATAAAGAAGTTTGAAGTTGGCATAGCCGCAGAGAGCAAGCACAGCGTGCACCACACTCACAGCCTGCTCCGAGTCCAGGCCGCACCGTGATGAGGTCTTCAGGGACATCGGCCTAGATGCCTCCCCAGCGGATACTGACTAGAAAAGCGCTGGATTCACTGGGATGTGGACAGTCGGGAAGTACATCCTGCAAAGAATACACTCCACTGCTGGGCACCTGGGCAGCTGTTCTTTCTCCTCTGCAAGCGTGTTGTTGGGAACAAGTCTTTCCTGGATACCAGAGCGCCACACTCAATAATCATGAGGATGAATTAAAGTGTTGCCGATCGAGGTGTGGTGTTGAAATCACAGTCACCTATTCAGGTAGTCTGTAACGCGTCTCTGGATTCACCTTCTCAGGGGTGAAACTTCCAGGGCTCCTACCCTGAGCAAAGCCAGACATGGGTAATTCCCCTCTCATCCTGCTGGGATGCTCACAGGTTTTGCAAGGAGAATTAGATGGGCTTGAAACTCAGATCTCCAGGTGTACTGTACATGAAATAGCATTGTCTTGATATTCTAAGATTCTGGCTGTCAGAGCCCCCTTCCACCGCCACAGCAGAGGACCCCAGTTCTGTGGCTGTGTTCCTCCAGAAGGAACTATTCGCTGTATGGACTGAGCCTTGGGGACAGCGCCAGGCTGGAAAGGGCAGAGATGGAAATGCCTGGTGGGATTATCATTATTGGGTGTAAACTGTCAACTCTCTGAACCAATAGGAAATAAGGAAAACAAAAAATTCACTTTCTTTCCACTCCCTGGTGTGTGTGAGCCAAGTCTGACCCCTGCTGACACCATCTGGAAGTGGACGTCCTGTCTCCAAGGCCATTCCAATCCACACCCCACCCACATTCTCTTTTTTACTTCCTCACTGTGTGCCTGAAAAGAACAAGCCTGGGCTGGGCAAGGTGGCTCAGGCCTGCAATCCCAGCACTTTGGGAGGCAGAGGCGAGGGATCATGAGGTTAGGAGATCGAGACCATCCTGGCCAACATGGTGAAACCCTGTCTCTACTAAAATACAAAAAATTAGCCAGGTGTGGTGGCACGCCACCTGTAATCCCAGCTACTCAGGAGGCTGAGGCGGGTGAATCACTTGAACCCAGGAAGCGGAGGTTGCAGTGAGCTAAGATCGCGCCACTGCACTCCAGCCTGGTGACAGAACAAGACTCTGTCTCAAAAACCAAAAAGGAAAAAAAAAAAAAAGCAAGCCTGAAAGGGAACTCTACTGGCATCCCTGAGGCTGAGCCAATGACAATGGTGCTTTGTTGCTTAATGTTCCCCTCCAAGACCCAGCTCTTTGGAAAGCTGGAGAGTCGTGAGAAGGGCGTGGAGCCGGCCTCAAGCTGGGCCACCAAAGAGCCAAAAACCTAAGCCAGTGCCTGTCTCCAGGCTGCAGCCCGGGATGCTGAAGAGCCTGGGGGACAGGCCTGGGGCCACTAAGCCAGGCACTGCCCCTGGCAAACACCGCTGCGCTCAGAAGAAGAAAGAGACATCATAACTGTCCACCAAAGTACATCTTATTCTAGAACCAAACCTGAGATTTTTTTAGATGTGATTCACATTGGTGCATGTTATGGGCTGAGTTGTATGCGCCCCCCGCCCTCAAATTCAACCAGCCAGCAATTCTGCAAGGATCAGAGGGGCGCAAGAAAGGAAAATGGCTGCATCAAGTCCACAGCCGCAAATCCCAAGATGCCCCTCGGTGCCTGGGAGAGGCTGGGGGAGGAACTTAGGGCTGGATTGCCCATGGGACTTGGTGAGACCCGCTGCCATGGGCTGAATTGTGTCCCCCTAGAGAGCTATGTTTGGGAGTGATATGGCTTGGCCCTGTGTCCCCACCCAAATGTCATGTTGAATTGTAATCCTCAATGTTGGGGGAAGAATCCTAATCCTAACCCTATAAACATGATATTACCATCTATAAACCTACGGGAAGCACCTGTTCTTACACAAGAACAGCAAATATACTGGAAATCTTAGAGGCCTTCCAGAACTGGGGTTCATCAGAACATGGTGCCTCCCCACCCATCATTCCCAGACCCAAAGCTTATATAGCACAGGGCATAGGTGGTTCAGAAGGGCTGCACATGACAACTGTAGTACAGTAACATCGAGGCCGTGTGACCTGAGTGCAGGACCTGTGGTAAGCGCCTGCTCTGTGGTAGGTACCTGCTGTTACGTATGTATATATGGTAAAAGGGGTAGCCATAGCAGTGGGGGAAGGGAGGTGATTCAATCAATGACACTGGGATAACTGGATCAAATTTGGAGAAAAGAAGGTTGAAATCACCCCTCATTCCTCATACCAAAAAAAAAATTTAAAGATTTAAAAATAAAATAAAATAAATCATGAAAATACTAGAAGACACCACGTAAGAATTTCAAAACATTACCTCGCTGGAAGAAAGCCTTCTAAGCATGACCCAAAATCCAGAACTATAAAAGCAAAAATAGATAAATTCAACTGAAACCATTTTAAGTTTGCCTTTTAAGGCCAGGTGCGGTGGCTCACGCCTGTAATCCCAGCACTTTGGGAGGCGGAGACAGGTAGATCACTTGAGGTCAGGAGTTCGAGACCAGCCTGGCCAACATGGTGAAACCCCATCTCTACTAAAAATACAAAAATTAGCCAAGCGTGGAGGCGCGCGCTTGTAGTCCCAGCTACTCAGGAGGCTGAGGCAGGAGAATCACCTGAACCTGGGAGGCGGAGGTTGCAGTGAGCTGAGATCACACCACTGCACTCCAGTGTGGGTGGCACAGCGAGACTCTGTCTCAAAAAATAAATAAATAAATAAAAATAAAAACTATCACAGAGTTAAAAAGTAAAAGGTAAGCTGGGAAAGTTGTGTGCTTCTCATGCTGCCCAGCTCCAGCTCACCCCCTCCAGGAAGCCCTCCTGGCAGCCAGCCCACCTTGCTGCCCCTGACTCCCAGCTCAGGCGTCCTCTGCACACTTCCTGTCCGTCGTGCCTGCCTTGTCCTGTTGTTGCTGTCACTCATCTTCTTGTCTATTACTCCTTCCCAGGGTTGGCAACAGTGACTGTGTCCCAGGCTTCCCAGCAGCCCCAGATGCAGTGGGACCAGCGACTCGACTGCAAAGCTTCTCTGCTCCTATAACGCAGGGTTTCCCAGCCTTGGCACTATTGGCACCTTTGTCAGGGGCCGCCCTGTGGATAGTGGGATGTCCAGCAGCATCCCTGGCCCTCCCCCAGCTGAAGTGGCACGTCTCCCACCCCAGCCCACCGGTTGTGATAACCAAAAATGTCTCCACATGCTGCCAAATGTCCCTAGGGGGAGCAGGATCGCCCCCAGCTGAGAAGCACCGATGTATTCCCTTCACAGGGTTGCATGGAGCCTTGGCCGCGGGCCTCGCACCGGGGCACTTGGGTATAGTGTGAATGGGCACCGATGTATTAGGAGTCTGGAGTCGCGCACGTGTGCTCCTCCTGAGCAGACAGACCTTTCTGGAGATGAAGGTCAGAAGGGAATGGGCGCACATCTCCAGGTGAACACTTGTGTGATGCTGTCAAGGGCAGGGTTCTATGAAGAAAGGACAGAGGAAGTCCGGTGTCACTGGGACTTTGCAGACACTGCTTCTGAACATAGGCGTGGGCCTGGGCAGCGGGAGCCACGCGGAGTGGGGACCACATCCTGCACAGCCCCACGGCCTCCGTGTGATGTGGGTGGCTGTGCTGTGACGGCAGCTGAGCCCTTTGTCCAGCCTCGGAGTCCCCTTGGCTGGGCCCACACTCAACTTCTAGAACACGTAAGTGCACGTGGACACCACAGGGCTCCACACTGCTGGACTCAGTCCTCTGGCCAGCTGGGAGCAGCCCTGACACAACTGTTCAGCAGAAGCTTCCCCCTCAACCCTGCCTCTTGCTTCTCCACTCCGCACACCCCCAGGGCCGGCAGACAGCGGATACACACACATTCAGCAGATGACAGGAAATCATTTCCAACAGCAAATATGACATTAATTATTCAATACAGATAAACATCAACAACAGCGCTTCATCCAAAGGAATTCCACTGGGACCCGGGCCCCGAGTTGGAACCCAGTTCAGTCCTCCACTCACGGCGGCCTCAGACACAGTCTCTGTGTGCCTTGCGCTCACCCCCTGTAAAACCTGTGGCCTGTCGGTGAGTCTGTGTCACTCGCAGCATCTCAAGTCGTCATTCTGGAGGACATGTGCCCTCTTAGCCGCGAGCCCTGGAGGGGCTGGCACGCAGTAGCGGCTGTGTTTTCCAGTCTCCGTGATGCGGAGTCCCTTGGCCAGCGGCAACTCTGGCACCTGAGCCACGCCTGAAGAGCACCCCCGAGCTTTGCCTCCTGGAGCCCCACTACTCAACAGGATGCTCCTGCTCCTGCCCCTCCCTGCCCCATCACCTCAGCCACCAAGGGTGAGCCACCTGCTCCTCCCAGGCAAGACACAGCAGGCATGCTCCACATGCCCACCTTGAAGTTCAGAGCGGGGAGGTCAGTCCATCCAGCTGAAGGTCACTTCTAGAGACGTCATTGAGTCGGCCCTGGTGGGAGCATTGACACCATAGTAACTGGCAAACACTGCTGCCAAGTCAGCCCCTCCAAGGCTCACGGCTAAGAGGGCACGTGTCCTCCAGAATGAGGACTAAGATACTGCAAGTGACGTGGGCCCACCAACAGGCTGCACGACTTTATAGTGCTGAGCCCAAGGCACACAGAGACTGTCTGAGGTCACCATGAGTAGAGCATGAACTGAGCTTTAACCCAGAGCCCCCCGGATCCCAGTGGAATTCTTACAGATAAAGCGCTGTTGTTGGTGCTCATCTGCATAGAATAATTAATGTCGCATTTGCTGTTGGAAATTATTTCCTGCCATCTGCTGAATGTGTGTGCATCCACTGTCTGCCAGCGCATGTCAAAGGCCTTTGCAAGTTGCCACAGCAAACTCCCAGAATTATGACTTATATATTCCTGTGTGTGGTTCTGGGTAAGTGTCACTTACTTCCAGCTGTCTAGTACCATTTTTTCCTAGGACTTAAGGCCACAAAAATAAATTAAGAAACACACATGCCCGAATGCAATCTTCCTGGTGAAGTCTTTAAACAAAGGAGTTCCCTAAGAAGTCATTAAAAATAAATGATCTGGAAATGTCATATTTCTCCTCTCTCCAAAATGTATTTCTTTCAACCATTAACTCATTCTCTTTTATTGTGTCCCATAATGAGACAAAAATGTGTTAGAGCAATAAACCAAGCAATTTTCCAAAGAAGCTACGGTACAACAGCAGCGTAAATCCCAAAGGAGAAACGCCTGCGAATGAGCTCGCTGAAGGCACACTCTCCTCCCAGGCGGAGACTCGGCTGTTTATTTGAATTAGTGATTTTGGAAGATACACTGCATTTTCTTTGCCTCCAGCTATTCTTGCACCATTGCGTTCTCCATGTGGGGTACTGATAGTGCTTATTATCTAGAAAGGCAAGGGACCCTGGAAGTTATTTATCTTTTGCTTCTCAAACTCTGGTCCAAGGACCAGGATTACGGCCTTTCCTGGGAGCTTGTTAGAAATGCAAAGTTTCAGGTGCCCGGTCTCCCGAGTCAGCAGCTGTGTCTTAGCAGGATCCCCGGGGGGCTGCCTCACAGTCAGCGGAGCAAAAGTCCTGCCTGGCGTCCTGGTGAGCGGAGCAGGAGATGGCAGGTGATGGTGCCGGTATTGGTCCTTCGACTCCAGACAAGAACTTGCAGCTTGGCCCGTGGAAAGAAATTAGCCCATTTGCTGAAACAGAGTCTGATGACGTGGACATGGCAGCCCACATACTCTTAAACCTGGACTTCAACATACCGCCACTGAGAGCCACAAACAACTAAACCGAGTGCAGGAGCCAGAGTTCTCCAGAGACACAGCCAGAAGGAAACAGGACCCATGTCCTCCTAGATACAAACATGCAGATACAGCCGGAAGAGGGAGGGCGAGCAGGAGATTGGCTCACACCGTTACAGAGGCTGAGAAGCCCCGCCATCTGCGGGAGCCATTGGCCCCCTGAGCTCAGGAGCCATCGGCCACCTGTAGGAGGCCAGAAGCTTCAAGACCCAGAAAGAATCTATGTTTCCATTGAAGTCCAATGGCAGGAAAAAGCCAACGCCTCAGTTCAAAGGCCGTAAGGCAGGAAGAGTTTCCTCTTGGCCTTTTGTTCCATTGAGACCTTCAACTGATTGGATGAGGCCCGACCACCCTGGGGAGAGCTGTTTGCTTGACAGGCCCTTGATTCAAATGTTCAACTCATCTGGAAACCTCCTCACACACCCCGGAGTGACGCTGGGTCAAACGTCTTTGCACCCTACAGCACAGTCAAATTCACACACGCAATTAACCACAACACGGAGCTTTGCCTTGGGTGTTTCTGCCCCGGTAATATCCTCCTGTTGCCAAGCGCCTGGCACTTGTCCTTCTTTCCAGTGGGTTCCACAGCCTGGCAGCAGCAGGCCCTCTCAGAAAGCAGCAGTCCCAGCCTTTTGGCACCAGGGACAAGTTTCATGGAAGACAAATTTTCCACAGACTGGGGTGGGGCAGGGCTGGGAGAACGGTCTTGAGCTGATTCAAGTGCATTACATTCACTGTGCACTTTTTTTCCTATTAATATTGCAATGTAATACATAATAAAATAATTATACAACTCACCATCATATAGAATCAGTGGGAGCCCTGAGCTTGTTTTCCTGCAACTAGGCAGTCCCCTCTGGGGGTGATGGAGACAGGGGACAGATGGTCAGGCATGAGATTCTCATAAGGAGTGCGTAGCCGAGACCCCTTGCCTGCATAGCCCACAGTAGGGTCCTCACTCCTGTGAAACTCTAATGCCTCCACTGATCTGGCAGGAAGCGGAGCTCAGGCGGTAATGAGAGCACTGGGGCGTGGCTGTAGATACAGATGAAGCTTCGCTCACTCACTCGCCCGCTGTTCACCTGCTATGCAGCCTGGTTCCCAACAGGGGTTAAGGGCCTCTGTTACAGAGGACCATCTCCTGACCACTCACGAGCCCCACGAGCCCAGCATCTTGTCTGCCCATCCACCGCTCACGCTCCCTCCTCAGGCTCAGCACTGGGGAGAGTTCTTCCTTCATCACCTCAGTCCTCATGAGTGGAGTCCAGCCCCTCAGTCATCCTCTCAACAGATGTTTATGAGGGGAACTTCTGGGTGCCATTAGCATTGCTGGGAAAGCAACAGGGGGATCAGATACAAGCGCACGCCAAATAGGCTTATATTTCAGTGGCAGGTGGTGGACAATAGACTAATAAGACAGTGAACACGTAACACCTCCTCTGCCAATACGTGAGGTAAAGCGAAGACAGCAGAGGGGGGACTCCTGATGGGCGCCATTTTGCTGTGGAAATCTGCCGCCACCCCTTGCTGACCCTCTGAGGGCCCAGTGGATGCTCTAACATTTTCTTAGCTAGTCCTCTTGCTTTGCTTATTCCTTAAGAATAGTGAACTCCTGTTTTTACCACTAGAGCTAAGAGTTTCCTCAGTCTCAGGACCTCATAGGAAGCCCCAGGGTTGAAGTGAGATGAACAGGGAGCATCTTCTACCCAGCAACCCTAGAGATGAGAGCACTGGGACCCAGATCTGCCCTGGAGGTGACAGAGACAGGACAAGACCCTGCCCTGAAGGTGAGAGAGTCAGGACCACATGCTACCCTGGAGATGAGAGCATGGAACCCAACCCTGCCCTGAAGATGAGAGCATCAGGACGGACCCTGCCCTGGAGATGAGAGTGTCAGGATGGACCCAGTCCTGGAGATAAGAGCGTCAGGACCAGACCCTGCCCTGAAGGTGAGAGAGTCAGGACCACATGCTGCCCTGGAGATGAGAACATGGAACCCAACCCTGCCCTGGAGATGAGAACATCGGGGCCCAAACCCTGCCCTGAAGATGAGAGCGTCAGGACAGACCCTGCCCTGGAGGTGAGAGTGTCAGGACCAGACCCTGCCCTGGAGGTGAGAGCGTCAGGACGGACCCTGCCCTGAAGATGAGAGCTGGTGGACCCTACCCTGGAGATAAGAGGTCAGGACGGACCCTGCCCTGGAGATGAGGGTGTCAGGACCAGACCCTGCCCTGGAGGTGAGAGTGTCAGGATGGACCCAGTCCTGGAGATAAGAGCATCAGGACCAGACCCTGCCCTGGAGGTGAGGGTGTGGGGACAGGATCCTGCCCTGGAGAAGCTCTTCTTCCGTTGTCCCCACCGTGCAGAGATGAACTGGGCAGTGAGTGACAGCCACAGTCAAGCCTTACTCGATTGAGTCCGCTTCTGTCTCCAGTCCCCGCCTGCTCACCACATGGAAAATTACCCTAGTGTGTTCTCTGGCACTGCAGCCCAGCCCCAGAAAGAGCAAGGCGCCGGCAGGCATCACAAGGCATCTCCAGTGAGTCCCGAGAGAAAGTGCACATCGCCCCCATGAGTCAGAAATCAAACAGCCTCAAAGAGAGGTGGCATTCAGGTCCCGAAACTGAACCCAGAGAAGGGAAACTGGGTACAACCGCGATGTCCCAGTGGCTCATTGTGGAAGAAAAATGTGCCAGACGTTTCTTGTTCAAAGCAGGCTGGCCCTCCATTTGGGCTGTGAATCCAGCCTGGCCCCGAGCCCCGCTGAGCGAATGGACTTGCTAAGCCAGGAGCAGTGGGCAAGGCTGATGGCACCTGACAGTTGCCTTCCTGGAGCCGCTGGTGGCTTTTACAGCTAAAGAGGAGCATGGGCCAGGTGGGAGTGAGTGGGCCAAGACTGCTCAGAGGCCCGGGGCTCCCCAGCAGGCACTCGTGCCGTGATGGTCTATGCACCACCAGTCAGCTGCCCAGGCCCGGAAGAGGAAGAGAAGAGAGGCTGACTGACCTTGCACACAGATGATGTGTGTGTGTGTCATCTTTATGTGTCTTTTTTGCATTCCATCCAGCATACATGGTGTATAGACCAGGCCTGGAGGTGGGGAACCCCCATGGGGCTGCTCGCACCCATAACGAGGGTGGGGACACAGATTCTGAAAAGTTACTTCGCAGCACACAAAGTGGCCACATCTGGCCATCAGACATTACAGTAGAGAGTAGCTAAAAAGAGCAAGTGTTTTAAAGTCTGTGTCTCTGTTTTGGCTGCTATAACAGAATACCACACAGCACGTACTTTATGAAGAACAGAAACTCATTTTCTCACAGTTTTGGAGGCTGGAAGTCCAAGATCAAGACACCAACATTTGGCACCTGGAGAGGGCTGCATCCTCTGGGGTGGAGGAATGCTGTGTCTGCGCACGGCAGAAGGCAGAAGGACAAAAGGGACCGAACCTCCCCCATCCCGACCCTTCATAAGGGCAGCTGATCCCATTCACAGGGGAGCAGCCCTCCTGGCCCAATTGAAGGCCTGCCTGCCTCTTCATGCTCTCACATGGGCAACACCTGCATTTCACAGGCAAACATTCCGACCACAACAACGAGGGGCGGGAGGGCAGCACATCTACCTAAAAGTTACTTCAGAGCACATGAAATGACCAATCTGGTCATTATGGTCATTGTAGCTCAGTGCAGCTAAACAGAACACGTGTTTTAAAGTCAGAAAACTCTGAGTTAACCCCAGACTCGAACACTCACCTGCTTTGTGATCTTGAATAAATTCTCCAAGTCTCTATTTTCTCATCTATAAAATGGACATATGTTAGTACCTTTTTCATAGGATTGCTATAAGGTGAAAATCAGGCAATATTGTTTACCTAAAGTACTTAGCACAGTACCTGGAACAGAGGGATCTCGGTTTGGGTTGGCAACTCTGTTATTATCTTACGTAAATAGCTGGGATTACCAAGAAAACAATTCGAGTTTTTGGTAGAGTCGTTCCTCAAAATAATACACATAAGGCTGGGTGCAGTGGTTCACACCTGTAATTCCAGCACTTTGGAAGGCCAAGGTGGGCAGATCACTTGAGGTCAGGAGTTCAAGACCAGACTGGCCAACGTGGTGAAACCCTGTTTCTACTAAAAATGCAAAAAGTATCCGGGTGTGGGGAGATATGCCTGTAATCCCAGCTACTCAGAAGGCTGAGGCAGGAGAATTGCTTGAAACCAGGAGGCAGAGGTTACAGTGAGCCGAGATTGCACCACTGCACTCCACCCTGAGCAACAGATCGAGACTCCATCTCAAAAATAACAATAATAATAATTAATAACACACATTACATACAGAGGAACAAATTTAAGAATGACAAATGACTTTATGTTGGAAACAATGCAAGCAAGTAGTAAGTGGAGTAATACCTTCAGGTCCTGAAGGAAAAACCATCAACTGCAGTTCTATACCCAGTCAAATGAGCATCAGAAATGAAAGTGAAATAAAACGAAAAAGATGAAAAAAATTATAACCAGCAAACCCACATGACAAGAACTATTAAGAAAATTCTTCAGGCAGAAGGAAAATGACATCAGATTGAAGTCTAAATCTATACAAAGAAATGAAAAACATAAAAAAATGGTAACTATATGGATAAGTGTATAATATTTATTCTTATTCTTTTTAGGAGATTATGGAGCATATAGACAAAAATAATAAAATGTAGACTGGGATTCTATCTGTAGCATTAAAATATACGGCAACAATACACTGAAGCAAAGAAATAAAAGGATTATATTGTAAAGTTATCACAAAAAGTTGTATTATATCCCTTGAAGGTAGACTGTGAGAAGTTAGACATGTGTATATAAGCCTAAAACAACTACTAAAATAACAACAACAACAAAGATTTATATCTAATAAGCCAACAGAAGAGATAAAGGGAATCATAAAACAATCCAAAAGAAGAGGAAACAGAAAGTAATAGTTGACATTTAAACCTAACCATATCAACAATAATATTAAATGTAACTGGTCTAAATATATCTATTAAAAAGCAGAGATCAACAGATAAGATAAAGAACCAAGATTCAATTTTGCACTGTCTATAAGAGATGCCCTTGGTATAGTTATAAAATCATAAATCATTAAAAGATATACCCTATTAACACTATTCAGAAGAAAACTGGAATTTTTTTTTAAAAAAAAACATCGAACTTGGGCTAGCTTACAGATGGAATGGTTTTATTAATATCATTCAGAGTACATTTCAGAACAACAAATATTACTAAGGATAAAGAAGTCATTTAACAATGATTAATAAATTAATTCATCATGAGAACATAGCAATCCTACACGTCTGCATCCAGTAACACAGCTGCCAAAAACATGAAGCAAAAACTATAGAACTGCAATTACAGAAAAATCCACAATTATAGTCATGAATTTCAATAACTTCCTCTCAATAACTGATTAAAAAAACAAGTAAAAACAAGTAGACAGAAAATCAGTAAGTAAAAAGACTTGACAAGTCTATCAGCCAGCTTGCCTATATCAATATTCATAGAATATGCCACCAAGCAACAATAAAATTCACATTATTTTCAAGTACACATGGGCCATTTACCAAGACATATTAATATTATATGCTGGGCTATAAAGCAATTAAAATAAATTTAAAAGAATTTAAGTCATAGTTTGTATGTCTTCTGACCACAAAGGAATTAAATTAGAATAACAGAAAAAAATCTAGAAAAATCTTCAAATATTTGGAAACTAAATAGCACACCTCTAAATAACCCATGGGTCAAAGGTTAAATCAATGACATAATTGCGAAGTTTTGAACTGAGTAAAAATGAGAATACAACATACCAGAATTTATGGAATGCCATTAAGGCAGAATTTAGGGAGAAATTCATAGCATATTAAATGCCATTATTACAAAAGAAATAGAGTCTAAAATCTATGACTGTTTTCACCTTGAAAACTAGAAACATAAAAGCAAATTAAACTCAACCTAAGGAAAAGAAAGGAAATAATAAAGATCAGAGCAGAAATCAATGAAATAGAAAAAAAAAATCAAGAATCAATGACACCAAAAGCTGGTTCATTGAAAAAACAGAAAAAACAGAGAAAGTGTGTAAAACTCCAGGCAGGCTGATCAGAGAAAAAAAAAAAGAGAGAGAAGTCCCAAATTGCCAGTACCAGGAATGAGAGAGGTGGCATCACTACTGAATTCACAAATATTAAAAGAATAATAAGACAATACTATGAACAATTTTATGCTAATGAATTCAACAATATAAATAAAATAGAAAATTTCTTAACATAAACTGACAAAACTCAATCAAGGAAAACCAATCTGAACAGCCTTATATCTATTAAAAGAATTGAATTTTTATTTAAAAATTTTCTGACAAAGAATTACAGGCCCAGATGGCATCACTAGTAAATTCTCCCAAATAAATATGGAAGAAATAATACCACTTCTGTTTATTAGAATAAAATTAATTCAAATTGGATAGAAGAAAATGATTACCCATAGATTCTATGAGGCCAGTATTACCTTAATAACAAAACTAGACAAAAACATTTCAAAAACAAAAAACTACAGATAAATATCCTTCATAAACGTATATGCAAAAATTATTAACAAAAGTTTAGCTAATAGAATCTAGTGATACACAAAAGGGATGGCATGTCCTGACCAAGTAATGTTTATCCCAGAAAAATGAAAAATGGTTTAACATTCAAAAACAAAACTAGGTAATTCACTATGTTAACAACTAAAAAAAAAAAGATCATATAATCATCTCAATAGAGGGAGATTACAAAAAGAAAACCCTGCAGCTATTACATTACTTAATGGTGAAAGACTGAATGCTCTCCCCATGAGGTCATGAACAACATCCAATATTGCCTTAGAGAGTCTAACCAGTGCAATAAGGTAAGAAAAAGAAATAAAAAGCATTCACATTAGAAAGAAAGTCATAAGACTGTCTCTACTCACAGATAAAACAAATGTCTATGTAGAAAATCTGATGTAATTGAGGCAGGACAGGTAGTCAAGGAAGTGGCCATGTTCCCAGGACGCAGCAGCAACCATGATTTGGGTGGGGACCTGGCCAAATGACATCAGGTGGTCACATGGTTGCCTACATTTGTCAAAACTCATTGAACTGTTCACCTAAAATGGGTGTTTTACTATCTACAAAACATACTTCATGAAAGTTGGTATATAATGTTTTTAATTTTTTAATTAGATTGGGAGATAAGGGTACTGGTAGTCATGCCCATGGGCTTCCTGTGGGCCCCGAGGAGGGCCAGCTTTTGTCACACCCACCCGGTAAGGCACAGAGAAGCCAGTGTACCCTGAACCCATAGCCAATGGCAATTGATAGAACACTTTACATATATATTTATGATGGTCACAGTATTTGGATGATTTTGTTAATTTCTGAGTTGTCTACATTTTGGGGCATTTGTTAGAGCGACACTCTACCAAGTTCCCACATTGCAGGAGCCAGATTCTGAAATGGCACAGGAAGTACAGGAGATAAACAGTACAGAGTCCAGCACAGCACATCCAGTCAAACCAGAACCCAAAATACAAAGTAAATAGTGAGACGTAGAGTTTGATTTACAGTCTATCTTGATCAATTAAATTTAAAATTATGAACATTGGTCCATTTTACCTTGTATTTTAAAAAGGTAAATTAGGCAAAATTGCAACTATACTCAAAATCTTAACATAATAATAAGTCAACATTAATGGTGGCAGTAGGGAGTTCTATTTTTTCTATGTTTTATGAGAGAAGAAGGCAACATTTTTCACTTCATGTTTGACTTAATAATATGTCATGTGTTCAGCAAGTGTGTCATTTTTACAAAAACTTGTGTGACCTTTCATTTTCCCAAGAGCTCCTCATCAACCTTTGAATTAAATTACTGGTTTTTTCAGGGCTTCTTTGCTTCTGTTTGTTTTTTCTTTATCCCTCTAAGGAAGGAAGCAAAGGACGGGTTTGTTGACTGTCTCATGTACTATTGTTACTTAGTCTAATTTTTCCAGGACTTCCTTTGTCAGTAGCTTTGTGTATAATTTCTTTTCTTTTCCTTTAAAAAAAAAAAAAATAGAACGCTTAACGAATTAGCAGGCCCCCAACATAACATCCAACTATCCCATGAAACCTTACAGCATTTGCAAAATTAAAAAATTCCCTTTGCCATCCATTGGTGTTACATTTGTATTGTGTTGTGGAAAATTTGACAGTCAGAAGAACTGATTGCCAAGCGTGTGGACACAACGGTCAGAGGCAGTGAGATGCTTGCGCTGAACAGGGCAGGTGTTCCGTGAGGGCGCAGCTGTAAGTGGTGCCTTTGCAGCATATATTTTCAAGGCAGTCTGACCACTTTTGCTTCTCTACCAACTTTCTATAATATGGGGTCTGAATAACAAGTCCTTGGAGGGCATCCCTGGCCTACCCCAGCCCTGGGCACAGAGCCTGGCACACCCTTAGCTTTCCAGAAATAGTTATTGACTGGATGAATTGCAAATTATGGTAAATGGCATTGATAAAGAAAAACTTCAGCCAAATTAAATGCAAAGGAGTTTAATTGAGCAATGAGTGATTTGCGAATCGGGCAGCCTTCTGAGCCAGGGTAGGCTGAGAGACTCCAGCCACGTGGTGGAAGCAGATTTATGGACAGAAGAAGGAGAGTGATGTACAGAAAGGGGAAGTGAGGTAGGGATGCAGATGGCTTGGTTACAGCTCAGCGTTTGCCTTATTTGTGGTTCGAGTGATTGGGTACATTTGATTGGCTAAAACTCAGTGATTGGCACAGGTGCAGGCTATGGTCTGCTTACACCTCTGCTTGTTAGTGTTCACGACTTACAGAGAAACCTTTAGGCTGAACTTAAATATGGAAGGACGCAGCAGGGGGCTAAACTTGGCTTAACCGCATAAGGAAAAACAAAAGAGGTGGGAGAGAGGACACCAGAGAGGCCTTAAAGAGTCTAGAGGCAGGAAGGCCTCTTTGCAGGGTGAAATGGGAGGAAGTGTCTTCGGGAAAGAGGAGGATGGGGCAGGAAGTTGGGGTCAGGTTGGGTGAGGGCACCACACATGAGCGTGAGGCAGGAGCACAGCAAGGGGGAGAGGGGGAAGGCTCAATGCCGTGGGCCCTGCAATGAGCTTGTCTCTGTAACCACAGAGCAGTATTGGTGGACAGGGACAGAGGCAGCAAACACAGGGCACGGCCCTCCCCAGCCCAGGGCCAGCAGCCCTCATGTGTCCCTAAGGAAGAGTGATGGAAGGGCAGTGGCTGACCAGCTCC
The DNA here is from genome assembly GCA_036589455.1 of Ateles fusciceps. Lineage (NCBI taxonomy): Eukaryota > Metazoa > Chordata > Mammalia > Primates > Atelidae > Ateles > Ateles fusciceps. Next base: position 5,034,043 of record JAZHEH010000196.1, read on the forward strand.
AGCAGGGCTTGGGGTCTGTAATCGAGCTTGAGGGCTTCCAGAATTCCAGTGCTGCATGCTACTTTAGGTTTAGAAATAAAAGTATTCAGCTGGATATGGTGGCTCATGCCTGTAATCACAGCACTTTGGGAGGCCAAAGTGGGAGGATTGCTTGAGCCAGGAGTTTAAGACCAACCTGGCAACATAGCAAGACCCCGTCACTACAAAAAATAAAAAAAAACAAGACTGGCTTGGCGGTATTCACCTATAGTCCCAACTACTCGGGAGACTAAGGTGGAAGGATCTCTTGAGTTAGGAGGCTGAGGCTTTAGTGGGCTGTGATTGCACCACTGCACTCCAACCTGGGCAACGAAGTGGGACTCCACCTCTAAAAAACAAACAAAAAAAAAAAGAAAGCAAAAGAAAAGTAGTTTCATAGTGTGGTTCCTTTGCCCCTGTAATAGGTCTGCGGCCTGATGCACTCTGCAAATCAATATGCCAAGACCCAGGCCGCAGCAGAGAAAGAGGCTTAATCATGGGGCTACCAGAAGAGGTGGCGGGAAACCTCAGCTCCATCTCCCCAAGGAGTGTGGGGCTAGGGTTTTTAAGAGTTTGGGCGTAGGCTGCAGTGTGGAGATCGTTGATGGGTTGGAGAGTGTGGAGTGAAGTCATGGACAGGGAGATGAAGAAAATGGCGTTCTCAGGCTGACTTGGTTTAAACTGGCTGGCATCAGCTGTTGTGCTGGAATTCAGGATCTGCTTAAGCAGTTCTTAGCCAGAAGCCTTATGATCCTAACAGCAGAGAAGTTCCTATCTATAGGAACAATGCGGGTGCCGATGGTTGCTATCTCCTGCTACGTGACTTTTGCTTACAAGGAAGTGGGTCAAAGTGAAGCCTGATTAATGTTTAATTATAATATTTCTCTCCAGAACTATTCTTAACCCTGAACCGTGGCTTCACCATGATTTCAGATAGCAGCAGCAGCTTCCTTCACCCTCCGCCTTTCTTTCTACGTTTCCCTTTCCTGCCTCCCTCTATTAATGGTGCCCTGACCACAGTTCCTCCCCCTTTCTCCACTATCCACTTGCCCACCGAAAACCACCACCACAACCATCACCACAACCAGAAAATGCTGTGTGCAGACCCAACAAGAGTGTCCTCTGAGGCTGGGATCTCAGGGCAGGAGAACAGGGAAGCTATCCAGGGTCAGAGCCAGCCCTCGCACCTGCTGGGGGAAGAGCAGGTGGAGTTGAAGGGTTTCTCCAAGGTGGAGGTCTCAAAACCCCCGCTCAGGAAGGCACTGATGCAGGGTGCGGCTGGACATCCTCCAGGCAGGCCCCAGTGAAAACTGCTTTTGCAACACATTATGACAAGAGAAGTCTCACATCATCGACCCCATTTGCTTCTGACTGTCACGCCATCCTTGGTCATTCCTGGGCACAGGCCAAGCTAACTTTGGGGAGAATTTATACTTTAACTTGAAAGCAAGGATGATAACAGTCCCTTCCTAAAACTAACACCGTCCATGCTCAGGAACTGAAAGCCACCTTGTAAGACTAATGAAAGGCCACAAGAATAGGATTATAGGAGGGACCCGAATTCTGCTAAAATGTAAGCATAGTTTCTATGATCCCTTCTTTCCAGGAGCCATGGGGGATTTGTGATTTTCCCAATTGCTTCTGTAAAAACCTCACTATTGTAAAACCTAGGTTTTTTTTTTTCCAGTCTAATCCCATGGGGATCCAGGACTCATGACTCAACTGGCCTTGTGGCCCCACGCAGATGTGGACTCAGCACAGAGGACCATTTTCTGCACCCCTCGATTTCATCCCTAACCCATAAGCACCACCCATTCCCTAGCCCCCTGCCCACCAAACTGCCTACAAAAATCCTGGTGTCAGAGCCTCTGGGGAGAATGATTTGAGTAGTAACTCCAGCTCTTCTGCGTGGGCCAGGCTCATGTCAGTAACACCCTTTCTCGACTGCAATACCGTGGCCTCAGCAAATTGATTCTGTGTGTGCAATAGACAGGAAGAGCCCATTGGATGATTACACAGGCAGAGGGGCTGCTCATCCAGGGGCTGCTCTGTGGATGCCAATACCAAGGAGACTCAGGAGAGCTGGCAAAGGCCGAGCATAGCCCGGGGTGGGAGGAATGTCTGAAATAGGAATCACGTACATCTCGAGATCAAGATGAATATCTTAATCTTCCAGTTAATGATAAAGACATTTGGTGATCAAAACTTTTGTCTACCCAGAGTCACATGCTGCCGGCTCCATTTCTGGTCAGCTCCTGCCAGAGCCAACCCTTCTGCAGACAGCAGCTGTCCACACTGCAGAAATTACAAAAAGCAACTGCCTGATGCCAGCGGACGGAGGGTGAACAAGAGGCAGGCAATTCTGGAAGGGAGTTGACACTTGGAAGAGAGGAGGGCAGGGGGGAGCTTCCATCATGATGCTGTGGTGGTGGCGGTGACGGTCGTAGCCATGAGAAGTGACCGAAGGAAAACATAAAACCGCAGCCTTTCTGATCTGCAGAGCCAGTGGCCTAAGCTCACGGCAGCCGCAGCTGATGAAAAGCTAGTGAGCACCCAGGAAAGAAAAGGACACAGGGAGGAGCCTCAAATCCTGCAACCAAACTCTGCCCAAATTAGATCATCAGAACTTCAGCCTTCGATGACAGAAGCCCTCAGCTGCACATCTTCCCGGCAAAATGGAAAACGAGCACTCCAGTACAAAAACTAAGGGGGCCAGACTCCAGCCACCGAGCTGAGCTCCTTCCCCCCACTCTGGCTCTCCACCACTCCCAGCTGTCCCAATTATAACTCTAAGAGTGGAATACCAAGGTCTTTTTAAAAACAAACTTCAAATTTCTCATCAAAGACGCAGTTGAGGAAACAACAGTTGCTTGTTGGGCCACAGACCGAGCAAAAACTTGCTTCTGCAAAGGACAGAAAATGTAGAGGATTTCTACAGTTCGAAGAACAAGACAGTACAATACAAGCTTGAAAAATAGTTGAACAGGCGTTTCCCAAAGGACGTTATACAAATAAATACCCAATACGTACATGAATGAATGTCCAATGCCATTCATATTAGGCAAAAAGGACATGATGAGGGCAGCTGATACAATGTGCATACGAAATATGGATTAGAAAAAGTATATCAACGTGAAATTTCTTAATTTGATTACACTGTAGTTACATATGAGAATATCCTTGTCTTTACAAAATAGATACTGAAATAGACATATCATATTTAACAGGTTGCGGAAAAATGGTGTGTCTACTGTATATTTACACCTTCTCTACATGCTATTATCTCTCTCTATGTCTCTCCTTCCCTCCCTCCCTCCTTCCCTCCCTCCCTCCTTCCCTCCCTCCTCCTCTCTCCCCCTCCCTCCTCCCTCCCTCCTCCTCTCTCCCTCTCTCTCTCTCAGCAAGATGATAAAGCAAATGGGGCAAGACACAGGTCATTGCTGAGTCTAGTTAAGGAGTATAGAGGAGTTTCATTTTCTATTCTTGTAAGTTTTCTTTAAGTTTAAAATTACACAAAAAAGAAATCACAAAACATCCAAAACACTGAAAAAAAAGAACTGAAGTTTTCAAGGACCAACTGGGTCTTGTCCACAGAATAAAACAGTAGCACAAAGAAGCTACCACTGGCCAAAATCGTGTCTGTCTGTGCATTGCAAAGAAAAGCTATCGGAGTGGATTGAAACCCGCTGACTCAGTGAACATCCACGAGTCCATGGTGACCAGCAAAAAGAGAGACCCAGAACGAAGGGACTCGCCACCTTTGAAGCTGCTGCTAAACTAATACCTCGCTTATAAAACTGGTAATTCAAGGGTCAGAATTAAAGTCTTTATCCCTTTGTTCTAGGAGGAGCTGCATTTCATGGGAACCAAATAAATCCGTGATTTACAGCCTAGTAAATTCAGGAGGAACAGTAGAGTTGGAAAAACACCATCTCGCATACCACACTTGTATTGGGCTGAATGATGACCCCGAAGATAGCAGGCCCTAATCGTTGTCGGGGTTAACCGCTAACAGTGGATCAATCAGATAGGCCATGCCTCCCACTGCTGTGAAGGAGGAAGTCTGTAGCACCACAAATGTGAATTCCAGCTAAGAACATTACGTGAATCCACCAAACCTCTAGCTCTAGGTTCTTTGACGGTAAGAAGTACACAAAGCTTGAAGAACAAGAGAGCCCAGACAAACCCAGGAGGTGAGATACTCTGCCGGGCAGCCTGCCCAGTCCCTTCAAAGCCGGCGACATGGAAGGGACTGCCCTGGATGAAAAGAATCAGGCGCAGGGATTTCCACAAAGCTCCCCAGCCTCCAGCTTCAGACTCCGCACAGGCACAGGCCCCTTCCAAGGTCCAGACGGGGTGTCCACGTGTCCCTGTGTTTTGTCTATTTTGCGGAAGTGAAGCATTTTAACCATAATCATGCCTCTGCCACTTTCCCCTCTGACTTCAATCAGACGTGTGTCCCCTCAGGTGGAATGGCATGGAAATGGCCACAGGCACTTTTAGGATCTGTTTTCGGGCGCACTGATTAAATTGAATTGGGGTAGCTGTGGTGGTTTGGGTTCTGGAGAGTATTTGTATATGCCACCGGTCTGCAGTAATTTTCATATGTTGTACAGTTACTGCTACCTGACCTGGAGTCGTATCACGTCCAGAAATACTTCCACCACCCATTTTGCTGCTTACCTAGCCTCGAGACATGTAAGTGCAGGGTCAAAGGTCAATCCCAGTATGCACCTGTCCTCCAGCTGCAGCACCATTGCACATGGGAGCGTAGAAGCTAGGTTGAAGTGCACTGAGTCAGACGCTCGACCATGGAGATTATCTCCATCATCAGACGTGGAAAACCGTAAGAGTAGGCATCGCTGATACCTGCTTCTAACCAGAATATCTCCTCTCAGGAGTATAATAATATATCGTATACCTTTTTTTTTTGAGACTGGGTGTCAACTCTGTTGCCCAGGCTGGAGTGCAGTAGCGTGATCATGGCTCACTGCAGCCTCCACCTCCTGGGCTCAAGTGATCCTCTTGCCTCAGCCTCCTGAGTAGCTGGGATGCCAGGCTAATTTTTGTATTTGTTGTAGAGATAGGGTCTTGCTATATTGCCCAGCTGGTCTGGCACTCCTGGGCTCAAGCCATCCTCCACCTTGGCCTCCTATAGTTCTAGGATTACAGAAGTAAACCATGACTAGCTATCATATATACTTTTTTTTTTTTTGAGACTGAGTCTTGCTCTGTCACCCAGGCTAAAGTGCAGTGGTACGTTCTCAACTCACTGCAAACTTCGCCTCCTGGGTTCAAGGGATTCTCCTGTCTCAGCCTCCTGAGTAGCTGGGATTACAGGTGCACACCACCACTCCTAGGTAATTTTTGTATATTTAGTAGAGACGGGGTTTCACTATGTTGGCCAGGCTGGTCTCAAACTCCTGACCTCAGGTGATTCGTCCACCTCAGCCTCCCAAAGTGCTGGGATTGCAGAAGTAAGCCACAGCGCCCGGCCCCCATCATGTCTAATTTTGGATGAGAATCACATGTAATTGGATTTATCAGCACACCTGTTTGTCATTTGCAATCCCGTAGCAGTTTTGTGGACAGTGTTACGTTTGTATGTGAAGATGAATGTTTTATGCTGCTCAATTATCAATAATGAATAAGCCACACTAAAGAAACAGTGTAATTATCTTGCTAATATCCCTATATAAAATATTACAAAATTGTCTGAAAAAAAGGCAAAGAGTATGCTGGAGGAAAAATGCAGGCAAAGACGTATTACAGAGCTGTGTTGAGCAGTGAATGAGTAACTATTCTGATAGTTCTCTAACCTTTGTGCTGCTTTTCCACTTTTCATTTGTAATTTTATTGTAATTTATTTTCCTATTCCAAATAAACATTTAACATAATTTTATATTCATAATGCTGTATGCTCTTTCTTTTTTAGATATTTTTTTAGATGTATTTCTTTAGAGATGGGCATCACCATTTTGCCCAGGCTAGACTCAAACTCCTGGGCTCAGACGGTCCTCCAGGTGCAGCCTCTCGTGTAAATGGAACTAAAGGCTCGTGCCAGCACACCCAGCTTGTGTGCTTTGTCTTAAAGGGGCCCTGTTCTAAGAAAGCACTGTGTATGCGAAGCAGCCCCCAAATGCCAAAGGAGCCAAGAAATCAAAGGAGAAGGCAGACAAACCCGGTTCATCGGTATCGGTTGAGGTACTGAGGAACTTCCACACAGAAGCATGGCCCTGGGCGGCCACAAGACAGGTGAATTTCTGAACTGTGACTCCCCAGACCTGGGAGGTATATACCACAGGGCAAGGGCATACACACTCCGGCAGGGCTTATATACCACAGGGCAAGGGCATGCATGCTCTAGCAAGACAAACGCAACCCTCCAGGACAGCAAGAGTGCCATGTGCACTGTTGCCTCTAATTTGTGCGGTAATGTCAGGGCTGACACTTTCTTACACTAGAGATGGTAAAGTGGCAACCAGGAGGCTTTCACAGGACTGGGGCTGCTCAGACATCAACATGGCCAGTTAGCATCCAACAGGGAGCCACTTTTGTCTCCACAGACCCCGTGTTTAGAGACACAGCCCCGAGATTATGTCTCTAAAGGACATTTTGGGGTGGACTGATGATGTCTGGGGTGAACTGTTTCAGGGTGGACTGATGATGTCTGGGATGAACTACAAACATCCTTGACACTTGTTAAACCAACTCTAAAGGACATTTTGAGGTGAACCAAAAGACACTTGCCCTCTAAGTAATTCAGGGGAGGGGAGGGTGAGCAAAGCAGAGCACTGCAGGATGGGGAGGCGGGCTCCCCTGGGAGGTCCTCATTTACCTGCCCAGGAACTAGGGGGCCTGCCTGGCACTGAGGAAAGGAGAGGCGGAGTCTGAGACAGTCCTCAAGAAACACAAACGAGGTGCAGGTGGCAGCCTCGGGCACACTGAAAAACCGAAGCGTGTGCAAGCAGGCCAACGCCCGGCCTGCGGGCGGCCCTCCTCCCCAGCCACCTGCAGGGCCCCGCAGTGGGCCTGGCTCCACATGGAGAGGTGAAGGAGGGGAAGGAGCCTGCGGGGCAGTGGTGGTCTCCTACCCAAGCCGGCCGTCTACCCATCACACTGCATTTGAGGAGCATTGCACACAGCAGTCCTCATGTTCTAAGCGCTTCCTCGCTCCCTGGCAGGAAATCTGAGACAGAGGTTTGGGTACAGAATGACTCTCCCAGCTCAGCCAGAAGTCAGAAGTCAGCCAGAAGCCAGACTTCCATTCACCATCTCCCACAGAGTTACAGTTTTCTTTATCCAAGGGGAAGACACCACTGAAAAACCACGGCAAAACCACCCGGTAACCTTCAGGTTACAGAAGTTGAAGCAGAGGCTATTTCAGAAAGAAAGGATAATAAAGAGATTTATTTGCAATTGTAAACCAACTTAACACACAGCTGAGAAACAAGGACTAAAAACTCTCTAATAAAGATTATTAACTAGACAACTGACAGAAGCATTTTGTTTTTGCTTATTTTCTGAGACAGGGTCTCGCTCTGTCGTCCAGACTGGAGTGCAGTGGCATGATCTCGGCTCACTGCACCTGCAACCTCCCGGGCTCAAGCCGTCCTCCTGCCTCAGCCTCCCGAGTAGCTGGGACTGGATATGCGCGGCCCGACGCCAGGCTGATGACAGAGCATTCTCATGACACGAGCGCCTCTCAGCTCACTTCGTCTTAGTCCTGGAGGTCTGATTGCTGAGTTTCTTCTTCAAAATTAATGTTTCCTGAAAAAAGAGCAACATGACTGTATTTCATATTTACTTTGTTCTGTTTTTAAAGTCTTTATTCACTAAAAGATCTTTTGCAAAAAAAATTATTATAACTATTAAGCACTCATAAGTCAAAAATGAAATGTTACATTTTATCTCATATGCACTTCAACAGTTTTTCTTTCGGTACCAGAAATAAAATAAGCAAAATACACACTCAAAGTAAATGCTAAGACAAGACTATCCATGTAACATCAGTAATTCTCTTACGCCTGCACACCTGTCCAAAACTGCCAGCTTTGTGAATAAAACATGTAATTGCTGGCTGTTATATTTATTAAAAGAAAAGCAGGCTGGGAGCAGTGGCTCATACCTGTAATCCCAGCACTTTGGGAGCCTGAGGAGAGCAGATCACTTGAGGTCAGGAGTTCGAGACCAGCCTGGCCAACATGGTGAAACCCTGTCTCTACTAAAAATACAAAAATTAGCTGGCCGTGGTGGTGCATGCCTATAAACCCAGCTACTTGGGAGGCTGAGGCAGGAGAATCACTTGAACCCGGTGGTGGAGGCTGCAGTGAGTCGAGGTCCTGCCATTGCACTCCAGCCTGGGCGACAGAGCAAGACTCTATCAATTAAAAAAAAAAAGGGGGGGGGGGCAGAAATTTGCTACATTCTCATAAGATGCTATATTTACATGTTTTGTGAAAGACAGAGTTATTTTTTATTATTAATAAAACTCTGTAACTTTTACTGTTGGGTATGGTAAAGAAGAAATGAGTAGGGTCAATCTCCAATGTAATGTGGGATTCGTGATGAATACATCTTGAATTTGTATTATTTGAATAAATGTTCTGCCCACTAAACCTATTTTGTATGAGCCCCTTTTCCCTTAGGCCCTCCTGACACTGTGGCCTGGGTGACCCTTTGCTGGGGTCCTGTGCCCTGGAGGGATTCAACACCGTCCCCAGCCTCCACTCAGGAAGATGCCAGCAGCACCTCCCTCACCAGCCTCCCGTCTCCAGACATTGCCAGATGTCCCCTGGAGCCCCAAAGCCACTGAGTTAAGGGGGTGCTCCCTCTGTCCCAGGCTGGTGCATGAACCGCAGTCTCAGGCATATGCTGGTACCGCGCAGTATCCACTGGCCCCGTCTCTCCCAGTCCAGTTTTCAGGATTCTTCCTCCTCCATCCCCTCCCTTATCTCCTCCAGCAAAGTTTCTGGGGCCTCCTGCCTTGCCTGGCTCCAAGGCACCCATCCTCGTTGTCCCAGAGAAGCTCAGAGGGCAAGCCTGATACAGGCACTCCCTATGGCCCCAGGGGCCCCCACTGAGCTCAGGATCAAGTTCAAAGGCCATCAGGTCCCCAGGGAAAGGGACCGCTTCCCCACCCCCGACACCCTTCTGCTGTCAGACTCTGCTCTCTGCCTGAAATTTCCTTCCTGGTTTCACCCATTCCTTGCCACCTCCCTCCCAGCTAACCCGGAGCTACCTGGTCCTGTCCCAGATGAGTCATCACCTCTCCTGGGTACAGGGTAACATGTCCCTGTCACTGCAGGGAACTCACTGATTCCTCTATGCCAGCTTCCCATTAGGTACTGGAGGGTGAGAGCTCAGCCCCTCACTTCCACACTACCTGTCAAACCCAGCGTCTCCCCCCAGCCATGCTCCACAGAGACTAAGGCCAGTCCTCTGTGAGCACAGCTGGGTGCTCTTCTAACGCCGTGTATACTCTAGCCTCTCGGTCCTGGCAGAATCCTGTGGACCCCCTACCCACCAGGGCTCACTCCATCCACCCTGTGCAAATCAGAGAAGCAGAGACAATGCTCACTTGTAAAGCCAGATTTCCACCCGACCCCGTGCTCGACCTCAGCACTGCATTGCTGGGGGCATCGCTACGGCGCTGAGGGGAACTGCTGACCATGGAAGTCTATGCATGCTTAAAGCATCTAAGAGAAAACTGCTTTTGCGATTTAACTACTTCAGGTATGATTGTCAAAGGAATGGGAAGTATATTCTTAATTTGCAACAGAGGTACACTAAGTGGAACGGGAGGGACTGCAGACCCGCACCTGAAGCCACCGTGCCCAGGCTATTCCCAGATGGCCCTTTCCCTCACAACCATGACACCCACTTTCAGTCTCATGTAAAAAGTGCGCTAAGAGAAGAGAGTCCTCTCTCCGGGCGTTCTGGAAGAGTCCACAAGCACTTGGGGAAGGATTTTTAAAGATGCCAAGAACCTGAAGCTTCCGTCAGTCAGAACTGAGGTCAAATCCCTGCCCTGTGACCTGGCGAGGTAGAAGTTTCTAGATAATGTTACATCCAAACCCACTTAAAAAGAGCTAGTTCCCAACACCACAGCCTTTAACCATACTCCTGTGAGTCGGTCCTGCTAAAAATCACGCAAGACCCAGCACTTTGGGAGGCTGAGACAGGCAGATTGCCTGAGGTCAGGAGTTTGAGACCAGTCTGGCCAACACAGTGAAACGCCACCTCTAATAAAAATACAAACAAATTAGCCAGGTGTGGTGGCATACACCTATAATCCCAGCTACTCGGGAGGCTGAGGCAGGGGTTTGCTTGAACCAGGGAGGTGGAGGTTACAGTGAGCCGAGATCGCACCACTGCACTCCAGCCTGGGTGACAGAGTGAGACTCCCATCTAAAAAAAAATCATGCAAGAAAAGAAGGCTAGGCTCTGCACGTCTGACGGGGCTCTCCAGCCTGGGGCCTGTCCTCCCATGACAGCGAGCATGGACACCGCTGCAGCCCCAGGCTGTTCCCACTGCAGCCAGGCTTGCAGGAGGACCTGCGCAGGAGTAACATTCTGCCACGGCTCCAGTGAGTGCTCACAGGGGCCCCCTAAGCCTTCCCTGAGTCCCTGGGGCCCAGCTGAAGGCAGGCCTTGGTAGAAGGAAGGGGAATCCCATTGCCTGTGCCCCTGTGTGCTGGCCCTTGCCCCAGTTCGCAGCGCAGGGACCTCACCCTCTTCCATGTCATAGTGGAACTCGTCCTGGTCATACTCCCGGCCCTCCTCCCTGAGGACGTCTGCATCTTCATCTCCAGGCCTCATTTCCATCTCACCCTCGAAGCCCTCCAGCAGAGCCTGGGTCTCCTCCCCCGGTTCTCCTGCACCTGAAATAAAACAAAGGTCAAAAGCCTGAGTTCCTGGGAACACTGGAGCCTGCAGAGCTGTGCAGAGCAGCTGTCCCCTGGGTTGCTGTGCACCTCCCCCCTCCCGCTGGCAGCACCTCGCAGTCCCCATCTCAGACAGCCCAGGCCCCACAGCAGTCAGTGGCTCGGGGGATGGGAGCAGGTGGTCTGATCACTTTAACTCCTGAGGGTCTTGATGAGAATACTGAGAAAGAAAAGCCCTCTGTCTCCTGGGATTCCTGAGAGTGCCGTCCAGGGCAGCCAGTGTAGAGGACTGCCGGGACACAGGGCAGAAGCTGCCTGGCCATGCTGGAGGCTGTGTCTATCCCGGAGCTTCCCAGTCACACGAGCCAAGAAATTCTTAGCAGCATGAGTATTCTTTCACGGAGGCCAACTGGAGTTGGCTTTCTGCCGGTTGCCATGGAAAGGATCTCTCCCAGCATAGCCACCTTCAACTTTCCCCAGCACATTAAGGACTTCCAGGAGGACCACCGGATTGAACATGGAGATGTGAAGCGGACCCTTCTTCAGGGAAGGACTGTCCCCCAGCCGTTGTCAGTGCCAGACACATTCACTCACTGACCCAGGTGAGGGGGATAAAGGCCCCCCCCGGGACGCCAGAGTGCTCCCCATGGAATGAAGCAAGGCCATGAGGGCATGTCTCTGCCTCTGTCCAATCAGCCCTGTGTCTTTCCTCTCCCCTCTGCTCCCCAGGAGTGCGCTCTAATCCCAAAACCTCTCCCTAATAATATCCTGTACACTAAACTGATCCAGCATCTGATTTCCAGAGAGTCCAACCACATCTGGCCTGAAAACAGGGTGACCACGACTCCCACAGCCCAAAGGTGCCCCACACCCTCCATCCCACAGCCCAGGGACACCTTACACCCTCCATCCCACAGCCCAGGGACACCTTACACCCTCCATCCCACAGCCCAGGGGCACCTTACACCCTCCATCCCACAGCCCAGGGACACCTTACACCCTCCACCCCACAGCCCAGGGACACCTTACACCCTCCATCCCATACCCCAGGGACACCTTACACCCTCCATCCCACAGCCCAGGGACACCTTACACCCTCCATCCCACAGCTGGGGGTGCCCCACACCCTCCATCCCACAGCCCAGGGACACCTTACACCCTCCATCCCACAACTGGGGGTGCCCCACACCCTCCATCCCATACCCCAGGGACACCTTACACCCTCCATCCCATACCCCAGGGACACCTTACACCCTCCATCCCACAGCCCAGGGACACCTTACACCCTCCATCCCACAGCCCAGGGACACCTTACACCCTCCATCCCATACCCCAGGGACACCTTACACCCTCCATCCCATACCCCAGGGACACCTTACACCCTCCATCCCACAGCCCAGGGACACCTTACACCCTCCATCCCATACCCCAGGGACACCTTACACCCTCCATCCCACAGCCCAGGGACACCTTACACCCTCCATCCCACAGCTGGGGGTACCCCACACCCTCCATCCCATACCCCAGGGACACCTTACACCCTCCATCCCACAGCCCAGGGACACCTTACACCCTCCATCCCACAGCTGGGGGTACCCCACACCCTCCATCCCATACCCCAGGGACACCTTACACCCTCCATCCCACAGCCCAGGGACACCTTACAACCTCCATCCCACAGCCCAAAGGTGCCCCACACCCTCCATCCCATACCCCAGGGACACCTTACACCCTCCATCCCACAGCCCAGGGACACCTTACACCCTCCATCCCACAGCTGGGGGTACCCCACACCCTCCATCCCATACCCCAGGGACACCTTACACCCTCCATCCCACAGCCCAGGGACACCTTACACCCTCCATCCCACAGCCCAGGGACACCTTACACCCTCCATCCCACAGCTGGGGGTACCCCACACCCTCCATCCCACAGCCCAGGGACACTTTACACCCTCCACCCCACAGCCCAGGGACACCTTACACCCTCCTTCCCACAGCTGGGGGTACCCCACACCCTCCATCCCACAGCCCAGGGGCATCCACACTCTTCATCCCACAGCTCGGGGGCATCCCACACCCTCCATCCTACAGCTCAGGGGCATCCCACACCCTCTGTCCCCTAGCCCAAAGGTGCCCCACCATGTCCTCAGTCACACAGCCTGAAGGTGCCCCACACCCTCTGCCCCACAGCCCCAGGGCTGCCCCACACCCTCAGCTCCTGGACCCTCTTGGCCGGGTCCATCCATAGAGGTCGGCTCCTTGGGGAGGGTTGGTGTCCACAGGGCCAGTTCTGTGATCTTGGTAGCTTTCCATTTTGGAACAACAGTTGCTGACAGCTCTTCCTCCTCTTCCTCTTCTCCTCTTTCCTATTTTAAGTACAAAAATGTAAATTCACCAACATTTGTGTAATCTTGGTCTGGAATATTAAAAGTGAGGGAGGAAGGACAGGTTTTGACTTGTGTTTGAGCCTTTTTAGGGACATGATTCAGGAATAAGACCAGTTGCCGGCGCTCTGTAGTATAATCTAAGGGTTGAGAACGGACCTTGAAAGGGCCAGGGTTGAGAAATGAGCTCTACAGAGCAATGCTGGGCCCGAGCTTTATAATGGGTGCCACAAAAATTTTCAGATGACCATGACCCAGTCACCTGCAGTAGCTAAGACATGGCCAGACTATGTGGTCAGAACCCAATGGCCAGGATTAAGTGGCCTTTTCAATTGTTCGGCCACATTTTCCAACTCTATTACAAAAATGTCTTATGTTATATAATTATATTGTTACTGAGCTTAGTAAAAACATAATGATTTAAAATATTATTCTTTATATAAATAATTTAAGGAAGATCCGTATGTTTCTTTAGACAAGGCCTAGGAAGTCCCTAAGACGTCCACAGAATGTCACGAATTTGCATAAACATGAAAGCTCTAGTGTCAAGGATTATGGGGAAAAATTAAATTCCAGGAAAGCAGAATGAGAGTTCATCAAGTCTGAATGTGGAACCCTTTGTAATAAAAAATGCACAATTCCATCAATGGTGAGGAGCCCCCACGTGCCGATTTTGCCGGGCATATTTGCCTACTTCTCAGTTTTGTGACTATCACAAAATTCCAAAGATCCGAGCATCAACACTGTGAACATGGAACACTTCACCACCACATAGGTGACAAGACTGATGACAAAGAGGGGCAGACATCTGCCTGTTCCACTGAGTCGCTGGGAAATCAGTGACTCTATTTTGGTCTCAAAGTGTTCAAGTGTGGCCACCCAGGAAGGGTCCTCAAACTTGACTTAGATCAGAATCACCCAGAAAGCACTAAAAGACAGATTGCGAGCCCCACCCCCCGAGTTTGGGATTCAGCAGGTCTGGGATAGCATCCAATAAGCTGCATTTCTAACAGCTTCCCAGGTGAAGCAGACAGTGCTGGTTTGGAAACCTCACTCAACTTTATGTGTAAAACCAAGAGGTGGAACCCTCTTACTTTGCTGGTGGGAATGAAAAATGAGGCAGCTACTGCAGAAAACATTTGGCAGTTCTTCGAAATCTAAACAGCATCACCATGTGACCCAGCAATTCCACTCCTCGGGATATAACCAAAGGAACTGAAAACAGAGATTCGAACAGATGCTTGTATGCCAATGTTCACTGCGGCATTATTCACAATAGCTAACACATGGAAGCAACTCAGTTGTCCACCAACAGTCGAATGGATAAGCAAGAACCCTGAAAACACAAGAACCTTGAAAACATCATGCTAAACGAAAGAAGCCAGGCACAAAAGGACAAACACAGAATGAATTCATTTCTATGCAACACCTAGAATAGGCAAATTCATAGAGAAGGAAAGTAGATTAAAGGTTATCAGGGGCTGGGGGAGATCGAATGGGGGAGTTGTTGCTTAATGGGTCCAGAGTTTCTGTCTGGGAAAATGAACACATTCCAGAAATGCATAGCTCTCATGGTTGCACAACAGTGGGAATGCACCGAATGCCACTGATAGCACGCTTTAAAATGGCAACTTTCATATTCTATAAATGTACATCTAAAACCAGAATTTACAAAGAAACAGGTGGTGAGCCATGGGCTGCAGCTTGGCAGCCCCTTCTCTAGAGGGGAATACATTCCCCTTGCTGGGTGGGGCAAGACAACACTGAGGCTTTTCTGTTTCGCCCGCAGTCCTAATCAATCCGCAAAGCACAGTGGGTGGCCTTGGACAAAGCCTCAGGCTGTTGCTGCACTATTTCATGGGCGGTTTTTCCTAAACAGCCACAGGACATGGGGCTTACATCAGTATTTTCTCCCTTAGATGTTAGCGATGCTCTTTCTACCTTCTGCTCATCATCCTGAAATACTGACTTCTAGTAACTTTTTCTAGTAGATTCTAAAGCTGCATAGTACTTAATAAGATGGGCTTTATTTTGATCATTACAGAAATTTTAAAACTTGCTCAATCACCAGTAAACCTAAACAGTTATTACTAGTGCTGACAAAATATCCATTTAACCAATAGGTTCCTTCACGAACAGGTGATTTCCAACCCCATGGAAATCCCAGCAAAATACTAAACACATCCCTGCCACAAATGAATCCTAAAGCCAGCTGTCTCTCTTAAGCTTCTGACTCCGTGTGTAGGTGGTTACACACACACACAAATGCAGTGGAACATTGTGGGAAGACAATATGTCAAATTCCTCTATGTTTTGTTAGATGCAGATGACTATGGGAAGCTGCCTTCAGCCCAGACTAGAGCACCCTGAAGTCCATGAGAATCCATGCTCAGAAGAGATAGGGCCTCATGCTTAGCAACAAAATTAAGCATTCTGGCCATTTCATTTCCTGGTTTGCTAGGGACCTGCCCCTAGCCAGTGGTTCCTTTTAGCTGGAGCAAAGCAGGAGGAGAAGAGGCAAAGAAGACAAGGTCACTGTGAGGCCACACAGGATTCTGGTCACAGCCAAGAAGGCGGACCATGAGCAACCATGGGCTGCTTTGAGAAACTAAACAACTGTGGCCAGAGTGATGGGCAGAGAGTAGAACACGCAGGGGCGGGCATCAGGAAAAGAGAGTGGCTGAGGTCAGCGCCGAGAGTGCCCTGGGGATGTCCAGACCCTGGCCACTTGGGAGGCAGCAATGGAGCATGGACAATCACTCGACCATGGCGGGTTAAGGGATAAAGATTCAAAGGCTCCCTTCGGTTTTAGAATCTAAGAGACTTTAGGAAGAAAAATGAGAAAAGTTTATAAAACTGTCTGGAGAGCACTGAATTGAAAAACCGGTGATGAGTTTAAACTGAGGCTTCAAAGCCAGGGCCCTTGGGGTGAAAGGACAGAGCATGAGGTAGAGACAGCAGTGGGTGGCGCAGAGCAGGTGTGGGACAGGCCCTCATGCACAGGATCTCCCGCAGCCTTCCAAGCCCCTCACACGGTGGCTTCTACTTCCTGTGACCAAAGTGGCTTTCCCCAGCCTCACAGCTGACCCCAAGGTGACGAGGAGTCAGTTTAAAAGCAGGGCCTCTGGGTGATGCCAAGGGGTTGATGAGGGACACAGCAAAAAAAACAAAATCCAACCCCCCGCTTCGACCTCCCAAAGTGCTGGGATTACAGGCGTGAGCCATTGTTTTCAGCCAGGATTAGTTTCTAGCAACAAAAACAGTATCTGTCAACAAGGTCTAGAGTTGGGTGATAACCGGGAGATGCTACTGCTTGCTTCTGGCAGTTTAGTTCTGTACTAACACACGCAAATAAGGAAAATGAAAATATGAACGTTCCTAAGAGTTGGCGTAACTTGGCGAATCACCTCCAACCTTGTAGGATCAATGTTTTCGAGCAGCTCCTTTGCCTGTTAATGTGAAAAAAACCATACATGCTCTGCAACTTACCAAATCTGCTAAACGGTATTCGCCATGTTGCTCACACCCAACATCAAACACATACTTTCCAGGGCCAACAGGCTACGAGCAAAGAGGAAACCGTCCTTAAGTGTCAACACCCAGCAGCAAATACAAAATACAAATGTCACCACCACCATGCCCAGCTCAAATCACAAAACTGGAGGAAGTCTGACACGGATTAAAGAATGCTTTTATCAACTAATGGCTAATGGATTTGGGAAGTATATGCCTTGTTTCGTTTACTTTGTAAAACTTTAACCACATTTCACTTTTTTATAAAAATGCTGTATTCATTTTAAGGAAATCTTAGTAAGTCAGTATCCGTAGGTGAACTAGCTAGCAATGTAACTAATATTTTTATGAATTCTTTGTAACTTTGCTTCTAGTATACATTGCTAAATACAAATCTGATCATAAGTGCACATACTAACTCACACTCTATTTTTACTGAGAAATATAGCATGAACTACTTCCCACATTTACAAATATCCTTTCATAACACCAGTTGTCACCTTGTATTTTATTTCATCTATGGATTGTAAGCTATTTTACTCAGTTACTATTGTTGGTATTTGGTATACTGATTTTTTTTTTTTTTTTAACAAAGAACACTCCGGTAAACATACTCTGAGTTAAAACCTTATGTATGCTTTTGATATCGTCCTTAAATTCTCAGAATTGCTGGACAAAAGCATGCATGTGTTTGGATCAAATGAGGCTCTGATCACGTCATCCCCCACGACTGCACTTCAGAGTCCCAGATCCCCAAACACTTTATTTTAGGAGTGTAAAAATGTTCTATTTTTACATGTTTTTTTATATATAACAATGGGGTCTCACAATTTTAATTCACTTCATTTCAGTTGTTAGTAAGGCTAAATTTTTTTTCAAGATTTTTAGCCATTTAAATCGTATTGATCGAGAAAACACTTTCTATATTAAATGTTGCAAATGTCCTCTCCCCCATCAGACAGTCATCTCTTAGATTTTCTTTACAGCATGTTCTAATCTATAAGAAGTTATTTTTATAAAGCTAAACCTATTGGTTTTTCCTATTTCTGTTTCAAGTTCTCTTTGCTCATTTCAAAGTTAATATTCATCTACTTTTTTTTTCTATATTTCCTTGGGTACATTTAAATCTTTACTTCTTCTAGAAAGTATATTCATCTGTATGAAGGAAAAACTATTATTTTCCTCCCAAATAATGATCAAGTGTTCCCAGCACTGTGTCTTGACTCCTCCCATCATTCCTTTGTTAATTTAATATGACATCCTCATTGTGTGAAATTATTTTACGTACTGGGACCTGCCTCTGGACTTTCTAATCTGCTTCATTGGTGTGTGTGTGTGTGTGTGTATGTGTGTGTGTGTGTGTGTGTGTGTATTCTGGTATCACACTGTTTTAATTATTGAAGCTGTGTAGTATCTTTTAATAACTTGTCCACAAGGACATGTACAGGGAATTTTCTGAGGAAGAAACACAAACCAGCAATAAACGTGTGACCAGATTTTTGACCTCACTAGTAATCAGGGAAGTACACATTAAAACAATGAGATGATGTTTTTTACCCATAAGGCTGGAAAAAACAAAAACAACATGAAAGACTGAGAATATCCAACGTCGATGAGAATAGATGACAGAGACTCGTATTCCATTGGGAAGAGTATACTGACACCACGTTTTAGGAAAAGTGGCTCTACTGACTGTGATTTTAAATGCCAGTCCTCAAAGGTTCAGCAATTCCATTATCTAAGCTTCATCATAGCTCCAAATGTGCAAAATGACAAACATGTATCTTTGTGTGTATTTTTGTATCCTGATACAGTATAATCCTATTTCTGCAATTAAAACTGAAAACAATGATTCTGTGTCAGATGAATGTCTTAGAGTGTGCTTACCTGACACACAGAAACAGTGTGGAAGGATTGGCCCAGGGTGGCGGGGCAGGATCCTAGTATCTAAATGCTTTGCAATTGGAATGTACTTGTGTATTATTTGCATAATTCAAAGTTTTTTACTAGCTAGCAAAACAAGCCTCCATTTTTCCTCTGATTTTTCAGAGTGGTCTAGGCTGGACAAGCTGACTGATTCTTCCAGATTCATGATCAAATTCTCTTCCTCTGCACCCCACCTTCCCATCTCCTCCAAAAAGACCCATGGAACATTTGCTGGGCATGGTATGAACAGTGCATGGGTGTGAGGAGAACGTACTGTTTCAATGAAGACTAAAACCTGTGGTTAGGGCGTGAATTACATGCAAATGAAAACTGGGTTCTAAGAGAATCTGAAGAGACTTCATTAAATCAGCTAAACGTTCCTTCCGTCAACTTCTAACACCATCAATTTGCTCAGCAAATTCTCTCTTCAGGGAAAGTTTCTGTTCAACCCCCTGATCAAAGCTACCACGACTGCTCCAGTAGTAGCTTCTGAATCATTCAAGGTTTCTCTGTATAAAGAAGGGCAAGGGGAACCACTGAGTCTTCTGAACAGAAATGGCACCGTGAGTGCTGGAAGCTGGCACGCCTCCAGACCCAGGGCTAGGTCCTTGGCAGTCTCAACTCCCAACACCACCAGGAGCGTGCAGGCTGGCCTGTAGCATGAGGAGGAAGCTGGGGGTCTTCCTCCCCAGGGATGTCACACCACCCCCAGGGGAAACAAAACCCAAACACCTCCCTGCTGAATTGCAGGAAATAGAGATTTGTATCTGATTTATCGATGAGAAGGAATACACACAAGACACTCAGATGCCCCCTCGTTTTATGACAGTGCAACAGGTCCCCACTGAAAGACGGCAGGAGTTTGAACCAAGACACTGAGAAATGGACCAGTTTCCCTCCCTCCCCCAACTCTGTCCTCTCTGGGTACCAGAGGCTCAGAGAATGGCGCAGCTGTCCTGTTCCCCCACATTTGAAAAGGAGGGACTCCATTTTCTCTGCATTTTTAGTGTTCTCCGGTCACACATTTGCACAGGCTGCAAGAGGGGGTTATTTTGCAAATGTCACTTCCCATGGACTTACATTTTTGTTCAAGAACTTGCCCTGGTACCTGTGGTTCAGGTGAATGAGCTCGGCCGCGCCCCTCCTGCTGTCCGTTCACCCAGGTGCCAACATACTTACTGCCCGTCTCTGCGTAGAAATAGGTGCCTTGCCCGTGCCTGGTCAAGACAAGGGGCACATGGTATTTCGTTCTAGCAGCGTGAAAAATCTCCCAGGTTTAAAACACAGACATGGACATTGAGGGGGCCCCAGGCTGACGCAGGCTCACAAGCAATGTGGCTTCTGAATCTGTGTCCAGTCAGAAGGTGCTCCCTGCTCAGGACATGGCCAGAGGCACAGAGGACAGGCCGGCTGGACAGAGGGAAGCTCCTGGGTGCCAGCTGCTTTCCCCAGGGGGAGCGGCAGAGCTAGCGGGAGCTTCGGCTCAGGTCCGCCAGTGGCTCTTCTGTGCCTTCCACTCCCTGGGGCTCTTGGGAGAAAGACCCACATGCTCTGCGCCAACTGAGGTGCAGATGTCAGTTACTCAGGTCTACACCTGCTCAGAAAGGCACCCTTGCCTCAAAGCCATAGAAAGACTGGACCTTCCTGGCAGAGGTGATAACTGGGCTTTTGCTCTGATTCTGTTCCTTAGTAAGTGTAAACAATCTGCAGACATTGTGTTCTCATTACATAAGCAAATCCCGTAAGACTCAAGGTGGAAACCAAACCTTTGATGAGCAAACCAGTCTCCGGTGTAGGTGTCGTTATTGATGTAGTAATATACACCATAGCCGTGCCTCTGGTCATTCGCCCACTCTCCTGGAAAGAACAACACAAAGGCAAACCTGGGTGAGAAGAAGGGACTGATACCCTGTACCATGTCTTCAAATTGCTAACCATGGCAGAGGCAGATGTGCTACAGTTTCAGGGCTCCATGCACACGCAGGCCCCTTCCGCTCAGGAAATCCTGCAGAAGAGAGATTTTTACCTGCACTGACTAAGGCTGCTGTGTTTCCACTCCGACATCCCTCCATCCCCCTTCCTTTTGTGCCAGATGGCACGGGTGCTGAGCCATGGCGGAGAGTGGGCTAAGGGAAGGCTGAGGCAGGGGTTCACAGGGCGCAGGAAGAGTGAGGGGTATGGATGTCGGCTGTAGCCACCTGCATGTATGGACAAGCACGTTTCACAGGTCAGTCAGAGGCACCATGAGGATTCAGACCAAAGGTGTCTGACCCATTGCCAGTGATCCTAACACCACACTTCATTTACCCTGCAAATGTTCAGTGATCCAGCAACAACTGCAAGGCTTGATGGTCTATAGCCACATGCCAGCATTTCAGTCTATCTCCCACTCAACCATCTGGCTCCGACATGCCACCCTAACCCCAGCTGCACACCAGCTCCATCCACTGGTGCCGCACTGTGGCTGACCCACACCTCTGCCTGAGCTCTTCCCTCATCTCCATACAGGCTTCCGCTAAGTCCTTACAGACGTGGTAGGAAGTACTGAAACTGGCAAGGATATCACAAAATTCATAACACAACTCCAGGATGAGGACAACTGCAAACTACTGTTGTCAACCACCATATGAATTCCTGCACTAGAAAACTCAAAACGTCCTCAAATCTTACTGCTCACATATGAAAGAAACTTAAGAGAGGTCTCCTAAAGGTGACAGCTCTTACAAACATGCTTATTCCCAAGTCATTAAGCTAAGTGATACATTTTGAGACTATGAATAATAAAAAGCAAATGTTGACCAATTTGTTCATCAAAGAGAAAAGAAGAAATTATATTTCTATTCTCTCTATAGAAAACATTACAAAATGGTTACCATATGGAGAAGGGTTGGGAAACAGCCCAACCCTGTTAGTGGGTGCCCTCAGTCCCGGGGGGTGACGAGGGACTGGGAAAAAGAAATAAAGACGGAGACACAAGAGTAGAATTTACAGCATGGGTCCAGGGGACCAACGCAAGCATGGGAACCGAATTGGCCCAAGCTCTGGGCTCCAAACACTTTTATTATGTGCACAATCTCATTAATCTTACGGGCATGAAAAGGGAGGATAAAGGAGTAGGTAAAAACAGCCAGATGGAGAGCCCTTGAGATCCTTCTGACACGCTAAACTAGTACTCTGCATTTACCACCCATTGTTATCAGGGTGCATCAGAAGTATAGCGGATAGAAGCCACTGGTCAGACCACAGCCAGTGCATCAAGGGGCTTTTATCTCCCGAGGACATAGAGCAATTTAAATCACTCCATATTCCGAGAACCTAGGCAGAGGATCTCTGCCCCACAAGGCTTTTCTCCTCCTTGCCAGCTCTCATCTGCAAAGACCCTCCCGGATTGTGTGAGCAGAGGTCTCCTCCCTTCTCAGACATCTTTGCATAAGCCGTCTTTACGAGGCCCTCATGCAGTCTCCACGCTGAGAAGGCGTTTGTGAACCAGAGCCGTATTCCCTGCTCTGCAACCACCCCGAGGTGTTCCCGGTGTTACTGTGCTGGCAGATGGTCTTTACCTTAGGCCTCCTGTCGCCGCTTGATTTCTAATTAACCGCACCAATAATATAGTTTAGTTCAGTGTATAAACTTCAGTGTACTTTGAGCCAAGCAATCTTATAATTATTTAGCTAGAATTAACATACGTCTCCCCCCTGGCCATCTCGACCCACAGAGAAGCATTCAAAGAGTGTTAGCTAGCAAAGGTGGAGGAAAGCTATTCTAGAAGCATGTCAGACATTAATTAAAACCTGGGCTACTTAGATTCTGTGATGTTTGTGGTATTTTTAAATTTTTAACTTATCTTCATTTATCATTACAAATGAGAGTTCACGTTTATACCAACTTTATATTTTCTTTTTCTTAAAGAGGGTTCCTAAAACTTACATAAGCTTCTGACTGACACAAAAACTGAACCCACTTCCACATGAAGATAGCGAATACCCAATAGGCTAAGAAAATGTTTATTATTCAAGCAACATTTGTTTATGTGAATAAACCCCAAAATTTATCTACAGAAGTAATTTCTACATATTCATTTCCTCAATCATTCCAGTATTTATTCAGCACCTACAGGGTCCTGGGCACTTTGTAAGATGAACGAACAGCTGTACGAAGGACAATGCATGTCTCTGGGGCACCTGTGCCAGCCTGGGGAGGGGAGGCGGCACAAAGAGCTACATGGCACAGTTCCAAAACATGGGCAGGCGTTCAGAAAAGAGCAGGCTTACCAAAAACTCATAGAGAGAGGGAAGGCGGCGACTGTCACCGGCTAAGAAAGAGAACCAGGTCCCATGATGTGATGTGTGACAGGAACGACGCAGACAAGGGAGATGAAGACCCCAAACTGAGACAATTCCGTAAAAATACCTCAGGTCCCTGAACCTAAAGTAACCATGAGGATGTGCAAATACCTCAGGGGATCTGTCTGGATCTTAAGGGGCAGTGATGTGCCTGCATTTGTAGCATTTGCCAATTTCTGTGGTGTAAATACCCCCCACTGTGGCCAATTTCAAACTGCACGTGTTGCTGGGAAGAGATGCACAGAATTGGCTTCTGTGAGCTTTATGAAGGGCTCCAGCACAGCCCTGGGGCAGAGACCTCAGCTGAAACGGGGACATCAGCTGTTTTTCTTCCCCAACAAATGATCATGACAAAATAATGATATCCCTCCTCTCCTGGCCACATCAGCTGGTCTCCAGGGAGTCACAGCAAGAAAGATATATCACATATTTTGCAGAAAATTTTCAAAAATGAAAGAGAACAATTAAGTTGCAAAAGACACTAAATTTTGCCCCATAAGGACTGTGAGCAAAATTTTTTAAAGTCCTGATCTACTTAAAAAGCCTGTGAAGAGACTCTGCGCAGCGTTTTGTAATGCCGCCACAGGGACCCTGCACAAATGGAGAAGGTAACTCAGAGGAAAGCCACCTGCTGAGGCACACCTCTAACAGCCATGAGTCAAGTTTCCTTTCTTAAGTGAATGACAATTATAAACTTTATTATTGTGGCTTTAAATTTGCACTTAATTTTTTTTTAAGTCTTTCTACCCCAATCCTGTACTTTCTGATCATTCTTGACCTTGTCATCTGAGGTTTTTTCAGCTACATTTTTCAAGAGTAAAAGAAATGTAGTTGGTTGGTTGGTTGGTTACTGGTTGGATGGTTGGTTGGTTGGTTGGTTAGTTGGTTGGTTAATTGGTTGGTTGGTTAGTTGGTTAATCGATTGGTTGGTTAATTGGTTGGTTGGTTGGTTAGCTGGTTAACTGGTTGGTTGGCTGCTTGGTTAGTTGGTGGTTGGTTAGTTAATTGGTTGGGTGGGTGGTTAATTGATTGGTTGGTTGGTTGGTTGGTCAGTTGGTTGGTTGGTTGGTTAGTTGGTTAATTGGTTGGTTAATTGGTTGGTTGGTTAGTTGGTTAATCGATTGGTTGGTTAATTGGTTGGTTGGTTGGTTAGCTGGTTAACTGGTTGGTTGGCTGCTTGGTTAGTTGGTGGTTGGTTAGTTAATTGGTTGGGTGGGTGGTTAATTGATTGGTTGGTTGGTTGGTTGGTTAGTTGGTTGGTTGGTTGGTTGGTTAGTTGGTTAATTGGTTGGTTGGCTGCTTGGTTAGTTGGTGGTTGGTTAGTTAATTGGTTGGGTGGGTGGTTAATTAATTGGTTGGTTGGTTGGCTAGTCACCTGGCTAGTTGGTTGGTTGGTTGTCTGGCTGATTGGTTGGTTGGTTTGTGTGGAGCTGGGTGCTCCTAAGGGAGAGCAGTGTGTCTGGCACTTGGGATTGACGACAATTTAAAATGAGAAGCTCTCCAAAATGCTCCTCCCACCTCAAATGCTGGTCGGTCACTGGTTTGCCATGCTGGCCCACAGTCTTGCCACGCTGGCTTCCTACACTGGGTCAGCCAAACACAGGAGAGAAGGAGCCCGCACTTATGGGGAGACACTCCATGTACTTGCCATAGCATTTGGTATGTGTAATAACTGAAATATGGTTTTACAGATGCAGAACCTGGAAAGTGGAGAGACTGTGTACATTGTCCAAGGTCCCACACCTGGTGAGTAGCAAGACTAACATGAAAATTGGAGTCTGCCTGATTCTAACACCACGCTCTCTTCTCCACAAGCCTCCCAATAGTCAAGGGCTCATTCCTTCCTGCTCCTGCCATTTGGGAGCTTCCAAAACACCAGCTTCAAGTTGTCATATCATTCTTATTTCTCTACAGTGTCATTATTAAACTTCTTTGTTTTAATGAGTTCTGCTTGACAGGCAACAAGACCAGCAAAGAACAGTGATGCTCTTCTCTTTCTTAACCTCAGCATCCTCAGTTGGCCCTACACCCCCAAACCTCAGAATCAGTACATGGGGTCCGAGCCTCCCCAACATCTGGTACCTCTTTCCCCTCCATCTCATCCCCCCAGCACCCCTAAATACCTCTGCCTTCCTGCCTGTATCCAAGTCACCAGCCACCCAGAACTGTCTCCCAGCTCCTCTCCTGTAGCACTATAGCTTCTGCTGGTTCCTGGACTCCCTAATTGGACTTGTCTATCTATCTGGGAGGCAGGCAGGGTACTGGGCTTTATGCCTAAGGGTCCTGATGTTGAACACACTGCCCTGCACAAAACCGTTCTGGCCGGCTGTATGGCAGGCAGCCAAAATATACTGTTATGAATAACTCAGCCATACATTAACTGAGGTTTTGTGATTGGAAGAGTATTGGCTTACTATGTTACAATTAATATTATAACTTCTGACCTCAGTTTCCATTACTGCCTTAATGAAGTAAGATACTTACTTAAGCTTTAGTCAGAGAAGACATCTCTGAGTAGTGACTCTACCTGGCACCCTTTAAGATACAAAGCCATCTGGAGAATCAAAAATCCCAACTGATTGTCAGGTGGGATAATCCTTACCTGTTCCTCCTTTGGAGGACAGATAAAACATGATGATTGGAGATGCATGAAACGTTAAATCTAAAATTTATATTAAAAAAAAAAAACCCAGCTGTTGCCAGATGAGCTTTCTATGTTAGCACAACATAATAAGAAACACTGGTCTTTATTCATGGTTCCCAGCCCAGAGCTTCTAAAACCTTTGAGATTCCTGATAGAAATATTTTTGTTATTCAAAATGAGACTCTTTTGACCACCCCCGAACGTATGCAAAGCAGGCCCAGGATGGCCTTCAGATGGGACTGGGCACCAGAAAGACCAAGTGATAAGAAGGCTGGAATCTCCAGCCCCACCCACCAACTCTGGGAAAGAAGGGAGGGGCTGGATATCAAGCTCTATAAAAACTCTCGAGCAAGATTTGATATTCTGGGGTGGTAAACGTATCATGTGCCTGGGGGGTGGTGCACCCTACCTCGACAAGGACAGAAGCTCCTGTGTTCAAGAACTTTCCAGGCCTTGCCCTATGTATCTCTGTGTCTGGCTGTTCATCCATATTCTTCATAATATCCTTTACAGCAAACCAGTAAGCCTAAGTAAAGTGTTTCCCTGAGTCCTGTGAGCCATTATGGCACCTATCAATCCGGAGTAGGGTGTTGTAGGAACCCCCACTTTGTAGCTGAATCAGATAGAAGTGCGGGTGCCCTAGGGATCCACTACTTGAGGTTGACATCTGAAGTGGGGCAGTCTTGGAAACTGAGCCGTTAACCTGTGGGGTCTGTGCTAACTCTGGGTGGTGTCATTACGGAATTGCATCATTGGAAAGTCACTTGGTGTCCACAGAGGACTGGAGACGTACGTAGCTTGGAAAATCCACATATTTGGTGTAAAAGAAACAGTTATCCCTTTTCACTTTCATATTCAAAACTCCTTAAATCCCTTATTCTGAATATCTTGTGTGTGTGTGTGTGTGTGTGTGTGTGTGTGTGTGTATTGATCAAATTGTATCAACATCTACGCTAAAATCAAAAGTAAAAAGAATGAGATTAAGTGCATAAAGATTTGGAAAGAATTAAATTAAGCCCCAAATTAAATTGTTTAAAGTTGATTTTTTTTTTTTTTTTTTTGGAAGAGAGACAGTCTTGAACTCCTAACCTTGTGATCCGCGCACCTCAGCCTCCCAAAGTGCTGGGATTACAGGCATGAACCACCGTGTCCGGCCTTGTTTAAAGTTGATTTAAAAAGCAGATGGTACTTCTTCTAGAGAAAGCCTTCTGAGATTTATGAAGCAAAACAAAATAAATTCTAACAGGGACAGTATTAACACCATCCATCTTGGTCTCTGAATTGGACAGAATCTTCACTGACATCTATTAAAATAAGAACCACCTACTGGATCTTATTTTATCTGGGGAGCAAAGCAAGCAACTACAGCTTGTGCTTTATAAGAATATGTCATCCTCATTAAGAAGTGAAGCTGTCACACGTGGTATATCACAGACCTAGCCCCAGATACTGATGCTCACTGTGGATCACGCAAGATTGCAGGTGTCACCCTGCATTCATCCATTGAATCTTCCTGCTACAGATGAGAGAGCTGAGGCAAGGAGATGTGAAGTCACCTACGCAAGGTCACACCTATTGTCACCAGAGTCCAAGATTAGGGTCACAGATCTTTTTGGAAATCTGAAGAAAACTAGACAACTTCTTCCTGGGGGAAAAATCAAAAAGCCCAGAACATAGAATTTTGTATATATTTTCTGAAGACTCACAACACACTCCCTGCCTGTCCCCCTTCCCAGGTTTGGGATATCACTAATGTCGTGGTCACACCAAGTGACAATAGCACAAGAGGGAGCAGGGAGACTCTTGGAAATAAAGGAAAAAGAATCCTCGTCAAACATAACATTGGTCTGTAAGGCATTATGGCACAGACAGGAAAAGTCAGGCAAGGTGACTCCTGGACCGGAAGCCCTGATGGAAGGAAACACTCGATGGAAAGCAAGAACACATCTGTCAGAAGCAGGGTTGGTCAGAAATGGAAACTGCAGAGACAAGTTCAGGAAGATGAATGCCACAGAGCACGTGAACACGTGGATCCACCAGCACGGACGCCTGCTTCCGGCCAGCAGCCTCCCTTTTATCTGCTCCCAGGACACGGGTGTGCGGGCCATAGGGATGAATTTCCCACTACAGATTCTTTAGTTAGTTAATTAATTACAAGGCTTTCATGTTTCTGCATCACCCCTGTGACTATGGTAACGCAATCTGTGTTCATTGAATGACTGACTAATCTGGAGCACTTGAAACTTTTTCATACACGTCAGTATTCAATCACAAAGAAAGAAAAAAAAAACTTCTGCAACACGAAAATCTGCTTTGTGATAACATTTTACCTTCATATCTGGATCCATCTGGATATATAAAAGTGCCTTGACCGTGCTTTTTATTTCTAACATATTCTCCGGTATATCGAGCACCATTTTTAAATCTGTAGATCCCCTGAAACACATTGATTATATCATTCATATCATTGCTGAATGTAATATTTGCTAACAGAGCATTAAACAGAGAAAAGCATCCAGTCAAGTCACAGGTTCTGACCTGGCCATGTCTTTTACCGAATTCGTAGCTCCCTTCGTAGGTGTCCCCGTTGGGTAGCCGTGCCTTCCCATGTCCATGCCTTTCGCCTGCCTCATTCCGATCCCCCTCATATTCCTGGGTAATGAAAATTGACACAATTACAGCTACCATTCATTAAGCGCTAACCAAGTGCTAAGCATTTTGTAAATATCATACCCTTGAATCATCCCACTAAGCTAAATCCTCAGCACTAAACTGTCCCACCTTACAGCTGAGGTAGGTAACCACGCCTGGGCTAGATGAAGCACTGGTCCACGGTCACACCCCAGAACATGTCCATGGTTGGAAGCCTCACTCCCTCCCTCCAACACAGAGCTGGCAATTCACTGTGACAGTCCTTGACACTGTAAATAAGGTTAACCAATTTGTGAAGAATGCTAGCTACTCTAAGCTGTGTTCTTAGTAGGAATATGCTTGAAATAGCACATGCAGGTAGAATAGTTCAAGTCCACAAAAATAGCTCTCCATTTGATTCCTTCCGTAATCCAGGATTTAAAAGGTAAATGCCCTGAGAGAAGCAACTCTTCCCCTCAAATGATCCCTGTTGGGGGGTAGGAGGGGGGTGGCTTGAAGAGACCTTTGCCCTGCAAGGAATTTCTGATGGAAGGGACAGGTAGGAGGGCGCTGAAGAGTACACAGGGCTCCCTTGTCTATTAAGTTTCTCTTATTTTTTTAAACCCCTAGCAAGAGACTTAAGGTTCAAACATTCATGACCCAATGCTGCAATAATTACATATCTATCTATGTTTTGATTTTGTTTTGATTTTGTTTTTGTTTGAGACAGAGTCTCACTCTGTTGCTAAGGCTGGAGTGCAGTGGCACAATCTCAGCTCACCGCAACCTCCACCTCAGAGGCTCAAGTGATCCTCCCACCTCAGCCTCCTGAGTAGCTGGGACTACAGGCACACACCACCATACCCAGCTAATTAAAAAAAAATTTTTTTGTGGAGACAAGGTCTCACTATATTGCCCTAGCTGGTCTCAAACTCCTGGACTCAAGCGATCCTCCTGCCTTGGCCTCCCAAGGTGCTGGAATTACAGGGATAAGCCACTATGTCAGCTCAATTATGTATCTATCTTAAAAGTAAATCAATAAAAAATGTGACCAAAGCTTGCAATGTCCCTATTTTTCCTATCCTTCATAAAATAAATGTTCCTTAGCACCTAATACATGAGTCTATACTCATGCTCATGAACCCAGCTCATGAGTAGATATAATAAATAATAAAATGGTCAAAGTATCCAGTAATGATTTAACACGGGTATCTCATAATGTCACACTGTGTGTCTTAAATATTCATAATAAATTTATTAAAAACTAAAATTAAAATTAAAAAATGGAATTGGATGCATATTAGACTTATTATAACACAAGCACTGACACACTCCATTGAGGACTTCAGAAACAAACATCTGTGCAATTCTTGCCCTTTTCTAGCACTGTTTGCCCCATTAATTCCTACCTAGAATACAAGGTAAAAATCTGTGATCTTACAGATTTGTTTCAGGGTTAGTTTAAATCAAAATGTACAAAAGCCTCCTCCTTCCATCCAAGAGACTTCCCAATATGCCCAACACTGAGCCGCTGGGGTGGCGGAATAACAGAAGAATCCTTTAAAATGATTCCAAATGTGATCTGAACCTAAAAATTATAGGCACTAAAAAGCTATAAATCAGTGGGGCCATTTGAGGAGACAAACTAGAAAGCTTGCTGTGCAAGTGTTGCAGGTTGGGTTCACCTAGAAGCAGCCTCTGAACAAGTGTTTTTTTTAAAGTGCTTTCCTGGGAGAAAGCCGTAAAGGGGACAGGGAAGTAGACATGAATGAGCAGGCAGCTAAGAAAGGATGCCATTTCAGGTGAAGTCCCAGACTTGGTGTAATCCAACAGGGACTCTCGGGGCATCAATTACACTGCGGACTTTGTCCTGCTTCTTGCATTAGCTACTGGCTGTCTGGCCGGATGTGAATTTCAGGCACTTCTGGCTCTCCATACTGAGCAGGTGGCTCCAGTGTGCAGAGGTGCTAGCTTGAGTAGTAAATCAGGTGGAAGCTGGGAGATGATTGCCCAGAGCTAGCAAAAAGGTCTGGGCAGGCACTGACAGCACCACTGCAGAGTTGCTTGATTTTTCAGTTAATTCTGAAAGTACCTCAACTCTGTACTGTGCATGCACACCAGAGCGGCTGAGGTTCCCCACCTGTCAGCCAGGGAGAGGTCACCCTCTGGAGCAGGGAGGTACTCTCTGCGTAGTAGAAACAGTCCCACACAGAACCCAGCTCACAGGCTGGATGTGCAGCCCTTTCTCCTCTCTGCCGCCCAAGCCAAGAAATAACTCCAACGACCTGGGTCAGTTCAGAGGGAACTGAAGAAAGCACATGTGAGGATACGCCTATAAGGTAATATCTTCAGGAACCCTCTCCTAAGCCCAGGGCCTCTCAGCATTTCTTGGAGCCTGCCAGGAAGCAACTTTCCTCCATGCATCTAAATGCCGGCAGAGCAAATCTCAGCTACAGAAATGACTTATTCAAGGGCAATATGGCAGCGTGGGATGACCTGCTCATCCAAGAAAACTGCCTCAATGGAAACTAACACAGGGCGGAGGAAACTTCCAAAGCCTTCTGCTGGGAAATCTTCCCCTTTAATGGGAGGCAGGATGGGAGTGGGGGGAAGAGCGAGGTGGGATGCGGTAACCAGACGTCGCAGCATTTCACCTTTCACCATCAACTTCCAGGACGCACGTAGGTGTGTCTGGTGTGGTCCTCGTCCCTGCCGGGGCCTCCTGGGGAGCTGTGACTCAGACCTCTGGTTTCTGCGCCTCCTCGGTCTCCAAACCCAACCTCGAGGTTCCCCCGCCGCCGCGCACCCCGGAAGCCCCTTCTCACCAGGAGCTCTCACCCCAATATCACTCTCTCCCTCCTCATCCAACTCCTCCGAACCCAGGTCCGACATAGTCTCGCCCCAGCCTGGATCCCAGCCGCAGCTCCTCTAGCTGGTGGGTATCAACCGCCGCGTCCCACGTCGCCATGGAGACACGGCCGGCCCCGCCTACCTCCCAGCAGGGAAAACGGGTAGCGGGAACCCGCGAGGCGGACGGCGGGGGAGGAGCCAGTGGCAGCCTTTGCGTAGTGTCTTAGCAACGGGAAGGGCACCTCGACCAATCGCCGCCCGGAAATAGGGAGGGGCGGAGCAGAAAAGGACGACGTGCAGCCAGCGGCAGCATTCGGGTGCCGTCATAGCAACGAGGGGCCGCCTCGGCCAATCACTGCTCGGGGAAAGAGGGGGGCGGGAATTGGGCGGGGCCTGGGCGGACTCCGTGCCGGGCTGCCCACCAAGTCTCTGACCTGGACCTCGCCGTCGCTGGCTCGTGAAATCCATCCCTTTAGTCGTCTGTTCTGTGGCGCAACGAGGAGCCACCTGGGCCCTCAAGAGGAAAGGCGCAGGAAGCGCATCTGGGCCAACTCTCGAGAGGGTTTCACTCCTGCCCAGTGCGGACGCTGCCCGCTCCCTTCCTCCCCCGGGACTCGCAGGCCCCCCAGGGGTGCTTCCCACCCCTACTTACCTTTCTAGGCTCTTCTGACCCTTTGGGGTTCGCGGCTCACAGAGATGTGTCCGCCAAGGCCTTTTCTGTTGTCTGCAAACAACTTCACTCTCAAGGAGGCAGCTCTGGCCTCTTAGCAGATGCGGCCTACACTGATGTCCGTCCGGGTTTGACATCCTTCCCAGACCCCGACATGAGTCCCAGCCCCCTCGGGCCTCTCACTGTCAGGTGTCCCGTGCGGATCTCCGCTCCTCTCCTCTAGCTCCTGGCTCCCCTTCACTCTCACACACATCCGCACAATCACAGGTGCACAGGCACATACATGTGCAGGCTTGGCAATCTGCTTCACCTGACGCACTCCGCCTGCCCAGGGTCCCTCACGATCTCCTTCCATTTGCTCTGCCACCATACGAGGCTGCGAAGCTGTGTTATTTGTTGCTGCTGCAGGAGCTGGGGAGGAGTGACTGAAGAACCATAAGATTTGGTCTTCCTGGCAGAATCCCAGAAGCCAAATCCACGCGGTGAATAAGCTGCTGATCCTTCAGAGCACACATCCCTGGAGATCCTTCTCAAGGCTAATACGAAAGGTTACAATCATAACCCATCATCAGGCCCAAATACATCCTTCCTGAATAAACACACAAGTTACAAGCAACACACACGATTCCAAAATTATGTCGTTTTTCAGTTGCAAAAATAAAAATGTTGTAAACACCAAAATGTAACAGCTTTCTTACAGGGAAAAGCGGGGAGTTGGGGGATAACAGATGATTATTATTTTCTGCTCTACGTATTGGCAGTTTCCCAGTTACTACAACTGAGCATGTCTTATTTTTATAATAAAATGCCAAAAGTATTTTAAACGTTAGAACTCTAGAATGGTAACATAATCAAGTATATGCAAATAAATATTTGTTTTTTACATTAAAAATGTCAGAAATTCAACTTTCAAATTTGTCATAACAATGACAGTTACCACTGTTTACTAAGTTCTGACACTGTGTGTGGGCACTGTTTTATATGAGTTATCTTATTAAATCCTCACTATCACTTCTCCATTGTACACCTAAGGAAAGGGAGTTATAGCAGGGTATAAACTAAAAATAACCTCCTAAGTCCCACCACAGCCGACTGAATGGACCCCCTTCTTGGCCAAGGGGGCTCCAGAAACCCTAAAAACTGAGTTCTAAGCCATGATGGGAACGGAGGTCAGACATGCCTCACTAATACCCTTTTGCAGCTTAGACGCAACAACTAACCAGCATTAATGTTAAAATAGAGATCAGAAGACGAACAGAATGGACTCTGTGGCAGTAAGACACCAACTTATAAACAGGACCTAAGGCCATGGCAGGCATGAGTTAAGTCACGCACCCCTATACTTAAAAGAATAAACTATATTTTAACTGCCTGGAGAAGGTCTTATAATTCATGGTTTACATCCTGTACTTGAGTAAAGAATCTTACTGTGAATCTCAAATCTTATCATGAGTTCCTCAGACTGTTGATGTACTAAATATGTAAACTACTGACACTGAAAAGGATACTGATTTGTTTCTAAATCATGACATTTCACTGATTGCCTTGTGCATATGCATAAAACATTTTAGCCTGTATGTTGTCATCTGTCACCAGAGATTGTAACCTCTATATTGTCCCTCCAATGAAAAAAGACAACTCTAATATGAGGAGTCCCCTTCCCATTCCTCAACTTTCTTAGAAAACCATGCCAACTTGTCACACACTTAGGAACACACCCAACTTTGTTGGTGTGTCTTCCCCATTCTATCCTCAAACACAGCTTTCAATAAACCTTTATCAATTTCTGCCTCAACAGCCTTAACTTTGATCGACAGCAGTTAAGATCGTTGCCCCATGGACTGCCTGAGCTCAGGATTTCCAGACCAGCCTGGGCAACATGGTGAAACCCCATCTCTAGTAAAATACAAAAAAAAAAAAAAAAAAATCAGCCAGATGTGGTGGCAGGCACCTGTAATCCCAGCTACGAGGGAGGCTGAACTATGAGAATTGCTTGAACCTGGAGGTTGCAGTGAGCAGGACCGTGCCACTGCACTCCAGCCTGGGCAACAAAGTGAAACTCTGTCAAAAAAAAAAAAAAAAATAGTTGCCCAAGATTATACAGCCAGTGGGATTCAAATCCAGCCATCTGACCCAAGAGCAATTGATGCTCATCACTATACTGCCTCCCAGATCTGTGATTTAAAGGGATAACTACAGTTTTATGGCAGTGACTGTAAACCATCTACCAAGCAGAGGACCACCGGTTCAAAGTGCCTTGAATTACAAACAGCAGAGAGTGGCTTAAGCAAACCGCGTGGTTAACAAACCCTGTTCTGGATCGTATCTTTAGCAGCTAGACATCTAGCTACAGCTATTGAATCCTAAGGTTTACAATTTGATTTCTATCCCATACAAATTCGTCAGGGTCTTCCTTCCCAAATCTTTCAGTCAGTCTACAGTAACTTCACTACACTGTGGTGTCAATTATTCAAATAATTGACACCCAAGGCAAGAAGGGGTGAACAAGATGGGCCTCCCAGCACCCCCAGCAGCAGCAATTAGACCGGATTCTAAATTCCTCCTTCCAGGGAGAAGCTGCTCCCCAGCTCAGATCCAGCCGAGAGCCACAGCCTCCGAGAGGCAGTCGGAGCACAGGGCACCTCTCTGCGCACCCAGGAAGCCCCAGGAAGACTTCATCAAGCCAAGTCAATGCCTCGCTCAGAGCTCCAGGATCCCTGACCCCTAACCCCACAGTGACCCGGAAATGCTTGGTGATGCCAGAAGCAGCGCTTTCCAATTCTGAAGGCCCTCAAAATGCTTCCTCAGCCCAACTTCCTCCTTTCCTGGGGCGTGGGAGTGGTGGGGGAGATGAGCGGCAGAAAGATGAGTACATGTACATCACCAGGAGGTCTTTCCTCACCGGAAAATGAGAGGAAATCCTCTTCCAGGGCTTAAAAAACAAAAGGGGCTGCCCAGACTCCTCTGGCAGGGGTCTCCCATCATCCTCCGCGAGGGCTTCCCATCATCCCCCCTGTGGGAATTTCCCATCATCCCCCGCGGGACTTTCCCATCATCCACGGAGGCTCTTCCCACCCCAAGCGGGAAGTTCGCGCAGGTGCCGCTCTGCAGGGAGGAGCGAGGGCAGAGGGAAAGGTCCTCCGGAGAGTGGAGACCAGCAGTGGCCACAGTTCCTCTGCACTTCGTTTCCTCAGTAAGCAATGATCTTCTTGTCCTTCTTACGTATAAATGGAGAGATCCATTTCCTTTTACCTATTAACCCCTCCAGAAAGAAGAACAGTCTCAGGCTGGCCGTGGTTGATCTCTGCAGAGGGGCTGGTCAGGGTGCCTTCTGCTTCCTGCTGGGATGGCCCAGGCCGCGGACACTGCTGAAACCACCCTGGGGCTGCCTTCTGTATTTTCCACAGCCTTCCAGGCCCACCTCCCAGCTGGAGGCCCTGCAGCTTGGCAGTTGTCATGGCGACGGAGCCCCTAAGTGTGTCTCTTCTGAGCTCTCCTGGGCAGTGTGGAGAAAAGGCCTTAAGAACTGGGGGGCTTCAGTGAAATGCAAGCAGATTTTTTTGAAGTTTTGTAGGCACTGTTCAGATAAAAAGCAGGGACTTTCAACAAAATGAGTTCAGGCTCGGCTTAACTATAGAACTTGTTTATTACAAATTCTCTCTATAGAGATTGTTTATTACAATAATTGTACTATGGTAAATTTACCAATTTCGTATATCTGCATATTTATAAACAAACATATTAGGGTATATAGATAGAAAAAGTTCTATCTACATGTAGAGTCAAAAACTTTTTAAAACAGTTTTGATAGTATCACACATTGCCATTTAGGAGATAGAGACAGACCCGGGATTGGAGCCCTAGCTCCATATACTTCTTTCTGAAGTCAGTGTACTCATCTGTAAAATGGGTGGTTGTGAGGACAAAATCAGATATTCATAATGAGAGTAGCACAGTGCCTAGCACACAGCAGCACTTAGTAAATGGGAGCTATTACTATTAATTGTGCTGTTGTTAATCTTGTCATAGGTTAAGCATCTTTTTTCTATCGGTATGTTTGCGGGGGAAATTTTAATTCAAGTTTATCTTAGTCATTTTCAGTAGTGTTTTTTTTGTTTTGTTTTGTTTTTGTTTTGTTTTTTTATTGCATTTTAGGTTTGGGGTACATGTGAAGAACATGGAAGATTGTTGCA
Organism: Ateles fusciceps; assembly: GCA_036589455.1. NCBI lineage: Eukaryota > Metazoa > Chordata > Mammalia > Primates > Atelidae > Ateles > Ateles fusciceps. The sequence continues at coordinate 5,070,103 of JAZHEH010000196.1, forward strand.
TAGGTACACACTCAGTAGTGTTTTTTTTTTGAAAAGAATCAAACTTCCAAGGATGATTCAGCCCGATAGTTGCAGGTTACGATCAGAAGTTAGTCTGTGATGAACAGATTCGTTTCAATGCTCATGTTTATTAGCAGTAATATACATAGCAGTGGGGGAGATACTGAAGCTTCTAGAGATTATATAGACAGGTAGATTCTTAAGTGTAAGTAGGTATTTGAACTGTTTGTGGATTATGTCTTTTAAAATTGGCAACCATCAAGGAGGAAAATGCCAGATATGCACACACCCATACCTGAGGTATGTAGGTCAATGGAAGGCTATTAAAACACAGTTGTCAAGAGAGAAATGTAAATTATTTTTCACCCAGGAAGTGAGACTATTCAGTGATGCATCATAACCAGTGGGACACACCAGTGGACACCAGTGTGGAGACAAGAGGTGTTAGAAAAATTGGACAGACTTGAATTTCACGTTGGGTAGAAACTCAAGGACATAGCTGAGTGCTTGGCACATAGTAAGTGCTCAACCAACACAGGTTTATCAAATTGAATGTTAGATATTTTACAGCAGAGCTATGCTTTATGCAGCACTAGGAAAAGAGAAAAAAAGTGATGTGATTTTTTTTTCTTTTTCTTGTTTTTTTATTCTTCTTAAATCAGACTCCATTTTCCGAGGGCTCTCTTAGGATATCAGTTGCTTAACTACATCAGAGTGTCTTCTGGGTCATATACTAGGGGATTACAAGGAAATGAGAAAGAAATTACAGACCGATTTGGAGGCAAATTCTACATTAATCTACACTGTTAAAAATAAATTACCAGGGCCAGGCACAGTGGCTCACGCCAGCACTTTGGGAGGCCACGGCACGTCGGTTGCCTGAGCTCAGGAGTTCAAGACCAGCCTGGCCAACATGGTGAAACCCTGTCTCTACTAAAAATACAAAAAATTAGCTAGGCATGGTGGCAGGCTCCTGTAATCTCAGCTACTCTGGAGGCTGAGGCAGGAGAATCACTTGAACCCAGGAGGCAGAGGTTGCAGTGAGCCGAGATCGCGCCACTGCACTCCAGCCTGGGCAACAAGAGCAAAACTCTGTCTCAAAAAAAACAAAATTACCGAATCTATTATGCCTTCTGGCTACATGTTAATCCTTCATTCCAAAGTGGATATCACTCTTTCCTACTGGTGGATATGTAAGGTTGGTTCTGTTTTTGGTACTGCAGATAACCTCGCGCTAAGCAGGAGTTGTGGTGGGGAAACCACAACTCCTGGTTAGAAAAAAGTACGTGGGGCTGTACTTTTCAGGGTCTTAGAGTGGATCAGCTTCTCTAAGAAAAGGAGCAAGGAAAGAGGTGGCATAATGAACCACATGCCCATAAGGCTCCCCCCTGCCCAACTTATAGGAAGGTCGTGATCAAATAAGATAATCAAATAAGATAATATCTTATCAAATAAGATAATGAGGGTGAAATGATTTGGAAGTGCCGTAGAAATGTAACATGTATATTTAGCTCAGATTTTAAAATCTTTTAATTATTTAATATTTGATGCATACAAAAGAACATATATTCACATATGCCAGCAAAGTAATGCAGTGAACACCTGTGAACCCCCTGCCCAAAGTAAATAGATGAATGAGTGAATAAAATCAATATGAACATCTGAATGCATAGATCTTTGTCCACATCTCAGATTCAACTCTTTGGAAATCAGCTTTATAGAACTGAGAAACTGCTGAGCCTAAATATATGTTGCATTGTCTGCATTGCCTCTGAGGATGGCCAGACCTATCCCCCACTCTCACCGAAACAGAGTGTGTGGCTCACTGCTCCCTCACCTCCTGTAAGTCAGGTTTCTTCTTTGCTAATCTGATGGATGGACAAGGCAGCGTCTCATAGCAGATTTAGTTTGTATTACTATTTCCTCGATTATTTGAGAAGATTAGCATTTTTCCCCAAATCCTTATTCTTTACCTACGATAACCCTTGTTAATTATTTAGATCATTTTTTTGCAGGACACCTTCATATATCTGTATATGTTGTTTTCTCTTTCTGAAATGTGATGCCCATGTTTCTCTACCTGGCAACAACTCATCAACTTCAATAGCTTACCAGATGTAACCTTCCTGGAATGCTGTTTCTATGCTTCCAGCCCCTTCTTAGCATCTCTCTGTTGTGCTTCTGATGTACTCTCTGCACAACTGTACCTGTGTTTCCAGGTCAGCCTCCCTAAGTACCTCCCAGGGCCTCCACCCCACAGTCTGGCACAGAACCTGATACATAGCTCAAATCATTAAATATTACTGAATACTTTAGAAAATTTGGAGCGTACGGTAATGTATAATGAAGAAAATAAAGATAATCAATGATCTTATTTCCCAAAGATAGTAACTACTGCCATTTTGGTGTGAATTCTTTCAGGCTTTTAAAACGCATACGTATGTTTATTTAATTGAAATCATTCCATTTGTCATTTACATTATCACGTATTGTTATATGGTGAACATGTCAAAAATTTTTTCCAAAGTGCTTTTAAAGACAATAGTATTGCATCTTAAGGATATACCAAAATTATCATGTCACAAATGCTGGATAAGAGAATGAATGAAAATCTTTAATGCAGGCCGGGCATGGTGGCTTAAGCCTGTAATCCCAGCACTTTGGGAGGCTGAGGCCGGCGGATTACTTAAGCGTCAGGGGTTTAAGACCAGCCTGGCCAACAAGGTGAAACCCCGTCTCTAAAAAAAATAAAATAAAATAAAATAAAATTTAAAAAAAGAAAATGTTTAATACAAAATTGAACAAGGTAGGGTGTATTACTTAAGGAAATTATACTCCTTTATTTATTTATTTATTTTTTTGATACAGGGTCTGGCTCTGTTGTCCAGGCTGGAGGGCAGTGGCATGATCACAGCTCACTGCAGCCTCAATCTCCCAGGCTCAGGTGATCCTCCAGCCTCAGCTTCCTGAGTACCTGGGAATACAGGTGCCTGCCACCATGCCTGGCTAATTTTCTGTTTTTTGTTTTTTTTATTTGTAGAGACAGGGTTTTGCCATGTTGCCCAGGCTCGAACGCTTGGGATCAAGAGATCCGCTCACCTCAGCCTCCCAAAGTGCTGGAATTGCAGGTGTGAGCCACTGCACCCAGCCTCCATTTTGTTTTTAAGAAAACAGTGTTTTGGCCAGCCGCAGAGGCTCATACCTGCAATCCCAGCACTTTGGGAGGCTGAGGCAGGCAGATCATGAGGTCAGGAGATGGAGACCATCCTGGCCAACATGGTGAAACCCCGTCTCTACTAAAATACAAAAACTGAGCAGGCAGGGACTTCACACAAAAAAGAAAAGAAGGGAAGGAAGGAAAGAAGGAAGGAAGGAAGGAAGGAAAAGAAAACAAAACAATGTTTCAGGTGTCTTTTCTCGATATCTCACTCACTCATGCTTCTTGGGTGACTATGGGAAGTTCCTCAGCTCTGGGTACTGTTGCTGTCCTCTGTGGCGCTGGCACACCTGCTTGTTTGAATTGCCTTTCTCCTCTCCTCAAGCCCATTTTTAATGATCTAGTTGCCAGGACAAGCCCCTAAATAGTTGTTGGGCAAATATAGTTATCAGGAAAAGCTGACTGAATCACTTCTGTCTCCCTCTACAAGAGAAAAGCCAGAAAGGTTTTCAACTGGACTGGTAATTTAGGTTTCCCAGAACTGGCTTTGTGCTATCTGATCACTGAGGCCCTGCACTGGAAGGAACAAGACTGGGCCCCTGGCAACCACATCCGGTAGTACACAACAACTCAGTGCTGTTTATCTGTGACCCCTGGGGACAGAGGCTCAGTTCAGGGGCCCTAAAAGACTTTCCCCATTGAACAAGAATGGAAGTGTGAAAATACATATTTATTAAACAAGATAAGTGAAGATTGTTTCATTTAGAATGTGACTCGCCAGTGTATTTCTTTGATTACTTAGTTATCTTGGTACGTTCAAAACAGTGAGGCTTTCTTTTTAGCAGTTCTTTATATTAATGCATTTAAAGAGGGTCCCAGAAGGACACCAGGCTTTAGGATGGCTAGAAATGGGGGAGATGGCCTGGTCATTTGGGTTCATCTTGGCCCTGGTCTCAGTTCCAAGGATGTGTTGGGGAGACAGAATAGGGGTGAGAGCTTAGGAAAACTCTCTGCAGTGAAGAGGCAGCTTGGCTTTATTAAGTTCTCTTCACCTGAATCCCGAAAACCTCTTCAAGCTAACTGGCAGCAAACTGGACATCGAAGTATGGGTTTAGTTCTAGAAACTTCTCTATGTGTGTCATGGTATTTTCTTTTGTTACTATTTTAAGTCATGCACATATGTGACATGTTTTGTAATGTAGTAGAAAAAGTGAAATGTATAAAGGGGAGAAAAAGGACCCAGAGAGCAAGAACTCATCAGCCTGCCTGTGCTGATCACCCCCCACGCCCCCACCCCCCTACCCCCCCACCACCACCCCACCACCCCCACCACTGCCCACCCCAAACCTATAAAACCAACTCCTATCCCACTGCCCTTCTCTGACACCCTTTTTGGCCTCAGCCCACCTGCACCCAGGTGAATAAACAGTCATGTTGCTCACACAAAGTCTGTTTGGGGGATCTCTTCATTCAAAGCTCACATTTAACAGGAACATTTTTATGGGGTCTTCAAAAGGCGTGCTCTTAGGCCGGGCGCAGTGGCTCATCCCTGTAATCCCAACACTTTGGGAGGCCAAGGTGGGTGGATCATCTGAGGTTAGGAATTCGAGACCAGCCTGGTCAACATTGAGAAACCCCCCTCTTACTAAAAACACAAAAATTAGCTGGCTATGGTGGCAGGCACCTGTAATCGTAGCTACTGGGGGAGGCTGAGGCAGGAGAATCGCTTGAACCCAGGAGGTGGAATTTGCAGTGAGCCAAGATCGCACCATTGCACTCCAGCCTGGGCAAAAGAGTGAGACTCCGGTTCAAAAAATAAAAAAAGCATACTCTTCAGTCCAGTTATAGTTTGGTGAACTATGTGGCTTAAATCATATGGCTGTACTTTAAAGTTCCCTCTGGGCCAGCAATTGATGATTTATGGATGTGGTACTTTTCTTTTCAACAAATGTTAATAGTCTGATGGGAGAATGAAATTACTCATATCCTCTTAATGAAACTGATGCTGTTCGAGCATTTGTCCCCTCCGATCTCATGTTGAAACTTGACCCTCACCGTTGGAGGTGGGACCTCATGGGAGGTGTCTGGGCCATGGGGGGAGGATCCCTCAGGAAGGGTTTGGTGCTGTCCTCACAGCAATAAGCGAGTCCTCTCTGTGTCCATCCCTGTGAGAACTGAGTAGAAAGAGCCTGGCACCTCCCTCCATGCTCTCTCTGTCCCTTCCCCTCTCATTACGTGAGGCCTGCTCCACTGTAGGGGGCAGACCCCATAAGTGCCAAGGCTGGAGCCAAAAGCCTCAGCCTATTTCCATGTAAATAATGAAGAAGAAACTAACTAGAAATATAACCGTAGTGGTTATTAGTTATTCATAGGTGATCCTAATTCTTTTACTAATGCCTCTCAGGTTGGAAGTGTGAACCTGGGGTGACATTGTGAAATGAATGACTCTAAGGCAAGATGCTTTAAGCCCCCTAACCCATGTAAGGGCTGCTGGAGGGGCGCCTTGGCTAAGCGGCAGCAGCGCCAGTGCTGAGAAAGCGCCTGCTGTTTAGCCAGCTAGAGAAGGAGACGTCCAAAATAGTTGAGATGTCTCCTTCCCCGGAGGAGTTAAGAGAAAACTCCGCTTCTCCAAGCCCTTGCGGTAGGCCTGAGGCTGTCAGGCAGGCCCACAGGCATCCGGGGGCTTAATTGTCTCTATGTGATGCTGTGCTTCAGTGCTCACATTCCATGTAAATCTCATGATCCGCTTCTGCACCAGGTTCCTTTTCTCTTGTAAGAATTAATCAGTAAAAGTAACGTAAATCTTAATATCTTTGTGACAAGTATAGAAAAAGTGCTGATACATTATGCCCCTTACCTCATCTCCGCTACAGAAAATTCCTGAGTCCCTACCTGCATGACACGTGATGTACTTGACCCTATCACTGCCACACCCTCTTTTGCCCTGCCCCCAGTCACTGACCACCAAGGCCACGCCCTTCCTACGCCCTACCTTCCCTTCCCCCAGCTTTTGTACACTGCTGGACTCCCGGGTTAGCAGTGGATGCCCAGGCCCAGACTTTCTTTTCTCTACCTCTGTGTCTTGTGTCTTTTACTTCTACAATTTCTCATCTCCGCACCAGCAGGGGAGAGGCTCACAGAACCCTGCAGGGCTGGACCCTGTACTCCACTTCACCTGTCACCAGGAATGGAAGCTTCCTGAGGCCCTCACAAGAAGTAGGTGCTGATGCCATGCTTCTTGTTCAGCCTGCAGGGCCATGAACTAAATAAACCTCTGTTCTTTCTAAATTACCCCAGCCTTGGGTATCCCTTTATAGCAACCCAAATGGACTAACACAAATCAGATTCTGATTTTCCCTTTCTTTTCTCTCTAATAGTGTTTAATGCTCTAATACTTTCTAAGCATGAGGTATTTTCTTGAGCTCTGAGTCGCAGTATCCTCAAGGCCCCCTTCAGGGAAACCTCAGTTCCCTGTCAGTCAAGGCCTGTCATTGGCTTTGCCTTGGCCTTCTCTGGGAGATGTCTGCTCCTTAAGTTGATGGCATACATACCATGCTCTTGGTGAAATAGAGTGAAGAAAGCCTATTCAACTTAGGAATATCATCAAGCAAACCACGATAAGCATGGGAATCCTAGAAGGAGCAGAAAAAAAAAAAAAAGGAGAAGAAAACTTATTTAAATAAATAATGACAGAAACTTCCCAAATGGGAAATGAATGTCCAGATCCATAAGTCCCAAAGAGCCACAAATAGCCTAAAGATAGAGATTTTCACCAAGATACATTATAATCATTCTCAAAACTTAAAGAAGCAATTTTGAAAGCAGCAAGAGAAAAGCAACTTGTCACACGTAGGAAAACCCATAAGACTGTCAATTGATTTCTCAGCATAGCCCTTGAACAGGAGAAAGTGGGGTGATATATTCAAGTGTTGAAAGAAAACTACCAAGCAAGAATATTATACCAGGAAAGGTCATCCCATAAAAGTGGAGAGATAACTTTCCCAGAAAAAAGCTTTGGGAGTTCATCACCACTAGACCACCACGCTAAAAAGAGTTATTCCAGTTGAAATGAAAGGATGCTAACATGAAAACAGTTGAAAGCAGAAAACTCACTGGAAAGGTACGATTATAGTCAAATTCAGAATAATACGACAGTGGTGGTGTGTGAATCACTTTTAACTCTACTATAAAAGTTAGAAGACATAGGTATTAAAAATAATTGTAACTATAATAATTTGTTAATGGATACACAATACATAAAAGATGTGAATTGCGGTATCAGTAATATAAAATATGTTGTGGGGGGGGGGGGAGAAATTAAAGTGTAGGATTTCCGTAGGCAGCTAACATTAAGATTTTGTTAGTTTAAAATAGACTGTGATAAAATGTTTATATCAGCATCATGGTGACCACAAAACAGAAACCTGTAGTAGAAATACAAAATGTAAAGAGAAAGGAATCAAAGCATACCATTACAAAAATCATCACATCAGAAAGGAAGGTAGTAAGGGAGTGGGAAAGCAACAGAGAACTACAAACAGCCAGAAAGCAATTTTTTAAATGGCAGTAAGTCCTTATCTATCAATAATTACTGTAATGTAAATGGATTAAATTCTGCAGTCAAAAGATAGAACTGGCTGAACGGATATTTAAAAAAGATCTAACTATGTGCTGCCTGTGGAAGACTCTTCTTAGCTTTAAGGATACACATGGGCTGAAAGTAAATGCGTGGGAAAAGATATTCCATGCAAACGGTAACCAAATAAAGAGCAAAAAAGATGCTTATATCAGGCAAAACAGACTTTAAGTCAAACAATTTCATAAGAGACAAAGTCACTATATAATGATAAAGAGAGAAATTCATCAAGAGGATATAAAAATTATAAATATATGTGTACCCAACACCAGAGTACCTAAATATATAGAGAGAAGATTAACAGAGCGCAAGGGAGAAATAGCAATACAGTAATAACAGGGGACTTCGGTACCCCCATTTCAGCAGCGAACAGATTGTCCAGACAGAAGACGAATAAGGAAACAGCGACCTTGACAGCGTTCTAGAGCAAACGGACCTAACAGACATACACAGAACATTCCTTCACCAGCAGCCGAATACACACTTAGGTGTACGCAGAACACTGTCTAGGATCGATCATATGCTGGGCCACAACATAAGTTTTAACAAGTTTAAGAAGATTAAAATCCTATCAAGTATCTTTTCTGGCCACAGTGGTATGAACTAGGAATCAGTAACCGGAGGAAAACAGGAAAATTCACAAACTGCACACACACCTGAACAATCAGTGGGGTCAAAGAAGGTATCAAAGAGAAATCAGAAAATTCCTTGAGACAAATGACAATGGAAGCAACATACCAAAACTTATGGGATGCAGCTGAAGCAGTGCTGGAGGGAAGCTTACAAAGAAAATGTGTGTACCGCATGTACACAATGTTACACTATTTAGCCTTAAAAAGGAAGGAAACCCTGTCATTTGCAACAACATGGGTGAGCCTGGAGGACATTACTCTAAGTGAAATAAGCCAAGTACAGAAAAACGGTGCCTCACATCTGTAATCCCAGCACTTTGAGAGGCTGAGGCAGGAAGATTGCTTGAGCCTGGGAGTTCAAGACCAGCCCTGGCAACATATCAAGACCCTGTCTCTATAAAATTTAAAAAATTAGCTGGGCATGGTGGCATGGGCCTGTAGGCTCAGCGACTCAGGAGGCTGAGGTGGGAGGATTACCTGGGCCTGGGAGGTCAAGGCTGCAGTGAGCCTTGACCACTGCACTCAGGCCACTGCACTCCAGCCTGGGCGACAGAGCAAGACCGTGTCTGAAAACAAACCAACCAACAAACAAACTAACAAAAAAGGAAACATATGCATGACCTCACTTATTTGTGGAATCGAAAAACTGGAACTCAGAGAAGTAGAGCATATCATAATGATGGTTACCAGGGGAAGTAGCGTGGGAGAAACGGGAGCTGCTGGACAAAAGGTACAAAGTTTCACTTAGGAAGGATGGGTAAGTTCCAGAGAGCTAATACATGAGCATGCTAACCATAGTTAGTAATATGTTGTATACTGGAAATTTGCAAGAGGAATAGATCTTAAATATTCTCAACACCAAAAAAATATATAATAATGTGGAATGATTGGATATACTAGCTTGACTGTGGCAATAATTTTACAATGTATTCTTATATCAAAACATCACACTATAGACTATAAATATATGTAATTTTTATTTGTCAGTCTTACATCAATAAAGGTGGGGGGGGAAGGTGCGGGGGAGAAGCTGTCTCTATGTGATGGCGGAGGTGTCCTATAGATCCTGAGCTTGTATTATCACCTGTCAAGTGTGAAACCTGATATGCTCATGGAAGCAATCACAAGTTTTCATTTCAAAATGTGAAATGTTTTATTAGGAAGTTTTACACAAATTTATTAACTTCTTTAATACATTTTAAAATATCCCTTATAATCATAAAAGGCTGATATAAAAAGATTATTTTATAAAAGATCAATATCTAATCTTTATAAAATTAAAAAATTAATATTTCCAGCAAATACTTTACATATATACACCATCCCAGATCCCTTCTGGCCTACTCCAGTATGCCACACAAATATCATTTTTAACATGAAAAAATGTTGTGAAAAAAACCAGGAGAACCCTGTACTGTGTCAAGCTGCATTCATTCACCCAGTTAGAAAACAGTGATGAGTGCTTCTGAGCCAGGCAGGGTACAGAATCCCTCCAACCCCATCTCCCGGGGGCCAAGAGACAGACTGATGAGTAACTGGTGGGAAGTCCACGTGATAAAGAGATCTATACAGTGCCCCGGAAATGCAGTGAAGATGACCTAAGAGCGGAGAAATATTTCAACTGGCTCTCAAAGTTTGAGCTTCCTTGGAAAAGCTGGGGTCAGGAGGGCCAAGGCAGAAACACGCAAGTGTAAAAAAGCACACAATCTTGGAAGTAAAGAGCGGTCTGGAAGCTTCAGCATGAATAGAGATTCAGCTGCAAACTGGTTTCAGACCTTGTATCTAGCTACTAAGAAATTGGGTCTCATTCCTGTAGGTGATGGGATGACCTGAAAGTTTTAAAATCAGGAATGGCAAGATCAGCTTTTGCTTTGGGAGGGCAATCTGAGGCAGCTCAAAGAGTGGATTGCACGCGGTAGAAGGTGGAAGTGAGAAGGCTGTTGCACAAGTGCTGTGAGAGAAGACCAGCCTCAAGCAGAACCAGTAGTGAGGGCCAGGGCAGGGGAAACCGCCGGAGAGAGAGGTGGGAGCCACACTGCGCCATCGCCGGGAAGGGAGAGCTCAAAAGAGAGGAGAAAGAACTGGCAGAGGCGGCCTGCGGAGAGAGAAGGTCTGGAGAAGACCTAGCCAAAGAGGGATGCCCGGCGCCCTGGGCCATCTCCCTTGTGGAATGAGGGGCTAGCAGGCTTCCTGTGGCTGAACCATGCACGGCCAAGAGGCAGGCAGGTTTTCTTTCTGCCTGCAGAAGGCTTCTCAAATGCCTAACACATTCATGCAGCCCAGCTCAGCAAAGAGAGGCACAGAGGTCAGTGTTCTAGAAACAGAGCAGGGCCCCAGGAGGACCTTCTCCACTCTCCAGAGGGGAAGCTGGCGTGCCTGGGGGAAGGTCCCAGGGGCCCTGGTCTGTTGGACATTTATAGCCAGGCCTCGGGTTGGTTTTATCCTTAAGCATTGTTTTATCCAGGGGCAGGCTTCTCCCCGGAAAATTTCCCCTCTGCCTCACTTTGGTCTTCCCGGAGGAGCAGCCTGGGAACCCTGTCTGCTCTGAAGCCATGCTGTGGTCCGCCGTGGGTGTCTGCAGCAGCTTCCAGGGGGATGACCAGGCCCCTCCCTGGGCTGCCGAAGGAGAATAGTTGTTCCCGGGGTGAAGTGGGAGCTGTGCCAGGGCACCGGCCAGCAAGCGTAAGACCCGCGTGGGCTTCTCCAGGCCTCACGGGAGCTGCATCTGTTACATGCCTACGAGGTGGGACACAAGTTGGCTTACAGGTTGGTTCGACAGAGCCACATCCGCGTGCCCATTTCCACGCTATGGAGTGCTAGCCTTCACCGATTGTGCCCCTTGAGAAGACACAATAGGAATAAAACCGGGAGGCCAAGGAAAGGCCCTCTTTGGGTGTGGGGAGCGGCGGCGTGTGACCCTCGCTGCCTGTGGGGAAGACCGTCCTGGAGGACAGAGGGCCAGCAGAGGCCGCCGGGGACTGCCCGGAGGCGGTGGGGGAGCCCGCCAGCGACAGCCAATGCGCCTTCGGAGCCAGGGAAGGTGCGGGCCATGACCCGGGGGCGCCCGCAGAGGACAGGCAGCCCCGCAAGACTTGGAGGCGCCCCCGTCCGCTGGCCCCGGGGCGGGTGCGATTCTGGGCGCGCCCGGGCCGGGACCGGGGCCGTGGCCGGGGTCGGGGCGGCCGGGAAAGGGGAGGAGCCGCGCGGCCCCGCTGGAGCCCCGCGGGCCGGGGGAAAGTGAAAGGGCGGCCGGGCCTCCAGCGCGCCGCTCCAGGAAGTCGCGAGCAGGAAGCGCCCGCGGCGGCCGGGCCGGGCTGCGGTGCGCGGGCCTCGGTGGCGCAGGTGAGACGCGGGGCCGGGGTCGGGCGGGGAGGCGGGACCCCCAGCCCCACCGCTCGCACCTGCGGGGCCGCCGGCGCTCGGAAGCCGCAGCCGCTCCGCACCTGCCGCACCCGCAGGGAGCCCGGCGCCCGGCCCTGCGCACTCGGAGCTCGGCTCCTCTCCTCCTTCCTTTTCTTTTTTTGGGAGGGGGAGGTGGGGGGCTGGTTTGGGTGTTTGCGGAGAACCGGCGACGGTCTCAAGCTATTTTCGCGGAGGGGAGTATTTGAAATCGACATCTAGAAGAGTGGCCCTCGGCAACAATGCCGGGCGTTCCCGGTCCGGGGCGACGCTGGGATTCTGGGGAAGTGGAGGCAGAGGGAGCGGGCATGGGGCCGGCAGCCGCTCCACGGAGTCCCCGGCAGGGGCGAGCTGAGCTGTCCGGCCGGATCCCTGCCCACCCCGGCCCGGGCCGCGGTGACAGCTGAGGGTCCGGAGAGCCGGCAGGAGGGGGACCCTGCGCATTGTCTACCGCGATGGGGACGTGGGCGTGCCCGCGGAATTCACCTCCTCCGGGACCAGCCGCCCAGGGAGGAGCCGGCACGGAACGCTGGCTCGGAGCGCCGGCACCCTGGGCCTTTGCGTTGTTTGTCGGCTGAGCAGCTGGTTCCCGGAGCCCGTGGGCCTCCTGGCCAGCGCGAGTGACAGCGACCTTCTGGGTTTATAATAAAGGGCTTGACGCGCCAGGAAGACCCCTCGCCGCTGGCCACCAGCCCTCCAGCCTTTGCGGCCCACGCCGTGATTCTGGTGACCGAGAAGGTACGTGTGATCTAAAGATTTGCATTTGAACGAAGGATACTGGCCAAGCCCATTACCACCCCCCACTCCGCCAGCACTCCAGCCCGCGGCCCCAGGTTTGAATTTCTAATGGAGCAATTGCAAAGCCTGCCCTTTGGGTCTCCCTTAGCTCTTAGCCTGGAAGCTGCCTGCCTGCCTGCCGGCCCTTGAACTTAAATTGTCAGAAGTTGTGTGAGTGGATAAATATTTTAGACTTCCCCCGTCGTTTCTTTATTAATCCTCTTTTAGAGCAAGCTTGAAAAATCCCTGGCTCCAAACCCTCTGTGATTCTCCAAGTCATTCTGGAACTGCGTTTACACGTTCTGTTTGGTGCAGCCCACCTGTGATGTTCTGTTTGTTGAGGGTTGGGGGCAGGTAAGGGAGGTGGTGCAAATGGAGTTCAGGTTCCTTGTACTTCAGCCAAGGGGAAAGAGATAGTGACCATTTCCATTTAATATGGAAAGCGCCTTTAAAACAAAAAGCCATAGAAAGTGTGTACTCTGAAAAGGAAGTTGTATTCCATTTATTGATTAAAAAAAAAAATGCATGAAAACTTTAGGAGGAGAATTGACTTTCTCGCCCATCTTTGCCTGTGAAGTGAGACCCAGTTAAAAAAAATTTGTCATGAAGTAGATTATTTAAAATATCTGTGTGGCCGCTTTGATGATATTATTTAAATTATCTGTGGGGCCGCTTTGATATTATTTAAAATATCTGTGGGGGCGCTTTGATGATGTGTCACGGCACCTCGGCCCTAAAAAGACTGTTGAACCTTCCTGCTGCTCTTGCTTACTCCCCATCCCCATTGTTTGAGTCTCCGCAGGTGACCTGGAACCTTCTAGGCAGCGCAGATCACATGTGGGTGGGTCTGGGGAGTGGAGCTTGTGAATGTTTATTTCCCTCAGCTCATTCTGTTTTACAGTTGGCTAGGCTGGTTTTTTCAGGAGATAGGTATAAAACTGTATGTCTTACAGGGTTTCTTTTTTAACTTTTAGTTTCAGGGGTACATGTGCGAGTTTTACAGGTTGTAATAAAGATGTTCTAATGGGTTGTTGCCTAAGTTACTCTCCTTTTTATTTTTTTAAGACAGGGTCTTGCTCTGTTGCCCAGGCTGGAGTGTGGTGGTACGATCTCAGCTTACTGCAACCTCTGCCTCCTGGGTTCAAGTGATTTTCATGCCCCAGCCACCCGAGTAGCTGGGATTACAGGTGTGCACCACCACACTCTGCTAATTTGTGTATTTTTAGTAGAGATGGGGTTTGGCCACGCTGCTCTTGAACTCCTGGCCTCAAGTGATCTGCCTGCTTCTGCCTCCCAAAGTGCTGGGATTGCAGGCATGAGCCACTGTGCTTGGCCTAAGTTGCTGTCTTTGACAGTGCAGTGAAACTGGACATTCTGCTGCCACTTTTCCTCTCTGAAATGGTGAGTTCCAGGAGCACCTATAGAGTGACTTTTTAAAAAAGTATGTCTTCTTTTTAAGTACTTGGACTGTGTGCCAGAAACTGGGTTTAAACCAAGTGATTTGCTTCCATTCTGCTGCCCATTCTTTGCAGGCGATGAGCAGGAGGAAGAGTGGCTGGAGGGAGGAAGTGGCTCAGAGAAACAGGACAAACTGGAATCTGCCCCACTTACCCAGCTGACCCAGGCGAGCCACCTAGCCTCATTTTTCTCCCTTGTGAAATGAACGCCCTGCCTCTTCAGGGTGGTCACGGGGCTCAAATGAGAGCATGTCAGTCATGGTTCATGCTCCCAGAGGTCTTGACCCACTCTAAATGAAGTGGTTTCCAGCCGTGCTGCACAGGCTGGGAAGGAAGGGCCTCGTTAGTTGAGCTCTGAACATCCCCAAAGTAAAATCACTGTCTCTGCACATCTTAATTGCACTCACTATGAGAATTTATAGCACTTTCCGTTCACCCATTTTACAGGGGAGAAAAATCATCATTGTTTTAAAAAGAAATCAAAGAGGCTTTTTTCCCCCTCTTGATTTGTCAGTGCCTTCTGGGTTTTCGATGTTGTTGTCACCGGTTTTATCAGACTTGGAGGCTTTTGATTTATTTAGTAGATGGCAGTGAAATGTTTGCAGACGCGCTGGGCGTGGAGAAGCGGCACTGGGAGGAAGACATTTGCTTCCGACCATCCATTTCCAGACCCTGCTGAACCGAATTCTTTACTCTGAAGTTGTCATCACAAAGTCGTTTCCCAAGAGTACGTGTGGACCCAGACTGGAGCCCGCCCATTTTGAGCAAAATACTGCTTAAATCTAGAGGTTTGAGCAGATGCGCTTTTGAAGTATTTGTGGCTATTATTCAATGTGAGTTTCTTGAGCACGTGGTCCGCGCTAGATTCTGGACTTGGAGATGGAAGTAGGACATTGCCCTGCAGTCCCTGGCCTTCCTCTCTTGAATTACAATGAGGATAATATCAGCTATTGTTTAGTGGGCATTTACTACATACCAGGCCACTTGGCTTCCCATGGATTATCTCATTTTGTGTTTATAACAACACACATGCTGCCTCCCCCATTGTTTAGCCTGGAAGGAGAGGGAGCTGAAAGGTTAAGTGACCTGCCTCAGCTTACACAGCCCAAGGTCAGCCTTGGTGGCAGGAGGCATTGAAGTGGGATGAATCCACCTGTTCAGGCCCTGCTACGACCTCCTTGGAGAAAGGTATAGTTCTGGCTGGAGCAGGGGGAAGAGATGAGGGGGCAGCTCCTGGGACAAAAAGTCAGCAGGGTTTTGAATCTTTTTGTAAAAGGCGGTATGAGGGAAAGTCCTTGGCGAATGTGCATTTTTGGAAGCTCACTCTGGAGGGGAGGCAAAAGCGAATCTGGGGAACTGATTAGTTTTGGAAGATACAGTGACTCGGGAATGTCATGAGGCTGGCTTTGGGATGGGGAGGTCAGGCCTGCCTGCTGTGCTGGGCTCCTTCTCAGTTCTCAGAACTCCCTCCCCATTCCTTCCTATATTGCCCTCCCTTCAGCCCTGACTTCATAATCAGGTGATTTTCTGTGACCTCTGAGGTGGCCACAGGAGATGAAAAATGAAGAGGCAGATAGAGGCAAAGCTCACTCCTCCTCGGAGTCAAACGGCAGAGCCACAATTGAATGATTGGTTTGACCTGCCCTCTTGTCTAGGCCCACATTTCTCTGTTACTATGACTCAAAGGTGGCCTGGTCCGTAGGGGTAGAACTGAGCCAGTCCAGTGCCCTGGCATGCCCTGATACCTGGGCACATGGTATGACTGCGGGGCACATCCTTGCTTTTGTGAGTGGGTTGATGTTGATGTCTAGATGCCTCCCAGTTAGAGATGAGTTCCTTGGTTCCTTTTTATCCACCATCAGAACATTATCTGAAATTCGTTTCAGGGTTCTCAAGAAAAAACTGCCTTGAGGGCAGGTACTCCACCTCTTCCTAGTAACACTCGTGGTGGGGGCCCCTGCTCGTATCAGACATCCCACTTTGATCTGGAATGCTACTGTACGTCTGTGGGGTTACTTCTGCCAGGAACACTGAAAGTTGAATGTCAGGACACTGGACTGTGAATGCCTCTCCTTCTCCTTGTAGAGAGCAGAGCCACTGCCAGAAGGAAGGGGCAAGACCCAGCAGGACACCTTCTTTCCATGCTTTCCAGCCTGTGGGAGCGACAGGGGCAGCAGAGAGAGAACCTGGAGCCAGGATTCATGACCTATTTATGAAGCATCTTATTCTGGGACCGAGGCTCTGTGGTCAGTGGCGACGTAAATGGCTCCACTCCCTGTTGGCATTCGCTTCATCATCTCCTTCTCCAGGGATCAGTGGTGAGTCCTGGTGGGTCAGGCCGTTGGCATGCAGCTGTATATAGGTGAGGGCCACTGTGCAGGCAGTTGTCTTGCGCCAGTCTCATTACAAAACACATAAAACTCGGATCACTGACCTTGCCCATAACTGTTGCATTGCCTGTTGGCGGCGGAAGCCATGACCCAGAACACGCTGAGGTGTCCTTTGTCCTTGCTGCTGGCATTGACAGAGACTTGTTAGGCTCTCGAGTGGTCTCCAGTGGTTTCTATAAGAATCATGGTCCCTGCAGAAAAATGACCACTGACTACCAGCAGAATCAGCAAATGGCTGTGGTGAATAAGCACATTACTTATATATAAGTTATACAACTGTGAGATCAGATGCGTGGCATCGCTGGGGCAGAACTTTCAGAGAGAAAAGGAAACGTTCTGGTGCAGCCCAGAACCGCTTTCTGTTCAGAGAGCACCTCTCCTCGCATATTCTGAGAATCCTTCTCCTAGGCGGCCTTGTTAATTCCATTCTCCTTAGAAGGAAGCAGTTGACAAGCACAGAGTCTGAAGCTGGGCTCCCTGGCCTCTAACTTGTCCTGCTGATCTCTTCTGGGAGAGGAAAAACTTTGCTTCTTCCCCCGTAGGTTCTGTTTTGGGGGACCTGGGATGACAAAAGACAGACTAGCAAGAGAAAAGACAGATTTCATCACTTATGTATGAGAGGTCGCAGAAAAGCGTCACGCAAAGAGGCATTTAGAATTCGGGGGCTACGTGCCGTGCTGTCTTTCACAGGGGAAGGGGAGTGGGAGGAGGGGCACTTGTGGACAAACAACTGGCTTTTGGAAAGACAAGTGGGCCCTCAAGAGAGCAGATGGGCGACGTGGTACTTTTGTGATTGTTCCTGTTTCGGTGCAGGGTGGAGGCTTCTCATCCCCCAGTAAGTAAGAGTCCAGCTTCCCTGGCTGCTCAAGGGGACAGGATTGATGACAGGTAGATTCTTTTGAATTCTTCTGGGGGACTTCTGCTTTTCAGTAGATCAGAGAATTCAGGAACTCAAAAGCCTTCGGCTCAAAAGGATTTTGATGCCACAGTGGCCGATTCTGGGCCCGTTGATCTCCTCCATGCCAGCCCCCAGCAGCCCCCAGCCACAGTGGCCGGTTCTGGGCCCGTTAATCTCCTCCATGCCAGCCCCCGGCAGCCCCCAGCCCCCGGCAGCCCCAGCCCTGCTGGTTGGTGGAGCATCGCAGGTGTCTCAGGTCTGACTTGAAGGCATCTGTGTTCTTCAGCCAGAGTGCTGCTCTTGTTGACTCGTGTTTCATGTCTGCTGTGAGTCTAGCCACAAGTGCCTGAACACTGAGGTTTTATGTAGTTAAGTGTTTAGCTTCTTCATTTTGTCAGTTTATTTTGATACAATTTCAAACTCATGTAAATTACTAACATCTGTAAGAATGTTCCTGTAGAACCCTGTATGTCAAAGATGAACATTTAGCCTCATCTTCTTCCTCCCCGTCCACAATGTGTGTGTGTGTGTGTATGTGTGTGTGTGTGTGCGCGCACATGTGCCTAGATGTATGTTCATACACACACACACTTTTTCTGAACCACTTGAGTGTAAGTTGCAGACATCATACCCTTTTATTTCTAAATACTTGCTTGTGTATTTCCTATAAATAAGACATTCTCTTATAAAACCACAGCAAAAAGATCAAAATCAGGAAATTTCACACAGATAAGATACTGTTATCTAATCCACAGTCCATATTAAAAAATCCATCAAATGTCAGATATCTGTTACAGCATGTTTTCTTCTGTTCAGGGTCAATTCCGGTCATACTTAGCGTTTAGTTATCCTGTGCGCCTAGTCTCTTACTCTAGCACTGTTCCTCAGCCTTTTTTTTTTTTTTTTTTAAATCTTTTATGACCTTGGCTTTTTTTCCTTCTTCTGAGACAATGGCCTTGTTATGTTTGAAGAGTTCAAGCCACTTATTTTATAGAATGTGCCACATTTTAACTTTGTTATTTCCTCATCTACATGATTTGATTCAGAGTATATATTTTTGACAGAAATTCCACAGAAGTGAGCAGCTTTCTCTTTAAAGGAGGAGGAGCCACAGACATGGAAAGAGGGAGGGGAACTGGAATGAACTGAGTGGGTTTAGATTTGGAACGAAGGGTCTTGGGATAAGCTGGTGACGGTAGATATGGAAATAGAGAAGGGTGTGTGTGTGCCTGTGTGTGTGTGTGTGTGTGTGTGTGTGTGTGTGTGTGAAATGCATCCCACTGGGAGGTCCTGGGAACAGTAATAGCCCTAAACTGAGCACACTTTGGTCTGGGATCTTGGCTTCTGCGTGGCATCTCCCATTTAAAGGAGTCAGGAGTCCTTGGAGGCTGGTACTGCGGCAGGACAAGTAAAAGATGAGCCGGAAAGTCTTGTGCCAGAAAATAAGGAAGTACTTACAAACAACCAGATCTAGGACAATCTGAGATTCACAGTAAGTGAGACTCGTCACGGATGATAGCCCATTGAATAGCGTAAGACTCTGGCAAGTCCTACTGATATAACTGAAAAAGGAGGAGAAATGAGAGTTCCGTACAGTGGAGGCCGGCCGCCAGGTGGGGCAAGGATGTGCAGCCAGCCACCCACGGCCAGGAGCCATTATAGGGTGCTCAGCACAGGCACAGAACGCCCACGGATGCACTTCGTGGGGCAGCAGCTGGAGGAACTGGATATCTACATTATTCTCAAAGCAAGTTTCCTGAAGTTCCATATTCATTACTTAGAGGGAAACGTGGTGGTTTCACGGAGGGACGATGAGGCAGACAGCACTTTAACCAGGGACCAATGTCACTGTCACAGCCATCCTGTGCCACCTGACAGGATGCTCTGAAGAGGACATGGCATCGCTTCTCTGTCTGGCTTCCTTGTTTCTGAAATGAGGACGTCTTCGGACTAATTTCTAGCACCAAATCATATCACTCAGTAATTCTCAAAAGTGTTTCTTTATTCCTTATTTTGCATACGATTGAGGTAGTGACAGTCAAACAAGAAGACAGATGTTCTGCATGGAGCCTCTCGCCCAAAGCGGGCTGCCTGCCGCCCACCTGAGAACACGTGGTCTTCGAGACCATCTCTGAGGAGGCCCCGAGGGGGCACCCCCATGTGGTGCTGTTGTTGCTGAAACCTGCGTTTTTGCTAGAAACGTGAGGCTTGTCGTGTTGGGGGAGGCCAGGCATGCTATAAGTAGCCATAACTGCAGGAAGTAAGCGGAACACTGAGGAGCAGAGAGAGTCCATCATTAGTGTTTTATTGCATTTGCTTTCTATTCATAAGTCTAAACTCAACACAAAACAAAAATGAAAGCATTGTCTTAGCCTCCTGGGGCTGTTGTCACAAGGTACCACAAGCCAAGTGTCTTGAAACAGCGGGGAACTTACCCTCTCACATCACTGGAGGTCAGAAGTCCAAAGTCAAAGCATCAGCGTGGCCACGCTTCCTCTGCAGGCTCCGGGAACAGGCCCTTCCTGGCCTCTTCCAGCTCCTGCTCCTGTCGCAGCCCTTGGCTAGTGGCTGCGTCATGCTAGTCTCTGCCTGCGTGGTCACATGGCCTCCCTTCCTATCCATCTCTCAGTCTTCACGTGGCCTCCTGGTGAGGATGCCAGTCATTGGAATTAGGGCTCACTCTAATCTAATATGCCCCTCACCTTAGCTAATCATGTCTGCGTGGCCCTATTTCCAAATAAGGTCACATTCTGAGGTTTTGGGTAGACATGAAGTTTTGGGGGACAATATTCAACCCAGTACAAAATGAATAAAAGGAAACATATCATCCAAAACATCTGCTTTGTAAATGATGAAGGAAACATACATAGAATCAGGAAATAAGAAAGGACGTCGGGAGGGCTGTGTGGCCTTCGGGGCTTGGAGCTTGTAACCTGGCTGCTGCTGCAGAGTGAAGCGTCTGCCTGCCCAGAGGCCAGGGGTGTCGGGTGACCACCAGCAAGGCAGCGGCCTGACTGCTACTGCCTCCCCCTTGTCCCCAAGCCCCAAGTCCTGAGTACAGAAGGTGAGGAAAATGAGGGAGGAAGGACGAATTGGGAAACAAAAGAAGTAGAGTTGGCCTGACCCTGGCTAAATAAATACAGGGTTTTCCTCTTCAGTCTTTAGGAAATTCCAGTTTGCTGTGTAAATGGACCCTTCACCCCAATTCTACAGGACAGCTTCTCCCAGAGAGCCCAGCTATGCTATGGCAGTGACTCTTGCCAAAGGGGCTTATTCATTAAAGCATCTTCCAACACACAAGGCTGAACTGAAGGTTTCCAGAGGCACGTGCTGCTCCCTGTGTGGTCCTCGGTGTCCTCAGGCCATCTCGGCATGTGCTGCCCAGCACCAGCCAGGAGCCACCCTGCAGAGGAGGGCAGAGGCCCAGAGCGCATGGCTGGGCCTGATCACCCAAGCAGCCCTGACAGTCCAGGGCCCCAGCACACCGCCGACCTCAGCCCGACAAAGGGACACAGCCTTCCTTCTGGGCTGCCTGGCTGGAGGATGGAGAATGTGAACCCAGCACTCTGCAGACCTCAGCCCGACAAAGGGACACAGCCTTCCTTCTGGGCTGCCTGGCTGGAGGATGGAGAATGTGAACCCACAGCTCACAGGGCAGAGCTGCTTTTCTCAAAATCCTTCCCAGCTGGGTAACTGTGAAACTCCAATTCTCCTGGGTGAGAACACCTGTAGAACTGGTGCTGTGGATGGAGAATCCTCAGGGCACAGGAGAGCTGCTCCCTGGACTCGGCTGAGACTGACTGGGGGAGGTGCTGGAGGGAACCTGGCCTGAGAACTTTGTTCACCCGTTTTGAGGAGACTGGAAAAGGAAATCCTGTCCTCCAATGAGGGCCGATGAGGGTCACCCATCAGCCTTACTCGCCCTACTCAGCTACAGCAGGTGGAGTGGAAGTGACCAGTTTGTCAGTCTGTGGGCTGGACACGTGAGCACTGGGGGTCGGTGAGGCCCAGGGGCCTGGAATCTTCCTGCACCGGCCCCGAAGCTGAAAGCAGCAGCGGTGACCTAACAGAGCCTCATCCAAAGCACCGAGACTTTCTTTCCCTGCCAGGGATGGTTTTCAGAAATGTGAGGACAGAGGCCTGGGCTTCCAGAGCAAATCCCCTGTACCTATGTAGCCTTTGTTGTTTGGGCTTTGGGATAAATTGCACACTCGGTTTTTAGAGTTTCACTTTTTCCCCATTTGGCCCTTGCCATGGGCTTGGAGGAAGAATCGTAGAAAGGCCGTCGGAAGGTAGTTGCCTGATGAGGAAGGGAGCGCGGGGCGTGTCCGTCTTCAGTCAGCAGGTATTCTGCCAGTTGGTGTGGTTGGGTTCCTTCCCCTGAGGCACAGGCATTCCAAAGTTGTAGTTTTGAGTCCCACAGAGCCACCCGACCTTTCTTTCCCACCTGAAATATGGTCTTTTTTTTTTTTTAAGAAAAATCTGGAAATATTTATTTGACCCCTACTTTAGCTGGTGACCAGAGAAGAAGGCAGCTCTGGGACCCTAGGATTTTATGTTACTCGGGAAAAGCTTCCCTTGGAGTAAAGCACAACATTATAAACGTAGATGTACAGCTGGGAGAAGCGCTCCCCTGTCCCGGGCCCCCCGGAAACGCTGCCTGTCTTTGTTCCGTGTAGGACGCCGCCTTAGGTAATTATTGATTCAGGTTGTTGGTGGCACCATTCGAAGTCATTGGTCTTCCCAGGCCAGAAGCAGGACAGGTTCTCCAGGGGAGGGAGGTGTGCCCCAGGACACAGAAGAGCTGCCCTCGCCTTCCTCTCATGTCAAATGCTTCTTTTCACCACCCAAAACATCTTTTTCTCCGAGGTGCTTGAGACTCTTAGGCGGGAGTTGCCCTTCACCTTCTCTCTGAGGCACCTGCCTTTCTCCCGCCCTCCACACTCATGCTTCCTCTTTCGGCTGCTTTCCTCCCGGCCAAACTGAGCAAGAGGCTTTGTGCCAGTGTTTCTGTCATTGGCCTATTGAGAGCCTGCCAGCGTCACTGACTTTTTCTCTTTGAGGGCCGTGAAATATTTATATGTCTGCCTTGCTTGTGTGCCTCTGAAAAGTTGCATAGAAACCAAAGAGCCAAAAATAAATATGATCGTTAGTGCCCAGGATAGCAGGCTACACAAGACACTTGTGGTTAGCTTTTTTGTAAACTGAACATTTCATCGCCCTCGTTCTGCTTTGTAAGCTCAAGTGTACATCTTGAGTTCCAGGCTTCTCTTTGGTTATAGTTTTTTTTAATAAATGAATGTCTTTGATATCGTGACGTAATAATAAGAAACGAATGTTTTTGATATCGTGACGTAATAATAAGAAAGACGCATTTGGTCTTGGCCCTGGTTCCCGGCAGGCACACAGCTCCTACAACCTTTGGTGCTGAGTGTCTTTTTGTGTGCTAATGAGGTGACTGTGGCTGGGGCTCCTGGACAGCCTCCTGGGGGGCTGGTTGCCAGGGCAGCCGACCACGTGATTAGAGGTTGGAACTCCACCCGTGGACCTCTGGGGAGTGCAGGGAGCCCGCAGAGGTGGAGTTGATCACCAGGGGCCGGTGCTGTGCTCCATCCTGCCTGTGTGATGAGGCCTCCACAGACTCCCTAAAGGACAATGTTTGGGGGGCTGGCGGGCTGCCCAGCACGGGGAGGTTCTGGGAGGGCGGAGCCCTGGGGAGGGCGCGGAAGCTTCGAGCCCCTGCTCCGTCCCTCGCCCTGCGCATCTCTTCATCTGTATCCTTTCTAACCCCCTTTATAATAACCAGCAAATGCGTCTCCCTCGCTGAGTTCTGTGAGCTGCGCTGGCAAATTAATCAAACCCGAGGAGGGGTTCTTGGGAACCACACGGAGAGCCGGTTGGTTACAAGAGCAGACCACAGCCTGGGGTTTGGCCTGGGTCTTGTCATTGGCATGTAAAGTGAGGCAGCCTCGGACTAGCCCCGCCCTGTGGGGTCTGATGCTGACTCCTGGAAGACAGTGTCATGTCAGACTTGAATTCTCTTAGAGGACACCCAGTGTCAGCTGGAGACTTGCTTGGTGTATGGGGAATACCGTATGCATCTGGCGTTGGAAGTGTGGAAGGTGTGTTGTGCATGAGGGGAGGAAAAGCAGTGTGGTTTTTCTTGTCTCTTACTGTGTTTAGTTTCCATTTGGACAAAGCAAACGTGGCAATATTTTTTAATGTTCCAATATTATAGTGATATAAGTAATACTGATAATTGAATAATAGCATAAGAAGATTCCAGAACGCAGTGTTTACATCTTCTGAACATGACTTCTGTTAGTTTATGTCGTCCTCTCACACTGTTTCGTGTTTCAGGTACAGAACCTTCATTTTTATTCTGACGTTTCTGCTGTATGCAAGTTTTCACTTATCTCGGAAGCCTATCAGCATAGTGAAGGTAAGCGATCATGAGAAGCACTGCCTGCCATCCCTGTAAGGAGCTCCCCACTTGAAGAGCTTGTGGGGCAGAGGGTGGGGATGGTGGCAGATACGCGAGGGAAACAGATTATTTAGAAACAAGTTATTCTGCTCCTTTGGTTTTCCAGTTTCCCTTTTCTAAAATTAAAGTTTTTAAAATGTTTTAGGATTTATACTTTCAGAGGTAGTAGACTTTTAGTTGTATTAGTTGACAGTTCCAGAATTCGAAAGTTTAGCTGCATATTTATTTTATCTTGTGTGACTTTTCCTTCCAAATCTATCCCGTCTTAAGTGGTTCCCCAGATTCCAGCTCTTTGTGGGATCTGACCCTGGGTCTGGCTGCGGAGGTGGCTTGTCGTTGTTTTTAGAACACTGCGTTTCTGTTTGAGTGATGGGTGGGCAGGAAGTCGTTCAGCAGGTGTCCCACTAGACTTTGAGAAAAGAAGATTGAAGTGGACAAGCCTGCCTAATAACCAGTTATAACTTGGAGAAAAGCAGGATAATTTTCTTACCTTCATTGGAATTACGCCACCCTGCCTATAGGCCATCAGGGGCCTGAGAGGCTTTTGAGTCTGTATCATAGAAGGGACGAGGAAATCATCCGCTGCCAGGGACAGCTCATTCACAGCCCCATGGCCCCTCACTCACTCTCCAGTAGTTGGCAGGGACCCAGATCCAGGACTGCAAACCTGTGAACTTTGGAGCCGTGCTTCCTCCACTCCTGCAGTGGCTGAGCCCTGGGTGGCTGCGCTCTGCAGGGTCTGCAGAGGCAACCCAGAGGCTGGTTCTTTCACGACAGGCCTAGGCCCCCCCACTCTCCAGCAGCTTCCAGGGGATGTTAAACATTCATTTGCCCAAAAGATTCTAAAATTCCCCTTGGCCTCTGGTAAGCAAGAAACTTCCACGCCTTTCAAGTTGTTGACTGTGGAAAGCGTCTGTAGACCTTAAAAAATGTGGTTTTTAAGAGGGAAGAATAGGAAAAGAGGTGGTGGGGCTTAAGAAACACTCATCCACTTGACAAGAGACGCTAACATCAGTACCAATAACCAGCCGCTATCAATCTGATCACTACTACTTCTTGTCTTCCTGGTTAGAGAAATACACAGACAGCTCAAGAAAATGGCAGACGATAACGATAGAAGTGACTATTGAGGAGACTTGGTGAGCGCTTTGGAGTCGAAGGACCTGGTGTAGTTGGGGGAGCCTGTGTGGGATTGACCCGGAAAGGTTGGGTTTGGATCGCAGGGGAAGAAAACCAGCTTTGGAGGTGGGGGAAACACCTTGAGTACTACGTGCAGGAATGGGTGTCCCCGTGAAGCCTCCACCTGATGGGCTGGGGGCTGTTGGGGCAGATGTAGCGTATAAGGCAGGCTGGCCCTTGAGGGCTCTTTGTCAGGCCACCGATTTTGGGGTCCATCTGATGACCACGAGGGCCCCTGTTAGCCAGGAGCAAGTGGGAGCCCTGTCCCAGTCCCTCTCCCGGCTTCCCTGGTGGTCCATCTCAAAGCCCCCACCCCGACTCTTGTGTGTGGTGGTATCCAGGCCACTCAGGGCTTAGGGCTTCTGAGGAGGCAATGTCAGGGTCAGCTGATAGTTCAGTGTCATAAGTAACAGTTAACTAACTGCCGCTTACAGAGCCCCAGGGTATGACAGAGCGCTACATACATTACCCCTGTGAGTGTCCCTGTGAGGAAACTGAAGCTCGGGGCTTCGTTCGCGGTGACACGGCTGCTACGCACTCAGGGGAATTCCCTGTGGACAGGCTGCCTCCAAGGCCCCGCTATTCCTCTCTGTGCCTCAGGGTCTGTCTGGGTTTAATGACCTGAGTATAGCCCCAGCATCACACCCAGAGCCTCCTAAATGCACAGATTTCCCAACCTCGAAGCTGTGATGTGCCTGGGCATGGATCGGCATGACGCTGAACCCCGTGGGGTTCGTTACCTTTTAAGATAGATCGGAACATCACACCACCTCGAACCTAAACTTTATAGTGCCTTATGAGGCGCCCAAGTGCTGGAGCTCAATGACATCAACGAAAATGCAAGTGGTAGTGGTTCTGTTGACTGGCGCAACAGTGGAGTGATTGTTTGATTGTTTATAGCCCGTATTTCCTAGAACAGTGTAAGCAAAACAAAAGCAAAATGTATTTGCTTACTTGAAATCGAACCAGGGGCTGTGAATTAGAAAGTGATTCTCATTCTGTCATGTCATTTTTAGAATGACATGGCACAGCAGGTCAGAGTTGAGTGAGTCTGGAGTGTTTAGACTTACCTTTGATCACTGCGGGATTAATTGTATTTTTTCGATGATGATGATGTTAAAACCAGGGCTGAGAGACAGTGGTGTTATAAGTGCAACCCCGTCCCTTCTGCCTGCTGCTGCAGCTGCGGCCCAGCCTCAGGACTCAAGGCAAGCATCTGCCCGGGCTGGTAGACAGGTAGATCTCACCCCTGCAGCAGATATCTTAATGGGAGCTCTTTTCCCTGGACTAGGCCAGGGCAGAAACCTGAAAGCAGAGGCTTCTCAGAGCAGCTTAAACTGCAGGGGTCTCTGGAGCCAGGGGGATGGCAGCATTGATTTGAATGTAAGTGTGCCCACCTCTCTGGACACACAGGACTTAAAAGGATGAAACTGGCCAGGCAGAGTGGCTCAACACCTGTAATCCCAACACCATGGGAGGCCGAGGTGGGTGGATCACCTGAGGTCAGGAGTTTGAGACCAACCTGCCCAACATAGTGAAACCTTGTCTCTACTAAAAATACAAAAAAATTTACCTGAGTGTGGTGGTGGGCACCTATAATCCCAGCGACTTGGGTAGCTGAGGCAGGAGAATCACTTGAACCCCGGCGGTGGAGGTTGCAGTGAGCAGAGAGCTGAGATCACACCATTGCATTCCAGCCTAGGCAACAAGAATGAAATTCCATCTCAAAAAAAATAAATAAAATATAAAATAAAATAAAATAATCCTCGGTGCCAGATAGAAATCAAAGTCTGAAAAGCTGGAAGTACGTACCATGGGTGGGGAAACTTATTATTTGGAAAGTTCCAATTCTCCCAGTGTTAATATTTAAATAAAATGTAACTCCAACGAAAATTTAACAGGTTTTCTTTTTAAATTAAATAAATAATCTTAAAGTTTGTATGAAAGAATGTCCAGAAATTATCAAGAAAAATGTAGAAAACATAATATTTTATGATATGAAAATACGTAAAAGATTAACATTTTAATACCATAATCAAATCATGATATTGTATGAGAATGGACAAAAAGGTCGGTAGAATAGATTAGAAAATATGGAATATTTGACAGCTCATTTAATAAATTTCAGAAATGGTGTTGGCACAACTGGCTATTCATCAGGAAGAAATAAATATTGAATCCCTATTTTATGAAAACAAATGGACTGGACACCATGGCTCATGCCTGTAATCCCAGCACTTGGGAGACCAAGGTGGATGGATCACCTGAGGTCAGGAGTTCAAGACTAGCCTGGCCAACGTGGTGAAACCCCATCTCTACTAAAAATATAAAAATTAACTGGGCATGGTGGTGGGCGCCTGTAATCCCAGCTACAGAGAATCACTTGAATCCGGGAGGTGGAGGTTGCAGTGAGTTGAGATTGCACCATTGCACTCCAGCCTCGGCAACAAGAGACAGACTCCCATCTCTAAAATAAAATAAAATAAAATAAAATAAAATAAAAACAAATGGATTAAAGATACGAATGTAAAAAAACAAAAAGTAAAAATCCAAGAAGAAAATTAGGTTTTTCATAGGAGTGAGTGTGAAGTCAGGAAACTCAAAGGAGCAGTGGGCAAGGGGGTTGAGCAGGTGGTTCACAGGCACAGAATTCAGATTGCCAAGAAATATGGGAATGGTGTTCGAGTCTGCCGGCATTACAAATGCAAATTAAGGCAACGCTGTGTTCATTGGCTGGCACGGCATTGCCCAGAGCAGTAAGCCTGTTCACTGGTCATGCGGGGAGAGGGCTTTTCATGCGTCCTTGATGGGATGTCATGTGTAAGTACCTTTGGTGACACCCAATGAAATAAAAAAATACAGCCTTCAGACATGCTTCTGGGAATACCCTAAAAATAAAAGCACCTTACTCAGGAATATCCTTATAAGCATCTTTATGGCAGCTTTGTTTGTAGTGACCAAAAAAAGGAAAAGAGAAAAAAGCAATGCTGGATATCAAGGGAACCGAATAAGTAGGTAAAAGCTTGAATAAATTATCACAAGTCCATATTATGAAATGTGCAGCTACCTAAAGGAATTTATTAGAGGCAAACCAGTTGACTCAGAAACATTTCCAGGAGGTATTTGGAGTAAGACGTTCACATGTACATAAGGATGTATAAGAATGATTCCATTTTTGAGAAGTAAACAATGACCAAAAAGCTCCTCCTTTTATTTATGTATCCTTCATGAGAGGAGCGTTTGTGTGCCTGTGCCCGAGCGTGTCTAATGCATTTCACATGGCATCTGTGACTCATCGGGGAGCCTGGCCTCGGGCAGGTGCTGTCGTCTGTGGGAGAGAGCCTGTCTGGTCGCTCCTACTTTTGGTACCAAAACTTTAATTGCTCTACCAGGACTTAGATAATGCTTTGGAGATTTCTTGTAGCCTAATGAAAGGAATGTGAAGGACTAGTTAGAATCAGTGCATCCACACAGCCTAAAAACAAGCCACAGACAGTTGACTAGGTCATCAAATGCAGATGACGTATACACACACACACACACTCACACACACAGATACACACAGATACACACACACACACAGACACACACACAGACACACACTTACAGACACATACACACACAGGCACACACACAGGCACACACTCACATAGACACACACAGACACACACACTGTCCTCCAGGGGGCATTCAGTGAGACCCAAATCCCCTGCTTTTGTCCTGTCCTCTCACTGCGGCCTCTGAGTGGCTCTGCACCCTCCACACCACCTGATAATCCCCTGGTAGGTAGAGGTCCTGTACCTCCTGCAGAGAATGTGGCCCATGGCTGTAGCCTTAGGCAACAGTGTGGCTGAGAACCCAGGAGGGGGAATGAGTGGTTTCTCACTGCACAGTGGCTCAGGTTCAGCTTTGAAAGAATGGAGCCTTCGTGGAATGCAGGCTAATACAGCGAATGTTTGTACCTAAATGACCACGTGGGTCTGTGCAGGTGTAGAATGAGGCGCTCCAGTGCCATCTTCGGAAAGGAATTCCCGATGCAGCTGCCTGCTGCTCCCTGGACGGGATTTCTTCTTGCTGCCAGTGGGAGGGGTGGGGGAGCGGGCTAGATGTGTCGAGGGAGTCTGTAGACAGAAGACGTTGCCAGCTCCCGGCCCCCGCCGCCTTCCCCGCACACCCTAAGCTGTGACTCCTGGCGGTTTCCTCCGTCCTCCGAAAGATTGGCCCTTTCTTCTCCCACCCCCCACGCTCCACCCGCGATGGCGTCTGCTGTTTATTTTTGTTGCTGTTCTTCTGTGTGTTGCACAGATGCTGTGGCGGCTGCGACACCCACATATTCACAGGGCCCGTTCAGCCTCCCTGCGTCCCATATCGTAAGCGGAGAGTTCAGTTGCCAGGGAGCCTTTGGCCTGATCAGTTTTTAATACCTGCCTGAGGTCGCAGGTTGATTTTGTATGTAACTTGTTGAAAGGCACTTGTGTGAAGAAAGCTGCTTTTAAGAAAGCAGACGTTTCCCAAAGGACTTGACCCCCTCCTCAAGTATTTGGGGGATGGCGTGGCTTTGCAGAGATGAGGGTGCTTCCCTGAAGCGCCTTGGTGAGAATCTGTTCACCTGGCGAGGGGTTTGCTATCAGTTCATCTTAACTTAATGAAGTCTGCGTTGTCCCTCGAATGCCAGGTTTGGGGGATAAAAGCTGTAGAAATATTCAGCTCTAGCCATGTTGTTGAAAGCCTGTGGTTATGTGAATATCCTCAGAACCCTTTGTGCTG
Source organism: Ateles fusciceps (assembly GCA_036589455.1). Classification (NCBI taxonomy): domain Eukaryota; kingdom Metazoa; phylum Chordata; class Mammalia; order Primates; family Atelidae; genus Ateles; species Ateles fusciceps. The sequence continues at coordinate 5,099,879 of JAZHEH010000196.1, forward strand.
GAGTCCTGTGAAACCTCAATTGCTTTGGCGGCAGCCTTCCAAAAAGGGCTGCGGGGTGCGAGTGGAGATGACCTTGCAACATCAAAGAGAAGGGCTGGGGAGGTGCCCAGACTCACAGCGGCCCTTTCCTGGGCTCCTCCCAGGGGTGGAAGGCCAGAGAGGTGCACTCCATTTATGGTCCAGCTTTACAGCAACTCTAGGACACAGGCATTGTCAAGCCGACTCCATAACTGATGGCCAGGGAGTGTAAGTGACGTCACCAAGGTCAGAAGCCACAGAGAAGCACCCAGATCTCAACGCAGGCCTGTTTGCAGCCGAAGCCTGTGTCCCTAACCAGGATGTGGGGCCCCCACTCATTACATAAGAAAACTAGAAAACCTTTTCCGCTTATTTATGAACAAAAGGGAGCATTTCTACTCAGTTATGTTTTCCACAGGTGGTTCCTCCCCAGAAATATCAAATCACAAAGGATATAAAAATTCTGTTTTAAGCAGTGGCCTGCAGAATTTCTTTTTCCTTTCTTCTGTGCAAGGTTAAAGTTAGAAACTTCAGTTTATCCCTGCACACGATTCTCCCTCAGCAGAGGAGTGTCCTGTGTTCCTGTCCTGGCTGTGGCTTTCTTCAGTGAGAGGTGAATTGAAGCAGCGACACGTAGGCCCTTTGGGTATGGCCAAATTGGTTCCGAGAGGCGAGCAGAAGCTCCTGACTTCTGAAGGCGCCAAGAAGGAGAAGTGTCCAACGAGGCAGCAGGTCAATGGAGAAAGGCCGAGGATGCCAGCTTGATACAGAGAGGAAGGGCTGCAGGCACCCACCCTGAGTCTCAGAGTCACACTCACAGCCCCTCACGTCCACCTGGATATAGAATTTAAAACACAAGCAGGAGCCGCCAGGGGCCCCTGAGCAGTCAGGGAGCAAATAAAAGCACTTGCTTCCCGAGATGCCAGGAGGCCAGCGTGGCACCTCCAGGGAGGACCAGCCCTGCAGAGGGAGCTGCCGGGCAGGTGATGACTACATTGTAAAGCAGAGCCCTTGGCTAGTTTTTTGGGCCAGTGTTTAAATACAGCAGAACAGCCCAGTGATGATGACAGAGCCACGTGACCGTGGGGCAGCTGCAGCACATGTGCCATGCCAGGACTCAGTGACGTGGCCCACATGCTGCCAGCTATAAATCAGGGTGTCCAGGCCCCGAGTCGAAAGCCCTGGCCTTTTGAAGGGGGCCAGCCTTGTTGGCCACTCCCTCCTGCAGAGGGGGACAGGACTTCCAGCTGCTGCCTGCCTGGTGACTGGGGTGGCAACCTGCCCAGCGTTCTGTGCCCTGAGCTGGAGCCAGCTTTCTGCACTGCCCTCCAGACCCCTGGCCTCTCTCAGGTTCCAGTTCACGAGGATGTCCCTCTGTTCTCAGGCACTGAATGGGCACTCGATCCCCCTAAGGGATACCCCTCTGACCGCAGAACCCCACTTTCCGCATCACTCACGCTTGATGGGGCAGCTCCTCTGAACCTTGAGTAGTACAGAAGGATGACTACAGAGACCCCCGAGAGAGAGGCACAGGAATGACAGAGGCTACCGGGGGAGGGGACGCGCAGTCACGGAGCACGTTCTCTCTTCCTCAGTTTCCCCACAACAAGACGGGCCCCTGTACCATGTGGGCTGTCCTGGAAGTGTTGTTCCTCTTCCCAAGGAATGCGCTGGGGAAGAGCCCACTCAGGCCCCTTTGCCTCCCGACAGAGAAGCTCTCCTCTCTGCCCAGGGTTTGTTTCACAAGGGCTGTACCATCCTAAGCTCTGTGCGAAAAGCCTGGTGTTCAGCACCACAGGTCCCAGTGGCTTCTGTGACTGGGCAGCAGCCCTGTCTGCAGAGGGGGAGGCTGAGGCAGGGCAGCAAGTAACATGCTCACACAGCCGGTCACCAAGCTCCAGGGCCATGGCTTCCCCTCCCCCTGCCTCCCAGGCAGGCCTCCAACCCTGGCCCTGCTTGCTGGTTCTGCGGACAGTTTGGTGGGCTGGTGGTCCCCTGCCCCAGGGGTAGTTTTAAATTGAGGTATGATTTACAGTTAGTAAAGTATACAAATCTTCAGTGCCCAGCCTGGCAGATCCGTACATGCACATGGGGGCAGCCATCCCCTAGGTTAAGGGGTGGACCCTTTCTAGCTCCCAGAAGGCCCCCTGTGCCCTGCCCCCCATTGTCCTGCTTTAGGTAACCGTGACTTCGCCTCTGACAGCATGGATTCGTTTGCCTTCCCTGAGCTTGCTGTAAGTGGAATGCTGCGGTCTGGCCGCTTTTCTTCATGTTATGTGTGTGAGATTCATCCTCACTGCTGCCTGGACCTGTAACTAGTTCTTTTGCATTGTCTGTAGCACTCAGTTGTGTGAATCTAGGGAAATGTACCCCTTCTTCCTTCTGGACAGTTGGGCAAGGAGGACAGGCAGTCGGCTTTCAGCTTGGAACTCGTAGGACTGAAACCGCTCCTGAGGCTCATCTCCCCCGTGGCATGTGAAGATGGCTTATGCCCATTGTGTGCTCAGGAGTGGGGTTGCTGGAGAGTCCTGCTGAAACGTCACCAGCAGGTGTCCTTGTGGGTCCTGCTAACACACTGCCAGCGGCGCCTTGTATCTCTCTTAGAACGCAGGGTGCAGGTGCCGCAGGCAAGCTGCCGGGAGAGGAGGGGTGGCAGTTCCTCTCTGTGTCCCATGCTGAGCTTCACTGAGGCCACTGCCTCTCCTTGCTTCTGTCCTCCCATCTCGTCCTAGGGTGAGCTCCACAAGTATTGCACTGCTTGGGATGAAGCCGACGTCAGATTCAGCAGCCAGAGCAGCAAGGCTGGGTCCGTTACCCCCTACCAGCTCCCTGACAACGAGACCGACTGTGGCTGGGCACCATTTGGTAAGTTCATTGTCAATCCGTCCAGGAGCTGGAGCAGCCGTCCTTCCAAGGTGCTTCCAGCCTTGCTGTTAATAATTTTAGTGGCAGTCATGCTGTTCCCAGAGGTAACTGCATTTCCATGACAGCCCTCTCCTACCTAAGAGCAGTCACATCGTCACCACCGCTGTGTTCACAGTGCCTGTGCGTGGAGCTGTTCCTTCTGAAAGAAGGTTCTCTTAATGGGGAATGTGTTGAAGATCATTTGCGTTTTGTATCTATCAGACTTGGAAGGTTAGACTTTCAGGGCCTAGATCTGTGGGTGGGAAGAAGAGAGAGACACCAGGGCCTGGTGTGGGTGCTGGCCTGGGCAGGTGTGCTGCAGAAAAGCCAGTGGACACGGAAACCAAAGGCATCAATCAGATGTCCAGCCACCATGCACAGTGGGGGTTTTATCTCATCTGAATGATGTCTGTATTATACTTAGTGATTATTTGAAACTGCGGTGACTTCATTTTCCTTTGGGAGAAAGTGAACGGAAAATGCACCACCTTGTTTTCTATGTGGAAAACCACGCTTTTCACTTTCTAAGCACACCCAGATTTAGAGAACAGATGCTTTGTGTTTTTATAGCCATGCTCTAGAACATAAACTAAACAATCCTGAGCTTTTCCTGTTGATTTGCAAATTCATGTAGATAAGAACAACTATCAGCAGCTGCTTGGGGCCCTGGACTACTCCTTCCTGTGCGCCTATGCCGTGGGGATGTACCTCAGGTAGGTCTGCCTCAGTTCTCCAGACCCTTCCTGGTTATCTGGTCCCCCTCCGTGCAGAGAAGACGTGAGTTACCCCCAAAGTGGTAACGTCAGTTACCCAGGAGCGCGGGAGTGGGGTCCTGCCTTGCCAGTGCGTTCCATGCTGTTCTCTTCCCAAAGATGAGGCCAAGCTTAGGAGGAGACAGGTGCGTGTGCTCCGCCCACAACACAGGACCTCGAAGTGAAGGATCTCCATGTCCCGGGCGTCCCACGGATTGGACACAGGCTGCCCTCAGCTTTCCTGGCCCTGGGGTTTAGGACCCACCATGAATCCTGCCCATCCTGGGACATGGTCATTCAGGAACAGGGGACTAGTTTCCCATTCAGCAGAGCCCGACCTCTCCTGTGGTTCAGGGGCTGCCATCTGTTTACGTTCCACTGATAACTAACTGCGTCTCCTGATCGGAATAGTGGACACACTGTGTACTGAACAGCTCCACCTGGATGCCCAGCTTGGTCCCTAACTCTGAGCGCAGCAGAAGCAGCCCCACATGGCAGGTGGGGAACTCCAGAGAGAGGCAGCTCGGATCTGAATCGCAGCTCTACCACTTGCTAGGATGTGGCCTTGGGCAAGCTACTATACCTCTTTGTGCCTCAGTTTCCCCTTTGCAACATGGGGGAAATAATAGTTCTTACATCACAGGATTGGGGCGAAGATTGAGTTAATGTGTGTAGAAGCTCAGAACGGTGCCTGGCCTCTGCTGCCAGCCCAGCCCATTCTTATCCCACTCTTGAACTGACCAAGGCAGGTGGTGAATGGTATATGGGTCGCAGGATGTGTGATTGGCTGATCTCAAACTGCGATTGTGTCAGTCCAGCCAGGTGTTTTTTAAAGGCATTATGGGGGATGTTCTAATCCATTTTCTGGTGCTATTAACACAGTATCCGAGATGGAGTAATTTACAATGAAAAGAGTTGTATTTAGCTCTTCTCTAACTGGGAAGTTCAAGATTGGGCAGCTGCAGCTGGCCAGAGCCTTGTGGCGCATTGTCCTGCGGTGGAGGGCGTCACCTGGCAGAGGCACCTGTGAGATGGATGAGCGGTGAGCAGGTGCGCACAGAACACACAGCGCAGGGTGACCTTGCTTTATAGCAGCCCGCTCTCACCTCTCCCGACAACTCGTCAGTCCTGAGAGCGCAGCTGCTCACTCCTGCGCCTGCATTCCTTCGTCAAGGCGGATCCCTCATGACCCAAATGTCCTTCAAAGCTCCCTGCACCTCTCAACACAGTTATGTGGGGGGACCAGGCCTCCATACAAGTTTTGATGGAGACCGACCATAGTCAAGCCACAGCCAGGGACTGGGCATGCAGTCCCAAGAGACTTTTGTTCAGAGACAGAGATCTTAAGCCTGGAGAACCCCAGGCATCCCCATAAAAGTTTAGCTGCTTCCCTGAGAGCCACCCCAGAGTGTGAGATCATCAAGACCTGGGCCCTCTGCCCCAGTCGGGGCCCTGATGAGTGGCTGGTGCCCAGGCAGGCAGTGTCTGCTGTTGGAGGGGGAGTGCATAGCCCTCCCTTTGCTGAACGTGTGGATTTGCCTCCTGCAGAACTTGTCTGAGTGAACAAATGAATAAAGCCCAGAGTGTGTGGTGCACAGCAGAACATGAGCCTAGCTGGAAAGAGCATGGTGTGTACCTTGGGCTTCCTTAGGGCCTGGCTCTCAGCCAGGCTGCCAGACCTTCTCCATTTTGAGGTCAAATATTTACAGTCCCCAGACTGCAGGCTTACTGAACACAAATAATCTGTGGTATAAAAAGACCCAAAGTGGGAGTGTGTTTTTCTCAGTTACTAGAAAACTATTTAAATCTGGTTCTCAGCTGGGGGGCAGTTTTGTCTCCTAGAGGACATTTAGCAATGTCTAGAGACATTTGTGGGTGTCACAACCAGGAAAAGGATGTCGCTGGCATCCAGTGGATAGAAACCAGGGTGTTGCTAAACATCCTGCAACACACAGGACGGCCCCCAACTTCACAGAATCATCGGACCCAAAATATCCGGTGCTGAGGTTCAGAAAGCCTGCTTTAAGTAAATAAAGTGGCTCATTGTTGCTTATTTATCAGTAAAGATAATTCTTATGCAACTTGCCAGTAAGGTTATTAAAAAAAAATTCGGTCTAATGTGACATCTACACAGTAAACTCATGGGCAAGGGCACACACTGCTTCGTTGAAGGGGCCTTTTTGTATGACAGTCCCTACCTGAGGTCTCGGCAATGGGTGGTGTTTTACTCACTGTGTCAGATGAAATCATATAGGAGAGGGTACAGTCATTCAGCCCAGGTACTGCCTGGCGGGTTCAGGCAGGTACAGCATGGACCTGAATCCCTGTATGAGTCCCATATCATGTGAAATGGTGTTTGTTCAATTAGACCTTTTCTTTAAAACTTTTCAGTAGAGATCAAAGTGGGCCCAAATCATATAGCAAGATTACAGAATACTTCTAAGCCTAGCCAACAGCACCAGCTCTCAGGAGCCCATCTGGTTCTGCCAGCTGTGCTGTGGCCTGGGCAGGTCAGCCGGCCTCTCAGGGACATATCTCCTGGTCTCAGCCGGCCTCTCAGGGACACATGTCCTGGTCTCGGCCTCTCAGGGACATATCTCCTGGTCTCAGCCAGCCTCTCAGGGACACATGTCCTGGTCTCGGCCTCTCAGGGACATATCTCCTGGTCTCTGAAGTGGACAGGTTCAAGTCGATAACTCCTTAGCTCCAGAATGCTCTTGAGTCTATGTGTGGTGAGGTGTTAGCTGAAATTTTCACCTGGATGTTGTCTGTAATTTTAAATTACTTTCTTCTGCTTTACTGTTTAAAAGGTCATTTGCCTGATCCTAGGTAGATCTCTTTTACTTGATGAATTCAGAGGAAAAGCTGTCTGGTGTAGGTTCTTGAAATGAAAGATGAGGATGTTGGCGCTGACTCCCAGAGTGGTGTTCACGGCAGGCAGGTGTCATTGTGTGTTAGGTTTCCTGTTTATCTGACTCCTAGAATGACCCTACAGAAGAAAGTGAGACCCATAGAGTCTCTAACATTTGTGAAGGGCTCACGTTCATCCGTGACACTCTACAACTTTTCTATTTACTTAATAAGTCACCATGTTAAGTTGGTCCATAGTAACATTTCCCATAAAACAGTAAGGGATGTTTTGGATGGCATTGGGTCGTGTGCTATGATGGCAGGTAAAGACTGTTAAGTCTGTTTCCTACTGTGAAGCTGGAGACGTGCTTACCACCCCCCTCAAGGCTGTTTCAGTGAGGCGCAAAGCATCATTTATCCCACTGGGTCCCCAGACAGCTCTAAAGGGTAAGACACCAAAGAGGGTAGCTGTGTGGCGAATTGTATTGCTGTTCAAAGGATCAGAGAGAAGCCACCCCAGCATTTCAGACCTTACCACAGAACCAATCTTCTGCCTTTAAATCAGGGTCAGAGTGGTGTGGCGGGAGGCAGCAGTGGGAAGCAGCTGAAAGCCACTTCCCCACTGAGCCCAGCCAGCCGGGTGTGTTAACACAGGTGACTTAATTCCAGCTTGTGGGGCCGAGGGACTTGCTCGGGGTCATCCGTGATCTCGTTCCATGACATGCAGTGTAGTTTGACGGTTGGAATTTTAAGGCACTATATACGTTTACTGGATATGGTTTATGTGAAAGCAGGATTAACTGGCATGACTAGTGTTCCTGGTTCCTTTCATTGGCAACTGTCACAGATAAGTCACAGTGTTTGAATTTTATTATTTGACAGATAGGGACTTTTACTAGAAATAAACTCTTCTAAGATGTCACCAGTCTCTGGTTTCTGGTGAGTAAACACTCCACAGGGAAATAGTTGTATGAAATCTTCCTGGAAATTGAAAGGCTTGAGAGTTCTCCAAGCTCAGAGAACAGCATGAGAACATCTGGCAAGAAAGAGCCACCAGGAGGTTGACGTTCCGGGTGTGTTTGTTATCTCCTGTTTGTCTTTCCTTCTCTCCACGTCAGCGGCATAATTGGGGAACGCCTGCCGATTAGGTATTACCTAACGTTTGGGATGCTGGCCAGCGGAGCCTTCACCGCCCTGTTCGGCTTAGGGTATTTCTACAACATCCACAGTTTCGGATTCTACGTGGTAACTCAGGTAAGGTTTTGGGTCCGTGGCTCACCATGTATGGGGGCTCCTTTGTGAATAGGATGGGGTGTTTATGTCACATCACCAGTGTCAAGCTGTTGGGAGGAGCCAGAAGTGCGTCCTGTCTGAAGTCAGGGTCAGCTGACATACAAAGTCCTTCATTTCTCTTCTGCTTGGAAATTCCAGCAGCCAGGAGGATTTTCTTAGTTTCAGGAGTTGCCTCGTAAAGAGTGCTGTCTGTCATTGCCCCAGCAGGGAGGCTGACGTGCAGAGCCCTTAGGAGTCATCCTGTCTTCATGTAGATAAGTTTGAGATGCTTTATCTTGCAAAAGATTTGACCCCTCAGGGGTTGGAGGGTGTGTCCTCCCGCTGAAGGCCCTGCTGGAGTCACCCTAAAAGCAGTGACAGGGGAGTTCCTACCAGGGGAGTGCCCCAAACCATCCCAAGATAGTGCCGGTTGGGATTCCCAAGGACAAAGCACTAAATGCTGGACTATCAGTGTAAAGCCTTTGTTGGGGGACTGACGTACTAGGGGCTATGTAGTCTCGACACACAGCGGGGGGCAGCACGTTCCACCTAGGCCTCTCCGCGGCGAGGGATTGGCATATGGAGTTGACATGAGGGTTTAAGGAATTCGGCTCAGGGCCAGGGCTAGTTTCTTTCCATGTTTTGGGTCAACATCTGAAACACTTTTATCAGTGCCTGGAATGTTCAGGGACCACAAGCCTACAGAGGAAAACCTGCAGGTGGCTGGGTCACAGTGAGGAAATGGGGAGACGCTCCAGAGGGGGGGCAAGGGTAGAGGAGAGGGCCGACTTGGGAGTCGGGCAGCAGGACGGGTGTGAGGCAGTCAGTGGAGAGGACAGGAGAGATCACGAAGGTGCTAGAAGGGGAGAAGGCCTAAGAATAGCCCTCGCTGGCTTTGCCCTTGGAGCTGGGCCCAGCCCTTCTGGAATCTCCTGGCTTCTGCCCATCCCAGCAGTCTTGTGGAAAGTGATGGAAAATAGTGACGCTCATCTCAGGCTTTGTGATGCTTCTGAGATTCCCCCGGATAGCTCAGGGGAGTGTTATAAAACCCTCAGGCAAATGGTATTTCATTTTGCTTCTCAAGAGTTTGCCATAACATTTGAAAAAGTTTGACTGTTTTAATTACAAAAGCAATTCACACTTGTGTAGCAACATAGAAAACAAGAAGGGAGGAGAAAACCATTTTCCAGAGTCCCAACATGTTTCTGGAGTGAAGGCCCAGCCTGGCTGGTCCAGAGGCAGCAACAGGTAGAGGAAGGCTCCCAGGCGGTTCCCAGCCTTTGTGGCCCCAGGGACCAGTTTTGTGGAAGACAATTTTCCACTGGGGACAAGGGAAAGAGAAGGATGGTTTGGGGGATGAAACTGTTCCTCCTCAGGTCATCAGGCATTAGATTCTCATAAGGAGCACACAACCTAGATTCTTCACACGCGCAGTTCTCAATAGGGTTCGCGCTCCTATGAGAATCTAATGCCACTGCTGATCTGACGGGAGCCGGAGCTCAGGCAATAAGACTCACTCGCCCACCACTCACCTGCTGTGCGGCCCGGTTCCTAACAGGCTACGGATCAGGACTAGTCTGTGCTTGGGGCTGGGGACCCTTCTGTAGACAGCTGACTTAATGCAGTGAGGTGCGGGGGGATGAGTGCAGCTGGGGGTGACAGGCTGGCCTGGGGTTGGGGACCCTGCTCTAGAGAGCTGACTTAGTACAGTGAGGTGGTCGGAGGTGCCAGGCTGGCCTGGGGCTGGAGACCCTGCTCTAGAGAGCTGGCTTAATGCAGTGAGGTGGTCAGAGGTGCCAGGCTGGCCTGGGATTGGGACCCTGCTCTAGAGAGCTGGTGTAGGGCAGTGAGGTGATCAGAGGTGCCAGGCTGGCCTGGGATTGGGACCCTGCTCTAGAGAGCTGGTGTAGGGCAGTGAGGTGGTCAGAGGTGCCAGACTGGCCTGGGATTGGGACCCTGCTCTAGAGAGCTGGCATAGGGCAATGAGGTGGTCAGAGGTGCCAGGCTGGCCTGGGATTGGGACCCTGCTCTAGAGAGCTGGCGTAGGGCAGTGAGGTGGTCAGAGGCTCCAGGCTGGCCTGGGGTTGGGGACCCTTCTCTAGAGAGCTGGCGTAGGGCAGTGAGGTGGTCAGAGGCTCCAGGCTGGCCTGGGATTGGGACCCTGCTCTAGAGAGCTGGCGTAGGGCAGTAAGGTGGTCAGAGGTGCCAGACTGGCCTGGGATTGGGACCCCGCTCTAGAGAGCTGACTTAGGGCAGTGAGGTGGTCAGAGGCTCCAGGCGGGCCCTGGTTTCCTGCAGTCTCATAGAGCCACTCCCGAGTCTCAGGGCACTCAGGCATCCTCAGCAATACATTCCCCAAGTTTCTTCATGAAACTCAAGTCGGGGTATTCTTCAAAGGTGCAGAGATGCCTTGTCCAGGCACTAAGTCAAGGTCGTATTCATTTCAGAGAATGATTAACAACAGTGCCTTCTCCATGCTATTGTAAGGGCAAACATGCAATTTACAAGCCGTATTTATCATACAATTCTGTAAAGAGAAGGAAGGTTTTCTCTCTTTATAAAGTTTTTATTTATTTATTTTTTGAGATAAAAATACTTACTGTGTTGCCCAGTTGGATTACAGTGGTGCAATCACAGCTCACTACAGCCTTGACCTCCTGGGCTCAAGCAGTCCTCCCACCTCAGCTTCCTGAGTAGGTTGGACCACTGGTGTGCACCACCACGCCTGGCTAATTTTTAATTTTTTTGTAGACAAGGGGGTCTCGCTATATTGCCCAGGCTGGTCTCAAATTCCTGCACTCAAGAGACCCTCCCACCCTGGCCTCCCAAAGTGCTAGCATTACAGGCATGAGCCACTGCACCTAGCCTCTTTCTATAACGTTTTTAGATTCGAAAGAGACCAGAAAGCTTGGCCCCACACTGTTATGAGGTGTTATCTCCTGGTGGTAGGGTTCTGGCTGGGTTTTCTTTTCTTGCTTTTCTCTACTTATTCTAAAATTTGCACAATAGGTATGTGTTACTTTTATTTGGAAAAATATACAGATGCCTGTGTATATAGTTTGAAAATACATATGTAGTTTAAACTATATATAAATATGCAGTTGACAGTCCATCTCTGACAGTCCTTCTTTGTGTGAGCAGAGAAGCTCTGTGTGCCTCCCGAGGCGCCCCCCCAACCCCCCACCGTGGCACCCTCCGCAGCCAGCTTCCTGCGGTTCAGTCTCTCCTTTGGCCTCTCCCACAGGTCATCAATGGGCTGGTGCAGACCACCGGCTGGCCCAGCGTCGTCACCTGCCTTGGCAACTGGTTTGGAAAAGGAAGGTGAGAAAAGCAGCCCTGTTTCCCACAGCATTTATTTTTTAAAAGATTCTGATGAAAACTAGACCATTTTACTTTCAGTTTTTCTGTAGACAGATTACAGCAAAAACACTTCAGTATCCTCTTTAAAATCAGATCTGGGGCTTGAATTTCTGAAATTCAGATGGCCTGTGTCCCTCAAGTCGGGGAGCTCCGCCCTCCCATTGTGGGCCAGGTGGAGTCTGTGTCACTCGGCTCCTTTGCATCTGTCTTGCCTGGCCTCCCGGGTGTTGTGGGGAGAGGCAGAGTCCAGGACCCTGCCCCAGGCCTTTTGAAGCCGGAGCTACGTGGTAACATGGGAGTTTGAGAAGTCCTGACCTGGGTCACCCGGTGCACAGCACCGAAGTAGCAGAGCCGGGACCCAGGCTCTGGTGAGTCCAGATCTATTTGCAAATGGCTGTGTAAAATTCAGCACAGCCAGGCCAAAGGTTTAGTTATGGTGGAAAACAGCAAACAAGACACAGAAACTAAAACGGGAACACCGCATCATCAGGTCCTGTCTTAGATACTGTGCCTCATTCACCGGGTGGGTGCCTCTGGGAGTTTTGTGCAAACAACACTTTATCAAGTGACGATATGTATTAATAGATGGTAGAGTCACAAATTGTAATTTTAGGCCTTCCAAGAATTACAGGGAAAGGACTCTTTCTTCTTGAGTACAACAAAAGTCAGCTCTGAGAAAGAAGTGGCATGTGTGATGGCACAGGCTGAGAGCACGTACATCCAGCCAGCTCTCTTGGGGGCATCTCGAGTCCCGCGTCCCACAAAGGCAGCGTCTCCGCGGTCCTTGTGAATCTACGCTGACCCCCTCCTTGACGGACACTACCGTGCCCAACATGGGGGGACTCATTTCAGCTTCTCACCCGATCTTCTGTCCCGCGTTGTGTTGTGTTGCAGGAGAGGTTTGATTATGGGCGTCTGGAACTCCCACACCTCCGTGGGCAACATCTTGGGCTCATTGATCGCTGGCTACTGGGTGTCCACGTGCTGGGGGCTGTCCTTCGTCGTGCCTGGGGCCATCGTGGCAGCCATGGGGATAGTATGCTTTCTCTTCCTCATTGAACGTAAGTGCACATGGCCTTGGAGACCACCCACCGAGGGAGGCCTTGGGGGTGAGTGGCATGGCCTAGCCCCCTGTTTGCCCGTGGCTTCCTCAGCGCTCTTCTTGCCAGGGAGGCTTCCTTGTTTGCATGTGAACTTCCCCCGGGAGCTGGTTCTCTCCCGATCTTGCTGGATTTTCTACTCTTCCCTGATTTCTGGAGTGACCTGTGCCCACATTCCTTCCTTCCATCCCCCCTCCCCCACACTTGCCCCAGCATGATGCGCTTGTGCCTGGGAATTTTACATCTTCCCACGGGGGCTGTCTTCTCACACCCATCTCACCACCACAACCTGAATTGTACCAAGTCAGCTATTTGCCTTCTGATAAGATATATCTTGGACAGTGTTATAAAAGACTTAGGCCAGATGCGGTGACTCACGCCTGTAATCCCAGCACTTTGGGAGGCCAAGGCAGGTGAACCACCTGAAGTCGGGAGTTCAAGACCAGCCTGACAAACATGGGAAACGCTGTCTCTACTAAAAATATTAAAAAATTAGCCGGGTGTGGTGGCGCATGCCTGTAATTCCAGCTACTTAGGCGGCTAAGGCAAGAGAATCACTTGAACCTGGGAGGCGGAGGTTGCAGTGAGCCAAGATCACACCACTGCACTCCAGCCTGGGCAACAAGAGCGAGACTTCATCTCCATAAATAAATAAATAAATAAATAAGAGACTTACTTAATATCTTAATTGAGTAAAAAAGTATCTCTTGGAAAATCAAATCCTTTATTCCATTTCAGATTCAATAGGAAACTTTTGATTAAATTGAATTTGAAATTAATTTCTGAAGTAGAGTCCGCAGGCTCTGGTGCTGAGAGGATTCAGGACAGTTACAGTGAGGTTAGAGAGGCCCAGGTGGCCCCAGCAGTCACATGACAGGGACTCGAATCCCACAGGCCCTTCTGATAAGTTGTACTCAACACTTAGTTCTTTGATTGAGTTTAAAGCACAGTGAAACCACAAGGCAACAGACAGCTCTCTCCAGCTCCCTCGAAGGTGGGAACACACAGAGCCAGCTGCCTGCAGTCACGCTGGGCATTGCTTATCACTTCAGCTCTGCATGCAGAACTTAACGCATATTCCATTTAGTTGCTCACTAGTTTTGTCTTGCAAAAGCTAACTTTTTAATTTTGAAGATGGCCATCATCTAGCCACCCTATGGGTTCTGAGACTGTCAACCCACTCTTCTGTGTTGGTGAAAATGGAAATAAACATTCAGATGAGGAATGCCCAAACACACCCATCGGTGTAAGCAGAAAGTAGGGGTCCCAGGCTGCACTCAGCTCCCATTTCCCCTCTTCTGCCTTCGGCAGCAGCCTGGACAGCCCAAGCAGGTACCTGGCTGGACGGGCAGGGCTCTGGCTCCCTTACCAGTAGGCCAACAGGTGGCTTTCAGCTCTGGCTGATGTGGCACTGCAGTTCTGGGAAAGGCCGTTCCCACCACCTGTTTGCCTCCACTCTGGTTCCTGGAACCTGGAGTTCCGTGCCCCTGCTCTCCAGGTATTTGAGACACCAGCCACCAGGAGAACAACGTGTCTCTGTTAGCACACAGGGGCCCCTGGGTGTCTCCTGCCTGAGGGTAGAGTCCCCCAGGGCCTTTTATTCTTTTCCTCAGCTGGAAAGGGGTTGGCTCTGGAGAGAAGAGGACATGTGGAAGGGAAGGAGCTTGCTCAATGACCACGGTGGGTGACCTCAGCACCACGTCCAGGCATTCAGGGCCCCGTGTGGACACTTGTCTCTGTAAGCAGAGAGAGCTTGGCTCTTGTGAATAAGCTTCCCTGATCCACTTTGGGCAGATAGCAATGATCCAGATGCCCCCTGTCCTTGGGTCCTCCTTGGCCACAGGCAGGCTCACCTACAGGAGGGCTGCATGCTTCATCTGTAGCCAAACAGAACAGAACCCCCAGAGCCTCCTGCCCAGGGACTTGGCCTGACAGTCTTTCCCCTTGTGCCCGGGAGTTGCACCGAGTCTGAATGATGACCCAGCTGCGACAGCAGTGGTTGCATGCCGAGTCTGAGAACAGGAGCTCTTTGCAGATAGGGAGGAAACATTGAGTGCTCCTTGCTTTGTTTCTGCCCCCTCCTTGTCCCGAATCACTGCCTGGGCAGGTGCTAAAGGCGTCAGATGCACCATTCCTGCAACCAACAGGGGATGGGGCTTTCTCTGCTGCTCCTTCACTTCTATCTCCTGCCTAGGGTGGGGCCCAGAGGCCAGGGCGTCCCCTGCTCCCTTCTCAGGCCTCTCTGAGTCCACTTTGTGAAGCTGTTCTCAGACGTGTCCCAGCGAAGGGACATGTATGCTCAAGTCCCGCAAGGTGAAAGTCCAGGAAGAGCCTTATCAGGGGGACCCTCTTGCTTGCCTCTGCGGGGGGCATCACACAGAGTGGATACAGAGGGGATGAAATGGCTGATGTCCTTTAAACTGGTGACTGCACATCACAGGTGGACCATTGGGACTCCCCAGCATTCTGACCATGTGTCCCTTGTCAATGGCCTCGCCCTTGGGCTGTGCCCAGGAGAGGAGGGCAGTGCACCCCACAGCCAGCCTCAGAGCTCTTGGTGCAGACCCACCTGGCCCTACGGCGTAGGCGGGGCCTCGAGACCAGCAGGAGTGTGCTTAGCAGCTGCGTGCCCCTCCCACGGTGTCACCCTGGGTCGTGTAGGAATGGACTCGGCCGTGGGAAGCCTGCAGCCCTGTAGCTCAGTTTGGGTTGCAAGGCAGTAACCAGTTTCATCCAGGGTTATAAAAAGACCAAGATTCTGGGTAGTCAGAGGGGGCTACAGAAATAGATCCTGGAGAAGCAGCAGGGCTGGTTTCCCACGGCTCCTTGAAGCCTGGGGCTGACTCTGGGTTCCCATGTTGTTTGGGGCAGGTCACTGGCATGTTTAAAGGACAGGCTGAAGCCTCACTCCTGGTTCTGTCCCTCTGCAGGTTTCCTCCCTTCCTTGTATTTACATAAAGATGGTTTGTTCCATGTCAAGATGGATATTTTATCTCCACTCATTTTTATTCCCCATGAATTTCACAACATGAAATACCTCATGTACAAATGTATACATACTTCAGTACAGACATTATTCCTGCCTCACTACCCTGATGTGCTTTTCCTGGCTTTGTTTTCCTTCTGGGGCTTGTCCTCTGAATGTGACTCACGGGCTTGTCTGCACAGCGTCCGCCTGCTCTGCTTGTGGTTATCGGCTGTACTGGGAACTATTTTCCGTATTTAAAGTAGTGTTCATGTTCACCATGTTGGCATTGGCTGGCGGTGATCTGCTGTACCCCTTCCACATATGTAGGCTGCCAGGCAGGGTGGCTGGGGACAGGCAGGGGCGTGTGTGTGGGTCAGTGCTGGGCCAGTCACGCTGTGTCCTTGCCCTTACCCAGCATGCTATGGCGATGGCTTTTCTCTGGAACGAATGCCAATTTAGTAAAGGTATAATGGCATTTTGTGTTTTATTAAATAAATTGTATTGTATATGTTTAAGGTATGCAACATGGTGTTACAGATACATACAGATAGTAAAAAGGCACTAGCAGGGCGAAGCAAGTTAGTATCGCCCATCGCAACTGACAGCTGCCCGGTTTTGTTTTCTGTGGCAAGAGCAGCTCAGATCCACTCACTTATTGTCAGTCCTGCATACGGTCAGTTTCACCGCCGGTGCTCCCGTGTGCCCTGCCCTGGGGTCATGTAGCTTGCGTGGCATTGCCGTGGTGGTGGACATGCTCAGCCCTGGACTCATGTTTGCTCTTTCAGATCCGAAGGACGTCAGGTGCTCCTCCACCCTGGTGACGGTAGGGACAGTTCCCTTGTCCCCTTCTAGAACAGTGTGCAGTTCGCAAAGTGTTCTGACCACTTCCCCAGCCTGCTCCTGCCCATGCGGTGTCAGACAGAAACACAGTGTGCACACAAGTCCCACCCTCAAAATACTGCCAGTTCTAGGAATAGATAATATCCTATTCTGGGTTTTGCTGATAACCTTACCAACAAAACCCAGAAGAGATTTGATGCTGTCCAGATTAAGGACTTCATGCTAGGGGAACCAAAGGCTGGGACCCGGCCCGGCCTCCCCAGGAGTGGCACCTCCCCGGTGGCCCCAGGGCCTCACCGCGACATGGGAGCTGGCTGCCATCACTTAAGTTGGCAGCTGCCCATCTCAGCTGGCCAGGAGGTCTGCCCAGCACACCCTTCCTTCTCTTCTGTACCCCTGCCCAGCTCAGCCAGCACAGGCCCTACAGGCAGGATTGCTGACCGCATCGGCGGCCGTGAGCAAGCACTGCCTTAGCTGCCTCCCCCCCGCCCGCAGTCAACATCCGCCACTTTCCCACCTGCCTGAGGCCAGCCCTCCCATGGCACCAGTCCCCTCCCCTCTCATGGCCCAGGGCTTGGCTCCTGCAGACACATCCGCCCCCAGTACCACTCCTGGCACACTCCTGTAGTATTGGTTGCTGTCTCGGAAGGAAGTCCCTCTGGTCCTCATGCTTACTCTCAGCCGCCCCCTTCCCCACCTCCACTGGTGGGACTCCCCCTCCTCTCTGCAGGCCTCTGCCACCCACAGGAACAGCCCATCCAGGTCCCAGCAATGTCAGCTGGCCACATGGGGCAGTCAGCTCTCTGGCCTCACCCTGCTGGACCCGTCACTGCATCTGACTCAATGCTTCCCTCCCTCTGGGAAAGGCTCCCCTCCCTGGGCTAACATGCTAGTCACGCCTGTGCTGAGTGTCAGACCCCAGTGGTGGGGAGTGCCCCCAGGCTGCTCCTCGGCCTCCTCTCTCCTTGTCCACCCGCTCATTGCAGGAGCGCACCAGGCCTTTCAGTGCCCCCAGGTGGGTTGATGTCGCGTCCCCATGCTGTCCGCAGAGTGACCCCTCCCCTGAGCTCTGCAATCCTAGATCTCACCGCCACTCGACCTTCCCATGGAGCTATCTGGGTGTCCTCAGACTTAACACAACCAGAGGAGATCTCCTGATTTTGCCCCTAATCACGCCAATCCCCCAGCATCCCCATTTCAGTCAGGAAGCTGCTATCCACCCTGTGGACATGCCAGATCCCAGGAGCTAGCCCCCTCCCTTCAGCCCTGCCCCCTGTCCTTGGCCAGGTTCCGTGGGTTCTGCTCTGTGAGGGAATGTGGAGTGGAAATGCTCTCACCACCGTCAGTCAGCTCTCCTCTGAGCCACTGCTCAGCAGCTTCCTAGTACAGTCCACTTTTGCTCCCCAGAACCTCTTCACACCTCACTTGCAGACACAGTCTCGAAACAGTCAGAGCAATCATCCCTTGCATGACACGGTCCAGTGGCTGCATGTCACCCCATGTGAAATCCTTGCTGGTGGCTCTGGTCGACCTCTGTCACTCTCACAGAAGGGGGCGAGCCCCTCGCCCAGAGCACCACCTGGCATCGTGCAGGAGAGGGAGCCGGAGTCCTCTTTCTGTCTGTTAATACATCGGGCTTCTGGGTGTGATTCATCAGAAAGAGGGGTTCTGACACTTGATGACAGAAACAGAGAAAATGAACTTTGGAAACCAGTGCCTTCGGGAAGGTCAAATACCATATGATATTTGTAAAATTATAGCTGATATTTTTAAATGTTTTAAAAAGCCATTTTCCTGTCACGAGCATGAATTTCAGTTTCCAAGCTTGTAGAATCACGCTGTGAAGTAGCTTAAAGCTGCCTGGACTGCCCAGCTCGAGATTGGGGGGAGAACTCTGGCACACACCTTCCGCCCTGGGACGTCTTCTGCCCTCTGAGAAGAGCTTTTCCCCCCCGAGGGGCAGCCAGACCTGAGGATAGGAAGTAGGCACACAGGGAGTTTGGGGGAGGGGCGGGTTTTCCTCATGCACAGCTTTTAGGAATATGAGAGTGCATCTAACCAAGAGGCGGTGCTTCTGCTCCTTGTGTGCATGAGTTCGGGGCTGAAGTCTATGTTTCATTCTCCTCGTTCAAATCCTCTTTGAGCAGTTCACTGAGATCCCTTGGTACCCAGGTGTCCCCAGCATGCTGTGGGGCAGGTGGTCCAGAGAAACAGCTTCTCGTCCTCTCTCCTCTCCATGTTGGCTGGTCGCAGAGGGAAAGATGGCTTATACCTGGGGATATTTCATCAGCTTCTGCAAACAGCCCAAAGTTCTTTTTCCTGCAGGAACGTTACCCGCTCTGCGCAGGACACTGACGAGACCTTTGTCACAGGCCTTCCCGAGGGAGCTGAGGGCAGTTTGACCAACGTCCCATCAGCTGCTGTCCTTTTGCAGTCTCTTCCCTTTGTCACAAATGCGAGCTGTGGGGCAAAGCAAAATGCATTTGTAAGATATTTCAGATGTGCTGACTTGTTCTGGGAAGTTCCCATGCGGAAGTGTCATTTTTAGGATAAAGTTCTAATTGTTTCCAATATTTTAAAGTTTTTGTTATGTAGACTTTAAACATATGAAAAGGTAAAAATAACAGTATAATGGACCCCGATGTACCCATCACCCAACTTTCCAGCAGTTGGCCAATCTGACTCTGTCAGTGCCCCTGCCGATACTGCCCCTTCCCCACCTCTTCGCGCCAGTCTGACTCTGTCAGTGCCCCTGCCGATACTGCCCCTTCCCACCTCCCCGCTGATGCATTTTGCAAGCAAATACCAATCATCTGAATATTTTGTCTCTGACTAATTCAGTGTATGTTTCCAAAATATAAGGAAACTTTTGTGTGAAACAAAACATAACATACCATTATCACACTTAAAAACCAATGGCAAAGAATAGGCAAACAGTAGAGAAAATCAAACCAAAAGGTGGTTCTTTGGAAAGATCAACAAAATTGATAGTCCTGTACCTCGACTGACCAGGAATAAAGGAAGACTGAAGTTACCAAAATCAAGACCAGGAAAGGTGGCATTTCTGCCACCTTTACCAAAATAAAATGGATTACGAGGAAACACTATGAACAACTGTCTGGCAACAAATTAGAAAACTTAGAATAAATGGAAAAATTCACAGAAGGACAGAAACTACCAAAACTGACTCGAGAGATCGGAAATCTGAATAGATCTCAAACAAGTAAAGAAATTGAATTGTTAATTTAAAAATTTCACTCAAAGAAAAGCCCAGGACCAGATGGCTTGGCTGGTAAATTCTGCCAAACATTGAAAGAAGAGTTAATACTAATTACTCACAAACTCTTCCAAAAAAATAAAAGTAGGAGGAAACTTCCTAATTCATTCTATGAGGTATTATTGTAGTAACAAAGGAGGACATCTTAGGAAAGCTGTACACCGGTATCTTTTATGAGCGTGTATGCAAAACTCAATCCCAGCAACCTGAATTTAGCCACCTACAAAGGGATTATGTGCCATGATCAATGGGATTTACCCCAGGAATACACGGTCGGCTTAACAGGTGATGTTAATGTAATGCACCATATGAATGGATAAACGGCAAAAACCGCATGGTCATCTGGGCTAATGAGCAAACAACACTCCTTCCGTAGAGAGGGTTTTTTCTCCTTCGGAAGCAATGAGCTGACTGAGGGAGGGCCGGTGTCCCTCACTGTTAAAGGGAAACACTGGTGTGTGCCTTTTCATTTCAAAACCGTTGAAACAGTCTCAAAGCCATTAAGAAAGGTTAAGTCGCTTTAATGGGTATTTTTACATTTGGTTACACCTCTGTCTTAGCTCTTCAAGAGAGGATTTTATTTTCACCTTCTATTATCTGAGAGTCTGGAGTGTTGAGCTCAACCATGATTCTGTTTAAATCAGTTGTCTTATGTTCTCTTGGTAGCTTTTTGGGAAGATAGTAAGTATCCTTGCCACAGTAAGTAAGGTTTAATTTCTAGCTGCTGAGTCAGTATTGCGCTCATGAAGCCTTTTCTCTCCCAGCACTCGAAAGCCTGGGAGAATGGTACAACAGACTGAGACCCCAGAAGCAGATCTTGAAGAGCGAAAAGAACAGGCCTCTGGTAAGTTCGCACGTAACTTCCACTTCCTAGAATGTCGGAGCTGCAGGAAAAGTCCTTTGAGCCACGTCGACTCTCCGTTCCTCTGCCTATGTGATATGTGTACAAACATCCAGATCTTTAAAAACTTGGGTCTCATTGTATTGCTTCAGTCAAATTTGAGTTTGCCCTTACTGGCTTTCTTTGGATTTTGCACTTAATCAATCTATTCATTCATTCAGCAGCTCTGCAGCTTTCAATGTCCCAGGCACTATTCCAGGTGTGGGGGGTGGTGCTGGTGCAGATGGGAGCAAGCAGAGACATCCATCAGGTGGTGCCCTGTGCTGGGAAAACAGGCTGAGCAGGCTGTATTTCCAGAGAGCCTTGGGGGAGGCCTCCCTAGGCAGACAGTGTCGGAACAGAACTGCGAAGGACTGGAGGGAGAGTCTGCAGGTGCCTGGGCACGGAGGGAGTCAGGTGCACAGTGCGCTGGCCATGTAAGGCACGCACAGAAAACTGACATCATGGGACCAAGCAAAGGCAAGGGAGAAGCAGATGACAGAAAGAGGCATCTCCCCCTTCCCCATGTCACAGATGAGGAATTCAGGACACAGAGATACCAAGTTAATCTGCCTTGTCATCCGCGGTAGCTGGGAGGCCTCAGTGCAGGCCTGGCCTCCCCCCGTAGCACCTGAGCCTCCCCGACCCTACACTTCCAGTCCTTGATCCTTGTAGAAGCTCCTCACGTCACTGCTGCTTAGCTGACCACACCAGGCCACAGCAGGCGTTTTAGATTGCAGTTTAGTCATTGAAGTTATAAGCTGTTCTCTTTCTAAATCAGGTTTTTTGGGGTTTTGTTGTCGTTGTTGTTTTTGAGACAAGGTCTCACTCTGTCACCCAGGCTGGAGTGCAGTGGCACAATCTCGTCTCAGGGCAACCTCCGCCTCCTAGGTTCAAGCAATTCTCCTGCCTCAGCCTCCCGAGTAGCTGGGATTACAAGATACCCACCACCATGCCTGGCTGAGTTTTGTATGTTTTGATTAGAGATGGGGTTTCACTAGTCTTGAACTCCTGACTTCAGGTGTTCCACCCACCTCGGCCTCCCAAACTGCTGGGATTACAGGCTTGAGCCACCACGCGAGGCCTCTAAATCAGGTTTAACCTTCTACAGACAGAGGGCCTCTCCTCTGTGTGGAGGGACCCCTCCGGCCTGCATGTGAGAGGGACTGCTCTCCCTGTCTTTGTAAATCAAATAGCTTAAAATATACTAAACTTGCATCTCACTTTTTTATTGACTGGGGAAATCTATCTGTGGGGCTGAAATATTAGAAGAGGAAAAAATGATGCCGCACACATCTGAGTTCCTGGGTTTTAGGGTGATCGTAGGCAGTGACACATTCAACCAAAATGCTTTAAAATCTGTACTCACTTCCAAGTTTAAAGTCATGTCCCAGTCAGTGTCCGAAAGGCCGTGAGCCCTCTCTGGTGATACTGCAGCCTGCCACTTGCTGTGACTCAAGGCCTTTTCCTCTGGTGTAGTGACTGACCCATAAAACGAGGCTTGGCTTCTGAGTATAGCTCCTCTCTTTCCTTTTCTGGTCCTTCTAAGAAGGCTTTTTACCAGCTTGCCGTGGAGGAGCCACTCAGGTAATTAAAGGCACTGGCAGATCTTGTTTCGGGCCGAGCGTGATCTTCAGGTGACCATGGCTGGGTACAAGCTGGCCTCATGTCCGTGCGTCCCTTTTCAGCAGTCCAGCTGTTGCTCGTGGGTCAGGGTCAGCAGGGAGAGTGCCCCATGAGGCTGGCTGGACACCTTGGATATCCCCTTTCCCAGAGTGACCACTGGGCCCAGAGTGGGGTGTCACCCAGCCCCTGACCTCTACTCCTTTTCAGAAGAGTTGCTAAATTATGTCACATAGCAGGTACTTTCTCAGTGGCCTCGTGAAGAGATGCATAAAGAAAGCTGGGGGGGTGGGGGCGGGGAGCAAATGTGGGAAAGAGAACGAGGCTCTGCTGTCACTTGGCCACGTGGCAAGCCCACAAGTCCCGGTGGGCATTTTAGAAGATTGTCTTGGGGACGGTCACACTTCCGTCCCTGTAGTCCTCCTTGACGTCTCTGAGGATCCTTCTGATTGGCTGTGGCTCAAGAACTATTGGGCCCACCAAACACGGCATGAGTGAGGGGTGGGTATTTGAAGGTTGAGTGCTACTCCACTGTGCACTTTGCAAATGTCTCTGGAATGGCCTTTCCTAAAGGGTAGCTGCAGACAGCATAGGTGGCGGGTGAGCTTAGCATTTTTAGATAGAGTGGTCCTTATTACACCCCTGCCCACATGCATCTGCCTGTATTTTGTGGTGTGTGTGTGTTTTAGTAGAGGGAGCCCTTTTCTCTTTGAACGTGTAAGCCATGAGTAGAGTACACTGGCCACAGAATCCCCCAGCCCCACGGGAGCTGCACAGATCCCATATGGGGCTCTGAGGACACAGACTGGAAATAGCTTATTTGGAGGCAGCGGTGCTTCTTGACCTCCAGCCTTGTGTCATGTCCCCCCCAGTGGCTTCTTGTTTGCTATGTAAGGAGGAGGCAGCAGCGGCCTCCCTGTTGGTTTTGGAAAACCGGCTTCTTGGCCTCACACTTTCTTTCCCATCTCCAGGAGCAAACAACTGGGACTCAGTGGCTGCAAGCCCTGTTTGAGATGAGCAGGTGTGAGCATAGGGCCTGTTCTCAGCAAAAACAGCCTTCTGTCTGTCTAGGGGGCTCCTTGGGGCTTAGGTAAGGAGCAGAGGCTCTGTGTCTGTGGCTTTAAACCAGCCCAGCAAGTGGACCACGGAGCACTTTACAAATCCTGGAAGGGCCCTGGGTGGCTCTTGGGCATCTGGGTCTACCTGAGGCCGGGTGGTCTTCGCGTGGACCTGCAGTCACTTTTCTCTGGGTCAGAGGGTGCGCCTCTCCTGGCTAAGTGGACTCTTTCCACATGACGTTCCTCCAGCTGGCTGCATCTCACCCACTGCTTAGCCTGTTTGCCGCGTACCAGCCTGTGAAGTCCCGTAACCCTCAGCTTGCTATGAGTGGAACTCGCCTGGGGCTGCCCCAGAGACTGCTTCAGCAGGGCTGGGGGCCTTTGGGACTCCTCAAAGCCCCCCAGGAGATTCCAGTGTTTAGCCACAGTAGAGCATGACTGACTTAGTTTCCTAACCTGGACGATCAGCACAATTTATGAGAGAAAAGTTGATTCCTAAACTCAAATCGCCGTTCTTTGCTTCCACGTGCCAAGAATGAATTCTCATCGGGAGGATGTGAGGCATTTGCACTCGGGCCTGTCATCTTCACTCCAGGGCACCTGACTGTGGCTGCCTGTGAATATCTTCATCAGACGCCCGCTCTCCATGCCAGAGTCCTAGCCATGAGCCGGGCTTCCTGGGGGACATGGCTGCTGGGCTGCCCCTGAGGCCACACACTGGGTGCCCAGCGCCCACACTGGGCTGCACACGGTACAGTCTGCCACCCGGTTTCCAAATTTCTGTTTCCCACTGGAAGAGAATTCTAAATATCAAGGGGCAGGGGAATGCGAAATACATTACCATTTTCTTTTTCTTTCTTTTTTTTTTTTTTTTTTGAGATAAGAGTCATGCTTTGTTGCCCAGGCTGGAATGCAGTGGCATGGTCTCGGCTCACTATAACCTCCACCTCCCAGGTTCAAGCAATTCTCCTGTCTCAGCCTCCCAAGTAGCTGGGACTACAGGCACCTGCCACCACACCTGGCTAATTTTTGTATTTTTAGTAGAGACAGGGTTTCACCTTGTTGGTCAGGCTGGTCTCGAACTCCTGACCTCAGGTGATCCACTGCCTCAGCTTCCCAAGGCGCTAGGATTACAGGCGTGAGCCAACGCACCCAGCCTCTTTTTCTTTTTTTTTTAAATTGAACTACATTTTTAGTCCAACTTATAACAGGTTATAGTGAGATAAATACAACAAAGCCTGTTTGATTTTGTGAAAGGTCTGAGATACGTAGAAGTATTTCTTTGTAAGACCTTGAACTTCATAGTTCATTCATGAAGAACATTTTTATTTTATTTTAACTCTTTTTCGCGATAGGGTCTTGCCCAATCACCCAGGCTGAAATACAGCAGCACAGTCACAGTTCACTGCAGCCTCAACCTCCTGGGTTCAAGTGATCTTCCTGCCTCAGCCTCCAGAGCAGCTAGGAATACAAGCGCATACCATCAGATTCAACTAATTTTTTTTTTCCCCAGAGATGCAGTCTCACTGTATGGCCCAGGCTAAGATTATTTTTATATTACCCTTGCTCTGACTTGGAAATCCCACTCTAGGTTGGGGATCACTCTCCTTTGCTTTACTGAGTGTGAGCTTTGTCCTTTAGGAATGTCTAGAATGTCAGAGTTCATAAATATCAGAATAGGTGTATTTTAAAATAATGTTGGTGTAATTTACATAAATTTCAAGATAATGTTTTATATGGCCGTTGTGAACTCCTAGAAAATACAGGATCATGTAAAGAATTTCTCATTAGCATTTTCATAAAAATTACACATAATTCTACCACTCAGTGACAACCATTGTTGGCTTAGATTATAGCTTCTTTCTTTCTAGAAATAGATCCTGCAGTTGCCTAGTTATAGATGTAGATATTCAAACCTTCTTTGAGATTACAGTGGCGTGCAGTTTTGAATGATGTGTTATTTAATGTGTCATAAGCATTTTCATATGTCATTAAAATCTCCCAAACTTTTTTTATAACAAGATATGTCATTCATATGGATGTATTTTAATTTTCTAATTTTTCTCAATGATGATGTGACATTTATTTTACTTTATAAGTATTTTTTTCACTTTTCAAATTATTTTTTGCAAATAAAAGTCCTAGAATTTCTAGATCAGAGGATCTGTGTACCCAGCCGTTCATGAAAATGCATGAATGCTAATCATTCTAACGCAGTGGCCAGGTGAGAACGTCAGCCAGGATGTCTTCAAAGCAGTGGGAGAGAGAGCCGCCAGGCACCCTCGCCATTAGGAAGCCTGGCCCCACTTCACCCAGACTGCCCGGCTGGTAACACCTTTCCTTTGTTCCCAATGGATTTGCCTCCAGGACCCAGAGATGCAGTGCCTGCTGCTGTCAGACGGGAAGGGCTCCATCCATCCGAACCACGTGGTCATTCTCCCCGGGGACAGCGGGAGTGGCACCGCTGCTATCAGCTTCACAGGGGCCCTGAAAATTCCAGTAAGTAAACGTGTGTGGGAGGAGTTTCAGAGGGGCTGCTGCTGTGCCGGCCGCGAGAAGTCTGCTTGGTTAATGATTGACTTAAAAAAGAAATCTCTGGTTGTAGAACCCGGGGATTAGACTCCGTGGCAGAAGCCAGACGCTGCACACCAGGGAGCTTCAGGAATGAATATGTCTGCAGCGATGTTTGGTTCGCCTCATACCATGTTTAAATTTTTTTGAAATACGTTTTCTCCATTTAGGAATTCAGAAAGTTCATAGACAAATGGGACTCCCTGCCCTCACTTGAAAAACAGAAAGTCTGGCGCCCTGGGCCTCCCCCCACGTGACAGAGGTTGGGGACCTGGGGCCCTGACCACTGTGCCACCTGGCCCCTGTGGCCCGGCCCCTCCCCCGGTGCACTTGCCCTCCCGCAGGCCTTGAGCATGAGCCCGGGGGGGGCATTGTCACTGAATGCCATACCATGGCCTTCACCAGCCCGGCTCAATTCTCTTTCCCTTTAAAGTGTCTTCAGCCTGGGCACGGTAGCTCACGCCTGTGATCCCAGCACTTTGGGAGGCTGAGGCAGGCAGATCACCTGAGGTCAGGAGTTCAAAACCAGCCTGGCCAACGTGGCAAAAGCCCATCTCTACTAAATATACAAAAATTAGCCAGGCATGGTGGCGCACACCTGTAATCCCAGCTACTCGAGAGGCTGAGGCAGGAGAATCACTTGAACCTCGGAGGCAGAGGTTGCAGTGAGCCAGGCTCGTGCCACTACACTCCAGCCTGGGCGACAGAGTGACACTCCATCTCAAAAAAAAAAAAGTCCCTTCAGTGCCACAGCCTGTGGTCTGATTGCCCGTGTGTGTGAGCAGAGGTTGCCAGGAGTGAGGTGGGGATGCAGGGACTGAGGGAAGAATGAGCAGCACAGGCGGGAGAAGCCGTGGGGTCCTCAGAATCTGGACCGCGCTGCTTTGGCCGCTGGTCCTTGGTGGTGTTGCGGACCTTGCCTTCAGACTAGAAGGGTGCCACAGCGCCCCTCGGGGGCGATCAGTATCGGGAAAAGGTGACTTGGAGCAGATGAGCGGGAGGGGTGCTGTGGACAGATTTCTTCTGCTTTCGCTTTTCCTTTTATTGATTCATGGACTCCCTCAGCAGAGAATCTAAGGAGCCATGCACAGGGTGTGGAGAAGCTGGGTTCTGATGGGAACAGAGAGCTGAAAGCAGGGATCTAAGGAGCCATGCACAGAGTGTGGAGAAGCTGTGTTCTGATGGGAACAGAGAGCTGAAAGCAGGGATCTAAGGAGCCATGCACAGGGTGTGGAGAAGCTGTGTTCTGATGGGAACAGAGAGCTGAAAGCAGGGATCTAAGGAGCCATGCACAGAGTGTGGAGAAGCTGGGTTCTTCTGATGGGAACAGAGAGCTGAGAGCAGGGGCCTGTGTGGGGGAGATCAGACCCTGCTGTGTCGGCCAGGTGGGCTGTCTCAGGTGGGCTGTCCAGGACGGGCTGTCCACACCGTGCCCTCCAGCACTCACAGCCAGAGCACCAGGGAGCAAACACAGCTCTCGCTTGCTGATGTGACCTAGAGAAAGGCAGAGGGTCAGGGGCCTAGGCCCGAGGCCCCTCAGCAGGTCAGGCCTGGAAGCATAAGCGGTGCAACCCAGACCTCAAAATCACATCACAGAAATTAAAGACTGGGGGAGAACCTCGGCTTCAGAACAGAAATTATTCCAGTGCCCAAGAGGAGCTGGGTCTGCAGAGGCAGGGCCTGGAGCCAGTGTTCAGCTGAAGGAGAATGCCCAACCCAGGCCTAGGCACCAGCTCCCGGGAAAGGGCTGTGCATGCCAGCCTGTGGGAGCTGCTGGGTTCAAGTAAAAAGATTTGTTCTCAATTGTGTCCTTCATAACAACTAGTACCCTTTGCTGCTGTACCTCCCTCTGTAGCTCCCCCCCCAAATACTTGTGCTAAAAGCAGGGTGCACACTTGTTATAGAAATACAGGTTTTTATACAGTGGAGTTGTAGACAGTATGAGCTTCAGAGGCCCGGCTCACGCCTCCCCTGCCACCACCAAGCTGGTGTCCCGGGCAAGTGTGGCGTACCCCGAGCCTCCATGTCCTCGTCTGTCACATGGCTCCATCTCTGGTGTGATACGGTACGTTGTTCTGTGGATGAAGTGAGGTCAGTTAATGACTACTAAGCACAGTACCAGGCTCATGAAGAGCATACGGTAAATCACACGGACACAGCCTCATCAGCTGTGAAGACATCAGCGCTTTCATTTTAGAATGACTTGACAAAGTGGAGTGCTGGGTTCTTCCAGCCGCTGTTTTGATTTTCATGTGCACAGACAGCTGGGGAGCGGAGTAGGCATTTCAGTGCCACAGTGTTACTGGATTTCTCACTCCAGATTTTCAGTGGCATCTGGAATTAGCATCTCACAAGTGCCACCTCCTTCTAAAAGTTGACATCAGACAAGACACAGGCATTTTACAGAACCCGCCACCCGATTTCATCACTCATACATCCTCTTCTCGTCTCCTGGTTTTCCCTGATGCGGACTGGCGTGCCGTATTCACGGGCGGGCTGCAGTAGCCTGTGTGCCTGTGTGCCTGACAGAGTGGTCGGAATTGTTTGATCTGTGTTTTCCGGTGGCTGTATCATTTACAATGGCTTTCAGCCCCAAGGAAGAAGAAAGAGCCATTAAATGCTAGTCCGCTGCGCCTGGATGTACGGGACTCCTTTAATAGGCAAGTTTCCCGGGCGACGTAGTATGAAAATCAAACCCTACATGTTTTAATTGACTCTACTCTGATGTAAAGACACTGGGTTTCGATCCTAAAAGGTAGTCTCCATTTCAAAATTCAGAAATGTCATAGATAAATAGGGCTTCCTGTCTTCACTTGAAAGCAGAAAATCTGGCGCCACCGGGCCTGCCCCCGATGCCACAGCGGTGCCCCCGGCTGGGGTGAGTGCTTCACTGTTCTGCGTCCTCACTACACCACACAGCGGCGCAGCACCCTCCCCCGTATGTGTCTGGAGGAGCTGAAGCCAGACCAGAGACAGGCTGTCTTCGTGGGAGCGAAGTCATGTATCACTCTGTTGTGTATTTACACGCACCTGCCGACCGCACGTTTGGAGGAGATGCCTGACGCTCTCTCTTTCAGGGCGTGATCGAGTTCTCGCTGTGTCTGCTGTTCGCCAAGTTGGTCAGCTATACTTTCCTCTTCTGGCTGCCACTGTACATCACGAATGTGGGTGAGTACCCGTGGCTAGAACACGTCCAGTCCTGCACAGCAACTGGGGCCGAGCTGTCTTCTGTCTGCTGGTTTCTAGGGTCTTGGAAACACAAGGCCACGAATGGTGCTTGGAGAGGTACACTTCACACTTCTGAATCAAACAATATGATGAAACACAGGCAAAAAAGAATTCAGACGTGCAGGTCGTGTTGCCATAATGGTAGCCTTTGTGGGGCTTCAAGGTTGACACGTTATATCCCCACTGTGGCTGCCAGTTCCATGGGGTACTTCCTGTTCTGAGGCAGCCTGCATTTAAATGTGGCTACACTGAACTTTGGCTCATAGCAGCCAGTGAGCAGAAGCAAGGCCTCTGGGGACCTGAGATAAGAAATCCCTGATAATCTGACTGGAAATGGCTTCTAGGAGATAGGTTCTAACCTTAGGGAGGGTCTAACCTTAGGGAGGGTCTAACCTTAGGGAGGGTCTAACCTTAGGGAGGATCTAACTTTAGGGAGGCTCTAACCTTAGGGAGGGCCTAACCTTAGGGAAGGTCTAACCTTAGGGAGGGTCTAACCTTAGGGAAGGTCTAATCTTAGGGAGGGCTGACACTTTGCTTTATGTGGTGGTGCTTTATCCCACAGTGGGTGCAGCTGTAGATTATGAGAAAACATGCTGGTGAAATAGTAACATGCCTCCCCATGTCCTGTGTGACCACAGGACAGACAAGATGTGACAAACAGTGCTTAAGGGAAGGGGCCACTGAGTGGGGAACCGGAACCCTGGCTGAGAGGAAATGGGGATGGCCCAGGAGAACGTGGAGGGCTGTTAGCACAGGGAGCCAGGGAGAGCGAGAGGAAGAAGACACCAGGCCATCAGGGAGGGGGCAGGCTCTGGCGATGTCTCAAGAGGGGGCCTTTGAGAGTCGGGGAGGCTGAGGGGCACAGACCACCTATTCTGGGAATGCGGATCTCACCAGAGGAGAACGCTGGGAGCATGAGGCTGGAGGCTGAATAGCTGGGAGGGAAGTTGAGGAGGCAGTGAGGGGACTGTCCCCCAGCCTAGCAGGGACAGGGCCTGCCCAAGGGCCAGTGAGCGGCGAGGCAGCCAGGCATGCCCTCGGATCCTGAGGTTCCTTCCCAGCCTCGTGACCCCCGTCTTACTTCGGCCGGTGAGCTGCACTCAGCCTTCTTCCTTTCTTCTCCTGTGATGGCAAAAGGGGTAATGTTTTCAGGACTTGAGTCTTGAATTGCTGGACTTTCAGTCTGTTTGAAAAAAAGCAAAGTTTCCTGTCCATGTCATTGAGGATTTGGAAAGGCTAGGTTTGACCAGCAGCCCGAGATCCTGCCCGGTCTCCTATCTCACGCCACGGCCAGCTCAGTCCACCTTATAGCCCAGAACTTGTACAAAATCTAGTGGAGGGCGCCCTGAGCTGGTGCTGGGAGGTCTCTGTGTCCTCATCTGCAGGACAAGAGGGCTCTGGCCCCCTGCAGCTCTAAAGCCACGTGTGACAGGACGCTGGAGCATCCAGGCGCCTTCCACAGCCCCACTTAAGTCATGTGTTGATCTAACTTCATGGTAAAGGGGCCCCTGGGGGGGGCCTCTGAACCAAAGGTGGGATAATTCAACTAAGCAGGGGAAACCCCCGGTGTTTGGTTAAAAGTGTTTTCATCTTTTCTGTGTTACTAGTTTTCTAAATCTGAGTTAACTACTAATTGCTCTTTGGTATAAATCAAGCGTGTGGAACCGGAGTCCCCGGTGCGGGTCCTGTTCTGCGTGGTGTGTCGCTGTGATGCGTGGAGGAGGTCTTCATTGTTTCACGCTCTGCTGTCGTTTTGATAGATCACCTTGATGCCAAAAAAGCGGGGGAGCTCTCCACCCTGTTCGACGTGGGCGGGATCTTTGGTGAGTTCGTTAAAACTTGCTCTGCTGCTACAGGAACTTCACGAGGCACATGATCTCTGAGTTGATCCACTGCTCAGAGGGAACAGGGTTCCCCAAGGTCTTGTATCCCCTGAGTGGACCCAGCCCCAGAGGGTCAGGCCGTCACCTGTGGGTGGGGGGCTCTTATGGTCTCCCCCTCCCTCCTCGGGGCCCTGACTCTGCCCTTGAACAGCTTCCCTCAGAAACAGCAGCCAGTTGGGCCCAGGGCTCATGCCTGTAATCCTAGCCCTGTGGGAGGCCGAGGTGGGAGGATCGCTGGAGCTCTTCCTGTTATGAAAACCAGCCCGGGCAACGTAACAAGACCCCTCTCTACAAAAAAAAAAAAAAAAACCCATAGCTGGGCATGGTGGCTCGAGCCTGTGGTTCCCGCTGCTTGGGAGGCTGGGATGGGAGAACAGCTTGAGCCTGGGAGGTTGAGGCTGCAGTGAGGCACGACTGTGGCACTGCCCGCCAGCCTGGGTGACAGAGTGAGACCCCATCTCAAAGCTAAAACAAAAAAAAGCACCAGCATGCCTCCCAGGCAGGTGACAGACTCGCCACCTTAGTCCCTCGATAGGTAAAGGGGCTCCAGGGCCAGCCTCAAACCTGAACCCAAGATGCCTCCAAGCCTCTCTCACATCTGACGGCAACCAACTGAGGCCTGTGGGGGAGGTCAGGCCCGTGAGAAGGCTGCCTGCCATGACGCATGGAGAAAGGGGCCTGGGAAAGGCGGAGACCATTCTCCGTGACGCAGGGAGAGAGGGTCTGGGAAAGGCAGAGACCGTTCTCCAGTTTCCTGCAGCGCCGCTTCCTCGCAGTGGGCTCATGCTCAGTGACATCGGCGCCTGAAGCCTGCCTCTCCATTGCAGGTGGCATCCTGGCAGGTGTGATCTCAGATCGACTGGAGAAAAGGGCCTCCACCTGTGGCCTGATGCTGCTGCTGGCCGCCCCCACGGTCAGCCCTGCTGCCTTCTCTGGGCCCCGAGGCCTGTAGACAGTCCCACGGTCCTCCCACCAGCCAGCGTCCTCTCCAATCTGCCTGGGCTCCACTCTCCGCCCACGGTCCTCCCACCAGCCAGCGTCCTCTCCTGTCTGCCCGGGCTCCACTTTCCCCCCACGGTCCTCCCACCAGCCAGCGTCCTCTCCTATCTGCCCGGGCTCCACTTTCCCCCCCACGGTCCTCCCACCAGCCAGCGTCCTCTCCTGTCTTCCCAGGCTCCACTTACCCCCAAGGTCCTCCCACCAGCCAACGTCCTCTCCCGTCTGCCCGGGCTCCACTTTCCTGACAAGCCCAGCTTCATTCCTGCCCAGGCCTCCTGTCCCTCAGTCCCTCCCTGGGCACCCTGTGGACCTCCGCCAGGCTCCCTCCCTGACATGCGCAGCTGCTGCTGGTTCCGCGTGGGCTGTGCACAGGCTGCTCCTCTCATTGGGGTGCCCCTTGCCCCAGACAAGCTCCTCCCCCACCTCTTAGGCATCGTTGACCCCTCCCATCATGACTCGTGGTGCACAGTACTTCTCAAGCATTTCGCAGCTCCTGGCCTTGGGCGCTGACAGCCCCCTGTGCCCCAGTTCCCTCATCTGGAGATGGGATGTCAGTAGCACCACCTTGTGGTGGGTTAGAAACAGTGCCCACCGTTACTGTTTTTATCATCCTAACGTTAGAGGTGACAGGCTTGCCAGTGTACCCCACACCTCTGTGCACGTCCACCTCTCCACTAGGCCTCTCCACTAGCCCCAGAACAAGGCCTGGTTTCAGCCCTCTTGGGGTCCCGGACACAGACCCTGAAAGAATGCCGAGTGAAGAAGCGCCTGAGTGGGCCCCTTGCTGCCATCGGGGTGGGCAGCCTGAGGACTCGGCAGTCAGACTCAAACGAGGAGCTCAGGAAGGCCACCTGCACCCTGACCCTCAGCTGTGGGTGCGGAGGGAGCACCCTGCAGGATTTCCCCAGGTTGCCTGGAGTGCTTGATCCAAAGCCGTCGTGGCGGGGTCGAGGCTCAGTGCCTGAGACGGGAGGGGGTGTGGCCTTCACTCTTTTTTTAGGGGTTTCCACTCTCGGGTTGGCTGCCCGAGACTCACCTACTGGGCTTTTGAGAAGTAGATTTCCAGGGATCTCGTGCTGCTTGCAGCCAGCCATGGCTTTGACCTTGTGTCTTGATGTCCACAGCTCTACATCTTCTCCACCATCAGCAAGATGGGGCTCGAGGCCACCGTCGGTGAGTATGGAGACCTTCCTGCTTTTCTTTCAAACACGTTTTTGTTCACACAACTGGCAAGATGAAATATAAAAATCAACAGGTGCGTTGAGCTGGTCCGGAGCACGTGGTGTGGCTAAAATTGTCTGGTGTCCCTCTTTGGGTGAGGCCATCTGGAGAGGCCGGGGTCTCATCTCTCCAATGCGATGCTTGCCAGTCTGTGGGTTTGAGTGTGAGCCTGGTCTGGGGCAGTGGCCCTGAGTGCTCAGGGATAAGCCAGATGTGACCTTGAGGGCAGCCCCCTCCTGGCTCCTCGGCGGAGCTGGTGAAGCTGCCGCAGCCTGTGACCTGTACCCCTGATGGTGAGAGCAACCCAGGCTGGCCCTTGGGCCCCGTCAGGTAGCTGGGAACCTGGTGGTATGACCGGAGTGGGGTCCCACCAGGAGCCAGGGCAAGCGGCTCCCCCCAGCCACCTCCTCCCAGCTGGCTTCGTCAGCTGCCCCTCCAGGAGCGCTTGCATGACCTCCGAGGACTACTTTTAACACCCTGCTGGCAGCGCTATCCAATGATGCCTCCAGCGCTTGAGAAGTGTGCTTTCCGTCCTAACGAGCCAGCAGTGGGGGATGTGTGGTCCCCTTGAATGGTATCCAGAAGGCAGCTTGCCCACAGGAGAGGAGGCGGAATGTCCTGTGACCCCTCAGGCCAGAGGCTTCCTCACCTGAGTGTGAGCCCCAGATGCTGGTTTGGGAAAGTGAGCCAAGGAGAGTTTAGGAAGTGACCTGGCCAGAGAGAGGGTGGGGTCCGCCCGCAGCGGCCATGGATGGGCCAGAGAGAGGGTGGGGTCTGCCTGCAGCAGCCATGAATGGGCCAGAGAGAGGGTGGGGTCTGCCTGCAGCAGCCATGAATGGGCCAGAGAGAGGGTGGGGTCCGCCCGAAGCAGCCGTGGACGGGCCAGAGAGAGGGTGGGGTCCGCCCGCAGCAGCCATGGATGGGCCAGAGAGAGGGTGGGGTCCGCCCGCAGCAGCCATGGATGGGCCAGAGAGAGGGTGGGGTCCGCCCGAAGCAGCTGTGGACGGGCCAGAGAGAGGGTGGGGTCCACCCACAGCAGCCACGGATGGGCCAGAGACAGGGTGGGGTCCGCCCACAGCAGCTGTGGATGGGGGAGAGGAAGGCCTTTCTGCTGCAGATGAAGCGGCGGCCAGCTCCGGCCCAGCATCAGGCCTGTGATGACTCCCTCGTGGCGGCAGCTGCAGGGAGCCTGAGTCTTAGGGAGGGTGCTGTTCGGTTTAGACCCTCACTAGGTAAGTTTAGAGGAAGCTGCTGCTGCTGCACCCCGCCCTGTGCTCCCCAGGCGCCCACCTTGGGCTGCTCCGATGTGGGGCCCTCCCGGGGGACTGGCTTCCATTCTCCACCCCTCTGCCTCCCACAGCCATGCTGCTGCTCAGCGGGAGCCCTGGTCAGCGGGCCCTACGCGCTCATCACCACCGCCGTCTCTGCCGACCTGGTGAGTAGAGCTGGGAGACGCTGGCCCTGTGGGCACCCACCATTCGCGGTTCGTGACAAACGTGGTCTCCATTAACATTAGGAAAACCACTTTTGCAGAAGCACATTTTTGGCTGGTCACCTACGTCTGTGGTCTCCAGCCTTCCCGCAGCTGCCCCTGCTCATCCTTCTAGAGTCACGCGCAGGTTGGCGCCACAGACTCACCATTCAGTGCAATCAAAGGCTCTTGGGCGCCGTCCTTCTGACTCAGGCACTTTTCACTCCAAGGGGGCAGGGGAGGAGTCCTGTCTTAGACACCTCTGCAGAGAGAGAGGGGCCAGGAAGAGGCGCTGGGGGATTTGGCCCCCTCATCCAGGCACCACGCCCTGCCTTGGCCACCTTTGTGTGGGGCGTTCCTGAAACTGCCCCGGTGTGCATGAGCATGCAGATTTGTGTCTGGCCATGGAAAATTCTGGAAGGATCCACACCAGACCAGTAGCAGTAGTCAGCCTTCATGGGGTAGAGGCGGAGGGGAGATTTCCACTTAATTTTTAGACTCCAAAAAAAGGAAGGTTCTGGGTGATTTTCACATTGTGCGTGCTTTTCTTTATTTTGTATACATATTACACGCATACACAGGCATGTATATCTTCAAACGCGGGTTCATTTTTATAGTTTTATGCTTCCAGGCACTGTTTCCCCTGATCTCTTCCCCCTCCTGGTGTCCTCAGTTTGCTTTTTCCACAGTTATGTATGTAGCTTTTTCAAAACTGGAGCTCCTGGCGGCTGCTCCCTTGGTCTCTCGGGCTGTCCCCTTCTCCCTTCTTCCCCTGGAGTTTGCTGTCAATCAGGTTGGATTTTAGATCCTGCAGAGACATCTGACAGGAGTCCCAGGAAGGCTCTGGCTGTCAAAT
Organism: Ateles fusciceps; assembly: GCA_036589455.1. Taxonomy (NCBI): domain Eukaryota; kingdom Metazoa; phylum Chordata; class Mammalia; order Primates; family Atelidae; genus Ateles; species Ateles fusciceps. The sequence goes on from JAZHEH010000196.1 coordinate 5,135,010, forward strand.
CCAGCAGACACGTGGACGTGGCTGGGAATGAAGGCCGGCGCAGCTCAGGGGCAGAGGCGGGTCGTGCATCTTCATGCCCCTCACGTGGGCGGCTCTGGGGCCTCAGGGAGGAGCAGGACTGTGCTGAACAAATGTTTTTTTATTTGAAGAGAATCCTAAGAGTTCTTGTAACTAGACCCAAGCATTTCTGATGATTTTTGACTCTTAAAAACCCTTGAAATTTTAACTCCCAAAGGCAAGCTTGGGGGTGGCGTTTAAATTATGGGAAACACCCCGCATGTTGAGCTGTTCTGCAGAGCAGTTTGAATAAATGGTGATACAGAGGCTTAGGCTGACTTCTAACGCCTCAGAGGCAAGCTCTGCATCTGCTTTTCCTCTCTTCCAGGGGACTCATAAATGTCTGAAGGGTACCGCGCACGCCCTCTCCACTGTGACCGCCATCATCGACGGAACCGGCTCTGTAGGTGCGTGGAGAGGTTTAGTGCTGGGAGGTTTGGTGTCTTAGGGGAAATCACATTGTCACATGCTCTTGAACAGGTGCCCAGGGTTTCAATGGCATCGATAACATCGAGTGGGCCGGCTTCTCACAATACGAGCAGATAAGCAGGAGACATCACTGCACAGAGACAGTTGTGCATGCCTGGGTGGCTTCAGAGAGACGGGCATGTGACTAGCTGTGTGTGTCCGGGTTTTCACCCGAGGCAGTGGTTGGCAAACTGTAGCCTGTGGGCTAACTCAGGTCCACTGATTATTTATCGCCTTCATCTCAAGAAAGGCAGAATCTTACTAAAATTACAGGAAAACCAATTGGTCCAAAAGCATACAGAGTTCTGAGTGTTACCAGCATCATCAAAGGCTTGAAGAGAATTCAGTGGCATAGTCTGGAATTGAAAAAGGTGGCAGAGTAAGCAACCCATCCCACCTGCCTCAGGGAGCAGGCAGGTGGGGACCTGGCTGAGCACCGGGCTCCTCGCCACGTGCAGCCTGACGCGGCCTTGGCCTTCCCTGAGCCTTTGCACAGGGAGCACACACCGTGGCCACGCCTGCCAGGGGAAGATCAGGGGCTGCCGCATGGGGTCCTCCCGCAAGGGCACTGAGGGTCCTTCCTACATGTGGGGAGATTATGGGGGCTGCCCGGTGTGGCTCTCGCGGCTAATCAGGAGGAATTGGGGTGCCAACCTGGTGTGTCACCCAACCTGGTGTGTCACTTGCTGCTCAGGGGTCTCAAAGCAGTAAAGCCAAGTGTGTGCTAGACGAAGGTGGCTCCGTAAATGCACGTCAGTCAGAGCCTGGCGTTGGAGCCTTCTGGCTGGCCGGTGGGGAAGCCCATGTTGCTCTTGGCTGCCCTTGGCCTCGGTGCCAGTAGGCTGGACACATCACAGCACGTTCTGGGTGCCCACTGCTGTCTCAGTGATGCAGAAGGCGAAGCCCTCCCACCGCATGGCTCCCTGCTGCTCCTCCGGAGGCCGGGCTGGCCCCTTTTCGGGGCCTTTGCTCTGGCCACACCCTGTGCCTGGGAAGATCCCCACAGGTGACCTTGTGCCTCACTCCCTCGTGCCCTTGAGTCTTTGCTCAAATATCATCCTCTCAGCAAGACTGCCTGGGACCACCCTGGTGAGAACACAGGATTCTCAGCCTTCTGAGCCGACCTCCAGGCCCCTCTCCCAGGTCTGCTCTTCTCCGGAGCTCTTCCATGCCCGCAGTGGGACACAAGGTTCTCGGGCCTTCTGAGCTGGCCTCCAGGCCCCTCTCCCGGGTCTGCTCTTCTCCAGAGCACTTCCATGACCGCAGTGAGACACAGGGTTCTCAGCCTTCTGAGCCGGCCTCCAGGCCCCTCTCCCAGGTCTGCTCTTCTCCGGAGCTCTTCCATGCTCGCAGTGGGACACAGGGTTCTCAGCCTTCTGAGGCGGCCTCCAGGCCCCTCTCCCGAGTCTGCTCTTCTCCAGAGCTCTTCCCATGCCCACAGTGGGATTCAGTGCACTCTTCAGCTTTGTCTCCTGTCTCCTGCCACTGTCACGGAAGCCCCAGGAGGACAGGATTCGCTTGGTTCTTTGCTGTATCCTAGTGAAATGAACGGGCTGCTCCCAGACGGCTAGAATCGCAGCCAGGGCCCAGGTAGCTGAGTGCACAGTGAGGAGCCCGGCGAGGCAGGGCCTGGGTGGCAGGAACCTCAGCTCCAGGCTGCTGCTGCCATTTCCAGGGCCAGGGTTGCTGCTTTGTGTGACCCACCGCCTTGTTCTGAGAAGCAGAGGGCAGGCTGGCCATGGCTCAGAAAGCCACACTTTGGCTTTTGCTGTTCACTAAAGTAAGACCAGACCAGCCTTGTCTCTGCCCTTAATGCTGGTTCCTTCATTTCACTGGGTCCAGAGGGGCTGTGAGTGTATTGAGGGGTGGTGGTGGTCACCCCTCTGATGTTCTCTCTTGGGCATCTCAGTAGGAAGTGGGGGGGGGGGGACTGCAGGGCTGAGCTCAGTTCTGATTGATGTTGTGACTGCACGGCCTTCTCCTGGCCTGGTGCTCCAGTGGCCCGAGGTCTGTGATTCCATCTGACTTCGCTGGGAAACCCTGCTCTTAAAGCTAACCTGGCGCCCCACTGACAATCCCGACTGCTGTTTGAAAGCAGAGGATCAGAGTAAAAAAGAGAGGGGAAATCATGAACTAGGTGAAAAGGCACATTTTTCTTCATATTCTTCTCAAAATGAGAGGGAAGCAGAGGCCACTGCCCCCCCACTGCCCCCGAGCGGTTGGAAGGGGCACGCAGTTCTGAATGCCTTTGGCCCACTCACAAGGACGGTGGCCCGCACACGGGACCCCATCTGGCCTTCCGTTAAGCTGCACCAAGTTCCGACCATATACGGAGCTGCTGTGCCCACCTTGATGGTCGCTACATTACACCAGAGGCCGGACCAGGACCCGACTGCTCCAGGCTCCACCGCCCATCCGTGCCTACTGCCCGCTCAGGCAGTGGTCACCATGGAAACGGCACTCAGGCCTGCCCACCCCCACCACCACGCCTGCGTCATTGTTTCTTCCCTGAGTGCTGCCCGGCGAAAGCACAAACTCCAGTGGGAAGGCTGCCACGTCAGCCCAGTCCCTTCCCGAGGGATTGCCCTGCGTGCTCACTTCGTGTCACCGACTCGGGTGGAGGCGAAGCATGCCTGATGGTAGATCACCGTTGCCTCTTCCCCAAGGGCTGCGCGGTCTGTGAGCAGTGTGCGTGCTTGGTGCCTTTGCCGTGCTTAGCATCGCAGAGGCTGCCGTTGCTGTACGTTTCATGCAGAGCAGTTAAATAGAGTACTGCATTTTTTCAAGCTGATTTTTATCCATTAAAGTAAAACATAATGTATGTTAGAAGCCAGACAGTCCTACAAGCTTATTGTGTTGTACGGTGGCGGTCCTTCCCCCTGCCCAGCCCTCTCTTTGTAGAAGCAGCGCGTTGAGCTGCCTCTCTCTGCTTACCTCCGTATTTTCATGTTTCTCAGTTCATCATCTTAACATCATCAGCCGTGCTCCTCTTAAGGCAGAGGGGGACCTGGCTCCCTTCCGCCCCCACACGGCCCACCCCCCCCTCCTCCTCAGTCACACTGGCCACGCTCCTGCCCTTCACCTTCCAGCCAAGAAAGACACTTTAAATATGCACCTTCGAAAGATACATTCTGTTTTCCGGGTAAGTAAACCTCTCATCTTTTCCTCTTTTGTTCATTTCCTTCCCCTCCACCATGGTCGCCATCCTGCCCCGCTCCACCCCTTTCACGCCATCAGCCTCGTTCCGCCCCGATGCACGGCTTTGCCCCAGAGCACCTGTGACCACTGTGTTGGGGGTCCCCTCCTCTCTTGCCTGCATCACAGCCCTCACAGCCTAGACCCCTGTTTGCCACTCCTGTGGGGGAACCACCTCCTGGTAGCTCCCTGAGTTAGGGGAGGTGGCTTCTGCGAGCTTGCAAGTACCTGGTGTCTGGATTCTGCTCTCGCCTGAGGCAAACACCTGCTCTTCAGAACCCGCTTCTTCCAGCCTCCATTGCTGTCGCTGACACCTTCACAGACATTCTGACGCCAGCCTCTGCTTTCTAGCCTTCTCTTTTTCCTCTTAGAAATCTCCAGGTTCCCTTCTTACCGCTGGAGACTTTCTTCAGCCCCCGTCCCCTGGGCACCTGGTAGCCCCTTCATTCTGGAAACACATGCCCCTCACTTTAGGGGAATTGGGCCCCTGTTAGTTCTTTGATAAGTTTTCCTACCATTTTCTGATTTGTTTTTTCTTTGGAAAACGTATTAGTCAGATGGAGGCTTTTCTGGATTAATCCTTCAACTTTCCTTTCTTTCCCTTCTGCCCGTCTCCCTGTTCTTATACTTTCTCAGGGAATTCTTGACTGTTTTCCGCCTTTGTACCGCCCATTTTACTTTTCCTGCCATACTTTCAATGTTCACTGATGCCCTTTTAGTGCATCCTGTTTTATTTCGTGTTAGATTGAATTATGTGAAATTGATAACAGGTTTTCAGCTACAAAAATGGGGGTGCCCTGAGGTTCCACTTAACCTTCTGTGGCTGTCTGGGGCTGTTGTGCCCTCCTGGGACTGTTCCTCTCCCTGACACCTTCTCCTCCAGGGTTCCTCCTGCCAGTGTGCTTGCTTTCGAGTTGAGGGTTCCCCAGACGAAGGGCAGACCTTGGCTGCCCCTTCCTCACTTCACATTGAAGAAGGGGCCCTGCCTAGTGGCTTGGAGCCTTTCTGTAGGAGGCAGCCTGCCGGCTGCTGGTCGCCAAGCAGTGTGACCCAGCGGGACCTGGAGGAGACTCCCTCAGTGCCCAGGGGAGTGTGGCCCGGCTGCCGGCACCCTCGACGTTGTGGGGGACCACAGGTGGCTGCTTGGTGGATGCTGGCATCTTTCCCAGATCCCCTGTTGCCTGCTGGGTGTGCATGCCTGCCCCATGTTGGGCCCTGTGTCCCCTCAGGTTAAGCTGCACTCTCCTGTGCGGGGGTCAGGACGAGAAAAGAGACCTGGGATCCGAGGTGTGGCAGAGGGAATGCAGCTAGCAGTTTGTGATAAAGACCCAACCCATGTGCCCTTTTTCTCTTGCTGCCTCCTTTCCTTCCCCCTGCCGTCCTCCACCCTTGCCGTCCCCTCTGTCTCGTGTGCTCGGCTGAGCCTGGCTCTGCTCCAGGCGTCCCTGTGCCGTCTCCCTCTGAGGACGCTCGGTGGAGCAGGAGAACACTGGAGGCCGTGTTAGTTGTCAGCCCTTCTATGTCCGTCTTCCAAAACTCCGTGCCCTTCGGTTGGAGGATTTATCATTTTTAAAATTCAGTGATGGTACGGTTCATGTTCTTGGGAGGCGCGGAGATAACACATGAGTAGTTGACGTTGTTTACCTGAAAGTTCCAGGAATTTTTTTAAAATTGCATACAGTTGCTCCTGGGATAATGAAATAGAGCACTTTGCGAGCACTTGAAAAAAATGAGTGTGTCCAGGGCATGAAAGACCCTGGTTTTCTTACCACTCAGAGATCAAAGATCAGTTCATAGCTTGGCGGAAATTCTCATGCTTTTTACCAAGACCAGCCATCCTACATGTGCACCAGAATTCACTTCAGTCCCTCTTAGTAAAACATGCCAGCTGCCACAAAACACATTCTCAAACAGCAGTCCTTGGGCATTTAGCAGGACACTTTATTTTGTTTTCATCATTTAAAATTTTGACATAAATTCAAACTTCGAGAAAGTTGCAGAAATAGTACAAAGAATTCAGACATTTTAGTGCACGTGGTTTGTCACGGGCCCCTCACGTATTTTCACACACACACATGCACACACACGCGCGCGTAATTTTTCTGAACCACTAAGAGTAAAATGTACACATGCTGCCCTTTTATTCATAACTATTCACCAAGTACTCCCTAAAAACAAGGAATTCCCTGACAGACCACAGGGCAATGATCAGACTCAGAAAGTGTGCATGGAAAGAGTATTAGTAGCTACAGATCTTATTCAAATTTTACCGTTACATTTCTTATAGCATAAGAATATCTAAGATTGTGCATTGAATTCAAATCTCTGTACAGTGTATTCAAGAAAATAATGGGAGTGTTGGCTGAAAAGAATGAACGTTGCAATGTCCACAAGCATTTTTAGGATGGTTCTGGGAAAAGGCTGTGCCAGCTTTGCCTTCCCAGTACTGAGTAGTGCGGGGGGGGGGCATCTTATCTGAAGTGCTTAGGACCAGAAGTGGTTATGGTGTTTTTGTTTGTTTTTTCAGACTGTGGAATATTTGCATTATACTGGTTGAGCATCTCAAATCCCAACTCTGAAATGTCCCAGTGAGCATTTCCTTTGAGTGTCAGCGCTCAGAAAGTTAAGATTTCTGGATCATTTTGGATTTCAGGTTTTCAGATTTGGAAGGCTCAGCCTACGCTAGGCCTTTTACCCACTTCCAGCCTGATTGGTCAGGTTGAGGTCGTGTCACTTCGTACATTTTCCTTTCATTGTGAGTGAGCTGTTGAGCCCATTCTGTGTGGCTGTTAGTCACGTGCTGGGACTTCTCTAACTAAAACCACGTGTGTGCCTTTGCCTGGTTTCAGGAGCAGCCCTGGGCCCCTTGCTGGCCGGGCTCATCTCCCCCGTCCGGCTGGAGCAATGTGTTTTACATGCTGATGTTCGCCGACGCCTGTGCCTTACTGGTGAGTCCCCCGTCTTTTTCATCCAAGCCACCTTCAGTGTGCATCTCTGCGTTGTGGCCAACACTGGTGGAGACTTTCTCCTGTGCACTCCTGAGTTAGCAGAGGTTTGGGTCTTCCCATCTTTCCTAAGTATGCATGGTCTAAAGCCCCTTCTGTCTCTGGTTAAGAAAAGTCAGAACCAAAAGCAGGACAGCCTCTTGCTCTGCAGCCTTGGGCGGGATGGCACAAAGGCCAGGAGGATGGAGTTCCATGACTTTGGATCCCGTCTGTCACCTGTCATGTGTGTGACTCAGGGCAGGTTACGTAACCTCTGCTCCACAGCTTCTGCAGCTTCAAAATGGGCGTGATAATGGCACCCAGCAACAAGACTGTTGTGGGAATTAGAGCAGATTATACACAGGGCCCCGCCTCCCAGTGGTCATCAGTGTCCTGGTGTCCCTCTTGCAGCCATGCTGTCACACGGAGGGGAGCAGCCCCAGCTTCTTCCACCTGAAGGGATGGGAGAGAATAAAGGAGCAAGAGGCTGCCAGTGCAGACACCAAGCCGCCTTCTGGCTTCTGCCTCCTTTCCTCTGGGCTCCTGCTTCCTGTCCCCTCCTGTGTTGAGAAAGTTTGAGGTTTTCTTCTGGGTAGGGAAGACCAGTGATGATGTCACAGTCACATAGATGTGCACCTGTGAGGGGCGCATATGCTTATCTTCACGAGTCATCTGGCATGCAAAGTCCCCAGAACCACAGCTGTGTCTCTCCTCTCGCTCCACCAGGCAAAACCTTAGGCCAATCCCAATAAAAATGAGTTGGGAATTGCAGAAATATCAACTCACTCAATTAAATGGAAGTCTTACATTTTAATTCCAGGAAATTCTAAAACCCAATTTCCCTACCACATACAAAATCAAATACCAGCTCTCAACCTATGAACTTAGTAGGTTTAAATGGCTCTTCTTTGGATTATTTGTAGGGGTTTAATGCCAGAGTTTTCTATTGAAGCCTCCTGATGTAGTTCCACTAGGTAGCAGTAAAATTCCCATCATTACAACTGTTCAGAGAATCTGAAATATCTTCTTCAGAAATACCCAGTAATATATATTGAAAATTGTTTTGAGGCACAGCCAAACTCATAGGAAAGTAAAGGAATTCCCCCAAAAGCCCAAATTGTAAAGGCAACATAAATACACAAGCTCATGATAGAGCTGTCCGGGGAGTGACGCCAAATCTCAGGAATCAAGGGATTGGGGTGGTTGTGCCCACACTGGGTAAGAGACAAGGTGTTAGGCTGGCACAGGATGAGGAATTGGAACTGGAGACTTCCTCATGGAGTCAGGACCCTGGAAGGGCCATGCTTTTAGTGAAAGAGTGTACTAGATGACATCTGCACACTGGCACAGTAAGACAATGGAAATCTCCCTATCTTAGCCAGATCAGGTGTAAAAAATCTCCCCTGAGAATTTTTAGCCATAGACCTGCCCACAGTCAGCCTTAATCTTTGAGCTTATATAAATATATTTAAAATGAACAAAGTTGGTCTGAAGGCAGTGATATACATGGTTCTTATGCAGAAGCAAATAGGAACAAATCTCAACCCTGCAGCATAGGAATTCTGTAGCTACCACCCTACTAAAGATGAGCTCACAATCCAAAATTATGAAACATCAGGAAGCAATCCACTTTGAATGACAGTAACAGACATAAAAATGGTGGAATTGGACTCCCCAAAACTGCAGATAAAGATTTATAGAAACTAAAAATAAATATATAAAATGTGACTGATGACGTGAGAAAAGGAACTGACCTCATGAAAAAAAGAACAGGACACTCAAAAAGACAGAGCAGGCTTGAAAAACCAAACAGAAATTATAGAAATGAAAACCGTGATCTTTAGCCTGGAAAAAACTCAATGGATGGGTTAGAAAAGCAAATTAGATACAGCTGAAGAGAAGATTACTGAAGTGAAATATAGATATGAAGAAATCATCCAGAATTCAGCACAAAAAGAGAGATGGAAAATATTAAAGAGAAATTAAATATCAAATGGAGGACCAAATGAGTTGGCCTAATATCTGAAAGGAATTTCAAAGAAAGATAATCAACTAGAGTTGAAGCAGTATTTTAGGAGAAAATAGCTGAGAATTTTCCATATACATGAAAGACAAACATTCTTAGATTCAGGAATCAAACAGCTTAGGATTGTGTAGCTGGATAAATTTATCTGTACCTAGACAAAGAATAAGGGTGAAGTGAAAATGTTTTTAACCAAAGATGCTCCCAGCAAAAATTGCTAAACAATGTATTTAAACATGGAAGGGGTGAGGCATGGCGGCTCATGCCTGTAATCCCAGCACTTTGGAAGACCAAGGTGGGTGGATCACCTGAGGTCAGGAGTTCAAGACCAGCCTGGCCAACATGGTGAAACCTCATCTCTACTAAAAATACAAACAACTGGCCGGGCATGGTGGCAAGTACCTGTAATCCCAGCTACTCAGGAGGCTGAGGCAGGAGAATAGCTTGAACCTGGGAGGCAGAGGCAGTTGCAGTGAGCCGATCGTGCCATTGCACTCCAGCCTGGGCAACAAGAGCAACAAAACGCAAAAAAGAAAGATAGATCCAGGAGGGAGGTCTGAGATGCAAGGAGAAACGCAAACAACAAAGCGGCATTCCTAAGGGTGAATCTACATGAGTATCGACCATATAAAACAGGGGCCCGCCAACTGTGGCCTGTTTTTGTGTGATTCTCCAACTGGGAATGGTTTATGTTTTTAAAGATTTCTTTAAAAAATCAACAAAAGAATGTGCAACAGAGACCATATGGCTGCAAAGCCTGAAATATTTACTATCTAGACCTTTACAGAAAAAAAGCTTTCTGACTCTTCGTTTAAAACAACAGCAATAATGACTAATTTGGGCAATACAAAAAAGAACTGAAATACTGGATAACTAAAATGTAAGGTACCAGTGGGACAATCAGAGTTCCAGCACACTGCAGTTCTTACATCATCAAGTCAATAGCAATAGAATGTGTAACCTTCACGGCAATAGAGGGGAATGAAGACTTCATCCAAGAGAACCTAGGGTCAGGGGAAGCATGGAAAACAGGGTAAATATAGATATACATAGCAACATGGATGAAAGTTATTCCAGCATACCAGCGACACAGTAACTGTAAGTGGACTAAACTCATCAGGAGCAGAGATTGTCAGGTTGCTTTTAAAAATACAGGCACTGGTTATTCACAGGAAACACACCTGATACACTGGAAGAATTCTGAAAAGACAAAAGTAAAGGAATGGGAAAGTACATGACAGGTAAATAACCAGAGGAAGCTGGATTCGCTGCACTGGAAGAAAGAGACCTAAAGCCGAAGCACTGGGGCGACGGGGCTTGTCGCAGGGGGAGAAGGAACAGCACCACGATGTGCAGCCGGCCCACGAGCTCGCACTGGGCTTTCCAAACCTAAGAACTAGACATTCTTTTTCTCTTCCCCTGATCAACATGATTTTTGGTATCATTTCTCCAAAATAGACAAGTGCCTCCTCCCAAGTCTGGGGCTGAGAACCTCTGTGATCTGAGCAGGCGTCCTGGGGGCTGGAGGGCACCACGCTCCTGCCTCGTCACGCACACCGATGGCCGGCTCTGGGCCTGCAGGACTGCCTCGGCACATGGTCTTAGGCCTCAGGTCTGCAGTACGTGTCGCCTGGGCTCCTGGAGTTGGCAGGGCCCCTCCTTGGTCATTCTTGCATGCCAAGCACTTGGGCATGTTTTGAAATCGGATCTCTGTTCTTCAGAATGGTTACATGGACAGTTCATCCCATACCACAGATAACACTTGCTACTGAATTCATCTTTTTCTCTTAACGATCAGCTTTTCATAACCGTAGGCCTCTTCAGGCTGGCACTTTTCACACATCGCACTTGGTAGAATGTAGATGTGGGTAAGGTACCAGCTAAACAGCAATTCTGTGCCGGTAGCTGGAGCTAGAGGTTCGGATTCACACAGATGAATTTATTTCACAAAAATCTTACTATCGCCACCAGCACTATTGTTAGCACCTGGCTGTGTTCCCATGACCTTTACCACCCAACGGTCACAAACACCATTCACACGACAAGCGGCTGGATGCGTCTTACCTGTAGGAGGGGGCCCCTGTTCTCTCAGCTGGAACTCACCTCATACAAGGGACTGCTAAGCTCCTACTTGAACCAGAAGCACCTAAGAAAATAGAAGAGTTTCTACCTTCTAGCACTCTGGCCTGAGGCTTGTGGGTGGAACTGTGCATGTGGTTTTTAAGTAGCCCCTCGAGACCCTCCTCCAGTACCCCCTCCCCACCTCCCATGGCCCAGTGATCCACCCTGGGTCTGAGGGCATCTGCTGCCCTCCGAGAGCCCTCCTGTGGGTTGATGCCACGATTGGGGGAAGACTGGAACCACACTGGAAAATGCAAATGCACTAGTGAAATCAGGGGGTAGCACAATCATTTGTCTGGATTTGCAAGCTGGCGTTGAGCCCTCTAACATGTGAAGGGCGTGGAGCTGAAGCTCTGGGTCAGGAGAATGCCGAGGCTGAGGTGCGACATTGGTGGAAAGCCCTGGGCCCCGCCACGCCTGGCCTCCAAGGGGCTCCCAGTGGCATGCAGCTGTCCTGAGGCGGCCTCTTCAGACCCCAGGGCTGGCGTCGGAGGAGATGCTCACCTGGCTTTAGAGTCACCTGAGAAGCTCGCGGTCCACCCCCCAGGCCACCAGCATGGTGGGCCTCTTGTGTTTATTTTCTTTTTCCCACTGTGGACATTTTGTGATTGGACTAATTTTATTCTAAACATACCTTGAACCCAGAAGTAGTTCAGTCTGCGTCTTTCCCCGAAAGCCTTGTTTTCAGGGCGCATCCTGGTTCTTCGTGGGTCCTCATCAGACAGCCCTGCCCACAGGCACCAAGGCCTCGGGCTCGGCATGCTCATCCGCCTGCTCTTGCTGGGAGGCGTCCCCAGGGAAGGTGCTGCAGGGAGAGAGCCACCCGCCCGGGCCTCGCAGCCAGGTCCTCACAATGACCACGCACGGGCTGCTCTGTGCTGCTTCAGCGCCAGTGACGGGTGGCCTCGCCTTTGTTTCGGTGCAGTTCCTGATCCGCCTCATTCACAAGGAGCTGAGCTGCCCGGGGTCAGCGACGGGGGACCAAGTTCCGTAAGTCCCACTCGGGCCCTGTCCCCGGCTCCAAGGTGCCTTCTGTCCTGTCCCCCTTCCACACGTGGCTTTTCCTAAAAGAAAGAAAAGGAAACTCGTGGCTTATCTTTTCATGGCATGCCACCTTCACTCTCGTTTGTTCTTTTCTAATAAATACCTCTGTTTGTGGGATGGTGGTAATCTCTCAAAACCTAAGTAGAAAATGTGAGGGAACTGCGTCTTCGGCATTCTGTGTGAGCGGCAGCCCCGAGCTTTCCTTGCCTTCCTGCCTGCCCCCTCCTCCCTCTCTCCCTCCCTCTCTCCCCTCCCTCCTTGCTCCTTCCTGGCCCCGGGAGGCTGTGGGAATGGTACAAGGGTTTATCCAGCGTCCATCACCCTGTAGGAGGGGGAGTCCCTGCTGGACCGGAGGGCAACTGGCTCCCCCATGGGGTTTGCGTGTGCCATGTGAAGTTTAGCATCTCTTGCTGAGCCACTGCCGGCTGTTAGAGCAGCTGTTCTTTCATCCTTTCTTTCAGATTTAAAGAACAATGACCCCCCCTGGTCCTGTGGGAGGGGTCTGGGCCTACCCTTCACAACTGCCTTTCACAGACAGTTCAGATAAAGGGCCCTGCACAGAAACAGTGACTTCCCCCTTGCCTTTTGCACACGCACCTGGAAAAGACACAGAAGCCAACCTGAGAACTCCTGGTGCTATTTTCAACGAGACGTAGAGCTGAACAGCAGTGAGAAAGTCTGCAGGAACTGCCGCCTAAGCCAAGCTGGAGAACCAAAGACCCGGCCAGCCCTGGCCTTGAAGGCGTGTGCCCATGCAGCCGCACAAGCGCACACGTGACAGCAAGGCCAGACGGGTGTGGGTTGCACAGGTAGCCTCGACCCTCTCAGGCACTCCAGCCACAGAACATCAGAGTGAGTGAGTGCCATGCAGGCCATGGCTTCAGAGAACCTGAATGTGCCGGGTGGAAAAACAGGACATCGGAGCCCACCAGACAGCGCCGACGAGCAGAGAAGCTCAGAGAGCCAGTGCCACACGACGGCAGGAAGGGTGACAACCTTGGTCAGAAACCAAGATGGAGCTCAGGCCCGCCACGTCACCCCAGAGGCTTTTCCAGGACTCCCAATGTTCCGTACTGGCCTCAAAACTAACTTTGGAGAAGCCAAGGGCGAGGAGGCAGGAAACCCCTCCGGCTGGAGGCACCCAGGCGTGCCAGCCACAGAGCACCCCGAATCACCGTCATCCCAGTCCCTGGCATTCCCACTGCCCTCCAGGGCCACCGTGCTGCTTCAGCTGGGGGCACGGGGGCACGGCAGAGGCGTGGGAAGCGGCCTCCCCACCGGCACTGGCATTGGCTGGTCCAAGCCCAGAACTGGATTCACTCCGCAACACACACACACCTGGGGCTGTTTTGAATACAGAGCAGCAGAGTGGGTTATTTATTTAAAATGTGTATTGTGCTATATGACGTTTAAGAAACATAAATGGCATTTTGTTATTTATTAAGACAACCTCCAATTGTTCTCTGGCTGTTTTTTTTTCAGTTGTGTCTAGCAAAATACTTATCTGCCCTTTGAAATAAAAAGTTTTTTAAAAAAAAACTCAGAACCCTCAGAGCATGTTGATTATTTCTGCTCACATTTCTATTACACTAAAGAAGGGAAACCTCCCAGTAGCGTTGTGTGTTTTGGGTTTTCTCGGGTTTAGACACATACAGAATCTTGCAGCTGGGAACGGACCATTTCCAGCAGAAAAGGGGCCTCCCTCTCGGGCCCTGTTTGCATAGAAGGCCAAGCCGAGGCCCTGGTAAACAGCCATCTGGAGACTTTATAAATCGCGCGGTTTAAAGAATATCCCGAGATTTGTCGTTGACTAGGACATGTGACACATGGTGGCGGTGGGGACTGCACGGTGGGGTCCAGGCTTTCACTCTTCCTTCCTGGGAACACTTACCATCCCGATGTGCGTGGTGCGGTGTTTTCTCCTCTCGGCGTGCTGCAGAGGTTCACGTGGGGACCCCTCCCAGCAGCATGGCAAAGGTCAGACGCAGCGCCCGGGCGTCCCCGCGGTTCTGAGGCACCTTTGCTGGAGCTCTGCGGAGAAGCCCACAGGAGCGGCAGGCCTGGCTGTGGGGGGCATCTGCATGCCAGCTGCCCCCACCAATTGCAGATTGGCTCCCCTCTCTTTTTAATGGCAAGTTATTTATACATGTAAAAATTTTCTGCTTAAAAAGAAATTCCCCAAAACGCCAAGTGGATGGAGTGTGTTTCTCACACCTGCGGGGCACTCAGCTTGCGCTGGCCCTCCCCGCCCCTCCACCGAGTGCTCCCCCGCCAGGGCCCACGCTCCCAGGAGCCTCCCCCTTCCCCTCTCTCCCTGACCTGGCTCCAGGCACCAGGCCAGCCCTCTCCCCGCTGGTGGCCCCAGCCGCCCGAGCCCCTGCCGGCTACCATCCCTGAAGACTGGCACCAGGTGTGCAGCGCTGGCATCTGTGGGGTGAACAAGGGAGGGGAAGAGGCAGATGACACAATGTCATTGCAGAATGCACAGAAGGCTTTCTCTATAAACAAAATTCTTTGCATTCACTGCCCCTGCCTCTCCAGAGCTGTCCCCTCTGAAGCATCATCTAGTCAGAGGCCCAGGGTTGGTGGGCCGGAATGGACCCTCCTCACCCCATAGCCACCAGCCAGTGTTGAGCACAGCAGCCTTGAGATGGCAATAGCTGTTTTCCCCTAACTAAGGACTGCATCTCCCACAGCTCACAAAGGAAGGGCAGTTTCCCATTTCTGAACCCTCTAAGCTAAACCCTGAGAACGCCTTTTGAAATGGAGAATCGATCCTTTTTGAAAATGAAGAGTATACACACAGCTATTTTTTAAAGCAATTTAGAGGAAATTTACCTTGATTCATGAATGGAAGATTTCATCATGACTTTTAAGGAAAAAAGTGTATGATTTCGATATAGAAATACACCCTCATTTGAGAATAGCTGAGATTTCCATCTGCAAACAGCCAGCTCTGAGACACACACATTTGCCGTCATGGAAACGTGGCTCTGCCTGTCACGCACGTGTACACCTAGTGCATGTCACTAGACCCTCAATTCATGTTGACAAAAAAATGCCAGATGATGGAAACACAAGCTGTGACAGGGGCAGCGAAAGAGCTCAAGGTGGGACTCCAACTCTCCAGCCTGTCTGTGGGTAGGAAAAACTACTCCTTGAAGCTCACCTCAATGAATGCACCTCAGGCTCCCAGAGCTGCCGGGAGCACAGGTGCCTCGTGGCTCCTGTACTGTGTGTCAGACCAGGAGGACCAGAGCCAACCTTCCCACCGCAGCTTGTAAAACCCAAGAAACCTAAATTGCTTGATAAACTATGAACTGAAAAAAAATGAGCCCTGATTTTTTAATTATTCCGTTTGACAGCCATAAAACCGCTCGGCTAAACGGCCCGCAGGACTTTGCAAATGCTCGCTGCGGTCTCCACTAGCAGAACACAGTGGGGCCGGGTGAGAAGCAGGTGCGAGGGCGCTGCATTTGTGCAGGCTGTGCCCACAAGGTACCCGGGCTGTTCCCCACGGGGCTCCGACATGCCAGGCCACGTCCCTTCCCAAGGCCTCGTACTGACCCACAGTCTCTGCACAGGACACCCCGGGTCCCTGGGGGGGCAGTGGAAGAGGCCGAAGCACCACCTGCCATGGCAGGGGCAGGTGCCAGTCCCACCCGAGACACGACGGGCAGTAGGCAGGTCACTTCCCAGGGTGGGGAGGGAAGCACAACCGAGGCCCCTCCCGGGGGAGGTGGTGGAATCAGAGTCACGTAAAAGCCAAGGTTCCAGTCCCCCAGTGCTGGCCCCATTGTCCCTTGGACTTCCCTTACAAACCACAGTTGCAAAGAGAGCACTTCTCAGAATCTCCACACAGCGATGGTGGAGCACGCAACCCACGTGACCCTTTGGGGCACAGGCGCTGCGTGACTGCACTGGCCACGTGCCCGTGAGGCCCGCCCTGTGGCCCCGAAGAATGACAACTCATTGGGATGGAAGCGGGAACCGAAGGAGGCCTGGTTGAGAGAGCCCAGGGCCTGAGTTGGGAGGAGCAACGGTTCCTTTGGGACCCAGTGGTGCCCCTCACTGAGTTTGGGGTGAGTGCCACCACATGGGCTTCCCTGTCCCATGCGTTCCAACAGGCCCTGCCCCTGAGAACAGACCCAAGGGCCTCTGAAGGACAAAGCCCTGAGCCAGTTGCTCATTCTGAAGCTAACTCCTATTGCTGGCCGCTTCCCAAGAGGGCCTGCGAGCTCCAGACATGGGGATGGTCTGGGACGTGGGCCACCCACAGTGGTGGCCAAGGGCAACCTGTTCCCCGCCACACCCCCGGGAGCTGGAATTTAACTCCAGCTGCTGAACACAGGCCGTGTGTTTCTGGCACCTCGGGCAGGACGCCAGGGCCTGACCCTCCTAGGAGAGTCCATCACTGCTGAGCCAGTCACAGGCCACCCTGAAGCGTTATCCCTGGGCAGCAAGCGGGACACAGGGGCACAGCAGGCCACATCCCAGGTGGCTGAGAAGTCCACGGAGGCTCAGGAGGCCGAGGCGGAAGAATCACTTGAACCTGGGAGATGGAGGTTGCAGTGAGCCTAGATTGCGCCACTGCACTCCAGACTGGGCAACAGAGTGAGACTGTGTCTCAAAAAAAAAAAAAAAAAAAGTCCACGGAGGGCAAGGGCAGGGCGCACGCCATTGCCTGAGACAGTTGGGGGGGCGGCAGCCTGGACTGCTGGGATTGACAGTGGGCGAAGGGTGGAAAGCAGTGGAGCCCCCCTTTGCCAGTTGAGAATTTCTTGATTTTTGAATTGGTCCCCAACATCCTCCTGGACACACTTAACAACCGTCAGGGATGGTAACTGAAAGAAGCGATTGAGGCAAAAATCTCAATCAACCGAGGTTTACTCTGCCAGCTGCAGGGCATGTCCAGGAAAACGCGAGCCACAGACACAGGTGTGGCTGTTTTTCCGAAGAGGTCTGGTATTTATACACTGAGGTAAGGTGAATGGTGACATTCTTGTGAGGCTTCAGTTAGCACCCAGTAAATCTGCACTTTGCATAAGGTAAATATTTGAAGAGAAAAAAGGAGTGAAGGAAGAATCCGTTTTGCGGACTTCTCCGGGTAGGCGGAGGGAGTAAAGGAAGAATCCGTTTTGCGGACTTCTCCGGGTAGGCAAGGGGACGCCTGACCTCGTCTTGTCTTTGGCCTGCCCGGGAAGACAGACTTGTAGAGGGCGTGATCAGCATGGAATGGAACAGACTTGTGCTTTAGGAGCTGGCCTGCACACCTAAAGTTATGATCGGCATGTCCTTGTTTATGGGA
Organism: Ateles fusciceps; assembly: GCA_036589455.1. Classification (NCBI taxonomy): domain Eukaryota; kingdom Metazoa; phylum Chordata; class Mammalia; order Primates; family Atelidae; genus Ateles; species Ateles fusciceps. The sequence continues at coordinate 5,152,210 of JAZHEH010000196.1, forward strand.
GGCCAGCAGAGAGTGTACTAATGAAAGATCTGTGGGGCACTTGGAGGCGGCTGTGGCCTCCAACTTCCTTCGGAGACCTGGCCTGAGGCATCCTGCCAGTGGCAGCCACCCACATGGACCCGGCATTGCATGACTCAGGCTCCAGGCTTCGCCTTTCCTTTGGCATAAGAAGTTTGGGCATCCTGAGATTTTTATGTTTCTTTCCACGCCCACAGCCAGGCCAATTTTTGACCAAAACAGGATCGATGAATGGATGTCACACGTCATTTGGGCCAACAGTGAACAAGGACTTTGAAGGCGTCTTGATCCTGAATCATCCATTCACGTCTTCCTTCACTTGGTGATGACCAAGGCAGTTCTGTCTCTCTTTGAAATTCTAAAATGAGGCATGAATTGGACATTCTGGACCGTTAAAATCCACACCCTACCTGCCTATTGTTATTTTGTAACTGAGGTGAAATTTACATAACATACAAATAATCAGTGGCAATTGGCACATTCACAGTGTTGTGCAGCCACCAGCTCTCTCTACGTCAACCCGTGTCATCACCCCAGAAGAACACTCCAACCCGGTAAGTGATCACTCCCCTTCCCCTCCATTTAAATGAGAGTTTTCAAGGAGATTGGCCCCAGCGTGCCTTTGAGCACTAAAATTCTAGAGCTATGTGAAAAATAGACCTGACTTCTCCTTCCACGCTAGTCCATTCCCTCATTACAGAAACACAGGAAGGAGCCCACACTCACAATTAGCATCTCTCAAATGAAAACATGGCTCGAGAATTATGCGTCCTTATGAGCCAGGGACCAGGCCTCCCATGCCTCCGAGAAGTCTTCCAGGAAACAGATGTCCAGCAGGACCACGACTGGGCTGTCACATCCAGAAGCCACCAGGCCACAGCAGGGGTCCTGGCATGCAGGCCACATTTGGGTCTGTTTTGGCCTCTCTTCCCCTTTTGCACCAGCTTTCAGTAAGGCTTTCCTCTTCCACATCCCCCACGACCTCTTCCTCGTCCGCCTGCTATTGGCAGCAAAGCCTCAGGGCTCTCACGGAGTGTCCCCCACATCTGCAGGCCGGACGGAGTTACCCCGGCCTCCTGTGGCAGGAGGGTGCAGCATATCCGACTCCCATCACACCTTTTGTGTCTCAGCAAGTCACTAACCTTTCTTTGTATTTACTTCTGGTAAAAACAAAAACCTTGGCTGGGCCTTGGCTGCTCTTGGAGCTGCTGGGAAAATTACATGAGTAGAAGGGCTGGGTAAAGGCTGGAAACGGCCCCCGTCTACACCAGCTCACCATCAGCCTGAGGAGGAGTTTGGAGTCCCTCAGACGCTTTCGGCACCACTTAGTCAGCAGAGGGAGTAACACCTTCCCGGGAAACAGGCCCAAGACACAGGAAGGGAAGAGGACCCCATGGGAAGGACCTTCCTCGTTGTGCACCTTGCAGTCAGCAACCGAGGAGAAGCCGAGGGAAAAGCAGCACCGAGCTCAGAGCGGGGACCCGCGCCAGGGCCAGGGAGCCACAGGCAGAACTGAGAAGCGGGCACCTGCACAAGCACAGGGAAAAGCAGCCACTCTGTGAGCCCCCGGTCCTACCACAGCCTTAGGGACAGCAAGGTCACCAGCCCTAGAAGCTCTGCCTTCAGAACCGCCCACTCTGCAGCCACCCCCAGGAAGACACCCCCTCGGGTGCCTGGTGTTGTAAAATGTACCCAAATCCAGAGCCGTGATTCCAAACCTGGTGGTAGAAGGGTGCCCTGCACTCGTTCATTCATTCAGCATGCTGAGATCACTGAGCCCTGAAAGTGCAGGAAACAGTGATAAACCGGAAAAGCCAAATCCCCCCCTGGAGTCGAGTCTAGGGGAGCAGTAGATGACACAGGAACAGTGAAGCAGTCAGGGGCAGGAATAGGGGTGTATGACTGTGTATGGACGGTCCTCTTGGAGGAAGGGATAAGGGCGTGATGGCATGAACCCCGCAGATCTAAGGAAAGGCCATTGCAGACCCTGGAGGAGGTCCAGGAAGGAAGTCCATGAGCACAGGCCACGGAGGTTGCTGCTTTCACCCATTTCACCAGGGTCAGGGTTTTCCATACCACTAGGGCGGTAGGGACAAGGGACAAGAGCATGAAAGGAGAGGCGAGGCTGGTGGCCCAGGAAACCCAAGCCTGGTCTCGGGCTGGTGAAGAGGTGGACGATGGAATGAGCCGGGAGGGAGTGGGCCCAGCGGCTCGAAGGCTCTCTGGGGGCTGATCTGGACAGACAGGGGGTGGGTGAGGTCCTGGGAGCAGAGGTTCTGGAGACCAGGTGGGCATGGCTGATAATGAGCCCTGGGGGGTGACTCTGACAACGGGCACTGAAGGGGTTGAAGGGAGGTGCCAATGGAAAATTGTAGAAAGTGAGTCAGAAATGGGAGGACCAGAAGGAAAGCCACTTCTCAGAGAAGAGTAACAGGTTCAACTTTGGTCCAGTAATCGCCATTGACAGCCGGCAGCAGCTTCAGAGGCCATGTGACAGATAAGGAAACTAAGAGCTCCAGGGCGGCCATGGAGACCAGACCCAGGGGTTCCAGCCAGGGCTCTGCCTTTCGTAAAGGCAGCCTATGTCTGCGCTCGCCTATGCTACAGCCCAGGCTGACCCTGCGCTTCGATTGCCAGGAGCCCTGGACGCCCAGCGCTGTGTCTGCAGAGGCTCCTTTGGCACCTACCTGGGAGGGCACCTCTCAGTGCTCCAGGACCTCGGCCATAGCCACGGACCACAGGGTGGGTGCTGGGTGAGTGTGCCACGGCCTTGGCCACCGCCTGCAGATCCAGGGCTCCCTGCAGACTGCTGGGCTGGCGGCCTCAGGGCATCTGTGAGCTGCGTCTGCCTGGGCTCCTGAAAAGCCGCTCCCAGGTTTCGCTTTTGCTTGTCACATAGAACCCAGGCTCTCCGTTGCCACAAGAGGGCCCCCCAGCCCCGGCTCACCGAGGTCCACCCAGTGGAGGAGCGCATCCTGGCCCATCCCGTTAGCACCTCAGCTTGAATATCCAGAGCTCAGGGGACCCTGGTCCCTGCCCCACCCCTGCTCCCTGCTGGGCCGCGATGCCCCCCACACCACACCCCGGCAAACCCCTCCTGGCGCTGCACTCAGTCCTGGGGATCAGAGGGTCCTCTGGCTTCACTTGTTACACTTAATGAGGAACAAGAAATCAGCTGTATCCAGAGCTAGCCTGGGCTTCAAGACAGAAAAGAAGGAGGGCAGGAGCAGGGGCTCCAGGGACAGGGGCTGGCCAGGGAGGGAGGGTGGGGGCAAAGGACATTCATGGGGCACCCTCTCCCCCACCCATCTACCACCCACTCTTCCTGGCACTCCCTGTAAGGCCTCCATGTCCCCCCCCCCTTTAATAAGAAGTAGAGAAACAGAGGCTCACAGAGGTTGACCTGCTTCAGCTCCCAAAGCCATGCTGTGGCTGACGCAGAGTCAGGACCGAGGCGCCACGTCCACGGCTCAGGGGTGGGACCTGGGCCTTGAGTCCACAACTCAGGGGTGGGAGCCAAGCCTTACTCGAGTCCACTCTCAGGGCGAGGACCCAGGCCACAAGTCTGACCTTGGTCCTTTTCTCAAGCTTGCTAGGAAGCCCAGACTCACCCAACTCCAACCCAAAAAAGGCTGCAACAAACCGGGCTTCCTTGTGATTTCATTTTATGATTTTCTTTTCACATTTTCTTACTATGGGAATTCTCATGAGTACATAAAAATAGACAGCTTAATAAGCTTCTGCTCCCCATCCCCCAGCCTCGACAGCTATCGGCAGCGTGCATTTCCTGCTTCAAATCTGCCCTACCGTTTAAGCTTTCATTTTCATCTTATCTCATTACGGGTTTTTGTTTGTTTGTTTGTTTTTTGTGAGAGAGAGGGCGTCTCACTCTGCCGCCCAGGCTGGAGTGCAGTCACACCATCTCAGCTCACTGCAACCTCTGCCTCCTGGGTTCAGGTGATTCTCCTGCCTCAGCCTCCCAAACAGCTGGGACTACAGGCAGTGCCAACACGCCCAGCTAATTTTTGTATTTTTGTAGAGACGAGTTTTACAGTGTTGGCCAGGCTAGTCTCGAACTCCTGGCCTCAAGCAATCCACCCTCCTCAGCCTCCCAAAGTGCTGGGGTAACAGGTGTGAGCCACCGTGCCCAGCCTTGTTATGTATTTTTAAGCAGATTACTGGATCATACCATCACACCCAAACAATGCTGCTGTGTCACGTGGCCTTTCTCCAGCCTCCTGTACTGCGAGCAAAGATGGCCAGGCTTCTCCACTTTCCAGACGAATGAAGCCACTGCCGCCCTGACAGCCCACGTGACTTCACGCAACACAGCCCCCAGGGTTAGGGCCTGATCAGAGCCCTCAGGATGCTGGTCCTGCCTGGTAGCCGAGCCCATAGCAGGAGGGAGAGGGCCCTGCCTGGCCCGTCCCCAGGTGATCACACGCACGCCATCGGGACAAGGCAGGAGGGTGGACCCTTGAGAGAACCAGGCCGCAAGTGCTCTGTCCTCTGGCGTCCCCCTCAGCAGCAGGACTTTATAAATCCCCTCGCCTCATACTGAAGGAGGAGTGAAATGAGTAAGAAATTGAAGTTACCACTAACTTTATTTTTAGAAACTGCAGTATGAAATGAAAAAAAAATGAATGTCTCCAGACTGCCGAGAGGGGGAAATGATAAATCCGTGCCTCCAAATTATATGAAATGCAAGAAAACCACCCGAGTGCCAATGACTCAGAGGAGCTGGGGTGGGATTCAGTCAGGGTGGGGAACTCCTGGAGGGCCTCCACTCGGTGGCAGGTTGATGGCACTGCTGTCACCCTGCAGGAGAGACCCAGCTCTCTTCCAAAGCCTCCCCAGCCATTTGCAAGTTGAGCGTGGGAAGCAGGCCTGGCTGAGCACATCCAGCGTTCCCAAACTATGCTGGAACAGAATATAGGACTGCCGCCTGGATTGGGATATTCGGAGCAGGGTGTTGGAGGGAACACTGAGGGCTGTTAAGTCTGTGAGCGTCTTCCATGCCCAGGCTTGCTGCAGCCTGTGAGCCGAGGGTTGCCACCATCCAGACACCACCCTGCGCGGTGGAGTGGGGGCGGGGCAGGACACAGATGGTGTTTGCCCTGCAGACCACCTTGCAGGCCCATGCTGTGGGGCTCAGTCCCCTCACCCTGGGCGTGGATCAAGCAGGCCTGCTCCCTCAAGGGTTTCCTCTAAGGAAACCCCATCTCTACAGTCCTTGGTGGCAGACACTGACGCTTTCTGCCAATATTTCCAATTCTCGCCCCTTCTAGGCTCCTGCAGCAATTCCACTCCCAGCCTATCATGTCGGCCTGCATTCTGACACGTGTCCCTTCTGGGCTGGGCATGGGTCATGTGGCAGAGCCCTTTCCCCTTGGCCATGAGGACTGGTGCCATCCAACACGTCAGCTGCTGGGTGAGCCTGGTCCAGGAGTGGCAGCGTGAGGCAGAGTCCCCAGCCCCGTAGCCCCCCCAGTAACCGGGTAACCAGTGTGACAGGACGGCCATGGGGAGGCCGGGATGGTGCTTGGAGGGCAGTGGTGGCTCATTTACAACACTGTGCCTGTGACGCTGTGGGAAGCCCATCTCACACCTAACAAACTCACAGCTCTGGAGGAGGGGCCTGGAAATGATGTTGGTAGTAGTGTGTGCTGGTTGCCTTTGGATCGCGTTAGAAGATATTATAAGGAAATGATGCAGTCAGAAAATAATTCTGTGGTTTGTAAGCCGAGATGAAAGAGAATGGAGGGTTGAGTTCAGGAACGTGCTGGACTAGACAGAAGCTTCTCAAACACTGACAGCAAAATGGTAAAATGGAGAGATGCCTGAAGCAACAGCAGCCGCGAAAGCTCAGCGTCTTCAAGAGGGAAATCAAGGCACGGCCTCACATCCACTCCCAGCACGTCTCTTAAGAAAACACTCAAATCTTTCTTTTTCTCAATCAATACAGAAGGCTTCTGTGACCCCAAAATATGTGGGGATTTCTCCTCACCAGCAAGCAAGCAGTCAGCTCTACAGCAGACACTGGCTGGGTGTCCTGTAATTCCATCCTGACACTGTCTACCTGGAGAGAGCTCAGATCCCACAGGATGAGGGCTCTGTCCCCACAGCTGCCCCTCTCCCACTTCAGACACCAGTTGCAAGTGTGGGCCTCTGGAACTTCTGACCAACTGGCTACAAATCAGGGTCCCCACAACCCCACCTTTAGGTTTCATTAATTTGCTGGAGCAGCTCACAGAACTCAGGGAAACACTTATGTTTACCAGTTTGTTATAAAGGTTATTGCAAAAGATACAGATGAAGAAACACATAGGGCAAGGTATGGGGGGAAGGGGCACAGCACTTCCGTGCCCTCCCCCAATGCCCAGCTCCAGGAGCCTCCACGTGGTCTATGCTCAGCTATCCTGAAGTGCCCTGTCATGGAGACTCATGGGATAGGCGTGATTGACAACCGTGTAGAAATGTGATTGGACCAAAGGGATATGGTCTTAAACCCAGCGAGGCTGCCTGGTCATATTCTTCTTGGCTTTTCTGGGCAGCATTCCCTCCTCCAAGGTGTGGGGCGGGACACCCTCTGAATGAGGAGCTTATGACCCACAAGCAGATTAGAGTTCTGCCTTGGACAAGTGAAAAGAGGGCAGAAGAAGGTTAGGCAGAGAGATTCCACTTGTTGTAACAAGGGCTGTGGGGAGTTATGAGTCAGGAACTGTGGACAAAACCCCCATATGTATATGTACATATACATATATGTGCATATATATAAATATATATATAAAAAGTCATGTGTGGATTGACGAAAATTTAGTGACCAGAGCTCTTAGGAAACTTAACCCTGTCTCAGTAACCTTAACCCTTACATATATATACTTACAAGTATATATACGTATATTATGTACATATATAAATAAAACAATATCACAGTGTCTGAATGGACCAAGGTGAATCACGTCAGGTGGACGCAATGGCTCGGGAAAAACAGATAAAGGGTATGGCATTCCCACATAAGCCCTGTAGCCTCAAGAGGCCTGCAATCATCTCTCTCCATAATTTCGGCAAGAAGCCAAACAAACAGCATTTTTAAGAGGATGGAAACACCAAAGAACCTATAAACCTAGTAGAAAATCATTGATTATCATTATCTGCAGAAGTTCATGTACTAAAAAGTCACTGTGAACTCGGAATTAGAGAAGAATGAGCCATGCTCCTAGAAGAAAGACAGGGTTAAGGTTCCTGAGAGCTCTGGTCACTAAATTTTCATCAGTCCACACATGACCTTGCTTTATGTGTGTTTCTGTTTAAAGACACCTGTGTAATATGATTGACTCATTAACATTGCAGCTTTGTCAAGATGCCTTTTTTCTCTGTCTGGCGCATGGCTGCCGGCTTCCTTGTGCTTAGGACCACTTCAGCACAACGCTTGGGCCATCTTAAACAGCAAAACCACCACCCACAAAAACAATGGCAGTAAGGAGACCATGGAAAGACACATGTTTACAAGATGAGCTGGAATGAGAAGGCAGAATGTCACTGTGTCCGACCTCAGCTGGGAACATGCACTTCTCATGTCTCAAACTTTCCCCTCCCTGTGTGTGTCCAGCGACCAAGAGTGTCCTGAGTATTGATGTGGGAGTTATAAATACATATTCCCCTGCAGGTGAATTCACAGAGTGTACCTGTGATTGTTTGAGAATGTAAGAATAACTCGAGGCTCCCATTCTTTGAGGAGTGGCAGAGAGGCCAAGAAAGCGGGACTCTCCAGTACCTGGGGTGCAGGTGGCCCAGGGAACAGAGCAAAGGAAGGGCCAGCTGCCACCACTGAGAACACGGACTGGGGCCTGCCTAGGGAGGAGAGCCGGGACCACATCAAGGAGCGTCCTCCACCACGCTGGGACCTCAGGATGGCCACACTCCATGGTTACCATGTGTCTGCCATTCTGCCCCTCTCTGAATGGTGGCTGGTTGCTATTGTCTCTGCTCCAGCATTTCATAGTAAAGGGTTGGGAGAAGTGAATGACTTGTCTTTCCATTTCATAGGTCTCCAGTCCAGAAGGGGTCCTTCCAGACCCGCTGAGGACCACTGGACACCACCCACAAAGGAGAGACCACCTAGATCACCAGGGCAGCCGTAGCACTTGGGGCAGGACTGGTGGGAACTTCAGGTGGGAGGCAGAGAATGGACTTCATACGTGAGAGGAAGAAGCTTGACCTTGGGATGGCCACGTGATGTCAGCGCTACTCAGTTACTTCTGGTTTCTCTACTCTGGGAGGGTGGCAGTGCTGCAGGCGGGTCCCCCAGGAAACAGACTTGGAGACAGAGCCTAGCAGGCAGGAGGCTTATCAGGAAGTTCCTTTGGGGTCAATGGCCATGGAAAGGAGACCACAGAGGATGGCACAGGGAGAGAGGACAGCAGCCTTGGCCTCCATGGAGACAGAGAACTGGCTCGTCGCGCTTGGAAAGGAGGCAGCAAAGGATGGCACAGGGAGAGAGGACACGGTCTTGGGCTCCCATGGAGACAGAGAACTGGCTCATCATGCTTGGCCCGAACAGTCATGCCTGACCTTCCCTAGGGGTTATTCAGGTCTGCTCTGCAGCAGGTGCTCTCTGGGAGCCACTGCCTGTTACACACAGATCTTTGCACCCCCATGTCCACCCCATGCCTCAGCCCTGACTGCCAGTCCCCACTCTCCACATCTCTTCCATTCTGGGTCTGGGTTCAGCTGGCAAAGTCGTTGGCCATTGCCCATGGGTTCAGAGATCTTCTAACCTGACAGCCACGAACACAGAGGGGGATGACCACTGGGAGAATGTTCCCTCATCACCCTCTGTATTAGTCCGTTCTAACATGGCTGTAAAGATACTACCCAAGACTGGGTAATTCATAAAGAAAAGAGGTTTCATTGACTCACAGTGCTGCACAGCTAAGGACGCCTCAGGAAACCAGTCCTGGTGGAAGGGGACGCAGGCACGTCTCACATGGTGGCAGGTGAGAGAGAGAAGTGCAAGCAGGAGAAATGCCAGACACTTGCAAACCATCAGCTCTCACGAGAACTCCCTCACTATCAGGAGAACAGCATGGAGGAACCACCCCCATGATCCAGTCATCTCCCACCAGGTCTCACCCTCATCACCTGGGGATCACAGTTCAAGATGAGATTTGGGTGGGGACATAGAGCCAGACCATATCACTCTCCTTAAAGGGCAGCCTGGTGAGGCTGGAGTGGGGCAGTCAGGCAATTTGGGCTGGCCCCACAGATAGAGCAGACATGTCCATGAACTGAGGCCAGGCTGGTCCCTCCCTCTTCAGTTCACCGGAATGTTCCTCCACTGGGGGTGCGGGGGACTGCTGTGGAGGGTAGCGGGGTACTGGGTGGCTGCTGAGGATTAGCCTCCTGCTCTGCTGCTGCCACACGCACACTCCCACCTGTGATGGGTTATTTCTGAGTCCTCAACCTTATGACCCAGGGGCATGGTAGAATAGAATCCAGCTGATCTGAGCAGGTCCACAAGCATGACCAGATATTCCATCACCCCAGACCCCAGGGCACACCAGTAGGGACTTTTCAGAATTTTTTTGCAGAATCCTCTGCCACAGATGGTATGGCTTTTTTCCTGAATCCCAGGGGCCCGAATTAGGATTCTGACATAAGGGTTTGCCATAAACACACAGGGTTGCTTTCCCACATCTGATACCTCTCATAACTCAGGGTCTGAGCAGTTGCAGGGCCTGAGTCACAGGGCTGCCCGCACTGCAGCCTCGACCTGCTGCAGGCTCAGGGAAGGCCGGCAGCTTCTCATATCAGTCAGTGGTGCATAGGCTGGAGCAGTCTTCCTGGATGTGGAATGCGCTGCCTGCAGAAGGCGTTCTGGCATTGTCTGTCTCTCTTGGTCGTGGGAGATGCAAAATGCAATAATTGGCTCTTTGCTGTGGATGGGAGGTCCAGTGTGCTCCTAGTTATGGACCCCACCTCCCACCTCCACCAAGAGTGTTATTAGTGGCAGTTCCCAGAATCTTTGTAGGATTTGTCTGCCAGTTACAGGCACTCAAGTGTCTTACCAAAACTCCCAATGTTAGCACCCGAGGTGGGTAGATTGCCTGAGGTCAGGAGTTTGAGACCAGCCTGACCAACATGGCGAAACCCTGTCTCTACTGAAAATACAAAAATTAGCTGGGTGTAGTGGTAGGCACCTGTAATCCCTGCTACTCGGGAGGCTGAGGCGGGATAATCACTTGAAGCTGGGAGGTAGAGGTTGCAGTGAACTGAGATCACGCTGCTGCACTCCAGCCTGGACGACAACAGCGAAACTCCATCTCAAAAAAACAAAACAACAACAACAAAAACACACACACAAGTGTGTACCTCATAGTTCTGGCAAGGTCAAGGCGGATTTGGTGAAGGCCCACTTTCTGGCTCAAAGATGTGAGCTGTGGCCTCACATGGTAGAAAGAGGGTGAGGGGTTTCTCTCTAGGGTCTCTAATGCCATTCATGAGGGGCACCACTCCCAAGACCTAATCACTTCCCAAAGGCCCCTTGTCCTAAAACTACCACCTTAGGGGTTAGGGTTCCACATGAGAATTTGGAGGCACAGGCGTGCACTTCACAGCACCGGGCCTCCGTTGTTCTGGTATCCTTTTACCTCTACTTCCCTCAGTGAGCCGTGCCGAGGGCCTTTCCTATGGTGAGCCCTGGCCTACCCAGGAGACCACCGCTGGCAGTGAAGCTGGTGCTTTTCTCACCAATGTATGTCATGTGCCTTCGGTCCATGGTGAGATCTCCAGGACTTCCCATGGACTGTAACCATCTGGTAGGTTTGGGGCCTCACATAGCATACCCACTCCAGCAAGCCCCCTTTCACAGCCTTGGAAGAAGAGATTACTTCCTGTCTGCCATCTGCCATGACAATTCTGTGCATACAGAACTGCCCTCTGAAAATGCTTCATCAAGGGGACTGAGACATAGATTGGATAAGGAAGAACATTTAATTTCTGGAAAACTTAATTGCTAGTGCAAGACCTTCCTGAGACCTTGTTCTGCGGTGGGCAGGTCTATGCAAACCTACCCCCGAAATCCAAGGAAGCTGAGAGGCAGAAGAAAAGGGTTGCCAAATCCAATTTCTCAGAAAGAAACATTTTATAGGAACTCAGGAACAGAAACCATGTCTGTAACCTCCCAGTGGGTTCTTTTTCCCTGCTGCCCAGATAAAGCCAATTAATTGAGGCAGGAGAATTGCAATAGGGCAAGAGTTTTACACTCATAGAGCCCGCTAAGCAGAAGACTGCAGTTTTATTATTACTGAAATCAGCCTCCATGAGAATCTGGGGGCTAAGGTTTTTCAAAGATAGTTTGGGGCCGAGTGCAGTGGCTCATACCTGTAATCCCAGCACTTTCGGAGGCCGAGGGGGTTCAGATCACTGGAGGTCAGAACTTTGAGACCAACTTGGCCAACATGGTGAAACCCCATCTCTATTAAAAATGCAAAAATAGCCAGACATGGTGGCGTGTGCCTGTAATCCCAGCTACTCGGGAGGCTGAGGCAAGAGAATTGCTTGAACCCAGGAAGTGGAGATTGCGGTGAGCTGAGATCATGCCACTGCACTCCAGCCTGGGTGACAGAGAAAGACTGTCTCCAAAAAAAAAAGAAAAAAGATAGTTTTGGGGGAGAGGGCAGGGGGTGGCTAGGCAGCAGGTGCTTGCTGCTGATTGGTCGTAGGTACAATCATAGGCGTATGGGAAATGGTTCTCCTGCACGCTGAATTGCTTCTTGCTGGGGCCACAGGAGTGGTTGGTGGGTTCAGGTGGAGCCATCGGTGAGTGGGGCCAGGGGGAGCTGTCAGTGTTAGGCATGCAAGAAGACCCAAAAAGATACCTCAAAGGCCAGTCTTGGGTTTTACAATAGTGGTGCTGTCTACAGGAGTAATTGGAGAAGTTGTGTATCTTGTGACCTCCAGAATAGTGGCTGGAGGTCTCTGTCTACCTTAGCAGAACTCAGGCTCTCCCCCTAGCCTGGTGGTCTCTCGTTAGCTTTACAAAGCCAGTTGAGTTTTGGGAAGGGACTGTTATTACTTACACTATAAATGTCTCCCAGAGTTAGCTTGACCCAAGCCCAGGAATTATTAAGGGCAGCTTGAAGTCCAAAGGCAAGATGGGAGTTGCCCAGATCAGATCTCCTTCACTGCCACGATTTTCTGTTACACTTTTTGCAAAGGTGGTTTGATGTTTGTGTTTCGGGTAGTGAGACCGGATGGTTGATCGCCCTGGGTAAGGAGGTGATGGGTAAATGCCTACCACCTCCTTACCCCAGGGCTTATATATCACAGAGGAGCAGTATATGTGATTCAGAAGGGATGCATAAGACAACTGAGGTACGATAACATCAAGGTTGTCTGACCTAAGGGCAGGATTTATGGCACCTGCTCTTACACAAGGAACAGCAGATAAACTGGGAATCTTAGAGGCCTTCCCGGAACTGTGGTTAATCAGAAGCCAGCATGGCTGATTAGCTTCCATGATGGAGCTGCTGTGGCCTCAACACTCCAGCCCCGTAATCCTTACAATCTAAGGTGCCCTCCTCTTCCACGACGGTCCCTGAGCCTTTGGGGAGGGTGCTGGTATGGTATTGTCTGAGTAGCGGGGCACTGGCAACGGAAAGCGGCCCAGCAGGATTCCACACGGGGGAGCGCACAGGCTCTGCTGACTCATCTCTAGTCATCACAGTACTAAGACCTTGGTTTTCTCAGAAGAAGTAAAACAATGAGAGATACATAAAATTAATAATTTGCACACAGGATTATAATAAGAAAAGAATTTGTGTGCCAGAACGACGAAAAAGAACTGATTCCATTAAGGAACCAACAAACTCATCATGAAGAAAATTAAAACCCAGTTCTGTCTTAAAGACTTCCTGTATCCAAGAAATAATCCAAGATTCACCCAGGTTGTAGGCAAATAATGGAAAACTCAAACACAATGATCGGGGCTAGAATCTAAATTTTTCTCTCTCCAATCGCTTGAACCTGGGAGGTAGAGGTTGCAGTGAGCCAAGATTGCACCACTGCACTCCAGCCTGGGCAACAGAGCAAGACTTCGTCTCAAAAATAAATAGATAGATAAATAAATAAATAAATTTTTCTCTCTCCAGTTTCCTCATCTCTATCAAGGATAAATTATAGTAGGACCAATTTGTTTGCAGAATAAACTTTGGCCACATTATACATGGCCTGGTTACCTGCATAAAATATAGTAAGTGACCAACTCTATAGGTTCCCACTAAATTGGCTTTGCTGGAACTTTTATAAGAATTGTGGATTCAACTTTTTAAGAGCCTTGAGGCCAGAAGCCAAGCCAAGGATTCGCCATTGCACTGTGCTTATGATCCCTGTGCGAATTCTGCTCTTCTCGAGGTCCCAAAATATCTTGAGTTTCCTGGGCCTGTTAGAAAGTGACATTCTTTACGTACCACAGGTGAGAAATCTTATGAGGGGAATCATTTAGACAAAGGCACCAGGCCAGGCCTTCCAAGGGCCTTTTCGTTGGCTCCAAAGTCAACCTCAATTTCTCAGTCCAGTCATGTCTGAAAATATGCATTCCAAACAAAGCCTTGATAAAATAACCAGCGTCTCTGTGTCCTGTTAGTAAGAAAGTAGATTTTTACTGAACTTATGCAAATAATTATGTTGCCATAAAATAAGAATACTCACAAATAATTTTCAAGTTTTTGATAACTACAACAGAGAAAGGGATAAATTTTTCTCAGAAAAATACATTTCACTCGGGCAGGTGCAGTGGCTCACGCCTGTAATCCCAGCCCTTTGGGAGGCCAAGGCAGGTGAATCATTTGAGGTCAGGAGTTCGAGACCAGCCTGGTCAACACAGTGAAACCTTGCCTCTGCTAAAAATACAAACATTAGCCCAGCGTGGTGGCAGGTGTCTGTAATCCCAGCTACTTGGGAGGCTGAGGCAGGAGAATTGCTTGAACCCGGGAGGTGGAGGTTGCAGTGAGCCGAGATCGTACCACTGCACTCTAGCCTGGGCAATAGAGCAAGAGTCAGTCTCAAAAAAAAAAAAAAAAAAAAACACTTTATTCAATCATTGTAAGCTATCGATAGTTCAAAAGAGAAAGGTTTTCTTGACTCTTCTTCAATCAGAGCAGCCCTCCAACGGCTTGGAGCTCCCATCCGCAAGCCAGGCCGTTCTCTGTGCCTAAGGTGAGAGCTGATTGTTGGGCACTGTTGAAGCCAGCAGCTCCTCATGCAGTTCCAGAGTCAGTCCTAGGGGGAAAGAGGGAACTTTCAGAACAGGAGTGGACATTTCTTTTAAAAGGCTTTAGAACATGAACAAAAGAAAAATACACCTGGACACATGAAGGTCAAGAGAGTGCTTAACTGTAATCCTAGGACTTTCCAGGCTGGCCTCTTCTCCTGGTTCTCCCCTTAGGGTGGGCTGCCCGCATGCACATGCCCTCCGTACCCGTGGGAGGAGAACACACGCAGTGTGTTAGGGATTTGTACGCATGCCCATCTGAGGCTTTCTGTCCTTTTCTGTCGTGTGCCCCTGGAAAGTCACACTCTGCCATTTTGACTCTTAATGCACATGGCGGGGAAGTTGCTTCTCCCTGGCATCTGCATTCAATGAACACTTTAGTGCAACATGTGTGGACTATCAGGAAAGGCCCCTCTCACTAGTGCCAGCTGTGATTTACCCCCTTTTAGAGAGGCAATGTGATCATTGCAGAATCATCAGCCGACATTCCTAGGGAGTGGGGGAGAGCCCTCTCCTGCCCTACTTGTGCCTATAGCATTTCCCCCACTCAAGAGCCCAAGACCCCAAATCTGTGGGAGAAATGGATGAAGGTCAGGCTTCTGTAACTGCTTCCACCAACAAAGGGGCAGTGGTGCTTCTGTGGGTCTTGGCCTTTTGCCAGCTGTCAGGGCAGGAGGGTGACTCCATGGATTGGTGAAATTGGTACCCATCCAGCTCCAAGGGAGACAGGGGCAGGATTTTGCCTCCTTCTTGCCTCATTGATGGGCACTCTAGGGGTCCCCAGTAGAAGGGAGCCTCTTGAATATTGAGAGGATGATATTCCTCACTGAGGATCATCTGGAAGTTGATGACCAGTCCCTTTTGTTTCTTCTGAGCTGCAGTCAGAGATCACTGGTTGGTTCATGGGAATAAGCAGGGTTAGTATAAAATGCAGACAAAAGCTTAAAAACAACTGAGAAGACTAGAATCTAATAGTAGGTACTATAGTAGGTACTATTAGACTAGAATCTAATAGTAGGTACTATAATTTTTGAAACATAATTTTTCTCTCTCTAGTCCTCATTTTTATTTTTAAAAATCATGATAGGACTAATTTGTTTGCAGAATCAGCTTCAGTCTTATTATATTTGGCCTGATTACTTGCATATAGCACAGCAAGAATAATTATTTTTCACATAAGCTTTTCAAATTGACTTTGATGGAACTCTGTTTCATGAGGAATCTCAGATAAGACTTTTTTAAAGCCCAGCCATGACTTTCCCTCAAATACCTATGAGCTGGGCAAATTTCTCTCCTCTTGAGGTTTCAAAATAACTTGGGGCTCCTAGGCCTGTTAGAAAGTGGCGTTCTTTACCCACCACAGGTTAGGAACCCTGTACAGGGACTATGTAGACAAGTATGCGGCCAGTTTTCCCCAAGCGGCTTTTGTCGGCTCCACAGTCAGGTTTGATTCCCTAAAGGAAAGCATGCCATTCCAGTCAAAGCCCTGGTAAAATGACCGGTTTTACCTGCCAATTTATCCCTGTAGAGAGTGCCAGTAACAGGGAGTGTGTGCTTAGAAGTCACGCGGAGGCAAAGTGAAACGAAAGAGGCAGGCTTGCCCCCCAAGGTGGGAGGTCCAGTGGGCGCTGAAGGCCATTTCGGAACACACAGAGAGACAACAGGAGAATGGGCAGTGCGGGGTTCTGGAACAGAGCCAACTTTAGCTGAAAAGAAAAAGTAGAGGAAGCTCCAGATACTGCATGGTTTTTAGGCCTTTGCGTCACCATTCTCGCAAGCCTCCTGTCTACGAGGGTCATTCCGTGCCTCTAATCTGCTTGGTGCAGACCCTAAAGTCCTTTCCAACCCTGTAAGCCACCTCTCAGGACCAGTCACCGGGAGCAGAGCCACTAACGGCCAAGAGGAATTGTTCTGGGGTTTGGTTAGCAAGCAGGAGAGAGAGGAGAAGAAAACCAGGCACGGGGGTCAGAAGCCTCCAGCCAGAGAAGGCGAGGCACAGAGTCTCTCACACCAGAGAGCATGTCAAAGTCACGCCACCAAGTACGTTAGGAGTGGAAAATATCCGAGTCCCACGGTACTGGATATGTTACCAGTGGAAGGTACCCGAGTTACTGACGGCGCATCTGTAAGGGTCTGCAGCAACCTCAAGTCTTTCCTCCTCAGAGGAAAGAACTGGACTGAGGGGCATAAGGCAGAAAACAAGACGGACGCAACTTTCAGAGCAGGAGTGGAAGTTTCGTTGAAAAGGCTTTAGAGACTGGGCGTGGTGGCTCACACCTGTAATCCAGCACTTTGCGAGGCCAAAAAAAGACCTTTATTTTAACTCCATCAATTTCCATTTTATTCTGTTGCCGGAAAAAGTCAAACTCTGTAAAATATTTGAAGAGATTTATTCGGAGCCAATTATGACCTCAGGTGACCCACCTGAGGTCGGAGAGTCCGAGACCAGCCTGACCAACATGGAGAAATCCCGTCTCTACTAAAAATACAAAATTAGCCGGGCGTGGTGTCGCATGCCTGTAACCCCAGCTACTTGGAAGGCTGAGGCAGGAGAATTGCTTGAACCTGGGAGGCGGAGGTTGCGGTGAGCTGAGATGGCGCCATTACACTCCAGCCTGGGCAACAGGAGTGAAACTCCATCACAAAAAAAAAAAGGCGGGGGAGAGAAAAAAGTCTTTAGAACAAGAAAGAAAGGAAAGAGTATGCTTGGAAGAGACCCAAGTGGGTCTCTTCACGGGTCCTGGCATGAAGGTCAAGAGCAGTGTTTAACCATGATCCTAGGACTTTCCAGGATGGCCCCTTTTCCATGGCTTTCCATTAGGCTGGGCTGCCCGCATGTGCATGTCCTCCTTACCCTTGGGAGGTGAGCTTGCACAGTGTGTTTAAGAAGTATGCGGCTGGGCACAGTGGATTACACCTGTAATCCCAGCACTTTGGGAGGCCAAGGCAGGCAGATCACAAGGTCAGGAGTTCAAGAGCAGACTGGCCAACATGGTGAAACCCCATTTTTGTATTTTGTAAAAAATACAAAAATTAGCTGGTCATGGTGGTTTGTGCCTATAATCCCAGTTACTTGGGAGGCTGAGGTAGGAGAACTGCTTGAACTCGGGACCCGGGAGGCGGAGGTTGCAGTGAGCTGGGATCGCGCCACTGCACTCCAGCCTGGGCTACGGAGTGAGACTCCGTCTCAAAAAAAAAAAAAAAAAGAAAAAGAAGAAGAAGTTGTATGCATGCCCATCTGAGGCTTTCTTCCCTGTCCTGTGATGTGCCCCTGGAAAGTCACACTCCACCATTTTGTCTCTCAATGCAAATGGCGGGGGAAGTTGCTTCTCCCTGGCGCCTGCATTCAACGAACACTTTAGTGCAACAGGAGTGGACCATCAAGAAATGCCCTCTCGCTGGTGCCAGCTGCCAATTTACCCCTGTTAGAGAGGCAATGTGATCATTGCCAAACCACCACCTGACATTCCCAGTGGGTGGGGAAGGAACTCTCTCCTGCCCCCGCTCATGAGTATCTAACTACCCCAGTAACAGTCCCAGAAACTTCTTTTTTCAGCCCCAGACCATTTTCCCTCTCTTAAAAAAAAAGATTTAGGTTCCCAGCAGGGGTTGAGCCAAGGGTCTCTCTTGTCCACCTTTAATCTTATCTGCATCCACACTGCCCTAGAAAAGTACTGTTCAGCTTTCTCACTGCAATCTTTGCCCTCTGGTTTTTTTTTGTGTTTTTGTTTTTTTTATTTATCCAATCTGGGATAAACACAGAAAACTGGCTTGGGGCTCTTTAACGTTGCGGGGCCAGTGAGAGCTCCTTTCACCCAAATTTTGACAGTGTTGTATTAAGACCTTTGCTTTGGCTGGGCATGGTGGCTCACGCCTGTAATCCCAGCACTTTGGAAGGCCAAGTAGGTAAATCACTTGAGGTCAGGCTTTTGAGACCAGCCTGGCCAACATGGCAAAACCCTGTCTCTACTAAAAATACAAAAATTAGCCGGGCATTCTGGCGGGCGCCTGTAATCCCAGCTACTCGAGAGGCTGAGGCAGGAGAATCACTTGAACCCGGGAGGTGGAGGTTGCAGTGAGCTGAGATTGCACCACTGCATGCCAGCACTATAGCCTGGGCAATAGAGCAAGACTAAATCTCAAAAAAATAAATAAATAAAAAATTTAAAAACTGTAATTTTAACGTCATCAATTTCCATTTTATTCTGTTGCTGAAAAAAGTCAAACTCTAAAATATTTGAAGAGATTTATTCTGAGCCAAATTCTGAGTGACCATGGCCTGTGAGACAGCCCTCGGGAGGCTCCTGAGAACATGTGCCCAAGGTGATCGGGGCACAGCTTGGTTTTATACATCTTAGGAAGGCATGAGACAGCAATCAAATCCATTTAAGAAATACATTGGTTTGGTTAGAGAGGCGGGACAACCCAAAGTGGGGCCTTCCAGGCTATAGGTAAATTTAAACATTTTCTGGTTGACAGTTGGTTGAGGTTATCTGAAGACCTGGGATCAATGGAAAGGAATGTTTAGGTTAAGATAAAGGACTGTGGAGACCAGGTTTTATTGTGCAGAGGAATCGCTCAGATAGCAGACTTTAGAGAGAGCAGGTTTTAAAATGTTTCTTCTTGGACCTAAAAGGGTGCCTGGCTCTTAGCTGATTATCTCCTGGATCTGGAAGAAAGGAAGAAAACCAAAGGGGGAAGGGGATTTTCTATAGAACATGGATTTTTCTCACGAGAGACTTTGCAGGGCAATTTCAAGGTATGGCAAGGAAATATATTTTGGGTTTTTTTTCTCCTTGTCTCATAATGTTTATGCCAGAGTCAGATTGAAAAGTAAGTCACAATAGATAGGGTTAAATAAAACCCATCTGATGAGAATGTATGGTTTGGAGGGCATGACTCCCCAGACCCCTTAGCTAGGAATTTGGGCAAGATCAAAAATCAGAGCTCCGTCCTCAATTCATTCCATTTCTTAGCAATTATCTAAAGATTGCCACCCTGCCGGGATAAACTCTTGACTCTCTCCTCTTTCCTCTTAGCTTCATCTATCAAGTTTTAAAATGTATTTACCTTTTTTTACTTTATTTTTAAATATTTATTTATTTATTTATTTATTTATTTATTGAGATGGAGTTTTGCTCTTTCACCCAGGCTGGAGTGCAGTGGTGAGATCTCGGCTCACTGCCACAGTATTGTCACAGACACTGGCACAGGCGATCTGACCATGCTCACAGCTGCTGGGCCTGCCCTTTCCCTAGCCGACTCTCCGGCTTTTCCTTAATTCTATGACTGTTGGTTATTCAAGGAAGGGTGGTTTCTGTCATTTCAAAACGAATCCAGACCCATGCCCCTCACCAGGGTGGATTCCCTGACTGTTCACCTAACAGGTGCTGCTGACTGGTGCACGGGGCTGGCACCCCCACCTGTACACTGGGCAGGTACCCCTGGCTGTAGGTAGGGATGGTGCCCCCCCCAACTATACACTGGGCAGGTACTTCTGGCTATAGGTAGGGATGGTGGCCCTCACTAGAACCCCAGGCCAGCTCCCATGACTATACAGGAGGCTGGGACCCCTAACTCTACCCCAGGATGGAACCCCTGACCATACACCAACCAGGTACCCTCTGACGGTAAACTGGGGTAGGATACCTGACTGTACTCCAGGCAGGCACCTCTGTCAACTGACAAATGGTGAGGTTCATGAATTTGGGAAGGAGAGTTTTATTTCTCCTAAAGAGTTGCAGCCTGCACCGTGGCCATTCTGACAGACAGACAGGGAAGTGTAGCCTCCAGCCAGAAGCCACAAACAGGCACCTCAAGGGAGGAGCAAAGGGAAGAGGAGTTTACACTGGGGGCGTGGCTGAATATACATCTTCAAATATTTATACACACATGTGCAACTGAGCTTTAGGCTTCTCCATGGGACCTATGTTTTAAAAAATGGTAGCATTAGGCTGGACGTGGTGGCTCACACCTGTAATCCCAGCACTTTAGGAGGCCGAGGCAGGTGGATCATGAGGTCAAGAGTTCGAGACCAGCCTGGCCAACGTGGCGAAACCCCGTCTCTACTAAAAATACAAAAATTAGTTGGCCATGGTGGTGTGAATCTATAATCTCAGCTCTTCGGAGGCTGAGGCAGGAGAACTGCTTGAACCCAGGAGGCAGAGGTTGCAGTGAGCCGAGATAGTATCATTGCACGCCAGCCTGGGCGGCAGCAAGACTCTATCTCAAAAAAAAAAAAAAAAAAAAGGTAGCGTTAGCAGCACCCAAGGGTGGAGTGTTGGCCCTCTGACACCAAGAGGGAAGCTGAGGGCAGGAAACCCTTGCCGGGCATCCTCTGCAGGCTGTCTAAGTCCACTCCGGGGTCTCTCGTCAGGCAGTAATGCTGGTTGGTTGCTTGTTGAAACCACGCAAGGGCGGGGCTGCGTCCAGAGGTTGGTGGATGTCAGGATGGAGTCTGCTGTGGTTAGCCCTCAGGAAAGAAGTTAAGGACAGGGGGGCGGGGCCTAACGAGGTGTGGTCGACCTCCCATCCCAACAGGGCCAACTCCAATTCCCCAGAGTTCCTTTGGGTTAAGAGGAGGTCTGTTCAGTTAATTGGCAGACTTAGGATTTCATCTTTCTCACCCCGACTGCACGCCTGGCAGGTACCCCTGACCATATCCCAGGCTGGTATCCCTGACTGCACACTGGGTCAGTACTCCTGGCTCTACATGGGGATGAGACCCCTGACCACACTCCCGGCAGCTACCCCTGACCTAACATGTGACTGGTACCTGAGCTGGTACCCTGGCTGGCACACATTCTTTGTAGGTACAGTCTTACTGACATGCTGAAACAATTAGCTTGGCTTTTACTTCTAGGTTTCAGACCAATCATAAGGCCATAGTCAATTTCTCTCACTCCCCAAGGGACACAGTCAAGAGAGATTGTTGTCACATAGGGGCCTTCTTTCAATGATGAGTTTTTCATCTGAAAGAGGCCACCCACCATTGCCTGCTAGAAATGTGGGAAACAGACCGTGTCCTGAACAGCTTCCCAGATACAAATCACCGCTTGTTTCAAAGGACGCCTCAGAGCCAACAACTCCCTGGCAGCCCATTACTTCCACAGCAGCTTTGCACAAAGGCTTGCATTTTCTCCATGAACCATTACCTCTTGAAAAACTTTCACAAAGAAGAGTTCAGGGCTTAAGTGGCATGGAAAGTGGCTTTCACACAATGAGTCTATTTGAAAAGATCTTCAGGGGCTTCCAAATCCCTCCCTCAGGGAGCAATGCACACTTCACACCACTCATGTAACCCTCTCTTTAGATTAATTCAGTTCTTGTCATGGTGGTTCCGGCAGAACAAACATTTTAAGTTATTGTAAGTTGCTGTCTTTTCTTTCTTTTTCTTTTTTGAGACGGAGTCTCGCTCTGTTGCTTAGGCTAGAGTACAGCGGTGCGATCTCGGCTCACTGCAACCTCCACCTCCCGGGTTCAAGTAATTCTCTGCCTCAGCCTCCCAAGTAGCTGGGATTACAGGCATGCACCACCACACCAGGCTAATTTTTTTGTATTTTTAGTAGAGACGGGGTTTCACCATCTTGGCCAGGCTGGTCTTGAACTCCTGACCTTGTGATCTATCCACCCCAGCCTCCCAAAGTTCCAGGGTTACAGGCGTGAGCCGCCACACCCGGCTTAAGTTGCTGTCTTTAAAACAATGAGGACTTACACCCAGACAGGACCTCACAGAGAATTCATGAGCGTGTATACAGCCAAAAATCTCAAACAGGTCTATGTACTTACTGAGATTTCTGAAATAGGAAAAATATACTCATTACCCCTATTAAGAAAAAGCCCTCCTCTTGTCCCCATTGCTGGCAGGGCACGTTGTCTCTTGTTCTCTTAGGACAATATTCAGATTTGAGCTGTTGTCACTGTGGGGTGGCCTGCAGTGGAAATCCCTAACACGAATATGATTCGTTCAGCACAGAAACTCTAGAGAGCTAGGATCTTTGTCCGAAACAGTCTAAAGGTGAAGGCGACTTAGGGCGTGGCTCACAGGAATTATTGCCAACTTGACTTGACAAAAGTTGCCAAGATTGAAAATGGTGACAGCATGCACAGGTAAGCCCTTTCAGTCAAATCATCTTTTTCCCCAGTACGGTTATGTTGGGTGCAATGCTAGTGAAAAACGTGATATTCATTCCTGCTTCAAGAAAACTGTAAGGCAGTGGCTCTGGCAACAGAAAACTGGCAGAAATCACAGATTTCAGGAATAAATGTGAACATCTGTCCAAGGCATCCCATCTTCTACATGGATGAGTTAGAGTTTACCAGAAATTTATACCAGCTTTTTTTATATTAGTATCCGAAAGAAATGCAATTAAAAGCTAAAAATAAGAAAATGTCTACTATTAAGACACAAAGACGTTTACAGAGAGAGCTGCACCTGCCACAGCATAGGGCATGCGTGGGCTTCCGCCTCAAGCTCACCTGTCCATTGTCAGCAGTTTATGGGGAACTTACTGTAAACAAGAAATGGGTTAGATAGTAAATGTACCAAATAGGCCATGAAACACCTGATCTCCATCCTCAAGCAGCTTACCGCAGCTGACTGTCAGGAATCAGGAAAAACCCACTTGTTCTTGTTACCCAAGAGGAGTGATTTAGCAGCTTTCTGAATAGCTTTGTAGAAGGTAGCAGATGTTTTATTCTACCTTATAAACTGTGAGTCCAAGGCCGGGCGCAGTGGCTCACACCTGTAATCCCAGCACTTCGGGAGGCCAAGACGGGTGGATCACCAGAGGTCAGGAGTTTGAGACCAGCCTGGCCAACATGACGAAACCCCGTCTGTACTAAATATACAAAAATTAGCCAGGCTTGGTGGCAGGTGCCTGTAAGTCCCAGCTATTCGGGAGGCTGAGGCAGGAGAATCACTTGAACCCGGGAGGCAGAGGTTGCAGAGAGCTGAGATCGTGCCACTGCACTCCAGCCCGGGCGACAAAGTGAGACTCCATCTCAAAAAAAAATAAAAAATGAAATAAACTTCGAGTCCAGCACCCTTGTTTGGCCGTTCCATTCGCCCTGCACAGATGCTTTAAAAATGTGGACAGCTTCCGCCTCAGTCCTTCTCTCTACTTTCCTTTTAACATCGACACCATTTAGCCAGAATGGTAAGCTGTCAGAATACCAGAGAGCAGAAAGAACACCCCCGTGCTTGCCCTGGTTCCTCCGGATTAGTGATGCCCACCTGTGTGAGATGCTCTCCTATCCCTGACAGGGTCTGCGCTTCCCCTGAAGCCCCGGTGCCCTCATGCAATCCAGTCCCTCCCTGGGATTCTCTGCTCCGTGTCTGTCTCCATGCTAGACCTCTGTGAGGACCGGCTGTGGTTACTCAAGCGTGAAGTCGAGGCTCCAGCTCAGTGCCCAGTACACATCAACATTCAAAATCACACTGCCGAGTGAATGAGTGAGTGAACAGACGGTACATTAACCTATTTGCTATTATTCTTCACAAGGGCATTGCACAGAGTTCTTAGGTTCAAGATTGAGCCATTGTCATACACCCATTGCTGGTGAACTTCAAGATGTCTTTCCTCCACTCTCGTACTGGCCTGCCAGTGACTGAACGTGGCACAGGATGGGTCACTGCCATATCGGAGATGCCAGCTGGCCTATCCCCGTCTCCCTGGTCATCACCCAGGGCAGGAGGAATTGTCAGTGTCTGGTCCCCTCTGCCTCTCATTAGAAGGCTGAACCCATCTCCCCACCCAGATATTGCTGCCTTTATTCACTAATTCCTTTCAAACAAATAAATTCCCATGATATGTCTGGCATCAAGCTGGGGTGTTACGACGATTACAGAGGGAAATAAGACGTAGTCCCGGTCCTCAAGGAGTTTGCAGTCCAGTAGGGGAAAAATCACATCTAGATCCTGTAAACCAAAAATAAAATCCTAAGGCCCCCCAACCATCTAAAGGGACTTCCTCCTCAGCCAGGGCACTCTTAAAATTTAACCTGAAAGACTGATTCAGGTCATGAAGGGGCATGGGGTTTCAGATGTGCCTCAGTCTACCTCTTCAGCAGGAATGCCAACATGGACTTTAAGAAACGTTTGACAGCCTGTTCTCCCTGAAGCCTGCTAGCTAAACGCTTTACCTGCATGATAGAACTGTGGTGTCCACAACTTCTTATCACAACCCAAGCATTCCTTTCTATTGATCCCAGGTCTTTAGACAAACTCAACCGTCAACCAGAAAACGTTTACATTCACCTACAACCTGGAAGCCCCCACTGTAAGTCACCCCCACCTTTCTGGACCAAACCAATGTATTTCTCAAACATACTTGATTGATGTCTCATGCCTCCCTAAAATGTAGAAAGCCAAACTGCACCCCGACCATCTTGGGCACATGTGATCAGGACTTCCTGAGGTTGTCACTGGCGTGCGTCCTCCACCTTGGCAAAATAAAGTTTCTAAATTAACTGAGACCTGTCTCAGATGTTCTGGGTCTACAACCCTGCTGCACCAGCAGAGTGGGGGGCACAGCCAGAGAAAGAGGTTCAGGGGAAGGTGTGCTGAGTCACCTTCTACAGCTCGGCTAGCTCAGTCATGCAAGACCCCTTGGCTTTTTTTTTTCCTGCACAAGCTGTGCTTTGAAGTGTGGGGTCTTAAAAATCCTGCCCATTCTATTTTGATCAGGCTTCTGTCATCTGCATTGCCATTCTGGGACAAGCTGTCAGTCACTGTTCCCCTGAAACGCATGTGTAAATGCACAGGCTGGTTTCAGGACAGCTGGATCCCTGACTAGTATTAGCTGATGAGAGCCTGTGCACTCTGAGATGCTGTTGAGAGGGACTGGCCAGTTAGCGTTCCCAGGTTTATAACCTTCCTTTTCGGCACCCCTCATGCCTTCCTGTGATTGTCGGCATCCTGGATTATCTTGATCTGGGTCAAAGAGAAGGGGGCTTTCCCCAGGGCTTTGCAGGGGCAGCTGGACCCACACCGCAGGAGGCCCCGCGCCACACCGGCAGCCCCACCCCAGCCCCAGACACAGCACTCTTGGCCCCCAGCTGTATCCTGAATTTGCAGCAAGCAGGAAGTTCAATATGACCGGAAGAGTCCGTGTGTTCTTTAGATGCAGATTCCCAGGCCCACCCTCAGAGATTCTGATCCATTTGGTCCAGGCTGGGGCCCAGGCATCAGCATTTTTAACACTTCCCAGCAGACACAGGCATCCAGGGTCAGGAGTCCCTGCTCGACTGAAGGATTCTAGATGGAGGACTCGGAGCCCCAGACAGTTCTCTCCTCCTGGGCTCTGCTTTTACCGGGGTCTGGAGCATGTTCCTACCAACATCTCTACTCAAAACACTGAATTTTTCTGACATTTTTGAAATAATTGAGCTTATTTCACAGGAGAAGCCCCTATTTCTTTTCCAAAACAATTTAGCAAAATGGCTGCATTTCATATCCCCCAATTTATAAGGTGAACTTTTGTGTAAAATAGACACATAAGCCAGTCATGTAACGCTAGCCAAGGTTTTTCCTGTGTCTGGCGACATTCTCAGCACCTGAGAAGCAATGCACGTGTACCTGCTCTTCCCAGAGGTGGGCTCCACCGTGGGTGGTGGAAGGAGCTGAGTGCACCTGCTCTTCCCAGAGGTGGGCTCCACCGTGGGTGGTGGAAGGAGCTGAGCTCTGCTCCACATTGAGGAGCCTGGTTTGGACACCAACAGGCTAAGCTCCCACAGACCCCACAAACACCTGGCCCAGGGATCACCCCTCCCAATTCCGCAACGAGGTAAGACACGGGCCAGCACAGCCTTGGGGGCAGGTCCAAGGCATGGCTATGCCTTCCATGGCAGAAGCTTTCAGAACACAGGGAATGCCATCCCCGGCATGGACTAAATTGCCTCTTCTCTCGCCAGGTTCATAGGGTGGCACCGTAGCCCCCATTGTGTCTGGGTTTGGAGTAAGGAGGTAATGAAGGTGAAATGGGGCCCCGAGGGTGGAGCCCTCACAGTTAGATGAGAAGAGACGGAGAAGCTCTCCTTGCTCTGCCATGTGAGGACACGGTGAGAAGGCGGCCGTCCGCAAGCCAGGCGGGGGCCCGGGACATGCTGTGGGCTGCAGCGCCGTGAGCAAGTTCGTGTCCGTTGTTTAAGCCTCTGGTGTGTGGTTTTGTTATGCCCGCCGGAGCACAGTGAGACGCACCTCGGCCACGTTCTTCTCTTCCTAGCCATGCTTCTCTTTTTGCCGTGTAGTGAAGGCAAGCCATTGGGCAGGCAATTAAGCCTTTCCCAGGTCTGGCTCTGGCTCCAGTACCTGTCTGGTGTTATCACCGCAACCCCATCTTTAAAACCCAACGTCAGGCCAAGCTGACCCACACTGTGGGTAGATTCATGGATGGACCCAGACACATGGGAAGTCCTGGGTACATTCCGTGCCTTTTCCAGCGAAGCAGAGGGGCCAGAGGGGTGCAGCCACATGCAGGTTGCCCTCAGCTCCTGGAGTGCTAGGACTCAGCCTGCAGGCTGCTCGACTCCCCAGAGTGCACTCTCTCTGCTTTCTTCTTTAGGTGGAGGATGCCGGCAGAAAATTGTATACGTGCCCTAGGTTCCTAATGAGCAGGGTCTTGGACAGCCCTCTCTCCCCTGTGGAGTTCAGGTTCCATTAGAGTTGTACATTGCTTTCTAGGTCCCTGAAGTCTTCAATCTGTTCTTGTTTTATTTTGTTATCCAGCATTTATTGAGTGGAGGCTGTCTGGGATGCCAGGTGCAGGCTTGGGCGAGGCAAAGCGAGTGCCTGTCTCTTGGAATCTGGGGTCCAGTGGTTGATACGAGCATGGAATGAATGCGGGGGGCGGGGCAAGCAAAGTGGGATAACCTTTAGAAAGAAGGCTTTTCTGTCTTCCTAGGTTTTATCCAAAGCAAGCCCTAATGCCAGTGTGATCTTTGTCATGGTGGCAGTTCTGAAGCACACCCAGGTCTACCTTATCTTCCAAGAGCTGTTCCTGAAAGGCTGACAAAGCCAACTTTCCCCATCGTACTGCAAAGCTCCTTGCAATGAGATCTGAGCTGCAGAAGTAACAGTGCAGAGGCAGCTGCTGTTGAAAGCTGTGAAACCTGAGTCACTCGAAGAAGGAGACGCAGGGAGAAGTGTCCCAGTTCAACCTTGGTGGATGGCAACAGGGTTTGAGGAGGATGCCAGCTACGTCCTCGGGTGGGCCGATCGCCGGGGAGACACTCACGGACCCTGTGTGCCACTGAGCACGAAAGTTTTCATCTTTCCCTGAAAACAGTTGCTGGAGGTGAGTGCTGGTTGCTGCGGCTCTGAACGCCTCTCTTTCTGCCTTATCTTTCCTTCTTCAGTGCGGCATTATTTGTCAGATGCAGGCAGGAAGAATAGACATTTAGACACGCTTCACACTCAGCTGTGAGCCTGGCACTCCTCCTAAACGTGCTATTCAAAGTGCTTGACTGTCTGTCTCTGCCAGCGCTGAGCAAGCGCCACTGTGTTTGCGTCAGACTCAGGCGCTTCTCAGAGGGAATCTAGACCAGGCTGGGGCTGAGACGGGTGGGCGATCCTCATCCCACGCCTCCTACTGAGACATAACATTGTGTGGAACAAGGAAGGACTGGCTCGAAGTCACAGAGCTGGTTACAGGTGAAGCCCGAAGCAGAACCTCTAACCTCAGGCTCATGTCATTCCCAGAGAGCTCATTTTTTTCTGTTAAGTTTTTAGAACTTTTTTCATCTAATTTAATCATTTCTATATATTTGGGCTTATGCCTACCACTTTATTATTTGTTTTCCATTTGCCCACTATCTTATGTACCATTTTTCTCCTTTCTTGCCTTCTTTAAAATTTGCAAGTATTTACTATGACCATTTTGATAGACAGATAGATAGATAGATAGACAGATGCATAGATGGATGGATGGATGGATGAGATAGACAGATAGATAGATAGAGATGTATACTTGGATGGATGGGCAGATGGATGGATGGATGGATGGAATAGATAAGATAATAGATGATGAATGGATGAGATAGATAGATGCATGGATGGATGGATAGATAGACACATAAATGGATGAGTGGATGGATGGATGGATGGATAGAGAGAGAGAGAGATGAGACAGATGACAGATAGATGAGAGAGATAGACACATGCATAGATGAATGAGTGGATGGATGGATGGGGAGGGGACAGATAGAGATGTATTAGATGGATGGATGATGGATGGATGGATGGATAATAGATGATGAATGGATGAGATAGATAGATGCATGGATGCATTGATAGACACATGAACGGATGAGTGGATGGATGGATGAGATAGATAGATGCATTGATGGATGGATAGAAAGATGCATGGATGGATGGATAGAAAGATGCATGAATGGATGGATGGATGGATGAGATAGAATGGCTAGAATAGATAGATAGATGAATGGATGAGATAGATGGATGATTCATAGATGAGAGAAGAGAGAGGTCTTCTATTGGCCTGTCTCTCTTGGAGAAGCCTGCCTAATACACCCACCTTGTCACCAGTTTCCTGTTTGTATTATTTCCTGTCTCTGGCCTCCACCTGCCAGTGCTGACAAGTGCCACCGTGTTCACGGCAACTTGGGTGCCTCTCAGTGGGAAGCACTGGCCCTACTGGCTAACCCTTTTTGTGAATCTGTAAATACACAATCCTACCTTCAGCCAATCCTGCTTTCACATGACATATGTCATGGCATTCTGCCCCCAGGAGGGTTTTCCTTCAGCATTGTCTTTGAGGGTCACCGCTAACTGGGCCTCCCTGCCCTTCTCTCTCTATTCACTGGCCAGGAAAACCCCCCTGTAGCCACAGGTGTGGCTGAGGGAGGGCTGGTGAGGGAGCAGGGCAGGTTCTCTTAAGTCTGAGCTTCGTATATTCCAGATGGCACAGGCCAGCTATCCCATGTGAAAACTTCCACTCTATAATGGAATTCTGTCGTGCGTGTCCAATTTTATGGTTCAGGTCACATGGTCACTTGGTAATCTTCTCTGTTTGGGGTGGCAGCATTCCCTTTGCTATAAAATGTGTCCCCGTTGGAGGTGATATGATGTCAACACCACGGTGACTGGTGAGTTAGCTGTTCTGCAAATCCCAAACAGCAGTGCCGGCACAAGGGCTGAGGCCAGAGAGGACACACTGATTTGTCCCTGCGAGGATGAAGGGCTGTCCCCTCCACAATGGGAGGGGGCCAGCATAATTCACCTGCCACCAGGTCATCAGCTTGTCCCCACCAGGAAAACACTGGTAACTCAGCGTTGGTCCCAGGCCTGGCGCTCAGTGGGTTTGGCAGGCAGAGCAGCCATGGTGAGCTCAAGCATGGCCTCCGACCTTCCACACATGCTAACTGCTTAGGGTCTTCATCATTAAAAAAATTTTTTTTGAGACAGAGTCTCACTCTGTCACTTAGGCTGGAGTGCAGCGGTGTGATCATAGCTCACTGCAGAGTCAAACTCCTGGGCTCAAGTGATCCTCCTGCCTTGGTCTCCCACAGCACTGGGATTAGAGGCGTGAGCCACCACACCCGGCCTGGTTTTCCTTATTTATTGGAAGAGAAAAGAAGGTATTTTCTAGGCAATAGCTACATATCAGGTGCTGGGGCTGAGTCCTCCCTGTAAAGATACCACACCTGGAGCCACAGGTGGGTTCCCAGCGTCACCATGTGATTGCGTCTGTGAAGACAGAGCCACTGTCACACTCTAGGATCCACCTGACTTTTGCACCAACTAAAAAGGGGTGCTACCTGGGCTTACGGTGTAAATCCCCACCAGCATTTCTCAGGCCTTTGCTGCCGCCCCAGCTTTTTGCAGTTTCCCCTGGGGTGCAGAGTGGGGCTTGGCAAACTGCTTTGGCAGGGGTGTGCTGTGGAGGGCACATCCAGGGCTTCCGTCACAGGCTGGACGTTTCTGCCCCTTACACACACACTATGTTGAACTTTCTTCCTGACATATGTATCTCTTAGGAGGCTACCCACCTAATTCATTTTGTGACCCTGTGACCAGCTAGTCACTGCCGCAGATCCCACCCGACAGCCGGATGACCAGCCCTTCCCATTTTGATGGGGGAAGTTGCACCCCCTTGTCTCTGATTGGCCTCCCCCATGCCAGGATTCTTCCTAGAAAGGCAGAGGCCCCCCCAGCCCTTCTGCGGACTGTCACTCTCTGAGCCCAGGCTTCCCTGCGCCACCCTACAGACTGTCAGCGGGTGCCACTCCAGAGCCTCCAATCAACACACCTAACCCTCGGTTCTCAGCCCTGGCTGCTCATTAGATTCACCTGGGGGACCTTTAAAAATCCCAATGCCCAGCCAGGCGTGGTGGTTCACGCCTGTAATCCCAGCACTATGGGAGGCTGAGGTGGGTGGATAGCCTGAGGTCAGGAGTTCGAGACCAGCCTGGCCAACATGGTGAAACCCCACCTCTACTAAAAATACAAAAATTAGCCAGCCGTGGTTCTGCACGCCTGTAGTCCCAGCTACTACGGAGGCTGAGGCAGGATGATAGCTTGAACCCAGGAGGTGGAGGTAGCAGTGAGCTGAGATGGCACCACTGCACTCCAGCCTGGGCAACAGAGAGAGACCCCCCACTCAAAAAAAAAAAAAAAAAATCCCATTGCCCAAGCCCTGCCCCAGAAAATGGAATTGGAAGTACTGGGGCGGGACCGAGGCACTGATAACTTATCCAGCTCTGCAGGGGGCTCCACTGAGAGGTAAGGCCCTGCCCCGGCATCCGGTCCTGAGTCCCAGTGGCTGCCCCATGTCACAGGATTGGCCCTGTGGGCCGTGCCCATGTGCTCCTCTGGTTCCAGCAGGCACACTTGAGAAGGCCTCGAACCCTGTCCGAGGATGGGAGGCCATCTTCCCCAGCGGGTCCATCAGGGCTACTCAACACCTGGTCCCAAGCCCCCCTGGGGGAGCTGGTAGGAGTGCAGGACCTCAGGCCCCACCCTGCCTTGGGCCAAATTCATGGGAATCTGCCTTCCTTCCTTTCTTTTTCTTTCTTCTTTCTTTCTTTTCTTTCTTTCTTATTTCTATCTCTTTTTCTTTCTTTCTTCTTCTCTCTTTCTTTCTTTTTGTCCTTCCTTCCCTCCCTCCCTTCCTTCCTTTCTCTTTCTCTTTCTTTCTCTCTCTTTCTTTCTTTCTTCCTTCCTTCCCTCCCTCCTTTCCTTCCTTCCTTTTTCTTTCTTTTTGATGGAGTCTTGCTCTGTTGCCCAGGTTGGAATGCAGTGGTGCAATCTCAGCTCACTGCAACCTCTGCCTCCTGGATTCAAGTAATTCTCCTGCCTCAGCCTCCCAAGTAGCTGGGACTACAGGAGCGCACCACCACGCCCGGCTAATTTTTTGTATTTTAGTAGAGATGAGGTTTCACGATCTGGCCAGGATGGCCTCGATCTCCTGACCTTGTGATCCACCTGCCTCAGCCTCCCAAAGTGCTGGGATTACAGGAGTAAGCCACTGCGCCTTGCCGGGAATCTGCATTTCAACAGAAAGCCCCGAGGACGTGGGGGACTGGGGTGCAGGTTATAGTCTGAGGAGGGGAGGCACTGGTCTCACTCTCACTGTGGACCTGGTGGGAGGAAGGTGGTTGGGGGTGGTAGGGGAGGGGGATCAGATGGTATGGGCCGGTGAGGCCATGGCCTCGTCAGTCATTGAAAGTTTCCATGCAGAGGAGGCCTGTCTTTAGAGGAGGGAAGCTGCCTTGAGGGCAAAGGAGGCCCGGGGAACTTGGAAGGTGGAAATCTTCAGCACATATGCCCAATGCCTTCACCCCCCGTCTCAGGGTCCCACTCTTCACCCATCGATGCCCTTCCCTCCAAGGGAGATTCTCCACCCCACACCGAGGCCACGGGGCCGGGTTATTCTCTACTGTGGGACTGTCCTGTGCACTGTAGGACGCTTAGCAGCATCCCCCTGCTCTATCCACCAGACACCAGCCGCACCCCCTCCAGCTGCAACAGCCAATACCTCCACATGCTGCCAAAAGTCCCCTGGGGTGACATCACCCCATTGAGAACTGTCGCGCAGCCTGAGACCTGGCCACGTGCAGAGCATTCACCATCAGCCCAAACAAGCAAAGCCGGGCGCTGGCCTTAGCAGCGCCTTCCCTGGGACTGCAAGTGACACAGGCTCTTTCAGAGCTGCCCCTCTGGTTCTTAACTGCAGGTCCAGCCATTGCAAGTTTTCCTTTTCGTATGTGGATAAGAAGCCAGAAGATCCAAACTCTCTTCAACCACGACCATTGCCATAGCAACTCCAGCTTCTCTCCTGGCACCTCAGCCTCCCCTGTGCACCATTCCACAGTGACACCAGGGATGATCTGAGTCACGGAGAGGCCGCTATGCCCCTGTGTACCCATGACCCATTTCCCCCTGGCAAGGCGGTTTTTCCATCTCCTACAGCATGTGACCAACCTCATTCCTGATCCCAGGGGTGGGTCTGCCTTCTGGTCCACTCTTATACCAATGACCTAGAAGTTTCTAACAGGAAACACATCTAGAATGAGGGTAATTGCTGGGGGAAGGGACATTTGGAAAAGGACCACTGTAAAGGTATGGACAGGGCCCCAGGAAAGCCTAAGGGGTGGCATGGTGACCTGGGGCTAGTCACAGTGGCGCTATTACCACACTGGGTAAAAGGGGCATGAAGGGGAGTGGCCACTAGGACCTGAAAGAAGTTTGTCACATGTGGGAGGCTGCCCCAGGCAGAGCCACGACCCACAGTCAAGGGAGAGGCAACTTCAGCCAGCCAGTCAGAGGCAACTTCCCAGGGATGGAAGGCCTGACCTCTCTGTCCACCCTCCAGGCTCCGGCCGGAGCTCCCCCATTGGCTGAATCCAACCACCAGAAATCAGGACCCTGTGCTGTGTCCACTCCAGTGAGCCCAGGACAGGTGAAGTGGGAGAATGGAGAGCCAACCTGGAGGGGCTGGCCCTGTGCACAGAGCTGCAGCCCTGCAGGCTTCCTGAAGTCTAACCCCGTTACCGGCAGCTTCAACCGCAGCTGCTCCCTCTGCTGGGGTGCTCTGGCCGCAGCTGCTCCTCTGCTGGGGTGCTCTCCGGCCGCAGCTGCTCCCTCTGCTGGGGTGCTCTCCGGCTGCAGCTGCTCCCTCTGCTGGGGTGCTCTCCAACCACAGCTGCTCCCTCTGCTGGATGCTCTCCAACCACAGCTGCTCCCTCTGCTGGGTGCTCTCCGGCCGCAGCTGCTCCCTCTGCTGGGGTGCTCTCCGGCCGCAGCTGCTCCCTCTGCTGGGGTGCTCTCCGGCCGCAGCTGCTCCCTCTGCTGGGGTGCTCTCCGGCCTCAGCTGCTCCTTCTGCTGGGTGCTCTCCAACCACAGCTGCTCCCTCTGCTGGGGTGCTCTCCGGCCGCAGCTGCTCCCTCTGCTGGGGTGCTCTCGACTGCAGCTGCTCCCTCTGCTTATGTGTTCAAGGCTGCTGCCTTCTCATGCAGGCTCAAGGCCAGAGGCCATCTCCCTGGAAGCTTTCCTGACCCTTTACCACCAGCAGTGACCTCCACCCCCTTTCAGGGAGGCCTCATGCAGGTATGAGGTATGGTGCCTGTCATAAAATAACAGGTGTGTGTCCGCCTGTCTGCTGACTTCTATGACTGAATGTGTTGACATCTATCTGATCCAAATCTGGCATCTTCATGAATTGATTCATCCATCCATGCATGTATGCCTCCATGCATCTATCCAAGCACACACATATACACATACATACATAATAGGCCTAACCACCCATGCACACATCTATCCATCCACCATCCTTCTATTCGTCCATCCATTGTCCATCTACTCACCCACCCACCCATGCATCCAACGAAGCACAAATATATACACAGATCTAAGCATTCATGCACATATCCATCCATCAGCCTTCTCTCCATACATCCACTGTCCATCTTTTCATCCACCCACCTATACCTCCATCCAAGCCTAGACATACACACAGATCTAACCACTTATACACACATCCATCGATTATCCTTCTCTCTATCCATTATCCATGTGTTCATCCACCCATGCATTCATCCAAGCCCACATATATATGCACAGATCTGAGCATTCATGCACACATCCATCAATCATCCTTCTCTCCATACATCCATTGTCCATCTATTTACCCACCCACCCATGCATTCATCCAAGCATAGACATACACACAGATCTAACCATGTATGCACACACCCATCCATCCATCATCCTTCTATCCATCCATCTATTGTTCATGTATTCATCCACTCATCCATGCATCCATCCAAGCATACATATATACACAGATCTATGCATTCGTGTACACCTTCATACATGTGTGCATCTACCCAAGCATACAAATATACATATATACTGATCTAAGCATACATATATACAGACCTAAGTATTCACACACACCTCCATTCATCATCCTTCTCTCTATCTGTTGTTCATCTATTCATCCACCCACCCAGGCATCCATCCAAGCACATATATGTACATTCATATGTACACAGATGAAGCATTAATGCACACATTCATCTCTCCATCCATCCATTCCCCATCTATTTGTCCACCCACCCCTGCATCCACCTAAGAATACATGTATACTTTCATATATGCACAGATCTAAGCATTCGTGCACACACCTATGCATGCATCCATCCACCCATCCATCATCCAGGCACCCAGAGTTGTTCATCCATGAGTCTATCAATCCATTATCCTCTCCATTTAAGATAAATTAGTAAGTTCTCCTATTCCTTTCAGCACCAGCATCCTCCCCCTCAGATGCCCGCGGCTCATAACATTAACCTTCCCTTTAACTTCTTCCCTGGCTTCTTCTCCAAAGGGTCATGCAGAAACACACAGAGTGGCACTGAGCTGCAAATGCTGAGACTGAGAAAGTCTTGCCTCCTGTCAAGGTCTGCTCAGACCACCCCCTCACTGGGCAAAGCAGTTCCCTGGCCAGAGGGGCTGAGGGGGAGCATCCTCACATTCCCTAGGGGCGGGCAGGGGGAACCCTCCCTGGCTGCAGCCTCGTGTCTTATTTATTCTCTCAGTTAAAGCAGAGATTAGAACACAGAGAACCTCAGCACAGATTCCCTGGTTTTCATTTTGTTTATTTAAAGACAGTTCTCTTCCTTTC
The DNA here is from genome assembly GCA_036589455.1 of Ateles fusciceps. Lineage (NCBI taxonomy): Eukaryota > Metazoa > Chordata > Mammalia > Primates > Atelidae > Ateles > Ateles fusciceps. Next base: position 5,187,653 of record JAZHEH010000196.1, read on the forward strand.
TCCGTGAGGCAGCTAAGTAGGTTTGACAGTGATTCATTAAAGCCCTGTCTGCAGACCATCAAGTCAGTCAGTGGAGAGGTTTACACTGAGTCAAATCACTAGATATTTGCTCCACAGAGTGATAGATTCTCAATGGTGAGTAGCTTTCCCACTGCAGCAAGGGGTTGCTTGTTCTGTAACACGAATACTGCAGCAATGTGGCACTGTGTAATATATTAATCACAGCCTAGAACACCAGAACTCAGCTGAGGAGTTTTCCTAAAGAAGCCTCACGTAATTTTCCAGAGAGGTTTGCCTTTTCAGTTCTGTGCCATTTCATATGTCATTGTCCTTTCCAAAGCACAAGGCCAGGGCGCTAAACCACCCTGTCACAGGAAGAACAGTGGCATTCATTGTGAGCATGGGTTGGTATCATTTTTTCCCATGCAGCCCATGCACATAATTGTATCAGGCCCATGTGCCTGATCACAGCATCTCTTAAAAGGATCGATCTAAGTTGCAGAATATGACAAAGGAGTATTTCTGAAGCATGAAAGGACTCTGCATTTTCTTAAGCCACAATTACGAGATTTTCACGAAGTCAGCCTCGGAGACTGTGTGTGTTTTGTAGTTGGGATTAGGTTAATCAGCCTCAGCTGGAATAAGACACTCGGGTCCAGTTCCCACTGGTGCTAAACCAGCTCATGTACAGGTTTCTACAGCACACACACAGGCACACACACACACATGCACACACAGACACATGCACATACACACACATGCAAACAGACACACATACACACACGTGCACACATGCACATGCACACAGGCACACACACATGCACACACAGAGACATATGCACATACACACACATGCATACAGACACATGTACACACACGTGCACACATGCACAGGCACACAGGCACACACAGACACATGCACATACACACATGCATACACACGTACACACGTGCACACAGGCACACGCACACAGGCACACACGTACATGCACACACATACACATACATGCACACACATACACACACGCACACAGACACACATGCACAGACACACATAAACACACCAGCATGCACATACACACATACACACACAAGTACACACATAGACACATACACATATGCATACACACGCACCCACACATACACACATGCACACACATGCACACATACACATGTGCATGCACACACACACATGCATGTGGACACACACACATGCGCACACGTACACACATATACATATACACATGGGTGTGCACACACACATGAGGAAAGCTGCCTCTGGTGGCCCACACCTCCTTCCCGGAAGCATCACAGCACTGAACTCTGATCTCACTTGTGAATTCTGATAAGAAGCGACATCTCCGAGTTGGGACAGGGCCACGTGACCAAGAGGCGATGTAGCGTCTGGGCTGCATGGGAGATGCATAGGCAACGCAGGAGGCAGATGGTTTCTTCACCCTTCAGCAATCGGCAAATGCTCAGGGTCGTGTAGCATGAGGACTTCACATGTTCCCTGATGTACTGTGTTGGACAATTTTTGACCAAAATACTCAGGCCAGCTCTGCTGACTCCCAAGCCTCAGGCAGAGGGGCTTCTGGCTACAGCTGCAGCTGACAGTGTGGGACCACCCCAGCCAGTAGGGCAGCCTGCCCCCACGCTCACCTGCCCAGCCCCATCGCAGGGAGGACAAAGTGAACAGGAAGAGCTTCAGTGCCACCCTAGAGGGAACCCTGTTCCAGGAGCGGACCCAGCACCCAATACTTTAATAATGCCCCCAGTGCCACCGGCTGGACTTCTGGCAACCCTACCCAGGCTCCCTCAGTCTGGGTTGGGGACTTTTCAAAAAGGTAGTCACTTTGGGGTGAGAGGCGGGACAAGGGTGCTTTTCAACATTGTGCTTTGAAGTGCCGTTTTAACCCTGGCTTCTCATCAAGAGTCTCACAGCTTAACTCAAAATTATTGCATGTTCCTCTTCCAGCACATGGAGGGTCTCTGTTCCTTTCATGCCTTCTCTGGGTTGAAGATTCTCTCCGGCTGCTCTGACAGCCCCTTCCATTGTCTTCATGTGTGTTCTCCCAGCCTTTGCTGGCCTGCGGAGCTGGGCACACTCCTCGCCTCCCACACACGAAAACACCCTTCCTATCATCTGGGCCTTGAAGCAGACTCACTGCCTGCAGCCTGGGCTGAGAGGAGGAAATGGGCACCTCCCGAGGCCCCCTAACGAACGTTCTGCACAGGAGTGGCTCAATTGTCCGTGAATTTCATGGCTGAAATTTAGCTCCTCAAACACTGCTGGGGCTCAGCCTCCAGGTCAGGGAGGAGGGACTGTACTGTAGCTATGGCCTTGGAGCCAGGAACAAGGTCCCACCCGGACTCCCCAGCTGCAGGCAGTCACATCCGATGTGCCCCTCTACCCACCCTCCCTCACCGCCGCATCCAGGCGGCTAGGTCCTGTGAGCCCACCCACCCCTGTCTGGCTCTCCAAACCTCCGTGCACGTGAACGTTGGAACCAAACTAAACCGCGTGGCAGGTGGCTTGGGCAGCTTCCTCACTGCTGGGTGGGAGGTAACAGATGAGCAAAAGGAGGCTGGGGTGGTCCATGTGGCAATGGATTAGAATTGAAGGGACCAAAATAAACTTACATCGGACTTAATATACATACGGAGACCATATGTGGAAACAGCTACGGATATGTGTACACACCCGTATCAGTGTACTCACAATGCTTTCTTGCTCTGTCAGATGAGAGGGCCTACAAGCAGGGACACTCAGTGGCAACCAGCACACCTGGCCTTGGTTTCTAACACCCTCTCCAGGAACAGGAACCTGGGCTCCTTGGAGAAATGACTGATTCTATGATTGGGGCAGGAAATATACAAGATGAGCCTGGAATGTCTTGTAAAGGCCAAAATATAAAGACGTGCTCCAAAAAAAAAAAAGGGAATGGAAACAGAAGCACACTGATGGGTGTGTCACAGGAGTCAACTGAAGGAGCTCCCAGCAGCCTGCGCTGGAGCAGTGGGAGCAACATTTAATAAAGTGGTATGGGATTGCAGCCCAAAGTATAAAATAAACACCCATGTGTCCATACAGAATAAACGAAAATGGTGGAAGAGAAATACACGAGGGGGGAGAAACAAATGTCCCACCCCAGATTTCAAATGACTTGGGCAGACGCCCCCCTCCAGGAGGTGCTGTGGAAGCCCCCGCCCTATGCATGAGCTGTGCACAAGGTGACGCCCTTCCAGAGCACACGACGTGGAGATAGGGACAGACAGGGTGACCTCACAGTGGGGAAATCTGACTCACAGCACCTCCGCCAGTTGGCCAAGGTCAATGTCAACAGGAACGACTCCCCCTGGAAGTGTGTGCCTTTGACATGATTTGACCACAGCAGCCCTGCACCTTGGTGATCTTCCCCCTCCATCACCGTTAACCCCAGTCTAACTATGAGAAAAACATCAGGAAAATCCTAACTAAGGGACAGTCCACAAAATACCAGACTAGGCTTCCTCAACACGGTCAAGATCATCAAAAACGAGAAAAGGCCAGGAGATCATCACAGCCAAACGGAGCCTAAGGAGACGTGATGACTAATGTCATGTGGGATCCTGGATGGGATCCTGGGACAGAGAAAGGACATTTTTGAAAAACAAAGAACTCTGAATAAACATGGACTTGAGTTAATATTGCAGTATCAGTATCGGCTCATTCACGTTAACAAGGGCACCTTCTTGAAGGCCGGTGGCAAAGCTGCGGTGGGGTCGATGGGAACTCCATGCACTATCTTTGCAAGTTTTCTGTAGATCTAAAATAGTTCTAAAATAAAAATTTGATTTAAAAAATATAACTAGCAAATTAAACTTGCGACTCCTGGATATTACTGCTTAGAGGGGACCCCAGCAGAGTAGTCAGGGCACCCAGTCCCCACTGAAATGGCTCATGGGGGCCCGGCTCGGCCCTCAGGGTTCTCTGCAGAACATTTCTCATCAAGTTTTCGGGAAGTTACTCTCTTTCTACCAGGGTTACGAGGCTGGTAGGATGTGAGCCCTGGGCAGCCAGCCAACCTTGATACTGGCCATACGGGAAAGGCCTTTGGGGCAGGGAGGGAGAGAGAGGGAGATGGAGTCCCTGATTCTACTTGCATCTAAAGCCAGATCAATCTCCGGACTATTTAGTTATGCATCAAAACATTGCCTTTGCTGAAGCTTATTTGACCTGAGCTGCCTTACTTTGTAGCTGAGAGCATTCTCACACACCTGGGTTGCAAGCAAGATTTGCTAGTCCTGTGTTTCAGAAAGAAAAAGAAAAAAGCTTTGGGGAGTCGTGTATGGTGTCATCCAGTAACAAACTGAAATTCGTACTGGGCCCCTTTTCGGTGAAAAGCTCAAATCTGTTTGTTTCCAAAGCACCAGCCTGCCCTGCGAGCAGTGGCCAAAGCTTGCTGTTCTTTGCTTATTAGGATGGCTGAGGACCGGCTTGCCTTAAAGTAACCCATGTTTTGCTGGCGGGCTGTGAGGTCTGCTCCTACCCCTGTGCTTCAAAAGGCGCAGTGAATAAGTGAGTGAGCAGTACCTTTTCAACAAAGCAGCAACGAGCACGAGCCCCCCAGATGAGTTTCAGAAGCACAGTCACAGAACTACTCCTGAACAAATGTCAAACAGACATCGACTGCGGTCGTCAGAAGACAGCCTTGGAAGAGCGCACGTTCTGTGCACACAGGGCCGCCCGGCGCACACTTTGGCCATGGGGTGAGCAGGACCAAGGAAGGCTGCAAGGAATGATAGGGCGGGGGGCACTCGGGGCCTTTCCGATGCTTCTCAGAGATTTAAGCTGCCCCCGGAGGATCCTCCTCCCAAAAGCCCGATGCCTGATGTGGAACTACCTCTAGAAATGATCTCAACTCCCCTGACAGGGAGCAGAAATTTTCTCTAGAGTGCTCAACTAACTCTAAAGGGGCCTCTTCAGCAATTCGTAAACCTACGCTCCTGAGGGGGGAGAGAAATCGCGAGTACCATGGTAACAGTGAGTGAGTGCTGGTGACACAGAGCGCAGGCCTCCCAGGCCCACCGCGCAGTGGCCGGGATGCTATTCAGGCATTAGAAAGCAGGAGAGGAGGCTGAGGGGGGAGACAGCAAGGGCGGGATGACAGCTGGGCGTGTGTGGGCGAAATGCTGTCCGCACTTCATACCAGATCATCCCGGCCAGGGCCCTACGGCCCATTTTGCAGAGAAGAAAACTGAGGCACAGGAAGGCTAAGGGATGTAGACAGTGTCCCCAGCAGGTAACAACTGGATTCAGACCCCAGGGCCGGCTGGCCCGGCCACCCCATGGGCTTCTCTGTGCACCCGCATCTAAGTCGGCTCCACAGGCTCCCCAGTTTGGCCTCCTCCACTGGCTTTTGTCATGCGCAGAACAGAACCCCAGTCCAGAGAAAACTGGCCTGCTCCAATCCCTGGCCCCACCGTGTCCAGCTGCCTCTGGCCTTTCCTTCCAGAGTCTCCTCCTCCACTTGATTCACTTCTCTGCTCAAATGTCATCTCCACAAAGTGTGCCCTGACCACAGTATCTAGACTAGTAGCTCCAGGAATTCTCTATCCCCTTTCTCTGCTTTGTTTTTTCCTTTGTGGCTCTTATCTCTGTCCTGACATTAGACAGCTATCATTTGTTTACGGTCGATCTCCCCCACCAAAATATAAGTCCCAGGTTGGTAGAGCACTGCTTGCCTTATTTACCGAGAGAGCTCTTTGCAAACCTCTACTGGAGGTACAGCATTTGTCGTGCCCTGTGGCTATGCAGGGGTAGGGGGCCGGGGGCTGGGGTATTTTCTCTCATTTACCTATCGCCCTCCTCTGTCTGCCAGTTAGCTCCTCAGAGCATGTAGCCTCAACTCCTGCTCCCGACTCCCAGCTTCTGAGCCACTGCCTCACCCTGATCCAGACTCACTGAGTATTTTTGCTATTGTCTGAATTTGGATGGGGCCCAGAGGCTGGAAGTCCCTTTACTCAGCGTGGCCTTGGAGTCCTGGCCAGGCACAGGCCATCTCCTCCTCATGCTTCCTTGCCTTGGCCAGTCCTTGAGATTTCCCTGTCTCCCATCTCACGTAATTTTTCAGTAGATGCTTCTTTGAAACACTGTCGCCTCTTCTGGTCTAAACTGGTCCAGAAAAGTGTTTTCCCTCATTTAAGAGTGTCAAGGGCCGAGTGTAGTGGCTCACACCTGTAATCCCAGCACTTTGGGAGGCCAAGGCAGGCGGATCACACAAGGTCGGGAGTTTGAGACCAGCCTGACCAACATGGAGAAACCCCCGTCTCTACTAAAAATACAAAATTAGCCAGGCGTGCTGGTGCATGCCTGTAATCCCAGCTACAGGAGGCTGAAGCAGAATGACTTGAACCCAGGAGGCAAGTGAGCCAAGATCATGCCATTGCACTCCAGCCTGGGTAACAAGAGCAAAACTCCACTCAAAAAAAAAGACTGTGGAGGTGGTGGTTAGAATGGGCCTGCCCCGAGGACTCAGCACCCAGGACTGAACTCCAGAGCCCCCGTCCCATCCAGAGCACACCAGAGGCGGGGGAAGGTACACGACAGTGCAGGCAGCAGGTTAGATGGTGCTTAGAAAGCAAATCCAAAGAGAATGAGAGAACAGAGGAAGAGGAAGGAGATGGTCCCTAACGGCTGGGAATCGTGACAACAGCCATTCCCAGACAGCTGGGCCACAGGAGACCATGTTCCCTAAAGCCGTGTCCGGGTGAAGGCCCCGGGTGTTCCTCACTCCACGGGGCTCTCACACCCAAATTTCTGAAATGAGAAATGCCAGCAAGGCTCCACTGCTAAGAAAAATAAAGGAGTAGAATTTTCCTACCTGGCAAGAACTTAGTTTTCTTTCTTTCTTTTTTTTTCTCTTTTGAGATGGAGTCTTGCTCTGTCGCTGAGGCTGGAGTGCAGCGGTACGATCTCAGCTCACTGCAACCTCTGCCTCCTGGGTTCAATCGATTTTCCTGGCTCAGCCTCCATGCAACTGTGATTACAGATGCGCGCCACCATGCCTGGCTAATTTTTGTATTTTTAGTAGAGGTGGGGTCTTGCCATGTTGGCCAGGCTGGTCTTGAGCTGCTGACCTCAGGTGATCTGACCACCTCGGCCTCTCAAAGTGCTGAGATTACAGGCGTGAGCCGCCTCGCCTGGCCAATCATCCTGCAATTTGCAAAATATAATCTTACACACGCTTGGGGAGGGGCGCTTTGGGTCTGTTTGCTTGTGTTTTAAGGAAGCAACAAAAGAACTGGGCTGGCAGGAGCCCTGTGCTCCCGCAGCGGGAAGGGGTCAGCGGCCCCCTCCGACCTGAACAAACACCTGGAGTTTTCAACACATGGGAGTGAGGCAGCCTCCAGCACGCGGCTTCCTGCTCCTGGGAACAGGCGGTGCTTAAGTAATTAATGGCCCGGGCATCGTAGCTCATGCCTGTAATCCTAGCACTTTGGGAAGCCGAGGTGGGAGGATCATGAGGTCAGGAGTTCAAGACCAGCCTGGCCAACATGGTGAAACCTGTCTCTGCTAAAAATACAAAAAGTAGCTGGACATGGTGGCACGTGCCTGTAATCTCAGCTACTTGGGAGGCTGAAGCAGAATTACTTGATCCGGCACCCAGGAGGCAGAGATTGGAGTGAGCTGAGATCGCGCCACTGCATTCCAGCCTGGGTTACAGAGCAAAACTGGAAGGAAGGAAGAAAGGAAGGAAGAAAGGAAGGAAGGAAGGAAGGAAGGAAGGGAGACAGAAAGAGAGAGGAAGGGAGGGAGGGAGGAAGGGATCAAAAAAGCATGGCCACAGTTTCTTTCACTAAAATAAATACAAGCTCTTGCCTCTAAAACTAGCATTCATTCAGTCTATTTCTAAAGGAATGTGACAGGCACTGTGGAAGTCACTCAGAATAAACAGGACCCAGCCCTCTTCTTTCCAAAGCTTGCCGCTGAGTGGGAATGACAGGACCCGTGAATCTACGCTGTGAGGGACGATGGAGCTCAGGTCTAGGATTCCATGTCCTATTTCTGGAAATGACATCATCAGTTTGCAGTTTCTTCCACTTTCGATGGCTGACTCAATTTGGAGTCAGGCCTGAGCAGACGGGTCATTTGGCTTCTTGAATCATCCTCTACCCTGACTTAGAACCTTCGGCCGCTCACATGGTCACCTTGGGAAGCTCCCGGAGGCCGGGGGACGCTGAGAAGAGACTCAGATGCCCACCACTCTCCCAGGGCCCACCTGTTGGGTTGGCTTCTCACAGAAGGTCATTTCCCACCACGGAACTTTCGGCGACGGGAGGAAATGAGATACTCACAGAAACACCAGCTGGCTGGCGAGCTGAGAGTGCCTGCGGGAGGCTGGGGATCAACCTCCAGGCTACTGTGCCCGAAGGATCCAGGCCCCCAGCTCGCCCCAGCCTGGCCTGCTCAGGCCCTCCTCCACTTCTCCACCCCTTGTTCCTCGGTCTTCCCCCGAAAGAACGCAGCCCTATAAACCACAAGGAGCTTGAGAGGTGGGGTCCTATCGCACCTGAAGGGCCTCAAAGCCCCACCCAGGGTGCCTGTCAGTCACACTCAGACATTAGCTCCTAAGGAGTGGGCTGGGCCAGGGACCCAGGCCACTGGAAAGAAGTATGAATTGAAAACCAGTCAGCGCTCCAGAAATCTGAATGAGCTAGAAGGCGGAAGATGAGTTACAGGTGGGCCAGGCTCCTCGCGAAGAAACCTTAAACATCTTTAGGCCTGGACGTGCAGAAGGGACGGGGGAGGGCCCCCCACCTTAGAGACCGTCCTGGCTGGCAGAGCAGGCTGGCCCAGGCCGCTGAGCTGATGGCAGAACCCCGTGACCAGGTCAGGATCATCCTCCTAGCTGAGCCATCCCCCAGTTCATGCCGAGGAGGGTACATGCTAGAGCAGAGCCCAGCAACCGCCTCTGGGGCACGTGGCCGCCGTGTGTGCGTCTTGGGCCCCAGCTGCAGTGGGCACAGGCGACAAGAGAGTCACAGGCCCACGGCCAGGGACAGAGGTCTCCTGGGCTGTGCATGAGGCAGCACCTCTCCAGCTCAGAAGAGCCATTTTAGCCCAATGGGGGCTGGGGGTGCTGAGCTGGCTTTTAGTATTGTTTTTAATGTTAATGAAGTCAGAGGCAGACAAGTTTTGTACAGAAGGCGCATGGTTGCGTAAAGTCACTCACCGATGGAACACTAGCCGTCCACTGGGCTCCAGGGGTTGGGCCCATCCCTGCCAGAGAGGCCCCCAGGAGCCTCCCTCGGTCCTTGTCCTCAGCAAGTTTATTATAGAGTGGGGAGGACCAGCGCTGTTACTGTGCGTGAGGTGCAGGCCTCGGGGACAGCCGCGTGGCAGCCTCCCGGGAGGCCCCAGGCTGAGGGATTTCTTCCCAGTTAATCCCCAGCTTTTGGGCTGCTCCTTGTCATCCTCATTTGATAAATGAAAATCCTGCGGCCTGGGGAGGAGACACAGGTTGTCCAGGGCCACAGAGCAGGCACCACTGAGGCGTGCTAGGGGTCTTGGGGGACCTGGGGAGGAGCTCCTGGGTCTGCTCCAGGGATTCAAGGAAGACACGATTGTGTAGATGATGCCCTAACAAATCCTGAAGAATAGGGTGACCAAGGGGAGGAGAAACGGACAGACAGACAGTCTTCTCCAATGAAACAGTGTGCAAGTCAGGAAAGTGACAGCAGAGTATCTTGTGCCTTCAGGAGTGGGGACAAAGGCTACAGGGACCAGACAACAGAGGCCAGGCATGCCACCCACCCCAGGGGTCCTGAAAAGCCCAGGCAGGCCACCCTGGGAGGGGGGGGGTCACAGGAAGCCCGGGCATCCCACTCTGGTGGGGGGGGGGGGGCATAGGAAGTCCAGGGATGCCACCCAGGAAGCCATGAGAAACTTACATGTGCCACCCTGGGGGGGGCATGGGAAGTCCAGGCATGCCACCCCGGGAGGCTAGTCCCTAATGAGGCCAAGCAGGGACATGACAGGGACAGACGAGCACAAGAGGAAGATCCCTGGGAAAGTGCACGAGGGAAGGGTGGAAGGGGGAGGGGAAGCCAGAGACCCGGAGGCGACCCAGTGCACCAAGAGAGGAAGCAAGGTGGCCCTGACCCACCAGCTTCCCACAAAGGCTCTTGCTGTCCACAAGTGGAGAGTCAGGGGCAGCCAGCAAACGCCCCCCATGAAGTGCCACGACTCCACCCCACAACTGCAAAACGGCAAGCGCACGCTCAGCCCCAGAAGGCCACGGCCCCACCCTGCATCCACGTGGCTGCGCTCTTTCCTATCCAGCCACATCTGAGAAAGTGGGAGGATGCTGCTTTGTCCTGGCTAATTTTCTATTACTTTCACTTCCCCTTGCTCTGAGTTTATGGCAAAAATAACCTCACAGCTCAGACAAATATTTTGGAAATTAAAAAAAAAAACAAAACCTAGAATCCTACCACTCTAAACACTACCACTTCATATCCCAAATCGTTTCAACCCTCTGCTGGATTTCACAAAGCCTGCCGCTGGTGTGCAAGCTCGGTGGAGCAGGGCAGCTCTGTGTGCGGGTGGGTGGCCAGGCCTGGCAGGTGGCATGCGCTCCACAAGTGGGCCGTGGGCACACATGGACAGGCAGCCAGCGTGCAAACGCCCCTGCCGTCTCTGCAGTCAGCAGACGTGGCAGAAGCCTCTGCCTCGGCCCCTGTCCTCCTGTCATAGTCACCGTCCTCAACGCTCTCCTCTGTGAGCATGCCACAGTTTCCTTTCCCAATCTGGGAAGATCTAGGTCACTTCTTTCTTATTTTTTTTTTTCATTTTAATTTTCTATTATAAATGATGCCTCCTTTCTGAGCTGACGAGAAACCCAGAATACCTACAGGAAAAGTGGCACAGTTTTGATTACTTACACAAGGAAAGTTAAAAGACAAGCCACAGACTTGCAGAAAATAGTTGCAAACTACATAACAGTCAATGGGTTACTATCCTTTACACAGAAGGAGCTTGCAAAAATCCATAAGAAAAAGATGTTAAAAGAGAAAAAAGGGCAAAGAATATGAACTCGCTGGAGACACAAGCAGGTAACAGACAGAAGCATTACCGTCTATGTGAACTGTCACCAAGATCCTCCTCGTCTCGATCATAAACACAGAAATGAAAATCAAAGCAAGACCCTTCCCTCCCTACACTAGAAAAAATAAACGCGACTAAGTCTATCTCATTTTGTTGAAAGTGTGGTGGAAGGGTCCTGTCGTGTTACGATGGTGGGAGTATAATAAATTGGCGTAACACATTTAGAGGGCAATTTGGCAAAATAAATAAGGTAAATGTGCTTTTGCCGGCACACAAAGGTTCCAAAAACACACTTTTACCCATAAATCTTACTTCCAAAAATCAGTTCTGAAGAATAGCAACACAGCCAACAAACGATGTGGATGTGGGTGTTTGTTCACGTTGTTTACAACAAATCACACCAGGAGCTGGCCCGGAGTCGGAAGCACAGGGGCATCACGGGCCTGCTGGTCCAGGGTGAGAAGGGGCAGGTCTCCACTTTTCTGAACGAGAAGGGACTTTGTCTTTTCTACCACATTGTTTGAAATATTTACAACTAGTAATAATTTTGCAATTACCAAGACCATAAAAAGAAACAGGTGGAGGGTGTGTAAATCAAATACTACCACAACAGACACAGAAGTGAGGTCTCGGTGCCAGGGTCGTCTTCTTTCACACAAAAGTTCAGGGCAGACCATCTGCCTATTTATTTATTCTTCAAGTCAAAGGGCACCCCCTTTCTCTGATTCTTGGTGTATCCCGCCCAGTGGTCATCCTGGAGAGCTCGTCAGGGTCAGGTTCATTATATACACACAAGACGGGCTGATTTTCTTGGTGGCCCATGGTGCACCTTTCAGAAGGTAAAGCATCTTGCCTTTGACTGTCTTTTTAGTCTCTCCCATAAGGTTTCCAGGGTCCAAAGGGCTTCAATCCCCTTTAATAAGCCCTGCCCTGTGCCCTGTCTACAGCAAGAAGGCACTGGATACATTTTGCTTGTTTGATGAATTGATTTTTCCCCCAACTCCCCACCACCACCCCCAACTTGGAAGAGGCGGTGGAGGAAGCGACTGGAGTCTTTTCAGAATAGGCACGAGAAATGCTGGTTAGATCCAAGAGAGAACAGGCAGATGATGCCCAGGGCACTGGTTCAGTAGCTGCCACTGATCATGGTTCAATCCGCCAAGGCAGGCCAGCTACTGGGAGCACGTGCTGGGAGCTGCTGGCCGTGGCGGGCCACACTGCATGGACACCGTCTTCAACCTTCGGGCACCCCCGTTAGCCTTTTTCGGGGCGCTCAGACTTCCTTCCCAATCTTCCAATCTCGTGGGAGGATGCTCACTCTTTGAGGACAGCCCAGACCCCTCTCTTCTCCTCATGTGGCTTCGCTTGGCCCTTCTTGCTGGAGACAGTGAGCTGGCCTGGGACTGGGGAACCAGCGACCAGCTCCTCACTGCCTGGTCTTGGCCCTTCCTCAGGGCTCAGCTCCTCCGAGCTTCAGTTTAGCTCAGATGCTCTCATCTCAAACTCCTTTTTGGTGTGATCTTTTTGGGAATTAAAGAGTGAGCTCTGCATACAGGAATGAGCCTGCATGCACCCTGGAAGGTACCAGAAAAAGTGCAGTCTGGGCAGAGGTTGGGAGGCAGAGGCTGGACCCATTCGGCTCTCGGAAGCCCTGGGGCTTGGCACCTTCAGAATCTCCTCCAGCCTCCTTCCCTGTGACACGCGGGCAGAATCTCACACTCTGTCTGAAGTTTCCAGGCAGTTTTCTCACCCATATGTGAAACTTTTCTAGTGCGTATGTGAACTCAGTCACCAAGGTCCTCAAAGACCCAAGGCCTGATCTGAGGAGGCATTCAACTCCACCCAGGGTCCCCAACCTGGTCCCTGGCCTGCCTGGCAGAGGCAGAAGCTTTCCTTCCTTTTTTGTCTTGATTCTGAGGATCTGACGTTCGAAGAATTCCCAGCGGCCGGGCCAGGAGCCGGGATGCACGTTTAGGAGACCAGGAGCCCCGGGGGCTGACGTGGTGAGCACGGAGCAGCCGCCACTTCTGGAACCTTCCCCACTGAGGCTGTCCAGGACCAAGGAGCGTGGCTGCAGGCAAGCCAGGGGAAGGAGGGCAGAGAATAGGTGCAAGGCCCACCTAGGAAACGGGCACAGATGAAGACCCCACATCCTCCAACTTGGATTCGGAGTCAACCATGCTTACCACCTGCACAGGAGAGGTTTATGTGTCCACCTGGCTGGTCCAGGACACCCAATAGCTGGGAGGTGCTGTTTCTGGTTAGGGGGGTCCACGAGGTGCCTCTGATGAGACTGGCGTTTGCAGTGGTCGACTGTGGCCTGCAGATGCCCGCATGTGGGTGGGACCATGCAACCCCTTGAAGGCCTGAAGAGAACGAGAAGGCAGGTGAAGGAGGAACTTGCCTCTTCTTCTTCCCGCCTGTCTGCCTGCCTGGGACATTGGCCTTCTCCTGCCCCGGGACTGGGTCCACACCATCAGCTCCTGAGTGTCAGTCCTCAGGCTCGCTCTGGAGCCACCCCACCAGCTTCCCCCGGGACTCCGGCTCGCAGTCAGGCAGCTGGTGGGACTTCTCAGGCTCCGTCATCGCGTGAGCCAACTCCTCACTATTGGTCTGCTTTTCTCAAGGACCCCTACTCACACCCATCCAAGCCCCATCACGCCTGGCAAAGTCTTGCAAAGCCGACTTCAGCTGCTGCTCACTGGCCTCCCTGCCCTGCCCCTTCCGTGCACTGTCCCGCAGCAGCAGCCAAGAGGATCCTGTGAAAACCGAGTCAGACCCCACATGTGCCATGGCCCTCCTCTGCACCGCCTCCAGCAAGGCGTGCAGCAGGGGGAGTTCAAATCAGTCCTGCGAACGGCCCGGCCAGGGAGGGTTGCCCCGTCACCTCTCTGACCTCACAGACCACTCCGGTTGCCCACAGCCCACTCCCTTCCTCCACTCCGGCCACGTGGCCTCCTGCCTGAGGCTGCTCCTGCGCCATAAGCCCCTTCCCCCTGACACACACGGGCTCCTTGCTCCTAACTCCCAGCGGTCTCTCCTGCGTGATCTTTTGCCTGACCGCTCTGTCTAAAATTCCAACTCTCCCCGCACAGCAATTGTATATCCCTTCCCCGCAGGATGTTTCCTTTCTAGAGATGGAGTCTCACTATGGATTTTTCCTCTTTGCCCTAATTTTTATCCAACACCCTACACATTCGATTTATTTATACCATCGTGTCTGTCTCCCCCAGAGAATGCCAGCTGCTTCAGGCCGGGATCTCTGCTGATTCTGTTCACTACTGAATCTCCAGTGCCCAGAGCAGCATCCAACACACAGTAATGAGATCATTGATGAATGGAAGGCCGCACTACCCCATGGGGTATCTGGGAGAGGCACGAGTTCCTCTCTGGGCAGCTGCTGCCGCCTCATCGATCCGGTATCTATACAGCAGTCCAGTCCAGCTCCTAAGAGTGCAAAATAATTATAGGAGCGATTATTCCTCTAAACGCAGAATCAGCCAGGCAGCGTGAGGGGCCAGCCTGCACTGGTGCTGGATGCACTCAGAGTCCCAGAGCACGCCCTCCACCCTGCTGGGAAACTGGTCTGCAGAACCACACCCCATGGGTGGGCACTCTTTCTTCTGGGGCTCTTGGAGGAAGTGGTTACAGAAGATGAGGCCGATTACAGTAAGGGATGGAGAGTAAGTGGAAAGCCAACGAGCCATCTGCTGGTAAGAACTCCATGCCAGGCGGCACACGGGGCCCCAACAGCACGGTCTCTGGATTAGCCCAACAGCGTCGGAACATTTGACAACAAATTGAAGTATTAACAATACTGCTCACTTCAACGAGCCGGGGACACAGTCTTCCCATAGCTAGTCATGTGGCCCACTGTAACCACCCAGCTAGGCCCCCGCACTCCAAAGGCCTCCAGGCTGTCCCCTTCTCACCCCGTCATTTGAAAAGCAAAACATATGGTCCCCAAGCTCTGACACGGACTCCACTGGAGCTGTGGGCAAGGGGTGCCAGGGTGCCACACTGCCCAGTTCCAACCTGCTGTTCTTTGAGAACAACCCCCCCCCCCATGAGAGCAGGTGGGGGGGGGGCATAAAGTGACACGGGACGGACTGTCCAAAGGCTGAAGACCACCGCTCACCTTACCAGACAATGCCACCCCCCACGGACAGGCAGGGATCTCTCACCTTCCCCAGGACCCCAGCTGCCAGCAGGGCTCCAGATGGCCCCGGGGGTGTCTGTAAAGCCAGCCACAGTCCACCAGGTGGAGACCCAGCTGGCCCGGGGAGGGAGAGGAAATGACCACTGGCCCTGGCACTGGCAGGCCGGCTGGTGGGGGGGGAGGGGGAGGGAGGAGCCTGTGTGCACCAGACTCTCTCAACAAGCAGCACCCAGACGCTCAACAGATGGAAAGCAGTGGCTTGGAACTCACTTCCAAGAAACAATAGCACATGCTCCCGCTGGCTTTGACACTTGCTTCCAAAGGCGACCAGGGCCAGGACCAAGGCCTCTGAGCCTCCTTCCCAGCCCCCAACCCCATTCCCACTGGAGGAGCCCAGGAGAACGCGGGGGATGCGCATTCTGTGCTCCACGGATCCAGAGGACGCCCGCGGTCCCCCTCCCCTCCCGCCTTTCCCACACTCCCTGTGGCAATTCGCAAAAAGGGGGAGGGGGACGAACAAGCTGAATCCAGCAGAGAGCTTGTGGCTGGGTAATCCTGGTCCGGCCCCATCCAGGACAGAAATAAAATCGCCATTTCAGCTCCAGGCGCAGCTGGAGGAGGCTGACGCCCCCTATTTAGGGGAAGGCTGTGGGTGAACCAGAAGGAACTTTTCCCGTTTTCTATTCAAATGAAAGGAGGGTGGCGGTCGCAGCAGGGCGACAGGAGCGAGGGGAGTTTTCCCGGCGGGGCTGGGGGATTCCGCACTCAGCTCAGCCCGGCGCTGGCTCAGGAGGCACCGGCCGCGTGGGGAGGCGGCGGCTCCGGGCCGAAGGGGTCTCCCGGGGGTCTGCACAGCTGTCCAGGGCGCATCAGGAGATAGGCGGCCGATCGGGGGCTGGAGTCATGGGAAGAGGAAAGAGGGGGAAGGGAGGTGAAGGGAGTGAGAGGAGGGGAGAGAGGAGACGGGGAGGGAGCGGAGGAAGGGAGGGAGGGGGAAGGGGAGGGGGAGGGGGAGGGGGCGGGCGGCCGGGAGGAGGAGCGCGCGAGCCGGAGCCGGAGCGCGAGCCCAGCGGAGGAGGAGACCCTGCGGCGCGCGGCGGCGGCTCCGGGCAGCCCGGGGCCCGGTGGCGGCGCGGCTTTAGTTGGCTGAGCGCCTCGAGCCGCCCCCGCCACCCCCTCCCGGCTCCCCTCCCCCGCCTCCCGCGGCGCCTGGCGTCGGGAAAGTACAGTAAAAAGTCCAAGCGCAGCCGCCGGGGCTCAGGATGGGATCCGGCTCCTCCAGCTACCGGCCCAAGGCCATCTACCTGGACATCGATGGACGCATCCAGAAGGTAGCCCCCTCCCCCACCTCCCGGGTGGCGGCGCCGGGGCCGGGCGCGGCGGGGCGGGACTGTCGGTGCGTCTGCGGGTCCCGGCTGCGGCCTCCGGCCAGCGCCGGCTCCGCGTGGAAAGGGGCGACTCGCCGGGGGGTGGGGGGGGACAGACTAGTTTTTCTATTTCACCGGCAGAGCTTTTCTTTTAGAAATCTGATTAGGCTGAGTTTTACGTTCAAAGGCTGGCACAGGAAGCCTTTAATTTCCGGTGGCTCGGCCCGCCGGGCAGCTCCTGGGTCGCGGAGGGGGTGAGCCGCCGCTTCCTGTGGCGCGGGGGCAGGTGCGGGGGGGCGCCGGCATAGAGGGGGCTGCTCCTCCGCAGGTGGGTAGCTCCGACTCCGGAAGGCGGACTCCGGGCCGCTGCACCTCCCGGCCCCGCGGAGAGCCTGGGGGGCGCGGGTCGGGCTCTGCCCTCCCGCGCGGAGATAGGAAGTCCCGCGAATGTCCGGGGTTCCTAACGGGCTTGAGTTACACGGGAGAGGGCTTCAGAACGGACCCCCTTTGTTCGTGGCCCCCCTCTGACTGGCAGAGAGGGACAATGAGCGCGCCGTCTTGGAAGGGGCTCTCATTAGCTCCCCCTAAAGTCCCTAGGGAAAAGCCATTGTTAGGAAATCCCGCAAACCTCAGCTGGACGGTTCAGGAAGCCGTGCAGCTACCTTTTTGCCCACGGAGTACCCCACTGAAGGAGGCCAGGGAGAGACACCCCAGCCAGGCACACAGCAGGTGCCGGCCAGGCTTGAGTCTCTCCTGTTCCCAGATGTGCACTTGGCCAGCTTAATCAGTAGATTCAAGCCCACAAGCCACCCCCTTACCCTGTGCCCAGCTTCATCCCGTGAAATGGAAAGAACAGCCCTCCCCCACTGCTTTGAGAGATTCAGATAACCGGGAGGAGGAAGCCTCTTCAAGGACAGGTGGTCACCCTCCTGATTTCATCAGTGCTGGGCAGCCGGGCAGCGGCAGGCGCACGACTACACCTGGGTCCCCGACTCCAGGACCAGGCGTTTGCAATTGCATGGGACTGTCACAGCCTCCCTTCTGGCCGAAGGAAGGAGTGACCCTCCCTTGAATATGTCACAGCTCCAGCATTTACACACACGCACATACACGCTCCAGTGCTCACACACCCACTCACACACACATTCAGGCACACACACAAATGCATACACACACGTGCACATGAGCACACAGACATGCACATGCACACACACATTTTCTGCCCGACAGATGAGGATGTATCAAAGACCTGCCTTAAACAAGCTCGTTTTAAAGTGAGTTGTCACTAGCTCAACAGCAGCTGGTCCTTCCTAAGAACTTCCCAAAGGTATCCCACCGGCGACTCTCTTGAAAGGAAAGCGGGTGAAAAGTGGAGGAGAGCTTCAGGAGGGGGCGGGAGGAGGACTCTGGGCGTGGCCGGCTGGGCTGTTATTGTGGGCAGGGCAGCTTTACGCAGTGGACACGCTGAGGTTGGAGTGACCTCCAGGGACGCAGCCTGCAGGTGGGCCCTGGGAAGACATGGCATGTGGCACCTGTGCCTGGGGTTGACTGCCAGCTCCACCACTTCCTGTAACCACAAGCCAGCCCCTTGGCTCCCTGAGCTGACATCCTCGTCTGCAAAGAAGGGATAGTAAAATCTGCTTTCTAGACTGGAATGAGAAGGGAATGAGCAAATGTAAACACTGCCTGGAACACAGCAGAACACGATGTGCATGATTCTCCCCCTCAGTTCCTTCCATAAACGTCCTTTCCCGGTGCAAACAGGGAGGTGCCAGACGGGTCTCCAAGCCCCCCATCTCCATAAGGTCTGTTGCTTGCTCCTGAGCTGCCCCTGCCCTCCGCCCCTTGCTGTGAACCCCCTCGGCAGCTCCTAGCTGGACTGTGAGCCCCGGTTGAAGCCGTCATTTGCCCAAGCACGTGCTGGGGCATGATAACTTCTGCTCACCTCCCAGGCTGCACACCCAGCAGCGCTGTCGCTGGTGAGAGCACTTTCAGCGCCGCTGCCATCAGCCGCCATTCCTTCTCTTAAAGTACCAGGCACTGGGTAAATCCTGCAATTTCCAGCGTGAACCTGTCTCCCTGCCATCCACCCCATCTCCTCTCCATCAAATGTCTTGGAAACAAACCCGTATTGCTACCTAGGAGGGGGCCCTGAGGGCCACTGGGTGCGGGGAGATGAGGGATGCGTTGTTTTCTGTCACTGTTTTCTTCCACATCATCTGACCATGAGTCCTGGTGGCAGGTACATTGGCTCCTTCATTATCTCTGCTCTTTGTCCCCCTGGTTACCTAACCCCCCTGGCCATCTCGGTTTCCCCGAGACTGCAGAGATGGGGAGGAAGGAGGAAACATTCAAAACTGGGGGATTCTGCCGAGTTCTCTGCTCTGGCAAAGCTCCTGGTTGACGATCTGAAGTTGTATGAGGGAGGCCCCGGGCGGCAAGTGCCAGCCTCTCCTGGCTGGGCCTTACCTGTGCAGGTGACCCTGCAGACATCCAGACGATTCAGAGGAACCGCTGCAGCCACTTGGCAGCCATGTCAATGCTTTTTTTTTTAGATGATGAAAACTCCAGACACACACAGGTGTCACATCACCTGCCCAGAGTTACACAGTGAGGGACGGCAGCAGGAATTTGGGGGATTCTGTCTTCCCTCCTTGCTCGGGGGTTTTCCTCAGAGGTCGTGCAGAGGAAGCTGGGGTGTGAAGTGAGTCGGAGGCTGCCTCCTGAGCCCCACAGGACGGCAGGACTCCGAGGTGGCTGAAAGCCTGTGCCCCAGGGTCCAAATGAGGTCATTTTCAGGGCTCACTTTTCATCTTGAGAACCTTGGGTCAGTTACTTCACTCTCTGTGCCCCTGTGTTGCTGTGCTAAGAATTAAATGGGATAAGGCAGATTGCCCGGTCAATGAGCCACCCATGTTTATTGAGCACCTACTATGTGCTGAGTGCTGGGGTCCAGGGTGAATGGGAATGGGAAGGAAACCACAAATGATAAACAGCAGCAGATGTTGCAGGCTGGGTGGGCCACCCCCATGTGGGGCCTGATGAGCAGGTTTTCTTTCCTGATGATCAGCTTTGTGGGGGAAGGAGCCGTTTGTGCAGAACTGTGGCCATGAGAGTGGCCTAGTGAAAAGCTGCTGAAGGGCTGGGGACAGCCTCACTCGGCCAGCAGTGTCAGCACGGGCCTGTCCCCATCGTCTGCTCCTCAGCTTGCCAGGGTGCACAGATCAGGACTTGGCACGTCCCCAGCACCAGGTGAAGCCTTCCTCTCGCCCCCCCCCACCCTGTGTCCAGACCCTCCACGTGGGCTGTTGAAGGAGGGAGGTGGGAGCCCGGATCCCCCAAACCTAGAGCGCTTCAGGAAAGGACCTAGAGGCCTTGCTTCAGAAAGACTGTCCTCTAGAAGCTGGAGCTTCTCATCTTTGCCCAGAGGGCTTGTTTTTCCTTTCCTCAGCTTGCCCCAGCCTGGGGATCCCCTGGCTGCAGGATCTGCTCCTTTCTTCTGCCTGTAGAGGAAGGGCTTGCTCAGCTGAGCCACGCATGGGATGACAGGGACGATGCACTCAGTACTGGGGTGTGGAGGGGTCCCACCCAGTGGCGCATCCAGGCTTGGGTTTGCCAGTCTTCCGAGTGGGGCAAGAGAGAGGCCAGTGGGACCCCTGGGCCTGGCTGTGGGCTCGGCTGTGGTGAGGAGCCACATCTGGGTGAGATGAGCACCCTGGAGCCTCTGTGGGTGCCCCTGCCCTGGCCTGGCAGACCCCTCAGGACACTCGCACTCTGCGCAGCCTCCCTGGCACCTCTGGGCTGCGACGTTCTTCTCGCGGCCTTGTTCTGCAGCGGGAACCCAGGTCTAATGCGCCGGCAGCAGCTAGAGTTTGCCAGGCTGTTTCTTCTCTAACCAGGGAGGGTAATGCGCAGAGCGCAAAGGGAGGAGCAGTGCTAGAAAGTGTTCAAGCGTCCGCAGAAGTTGGCTCCCAGTTCTAATAGTTTCCCACCCACCGGGGCTTCGCCCCACCTATACCTGCCCCTACCCCACCTGCGCCTGCCCCTTCACCTGCTGGAGCCCAGGGCTGCATGCCCTCGGCAGCTGGTGGGGCCTGGTGGGGTCTGCCCGGGCCTTCTCACGATGCTTCCACCCAGCCTTGTCCTGGCACCCAAGGCCAGCAGCCTTGGGGTCCAGGCCTCTGCACCCTGCTAGGGTGGTCTCTGGTCCTGGCGCAAAGGAATCTCCCTCCCTGCTGCCTGTGTCTGCTGACCTGTCCTGTTCAGGCCCCGCTATCCCCCAGGGCCTTCATGCCCCTCTGCCTTCATTTCTTGCTTGGACGCAAGCATGAGCTGGTGTCTCCCTTGGCTCCTCAGGGGAGAGGAAAGTGCACCTGCCTCAGCCTTGCCCGCAGGTGGGGTCAGCCCGGTGGGGTCTTAAGCCCCATCTGGCTCATGTGCCTTTCCCCCTCTCCTGCCCCTGGCGTGGTCGAATGCAAACCTCCTTATTTTAGAAGGTATGGCCTGCTCAGCTTGACACGCCACAGCGCGCTCTCCTCTGGCTGCAGGCATCTCTGCCCCGCTTGCAGGGCTGCGTACCCCGGCTGCACTGAGCTCTCTCCGGCCCTCTCAGTGCCAGTACCACTGTCGCCACCCTCCTTTCCACATGGACGCTGGCTCTCCTCGGCCATCCTCTCCACGGCCAGCCTGTCATCTGTCTGCCTGCTACATCTATAACTTTTGATGTTTACATTGATATAAAATGGTACTGTAAGTTCACTGAACCGGAGAAGCTGGAGGAAGGGGTCACCCACACCCTTTTGGGGTTGCCAGTGTATGAATGGAGGGGGTGGCAGCAGTGGTGGGGGGTAGGGAGCGATGAAAGTTGCCGGCCTTATCGCTATCCTGACCCCAGGCTGGGGACGACACCTGTCTCCGCCTGAATTGAAGCCAGGCTGTGAAAAGTAGTAAGAATCCTCGGCTTTCGGTTCCTTCTTCAATCAACCGTGAGCCACGAAGTTCCTGACCACAAGAGCTACGGCAGGTGCCGTCTCAGAGAGGGCACAGGAAACTGGGTTCTTCCAAGTTTCAGCCCAGGGACGCCGAGAGGTCAGGGAGCTGCCGGCCTGCCCGCTCCTTACCATTGGCGTGGTCTGAATTCCCCTTTTGTGTGACATTTCCAATGTCTGGAGGTCCAGGAGGGGACAGCTAGAGGCCAGAAGCCCGCCTGACGCCATCGGGAATGACTGTGAGTTACCTGGAAACCTCTCAGACTGAATCAATGCCACCAACCTGGGAATCCAGGAGAGCTGGTCCAGTGAGTGGTGGGGACATGGTGCAGGGACCAACAGCCTCGCCTCACCCGCCTTTGCCACCTGCCAGCTGGGAGGCCTGGGCAAGGTCACTTTCTCCCCCCGAGGCAGTGGGAGCTCACTGTGCAGGCCACTCTGAGCAATGGGGTGACGTGTCCAGGTCTGGGCATGTGGGGGAGGCTGAGAAATGCCACCCTGGCCCTCAGGCCCGGGCCATGCACAGCCTCACAACGCTTCTCTCACCTTGGACCCATCCGCCTGGAAGACTCTGGAAGCAGCAGTGGCAGCACCTTCCTGTCACTAGTCACTCCCCTGAGTCCATGTGACCTAGAACCACAGGCAACCATGAAGAGTGACCCAGAGCCACAGGCCCCAGGAGCCTGAGTCCCACAGCCCCCACCCAGAGCCACAGCCCCAGGAGCCCGGGTCCCACAGCCCGCACCTTCATCTTTAAGCCAGCCTCTCTGGAGCTCAGTGTGGGTGGAGGGGCTGTCTGGCCTCAGAAATGGGCAAAGGCAGCTCTCATTGTCAGGGAGGTAAATCCAGCACAGAGGAAGGGCACGCTGTCCCCGTCAGATGCCTCAGATGAACTGACATGCAAATGAGAGATGAAACGGGACGCGCCATGCTGCTGATCTCAGTGCAGCAACCGGGACACCTCGGGGGGCACAGGCTGGGCAGGGAGGAGGCAGGGGCCGGGCAGGGAGGAGGCAGGAACGGGCAGGGAAGAGGCAGGAATGGGCCCAGGGGGCCAGGACTTCCTAAGAGGCTGAGTCCCGCAGCCCAGTCCTGGGCTTGCTCCCAGGGGGTGGTGGGCAACCCTGAACCCTGTCCCACCCAATCACCTGCTCCCCTTGGTGCAGGTGACCCCAGCAAGCCTCACTCCTAGGAAATTTCTGAAGGTCTTGGGCAAGAAGGGCCCAGAGAGCCCCCCAGAGACCAGACAGCACAAACTGCCAGCTGGGCCTGCCCCAGACAAAGCGTGTCTGTGCTCCTTGGCTTTCTCCCAGACAAACCCACTCTGAGCACAGGATCCCTCCAGCTTCCCAGGGCCCACAGGGACGGCTCAAAAGAGAAGGCAGTCTGCAAGCTAGGGCCTGGCTTGTAGTGGTTGAGACCGAGGCCACCGTTGGGTGTCTGCATCTCCAGGGTACAAATCTTTTTGAGAAGAACGTGTTCTAAGAAAGTGCGCAGGTGGAGGGGGAAGACCACACTCTGGGTAGAGTGTACACTGCTCTGGTGACGGTGCACCGAAACTCAGAAATCACCACTAATGAGTTAGCCATGAACCAAACGCCACCTGTTCCCCAAACACTATGGAATTTTTTTTAAAAAAAAGATTAAATGGTTAAAAAAAAAATTAAGTACACATCCAAGAGTCCATCTGCAGGAGTCGGAGGAGCGCATGCCTCTATTCCTCGTACCTCGGGCGGCAGTCATGCTGTGGGCACCAGAGGTGCCCGGTGCACTCAGCCGCCCAGTGGGGGCACCCAACATTTTCAAGCTCAAAAAGAAGTATTTTCACTTGAGGGTGCAACTCATTTGTCTCAACTCCCATCCCTGACTGCGTGTCTCCCCCTCGCCCTGACCACATCTCCCCAAATCCCAAAGCTGGTCACACAATGGGAGAATTGGCCCTGAATAGAAACTCCCATACCCCTGAAAACTCAGTCTAGAAACAACTCAAAGAAGAGCCAGAACATTTTATTCCATTTGCTTTAGATTCTCTGCTTATTTTTTTTCTATTTTAAATTGTGGTGAAATACATATAGCACGAAATTGACCACTTTAACCATTTCTCAGTGCACAGTTCAGGGGCGGTAAGTCCATTCACCCGACTGTGCAGCCATCACCACCGTCCGCCTCCGGAACTGTCCATTTTCCCAAACTTAAACTCCGTCCCCAGTAAACACTTCCTCCCCCATCCCTCTCCCCCGCTCCCACCGCCCACTGTTCATTCCACTTTCTGTCTCCGTGAAACTGACGACTGCAGGGACCTCACAGAAGTGGAATCAGGATGGGCCTTCCGTGCCTGGCTCGTTCACTCACATGGTGTTCTCGGGTGCATCCATGCTGTAGCACGCGCCAGAATTTCCTGCCTTTTAAGGCTGAACAATATTCCACTATGTGGATGGAGCATGTTTTATGAGTCGATCAAACTGCCTGATGTTTTTAAAGCCTCAGTCATTGCCATTCTTAGCTCCTCAGTTTGCAGAGGGCCGGCCTGTTGCAATGGGTTGTTGCGTCTTCTGAAAAACGTTGTGAGTTCACGGAGCCTCCCCCACATCCTGATCATGGCTGTGCTGCTCTGTAAAGCCATGTGCACGTCTGGGGGCGTGCAGCCTGTGATGTGTCACAGCAGAAGGGGAGGGGCTGTCCAGGGAAGACGGACACGCCAGGTTCCGCTCCACGGAGCTCAGCTACCAGACCTGCTGTAGAGCGCAGACGAGCCGACTTGTCATTTGACTGCCCTCGGGGGAAGTCACTCACCCTCTCTGCGCCTCAGCATCTCTGTCTATGAAGTGGGAGGAAGTTTTTGGAAGATTAAGTGTGCTAATACGTGTCAAATGCTAGAACATGCTGGCACTTGATAAATGCTATATAAATGTTATCATTTTTATTTGTTTATTATTTATCCATGTCATGGATTTAAGGCCATCTAATCACAGTGCCTGGTTGAGAGAGACCTGGGCCCCACACTCCCAGGTTGTCAAGTGGCCCTGTGCCTCCAACCATCGTCCCCAGCACAGGACCAGGCCAGGTGTGCAGGAAGGGCCAGCTGGAACTCTGCTTCCCAAGGTAACTCCCAGCGCACCCTCCTCCTGTTTCCTCATCAAAGGAAGGGCAATGTCTCCAATTTCCCCTCCAGCTGTTTCAGATGGATGGAGCTCTATGGTTCACACACACATATACATGCACACACCCATCACACACACACCATGCACATGCCCATCACACACATGCAAGCACCCACCACACACACCACGCATGTCACACACATGCACACACATCACACATGCACACCACACCCACACACATCACACACATGGGCACACACATATGCACATCACACCACAAATACACACCACACATGCACATCACACACATGCATGCACCACACATGCACACACACCACACACACGCACATCACACACTACACACAGGCATACACACCACACACATATCACACGCCACATGCACGTCACACACGTGCACACACCACACATGCACATCACACACGTGCACGCACATCACACACATGCACACACACAACACACACAAGCACAGTATGAAGATGACAGGAGTCAGCAGAGCCCCTGGTGGTACCAGGAGTTGAGCAGGGATGAGGCAGGTGACTACACAGCTGGGAGGGAGGGCAGCAGGCACCCTTCGCAGAATCACAGTGGGTCCGCCTCCTGCACGTGCCCAAAGGGTGAAGATCCTTATCTTGTTTCCTGATTTGATGAGGTTTGAAGTGGCTGAGCTTGGAGGGTGTGGGCTGAGCCCATAGCAGACAGGGCTGGCACTGCCCCCGGTCTTCCTGCCCTCTCCTGTCATACAGCCCGACTCTCGGGGGACAGGCTGCCACTGTGATGTGCTGTCACCTGCAGCAGCATGTCCTTGAGCCAGGCTGAGACCCGCACTGTGTGACAGCCTGCTCCATTGTCCCTGGGCCCTGTGCCATACTGCACGTCGAGGCACCATAGAAGCATGCCAGGCCCCATCCTATTTCTTCCAGCTGATCTTCTGCCCAGCACCACCCCTCTTAGACCTTTCCCTACAGCCCAGGCCTCTCCAGCATTCAGGACTCCGGAGCCTCCCAGGTGCTGATGGCTGAGGTCATTAGCTGCATACCAGGCCACCCACGATGCTCCAGGTCCTTGCTGGGGTCTGGAGTTTCTGATTCAGCCTCAGTCCCTGTGGTGAGTCCGCCGTGTATACTCAGACGATGGATCAGGGGACCCCCAGAGGACAGCCCGGGGCAGAGTCGGGTCCAGATGCCAAAGGTGTTTCTGGAGGCGTCTCTGGCTCACACCTGCCCCTCCATCCGGAGTGCCAGGCTTGGCTTCTGGAAGAGAAAGCTGGAGGTTTAGTGACTCCAGCCAACTGCTGTGAGCCCAAGGCATCAAACTAAAAATAGCGAGTCCAAGAGGGAGTCTTTGTGTTCAGCTCAGTGGGCAATGGTGCCCCAGTTTGCAGCATGACACAGGGCTGATGACATGGGGCACGCTGGTCACAAAGTGCCTGTCTCAGGCTGGCACAGGGACATGCCACCTGCAGGTGAGGGCACCTCACAGTGGCACCCGCCCCTGACGGTGCCGATGCGTTGAGGAGGAGCCCAGATCCAGGGAGGCACTTGCGGCAGATGAGGCGGGAGGCCAGTGAGGGGTTCTGCCTGCCTTCTGGCCTGGCCTCTGCATGGACGCAAAGCAGGAAGGGCGTAAAGGTGACCCTGGCCATCAAAGCCGGCCTGGAGCCAACCCGGACCAGCACGAGGCCCAGTGCCAGCACTCAGAGACATTTCTTTTCTGGCAGGAAAACCGCACTTCATTTTCTAATGAAATTCCAAGGCAATCAAAAGGAAAGGAAAGAGGAGGGAAAGGAAGGGAGGGGGAGGGGATTCCATTCCCATCCGAATGGAAGCCCCCCCATCACCAGCTCCACTCACCATCTGTTCTCTGATGTGCCCTATTTGGGTACACAGAGCCGCACCAGCCTTGCGAGAGCCTCAGGTTCCTCTCGACTCCCGCCTGCCTGCACTGCCACCACACCCTGCCATTGACCTCCATCCATCCCCTCCTGATCACTGCTGTGAGCTGAATTGTGTCTTCCAAAAAGATGGGTTCCCGTCCTAACCTCTGGTACCTGCGAACGTCCCATTAGTTGGAAATAGGGTCTTTGCAGACATAATCACATCAAGACAAGGTTGTGCTGCATCGGGGTGGGCCTCAAGCCCATATGCCTGCCGTCCTTCTAAGGAGAGGGACATGCAGACACATATTTGTCCATGGAAATGAGAAGGGAAGACATAGAGACAGAATCAGGCTGTGTGAAGACAGACTCAGACACCAGAGTGATGCATGTACAAGCCAGGCATTGCGGGGTGGCCCTTAGAAACCGGGAGAGGCAAGGCTGCTCCCTGGAGTCCTGGGAAGGAGCCGGCCCCGCCCACACCCAGGGCTCAGGCTGCAGCCCTCCAGAGCCATGAGAGATAAACCTCTGTGGTTTCATATCACCCAATTTGTGGTCTTTGTTATGGCAGCCCCAAGACACTTAAAGAGTCACCTTGTCAACCCCCATTCTGACCCTCTGAGGAACTGGTTGGCTCTTAGAAGACCCTTCAACCTGCCCTCTGTTCCTCCTCCTCCACCCAGCAACCCCTGGCTACACCTTGCCCAAGTGAGCTCATCAAAGCCCACAGGGACCCCCCGATCATGTCACCTGGGCTCCTATGGGCCAGCAGTGTCGGGACCTGGACATCTGGCTCCAGCCTCGTGGGGGACCTGACCTGCTCTGCCCCCACAGCTCCCAGCCTTCCCTGCACCGCCTGGCCCTTGCTGAATGTCCCCTCTCCTAGGAAGCCGGATGTGTCACATGCAAGTACCTCTCTACACTGTAATAACACCTCACTAGGCACCCTGGGATCAGCCCGGGATCGAGTCACTCACCTTCCAGCCCCGCCCCTGCCCAGAGACTGGCCCGAAGTGGGAATCAGTAACAGCTGTCCAATAATGAACAATGGATGCCAGCAGCTCCCCCGTGAGAGGGCATTGCGCGGCTGGACCAGGGGTGAAGCTTGTCCCGCGTGTCTCCACCGTCTGTCCCTCAAGCGCCTGATGCTGACCTGGCACCTCTGCCCAGTGAGGCCCCGCGAGGTTTCCGAGAAACAGCAGGTTGGGGAGGCAGTGTGGACCGTGAGAAGGGAGTCCCAAGCACAGGAAACGCTGCCTTCCTGGGGTCCCGAAGAACAAGCTCCCCTTCCCCAATGGCCTCTGGGGTCTGACATCTAAAGAGTTTTTATCCAACAGGAAAGCAGCCCTGGGGTGGGGGCGTGGCCGTCAGCGCAGAGGGGTGTGGCCACAGCCGGGGGCGTGGTCATCTGTACAGTGGGCGTGGTCACCGCAAAGGGGCGTGGTTGCAGCAGGAAGGGCGTGGCCATCAGCTCCAGAAGGCCTTTCTTGCTGTCCTTTGACTTGGGTTCTTCTTGTCCACGAGGATCTCAGCTGGAGCTGCCAGTGGCAGGCTGGCACCAAAGCACTTTTGATGTCTCCCCCACAGCCTAAGTGTGAGGCTGCGGAGAAGGAGTGAGGGTGGCTGGCTTGCTTCTGGATGAGCCCGTCTGACTCAGCAGCTGGGACCCAGCAGGAGCGCAGAGCAAGAACCGAAGGCGCCGAGACCCCTCCCGCAGCTCGGTGGTCTCCGCTTTGTACGGGCTGCACTCCCCCGCGTGCATCGGCGTCATAGAGGACCACGGGCCCGGCGGCCTCCACGGCAGACACCGAGGCCCTCGTGGTCTGCAGTCGAATTCCCAGGTCAGCCTGCAGCGGGGCTGGTTCCTGCGGCCTCTCCTGGGCTGGCGCCTCCTCCCCCGGTCCTCGCAGGGCCGGGCCTCTGCATATCTGTGTCCTCAGCTCTTCATTTTACAAGGACATCCCATTTCAAAGGCCCTATCTCCAAATAAGGCCATATTGTGAAGTGCTGGGGGTCCGGACTACAACATGAATTTTGAGGAGACACAGTTTCTTCCATAGCACCCCCTTTGAGAAGTAGAAGTGACCGTCACCCTTCCCCATCTTCTGGCCTTCGGGACCCTAATGTGGGAGAGCAGGAGCGGCCCGGAGGACATCGCGTCACCAAGGAGAGCATCGCAGCCCTAAAGGTTGAAAGGCAGCCCCAAGGGCCCACGCCTGGTGACGGCTACTCGCCTTCCCCCGGCTCCAGGCTGTCCCTACTCCCCCCACCCCCTCCTCCCCCCCAGCATGTCAGGGCACCTGGTCCCATCTGCCCACTTGCTTCCTGTACACAGACTTTGCTTCTTTGTCCCCCAGCTAGGGGTGAAAGGCCACGCTGGGGAAACAGCAAACAACCCCAACATGCTTTGCAGCCTGACCAATCGCATGACCAGTTTGAGGAGGGTGGATGGAGAGGTCCCCAAAATCCCAGTGAGGAAGTCGGATGAGGGGTCCCTAAAACTTTTAGCAGCCCAAAGTCTGTCCATTCAGACACCAAATCCATAGAAAACGGAGGGATGCAATACTGATTTTCAAAAGGGAGAAGTACCCCGGCAAGTACAGACCAGGGCAGAGGGTGCTGATGTGATCACAGTGCTTCAACTACTCAACTTTATGGACAGGGCACAAGTGTTTTAAAGGGGGATTTAACATTCTGTTTGACAGCTGGCATAAAAAAGAGTTTTGGATAGAAACAGGCCCCTCCCTCCCAGTGGCCCCCACCCTGTGTGTTTGTTTTGTTCTCTTGAAACCAAGGAAGAGAGAGGTGAGGATGGGGGAAGGTGAGCCAGGAAGGATGAAAACACTTGACCTGCTGCTCACATTGGTCTCACAGTACTTGCAGGTTTTTGGATTTTATGCAAGTTCAGATCACAACAGGTGCCTGGCAAGGGCCAGGCATTACCTTTATTCCAAAAGTCTTGCGGGGCCTTCTTGAAAGGGCTGGCAAGCCCCACTTCCCCAGAACCCTGTGGCACCAAGTTCCCCTCCTCCCACCCCCTTCTGTTTGGTCCAGGACTTGTGCCCGGTCCCAACCGTGACTGGGAGCACCGTGGCCCTTCTCAAGGGAACCACCAAAGGACATGCATTTCTGCTTGATGAACAGCCCTTTCCCCCTGCAGTGCTGGCGGAATCTCCCTCCCCATCCCATTCCCACTTGGAAATGATGATGATGGAATGGGCGATGCCGGCTTAGCCAGGTCATGCAAGCTCTCTGGGTGGAAGGTGGGGGAGGAGTGCACAGAAAGGATTCCACTCCCCTCTGCCTTCTGCTCTTCCCTGCCTCCCCCCGCTGGGCTGTCCCTTCCCCCCTGGCTTCCTCTAAATCTTTTCACCCATGCCCAGCCACGCCATTCTCACATACTGCCTTGAAACTGGGCTGGATGGGGCTGCATGCTGAGAGAAGGTCCTCTCCCCCCAGTGATCCTCCAGAGGGGCCGCCGCCCAGGGCCCCCAGCACCCCCACCCCACCCTCCCCATTCCTGCCAACCCCAGAGTCCAGGGAGCTTGGATTCCAGGGAACGGTTGCATTGGCTCCCACGCAGAGTCATGATACAGTAGAGACAGACAGAGGCCCCGGGAGAAGGGAGCATGAACTACTGAGACAAGGGTGAGGCCCCGGAGAGCAGGTGGCCGAAGGGTCATGTTCACGCATCGAGAGTTGCCTCTTGCTTGAACCGGGTCTCCAGGAGTCAAGCAGATTGCAACCGGCAAGAGGCCTTCGAAATGCCCCGGTGAGAGTCCTGTGAGCGGAGCTCCATCTCAGCACATTTCTTATTCTTCTGGTTTGTCGATTTTTGCATTTTCAGTCCCCTGTGATCCATTATTTATAACAGCGGAGATTGGCCTCAGACACCAGCAGTGAGAAAAACAAAAGGAAGCTACCCAGAAAAATGACAAGAGTGATGAACAGAGCAGCCATGATAAATGGGCTCTGTGCGGAGGCCCGGCGTGGGGAAATGGGCCCTGAAATCCCGACGTGCAGCGAGGCAGCTCTGAGTGGGAACTGGAGGATGTTCAGAAGTAGGTGTAGCCATGTCCCGCTGGTGAACCTCCTCCATCAGGAGAGGAGTTCCCCACCGATGATCAGAGCCGCTCCGTCCACCCTCCCACGTCCCTCGACGGTCACAGCCACCCCCCTCTGCAGCCCCTGGCCAGCTGTGGAGCCCTTGATGTCGCCTCTCATCAATGCCTTCTTCACCCTCCTAAAGTTTCCGCCAGTCACATACACATGCTGAGGCTCACCCGGCATCCAGGACTCCCGTTGCTTGCAAAAAGGATTCCAGCCCCCTTAAAACAGAGGCTATAGCAAACGGCCATAAATGCCACCGCTTAAAACAACAGCAACGGCTTCTCTCACAGTTCTGGAGGATGAAGTCCAAACTCTGAATCGCTGGGCTGAAATCCAGGTGTGGGCAGGGCCGAGCTCCCTCTGGAGGCTCCCGGGAGATTCCCTTCCTTACCTCCTCCCGCTGCGGGCCTCAGACACCGGCTGCCGGCAGTGTGGGAGTTGTGGCCGCATCACACCACCTTTATTTTTGTTTATTGTTGACATCCCTGCCTCCCCTGCCTGCGGGGCCTTCGATAGCTCTCTGCCTCCCACTGCGTCTCACCGCACATTGAACGGGATTCACTCAGGCCAAGTTAGGCAAACGTGCCCGTCAGATCCTTCCACTTCACAGACATTTATTGAAGGTTCCTGTATGCCTGGCGGAGAGAAGGGACATGTTTACGAGATGAATCTTAGGAGGCCATGGCATGCCTCAGAGCACTGGGTCAAAATGACAACCCACACCCCACTTGGCGGCTCATCCGGGACCCTGGAATCAGCAGACTGAGATTGGGACCAGCAATGGCACATATGGCTGTATGTTCTTGGGCCTCAGTTTCCACATGAGTGGCATGGGCAGAGGATCTGCCCAGCAGACGTAAGTACTCGCCACGTCCCAGACAGCTCAGTGTCTTCCAGAGGCTCCTGGTCTCGTCTCTGTGCTGCTGCTCAGTACGGACTGAAGAGGTTCAGGAACTTGCCCATGGCCACAGATAATGAGAGGCAGAGCTGGCGCTGAGTGCGGGAGCCTGCACACAGCCCAGTTCGACCATGCCTGCCAGGGAGAGGTCGGCCCTGGCACCAGGTGGGCACGCCA
Source organism: Ateles fusciceps (assembly GCA_036589455.1). Taxonomy (NCBI): domain Eukaryota; kingdom Metazoa; phylum Chordata; class Mammalia; order Primates; family Atelidae; genus Ateles; species Ateles fusciceps. Next base: position 5,219,439 of record JAZHEH010000196.1, read on the forward strand.
GCATCACTCTCAAGGTGTGCTTGAAGGATCCAAGATAATGCGGGTACCTCAACAGATGCATGGCAATAAAGAACCGTGTATCATACATTCACACACACACACACACACACACACACACATACACTCACAGTACACTCATGCACACACACAGTACACTGATGCATACACGTACATACACATACTGATACATTCACACCACACTCACACATACCTTTACACATGCACTCACACATTCACACACATTCACACTCACACATACACATACACATTCACACCACATACACACACATACACAGTACACTCATGCATACACATACATACACATACTCATACACATTCACACCACACTCACTCATACATTTACACATGCACTCACACATTCACACTCACATTCACACACACACATAAATACACATTCACACCACATACACATATACAGACACACATCACACACATTTACTCACACATTCACACACATACACATTCACACACACACACATTCACACCACATACACACAAATACACCCATTCACACACACACATACTCATACACGCACTCACACAATCACACCACATACATGCACATTCACACACATGCTCACACACACAGTTACACATTCACACACATACATTCACACACATACACACTCACACACACACGGATACATTTGTTTTCAAGTCAGGATCCTAGCACGGCCCACAGGCTGCATTTGCTTGGTGTCTCCTGAGGTCTCTTCCTAGGTATATTTCCCATCCCTTTTCTTGCCACTTATTCTTGAACACGTGTTATCTTTGATCCTTAAACCATGACCTAGAGATCCAGATGTATGACAGGCTGAGAGACGGTGTGAGGCTGTCGCTCATTGTCTCTCCATGTACTAGTCGCACTGTGGTTATCTTCACCACCAAGGCAGCGTAGCTCTCTAGAGAACCACACGGAGACGCGTGCAGATGGGCTCACACGATATCTGAGCTGACTTTAGGGTAACTCCGGTGCTGGGGAGGTTGGGGCCCAGTTCAAGCAGGAGGGAGGCGTGGGGACAGATGCTGAAGCTGTGGGTGTGCGGCTGAGGCTCCGTGGTGCTCCCCTCCTGCTCTTGTGTACATCTGAGCATTTCCATAACACAGAGGTGTTTTTTGTTGTTGTTGTTTTAAATGACGTCTTAAATGCCTCCGGCACATGGGAATCCGTGGTCATTTCTGTCACCGTCGTATATTCTTTTTCAAATACAATGACCTGAAAAATATCTCCTAAATTGGAAAAGGAAATGAGGCTGAATACAGATTTTACTTTAGAATAGAAAAGCTGTGATTGCCTGGCGGTTAACTGCAAGCCATTCTGAGTGTGACATTATTGTTAAGTATTCTAAAAGCAAGAGACCGAACAAAATGAACAAGGTGTCCAAATGTATGAGTGTAATTTGTAATTAGAGATGAATTGCAGGTATACATAGATAGATGGATGGACAGTGATTGATTGATTGGTTGATTGATAGATGATTCATAGATCACTTGCAGTGTTTCTTCAGTGAACGCATATTTATTTCGGGGGCAGTAAGAAAAAACAATAGAATGTGCAATGTGGGGCTTGGCCTCTTTTAGCTTTTTTTTTTTAATATTAAACGCTCATAATTATCAAGCGCTGAAAAAGGCAATAGAAAATTCACTTTGTAACTCCCTCAAGGATAGAAGTTTGCATATCTGCCAGTGGTTTGGGTTTGGCTGGTCCTGCGGGCCGGTTTGGTCTGTTCTCTCCTCCTCCAGAGAGGTCCCTGAGCCTGGCTGAGATGTGTTAGTTTGCCTCGAGGGCAGACAAAGCCTAGCAAAATCTTTTGGAAGCTGATATAAAAGCTTAATAGCTTATAAAAGCTATAAAAATGATTCACAGGCTAGGATAGAGAAAATAAAAGGAATTGGAATTGGTTTATTTTCCTTTGGGGGAGCCTAAATCAATATTTATTCTGAGTATTCAATCAGAAATATCAGTAACTTAAGAACCAGACAAACAGAAGCCGCACATCCCGTTATGGCCACGAGCCCACCCCTGCCTTCGTTCAGACCGCGGCCGAAAGCCTGACAGGTGCCACATGAGCTCCTGGAGCTGTGGGCCTGGAGCAGGGCCAGGCCGGGCTCTTCTGTCTTGTCTGTCCTCATCTTTGGGAATGAAGATGACACAGTACTCAGGAGGTCCTTTTGAGGTCCCAGAGTCACTGGGCTTTTGGGGCGCTTGGTTCCGGCTGGAGCATGCTCTCAGCCCCCAAAGGAGGTGGTTGTGGCATGGGAATCATTAGAAACATAACATAAAACCACGGAACACAGGATTTGCCCACATAGGAGCAAGCCTGGGCACCAGCACCCCTGAATGCATGCCTAAGGGCAGGTCCAGCTCAGTGCTGGGGTGTGAAGGAACCCACCTGGGGCCTGCCTGCAAAGACGTCCCCTTCCCAAGATGCCCTGCCGTGTTTAGAAAAAGAGAAAGCTGGCATGAACCACAGTGAGGTCAAATGGATCGTTTAACCTGTGGAGTGTGGATTTTTGTTCGTCCGTTGTGGTTGATCTTATTAACACGTGTATTTGTATTGATGTGGCCTCCGGCTTCCATCGCACTTTGGATAAAGTTGGATGTGGCCGCTGATCAATGCAGGGCTCAGTAGGTCAGTTAGAGCAATCAGAGCCTGCTGTACGGTGGCCTCCCCAAGTTAAGACAGGCTTTTGTCCCATACTCTGTTGAAACACCCAGAAACGCTAACATGTTGAAGTGAAGGCCACCTGCCTCGGTGCCACTTGCTTGCGAAACGGCTTTTGAAGGGAAAAGGAGAAGGAGGATCCGTGGGTTTCAAGCGTCCCCTCCTGTAATCACGGCTGCCACTCAACTGAATACGTAATGTGTAGCAGGCCCTCTAGGTGCATGACGAATCCTCCTAACATTCCCGTGGGCGAGGTAGGATTTGTCTCACTTTGCAGCGAAGAATCAGAGCCTCAAAAAGTGAGGAAATCTTCCCTGGGTCAAGCTGGTAGGAGGAGGGGCTGGAACAGAACTCACATCTCCGCCTCTTCCTTTCCACTCCTCTGCCTTTCTTGCACTTAGAGCAATGTCCAAAATCAACAACTGGCCAGGATGATCCTGGAGGTAAGAGACAGCCGAAAGGCACTGGCCCAGCCAACCTCACGCCTGCCCGGTGGAACGGAGCCACCTAGGAGCATTCGGTCGCAGAGGCCATTCCACTGACTGACTTCTCCACCTCCAGCCCCACAGCATCCTCTGCCCTGACAGCTTAAGAGTCTAGTGCGGCCCTTTGTACAGTCTGAGTAACTGAACCCTCTTCCTCACAAAATCGTAATGTCATCCCAACACATAAAGCAATAGGAACAGTTGAGCAAATCACAGTAGTTTCCGTTATTTTATAAAGTTGCATTTGTGGCACCAAGGAGAGAATGAATGGGAACCAAGAGGGTTCTCGTGTGAGTTCCGCATTTGGAACTGGGGGTTTGAGGTGACAGCTATGGGCTCACATAAGTCTCTGCATCACTTTGCTTCAGTTTGTCACGGTGGACCCCAAATCCAGAACCGCCCCCCCTTGCTGTGTGAGGAGGGTCCTGCCTGCGCTGCTCTGCAGAGGGGGCCAGCCCGGGTGCCTGGGCAATGCTGCCTGTGACTCGCTGGCCTGCAGGGCATCTACGGGACACTCAGGTCTCACGACAGCGGTCATCCACAGCCTCACGGACACTCAGTGGACCTGACCCCAAGCAGAATGCGTCATCCTTGATTGTGTCGATATTTAGGTTATTACACAATGAGTGTGTTGCTTTGCAATTAGTGTCTAAAAGAGTTAGAGCAGAGGTACTTACAGAAATGAAGAAATGAAATCTGAATCCGTGCTGACAGAATCCCCCCCCCCCCAACCTTGCCTCAAGGAAACGCGGTCCACCGCAGCAAGTCCTGGCCTGTCCCCTGCTGGTGTGGTCTCAGTGGTCAGAGCAGGGCCCCTGCCCAGGCTCAGTGGACTCCCATGGGGCCCCCACTCGCCCCGCCCTTCCTCATCACTGAAATCTCCACTTCCACAGTGTGGGAGGCACATGGAGCTGAGGGCCAGCGGGACATGCTGGAGCTTTAGAGATTCTTTTTTTTTTTTTTTTTTGAGACAGGGTCTCCATCAGTGGCCCAGGCTGGGGTACCATAGCGTGAGAAATTCTTTAACACTCTGCTGAGTGCTGGCCCTTGGGGAGTGAGGCCTGGCTATGAGGCTTTTCTCGGGACTCTGTGTGACTCTCAGGATGGAAACCCAGGGTGGGGGGCTGCTCTTCTCCTCCCTCCCTCGAGCCCCTGGCCTTTGCAAAATGGCCCCGCCTATGCCCCTGTGGCCAGTGCAGAACCATGAGGCCTCTCCCTTTCTCTTCCCAAGAGAGGCCTGTGCATCCTCCCCCAGGCCCTCTCTGCTGCTCCCCCGTCCCCCGTTTCCTCCGGGCGCCCCCCCTCCCCCCGCACCAGGCCCTCTCCTACCCCCAGCCACGCGCTCTTCACATTCCCGTTTCTGTCCTCTGGTTAACTGGTGTTTAATTTTCTCAGCTGCTTGGCTTAATGCCAGAGAGTGTTCTTCCAAATAAAAATGGCAAAGACCTTTTTTCTCCTGTGAGGATTTTATGTAAATGCCGTACAGCATGCTCGTGGGCTGGTTCTGTTATCAATTTCTAAGCTCGGCTTCCAGAGCTAGATAACTTTTTTATTGGTTATAAAAACCCTACATATTCATTGCAGAAATTATGAAAAATGCAGAACAGGATCAGGGAGAAAATAATTCATCCCCCCACTACCCAGAGAAAACTACTGTGAGCACCTAAGTGCTGCACTCGCTGGTGTCATGCAAGTGTGCGTGTAGGAGTGTGTGTGTCTGTGTGTGTGTGCGCGCACGTGTGTGGCTTTCTTTTACACAATTTTGTATCCTGATCATTTTCACTCAGCATTCTATCAGCAGCAGTTTCCGACATAGCATTAAATTCTCTTCACAAACATGATTTGAATGCCTCCATAAAGTTGCATTATGGAGGCCGACTGAAATGTAATCACTTCATTGTTTATGAGATATTCAGCTTAATTCCATTTCTCTGCAGTGAATAATCCAGGAGGAACATGCTCACAGGCACCCTTGCTCGCAGCACGGCAGCACAGGGCACTGGTTTGGGTATAAGTCTGGGCGTGCTGTGGAGATTAGACAAGACGGTTCGTGGAAAGCACCCGAATGGCGCCTGGCACTTAATAAATGCTTTTGTTATTATGTTTATCTTCATTGTTTCCCTAAGAGCCATTCCTGGAAACGTGACTGTCGGTCAAAGGGCGCAATACTGCCAGCCTGCTTTCTGGCAGCGCTGTGCAGATACACACGCCAGAGGGGCGCCGGCCTCATCTTGGATATTCTCTTGAAGATAAGAGGAGAGTCCCATGCAGCTGTAAGAAAGACAGCAGAGAGATCTGTGTACCCTCCATCCAGTCTCCCCCCACTGGGAATGTCTTGCAAAATTATGGCACAGTCTTACAACGCGGGTGTTGACAGTGAGACAAGCCCCATCTGATCCAGATTTCCCAGCCCTACTTGCTGATGTAGGTTAAATGTTTGTCCCCACCAAATCTCAGGCTGAACTGGTATCCTCAGTGTCGGAGTGGGGCCTGCTGGGAGGTGACTGGATCGTGGCGGTGGGTTTCTCACATGGTTTAGCACCACGCCCTTTGGGCTAGCCTTGAGAGAGTGAGTGAATTCTCACAAGATCTGGTTGCTTAGGTGTGAGGGTGGGAGGCATCGCCTCTCTCTCTCTCTCTCTCTCTCTAGCATGGGTGTGTATGCCTCCTTTCATCACGTGAGTAATGGTGTGTGCACACCTGCTCCTCATCCCGTGAGTAGAAGCTCCCTGAGGCCTCCCCAGAAGGCAAGGGATGTCGGTGCCATGCCTGTGCAGCCTGCAGAACCGTGAGCCAATCAGAAATCGGCTTTGTAAATTACCCCGTCTCAGATATTTCCTTATAGCAATGCAAGAACAGCTTAATGCACTTGTGTTCACTTGAGCATGGGTACTGAGTTCCACACAGTGTTACTGCCTGTGCAGGCTCTCACACCCGCAACCGCAGTCACAATCTAGAATATTCCATCACCGCAAGGCTCCCCTCTTCACCACATCCCCTACCTACACCCATTTCCAACACCCCACCGCTAACTCTCTTCCAACACCCTGTCCTGGTGAACAGGAATTCGTTCCCTAGCTCTTCAATCCTGTCATTTCAAGAATATTAGATAAATGGGATTACACAGTATGTAACCTCTTGAGATTGGCTTTTTTCAACTGGCATCGTTACCTTGAGTTCCGTCCACGTAATCGTGTGCGCCTTTCGCTTGCTGAGCGGCGTCGCGTGTTGTGGGTGGGCCACAGTTTTGCACGCAGCCACTGCAGGCCACCCGGCTGGTCTCTAGTTTGGGGCTGTGCGTCACCTTCCCGTGATTGTCAATGTGATGATCCCTGGTTATTGGGCCTCCATGCCTCGTAGGCCAGCACGGCTGCTCTTAGAAACCAGTAGTCCTTCCTTTGGTTGGGTAGGAGATTTCTGATGTCAATCTGACATTTATAATAAACATCATCATCAAGTCACAAGAGTAAATCAAAGTATGAGGCAGGGTGGAGTGTAAGACGCTCGAGAGGCTGAGATCAGTAGCCGCGTGAATACGGCAGGGCGGGCGCCAGCGGTGAGCCCTGGCGTCTGGCCTCATTAACCAGCTGCCCTTGGAGAGGAGCAGGGCCCACTCCCCTGTCCTCGGGAAAGGCAGAGCGATGGAAGAGGGGCCGCCCTTCTCCCCGCAGGAGCTCTGCGTCGCGCTGGGTACGTGCCTGGGCTCTCATCTTCAGCCTTAGCCACTTAAAACTACTTGGGGGGGGGAAAGATTGTAGCATAATTATAATGGAGAAAATTTCGCTCCAGATTCATTACTCCAAGTTCAAAGAAGCTCTGTAAAAATTGTTGCTAAGGCAATTGAATAAAGAATTTCACAGTCATGTAAGCGGTAACAGCAAGACTGAACACAATTGCATGTTTTACAACAGCCGACCTGAAAGCGCGACTTACCTGACATAGATATGTTTTTTAATGATTTTGAAAGATAACACAGACATCTTCAGGGATTTGGAGAGGAAACTAATGCCATCCTGGTTGACCAGCTTTGTGGGGTCATCTTTCTGGTGAAAAAAACTGCAGCCAGCCTCACAGAGTGGGTGCTCTGTTACAGAGACCCCTCCCACCGTCCCCATGACCTGGCTCCTGAGGGTCTCACATCAACACTGTTCTTTTGTGATGGTGCTGGTTTTCTTTCCCCAACCTACTGTGCTCAACTCAAACCCCAGTGACCATCCAGTTATCTTTTTTTTTTTTTTTTTTTTTGAGATGGAGTCTTGCTCTGTCGCCCAAGCTGGAGTGCAGTGGTGTGATCTTGGCTCACTGCCACCTCTGCGTCCCAGGTTCAAGCAATTCTCCTGCCTCAGCCTCCGGAGGAGCTGGGACTACAGGCACATGCTACTATGCCTGGCTAATTTTTGTATTTTTAGTAGAGATGGTATTTCGCCACACTGGCCGGGCTGGTCTTGAACTCTTAACCTTGGGTGACCCACCCGCCTCGGTCTCCCTAAGTGCTAGGATTACAGGCGTGAGCCACAGAGCCCTGCCCAGTTATCTTGTTTGTCCAGGAATTGGAGAATTTCTACATAGCACCACAAATGTCTGTGCAAGAAACCCACAGTTTCCAGTGGTCATTGACTTTGTGCCAGTCCAAACTAGAATCTGACAAACCCAGCAAGAAATGTTCACGGCAGCTGCAAGGAAGCGTCTCAAATAGAAAGAGAAAAATGAAGCACGGTCTGCTCTTCCCTTCCCGGTGTGGAATCGATGGAAGCAGGCTCAGCACAGAGCCCTGGGGCCGTGAGGGGCTTGGCGGGGAGCACTGCTGGCTGCAGGTCTCTGCTCTGCTATTACCAGCCCTTCTGCCCGGCCTAATTGCTCTGGAGAGGGAATAATTTTCTCAGCAGTCATTGCTTCCCACATTTGGACTGAATAGATGCTGAAATGGCAAGGGTAAATGGGGCAGAGACAGTGAAAAGCCATTTTCTATCTGGAGCCCAGATAAAACCACTAGACCAATGCTTCCTCCCACACTCCTGCCTGGCCCCTCCACAGCCTCAGTGCCCTTCTGAGAGCTGCCTGCCCCAGCAGGAGGCCAGGCTGGGACCAAGGACACCCAGTTCTGGGTAACCGTCTTCCCACAGCTCCTTGCTCAACCACTGTAAAGAAGGGAAAGGCAAGAAGCAGAAGGAAAGCAGGGGCTGGACATTGGAATCAGCTTTTCTAACTAAAAAAAGTTTTCATGTATGTGAATGCGTGTGTGAATTTGAAGTCATGTGGAAGGGCCATACATCCGTCAATGCACGCTCCAAAAATCAGAACGGATGGACACAGACAGCATCGGATGTGCAGCCAGCCTTCTTCCAGGGCCACCCCCCCAGAAAGGTGCAGCAGCCAGGACAGTCTTTGGGACAGGGACAGGCAAGCACGACAGCAGGTACCTCGGGTCAGGGTGCACAGACAGGCTGGGGGAGGCAGCCAGGCGCGGCAGCTACTTCCCCTCGCAGCGGCCAGGCAGGAGCCCAGTGGACTTGTGCTGCTCAGAAGGGTCAGCCACTGGAAGGATCTCAATGGACTAGTCCCCTCCATACTGGAACAAGCAGGTGGCCTGGGCTTAATGCTACGCCTTTCAGAAAAAACACACCGGTGAGCTGGGAGAGCTAGAGTTTCAGAGACCCAGGTAATGAGGAGGGGGCCGCGTGCACCGGGACATGTTCGCCAAAGTGAGCCCTGGTTCCTCCCTACAGGCCACAGCAAGAAGTGCCGATGCCAGGCCAGCTCGGTAGGCAGAAGAACCTTCCAGAATGCCCACCCGCAAGCTGCTGGCATCGAGTCTGTGTCCTATTTTCCATGCAGTGCACGCATCCTCCAAGTACAATTTCCACTCAGAGCCCTGAGCCACCTCATCACTTGCTCCATCCCCTCCCTCCCACACAGCTCACATGGAAATCACGCCTCCCATTCAGAGGCTGGAGTCCTCGTGGATCGCTCCTCCGGGGCTCTCAGAAACCCCTTTACTTGAGCGTTGGTGTTATAGGAAGACCATGAAGGGCCCCGGGAGCTGGAGCTCCTTCCCTCTGGACCCAGCGTCGCTTCTCAGCCTCACACGAGGAGACCTGGTCATCGAGCTGCTGCCCAGCCTGAGCTCTGATCCCTGCTCCAGCCTGGCCTCACCCTGCAGGCAGCTCACGTGGGCTCAGAAAGGGGAACATGTGGGGTCAGAAAGGGAAACTTGAGGGACCCTTCCCACAACACAGCCCCCAATAAGCCTTTCAACCAAGGACCCAAGAGGAGACAGAACACAAAACCACTCTGATTTGATAAAATAGAGTCAAATCCAGGAAGGCGCCTCTGGACCAGGAAACGACTCGCCCCCCCACTCTAGCCTCCGGCATGAGAGACCCTCTGTCCTGTCCCTTCACCCAGACGCCCTAGGCGTGGGTTTGGCAGCCCCCTCGAGGCCGACCCCTCAAACTTCCGCCCTGTTTCTTCTAAGTGTGCCAGTCAAGATGCCTGTCACTGCAAGAAACAGACTCTTTTTAAGCCAGTTCGAGAAGATCTGGGGTTGCTGCAGAGGCCGATGGGTGTGGGGGAGGAGGCTCAGTGAGACTGTTGTAAGGAGGCTGAGGGGTCTTTAGAAAAACACCCAGGACCTGGGGTGCCAGGAGCCTGGGCGGCCCTGGGCTCTGGTGCTCTGCAGCCCCTCCCCCTCACAGCCTCCACTGCCCCCGTGCTCTGCGCCCCTGCCCATGCCTTCTCCTGGGGCGCTTCTCCTGGGGCTTCTCCTCCTTTTTACCTCTTAGTGTCCCCCGCGTGGCCAGCCCGGCATCCAATCCATGGGAAGGCGGCTCACTGACAGTCGCCACCAGCTCCACATCTCTCAGTAAAAGTTCCCGCAAAAAAGTGTGATTGGGTGTGGCCAGGGGGGTCTTAGGGCAGCCCCCTGCTCCGGTCCCCTTGGCCGTGGGAACAGCGCAGGGTTAGCTGGAGGCAGCCATGCACACGACAGCTGGACGGCAGAGGTAATGTGTGCTGCCATGGGTGCAGGGTGGCCACTGTGACCCCGGTCTCCCTGCTGGGTCCCCCACTTGGAAGGGGTGACCGAGAGGGTCGTTTGTCAGAAAGGGCCCCACTCAGCCAACCTGGCTGATGGGGCCATCACCTTGACCACAAGCTCGGTGGCTGGGTACAACTGACCAGCAGCACCCCAGGGTCCCTGTGCCCTCCTGTACTGCCTGACATGGTTGGGCCAACGGCCGGTACCAACCGTGAGCTGAGCCAGGAAGCCAGTCAGACCACGTGCCCTGGTGACGCATAGCTCTCGTCCTTCTCCGGATTAACTGCTGATCAACCCCAACAAGCAGCAGGCCTGTCTTGCTGCGAGCACCGCTGGTGGGCCCCCTCCTCAGGCCTCCGTGCCTCCCTCCCCAAGAAACAGTGGGAACCGAGGAGCTGGGTGTTCGTACTTCCCAGCTCCGGAAACCCTGCAGATTGTGTGCTTGAATTTCTGCTGAAATAACCATGGGTGCCAGACAAAATGTGGCAAAGAGTTTTTCCAGGTACACTTGTTAACTCGGAGACCTCCTAGAGACTTGTGTGAAAGTCAGGATTTGCAACCAGCAGGGATGGTGAGATTCGCGGCAACTGAACTGATGTGAAATTGAACTTTGTGACCCCGTAGTGTTTTGTATAATTCTTTTCAAACCCTTCATCTCACTTACTGCTTCTCACAGCCCTGAGAGGCAGGTGGAGTTGATGCCATCAACCCTATTCACAGAATGGTAAACTGAGGCTCCCACTGGTTATGCACTTGCTCACAGGGTTGAAAGAGAAGCCATGGACAAAAGGAGTAACTGGGCCGGGCGCAGTGGCTCACGCCTGTAATTCCAGCACTTTGGGAGGCCGAGCTGGACGGATCACCAGGTCAAGAGATCAAGACCATCCTGGCCAACATGAAGAAATCCCGTCTCTACTAAAAATGCAAAAATTAGCTAGGTGTGGTGGCACACGCCTCTAGTCCCAGCTATTTGAGAGGCTGGGCAGAAGAATCGCTTGAACCTGGGAGGCAGAGGTTGCAGTGAGCCAAGATCGCACCATTGCACTCCAGCCTGGCAATAGAGCAAGACTCAATCTCAAAAAAAAAAAAAAAAAAAAAAAAAAAGAAGTAACTGGTTAACCACAGGGCTTCCTGTTCTCAAATCCACAGCTCCTGCTGTTACAGAGTATCTAGAAGGAAGCTTTGGATATAGACATTAAAGAACCTGGGAGTCAGTGTGTGTTGTGGTCAAGCGTGTGTGGTCCGGAGCCGGTGGCCCCAGGTGCAGTCCTGATGTGCACTTCTGGCTGGGCGCATGGGAGCCACACGTACCTCTGTGTGCCTCGGTTTCCGTGTGTAAACATCTTAGAGTCACGCTTGCGTGTGGATGCCACCTGGTCAGTGTCAGCCTTCTCTAATGCAGGCAGCATGAGGACTCCCAGACAGTGAAGTTCCTACTGACGTTCCCAGGTCTCAGCTGAGTATGAAGAGGCATCAATTTCCGGCGTGGGAGCAGCCCTCTGTGTCCTCATTCGTTTCTCTTGTCTGCTTTAATATCACAGCACTGCCAATCAAACCACATTCGAAAGGGTTTGCAGGGACTTGCCGTGTGCACTCCTAAACTCCAGCCGTGGTGTGCCTGCAAGCCGGAAGCCAACCTAAAACCTTCATTTTCCCCTTAATCCTGCTGCCTCTGTGTCTCATTTTCAAATTTCATTTAATCAACTTCATTTGCACTATTTGTTTCTGGATAAAGGATTTGCGAAATTATTCGGTGTGTGGACAGAAAGCCCTACGGCCCCCTGACAAGGCAGCCTGGGGGTCCTCCCGTGGTCTGAAGCGGCAGCCGGGCTGGCCTCCCACAGTCAGGAGCAGCATCAGGCTGGTTCGTCTCCTGACACCGGCCAACAATGCGGCTGTCCCAGCCCACATCCCTAGGGCTCACACGTTGCCTCGTGCCCAGACTCTCGTCCACTCTGATACCGCTAGAGGCTGATTTACAACAAAAGCCAAAGTCCTGACTCTCGTCCAGATCTAAAATGACTACGTGTCACCCATTTTTACTGAACTGATGAATTGAATGGGAACTGTAAGAAGGTACAACCAGTTCAAAAGAGAAATCTAAGGACCCTGCGTGTATAAGGAGCGAAGGACTGTGGAAATGGACTTCCAAACCCATTCTCCACTGGAGACAGCCCGTGTCAACTTTTGTGCTTATTCCAGGGGTCACATTTCCTGACAGCCTCCCCACCTTTTGTCCAACATCATCTCAAAGGGAGATTATTCTGGATGGCAGAATAAGGCTGGTCCTCCGAGTGTGGCTTGCTTGCTTATTTGCATAGGGGTGGCAAGAGTGCCGCCAGGCTGTATGGGTCCTTTTCAGTTTGTTTTGCTGGAAGACCTCATAGTTATACTTTAAATGCCTCTGCTATTTGCTATCCTGAGGCTAGGAAGCCAAGCACAAAAAACTCCTCCGGATTTCACCTGCAGGACTTATACATTTGATGAACCCCTGTCTTCACAAGGCCCCCATGATATTCCAAAACCCTGGCCTGTCAGAGTAAAGCCTTTTTTCCCATCTTCAAGGCTGCACCCCTGAGAGTCCCTCCACTCCCTCAGGAGACTTTGTGAGCGTGGACACTGCAGTTACCCTCGGCCCCTTACAAGCGGTCACAGCCCAGCAAATGAGCATCGTTCCCATGCAGGTCTCTGAGGCCCAGCCTTGGTTGCATAAACCTTCCGCAATTATATTCTGGCAAGAAGGAGGATAGATCCTTACAGAACCTTTGGCGGTAACTATATTGCCACAAAAAGTAAAGCCTTCATAAAAGCGAATTTGGGGAGGAGGGAGAGCAGATGGTAGAAATCAGATATCACTTTAAAATTACTCATTTCACTCACGCCTATAATTCTAGCACTTTGGGAGGCCGAGGCAGGCAGATCACTTAGGGTCAGGAGTTCGAAACCAGCCTGGCCAATATGGTGAAACCCCATTTCAACTAAAAATACAAAAAAACTAGCTGGGCATGGTGGCAGGTGCCTGTAATCCCATGTACTTGGGAGGCTGAGGCAGGAGAATTGTTTGAACCCCAGAGGTGGAGCTTGCAGTGAGCCAAGATCACACTACCGCACCCTAACCTGGACAACAGATTGAGAGTCCGTCTCAAAACAAAAAGAAAAAGAAAAAAAAATTATTCATTTCAGTTTACAAAAAATCTAGGTCATTAAAGGTTGCTGATGGCTTAAGAAGACAGGGGAAAGGGCTTCCTTACAGAGCCAGGAAGTCCAACAGTACAACCACATGCACGATGCCAGAAGGCAAAGAGTTCCTCACCCATTCCACTCGGTCCTCCAGAACGGGTTCTCCACTGGGTCCTGGGTTGCAGCCTCATGAAGCAGGCTGTTCCTCCATTAGAAAGAGCTCTGGCAGCCCCCGGACAGCCCACTGGCAGGGTCTGAATATCATCTGAGTGAAGCCATCAGAAGCTGTCCCCCAGGAGTGTGCGCTTGGGGGTCAGTCACTGGAGGTGCCTACTGCAGTCCTTTTCCATGGGGCTCAAAGCGTCTGCATCGAATCGCAAGCTCTGGCCTCCAGCCTGGTGCAGAACCTTTGGGGAGCATTGGCGTCAAAGCATCTGTAGATGACAGCCACCCCTTTTTTGGCCCATTTTATAGCAGAGGAAATTTAGGTTCAAAGAAGTTGAGCTGAGGGTCCCAGGAGTGAGAGGCAGTCAAGGATCCCTCTGGACCGCCTGGCCCCACGCTCCTGTGGTGGGGAAGCCCCAGGCCTGTGAGCCGGTGCCCTCGGCAAAGCCACTTCCCCTCTGAGTAAAGTCAGACGAGCCTCCCCAGTCCCAAGAGACTGCGATTCTGTACTCACCCTGCCCTCGCCTTGTAAGGTCTTGCTGGTGGGTGCAGCCCCTTCAAGCCCGCCCAAGAAGCCAGGATTTGAATTGGTCTTGCCAAATGTGTCTTAAAGAATTTAACTCCGAGATCATCCCCCGTGGACTCCGAGGGGCTGGGACAGTTTGTGGTGCCCTTCCTGCCCACGAGGAAAAGTGCCCAGTGGGGCAGAGTGGGGTGAGGACTTTAGAAAGGGTCATTTGCTGCGGCCACCCAGGTTGGAGCACAGGGACCACAGGGACCCCGTCTCCTGCAGGACCTCCCCTCTCATCTGAGGGGAGACACCCTAGAAACACATCTTTGAGCAGTGTCTTCTAATGTAAGAAACCCGGTAGAAGTTACTCGCAGATTCCCGGGGCCCAACCCAGACCCACTGCATGGGGATCCCTGGACTGGGCCAGATGCTCGCTTTGAAGAACACCAACCTCCTTAGCAGGCCCCTTGCAAACCGCCTCTGGCTTCTCCAGAAGCTCCAGATCCAGGATGTTCCAAGAAAGAGCCCTTCTTGCCTTCCGCCTCTTCCACCTCTGCCCTCTGCAGACTGAGATCTGACCCCAGACCCCAAAGTAAGCCTGCCACACCAGGCGGAAGTGGGTTACATGGGTCCATATGGGAATCACTTTCTGTCCCGTCTTGGTGGAAAAATGGCCAGGAACCCAGCCCCGGCCCTGCCTTGCCACAACTCCACGGGCATAACCCAGGGCATAATCCATGGCATGGACTGTGACTGGGGCTGAGGATGGTGCCGTGGTAGAAGCAAGGGCCTGGCACCCGGCCATGTGCAGGACTCATCGGCCGTGGGGTTGGGAGAAGTAGCCTCTGCACTCGAGCCTGGGAACCAGGACATGGGAGGAGAAGCACATCCCGGAGGAGGGGGGCTCCAGGAGGAGCCGGCAGTTGTGCAAAGGAAGACGTGTGGGGGAACGGCGAGGCCAAAGCTGGGACGAGGGAGGGGCTCCTATGCCCGTGCAAGCACCGCCAGCACCAGCTGCGTAGGCAGCAGGGGATACAGCAGGTGTCACAGACCATGCCCACAATAACACAGGCCACCCCGACCCACCATCACCCTGGGCAGATGCCAGTGAGGATAACGGGCAAGGCGAAGTCCTGTTTACTGTCTCATTGTTGCCAGTTCGGCAGCCCACAGGAAATGGTGTTAGTCACAGAAAAAAAAATCTGTTTTCTATATTTCACAGTTTCCAAGTAAAGAAGAAAGAAAACTAATCTTAGCTTTAAAAAAAATTGGTGCGCTAGGCACCAAAAAATAACCGTCTCCCTAGGCCTGCGTTTCCCCCGTACCAGGGGCTTGTGCTGGAAAGGAAAGCTGCGTTGGCAGTCCCCAGCCTGGGGGAGCTGTCCAGGGAGTCATCCACGCGAGGAAGGTGGGGCCTCGGCGGGTCTGTTCTGCCTCTGTCCAGCCCTGGAGAAGCCCCACCCTCACCGAACTGGAATGCCCTCCCTGAGAGCCGAGACTCACGGCCCGGACCCCCTGGACAAAAGATGCAGATGGCAGCCCGGTGTTCCCACCACAGCCCGGGGGGGCACTCGGGCGTGAGTGCTCCTATCCCATTCGTAGGTCATGTTTCTCTGCGGGCACCAATTTCACTGAGGGCTCCTGGGATCCTCAATGGTTCTCTTGTCATGTGATTTACTTCTTTGACTTCTTCATTCAGCCTCAGTCCCTCAGTCCCCAAATGCTGAAAGGCAGTCTTTTTTTTTTTTAAGTCAATGAACTTGAAATTTATTTACAGAATAGCCCCCATGGGATACTTGAAGGCCTGATGCCGAACGACAGTGTTGACCCCAAGTGGTCAGTCCGGCCTGGCCCCTTCCAAGGGCTGCGCCTTCGCATAACCATGTCCCGGACAGGCGTGTGGCCAAGGGTGGGGGCGGTCGCTGTATTTTTCACAACTCTTTCCGCTGAACAAAACAATGACATTTTCACCACCCATAGACATCAACCAGATGAAAAGATGTGCCTGTCACGTTGCAATGCCGAGGGTTACGATTTTTCTTTGCAAAACGGACCTTCCGGTTGGAGCAGAAGCACGTGGCGTCTGATGCCTCCAGGGAAACCCGCTGCCCCTCACCGCCGCTTCTGTTTTGCAGGTGATTTTCAGCAAGTACTGCAACTCCAGCGACATCATGGACCTGTTCTGCATCGCCACCGGCCTGCCTCGGTGAGTGTGCGCTGCGGGTTCTGCCCGAAGACGCCCCACGGCCTCCTCGCCTTTCTGGGATGCCTGGGGTGGCGGAAAGAGGCGCAAGAGGGCCTGAGGGACCCACCTTCTACACGGGGCTCTTTCAAATCAATCCGCAGGATCCCCAAGGGTGCTCAGCCGCCATCTGGGCTTCTCTTCCTGCACAGGTGATGGCTTTGTCCACGCCGAGGAAACCGTGGGGCTGAATTGAACAGAACCACCCTCTTAAGAGTGTGGGTTTTTCGGCTAGCGCCATGGCTCCCGCCTATAATCCCAGCACTTTGGGAGGCTGAGGTGGGTGGATCACCTGAGGTCAGGAGTTCAAGACCACCCTGGCAAACATGGTGAAACCTTGTCTGGGCAAGGTGCCTCACGCCTGGATTCCCAGCACTTTGGGAGGGTGAGGTGGGTGGATCATGAGATCAGGAGATCGAGACTGTCCTGGCTAACAGGGTGACACCCTGCCTCTACTAAACATGCAAAAAATTAGCCAGGCGTGGTGGCACGTGCCTGTAATCCCAGCTACTTGAGATGCTGAGGCAGGAGAATCGCTTGAACCCAGGAGGCGGAGGTTGCAGTGAGCCAAGATCGCGCCACTGCACTCCAGCCTGGGTGACAGAGTGAGAGTGTGTCTCAAAAATAATAATAATACAAAAATTAGCCTGGCATGGTCGTGGGCACTTGTAATCCCTGCTACTTGGGAAGCTGAGGCAGGAGAATGGTTTGAACCCTGGAGGCAGAGGTTGCAGTGAGCTGAGATTGCGCCATTGCACTCTAGCCTAGGCGACAGAGCAAGACTCTGCCTCAAAAAAAAAAAAAAAAAAAAAAAAGAAAGAAAGAAAAGCAAAAGTATGTTTTTTTCCCCCCTCTCACTTCTTCATTAATTTTTGGAGAAAGCAGGGGGGTTGTGTGTAGGTCCCTTTCCTACCCAGGGGGCTTGACCCAGATCAACACTGGGCGAAAGGCTGACTTCAGAAATGGGTTG
Organism: Ateles fusciceps; assembly: GCA_036589455.1. Classification (NCBI taxonomy): domain Eukaryota; kingdom Metazoa; phylum Chordata; class Mammalia; order Primates; family Atelidae; genus Ateles; species Ateles fusciceps. Next base: position 5,236,715 of record JAZHEH010000196.1, read on the forward strand.
AAAAGACCAGTGACCTGCCTTACCACCCTCAGAATCCCCCAGGAGTTATTGTCCTAAATCAACAGTGTGTTCGAGCAAGTGAATTTTCTAAGTATTAGCACATAAGCCTTCTAATTATAAAGGGCGAGCAGGAGCAGCTTTGGCTCAAGGATTAACTTTAAACTTGGGCTAGGAGTAGAGAAGGGCGATTGAAGTTTTCACAATTGAGGATGAGAAAAGGGTGACTCAGGAGATGAAATGACCTGTCTGAAACTGCAGCAAGTGGCAGTTTGGAGCAGCAAAAATAGTCCCCGGTCTGGGGCATCTTTGGGCATCATATATGAAGCACTGTGCCAGTAAATAAACATATATGAATATTCACATGATTCCGTATAGAGGCCATGGGATTCCAGTATCACCTCCATTGCACAGATTTTAACAATTCACAACTGAAGATCAGAGAGTAACTCGGTCGAGGTAACACAGCTTGCAAGAGGCCCCAAAGATGTGAGGTTGGCAGAAGACTCATCCTAACCATTGAAAAGTGTTGTAGGAGAAAGTTGTGCAGTTCAGATGGGCTCCAGGGTACTGGAAGTGGAAAGACAAACTATGAATTCGTCATCTGCTGATATAAATGTTAGTTCCTATTTTACCGCAGTTTCTTTTTAAGAATCTCCCAACTCAATAAAGTAGACTTGCTCCAGTTCCCATTTTAAAGTATTTCAGCATCTACACGCACTTAGGATTACACACAGCTGTTTAATTTCATTTACAAATGGAGTCTCAACGCCCTGGGGACGGCCTTCCGCCCTCTCCACCCCACCGCACTTGGCCAGGCTGGTCCCGGGACTGTCCTGGTTGTCTCAGGGCTCTGGTCCCGTGTACACATCAAGTGCACGTCCCAGAGCATGCTACGGGCGGAAACACGGGCTTGCGTGTGTTTTCCAGGAACACGACCATCTCCCTGCTGACCACCGACGATGCCATGGTCTCCATCGACCCCACCATGCCTGCGAATTCAGAACGGTAAGAGGCTTGGGCCATGCTCCTCCGGGTGTGTCTGGCACTTCTGTCCATGGTATGGAGGCTTTCTGTGGTTTTGTAAATGTGCTACTGCAGAAAGGTGTGAATTGACAGCAGAGATGGAGGGCAAGGGGAGGAGCGAGCGTGAAGGAGGCTGCGGCTGGACTTGTCGTGTTCTCCTGCAGAAGAGCTGGGCATGTTCCAAGATAATGGCAGCCATGGCTCTGCACCCGCTTCTCAACAGGGGGAGGCATTGTACAGAGGGGAAACTGAGGCACGGGAGGGTGAGCCGAGAGCTGCAGAGCCAGGCCCCAGGACCCCCGTGTTAGCCCCTGGAAGGGCCACAGGAGGTTCCCGGTAGAGCTCCTGGGAACCCTTCATGTGTAGCCACTTGGGGGCCGGTCTCTGCATTCATGAAGTGACGCCTGCCGGAGATTCTCTGCACAGAGGGATGGGGACGAGGGAGGCCCAGGATATCAGGAGGAGAGGCCGGTAGACGCCTCCGTGAATGTCTGTGAACCAGGGCAAGCCGGCAGTGTGTGGCCCAGGAAAGACGCAGAGCAGGAACACTCAGGTCAGTGACCTGCCCCTGTGCTGGGTGACCTGGGAGGCCCCAGCAGCCTCCTCTGCTCTTTGTGGTTTGGCAAGGTGGAACTTAGATTTCTTCATGAGGCGAGGGAGCTGGTGACCCGGGGGAGGGGGCGTGCTGCCTCAGGACCCCTCTCTGGTGTCCTCTGTTCCTCCCAGATTGGGGACTCACTGAGCCTCCAAGGGACTCAGAAGATGCGATGGGACACTTGTCTATCTGGTCATCAGGGTGTCCTGCCTGACTGACCCATGGCGCACTCTGAGCCCACAGGAGAAAGCACATGTCAGGTAGACCCTTGTGTCATCAAGGTCCCAGTGGACGTGGCCAGCGCCATCCTGGTCAGCGAGGTCACCGTGGATGTGGCCAGTGCTGTTCCCCTCAGTGAGGCCCCAGTGGATGTGGCCAGTGCTGTTCCCCTCAGCGAGGTCTCAGTGGACATGGCCAGCACTGTCCCCCCTCATCGAGGGTCCAGTGGACATGGCCAGAGCTATCCTGGTCAGCTGTCCTCCCTGTCACTTTGAGGCCTCAGCCAGGTTCCTCCCATCTGGCTGTGCCCATCAATCTCCCCTCCTGCCCCAGTCAGGACACCCATCTCCGGCCCCACACCCTCTGGCTCTGACTCTTGGCTTCCAGACTCCCTGGAAGGTGCAATGCTAATTGGCTCCCCAGAGACTCCAGTGAGCATCGGCTCAGCCTCAGCACCAGCTCCAGCCCTGGGGGTCTCACTCAGAAGCGAAGTCACTGGGTGACCCATCCTCCTGACACCCACAAGACTAAACTGATGTCTCCAAGGGGATTTCACGGAAACCAGTACCTTGTCCGTGCCAGCTGGGGCTCTGAGAAAACTGCTTTGTTTCTCTGAACTCAGTTGAAACAGCATGCAGAGACATTCAAACTGGGTGGGAAATAGGGGAAGCCCACCTTGACCCTCCTAATTCTCCGGCCCCAGGTGTCTTATTAACAAGAGAAAGTACCAGACACGCCAGACAAAAGCCCTGCTGAGCCCCAAAAGCCCAAATGTATGGAAGGCTCTCTGCTAAGTGCCAGACTGCATGCCTTTCTGATAGAGACAGAGACACACAAGGTGCCATGATATGGACATGGTGGTGGACACGGACAGAGGGGCAGTGCAGATGGAGTCGGAGATGGAGCCGATGAGGACAGAGATAGAGATGGACGCACAGGTGTGGCTCTACCGGGTGCGGGTGACGCAGACACGGACCGAGACGCTGACGGATGTGCTCTAGGTACTGTGGCTCTGGATATAGAAGGAGCTGTGGAGACCCCAGCTGTGATTGTGGGTGTGGATATAGAAGGAGCTGCGGAGACCCCAGCTGTGATTGTGGGTGTGGATATAGAAGGAGCTGCGGAGACCCCAGCTGTGATTGTGGGTGTGGATATAGAAGGAGCTGCGGAGACCCCAGCTGTGATTGTGGTTGTGGATATAGAAGGAGCTGCGGAGACCCCAGCTGTGATTGTGGTTGTGGATATAGAAGGAGCTGCGGAGACCCCAGCTGTGATTGTGGTTGTGGATATAGAAGGAGCTGCGGAGACCCCAGCTGTGATTGTGGGTGTGGATATAGAAGGAGCTGCGGAGACCCCAGCTGTGATTGTGGTTGTGGATATAGAAGGAGCTGCGGAGACCCCAGCTGTGATTGGGGGTGTGGATATAGAAGGAGCTGCGGAGACCCCAGCTGTGATTGTGGGTGTGGATATAGGTACAGACATGGTGGGAGGAGAGAACACACTCTCCCCTCTCATTACAAACTGATCGTGGCTGCGGGCAGCACATGCTGAGATGTGGCTGTATTTGTCCCCTAGGTCGTTGCCTGCGTCCTCCTGCACCCCCGTCTCCTCTGTACCTTCTTCTATTCCCTCTAGGTCCAGGCCTTACTGAGCTCTGACCTCCCTGCCTCCAGCCTGCCTCTCCCACATGGCTGCCAGGTTCAACCTGGTAGGACACCTTCTTCTCCATGGTGGCCTCCCAATCTGGGCCCTGCCAACCTCTGCCCCACCAATTTCTCCAGCTTATTCCCTGTCCCGCCGCCCAGCCCACAGGATCCTGCTTTCCCAGTCCTACAGAACCAGCTTCTGCTCAGCCCCTAGGTGCCAGTCCAGCCACTTGCCTTAAGCACCATCCAGTCCCAGCCCGCACTATCACCATCCAAAGTCACCCAGCCTAATCACCATCACCATCCGAAGTCACCCAGACCCGTCACTATCACCATCTGCAGTCACTCAGCACATCACCATCACTATCCAAAGTCACCCAGACCCATCACTGTCACCATCCAGTCACTCAGCTCCCTCATGTCACCATGTAAAGCCACTGAGCTCCATCACTATCATCATCCAAAGTCACCAAGCCCCATCACATCACCATCCAAAGTCACCCAGACCAATCAGTGTTACCATCCAAAGTCACCCAGACCCATCACCATCACCATCCAGTTACCCAGCTTGTCACCATCACCATCCAAAGTTACCAGCCCTGTCACCATCACCATCCAAAGTCACCAGTTCCATCACCATCACCATCCAGTCACCAGTCCCATCACCATCACCATCCAGTCACCAGTCCCATCACTATCACCATCCAGTCACCAGTCCCATCACCATCCAAAGTCACCAGATCCATCACCATCACCAACCAAAGTCACCCAGCCCCTTCGTCACCATCCAAAGTCACCAGACCCATCGCCATCACCATCCAAAGTCACCAGACCCATCGCCATCACCATCCAAAGTCACCAGACCCATCACCATCCGAAGTCACCCAGCATGTCGCTCTCACTATCCAAAGTCACCCAGCCTATCACCATCACCATCCAAAGTCACCCATATCATCACCATCACCATCCAAAGTCACCAGCCCCTTCACTCTCGACATCAAAAGTCACCCTTTCCCATCACCATCCAAAGTCATCCAGACTCATTACCATCATCATCCAAAGTCACCAGCCCCATCACTGTAATTCACTGCCCCGGTTTCCACGCAGGTGTCTGAGCTCCAGCAGAGAATGCCCGAGAGAGAGACGCGCCCATCCACTTGCGCTTTCAGGCATCCTCAGCACACACACCTACGCTTATTTCAACCACTCCCTGTGAACTAGTTCAGCTAAAGAGTGGCTTTCCACCCTGGCTACAGATTGCAACCACCCAGAAATTTTTAAAAAGGTACTGCTTGATGCCCAGACACCTCCAATTAAGTCCATATTTTTACGAGATTTTTTGTGTGTGTGACAGGGCTCTCTCTGGCACCCAGGCCGGAGTACAGTGGCATGATCTCGGCTCACTGCAGCCTCCACCTCCCAGGTTCAAGTGATTCTCTGGCCTTAGCCTTCTGAGTAGCTGCGATTACAGGCATGCATCACCATGCCCGGCTAGTTTTTGTATTTCTAGTAGAGACGGGGTTTCGCCATGGTGGTCAGGCTGGTCTGGAACTCCTGACCTCAGGATCCACCTGCCTCGGCCTCCCGAAGTTCTGGGATTACAGGCATGAGCCACTGCGCACAAGACTTTTAAAAAGCTCTGCAAGTGATTCCAGCATGCAGCCTGGGGACGCACTGCTGCTGTAAGGCCTGGAAAACCTAAGAAACCACTCTTGACCCAGCCCTCTGGTGACCAGAAACTCATTTCTACCAGACCCAGGGCCTCCCCTCACTGAAACATGCCGGGTAACTCTGTTTCTTCCTGGCAGATGGCATTCCTCTCCCTCTAGCTCAGAGGCCATGTCAGCAGCTGCTTGGTTGGCTGGTTGGGCTTTGTCTCTAACTTCCTCTGCTTCTGCAGACACCTGCGGTGACTTGGTGTGGACTTGGTCCCCTCACTGTCCCCCAGCCTCAGGCCCAGGAACCATGTCTCTGGAGGGGGCTTCCCTGCAGGTGGCTGGTTGCATCTAGCATGCCTGGATGCTTCCCAGTTTCACAGCCACAGGGAGGGTGTTTCATGAAATCTCCAAATTCCAGGGGCTCTTGAGAGACCGCCTCCATCCTGATCAGAAGGGGTGATCCCGGTTGCCTGGCCTCTTAGAGCTTAAAACTCTTAACTCCTTCTCAGCTTCTCATTCCAAACCAAACAAAATGTGCCATGGGGAACACTTCTTGCCTTAATGTCATCCTTTAGATTTTGGCAGCCGGCTCCGGTGCAGACCACGTCCCACGGGTGGGCCTCCCGGTTTCCGCCTCCTGTTCCCCCCTCACAGTTATCTCCCCCTTGAGTCCTGCTACCTTCCAGAATAATAGGCTCCAAACCCTCTTTCCTCCCGTTGCTGCCGGCGTGGAGTCCTCCAGTGGCCTGTTGGCGGCAGGACACTGTCCAGCCCCCCGCATTGGGAGGTCTGCCCCGACCCACCATAATGTACTTGTCTCCAACCTGCTGAGCTGCATGAGTGCCCACCCCAGCCCAGCGGGGCCGCTCCCCTTCTGCAAACCTCCAAGCACCTTCCCCCTCTGCACACTGCCAGGCTTTCCACCCTCCCCCAAATCCAAAGGCCCCTCCCGTGGCTAGGGATCCACTGACGGCTGCCTAACCCTTCCTGTGCTCCTGGACGTTTGGTACAATCTGGAGGACACTCAAGCTGGCATTTGAAATAACCTGGAACACGTGTACCTCATGGAACAGTAGGCTGATTGGCTTCCACTCGCTTTTGAAGCTGGCAGAAAGATAATTGATGACTAAACAACCTACGACGAACAAATATAAATAGCATGGCCCAACTGAGATCAAACAAGGCTCCGGCATTCCTCCTTGGAGCGACCCTGAGCCGTGTGGAGTCATTTGCCTGTCCAATCCCGGAGCATTCTGGAGAGCCTGACGTCCGGCTAACATGGGCGTTCCTTCGTGACAACCCTGCCCCTTCCATTCCCCGATCACTGCTGCTTCAAGATGCAGTGGAAGGAGAATGTCAGATGCCTCAGTCACGTGCGTGAGAGTGGGGCGCGTGGCGACACACATACAGAGGGGAGAGGGCCAAAGATGGCGTCGTGTGACACACACCATTGCCCCTTTTATCTCCAGTTTCAGCCAAGTTGTGCCGCGGTGGCTCTCCTCCAGATGAGCTCCATGCTTGCAAGACCAGCGTTGTCGGCCACTCCGGCTTAGAGAAAAGCTTTCGACATTCCAGAGTGGCTCCCGGCCCCCTCCTCCTCCTATTAAATGTGTTTTAAAAGAGGTCTTAGAGCCCAGGCAGTGAGACCTTAGCAAAAGACAAATACAGTAGAAGCCCAAGGCAAGCTTATCCCTTCCAAAAAGGGAGTGCTTCCTGTGCTGATTCGCTGCTGAAGAGCATGATGAAGATTCAGCTCCACTGAGACTCAGCCAAGAGGTGACTCATCCTGAGGAACCAAAGCACTCAGCGTCTGGGAGCCAGACTGATCTGGAGTGGCCAAGAGAGCAGGGAAGGCTTCTGCAGCCTCCTGGAGCATCACAGAGGCTCCCCCGTCCATCCAGTTTTCTCTCTTGCTGATGTGATGGTTCCCAGCCTCAAATCAGCAGACTCCACGGAGAGGCTGGCCTCTGAATAGGCTGAATGGGCTTGAAGGGGGCTGGGCTCCATTTGGGGTGGATGAGCAGGCCCAGCGCCCTGTACGATGGGAAGGTGTCTTGGTAAGCCTGTGTTTGTGTCGGGTCCCCAGGGCATCTCCCTCCGAATCTCCTGCATAGGAGAAGTTGCTGGACACCCCTTTGGGCTCTGTCCCCGCCGGCACTGTGTGGAATCCATGCTGTTCCCCCCTCCAGCCCTCGCCCTGCCACCTGGTGCCTTTCTCTGCTCCTGGTCACTTACCCGCCCCCTACCTCCAGCACTGATTTTCTAGGGACAAGGGGCAGGGGAAGGAGGAGAAGAAAGAGTCCTTGCTGCCTCTCAGAGGAGGCAAAGAAGAAGAAAGACTGAGAGGAATGGGGGAGCCAGGGATGGGAGGAGGGATGGGACGGCCCCTTCCTACTGCCCACACAGGTCCTGGCTTCCTCTCGACCCACTGCACCATCTCAAGGGCTGCTCATGGCAGGGGCCAGAGAGACACTGAGAAGAGGAAGGAAGAAGGACCCAAGAGGAGGCCGGCACACCCGTCTTCTCTGCTGTCCGCCCTCCACTCTGTCCTCCCAGCCCAGACCCCTCCTAGGCAGCCCTGGCACAGGTCCTCACTGGCCACACTGAGGCTGTCGGCAAAGCACCTGGCCTCTCTACGCCTTGGACTCTGGGTCTATAAGGCGGTGAGGCTGAGGTTCCTGGAAGAGCCGGGGCACCGTGGACTTGCCCAGCTGAGCACAGGCGTCGGGGGCTGGAAGGGCCCCAGTCCCGATGCTGACCCCGTGCCCTCTCCACCTGGGAGCTTGGAGGACTCTGCCCTGTACTGAGGGCCACGCTTCAAGCCCAGCACTTCTTATGACCGAGTCTCTGGGGAGAAATGAGCCCTCCAGTGTCAAATGACCCACCACTAAAAGGCCTTTCCAGGCATGGCCTCTCGTGAGCCCAACCAGTGACATGGCGGGAGACGAGAGGGTGTGGGCTCACTCACTGACGTTCTGTGTGAATGGGGTCGTTTGTAGGGTGAGGGCCCTCTAATCCTCAACACTTAGGCTCAGCTGGCAAGTCCGCAGTGCCCAGCTCTCCCCAGGAACCTCAGCCTCACCGCCCTACAGACAGAGCCCAAAGCTCAGGGAGGTCAGTGCCACACCGGTTTTATTTTTTTCACTTTATTGGTGTTTAAAATTGTAAAGATTTTCCATGTTGCCTGTAACCACCGAACCACACGTATTGCCCCCAATTAATCACCGTTAACAGCTTGGCGTGTGTAGCGTCTGTATTCACTGTGCTCCGTATTTATTTCCTCCAGAAATGAGCTCATTCTCTATCTATCACTCCGTGACTTGTTTCTACCTAGTAAGGAGTCATGGGCGCCCCACCAGGTCAATACCTACACACTTGTATTCATCTTCTGTACAACTGCCTGACACCCCAGTGTCTCAGTCTGTCCGAACTTAAACAGCTATACATTGACGTCTCACTGTCTGGAGGCTGAAGTCCAAGTTCAGGGTGTGGGCAGGTTCTGTTCCTGGGGAGGCCTCTCTTCCTGGCTTGCAGACTGCTGCCTTCTGGCCGTGCCCTCATGTGGCAGAGCAAGCGACAGCTCTGGTGCCTTCACCCCTTGTAAGGGCACCAATCCCATCATGTGGACCCCCGCCTCATGAACTCCTTCAAACCCAGTACCTCCCAAGGCACCACCTCCCAATCTTATCCCACTGGGGGATGAGGGCTTTGTTATATGAATCTGGGGTTGGGGTGCCTCAGCATTCAGACCCTAGCACCATGGGACCACTAATGTGTCATCCTGCCTGTGGAGAGGTGCCCAGACTGAGCCATACTCTTTCAACCCACCAGCCACCCGACCACAGTGGGCACTCAGGAAAACTAGGTAGAATGAATGAATGAATGAATGAAGTCATTGACATGAACACATGACATCTGACTGTCTCCCTGTGTGCTCATGTTTTATTCTGATACATTCCTCCCTAAATTCATCTGCAGAGACACAGGATTTTAACTCAGGTTGCTGGACTGCTTTCCCCAAGATGTGGCAACCCACACCCACCAGCAACACCTGTGACGTCTGCCGCCCTGTGGCCTTGTAGCACTTCTCTTCCCAGGTTTCCAAGTTTTGCTAAACTGCTGGGTGAAGGATAGCCTCTCTTTGGGGTTAGCCTCCCATGCGTGGATTTGTTTTACCGCTCTTGGCCACTGCCTGTTCCTGGTCTATGCCCATTCCATTGGCTGCACTGTCTGTTCCTGCACCTTGGCCAGAGGCTGTTATGTGTCAGTGACAGAAACGTTTTGTCTGCCATATGCACAGCCAGTATTCTCTCCCTGTCCACTCTGGGCCTCATGACTATGGGGTGACATCATGAAGATCCCAGTGCATTTTGGACTTTGTCACCATCCTCTCTTGTTCATTCGGGGGGGGATACGGTCGCCATGAGCTCAACAGAGCAAAAGAGAGGGAGGGGGAGCCCACCTGTGTCCGCCAGGTGCTAGGATGGGTCCAGGCAGTTCTGCCAGAGTTTGCCATTTCCAGCTCGATTCGGCACCTGTGACTGGCGGTAGTACCCATGACAAAATATGTTTAATTGACCAAACATAAACATAGAGGAAATTGATCGTTTAAATGATATACTTAGAATGCATCTGAGTGAGGAAGCTGAGAACAGGCAAAGAAGCTAATTTCAAAAAAAAAAAAAAAAAAGCAGCTAATCCACTGAATTCTAATCACGCCGAGCGCTTATCTCTCCTGCCAGACGTGTGGCGAGCGCCTTGCGGCATCTCACGGCGGCACTGTCTTCTCTTTTGCAGCACTCCCTACAAAGTGAGACCTGTGGCCATCAAGCAACTCTCTGGTAAGGCCCTGCTGTCATTTTTTAAGTTCAAAGAAGGAAAAGAAATCTTCAGCCTGCCTCTGTGATAAAATATATATTAGTTAACCATTTGAATCTAAGCATTTGAAATATGTATTAGTGAAGCATTTGAAGCATTTAGCTGTATGTTAGTTAAGCATTTGAATCTGCATTTGAAATATGTATTAGTGAAGCATTTGAAGCATTTAGCTGTATGTTAGTTAAGCATTTGAATCTGCGTGTGAAGCTGATACCACTGCAGAATCTGAAACCTTGGGCTACTCTTTGTACTACTATAAGGGCTCTGCGGTGACAGTCCCCGGTCCCATCCCAGGGACTTTGCAGGTGCAGGACGGCATGCACCCTGCTCTTCCTGGCCCCGCACCTGTCCTCCCCCGCTCCACTGTGAGTTGCCAAGGCAGGCGTTTGTGGCCCCTGGGATGCCTTGGGGTGCCTCATACGGTCGCTTGTGCTGCTGTGTTAGAAGTCTTCCTTCCTTCCTTTCTTTCTCTTTTCTTTTTCTTTGTTTCTTTGTTTATTTCTTCCTTCCTTTCTTTCTTTCTTTCCTTTCTTGCTTTCTTGCTTTATTTTTTGTTTTATTTTTTTGAGATGGATTCTGGCTCTGTTGCCCAAGGGTGGAGTGCAGTGGTGTGATCTTGGCTCACTGCAACCTCCACCTCCCAAGTTCAAGTGATTCTCCTGCCTCAGCACACCTGGCTAATTTTTTGTGTATTTTTAGTAGAGACAGGGTTTCACCATGTTGGCCAGGCTGGTCTTGAACTCCTGACCTCAGGTGACCCGCCCACCTCGGCCTCCCAAAGTGCTGGGATTACAGGCGTGAGCCACTGCACCCAGCCTAGAATCACTTTTCCATTTGATTTTTATCACTTTTATTTATGTATGATTTACACATAATAAAATGCCATTTAAGTGCCTATTCTGATGAGTTTTGAAAAATGTGTACACCCTTGTAACCATCACCAAAATCAAGACATTTGCACCACCTAGAAAAACACTCTCATGGCCCTCCCAGTGTGTGTCAGGCCACAGCCGACCTGCTTTCTGGCATGGTCCGTGAGATTTGTCTTTTTGAGAGTTTCATATAAAAGAAATTACATGATACATGTATTCTTTTTTTTTTTGACTCGATGTAATGTTCTTGAGACCCATCCGTGTGTTGTGGGTACAGACAGTTCATTGCTTTTTATTACTAAGTGACATCCCATAGTGTGGGCTGTACCACAGCACATCTTCCATTCACTGTGGATGGACATTTGGGTCATTTCCAGTCCGGGTGCTTTTATGAATAAGACTGCTGTGAGCATTAAAGTACAAGCACTGGTGGAAACATATATTTTTTATATTTTTTATTTCTCTTGAATAAATACCTAAGATACCTGTGACCTTATCAACTTTTTTATACAGTTAAACCTATACTTAACCATCTTACCTAAGGGTGGATGGAAGAGTCTGTAGAGTGTTCCCCAGTCTGGGTGTGCCTGATGTTTCTCCCATGACCAGCCTGGGTGTGATGGGTTTTAGAAGGAGAATGCAGGGTGCATGACAGCCGTGTAGGCCCACTGGCTTCTACACTGCAGAGTCACTGTTTCTCTCCTTCCCCTGCTCTTCTTTGGAGGCAAGCCACTAAGTCCAGCCCATGCAAGCAGAGGAGAAAAAAACTGAGGTGTGTTTTCTCTGTACAGATATTCATTTGCTCCAGCACCATTTGTTGAAAAGACAATCTTTTCTCCCACTGAATTACCATGACCCCTTTGTGGAAAATCAGTAGGCTGTGTATGTGTGAGTCTTTTTCTGGACTCCGTATCCTGTTGGGTGAATTTCCATGTCTTAAAACAACAGCACAGTGCCTTGACTGCTGTCGATAGATAGTAGATCTTGAAATCAGGTAGTATGAGTATAAATTACCTCTGGTTTCTTTCCTCTTTTTCAAAAATGTTACTGCTTTTATTTTCAAATAAATTTCAGAATCACTCTATGAATTGCTACCAGAAAAAAGGTCTGCTAGGATTTTTGACTGAAATTGCATTAAATATACAGAACAATGTGGGAAGAATTAACATCTTAAGAATGTTGAGCCTTCTGATTCATGAGTATGGTATATCTCTCCATTTATTTGGGTTTCCTTTAATGTTTCACAGTAATGTGTTACCATTGTTAAGGTGAAGTACTTAAATATACATTGATAAATACATCACTCTTTCATGTATTTAATACCATTGTAAATGGATTTTTTGAATTTCAGTTTCCAGTAGTTTTTAGTTGATAGGAATTGGCTTTTCTATGGGACCTTGATAAACTCATTTATTAGGTCTAGTACATTTGTAGATTTCCTATGATTCTGTAGATGATTTTCTTATAGTGCTGGTGTTCTGACAAGAAATTCCTTCTGCTTTTGTCTGAAAATGTTTTTCTTTGTTGTTTTGTTTTTTATTTACTTTTTTTCAAGAGAGAGAGAGAGATAAGGTCTCTCTCTCTGTTACTCAGGCTGGAGTGCAGTGGTGCAGTCATAATGCACGGCAGCCTTGACCTTCCAGGCTGAAGCAATCCTCCCTCCTCAGCCTCCCAAGTAGCTGGGACTACAGGCACACACCACCATGCCCAGCTAATTTTTTAAGTTTTTATAGGGGCAAGGTCACACTATGTTGCCCAGGCTGGTCTCAGACTCCTAAACTCAAGCAATCCTCCCTCCCTGGGATTACAAGTATGAGCTGTCATGCCCAGCTGACAATGTTTTTATTTCATCTTCATTTTGAAAGGGATTTTTCTTGCCATATAGAATTTTAGTTTCATAGTTTTTCAGCACTGTAAATATGCCTTCTCATTGTATTTCAGCTGGTATAGCTTCTAATGAGAAGTCTATGATGTCCTATCCATGTTTCTCTCTGTGCAATGTGTCCTTTCCCTCTGGCTACTTAAGATGTTTTCTTTTTCACTGGTTTTCAGGAATTTGGTTATGATGGCCTTGGTGTGGTTTTCTTTCAGTTTAACCTGCTGCGTGTTGATTGATATTCTTGGATCTTTGAGATCATATTTTTCATGAAATTTGGAATTTTTTCTGCTCTCCTCTCTCCTTTCCCCCTGGGACCCTAATTACTTGAATGATAGACAGCCTGAGAGTGTCCCCTGACTCGCTCACACTCTGTTTATTTCTTTCCAGACTTTTTTTTCTATTTGCTTTATTTTTTTTAGACTTTTTTGTTACGTCTTCAATTCCATCGGTCTTCCCTCCTGCAGTATCTAATCTGCTGTTAATCTCGTTCAGTGAAATTTTCATTTCAGATACTGCATTCTTCATCCCTAAGGAATTTCGTTTTCCTCCTTTTTCATATCCCATTTTCAGATCTTCCATTTACGCCTCACTGTGGTTATATGTCCTTTAAATGCTGATGCCTCGCTATACTTCTGTTTAATGCCGTTGTCTGCTGGTTTCCTCCTCTCCGCCATATCCAAGTCTGTCTCTGTTGATTGATTTTTCTCCTGGCTATGGGTCATATCTTTCTGATTCTCACAAACCTAGTAAATGGTGATGGAAGACTAATCGTAGTGAATGCACGCTTGTTCATCATCTGGTTTTGTTTCTCCCAGTTAGAGTGTTCGGCTTTGCCTTGGCAAGCAGTTAAGTTACTGGCAAATCAGTCTGATGCCTTTGAGCCCTACCTTTAAGCTTTGCATGGATGGTTCTAGAGGGCCCTTGCCCCAGGATAGTTCAGTCCTACTAAGACAAGATCCCTTTGGGGACTCCCCCAAACTCCTGGCTGATGACCAAATTCCACTCTGACTGTTTAGAGTGCCAGTATCTGGAGATGAGAGGAGAAGAGCCGGGGCCTGAAGGGTCACCGCGGGGACGCGGGCTTTTATGCTGAGTGACGTGGGCAGCTATTAGAAGGCTGTCAGCAGAGGAGTGACATCATCAGACTTATGTTTTAAATCTCGCTCAGGGTGCTGTGTAGAGATCATGAAAGGGGAGAAATAAATCCAAGAGGAGTCTGCTCCTGTGGGAGGAGATGGAGACCCAGGCCGGGGTGGGGCCGGGATGGGGCTGTGGAGGTGGTGGGGAGTGCAGGCTCCAGCATGTTCTAAAGGAAGAGACAAACTTTTTCCTAAGCAGAAGCGGGATATACAGAGACCCGTCCAGGGCTTCTCTGACCTGAGTACTGAGCGCCATGGCCCAGGGAGGGGATTGCTGCCAGGGGGCTTGGCCTGCTCTCAGACATCAGCTGAATGAGGGGCAGGCACAGTCAGGGCAGGCGGCTCTCGGGTGTCAGCTCCGGGTGGTTGGCATTGAAGTCTAGGGCTTGGTGAGGCCAGCAGGGAGGGAGTGAGTGCCAGCAGGAGGGGCCAGGCCTGAGCCGGACGGAGACCCACCCCGTCCATGGGAGAAGGATGCTGGTGACTGGACGCCATCGGGAGCAGAGGGGTCAGAGCCCCGAAGCTCTGGAGGCATGAAGAGGCAAAGGAAGGCCGGCATGGGTGGGACGCGGTGGGGATTGTGCAGGCCAGCCAAGAAGGCAAGACGGCTGTGCTGAGGGTTGGAAGAGCGTCGCTGGGAGCAGAGGAAAGAGGGGTCCCTGGGGGACCATACAGGACCAGTGGGAGATGGAGTTGGGCTCATTAATGGAAAGAGATGAAGAGCGTTGGAATGGGCTGTGGTAAGGCCGAGCTGCTCCTCCCTAGGGGACTCTGGCAAAGGCTGTTGGCCTCGGGCTGTGCAGGCGCCAGTGGCTGAGAGATGGGTGCCCGCTGCAGCCCTCCCGGAACTCAAATCCTACGAGCCACAAAGGGGCTTGAAAATAATCTGTCCTGAGAAGCACAGAGGCTCACGTTAAACTCAGCATCGTAAGTTCCGAGTAAAGGAACAGTAAGGAGCATTTCCTCTAAATGCGCCAGGATGAGAAAACAGAAAACAGTGCTGCACCTGCAGACTTTGCACCATCTTTAGAGAGGCGCGGGCTGTGACCCCCTCGCGAAGATTAGTCCCGGCTCCTGCCGCCCTCACCACAGCACAAGGCCAACGCGAGGCAGGTGCTTCAGGTGTTTGTTGAGAGCTGCACACACTTCTGCTGGGCTGGGCAAGACTTCCCTCTTCAGAGAGGATAAGCGGCCACATGGAAGGCCAGGCAGGGCGTCCCTACGGAACAAGCCGAGGAGCAGCGCGCTTATTCTGCAGGGAGGAGTCGCTGGGTCTCCAGGGTGCTGCATTCCCCGCCCGCCCTTCCCCAGCAGCGTCAGCCCCTCCCACATTTCCGTAGTCACATCCCAGCCAGGCTAACATCACCTTTCCCCACCTCTGGGCGCATGGGGACTCAGCTCTCCAAATAGGCCAGTATTCCAGGCTTTTCTTCAGGAGATAAAGTGGGTGTCAGATAGACCCTCCATGGCTTTCCTGAGAAAAGAAAAGAGGCCCCTGAGAAGTGCGTTTAGAGAACACCTTTTCCCTTTGGGGCTTGTCCTTAGGAATTCCTCACTCTCTGTAGCAGCAGCCTTCCTTCTCCCATCCATCGCCCATGGGTCCCAGAGCCGCCAAGCTGTGGCCCAAGGTCAGAAGTTAGCTCTAGCAATGCAGCCTTGAGTTCTGGCCTGTAGGCCACCCGGGTGCACTTAAATCAACAGGCTGCATTTCCAGTGGCAATAAAAGACCCTCAGAAAAGGAAATGGGAGCTGTTTCCAGACTAGCACAAGGCTGAGGGGGGGGGGGGCCCCTGATTCTCATCGGGTTTCAGTAAACGCCTCTAATAGGCCCGGTAGAACTGTGCAATGCAGAAACGCCCCCAGGGTTTTGCCGTTTTGCCACTTACATATTCAGGAAATAGTAAAGAGAAGAGTATTATAAAAAACATGACTTTGCATAGAAAAGAAAGACTAGACCAGCCCTGCCCTGGGCCCACAACCCCCGTGTGAGCCGCAGAGACTTCTCAGGAGCGGTGAACACACAGCTCCCGCCTGGAAGGAGCACGGCGCAGCCTCGTTCTCCAGCGTAGGGGCAGAAGGAACGCCCCAGCCACGCACAGGTCTTTGTTCACCAAGCATCTTCTATAGAAAAATACCGTCTTCGCCTGCTCATGGGAGGCAATCATATGGATAGACTGCTTCTCCCTTTGCGAATAAAATGAAGGTCATAGCAGCTACAAAAACAATGACCCAGACTTCCCAGCATCTTTCTGCAATGATAGTGCTGATTTTGGGGAAAACTGGCGCCTCAATCACTTTTATTTGATGTAAGCAGCTCAAATACAAAGAGTGGTGTTTTTCAGATTATGAAACGCATGATCTCAGCTGACAGTTGTGGATGCGCGTCCCCCGAGTGCCCTCGGCCGCCAGGAGCCGGCAGGGAAGATGACGTGATGAGGGCTGAGCACCGTGATCACAGCACGCGGGAAAAGGACAGGGTCTCACCCAGCCTGGCCCCAGCATGGCAGGTCGTGTGGGTCCGTGTGATCTCATCACCCTACCAAGGGGATCGTGTCTTTTTGACCAGAGCATTAGGGAGAGCGTGCCGCACGGTCACACGCCAGGACAGCTCCCGACGGCCCGAGTCCCACAGGAGAGCCAGGGGCTCAAGATTTCTTAGACGCAGCCACAGTTGAGCCGTGGTGTCACACTTAACCCAAGTGATGACAGTGTCTTCAACTTTAAAGAACGAATTTTTTTTTTTTTTTTTTGAGACGAAGTCTCACTCTATCGCCAGGCTGGAGTGCAGTGGCTCAATCTCAGCTCACTGCAACCTCCGCCTCCCAGGTTCAAGCGATTCTTCCGCCTCAGCTTCCCGAGTAGCTGGGACCACAGGCATGTGCCACCATGTCCGGCTATTTTTTGTATTTTTAGTAGAGACGGGGTTTCACCATGTTGGCCAGGATGGTCTCGATCTCTTGACCTCGTGATCCGCCCGCCTCGGCCTCCCAAAGTGCTGGGATTACAGGCGTGAGCCACCGCGCCCGGCCTGAAGAACGATTTAATACAACTAGGGCGCTGCTGTCGAGGTCTGGTTCTGTGTGTTCTCCTCCACGTCCCTGCCTGCCCTGGGACCCAGAACCTGTCTCAAGTCACACACACCCTGCCCAGCCTCTGCATCCGGCCTCGCGGAGACCCATACCATATTCTACCTCTCGGCCAGACACCGAGGGTGACTCGGAGGCTTCCATTTCCCAGGAGCTGTGTTGGCGCTGCTGTTTCCGTAGAAGGACAGTAAAAGGGGGCATGTAAGGAGGAGCATCTGCAGAGCACATGCTTGGGCTTCTGCAAGCCAGGGAGGCCGTGGCGGCAGGGCAGGCAGGCTGGCTGGCTGGCTGGCTGGCTGTGCCCACAACGCGCATGTGAAGGGGTTTCCGGGGCAGCCATGGAACCCCGGAGCTGCCCCCACATGAGAGTCCCCCCAGGAGGTGACCAAAGGCATCGAAAGTCCTGCCACAGTCCAAATGCAGATGCCCCGTAAATGTAAAACACACACCAAATTCTGAAACTTAGTATGAAAAAAAGAATGTAAAAATTCAGTCGTTTTTATATTGATTTCGTGTTTCCTGGTTGAGAGGTCACTGATATAAAGCCCACCATTTTAAAGTGTACAACCTCGGCCAGGTACGGTGGCTCACGCCTGTAATCCCAGCACTCTGGGAGGCCGAGGTGGGCAGATCACCTGAGGTCAGGAGTTTGAGACCAGCCTGGCCAACACAGTGAAACACCGTCTCTACTAAAACTACAAACATTAGCCAGGCATGGTGGTGCACGTCTATAATCCTGGCTATTTGGGAGGCTGAGGCAGGAGAATCAACTTGAACCTGGGAGGTAGAGGTTGCAGTGAGCCGAGCTCACACCACTGCACTCCAGCCTGGGCAACAGAGCGAGACTCCATCTCAAAAAAAAAAAAAAAAAAAAGGTAAAAAAGTAAAGTGTCCAACCTCAGTTTTTTTTAGTTTATTCATTTTGTTGTGTAACCATCACCACTATTTAATTCCAGAACATTACCATCAACCCAAAAAGAAAGCCCATACCTGTTGGCAGTCCCTCTCCATCCCCTTCCCCCCACAGCCCCTGGCAGGCCCTGCTCTCCGTCTCGTCCTTCCTGGACACATCACATAACAGAATCCGTGGGCTTTCCCGCCTGGCTTCTTTCACTTTGCACAGTGTGTTCGAGGCTCACTGTGTTGCAGCGTGTGACAGCTCTTCGTTCCGTTTGTGGCTGAATGGCGTTCCGTGGCGTGGCCGCATCACCTTTGGTTTATTCGTTCATCAGCTGATGAACATTGGGCATCATTGAGAATGCTGCTGCTGTGAGCATTTGTGCGCAGTTTTTCGTGTGAAAGATACATGGTGAAATGAGATATTTTGAGGTACATTGGATTAAATTAAATATTAACATTTTAAAAGTCTAGCCGCCGTGAAGGGAAGGGCCTGAGGAAAGGGCTGAAAGTTCCCAGCAGAGGATGCCGCATGCTGCCGGTGTGCCAGGCTGGCCTGTCCAGGTGGTCCCTGCAGCCTGGATGGCAGGTCCCTTACCTACTAATGGCTGCCTCCTCCCATCCCCCAGTCCCCCTGCCTGAGGACCTTCTCTGTGCCGGGCACACCAAGAAGTGCTGGGCAGTGCCCGCCCCAAGATCATCCTCCCGGTGAGAGGGAGCTGAAGGGCAGGGGCCCAGCTTCCTTGCTCCACAGTGGGACTGTTCTCTGACATCATCTATGCAGCTGCTCAAAGAAGCTCAGAGCGAGGGGCTCCACCACGGTCACCTGTGCCACCTGCACATCACCTGACCCTCTGGGATCTCTCTTCCCTTCCACGCCTCAATCCCCCACTCCCAGAGCTTCCGGGGTTGGCCTCCAAATGCGCCACTAGCCCCCAGCTCTTTGTCTCCTGTGGGCTTTTGAGGATCTCAGACTAAGAACCTGAGACTCGGAAGAGGAATCCAAGAGGGGTCAGCCCCCGCAACCCCCGCTCCCCACATACTGATTCGTCTTTTGGATGAGGTAGCCTTAGGAGAGCTACTTAACCCCACTGAGCCTCCATTTCCCTTGCAAAATATGAATCACAAGGCATACCTTGCCTGGTTCTTGGGAGGATACATGAAGTAATTTATGCAAAATGCCGAGCACCGCGCCTGCCACTTGGTAAGTGCCCAGTAAATGGTTGCTATCATTGAAAATGACCTGGAGGGCATTTTTGAATGGCTAAAGTTGTGCCTCTCTGGAGTTGCTGAATTTTAATGGAACAGGAGTGCTTCCTAGGTCTAAAACAACACTCGGACTGGCTCTGTCTGCCCTGAAAGCTAAGTTCATGCTTGAAGTCCGAGCACCAACATTTTGCTTATGAAAAGGAATCATGCTTCTTCATATTTGCTATTTAGTGCAATTTCACTGTAGAAGGCTTTACACACATAGCCGGAGTCACCCTTGCTTGCATTCTTTCTGAAACAAAAAGGCTGCAGTGTACACATGAAAAATAACCATTTCCGGAACTGTGTGTTCAGACTGACTCCCTTTAGGGTAGCCTAGGCAACAAAGCCAGCAGCCCTTAGCATGCCACCGTCAGAGATACTGACGGCAAACAGTAATACGGACACCTTCGGGATGCCCCAATGGCATAGTTTAGTCAATAGAGATGAGGACAGCGAACATTGCTGCAAGGACCTCAAGGCTGCAAACGTTCCGACTGCCCTAGGCGTTTGTGAGAACCAGGCCAACCCATACCTACCCACGGCTGTGTCCTGCCTGACTGCACTGACATGCGCAGATCCTGTGGGCGCAGTTTGATGAGTTTTGTTTTTGTTGTTTTTGAGACAGTTTCGCTCTTGCTGCCCAGGCTGGACTGCAGTGGCGTGATCTCGGGTTCAAACAGTTCTTCTGCCTCAGCCTCCTGAGTAGCAAGATTACAGGCGTGTGCCACCATGCCCGGCTAATTTTTTGTATTTTTAGTAGAGATGGGGTTTCACCATGTTGGCCAGGCTGGTCTCGAACTCTTGACCTCAGGTGAGTCACCCACCTCGGCTCCCAACGTGCTGGGATTACAGGCATGAGCCAAGGTGCCTCGCCTCTGGCTGCTTTCAAGTTGTTGATTTCTTTCCTTTATCTTTAGGTTTCAGCAGTTGGACTGTGATGTGCCTCAGTCTCATTTTCGTATTTATTCTTCTTCATGTTCATTGAGTTTAAATGGACTATGAATTTACGTTTTCAGCAAATTTGCAAAATATTCAGCCATTATTTCTTTAAGTGTGTTATATGCACTATTCTTTCTCTCTAATGACATGTATGTTAGAAAGTTCGCTATTATCTTTCAAGTGACTGTGGCTTCGGGTTTTTCAATAATCTTTTTTTTTCTCTGCCCTTCAAATCGGGTAATTTCTGTTTTTAGGACGGGTCAGGGGAACAGAGTCTTGCTCTGTCGCCCAGGCTGGAGTGCTGTGGTGCAATCTCGGCTCACTGCAACCTCTGCCTCCCTAGTTCAAGTGATTCTCCTGCCTCAGCCTCCCGGGTAGCTGAGACCACAGGTGTGTGCCAGCACGCTCAGCAAATTTTTTGTATTTTTGGTAGAGACTGGGTTTCATTGTGTTAGCCAGGATGGTCTCGATCTCCTGACCTCATGATCCGCCCACCTCAGCCTCCCAGAGTGCTGGGATCACAGGCTGAGCCACCACGCCCGGCCAAATTGGGTAATTTCTATTGATCTGTCCTTGATTTCCCTGATTCTGCCACTGACTCCAAACTGCTGTAAGCTGACCCATGAATTGTTAAATTTCAGATATTGTATTTTAAAATTCTAAAATTTCACTTGATTCTTATTTGTGGATTGCTCTCTTGAGACTCCCAAAGGTTTACTGTTTGCTGACATCTGTTTTGTTCAGGGACTTGGACGTATTTGCAATTGCTGCATTGAAGTCTTTGTTAGCTCATTTCAGCATCTGAGTTGACATGCATCCGGGGTGTCTGATGAGTGACTTTCGTGATTTTCTCTTGACCGTGGGTCACATTTTCCTGTTTCTTTGCATGTCCATTTCCTGTTGTGGACTAAGATCATGAATAACACGTAGTAGAGACGCTGGATTTCATCGTCCTCTGAAGAGTGTTAATTTTGCTCTAGCAGTTACATTACTGACCGATCGCCTTGACCTTGGCAGCCTGGTTTTATGCTTTGTCAGGGTGGATCTCCAGAGTGATTCTTCTGTGGTTTTTGTAGGAAGCCTGCGGTATTTATCATGTGTCTCTAACTGGACTACACTTAAACTCCAAACTTTGTCTCCTCCACAGCAGGAGCTGGAATCTCTGCCACACTAGGCCCACACACGTGTAATTCAGGGACCCACCAAGAAACAGAAACAGGGTAGTTTGTACAGAACGTGGGTCCCCACCGCCACGGCTTTCTCCTTTGTGAACTCTCCTTTCCATTTCCATCCTCTCTGACAACCTAAAACTCTGTCATCTGACACTTCAACTTGGAAATTATTGCTTAAGTTTTAGCCATGTATATTATAAGGTCACTCTCTAGCAGGAAATAGAATATTCTTCCATTCTAGACCAGGCGCGGTGGCTCATGCCTGAAATCCCAGCACTTTGTGAGTCCAAGGTGGGTGGATCACCTGAGGTCAGGAGTTCAAGACCAGCCTGATCAACATGGTGAAATCCTGTCTCTACTAAAACAACACACACACACAAAAAATAGTGGGCTGTGGTGGTGCATACCTATAATCCCAGCCACTCAGGAGGCTGAGGCAGGAGAATCCCTTGAACTTGGGAGCCAGAGGCTGCAGTAAGCCGAGGTGGCACCACTGCCCTCCAGCCTGGATGACAGCGTGAGACTCCGTCTCAGAGAAAAGAAAAAGAAATATTCTTTTCTAGCAGCATAGGACTTCATTTTGCAGATGTACTATTGCGTATCCTACTGCTGGATATTTGTGTTGCTTCCAGTCTTGTTATTACAGCAATCAGTTGGCTTTTTTAATTTCTCTTGCTACAAACGTTGCAGCTGTGTACAACCTGTCAAAGTCCACAGATGTAGTAAAACATTTGGTTTGCAAAAATGACTCAGTCTTTACTAGGTTTTTGTAAACATTGTGTCATTTGTGCCTTAATCAATTTGTTTATTGGATCACAGTTTATCCTGACAGAATCCTTCCTGGAACGAGTCTGTGGGGTCGTTTGGCACAGAGTCGAAGCCCCAGACATGCAGAGCCAGAGCTGATTTCCTTTGGTTTCACCATAATTAAACTCTCCCACAGGGTTATCAGGTTACAGTGACACATACAGGCCACGGGATAACGGACAAAGTCCCTGAAGTATGTAGAATCAGCTGCTAGCTCCCAAATTCAAACACCCCCAGCCACATCCATTTGGGTTTTCATACCCACACCCTCCCTTAGAAGTTCATCCCCACGGTGGGCGAGAAGCCACACAGAAAAAAAAAGTATCTCTGGGGTTTTCCGGAGAGAAAGCACATGCAGAATGTCTTCCCCGTCATGGGCAAGTGCAGCTCTGTCCCGTCTTTGCGGCCCTATGAAGGAACCTGAGTGGAGGAGGGCAGGTCGGAATTGACGATGTCACGACTTGGCCTCTCAGTGTCACACAGCCCCTGCAGGTTATAAGAAGGACTGAGCTGGCCGGGCGTGGTGGCTCACACCTGTAATCCAAGCACTTTGGAGGCCAAGGTGGGCAGATCACCTGAGATCGGGAGTTCAAGATCAGCCTGACCAACTTGGTGAAACCCTGTCTTTAAACAAAAAAAAAAAGAAGGACTGAGCTAACGTGCACGAACCGCCTAGAACGGCACCCGGAGCATAGTTAACAGCTCCTTACAGATGTCACAGTGCCTTTAAAACAGGAAAGGGAAGTGCATGCTAGCTGCCCCAGACGCTGCCAGCTTCACAGGCATTTTTCTGCCTGCCAACTAATCCTAAGGAAGAGAGGAGGTCATAGGGACAAATTGCACCCAGTCAAGTGTAAACTTTGCAAAACATGAAATTCCCCCTCTCCAAAAAAGAAAGGGAAAAAACTCAGTCCAATGCCTGCCCCTGAGGGGAACCTGAAATGACAAAGCAGACACGCTCCAAAACTTCACATTTGGTCACCAGGGTCTTCAGTCAATTGCTTTCTTCATCGCATCTGAGTGGCCGAAACACCAGTGATGTGGGCTATTCCTTTGGCTGCTGATAGACATGCAATCCCTTGGCGGGCAGGACAGGCTGGAGGAAGGGCTCCTGTGCCTTTAAGGTCACTGTTAATCATATAACTTTATTGTATTCCTGGGCTATAAAGGAAATGTCCTCCTTGATCTGAATGTCTACTTTATGATGTCCATAAACAGTGAATTGCCCGTGACTGTTCCCAGAGCGAGAACATCCTCAGCCAGTTGGGTGGTTCAAGGGCAGTTGCACAGGTCAGGAGAGGGCAAAAGTGGAACAGGAGGTGAGTTTGCTTCCCAGGAAGAGGGACATGCCACCCCACCCCTCACTGACAGGGAAGCTTGCCAGCCCTTCCTCCGCAGGGCCTTGGCTCTCAGGGATTGGAGGTTGGATCAGAGCAGAAATAAAGGCACCCTGCCCCCGCCCTCCACAATCTTCAGGACGCCTGGAGTGCTTATCTCTTTGGGACCAAGTGATGCAAATTATTTTCCGTAATGCAAAAATAAGATACCCCTTTCTGAAAGGATAGCAGAGGTATTTTTTCTAATGCTTGGGAAGTATCTGCTAAGTATAGATTCACTGGAGGGTGCTCAGCACCCCGCCCTGATGCTGCAGGTCAGGACTGACAAGGGGGAATATGGCTCATTGCATCATACTCACAGCCTGCAAATCTAAGCCCAGGGATGGTGTGCAATGACCACTATCAAGGGCAATGGAATGGATCGTGCGGGAGCTCCCAGGCCACACACACACGCCCTTGTGATGTTATTCGCTCTACTCTTGCAGGTCAGATGCTTGGCATAGTAATGCCCATGCTGGCATTCCTAGGTCCCCTCCCTCAATGCACCCATCTGGGGGCCAGCGTGTTATATCGCTAGGGCCGTGTGTGTATTCATTTGCCTAGGGGAGAAAAGTACGCATTCCCATCAGCTCAGGTGCATGGAGGACGGAAGAACTGCTGTTGCTGTGAGTATTCTCTTCAGCGTAAGATAAAAAGGAGATATGCAAATCAGCTGGCTAGCCAACCAAATTAGCTTATTACATTAAACTAATCTTTAGAATCAGAATTATAGGTCAGGCTGTGCTAGCGATCAGTGAAATCAAATTTCATGTCATTCTGCGCTGGGTAGACTCAGGATTTGCCTGAAACAAGTAAACAATTCCTGGAAGAAGTGGGCGAGGCAGAGGCCTGAACTGTCCGCTCCCCCCCAAGGTAGAGTCAGGCAGTGGCTTCTGGGCACCACGTGGGGGTGGAGGCAACCCCTGCCCTGGACACATGTGACCATGGGGCGGGATGTCTGTCCTGCCACCCTTGGACGCAGAAGGCTGTGTCCCACCTGGGAATGAGGCTGGCAGCCCACAGGCCCCTCCTCAGTCCCTCCAGAGGTTTGCTTCATTCCAGTCCCCTGGGCTCCTCTGTTGCAAACCCATGGCCCAAAGCTGGCGTGATCTGGCAGCATCTAAAAACAGGACCCAGACTCTGCCAGCCTCCAGGATTGCCCTGGAACAAACCTAAAGTCTCCTATGATGTGCAAACAACTCTGCCAGCCCCGCCCAGCATTCCCTGCAGGTGCTTGTCACGTGAAGAGGCCAGAAGGAGCAGCACCCAGGTGAGCTCACTTTAACGAACCCAGGTATGTGCAGGCAGGAAGCAGCCGGGAGTTAAGGCTGAAGAGGAGCCTACCTAAAACCGCTGTTAGACTGATTGATCCTTGGTGTAGTCAAATCTTCTGCCTTTATTAAAGTCACTGGTGTCTAGAGGTAAATCCCCATCAGCTTGGAGTAGCGTCCTTGAAATTCGCTCTAGCACGCAGACTTTCTAGGGCACTTTTAGATATTCTGTTGGTTGTTCTTGTGGGACAGTTTCCTATGGAGAACATGTGAGTTGCCTGTGAGTATCAGCTTATTCTCCCTCAGTTTCCATCATCTGGATCAGCAAGAGTGAAGGCTGACTCCCCCTCCCTTGGGGGCTTATTTGCATTCTCCCCATTTGCTCAAAAACTTCGAGGTCCAGAGGGACCCTAAAGACCCTGCCATGTCCACCTGTGAATTACCAGCATCCCAGGCCATTGCTGGGTTTTCTTAAAACTATTAAGGCATTATCAATGTGAAATGACTTGAATATGCTTTAATTTTTTAAATTCAATATACGTCCTGCAGCATTTAGGAAAAGAGGTAGGTGTCATACATAATATCAAATTTGGCTGACACGAGGTGATTTTGCCACGAAGGTTGGGAAGATGAACATTTGCAATTGAGAACTGTTTGCTGCCCCCAAAATGTAGCGGTTTCAGGCTCTCTGAGGATTCCGGAGGTGCTAGAGGGGGTAAGGGCCACATTCAGGCAGTGCAGGTAGGATTCACCCCTTCACAGCCTGGAGGTGGTGCCCGGAGCTCACCCTGTCACTCCAAGGATGATGACACCCCAGGGAGGTGGTGGAAGCAGGAAAGGAGGTCAGAGGGAACCTGGGCCATCAGCGGGCGTCCATGACGTGGAAACACAATAGCGCCAACAGCAATAGCAGAGGCAGGCCGGGCTTACGTGGCCAGGGCTGGGCTGGCGCTGTCCTGAGCGCTTGACACGCATGAAATCACCGTTAAGTTCCGGACTCCCTTGGGAGGAAACCGTGGCCACAGCAGGAATTCCAATGATTCTAGGGTCAGGTGGGGGAGTCACCCACTTCCTGACCACGGCTCTGTTTGTGGATGCGTGGGTGTGGTTGGCCTTTGCGCACACTGGCGGTTTTGTCTTCTTTCCCCCCAGCAAAAGAATGCAGATTTTGCATTATCTAAAGAGGCGGTTCCGTGAGGCCACGGTGCTGAGTCCCATGTATTCCATCAGTGTAAGGGATACCACCTGGGCAGTGCCCCCCCCCCCACCCTGAGTGTTCTCACTGAGAGCGCAGATTTGTGTCTGTACCCCTCCTGAGAACAGCTGATATGCTGGCCTGGGTGGCATGCTGGCCGAGGTGTGGCTGTGACGTGGACTGGGATGCCAGCATCTGCCCCAGCACTGAACCGGGCAGAGAGAAGGCATGGATGAAGTGGCATGAAAATGATGGCTGCTTGTGCTGGAGATGTAGCGACACAAATACTGTCGTGCCTGAAGGGTTCCATCTCCAACATCCAAAGGAAAACTCTTCCTTCACTTTTATTCCATTCTGTCTACACATTTCTTATTTTGAAGTAAGGATAGATTCACATGCTGTTGTAAGGATGCTTACAGAGAAAGCCCATTCATTGCCCGGTCTCTCCCAGTGGAGACATCTTGCAAAACTCCAGCCCAATGTCACAGCCTGGCACTGACCGTGACGCTGGCCAGGTCAGATCCAGAACACTGTGTCCCCACAGGGGTCCCGCCTGCTGCTCTTTAATACCCATGCCACTTCCCTTGCGTCCCCACCAGTCCCTGTCCCTGGTCTTTATTTTCATGATGTTGTCATTTCTGTCATGTTCTATACATGCAGGCATGCAGTCGGTGACTTTGGGATTGGCTCCTTTCACCCAGCACGATCCCCTGGCATCCATCCAGGTTGTCGGCTGCATCCATGGTTCACTCCGTTATTTCTGAATCATACTCCATGGTTTGGAAGGACCACGGTTTGGATGGATCACCTGAGGTTGGAAGTCATCCAGTCTCCCTTGAAAGGCATCTGCACTGTTTCCATTTGCGGCTGCTGCAAATACATCCACCATGAACACGTGCACAGGCCTTTGTGAGGACCTCGGTTTTCGTCTCTCTGCCCTGGACTGAAATTGCTAGGTCAGGTGGGGCTTGGATTGTTAGTCGGTTTTCTCTGTCTTTTGAAGAACCTACCAGACTGTTTTGCCATTTTTCATTCCCACCAGCCACGAGTGAGTGATCCGTGTTTCCACATCCCTGCCAGCATTTGGAGTTGGCGCTGTTTTGTATCCTGGCCATTTCGACAGGTGTGCAGTGGTTTCTCACTGTGGTCGTCATTGGCATTTCCTAATGGCTAGTGGTGCTCAGCATCTTTTCATGGGCTCCTTTCAATCGGTGACTGTCTCCAGTACCTGTCTGCTCATCTCTTTCCCGCTTTCAAATTGGCTGGTTTTGTTTTCTACCATTGAGTTTTGACCATTCTTTTTTTTTTTTTTTTTTTGAGATGGAGTTTCACTCTCGTTGCCCAGGCTGGCGTGCAATGGCACGGTCTCAGCTCGCCACAACCTCCGCCTCCCGGGTTCCAGGGATTCTCCTGCCTCAGCCTCCCGAGTACCTGGGATTACAGGCATGCGCCACCACACCTGGCTAATTTTGTACTTTTAGTAGAAACGGGGTTTCTCCATGTTGGTCAGGCTGGTCCCAAACTCCCGACCTCAGGTGATCCGCCTGCCTCAGCCTCCCAAAGTGCTGGGATTACAGGCGTGAGCCACTGCACCTGGCCCATTCTTTCTTCATTCTATATGCAAGTCTTTGTCAGATATGCGTCTTGCAAATATTTTCTCCCAGACCATAGCTTGTCTTGTCATCCTCTTACCAGGATCTTTCTTCGAGCAAAAATTTTAGTTTTGATGAGGTCCAGTTTATCAACTTTTCCTTTTCTGATTTGTGTTTTTGCTGTCAATCTGAGAACTCCCTGTCTCACCCACGACCCTGAAGATTTTCTCCCATTCTTTCTCTCTAAATGTTTCCCAGTTTTATATTTTACATTTGTGGCCCATGGTCCACTTTGCATTGATATTTATGTGAACTGTGGATTCTCGGTCAGAGCTTTTTCTTTCTTTCTTTCTTTCTTTTTCTTTTTGTTGGTCTGTGGATATCTAAGTTTTCCAATGCTATTTATCGAAAGGCTCTCTTTTCTCCATTGAATTTCTTTTACATCTGGGTCAAAAATCAGTTGGGCGTGTTTGTACGGACACGGTCACAGGCTCTCTGCTCCTTTCCATTGCTCTACCTGTGTGTCTTTCTGCCAATACCTCACAGTCTTGTATAACCAAATTTATATCATAAGTCTCAAAATAAGGTAGGCCAATTCCTCTCATTTTATCTGTTGTTTTTCAAAATTGCTTTTATTCTTGTGAGTCCTTTGCCTTTCTATCTAAATGTTAGAATAATCTCTAATTTCTACAAAAAAGAAAAAGTCTTGCTAGCTGTTCAATGGAAATTTTGTAAAAGCAGTTTACCAGTGTGGGGAGAATTTACTGCTGAGCCTTCCAACCCAGTAACACGGTCAGTCTCGCCATTGGTTTTTATCTTCTTTGATTTCTTCCATTAATGTTTTGTAGTTTTCAATATAACTTCTGCATATGTTTTGTTAGTTTTACACCTAAGGGTATTTTTGAGTGATTATAAATGGTACTGGTGTTTGTTTTTGAGACAGGGTCTTTGTCCCTGAGGCTGGAGTGCAGTGGCATGTTCATGGCTCACTGCAGCCTCAACCTCCCAAGGTCAAGCAATCCTGTCGTCTCAGCCTCCTCAGTAGCTCGAACCACAGGCACACACCACCATGCTCGGCTAACTTTTTTTTTTTTTTTTGAGACAGAATCTCACTCTGTTGCCCAGGCTGGAGTGCAGTGGCGCGATCTCCACTCACTGCAACCTCCACCTCCTGAGTTCAAGCCATTCTTCTGCCTCAGCCTCCCGAGTAGTTGGGATTACTGGCGCACACCAGCATGCCTGGCTAATTTTTTGTATTTTTAGTAGAGACGGGGTTTCACCATGCTGGCCAGCGTGGTCTCGAGCTCCTGACCTCGTGATCTGCCTGCTCTTGGCCTCCCGAAGTGCTGGGATTACAGGCGTGAGCCACTGTGCCCAGGCTTTTTGTTGTTGTTTTTTTTGTTGTTTTTGTAGAGATGGAGCTCTCTCTGTTCTCCAGGCTGGTCTCAAACTCCTGGGCTCAAGCAATCCTCCCACCTCAACCTCCCAAAGTGCTGGGATTACAGGCATGAGCCACTGTACGTGGCTGGTATTTTACTTGCAATTTCAGTGTCCGCATGGTCATTGCTAGTACATACAATTGTAAATACAATTGAATTTTGTATGTTTTTCACCCTGCAAACTTGCTAAACTCTCTTCTTAGTTCTAGGAGGGTCGTGTTTTGTTGTTTGCAGATTCCTTGGGGTTTTCTATGTAGACCTCATGTCATTGGCTAACAGGGACAGTTTTCTTTCTTCCTTTCTAATCTCTTTGCCTTTTATTTCCTTCTCTTGCCTATTGCACCGGCTAGAACTTCCAGCACTAGGTTAATTAACAGGCGTGAGAGCAGACAGCCCCGCCTTATGAGGGTCTTAGACGCCAGGCACTCGTCTTTCCCTGTGAAGTACAGCTGGCTCTTCTGTATCTGTGTGTTCCATATCCATATATCTAACCGAGCACTGATCAGAAATATTTTAAAAACAATTAAAAATACAAACAAGTAAACAATACAGTATAGCAACTATTTATGTAACATTTGCATTGTGTTAGGTATTCTGAGCAACCTAAAGATGATGGAGAGTGTACGGGAAGATGTGTATAGGTTATATGCAAATATGACACCATTTTATATAAGGATTTTGAGTATCCTTGGATTTTGGCATCCTTGTCGGGGGAGTCCTGGAACCAATCCCTCAGGGACACCATGCCACCACCACGCCCGGCTAATATTTGTATATTTAGTAGAGACAGGGTTTCACCATGTTGGCCAGGCTGGTCTTGAACTCCTGACCTCAGGTGATTGACCTGCCTCTGCCTCCCAAAGTGCTAGGATTACAGGCGTGAGCCACCGCGCCTGGCAGATTGATGCTTTTAATCAACTTGAAGTTCTCCTCCATTCCTAACTTTCTGAGAGTTTTCTCATGAACATCTGTTGAATTTTGTCAGATGTTTTTTATGAATTAGTTGATACAATCATGTGATTTTTCTTCTTTAGCTTGTTGATTGGAGATTTACATTGATTGGTTTCCAAATATTGAACCAACCTTCTATCACTGGAATAAACCGCACTCAATCTTACTATTTTTACATATGACTGAATTTCGCTTGCTATTTTGTCAGCGATGTTTGTATCTATATTCATGAGGGATGTTAGCATGTAGTTTTGTTTTTGTTGTTGTTCCTCGTCTGCATTTGGTATCAGGGTAATACTAACTTCATAAAATGAATGGGGGCCAGGCGCGGTGGCTCACGCCTGTAATCCTAGTGCTTTGGGAGGTCAAGGTGGGCAGATCACTTGAGGCCAAGAGTTCAAGACCAGCCTGGCTAACATGGTGAAACCCCGTCTCTACTAAAAATACAAAAATTAGCCAGGCATGGTGGTGGGCACCTATAATCCCAGCTACTCAGGAGGCTGAGGCAGAGGAATTGTTTGAACCCAGGAGGCAGAGGCTGCAGTGAGCCGGGATCGCACCACTGCACTCCAGTTCAGAGTGAGACTCCATCTCAAAAAAAAAAAAAAAAAAAGAATAGTAGTGTTCCCCTCCTTTCTGTTTTCTTGAAGGTATGGTTCAGAATCACGCTGACTTTGTAAACATTTGGTAGAATTCTCTATTAAATGTTTAGAACCATCTTGGCATGGACATTTCATTTTGGGAAGTTTTAAAATCACAAATTGACTTTTGCTAATAGTTTCAGGTTGTTTAAATTACTTGCTTCCTATTGAATGAGTTGTAGTACTTCATGCTTCTCTAGGAATTGGTCCATTTGATTGAAGACGTCAAAGTTTTCTGCGAGCAGAGGCATTTGTAGTGTTCCCTTATTATCCTTTTGATGGCTGCAGGGTCTGTAGTGATGCTGCCTCTTCATTCCTGATATTGACAATCTGTGTCTTCTCTCTCCTGGTTTCTTTGTCAGCCTTGCTAGAAGTTTGACAATTTATGATTTTCAAATAAGAGCTCTGTTTTGTTGATTTTCTGCATCGTTTTTCTGTTTTCTGTTACCAGATTTCTATTCCCTGTCTTTGTGATTTCCCACCTTCCTTCCTTCCTTTGCTATCGTTGCGGATTTACTTTGCTCTTCTGTTGCCGGGTTCCCATGGGAGTTGAGACTTTTTCTCTCTTGGCTTATTGAGTTGAGACTTTTCTCTCTTCTAATGCAAGCACATAGTGCTATAAATTTCCCTCTCAGCATTGCTTAGTTGTGTCTCACAGCTAAATTTTGTGTGGTATTTTCATTTTCATTGAGTTTTTAATGTCTTTTTAATTTCCCTTCAGACTTCCTCTTGACCCTTAAGTTACTTAGAAGTAAGTTGTTAAGTTTCCAAGTGTTTGGAGATTTTTCTACTATATTTCTGTTACTGATTGTAGTTTCTCTTGTGGTCAGAGAACATACTCTGTATGGCTTCAGTTCTTTTAGATTTGGTGAGGTTTCCTTTATGGCCCAGGATATGGGCTATTGTGGTATATGCTCTGTAGGCACCTGACAGGAATGCAGCGTTCTGCTGCTGTTGGGTGACATGGTCTCTAAATATTTATCATTTGATGGACTTCTAAATGTACCTCAAGACTCTGAGATCATTCACGCTCAAGGGTTATATGATACACTACCATTTCCAAAGAATTCCTAAGTGATCTAAACCCCTGCTGAGTTCACCAACTGGCCTGTAAAACCCTGTGATGATTCTTGTTGATGGGATCCACTTTCCTTTCCTAGTAAGTCAGGGCCTTTCTGAAGGGGAGGGCCTCGAGCCCACACCAGCTCAACCTATGGCTGTACGAAAATTTTCTGGCTGACATTTTTATGCTTGTAAGTTTCAAGAGATATAACAAAATGTCATTTTTCTTCTTCTTACTACGTCATACAGTGCTAAAGCCAGAGGAAACCTAGGGTCATCTGGTCTACCCCTCTCATCTGACAGGTGAAGCAACGAGGTGTCGAAAAGTTAATTTAAACTGATTAGTTTTTTAAATTTTTTTAAATGATATTAATGTATCTTAATTAAAGAAAATGTATAAGAAAAGGGGGGGAATGCATAAGATATAGGGAAGCAAGCATTTTAAAATAAAATGTAATAAAACTTAACAGCTGAAGATGACTACCACATCACTTTGGCGTACACTCTCCCACTATGTTTTCAGAATCAGGTTCACTCTGATTTACTGTTTTAAAATCTTGCTTTCTTGTCCTTTAACAACAGACATGAATATTTTTTTAAATATTATTTCTAATAGCAGAATATCATTCCAGGTATATATCTGATGATCCAGCTGTCTCATCATTTATCTAACGAATCTCCATCGGGTGGGGCAGGCAGTTTGTTAGCGTTTCCTCCATGTTAAATAACACTGTGATGAACAGCTTTTGTGTACATGTACGATCATTTCCTAGAAATGGGACCTGGGTCAGTGCTTGTGAACATTTTTTTTTTTTTTGAGATGGAGTCTCACTTTTGTTGTAACCTCTGCCTCCCGGGTTCAAGCAATTCTCCTGCCTCAGCCTCCCCAGGAGCTGGGATTACAGGCACCTGCCACCATGCCCAGCTAATTTTTGTATTTTTAGTAGATTCGGGGTTTCGCCATGTTGGCCAGGCTGGTCTCGAACTCCTGACCTCAGGTGACCCACCTGCCTCAGCCTCCCAAAGTGCTGGAATCACAGGCATGGGCCACCGCACCCGGTCACTTGTGAACATTTTTAGCTTTTGAGCCCCACTGCCAAGTTGGATTCCTGTTTGGCAGCTTTGGTTTTATTTGTTTTGGTTATAATGGAGGATTAGACATCAAGTCAGCGTAGAAGATTACGAAAACTTGGCCAGGTACAGTGGCTCATGCCTGTAATCCCTGCACTTTGGGAGGCTGAGGCAGGCAGATCACAAGGTCAGGAGATGGAGACCATCCTGGCCAACATGGTGAAACCCCCGAATCTCCTAAAAATACAAAAATCAGCTGGGCATGGTGGCGAGCACCTGTGGTCCCAGCTAATTGGGAGGCTGAGGCAGGGGAATCGCTTAAATGTGGGAGGCAGAGGCTGCAGTGACCCAAGATCACACCACTGCATTCCAGCCTGGTGACAGAGCGAGACTTACTCAAACTTACCACTAAGCCTCGTGGTGTAAGTTCTTAGTGTTCTGGGGCATGAACTGGAGGGTGACTGGAACCTAGTAGAGACCTCGCCCTTCCTCAGCGTGTCGCCGGGCTGAAGGGACAGCGCTGTGGGATCTACAGCTTCCTAGGCGGTATCTGGCACTGGGCCTGGTCAGGAAACAGGAAAGCAGGCAGGTTCCATTTTGCCTGGCACCTGGACCTTGTAAAACCAGTCACCCAGCCCAGTTTTACAGGCCAGACGACAAAGGGAGAAGAAACTCCTTCAACCCGGGCCTGCTTCCTCTCTGCAGACCCGCCGTGAGAACACCATGTTCTGTGTTGAGACGTGCCTTGAACTCACATTGTCACAGTAATTGCCCCCATAAAATAGACCTGGGCACTAAGAGGAAGCTTCCTGTGTCTAGAAACCCAGTCCTGCCTGCTTTTTATAGCTGGTGCGAGGACAGGAGAACCACAAGCCCCGCCAGCCTGCTGAGAGGCCACTGAGACACAGACGGGCTGTGGGCCTGGAGCCGCACCAGCGGGGAAGGAGCATTTGAAAGAGCCCAGGTCCAGAGAAGCCCGGGGCTGCTACCCGGAAGGCCGGCACGTGCCTCCAGGTAACAGGCAGCTCCTCTGCCACGGCCTCTGCGTCCCAACACATGGGATTCAGGCCGCCATGGCCTATGCGTCTTTTCCTCTTGTCCGTGTTCCATCTGTCTTTCTTCTTTGGTTTCTAGAGAGAGAAGAATTAATCCAGAGCGTGCTGGCACAGGTTGCAGAGCAGTTCTCAAGGTACAGAGTATTCTGAACTTACAACCAGCAAGAGATGGGCACTTCTTTCTCTAAGAGCGAGGGTGGGCCCTGTGCGCTGAGGCTGGCCTAGGCCGCCAGGCGCGGCTGTCTCTCCTGCCTGGAGGAGCCTCCCGCGCGGCTTCTGTAACTAAGCCAGCTTGGCTGGGGCCCAGGAAACGCTCACCTTAGACCAACGATGGTGTCAAGTGGGTGCATTAGAATGTGAGCTCATGAGGTCGAGAACGCCCTCCACTGGCTCTTCTGGAATTGGAGAACCATCTCTAGGACTTGGCTCCATGTAAAATAAGCTTTCTCGCTGAGCTTCTGTGTAGTTAGGGGACTTCCTTTTCATCTGAGTCATTCCACCAATCCTGATGTAGATACCACATTTTTAAGACTGACTTTTCTGTGACGTCTTACTGCCTAGGTTAATTAAAATGCTGAAAAGGGCAGATGGGTACGATTTTTAAAGACCTTCTAATTGGCTGGGCACGGTGGCTCACACCTGTAATCCCAGCACTTTGGGAGGCTGAGGCGGGCGGATCAGCTGAGGTCGGGAGTTTGAGACTAGCCATGACCAACATGGAGAAACCCCATCTCAACTAAAAATACAGTATTAGCCGGGCATGGTGGCGCATGCCTGTAATCCCAGCTACTCAGGAGGCTGAGGCAGGAGAATCGCTTGAACCTGGGAGGCAGAGATTGCAGTGAGCTGAGATCGTGCCATTGCACTCCAGCCTGGGCAACAAGAGCGAAACTCCGTCTCAAAAAAAAAAAAAAAAAAAGTTCGAATTGTTTAACTGACTGGGCTGGAGGCTTCAGAGAACACAACAGGTCCTCCGAAGGTGTCTGTGCCATCCGGGGAGGGCGCCTGGACTGGACCGTCTCAACCGCATGAGCAAAGAGAGGACCACGTGTCCTCCCCAGAGAGCCTGGGTCCCCTGCTCAGGTCTGAGGAAGTAAATGTGCCCACCAGCTCAGAAAATACGCCTCCTGATAATTTGGTGATTCTGTCCTTCCCATGGGACGTGATGATTTCTGAAAAGTGAGCCCTAGCATGTTGGCACCCAGCCCCTCACCAGCCCACCTAGGGGCCTCGCCCACACCCATGCCCACAGCAGGGACTCAGTAGATGTTTGCTTAACCAGGTTTGGCTCTGAGAATTCTAAGGGTTATATTTCCTCTCTCTTTTCTTTTCATTCCTAGAGCCTTCAAAATCAATGAACTGAAAGCTGAAGTCGCAAATCACTTGGCTGTGCTAGAGAAACGCGTGGAATGTGAGTGAGGTTTTTGTTTCCTTTCTGCTTCTCTGTCCTTTACCTCTATTCAAATTCACCACTTGGAACAGGGAGGAGTTCAGTGCTGAAGGTAAATGCGAATGTCTTTTCTTTGTGAAAGGCTTGAAAATTACCTTTGACGTTAACAAAGGCCAGCATAGTGACTAAGCATTTTATTTCTATTTTAAAAGAAACGCAGCTCATGGTATAAAGCATTCTTTCAGCCCCAAAGAGTAAAAATGAAGGCACGAACCCCCCCTCCCCCCAACGCTTAGCCCCTCTGCCTGAGTGTCTTGTCTGTGTTTCTTTTTTTTTTTTGAGACAAGAGTTTCACTCTTATTGCCCAGGCTGGAGTGCAATGGTGGGATCTCGGCTCACCACAACCTCCTCCTCCCGAGTTCAAGCAATTCTCCTGCCTCAGCCTCCCGAGTAGCTGGGATTACAGGTGTGCGCCACCACACCTGCCTAATTTCGTATTTTTTAAGTAGAGACAGGGTTTCTCCATGTTGGTCAGGCTGGTCTCGAACTCCCGACCTCAGGTGATCCGCCCGCCTCTGCCTCCCAAAGTGCTGGGATTACAGGCGTGAGCCACCGTGCCCGGACTTGTCTGTGTCTCTTTTTGCGTAAATGAAGACATTCCCTGCACACTGAGCTGCACCCTGTGTGTCACAATTTTGGAATTTCCTACTAAGTTGTTATCTCTTGGTTTCTGATACAGTCTGGGTGTGCATCCCCTCCAAATCTCAGGTTGAAATGTAATTTGCAGTGTTGGGGGTAGAACTGGGTGGGAGGGTTTGGGTCAGCAGGGCAGATCCTCCTGAATGGCGCGGTGCTGTCCTTGAGGTAGTGAGTTCTCGCAAGATCTGCTTGTTTAAAAGCACATGGCACCTCTCTAACCTCCTGCTTCCCCATCGCCTTCCACCGTGATTGGACGCTTCTCGAGGCCCCCCCCAGAAGCAGAGCAGATGCCAGCACCAGGCTTCCTGTAAAGCCCACAGAACCGGGAGCCCATCGAACCTCTTGTCTTTATAAATTGCCTGGCCTCAGGTCTCTCTTTATAGCAGCAGAAGAGCAGCCTAACACAGCCTCCCATCACCACAAAAGAAAACCAGAAGAAGGACTCGTGAGCCACGGAGTGTTGATTCGAGTCCTGATTCAACGACCGAAAAGCTCAAATTCTGGGAAGAAAACGACTTCAAGTCACCCATCCCTTTTGTCGTCATCCATAATACCAAGATCAATGCTTGAATTCCACAGGCTGCAATTCTGTGTTTAACTCACAGCTCAACAAGTGAACTCTTTGTCAACAACAAGGCAAATGTTAATGAGTAACAGGCACCATATTTACCAACTTAGGAACTAAATAAACAATCCGGACAGGAGGCCATTAAGGGTTGCAGAGTCACCAAAAAATATCTGCCTGATTGACTGAATGTTGCTTTTTCTTTTCCGTCCCTCCCTCCCTCCTTCCCTCCCTCCCTTCCTTGCTTCCTGACGGAGTCTTGCTTTGTTGCCCAGGCTGGAGTGCAATAGTGCAATCTTGGCTCACTACAACCTCTGCCTCCTGGGTTCAAGTGAGTCTCCTGCCTCAACCTCCCAAGTAGCTGAGATTACAGGCACCCGCCACCACGTCCAGCTAATCTTGTATTTTTTAGTACAGATGGGGTTTCACTATATGTTGGTTAACCTGGTCTCGAACTCCTGACCTCAGGTGATCCACCCACCTCAGTCTCCCAAAATGCTGGGATTACAGGCATGAGCCACCACACCCAACTAAATGTCGCTTTTCCTGTTTTGCTTGTACGTTTTCAAGAAAAGCAATCAGGATCGTGCAAAAACGGGCTCATCTAAATTAGTAGAAACATGATTTGCATAGATTTATACTTTTCAAAGTGTGTTAACGTTTTAAAAATGGATGTGGTCACTGGGTCGTCACCACGGTTTCATTTTTCCCGTTGTCGACGAGGTAGCCACAGAGAGGTTAAGTAACCTCAAGTTCACTCAGCAAATTAGAAAACAAATAAAACCAGGACTGGCACCCAGGGTCCTGGCTGGGCTGCTCTTGCTGCCTGCTACCTGCCCTTCTGGGACGAGTCACCTCCCTGCATACCTGGCCGAAGAGGACCAGGCACTCCATGAGGGTTCCTTAATAACACAGGTTAGAAAACAGCAGCTGCAAGCAACAGAAACTGATCGTGGCTGCTTTCAGCAGGAAAGGAGTTTTTTCCTAAAGGATTTTGGGAAGCTCCCCGGATCCCCAGGAGGGCTTGGAGCTGTGCAGCAGCAATTCCCCAAATCCCGTGCAGAGCTGACGCTGTGCGGATGCCCGTGCTGCCGTCTCTGAATCCCAGATGCACACCAGCTCCCCCTGCACTCCTTGCTCTGGACCCAGGCCCCCTCCCCAGGCTCCACAGCCACTTATGCAGACATCAGGCTGCTCCTCCACGTCACTGGCTACAGGTTAAAAATCTAGACAGAGCCAGACCACTCGCCAACGGTCTAGCTACAAGGCAGGCCCGACCAAGGGAGGCTGTGAATGTCCTGAGGCTGCCGCACAAAGCCCCACAGACCAGGAAGCTTAAGCAACAGAAACGGATTCTCTCGCAGCTCTGCAGGCCAGAAGTCTGAAATCAAGGCGTGAGCAGGCCTGGCTCCTTCTGGAGGCTGTGAGGGCGCTGCTTCCATGCCTCTCTCTTAGACCCACGTGGCTGCCGGCAATCTTTGCCACTCCTGAGCTCGGAACACTGCATCGCTCTAATCTCCACCTGTGTCGTCACGTGATGGCATTCTCCCATGTCTCCGTGTCACCAAGCTCTCTCTGCCAGGTCTTATAAAGATGCCTCTCTTTGAATTTCGAGACCACCTAAATCTAGGGTGGGACCATCTCAAGATCCCTAAAGGATTATATCTGCGCAGATGTTTTTCTGTCAGGGCCCATTCATTCACAAGTCCAGGGAGTAGGCTGTGAACAGATCTTTCTGGGAGCCACAATTCAACCCACCGCAGCAAGCGTTTGCACTTCCATAGTCTGCCCTGGGAGGCTGGCTCAGCTCTCCACCAAGCCCATGTCACAAGGAATTCTCCAAACTTGGGTAGGGTTTGAGCCAAATCGGGCAAAAAAGGCTTAGTGGGGAGTCGTCACCCACCTTTACAGATGCAGAAAGCTACGCAGTCAGCACAGGCCAGCATGCAGATGCCCAAGGGCAGCAGGTGCCTCCCCCTCTCCTCTCTCCAATGCCTGGGCTTTGCCTCAGCATTTCCCCCCCCCCATCTCCTGTGCCCCACCCAGAAGCTAGTGCTAGCTCCTGCCATGTGTTCTTCCCAAAAAGTGCAAACAGGCAAGCTGAAGAGGCCATGCCATAACTCTCAAAACTTGAAGAGAATGATGCCGCCTCCAACATGATGAATAGTAACCCTGCGTGGCTTTGAATAACTGACCCTGGAGAATATCCACCAACCCAAAAGAAAACTGTTCCTATTTTGCCTCCAAGTGGCAGGTGACTGAAGTCCACGGCCCAGAGGAGCTTCCCCTCTAGCCTGTTCTAGCTGCAAAATTCTCCAAAACTGCTCACTTCTCAGAGGCAAGGCATCTTCCCATAGGGCCCTCAGTAAATGCAAATAGACGGCCTAGAAGAGGACCGGACTCTTCACCCACTGCGCTCAGGCTCACTGCACAGACCAGAATTACTGGTGCTTCTACAGGTAAAACCGGGTGTTACTAGTCGTACTGATTTCTAGCACCAGAGACCTAGGACTGCAGACATGGGATTGAAGCTCACCTCTCCAAGGAGTAGAGAAGGAAGAATAGCCTAGGGGTTGTGCAGGACAGGGAAGGGCCTGGGCAAGGTTGGGGGGAGCCTCTCCGCAGTCCCCCCTGGCTGGCCTCCTCCCCCGACGTGCAGCTCACATCCCCACTCCAGGAGGCGGCTGTGCCAGACTGTCCTCCTCCTGACTTCCATCTGGCTTTGGGCTCATCCTCCCGGGCACTTCTGGCTCACGGCTCCCGACTCTCCAGCAGGTCTCCTTTAGCGGGAGGTGGCCAGGATACTGCATGTGTGCTGAACCTGGGGAGTTTAAGTTCCAGAGAGATTGTGAGGGCAGCAGAGCCTTCACCCAAAGATGCGTGTACCCCGACATTTGAGGAAGCTTAGAAGGCGGAAAGGGAAAAAGTCCTTTTGAGGAGAGGGCCTGCACCTGAGCCTCTTACCCAGGCCATGGCCAGCTTCTCAGGTCAGTCCCAACCCTGCTAGCCAGGTAGGGAAGGCGGCCAGGAGCGGGGCCGGGGCCGGAGGCAGATGCTCCCATCTACATATGTACATGCACGTGTAAACACACACAGAGAAAGGTACACATGTACTCACATATACACACGTGAAATCACACAGACATGTCGGGATGTCACATACACATGCACGCATGTGCAAGCACCCGGGCACATGCAGATACATTCATACATATGATCACATACACACACATGCACCAGCTTCCTCTGCTATACATGAGCTGCTGTGAGCTGTTTTTTGTTTGTTTGTTTGTTTTTTGAGAAGGAGTTTCACTCTTTCACCCAGGCTGGAGTAAACTGGCGCTATGCTGGCTCACTGCACCCTCCACCCCCCGGGTTCAAGCAATTCTCCTGCCTCAGGCTCCTGAGTAGCTGAGATTATAGGCGCCCTCCACCATGTCTGGCTAATTTTTATATTTTTAGTAGAGACGGGGTTTCGCCATGTTGGCCAGGCTGGTCTCGAATGCCTGACCTCAGGAGATCTACCCACCTCGGCCTCCGAAAGTGTTACGATTACAGGCAGCAGCCACCAGGGCTGGCCGAACTGTTTTCTGCTTCTTGAGTTAGAGGACTCATCCACTACAATTGGCCACCTTAAAGCCATATTATGTTGTGGTGGACTTGTCTTAAATGGAATTTCCTGCTTCTTCTTAAATGTATAATTCCTCTGAATCAAATATAAATGTCTTCATTTCTCTTCATTGACTTTCAAAGCTCTTCTTCCTTTTGATATAAAAAGTTTAGCCTTGTTCCAGCGATCTGGGATTTCCCTTAGGTTAAAGACTACTTGTAAACAGAACACCCAAGCCCCTCCCGTCACGTCCTGGCTGGAGGTGAAACATTAAAAGAGATTTTAAAGCCAGGCCCTTTACTTTAAAGCCAGGCCCTTCCTTCCTGGTTTGTGGCCGGGACACAGGGCAACTCTGCTCCATCCACCCTTTGTCCCTGAGCTCTGGGCTTGGACCAAAACCTAAGCTGGGCCAGGGCAGGAGCTGACCACCTGGGGCAAAGTTTAACACGGAGGGAGGGGGGTGGGGGGAGGCATACAAACAGCCCAGAAGCCTGGATGCTAAGAACGAAGCCTTGCTGTTCTGTGTCACTCAGGAAGTGTGCTCTCCACGGGTTCTTTAGGGAGGCTCGTGGAGGAAGTGTCCAAACACAGCTCTATTCATACATGTCTTTAAACAACTTTCACTAGCTCTGCAGCCAAAGGGCCTGCCAGGTTCTCGGCCTCTTGCCGAGCGCCTTGAGGCTGGGGAGGGAGCCAGCACAGGACCTGAGCACGGCCCAGCTCTCCCCACCCGCCAGCCCGCTTCCCCAAAGCCAGCGTCTCTCAGAAAATCCCTCTTAGAGCTTTTCCTGCAGATGGCCTAGGACTTGTGGAAGCTCACAAAATCTCTTTTAAAGTCCTTTTTTTTTCCTGAGACGGAGTCTCGCTCTGTCAACCAGGCTGGAGGGCAGTGGTGTGATCTTGGCTCACTGCAATCTCCGCCTCCCAGTTTCAAGTGATTCTCCTGCCTCAGCCCCGTCATTCACGACATCTTGTTTTCTCTTCATTGAGGAATGCACAGCTTTTGCCGTCTTGTTACTCACTATCCATTTACTTGCCAACAGCCTTTTCAGAAACTTAACTGACACAAATTCTGCATCTCTGGGATTCATACTAGGGATGCTGGGCTGCGTCACCCAAGAGGTGTGATTTTAATATCACCCCAGTAGGTAGCCAGGGAAGCGGATCTCGGTGGACTGCACCATCAACCAAACATCATGCTCCCATCACAAACCATGAACTAGCTTAAAACAGAGCCTTGTGTGGACATGGGGGAAAAAGTATAGGTCTGTTGCAAACTCATTTAGCAGCAAAAATGTGATCTGAACTGACATGAAGCCCTTGGTATTTATTTATCCTGCTCAGTATGATAAGTAAGCATTTTCTTCAGGGGAGAAAAAGAAAAGTGTGAGCTGGGACGCCAGTCACTGACACAGGGAAGGCCGGTGACCTCCTGATGAAAAGGGCAAATTAGAAAACACAACCAATTTTAACTTTTAAAATTAATAATAGATATATATATTCATAGACACACAGGATGGATAGATAGATACATACATACATACACAGATAGACAAAGAGGTATGATGGATAAATAGAAAGATAGGTAGAGGATGGATGAGGGCTCACACCTGTAATCCCGACCCTTTGGGAGACTAAGACAGGAGGATCACTTTAGCCCAGGAGTTCAAGACCATCCTGGGCAACACGGCAAAACCTCATCTCTACAAAAAGTACAAAAATCAGCCGGGTGTGGTGGTGCACACTTTTAGTTCCTGCTACTCAGGAGGCTGAAGTGGGAGGATCACTTGAGCCTGGGAGGTGAAGGCTGCAGTGACCTGTGATTGTCTCCACTGCACTCCAGCCTGGGTGACAGAGCAAGGTCCTATCTCAAAAAAAAAAAAAAAAAGAAAGAAAGAAATGAAGATAGGTAGATACATAGAATGGATGGATAGAGAGTTAGAATGGATAGAAAATAGATAGGATGGATAAATAGAACATAGGTAGTACATAAATAAGATGAATGGATAGATAGGTGGATGGATGGATAGACAGAAGATAGATACATACATATGTGGATGGATAGATATATAGATGGATAGATAGATGCACAGATGGATGAATGGATAGATAGAAGATAGTAAACAGATGAATGCATAGATAGTAAATGAATGGATAGGTAGAAGATAAATGGCTGAATGGATAGATAGCAGGTAGATGAATGGATGGACAGACAGTGAGTGAGTGGTAAATAGGTAGACAGATAGATAGATAGGCAGGTAGACAGGATGAATGTTTAGAAGGCACAGGAGAGGGCAGAAGGCCTAGAAGGACACACATTAATACAAATTATACGAACTGAGTTGTTTTCTGGGCCCATAGGACCCTAAATAAATTTTAAAATATCCATCTTTGAAGCACTATTTCCTACTTTTCCTACAAGGATCATAGGATATTTTATATTCAGGAAAATGACATTTAAGACATAGTCGATGGACCAGGGACCTTGGACAGAGAGCGCAGCTGCCCTGGTAGTGGTCCACACCACCTGCCCAACTCTTCCCCAGATCTACCAACTTTCAACATGTGCTGCCTTCCACATGGGAACCACACGGAGCTCCTTTCCTGCCACCGATGTTGAACTGGCCATTTGCTCACGTCAGTGTGCACATGGCAAACCCACAGGTCATGGATGGGACCGTGCAGTCTAGACAAGGCCCAGGAGTACCCTTGGAGGCCACGCTGGGCTTCCCAGTCCACATGCAAACCCGAAACGTGCTCTTGGGTGCCTTTTCTCAGAAGACAGCCTGTGGCATCCGTCAACTTCTTTGAGGTGATGCTTGAGAAAACGAAGACCCCGCTCCAAAGGAGAATGTGGACTCTTACTGGTTGGACAAAAACGTCCCGACCTCAGGTACCCTGTGCTTCTCTAGCAGCAGCTCATCTGGACACGGCCATCAGGAC
The DNA here is from genome assembly GCA_036589455.1 of Ateles fusciceps. Lineage (NCBI taxonomy): Eukaryota > Metazoa > Chordata > Mammalia > Primates > Atelidae > Ateles > Ateles fusciceps. The sequence continues at coordinate 5,279,636 of JAZHEH010000196.1, forward strand.
AGCGGCCACCGTGGCTCCAGCCACATGCACTTCATGACCCACGTCCTCTTGCTGTTGGGTAGACGAGGGGCGGAGAAAGCTTCCACGGCACAGAAGCACATCAGCATGACCAAATCCAAACACTGCACCCTCCAGATTCCTCGTGCCTCTGGGCAGAAAGAAGCAAAGTCAGGAGAAGCCATGCCCCTACTTGACCCCTGACCCTGGAAATGCCGCAAAACCCACCCAGGAGGCTGATTCCAGCCAGGCTGCCCTGGGGCACTGCCCTAGGAGAATTTCTCTCTGGAGCCCCAGTACTTGCTTGGGTGGGAACGAATTGTTACAAACTAGCCAAAGGCTCTGAGTTGATTGGCTTTTCCTTTAGAAATCATTTGCTTTTTATTTTTAGCAGTTATTCAGAGCCAACCTTCATGAAAAGGGGAATAGAGTGACATGGTGGGAGTATCCTTTTGCATAAAAATTGAGGTGTGATTACAAAATAACAAAGCGAATCTTTTGTATTTCTTAGTACTCTAATTGAAACGCCTCACAAAGTTGCTTTGCCGGGCTAAGCATGCAGTCAGCCAAGGGTGAATATCTTGAAGTGTAACGCTCTCTTGGAGGCAGAAGCTCCAGTCTGGTTGAAAAATAGTACCCTAACTGTTGAGGCACACCTTTGCCGTGGGACTCTGTAACCGCCCAAGGGGTTCACCTTGCCTGCTGCCTAGACAGAGCAGATTCGTCACACAGGGGAACTGCAATAGAGAAAGAGTCATTCACCCAGAGCCGGCTGCGTGGGAGACCAGAGTTTTATTATTCCTCAAATCAATCTCCACGAGCATTCAGGGAGCAGAGTTTTTAAGAATAACTTGGTGCGAGGGGGAAGCCGGTGAGCCAGGAGCACTGATTGGTCAGGGATTAAATCGTAGGGAGTTGAAGCTGTCTTCTTGCACTGAGTCAGTTCCTGAGTGGGGGACCACAAGATCAGACGAGTCAGTTTATAGATCTGGGTGGGGCCAGCTAATAAATGCAGGGTCTGCAAAATGTCTCAAGCACTGAGCTTAGGAGCAGTTTAGGGAGGGTCAGCATCTCGTGGCCTCCAGCTGCATGACTCCATCTTTCTAATCCTGTGGCTAATGTTAGTCTCGTCCCCAGGCAAGAAGGAGGTCTGCTTTGGGAAAGGGCTATTACCATCTTTGTTTAAACTATAAACTACAAACTAAGTTTCTCCCAAAGTTAGTTCAGCCAAGGAACGAACAAAGACAGTTGGAGGTTAGAAGCAAGATGGAGTCGGTTAAGTGTCTTTCTCTTTCACTGTCTCAGTCATACTTTTGCAAAGGTGGTTTCAACGCCAGGAATGTGATCAAGCCCAGGTTCTGCTGATCCTCGGCCTTGCCTATTTCTCTTCGGTTTCAAGTCAGCAGCCTCTCCTGGTGAACTGCTCTGGAAGAACTTCACGATGAAAAGCTTTTCCCCTAATGAGACCGTAATCCTTGCCGGGAACGCTTTGCCGTTCGCTGCATTTTAATGCTCTGGTGCCACGTTTTTCCCCCTTTTCTTTTTGGGATAAAAGACTTCTTTGTCCCATGTCTTCAGCTGGTGCTTAGGGGTATGGAGCAAAAAGTGGGTGCCAGAGTTGAGATTCAGGGAGTGGAGAGTGGGGGAGGGGCTTCTGCCCTCTGGGGAGCGGCACAGAGGGGTGCGGTGGTGCAGCCCTGGCCACGGCACGTGCCTGCGTGGTTAGAGTCAGATGTGGCTGAGCTAAGTGGGGAGGTCCGGGCAGAACCTGAGTCTCAGCAGCCGGGGCAGGAGTGCGGACCTCTGCACCGAGCCATTTTCCTCCCCCAGGGGCCACAGGGAGCCTTAGATACCAGCCTTGAGAGATCATCCGCATTCATCCATGGTAACGCCCTTGCTCTCTCTCTGTCGCCAGTGGAAGGACTAAAAGTGGTGGAGATTGAGAAATGCAAGAGTGACATTAAGAAGATGAGGGAGGAGCTGGCGGCCAGAAGCAGCAGGTAGGGTCTGCACTGCGGCCACGGGCGGCCGGGCCTGGGGAGGGCTTTTCATTCCAGATGGGCTGAGGCTGTGGGCTTTGTTTCTCCAAAAGAAAGTCTGGTGGTTCAGGCTCAGGAGAGCACAGTCCGGAGACAGCGGCCCTGCTTGCCATCTGCCTGTCAGTGGCGTGGCTTTCTTCTAACGAAAGAGCACATATGGGCCGGGCGGTAGCTCACACCTGTAATCCCAGCACTTTGGGAGTCCGAGGCAGGAGGATCACTTGAGGTCAGGAGTTCAAGACCAGTTTGGCCATCATGGTAAAACCCGATCTTTACTAAAAATACAAAAATTAGCCAGGATGGTGACACACGCCTATAACCCCTGCTACTCAGGAGGCTAAGGCAGGAGAATCACTTTAACTGGGGAGGAAGAGGTTGCAGTGAGCTGAGACCGTACCACTGTACTCCAGCCTGTGCTAGACAGAGCAAGACTCTGTCTCAAAAAAGAAAAAAAAAAAGAGCAGCTGGGCGCGGTGGCTCATGCCTGTAATCCCAGCACTTTGAGAGGCCGAGGCAGGCAGATCATGAGGTCAGGAGTTCAAGACCAGCCTGACCAACATGGTGAAACCCCATCTCTACTAAAAATACAAAAGTTAGCCAGGCATGATGGCGCATGCCTATAACCCCAGCTACTGGGGAGGCTGAGGGCAGGAGAATCACTTGAACCCGGAAGCAGAGGTTACAGTGAGCCAAGATCGAGCCACTGCACTGCAGCCTGAGCTCGACAGAGCAAGACTTTGTCTCAAAAATAAAAGAGCACATACGGCAGATGGGGCCTAGGAAGACGACTTCACAAAAAGGGGAGTCCTTCTCCTGCAGATCCAAGACTTAGGAGCAATGTATCCAGCTTGAAATAAGTTGATAATCCACTTTGAAAGACAGAGCAACAAGAGAAAAAGGCATTTGGAGGATGAGCCTCCTGGTAACCCCGGGAACCCCATTCCCTGTGTGATATTCCCACGGGGTTGCAGTCCAGCGAGGGCTGCAGCCATTAGAAACACCAAAGTCATTCTCCTGGGGGCAGGCGGCCTTCACAGGTGCTGCGGGGGCCCAGGGAGCTGTGACTCGAGGGGAGAATGCCACAGCCTCCACGATGCTACCTCCAAAGTTAGTTTGGACATGTGTGGATGAACCACGCCCAAACTGGGGATGGAAATGCACATAGTAGGAAAGAGACACCATGATGATGAGCAGAGTGCAGCATTGAGCACTTCCTGTGTGCAGGCGCCGAGCTGAGTGAGGGACATACAGGACCCGCTCACACCTCCCAGCTTTGCCTCCATGCCCGCTGGTGCCAGCCCAGAGACCATCGGCGTATGGTGCGGCTCCCTGGTTCCCCAGGGTGCCACTGGCCGGCCCTGATGGAAGCTGATGGGGACTCCTGAGCCGAAGGAACAGCCCTGGACAATTGCACTCAATGGCTCAGGGCTGTCTGGTATGCCGACGATCACTCCCTGATTTGAAACTCCAGGGCAATCTGCTTAGTGAGGGAGTGTGGCAGGTGGAAGGGTCTCGGAGGCAGAAGGTAAGGGGAGAGCCGGGGGTCCTCACCTGGTCCCCCTCGAAGCCCTGGGGGCCTGGCTCAGGGTAGGCTCAGGGAGGAAGGCCGGTTGGAAGGAAGCAGGCCTTGTTTGAGCCACGTGAGAGCGAGTCCTACAGGAACCATGCCACGTGTCTGTGCTGCACACTCATGGACTCATTTGGAGTTAGGGACGTCTCAGTCCAACTGACTTAGGGGAAGGCAGGGCCATACTTTCTGACCATGGAAAACTGAGTGAACAATCCATCTTCGTCGTTCCTGTGGTGGGAGGCTATTGAAGGGATGAGACAGAGAGTCCCTCCTTTGTGAGCCTAGGAAGAGCTCCCACAGTGCACAGGAGTGGCCACAGAGTTGGGCCCCCAAGGCTGGGATCCGGCTTGGCAGCCTCAGACATGCATCAGTTTCACCTGTGGCACCGCCCTTGGCCGTGAGCTCTGTGCAGCTTGGGTCAGCCCTCTGGCCATCCCCCTGTGCCCAGGTGCCACGCTGCCGTGACAGGAGGGTCGTGTCCCAGTGTGGTGCTGCCTCACGTGGGGGCTGTGGGTGAAACAGGGAAGCCTTTCCAGCCCCACCACCAGCACAAGGGGAAGAGGATGAAACCTGAGATCTAGTCTTCAGCCTGAAACCAGATTCCCTGCACAGCGGCCTGGGGGCTCCCTATGGGTTGGGGAACTCCAGGGCCCTGAGGGGTATGTCTGGAGCTAGGCCATGCCTCCCGGGGCTCCCCCCAAGCTCCTCACCCACAAATGTGTGTCCCTGAGCACTTTCTGGAGGTGTCTGTAGAATGCAGCCTCTTCTCCCTGAAACGACTGCATTTGCTGCCCACCCACAGCAGCAGCTGCAAGTGGTGAGACAGCCCCCGCCTCGCCCACCCTGCCCCTCCATGTCTGACAGGCACCCGCTCTGTAGAAAGCAAGGCAAGGGCTCGATCTCACGCTGCTCCTGGCGTGGTTCCTAGTGTGCGCTGGTCCTGCAGGTCAGGTTGCAGGGGGAGAATTTGTTTTATCAAAGTTATTATCATTTCCTGGGGCTTTGTAACGAATTATTATAAACTAGGTAGTTTAAAACAATAGGAATGTATTCCCACATAGTTCTGGAGGCCACAAGTCCAAAATCAGGGTGCCAGCAGGCTCTGCCTGCTCTAAAGACCCCAGGGGCAGGTCCTTCCAGACCTCTCTTGGCCACTGGTGGCTGCCGGCGGCAATCCCTGGCATCCCTTGGCCTGGGGGTCTCTGCCTCCTTCTTCACCTGGTGCTCCCATCTCTTCTGTCCAGACTTCCCCCTTTTTCTAAAGACACCCATCCTATCGGAACGGGGTCACCCTCCTCCAGGATGACATCATCTTAACTATATCTGCAACAGCCCTGTCCCCAAATGAGGTCACCTTCACAGGCAGCAGAGTTAGGACTTCAGCATGTGACTTATTGGGGGAGATGCAGTTCAACCCATAACACGCCACGTGGGAGGGTAACACCGATTCCGGAACACGCAGAGGAAGCCGCCAGGAGCTCCCGTGAAACATCAGCCCCCAGGTGCCCGTCAGGCATGCCGGGCTTCAGGGGGCACCTGGCCCCATCTGAGTGACGGAGGCACTTCCTCCAGGAGTACATTTTTAGAACCCACAGCGCCATAAACCAAAGAGAAGGAGACTTCCTGGTGCCCCGTCAGCTTCTGGAGGCGACGTTCTCAGCTGACAGCTCCGGCAGCCTCCCCCGTGGGTGAGAGACAGGTAAATGAGGCTCTTGCATCCAACATGGAACAGGGTGAAAAATCTCCAGCGTTGCCGACACATGGAGAAAAAACGAATCCAGCCTCCTGGGCTCTGGTCTCATCCCCAGCGCATCACGTGCCCCAGGCCCTGGTCACAGAGCCAGCAGCCCCCACACACGAAGCCCCTTCCTGTTTCTCTATGTAGAAAGGAACTCGGAATAGAGACGCCGAGCTGTTCGCCTGGTGCCTTTTGTCTTTGTCAACAGCAGGGTTGGGTCTCACTCGTGAGAGCCCTGTAGCAATGTGGGGGACCCTGGGACCAGGCTTGTTAAGCTGGGACTTCCTCAGATGGCTCGGCAGAGGAGCTCCAAAAGGCCGGTGGGTGGGGGAGGGTTGGGGGCGGCCCCTTCCCGAGATGGCAGCCCAGCCAGACGCCTCTGGACAGTCTTGCCTCTGGGAGGAGAATAGAGGCCCTGGACAGGGTCGATCTAGCTCAGCCCCGTGCGCTCAGAGGACCAGTGTGAGCCTGAAATGTGGACCTACATTCAGCCCACATAGCACACCCCAGTGGGGCCCTCGGAGCCAGGGGTCTGGAGCCACCAGAAGCTGCCCCTTGGGACCAGCAGCAGCACCAGGGTCCGGACACGGCACCCGGGAGCAGGCGGCCGTCCGCTGAGACTCACGAGTTAGGTTTCTCCTGGTTTTCCCTTAAAGAGGACAGAGGCCCAACTGCCAACTGACACTTAGGACAGGGACAGGGCAGGTCTCTCCTGGGGGCCACGGCCACTCTGGCCCCCAGCACTGTACCAGGCAGAGAGCAGAGCATGGAATGTGGGGTTCACTCAGAGCTGGGGAGCCTGCAGGAGCCTGGGGTGGCAACCGAGGGCTGAGCTTTCATCCTAAACAAATGGCCTTACGCACTGGCCTAAGCCCCAGGGAAGGGGGGATGGGGACCCCAGGAAATGAAAGCAAAAATAAGCTCCAAATAGGATGAAAAGAAAGGGCTCCGTGCCAGCTGCTCTGTTTCCTGAAAATGCTGGTTTCCATGGCAACAGGATGCAGAGATGGGGGCTGCCTGGCCAGGCAGGGTCAGGAGCCCCAGCAGGCCCTTCTGTGCTCCCAGCTCTGGGCTCTATCTGCAGGGGAAGCCCTGGGATCTCCCACAGTCAAACTGTCTTGCTTGGTGAAGACCCTCCCAGGGAATGCAGGAGACTCACAGAGACAACACGTGTGCGAATGTTTACACAAAAGAGCAAAGCAGAAAAGAAATCACACTCATGCCACTGCATTTAACACAGACAGCGTTCAGTACTGCTCAGAAATGTGCCAATGGAATTTCTCGTTTACTGGGTGACAGTGGATATCCTTTGATTGGTGGATGTTATTGGTTGGTTTTGTTAATATTTTGCTGAATCTGTTAGAATTCCCCCCCTACACATCAAACTGTGGTAGCAACTCTGACGGGTTTTGCAAGCACAAAGGAGAGGGGAAGGGCGACCACATGAGTCTGTAGTGTGGAGGTTTCCACGGGGGAGGAGACAGCAGCATGCGAGATCACACTGAAGCCTCCTTTCCAGAAAGGAAATCTGTGTATTATTCTAGCTTTGGAAATAGCACAGGCTCGCTGGAAAACCTCCAGGCTCTACTGATGGGAGTTGAAGGGTGGGCACCCATCATGACAACAGCCGACGGTGTCCCTCGTCTAAATCTGGACGCAAGGCCTTCCAGATGTTTTTCTGTGTATAGATACCTCGTTTTGAAAAACAACTGTAACATGCTGTTTCGTGGTCTATTTTTCACTAATGGCCTTGTGAGCAATAAATAGATTAAATGTAACCAGCATACAGCTCAGAAGTTTTCCCCAGAAGGCCACAATCAAGCACTCTTTTTAAACCCACCGAATGTGCTCTTTCTTCCCTGTGGCGTGGTCATTTTTCAGCGTTAGTTTTCGGTACATACTGTGCGTAGCGTTCTTATTTTCCCTTTTCATGTAAAGTTTCCTCACTCCGCGTAATATCCGTGATGGCGTAATAGTCCATCACGCGATGCACTGTGGTGGTTTAAACTACTTTCCATTTGAGGACATTGAAGTGGCTTCTAGTCAGTTTTGTGTTTTTGTTGCAACAGATCAAGCCACGATGAATATCTGTGCAAATAGGGCTGTTTGCTCCTGTTTAATTCTTAAGATAAACTCCCCAGGGTAGATGTGTGGGCTTAGAGGATACGAATTTCCTTTTTTTTTTTTTTTTTTTTTTTTTGAGATGTAGTCTCACTCTGTCACCCAGGCTGGAGTGCAATGGTGCGATCTTGGCTCACTGCGACCACTGCCTCCCAGGTTCAAGAGATTCTCCTGCCTCAGCCTCCCGAGTAGCTGGGACTACAGCGCCACCACACCCAGCTAATTTTTGTATTTTTAGTAGAGACGGGGTTTCACCATGTTAGCCAAGATGGTCTCGATCTCCTGACCTCGTGATCCGCCCATCTTGGCCTTCGGAAGCGCTGGGATTACAGGCGTGAGCCAGCGCCCACCCCCGCCCCCCCAGGCACTCTGCTGCAGGGGCACAAGGGCAGCCAGACCTCCTGGGGCAGCCGCTCCTCTTCAGCGTCCAGGGACCACCCTGCAGCCAGCACACGGCCCAGGCGGAAGGCGGCTTTCCCTCTGAAACACACCTGGCTCACTTTGCCCTGCTCCCATGTGGGATACCCCCTTCTGAAACACACCTGGCTCACTTTGCCCTGCTCCCATGTGGGATACCCCCTCTGAAACACACCTGGCTCACTTTGCCCTGCTCCCACGTGGGATACCTCCACACCGAGAGCTAAACACAAATGCAGTCAGGCAGAAAATTCATCTGTTACTGCTGCATGTAACAGGGCAAGTTGGAAACATTTTAAAAGTGCATCACTGGGGACTGGATACTAACATGTGCTACGGCCACGCCCTGGAAGAACTTCGAAAATGGAGCTGAGCTCCGTGCAGCAGCTTGGGATGAGTTCATGATATGTTAGGTGACAAAGCAAGTTGCAGCAGAGTGAATTTGGTGCAATTCCATCTTTGTTTAAAAGTACAAGGGGCCGGGTGGGGTGGTTCACGCCTGTAATCCCCAACACCATGGGAGGCCGAAGCGGGCAGATCACTTGAAGTCAGGAGTTGAGACCAGCCTGGCCAACATGGTGAAACCCCGTCTCTACTAAAAATACAAAAATTAGTCAAGTGTGGTGGCAGGCACCTGTAATCCCAGCTCCTCGGGAGGCTGAGGCAGGAAAATCACTTGAACCCAGGAGGCAGAGGTTTTAGTGAGCTGAGATTGCACCATTGCACTCCAGCCTGGGCAACAGAGAGAGACTCTGCCGGCATGGGGCGGGGAGCATGGTACAAAGGATTGGGGCGCAGTGGCTCACCCTGTAATCCCAACACTTTGGGAGGCTGAGGCAGAAGGATTGTTTGAACCTAGGAGCTCAAGACCAGTCTGGGTAACACAGCAAGACCCCATCTCTACAAAAAATTAAAATATTGTTAAAAGGTATAAGTGGTCACCCATGTGTGCCCACACTTCAGAACATTCTGGAAAGATAAATGATTACAAGTGATTTCCAGAGTATGGGATTTCAGGAGACAAATGGATAAAGCAAGGACTTCAGTTTTCTTACTTTGCTTCTTTTTTACTTTATTCCCGTGTTGTTTAGTTTCTTTAGAATAAGAATGTTTTCATTTTGAAAACATGCGAAAATGGTTTTTTAGAAACTTGTCTAAAAGAGAAGATAACCCCTCAACATCTGACTTTCTGTGTGTTTTCCAAGAGCCCAATGTGAGGTCAGAGGTCCAGGCAGGTCCTCGGGGATTTTGCTCGAGGGGTCGCCGCCATCCTGACTTCCTCTCCCACAGCAAATAAGACCACACGGAGCTTGGGGGTATGGGTTTGTCCTTTGCTTTTGCACTGCCGAGGGCTTCACCAGGCTGAAACAGCAGGACCACAGCTCACCTCTGCTCCTCTCTCTAGGACCAACTGCCTCTGTAAGTACAGTTTTTTGGATAACAACAAGAAGTTGACCCCTCGACGTGATGTTCCCACTTACCCCAAGGTAAGGTGAGATTCCGGCCCAGAAGCCACTCTGGCAGGGTCTGGCCCTGCGGCCCGGCATGCTGTGTGCACACTCACATAAACAGCCCCCTCCCAGCCCCGGGCTGCGGGCGGTAAGGGTTACTCTAAGGCAAAGTATTTTTTCTCTGACATTTGTTTAGCAAAAGTGATCCCAGAGCATACCTTCCCCTGAAAGGCGATAATAGCTCCGTGATGCTGTCTGCCCGGTCCCTGGAGCTGACCTTGGTAAATGGTTTTCACACTCAAACATTAAAGAACTTTAATGTTTAACTAAATTGTTAAAAATTTAAATTTTCTGAAAATTTAATTAAAACATTTTTTTGGATCCACTCCTTTGGCCCTGGTCCCTGAGCAATCCTTAGTTGTCCTGACAAGTTTTGCTGTTTTGCACAAAAGTGTTCTTAGTTATAGGAGAAGCTGTGACCTTGGTGAGGTAACAATGGCATTCTTGAAATAGTGACATAAGGAGGTCTCGAGATGCTGCTGGTCACCCTCTCAATGCCTTCAGCTGGGAAGCAGGCAGAATCCCAGCCCAGTTCGTTCTTAATGTGTTCTTGTGCTGAGATTCACGGGGCACAGGCTCCATAAACAGCAGAGGCCTGGGCGGCACACAGTGGGTTCTGCGGCTGCCTGTTGTTCAGGCAGTGACAGCCTTCCAGAGCCTCCATGTGGGCCGATGGTGTCCGTGAGTCAGCGATTCCATCCACGCAGTTCCAAACGGTGCCCTGGATATTGTCAGGTTTTGGGGTGGGGAGGTTGGGTATATTTTGTTGTTTTTTTGAGACGAAGTCTCACTCTGTCGCCCAGGCTAGAGTGCAGTGGCATGATCTTGGCTCACTGCAACCTCAGCGATTCTCCTGCTTCAGTCTCCCGAGTAGCTGGGCTTACAGGCTCCCACCACCATGCCCGGCTAATTATTGTATTTTTAGTAGAAACGAGGTTTCACCACGTTGGCCAGGCTCGTCTCAAACTCCTGACCTCAGGTGATCCACCCGCCTCAGCCTCCCAAACTGCTGGGATTACAGGCGTGAGCCACTGCGCCCGGCCTCGTCTGAGGTTTTTGAATGGAGATTACTGCCTTTTCCATTGGAAAATCCGCCCATGCTTCTCATGACCCTGTCCCAGGGAGTCATGAAGCACACCTAGACCCAAAATCGAAGGTGTCAGCCCTCTGGATCTGTTTCCTTATAAAAAACAAAACACAAATATCCAGTAAGACCCAGGAGAAGACAATGTGTAATACCAAAGCAGTGTTCTTGTCTTCTCTCTAAAGCCACAGCCTCTGTCCTGTGACAGCTTAACGTAAAGCCCGACGTCCTTAGCAGCAGCCCCCGGGGCACTGTCCCGGTCAGCAGTCCTGCTCTTCAAGCTCTCAGCAGAAACCAGGGATGGGTTCTGGACAGGAGCATCTCAGAATAACTTCTTAGATGGTATTTGAATTTATGCGAAGTGAATTCCACCCCCTCCCCGCACTGCCCTGCAACTTTACTTTATTGTCCTTTTTTTTCTGGGATGGAGTCTCACTCTGTTGCCCAGGCTGAAGTGCAATCATGTGATCTCAGCTCACTACAACCTCCACCTTCCAAGTTCAAGCGATTCTTCCGCCTCAGCCTCCTGACTAAGTTGGAATTACAGGCTCCCACCATCATGCCCTGCTAATTTTTGTATTTTTGTAGAGACGGGGTTTCACCATGTTGGCCAGGTTGGTCTTGAACTCCCGACCTCAGGTGATCTACCTGCCTCAGCTTCCCAAAGTGCCAGGATTACAGGCGTGAGCCACCGCGCCCAGCTATTGTCCATTTTATCATCAGGCTTCTTGAGGTCTCATTTACACGCAGTTAGTTCTTTAGGTTTGGAGTACAGTGAATTTTGACAAACTTGCTTAGTCCTGTGACCTCCACCGCAAGCGAGATACGGGACATTTCTGTCACCCCAAACCCTCCCCCTGTCCCCCCTGGCCCTGCCTCTGGCGTCCACTGATGGGATTTCCACCGTAGCACTGGCCCTTTCCAGAAGGCTGTGGCCTGTGAGTCTGACGCAGCGCCTTTGAAGAGAATGGGAGAAAGAGAAGCGTCCCGGCATGCACATGGCACCACAGGCCCCCGGCGCCTGGTTAACACGGAGCTCCTGTCCTTTCCAGTACCTGCTCTCTCCAGAGACCGTGGAGGCCCTGCGGAAGCCGACCTTTGACGTCTGGCTTTGGGAGCCCAACGAGGTAAGTGCGGGACTTGCGGGCACCGCATCCCAGGTTGGAGAGGCATCTCAGGATCGCGGACCCCAGTGGGACCACCCCCGTTGCGCTTCCTCCTTCATGCTTCCTCCTCATCTTTTTAAAGACTGAAAAAGGACAAAAGCAAAAACAAAAAAAACCTTGCTTCGCCAGGTTTTAGTTGAAACTAACACTTTCTAGGAGGGCCCAGGAGACAGACCTCACGGCAGGAGGATTCTGTGAGTTGGGGAGGCTGTCAGGGCAGGGAGCCTCCATCCAGGGCTCCTGATGGCACTGGGCTCCCCCGGGCCTCTGCCCACCCTACAGACCCTCTTGAGAGGCTGGCAGCCCCGTGCTGCACCTGCAGACAGGATGTGTGCTGCAGAACGCCCCTGCTGGGAGCAAGTCTCTCCTCGAGGAAGGGGCTGCGGTCAGAGTGCTCTGCTCTGAGACCATTGTCTGCAAAGGCAAGGCACAGGCAGCTGGTCGCCCCAGATAAGTGGACATGTGGGTTCCGGGAACTGTGTCTCCTTCTGTAGCAAGGCTTGAGGCCAGGAGTTCCAGACCAGCCTGGGTGATATGGCTTGGCTGTGTCCCCACCCAAATCTCATCCTGAATTGTCATCCCCCACATGTCAAGGGTGGGGCCAGGTGGAGGTAACTGAATCATGGGGGCGGTTTCCCCATGCTGTTCCGGTGGTGGTGAATGAGTCTCACGATATCTCACGGTTTTATAAACGGGAGTTCCCCCTGCACACGCCCTCTTGACTGCCGCCACGTAAGTGATCTTCTCTTCCTTTGCCTTCTGCCATGATTGTGAGGCCTCCCCAGCCGTGTGGAACTGTGAGCCCGTTATGCCTCTTTTTCTTTATAAATTTCCCAGTCTCGGGTATGTCTTTATTAACAGCGTGAGAACAGACTAATGCACTGGGCAGCATAGCAAGACCTCGTCTCTGCAAAACAAAAAAACTGTTAAATTCTCATTGGCTAAAAATTTAAAAATTGGGAATTTTTGTGTTTTTTGCACCCCCAAGAAATGAAAAAGTTTTCTCACTGCAGTCCTCAGGCCCAGCAGTTTTCAACCCACCAGAATCTAAGGATGTTTCATGCTCATCAGCAACGTGGAAAATGCAGATGGCTCCTCAGCAAGCTCACCTGAGCTTTTTGACAAGCTGGGCCGCAGCAAAGTCTCCACAAAGGGCAGGAAGTGGGATCCCCGAAGTCAGGTTGCCAACCCCTGAGTCCCTGCCCTCCGCTGAACGAACCTCTTTCATGAGCTTCGTCTCCCAGCAGGAGAAACGGCAGCAGCAGCACCAGCCAGAAAAGCGGAGATCCAGCCTGAACTCCCCACCCAGTTCACCCGGAAAGGCAGCAGGCGGTCAGTCCCAGGGGCTGCACTACTGCAAACCTCAAAACCTCCAGCCGCCACGTGCCAGTTTGCTCCCCCAGGTCTGAGAGTGCAGGACCGGGGCACAGAGATGACAGGAGGAGCAGGCTTTAAATGTGCAGCATGACTGTCTAGGTCAACGCATAAAAAGAAAGGGCCCCAGGTGCGGGAGATTCAGGGAGTGAGGGAAAGCGAGAAAGGGAAGCGTTGAGCTGCTGGCCTGCAGTGGCGGCTGCCAGGGACCCCGCACCACAGCTGAGATTGGGCAGAGCAAGTCCCCAGCAAGCAGACACCGGAGATGGTTAGAGTACACCGACTCCTGCCCCAGCCTGTGGGCAAGCACTGCGCCTGGAGCGTCGTACAGAAAAATCACCATCCCTGGTGAGTTGCAGTGGCTCACAGCTGTAATCCCAGCACTTTGGGAGGCCGAGGCAGGCGGATCACCTGAGGTCAGGAGTTCGAGACCAGCCTGATCAACATGATGAAACCTGATCTCTACTAAAAATACAAAATTAGCCAGGTGTGGTGACTCATGCTCGTCATCCCAGCTACTCAGGAGGCTGAGTCAGGAGAATCTCTTCAACCCAGGAGGCAGAGGTTGTGGTGATCCAAGATCCCACCGTTGCATTCCAGCCTAGGCAACAAGAGCGACACTCCATCTCAAAAAAAATTTTAAAAATCACCATCCCCAAAGTCATTTTGACCGCAGCCTGTTGTGAGGAGGGCTAAGCCGGGGGCCACTGACGGGCAAAGCGCCTGCATGGAAACGGCACTTGCTGTCTTTTCTGCCACCATCTACCAGGGAGCTCTTTGAGCACGGGCCACTGTGAGTGGGAGGTGGGGCTTGCCCCACAAAGCTGAGGGATCTGTGCCTCCATCATAAAAAGGCCACCTCTCTGTCCTCTGATCACAGAGTGGATTCACACCTGCTCTCAGGGCTGGCAGACGGGCAAGGCAGACGGCTCCCCCGCAGCTGGACTCAGCCTCTGGGTGGTGTCTCACACGGCCCATGGTTTCTGCCCAGCAGATCCCAAGGGCACCCCAGGAGACCGATGAGAGCTCCAGTGCTTCCAAGAAGCATCTAGCTGCCTGCATGTGAGAACGCGGAGATGCCCAAGACGGGGGCCTTGGCCTCTGGCAGATCTGGCGATGCCAAGAATCTTGGAATGTGAGTGGCAAAGAGGGACAACTAAAGGGACACACAGGAAAACAGCCCCCTCAGCCTCACAAAACTGCATCTGGCTGCCCATGAGGCAGCTGGCACTCAGAGAACACCAGTGCCCCACAGGTGATCACCTCTCTCCCTTCCAGCAGGGGCAACCCTGTCTTTCTCCCAGTGGCTCGAACCAGTGTCCTGCCCATCACAAACCAGACGGAGGACATGACTTCAGGCTGCCGTGTCCTCCCATCTGTTAGGGCCTCCGCCCAGGGCTGTGGCCCGCCTCTATCGAGTGCAGAGCTGGGAGGCTGCAGGAGCCTCCCCCATCATCTCATGAGTCCCCCACTCAGGACCATGCAGCCCACTCAGCCCAGGACCCACCGCCACATGCGGGAGCTGCCCACTCCCTCGTGCCCACCCGGGGCTCAGGACTGCACTTGCGGTCACAGATGTATACGGCCCTCCTGCTCCACAGCCTCCATGTAGGCCACGTAAGCGGCACCAGGTGGCTTTATCTGCCAGTTGGCATCTCTTCTTGACTCGGATTTAACAGCAGACACATCTGCCCTTCAGGGGCTGCCTTGAGCAACATCTGGGCTGGTCAGGTGGACAGCGAGGATTTTCCAGGCTGCAGCCCCTAGAGTCCTAAGGGCCAGCGTTCAGGATGGTGAGGGGGCCAGCAGCTCTGGGCAGCGAGGCCCCTGGCTGGGTGATCCAGGCGGCAGCTGACAGCGGCCTGAGAGCCAGCCCTCCCATCCTCACGTGGGGCCCCATCTCCAAAAGCCGGATCGATGCCCTGCACATTAACCAAGCTACATCTGCACCATCCCCCCCTAGGAAAACGAGTATGTGATTCACGTGCTTTAAGGAGGTTTCCCAGGTGACATTCCAAGCTCCCATCTGTGGCCGCATGTGGGGGAGTTTCCAGTTTTCCAGATGAATTCTCTGCGATGCCAGAGAACCCTCTGCCTCCTTCAGAGCCATCTCATCAGTGCCATGATTGCAAGCTTCCATCTACAGAAACTCACCTCCCTGGCATTTCCAGGTCTCATACACAGCATAACAAGTAAAAATGGACTTTTCGGTGGCACACTCTGTCCTGGTTTGCTAGGCTGCTGTAACAAAGTGCAGAGACTGGGGCGGCTTAAGCCACAGAAGTTCATTCCTCAGTTCTGGACCTGGAAGTCCGGCATCAAGGTGGCTGCCAGGTTTGGCTTCTCCAGGGGCCTCTGTCCGTGGCTTGCAGACGGCCACCTTCTTGCTGTGTCCTCCTGTGGCCTATTCTCTCTGCACACGCACCCCGGTGCTCTTCCTCTTCTTATAAAGACACCAGTCCCAGCCAGGCATGGTGGCTCACGCCTGTAATCCCAACACTTTGGGAGGCCGAGGTGGGCGGCTCACGAGGTCAGGAGTTCAAGACCAGCCTGGCCAATATGGTGAAAACCTATCTCTACTAAAAATACAAAAATTAGTCAGATATGGTGGCGCACACCTGTAGTCCCAGCTACTCAGGAGGCTGAGGCCAAGGCCTCACCCTGACTATGGAACCTTCCTGACCTCTGTAAAGGCCCTGTTTCCAAGTAGCCCATTGGGGGTCAGGGCTTTAACACATTGACTTAGGGGAAGGTGCAGTTTGGTTTGCAACATGCGCTTTTGGAAGAGAAGGTCGTGCAATGAGCAGAGGCAGGAAGCCATGCTGGGCTCCAGCAGGGATGGCCCAGTGCCCTGCACAGACAGCTGGCAGTGGGCAGCTGGGCTGGAGGCGGGCACAGGTGGGGGGCCCTAGGCGGGGGGACACCTGCCAGGGGTGTCTAAACTGCCCCTTTTCTGCACGTCTCCCCCTCCTGCTGGACTCCCCCACTCGAGACCTGGTTTTTCCAGAAAGCAATGCCCACTTTGGTCAAACTCTGATTTTTAAAACTCACTTCATCTTTTCCTCCCTAACTTAATTAGCTCCAAAGCACTGACTGAGCTGCATTGAAATAGAAGTCCACCATGACAATAAATCCTCTTTGGGACTGAAAACAAAATCTGTTTCAGCTTGAACAGGGATCTCGAGAGAAGCCAGAGCTCCCTGAAAAAGGGTTAGAAGGAGCGGCTCGCCCAGGGCGGGCTCACAGGTCGACGTTTCTGGATGTAAATCGTCAAAGCGCCTTTGATCTTCAGCCTCAGGCAAGGAAAGGGCCTCTCTCGGTGACGCCGCCGTGCTCAGGTGTGTGCCGGGTAGAACTGTGTCCTGGAAACCTCAGCTGTGACACTGATCCCCCTGAGATTGTTTTTCATGTGTAGAAATCAATAAAACCCTTTTGGTGTGGTGATTTGGGGGCGGGGTGCGCTCTCTCCCCCTAGTCGCCATCCTTGCTACCTTAGAATTCTCCTTGACTTCGGAACCAGCCCTCCACCCCCAGGAGACCCCCCAGTGTGCTCTCAAAGCCCCACCCATCTGGGTGGCGTGGAAGGCCGGTCCGAAGGCTTCTCTTCCTGCATCTCACCGACCAGGCTTCGCTCTCGGCAGACTTTCTGGGTGGGGGAAGAGCCCATCCTCCTGCCGACCGCCCTGCTGGCACTCCGAGGACGACAGAGGGAAGCCAGGGGCTGTGAGCCGGCTACGACTGCCCGATGCCCACCCTTCTCCTGTGCCCACAGATGCTGAGCTGCCTGGAGCACATGTACCACGACCTCGGGCTGGTCAGGGACTTCAGCATCAACCCCGTCACCCTCAGGAGGTGGCTGGTGAGTGCCAGACCCGCCTTTGGTTCCTCCCCGGGCAGGTGGTTTCATCCAGTTCCACAGGCATGGAGGGAATGCATCACCAGGGCATCTTCCTGATGGCACTGCACCCCCTGAGAGCGGAGGCGACGTTCCCTGGGAGTTCTGTGGGGACGCTCCGCCTGTCTCTGTCTGTCCTTCCACCAAAAAACGTTCTTTACGCCCAAGCTCCTGCTCTGATGAGCAAGAAAATAGTGAGACTCTGCCATCATCAAGCAAAGCAGCGTGTCCTAAAGCAGCAGCATGTGGGAGCCTGTGGGTGTGTGCGTGTGTGTGTCTGCATGAGTGAGGGTGTGTGGATGTGAGCCTGTGTGTGTCTGCGTGTGTGTGGGTGTGGATGTGAGCCTGTGTGTGTCTGCGTGTGTGTGGGTGTGGATGTGAGCCTGTGTGTGTCTGCGTGTGTGTGGGTGTGGATGTGAGCCTGTGGGAAGTATGTGCGTGTGTGTGTGTGTGGATGTGTGTGTGGGAGTGTGTGTGTGAGTGTGGGTGAGTTGGAGTGTATGCATGTGTGTGAGTGTAGGGGGGTGGATGGGAGCGTGTGGGGGGTGTCTGTGTGTGTGTTTAGGGGTGGGTATGTGTGAATGTGGGGTGGGAGTGAGTGTGGGAGTGGGTGTGTCAGTATGGGTGTGTGCATGTGTGTATCTGTGGATGTGGGATGTGTCTGCATGTGTGTATCTGTGTGTGGATGTGGGGTGTGTGGGGGCACGTGTGTGAGAATGGATGTGCATGTGTGTGTGTGGCTGTGGGGTGTGTCTGTGTGTGGCTGTGGGGTGTGTCTGTGTGCATGTGTATCTGTATGTGTGGATATGGGGTATGTCTGTGTGTATGTGGATGTGGGATGTGTCTGTGGGTGTGTGGATGTGTGTGGATGTGGGGTGTGTGTGTGTACATATGTGTCTCTGGATGTGGGGTGTGTGAGGGTGCATGTGTGAGGATGGGTGTGTGCATGTGTCTGTGTGTGGGTGTGGGGTATATGTGCCTGTGTCTATATGTGTGGATGTGGGGTGTGTCTGTGTGTGTGTGTGCATGTGTCCGTGTGTGGGTGTGGGGTGTGCTTGTGTGGATGTGAGGTGTGTCTGTGTGTGTGTGCATGTGTATCTGTGTGTGGATGTGGGGAGCGTGAGCGTATGTGGAACGTGAGTGTTTAGGAGTGTGAGTGTGTGTGTGCATGTGGATGTGTGGATGTGGGGAGTATGAGTGTGTGGGAATGAGTGTGGGTGTGTGCATGTGATGTCTGTACGTGTGAATATGTTTAGCAGCAGGTATTTTTAATGAAATATTGTTCAGAACCAAATATTAAAAACCTATTAAAGATTTCATGGGATTGAGGACTAAGAGCCCCCTCTTGGAGTCTCCCCCTCTCCCCACCCCCTAACTTTGTGCCCCAATGTCCTTGACTGCAAGGTGAAACCCCTGGTGGGAGCTCTGTCCCCACACCTGCCCCAGGCGCCATGGTGTGGCCCATTTGACGTTCTCAGGGTCCCTGCAAACCCTCATTGGTATCTGTGGTAAATACGGGAATGCTGTTGACCTCTGCTTGGGATAAGGGTTTGGCAGAGAACGTTCAAGCCAGCACACAGCCTTCTGGGTGGCTTGGGAGGAGAGGTGGGTGGGCCCAGGCACAGGGTGACGCCGGCCCCCTGCCTCCCACAGCTCCGTGTGCACGACAACTACAGAAACAACCCTTTCCACAACTTCCGGCACTGCTTCTGCGTGGCCCAGATGATGTACAGCATGGTCTGGCTCTGCGGTCTCCAGGTGGGTCCTGCCTGCTGCACACCCAGACCTCCACTCTCGGGGTCAGGCGGAGGCTCCATCAGGGGAGCGGCAGCCCTCTCCCACCGAGAGAGCCACAGGCACGGGGTCCTCAGCCGCTCCGCTCCTCCTAGGGAAGCACCCCTACCCATGGTTGGCAGTCGCCCCATGGGAGAGGCTGCTGCTAGAATTGCATGAGCAGGTGCGCCCCGACCTGGTCATCCCTCCACCCTGCAGGCAGGCCAGTCCTCTCCCACCATGCCAGGAGACTCCACATGGCTGCAGGGGCTTTGTCCCCCCCTCCCACCACCACCACTCACCCAGTTCCACCCGCCTCACCCCGCCCCACCCTCCGAGTGAAGAGGGCAAACACCTATGCCCTGTTTTCCAATCCAGGAGAAGTTTTCCCAGACGGATATCCTAATTCTAATGACAGCGGCCATCTGCCACGATCTGGACCATCCCGGCTACAACAACACGTATGTACAGGATTTTCTCTTTTTTCCTTGTAAAAGGCACCCTGGCTACCAGAGGGAACCTATCAGCCCAACCGTCAGAGCAGTTCCCAGATGGAGCTGTCAGTGACAGCCTCCCCGCCCCAGCTCTGCCTCCACCAACACAGCTCCAGCTTCTGGACTTTGCCCAGGGCCTTGGGTCTCCCCCGGAGCAGGAAGCTTCAGGATTATCAGACCCCGGGGGGGCTTTCCCAGCCCTGTGCTCGCCTGGCTCCAGGCTCAGGTGCACGGCAGAGCTCTGGCTGCGCCAGTGCCTTCTCCACCCCAGGCAGAAAGCAACGCCGGTGTGTACGCAGAGATGGGGGCTCCACACGCCCTGCTCAGGAACTCGCCCCTCCCTGGACAGACCCCCAGCTGGCTTCCGCAGCAAAGGCAGAGAGCAGGGGCCAGAAGAGAGTGAGAAAGAGACTGCAGAGGGATAGGAGGTGGGAGTGAGGTGTCCCTCATGGGGTGAGGGTGTCTGAGCCTCCCCTCACGCTCCCCCTCGCCTGCCAGGTACCAGATCAACGCCCGCACAGAGCTGGCAGTCCGCTACAATGACATCTCGCCACTGGAGAACCACCACTGCGCCGTGGCCTTCCAGATCCTCGCCCAGCCCGAGTGCAACATCTTCTCCAGCGTCCCCCCCCTGATGGGTTCAAGCAGATCCGACAGGTGCGCGGGGTGAGGGCCTCTGACCAGAGAGGGGCACATTCATGGTGGGAGCAGAGCAGCCCCCACTCTCCAGTGGATAGAGGCTCCCAGAAGCTCCTGGCCACAGCAGTGCCCTGGGGGACCCAGGGGAACCCCCTCTCTCCTTCCTCACCTCCAGGCCCCAGAGTGGAGCCCCAAAAGAGGGTACCCTCGCCATTCGCACATGTATCCCACTGACCCACGCTTCCCAGCTTCTATTGAATTCAGCCTCCACTGGCCCCCTTTGAGATAAATCCTTTGTCCATCTTCCAGCCCAGGAAACTGAGACTTAGCGAACGTACGTAGCCTGACCAAGGAGGGGCCGGGCCCTGGACAGACAGGTCTACAGCATCCAACGTAGGAAAACTGCCCACTGCCCCGTAACCCCAGCTGCTGTCACCTGCCACCCATGGCCCCGTCAGCCCCCTCCCTTTTTTTTTTGAGAAAGAGTCTCTATCGCCCAGGCTGGAGTGCAGTGGTGCAATCTCGGCCCACTGCAACCTCTGCCTCCCAGGTTCAAGCAAGTCTCCTGCCTCAGCCTCCCAAGTAGCTGGGACCACAGGTGTGCGCCACCACGCCCGGCTAATTTTCAGTATTTTGTTGTTTTGTTGTTGTTGTTTTGTTTGTTTGTTTGAGACAGTCTTGCTCTGTCGCCCAGGCTGGAGTACAGTGGCACGATCTCCTCTTGGCTCACTGCATCCTCCGCCTCCCGGGTTCAAGCAGTTCTCCTGCCTCAGCCTCCTGGGATTACAGGCACACGCCACCACACCCAGCTAAATTTTGTATTTTTAGTAGAGACGTAGTTTCACCATGTTGACCAGGATGCTCTCAAACTCCTGGCCTCAAGATCCGCCCACCTTGGCCTCCCAAAGTGTTGGGATTACAAGCACGAGCCACTGCACCCAGCAGATTTTCAGTGTGTTTGGTAGAGATGGGGTTTCGCCATCTTGGCCAGGCTGGTCTCGAACTCCTGGCCTCAGGTGATCCACCTGCCTCAGCTTCCCAAAGTGCTGGGATTACAAGCACGAGCCACTGCACCTGGCCACCTCTTCCATTTTAGCTAAGGGGCTTTCTGCCTCTGGAGGAGACGATGCAGGGAGGGTAAGAGGACATCTGCAGGACAGAAAGATGATCTGGTCCACCTGCCCGCACAAACACTTCCGGCTCACCGGAACCACACCCCTTTCCACACGGGAATTCCTCATCAAACCCTCACTCTCTGACATCTGCAGGGGGAGGGGAAGGTCTCGGAGTAACCTCCGGGAGAAATGCAGTGTGTTGAATAGCGCGTCCTTCAAACAAGGTCCACCTCCGGTGAACATGACCTTTTTGGAGAAAGGGTCTGTGCATTTGTACTTGTTAAGATCCCCAGATAAGATCGGTGTGGATTGCCCAAGGGGGCCCCAAATCCAAAGACTAGTGTCCTTGGAAGAGACAGAAGAAAAAACGGCCCAGACACAGGGAGAAGGCCATGTGAAGAGGCGGTGAGTGGCGGCTGGAGTGACGCAGCCCCGAAGCAAGGGACTCCCGGGGCCCCCAGGAGCAGGAGGAGACAAGGAAGGACCCTCCCTGGGAGCCTTTGGAGAGAGCAGGCCCTGCCCACACCTGGATCTTGGTTCTGGCCTCCAGCACCGGGAGAGAATGAGTTTGTTGTTGTAAGCTGCCTGGTTTGTGGCACTTGGTGTGGTGGCCCCAGGACACTCACCCAGTGTGCCGTCTTCTGCCGCTCCACCAGGCAGTCCTCAGCCATTGGAAGTTTAAATGGCTTCCTTCCAGAGGCAGCCGACAAAGGCTGTCTGGACTCCAGTGCTGGGAAAACCCTCAGAGCCCTCCTGAGAGCTGCTGAGCCTCCCTTTATCAGACAGCAGCATCCTCGTCGACCATGGCTTTCCAATTTGTCTACGCTTCCAGGAAGTTCGAAGCTCAATGTAAAAAACTGAAGTCAGTGAAGCATTTGAGGAAGCCCCGAGGAAGCAGCATGCCCCCTGGGATGGGCCCCAAGGCATCACGGCCTCCTGCGAAATTGTCAAATGTCACCATGTGCCAAAGGCATAGGTGGCAGAACCAGGCTGAGGTTCACCGGGATGCTGTGGTCCTGGCCTCTGCTGGCCTGTGCTGTGTCGGCCGCTGTGAGTGTGAAATGAGCAGAAGGGAACATTTCCCTCTACCCATCCATCCATCCATGTGCACGGTGTGCACGGTGACAGCCTGGGAGGAGCACCGACAGCTGCACCTCGGAACCCACCAGGTGATGACGCACAGCGGCGGGGCTCATGGGCCTGTGATGACATCATTGCACAAACACACACAATTCAACAGAGACAATCTGCGGTCATTATTGAATCACTGGTTCCAGTACGGTTATCTCCCCCTTATCTCTAGGCTCTCTGGCCTATCATCCACGCTCGCCTCTCCCGACCCCGCAAGCAGGTGCCCTGTGGGGCTACGATAAGCCGTGGTGAATCTTCGTCCGCCGTAGGTAACGGGGCAGCCAGGAAGACAGAACACTGTATCTGCCTCTGCTACCCCAGTGGGGGAGCTTCTGCAGGGACAGAACCTGGGGGAATCAAAGCAAGTGAGCACCCCTTAGTGTAGGCCTTGTCCCCACCGAGCCACGTCGGGGAGCATCCCACGAGAGAAGGAGGTGGCACCTGATTGGAGGAACAGCCACTCTGCACATGGGATCGTCCTCGTACCCAGCCACCATGGGGACACACCAGCATTGTCCTGCTTCACACGCTTCACTGACTTCAAAATATGACTCTCCTCTAGGGGTAAAATTAGTTTTACCAGTTTTTAAAAAACGTATTTTGTCATGGAAGATTTAGGGATAAATGCTTCACCAATAACACAATTAAATGTTTACAGGAAAATTGAATAATTCAAGATGGAAGTGATGCCTCCCCCCCCGAAATATACATTTGAAAGGACCTAGTTTGATGGGTGTGGGTTTTGTATATGATGCTTATGGTTTTATTTTCTTGGAAGAATAAAATATACGTGGCACAGAGTGGGTTCTGTAAATGCTTGTGGGGATGGATGAGTGGGCGGATTGATGGATGGATGAATAGATGATGGATGAATGGATAGACGGATGGATGGATAGGTGGATAGATGGATGGAGAAATGAATGGATGGATAGATGGATAAATGGAAGGAAGGAAGGACGGACAAATGGATGGACAAAGAGATGGAAGGATGGATGATGGGTGGATGAATGGAAGGACAGATGGGTGGGTAGATGGATGGGCAGATGGATGGATGATAAATGGATGAATGGATGGATGGATGGATGGATAAATGGATGGAAGGTGGATGGGTAGAGGGATGGATGGATGGATGGGTAGATGAATGGATGGGTTGGTGGATGGGTGGATGAACGGATGGATGGATAAGTGGATGGAAGGATGGATGGGCAGGTGAATGGATGATGAGCAGATGGATGGATGGAGGATGAATGGATGGGTGGGTGGATGGATGGATAGATGGATGGGTTTTTGGGTGGGTAGGTGGGTGGATGTGTGGACAAATGAATAGATGGGTGATGGGGGCACATATGAACCAGAATGAGGGATACATGAAATAATGTGTGCAGGGGGCCCCATACACAGTAGGCATCCGTTGAACAGCTATTGGGATATGCCCTGCGATAACACTTCGTTCTCTTGCTATTCAGGGAATGATCACGTTAATCCTGGCCACTGACATGGCGAGGCATGCAGAAATTATGGATTCTTTCAAAGAGAAAATGGAGAATTTTGACTACAGCAATGAGGAGCACATGACCCTGGTGAGTGGGCTTGTTCTGCCTGGGTGGGCAGCCAAGCAGTGGGCTGGTTGAGTGGGTCATCCATCCAGCTCACACTGGAAGCCAAGAAGCCGAAATCCTTAGTCTTGCCTTGAAACAAGGTGTCTATATGTCTGGTTTTTGAGGTCATGGCTCTTACTAGGAAAGCCCAGGGCAGGGCCTCCCTTCTGACGGAACCTCCTTCATGGTCAGAGGGGCACTCTCCCATTCCTCCATCTCTTTGGATTTGAGGGAGATTCGTGGGAGAAGGCCACGCATCTCGCTCTGTTTTCCGGAGAATAAAACCAGCTCTCCCATGAAGGCACAGCCCCAGCATGGTACCCTGAAAGCCCACCTCTGTGAGGGCAACTCCGACCCAGCTCCTGCTCCCCAAGCCAGCACCCTCCACCAGGCATCACCCATCCATCCCACACCATAGCCCAGCACCCCTCTAAAACCAGGACAAGGTGGCCAGAGAAGGGACAGGGGGCCTCACCCATGAGAAGGTGCCCCTAGGTTGCCCCAGCGTCTGCCTTTTAGAAGGGCAGGCACCAGTCATTTGTGCCTGGTGCAGGCGAGACTGAGGGATTCCAGCCCTCCACGGCCTGTCCTATGGCGACCACTGGGTTAGTTCAGGTGGAAACTGCTGCACCCTGGGGCCTGTCCTGTCTCCTCCTGAAGCACTCATGGTGTGCCCAACCCTGCCCAAGCTTGGAGGGGAGCTCCCGTCCCCTGGGAAGATGAGCAATGCACCCACCTGGGGACCAGCAGCAAATAGGGGGTGGCCAGGCACGGGGCAGTGCTTCGGGGGGGCATCACCTGGGCTGGGGTGGCCAGAAAGGCTGGAAGGAGGGGACCCACAGAGGACCTTGAAGGTTCATTCTCCATTGGAGGAGGGAGCCTGTCCTCCCGGAAGTCAACCAAGCTCAGTTGCCTGGTCCAGCTTCATGGTCCTCGGTCTCTTCCTGACGGTAATGGCAAGTCCAGAGCCAAGCAGCAGCAGCAGGCCGTGTTCTACCTTCTGTCACCTAAATTCCAGAACTTCTTCTTTCAGCTGAAGATGATTTTGATAAAATGCTGTGATATCTCTAATGAGGTCCGGCCAATGGAAGTTGCAGAGCCTTGGGTGGACTGCTTATTAGAGGAATATTTTATGCAGGTAAGAGTCTTGCAGAGCAGTCGAGCCCCCAGCCACTCTTACCAGCCCACTTAGTAAGGGTCCGCGTTCAACAGAGCACGCCAGGGTGGACCCGCGTATTCACGGGCCGTCCACAGGTCAGCCTCCAGAAAGCCTTCACGGCACGGGTACATCAGAAATGAAATCGGTTATAATTTGAGACCTGAAAGGCGGTGACAACCCAGAAAAGCTAATGTGAAACTGCCACGTGTCACTGCTCACTGAGCCACTGTTAGAGGCAGACTTGTCGAGCAAATCGCCTGAAAGTCAAGAAACAAGAACTACAGAGGCAGGAGAGAGCCCCGGGAGGACCGAGACCGGCAGGTCAGCTTACACAGACGGCCATGGGAAAGTCAGGGACAGAGAAGCCAGGCCAGCCGAAAACAACCGCTACATGTTAATACCACAGCTTGATCAACCCCGGGAGGACTCGGGAGGGTTTCTGCAGTCCTGGGATACACCCAGCTCACCTCTGCCTATCCCTAAGCTCGGTCTTCCCACCAGACCTGCTCGCCCAGCTCTGTTTTCAGCTCTGAGGATGCCGCCGCCTTCTCCTTGTTCTTACCGACACACATTTGTGTGCGGCTGGTCGCTGGTTAACTGGCGCATCTTGTCTTTCTATAAAAACGGTGATCCGGTTCTGGGCGTGTCTGTCTTTAATGTCACTGTCTGCTGCATTCCCTGCAGAGCGACCGGGAGAAGTCAGAAGGCCTCCCTGTCGCCCCATTCATGGACCGAGACAAAGTGACCAAGGCTACAGCCCAGATTGGGTTCATCAAGTTCGTCCTGATCCCAATGTTTGAAACAGTGACCAAGGTGAGTGACTGTTGCCACCTGCCACACGTGCGTGCACTCAGATACATGGGCACAGACGTGCATCCACACACACCCACACGGGCACGCACACACACCCACACAGGCACACATATACATGCACACAGGTACACACTTGCACACATGCAGGTACACACACATGCACACACAGGTGCGCACATACAGGTACACACAGGCACATGCATGCACATAGGGACACAGGCACGCACATGTACACATGCACACATGCAGATACATGCACATGCATGTACACGGGCACACAGGCATGCACACTTATGTACACAGGCACACACGTACATAGGCACACATACACACATGCACATAGACACACACATACATGCACACAGGTACACACATGCACATACCCAGGTATACACACAGACACAGGCACACATACAGGTAAACACAGGCACACACTCATGTACACACAGACACGCATGCACACACAGGTACAATGCATACAGGCACATGCACACCGGCGCACACACACCGGCACACACATGCACACATACTTGCACACACACAGGTACACACAGGCACACACATGCACATATACATGCACACAGGCACACCTGCACATCCTGAGCAGCCTCTTCCCCCAGCTGTCGTGGTGACCCCGTCCCTGCCATCTACAGCCTGGCCGGTGACCCCAGCATCTCCCCCCCTGTGCTGCCCTCCCTGCCTTGCCTCGCTGGGCCCTGGGGGCCCCTCATTGCCCTTGCCCATCACTGCTGGCCTTCAGGACCCTGGAGGCAGCACCGGCTCTGGACTCTCCTGTCCCCTGCTCTGCACCCCAGTTCGGCCGAGTGTGCACCTGTGGAGGAACCACTGTGCAGCCCCTGTCCAGGTCCCAGTCTCCACCGTACCCAGCACCGAGGCCATGCTCGCCGTACACAGCTTGTTCCTGCCCAGCTCCCTACAGGACCCCTGCCAAGGCCCCGCCTCAAGGCACCCCCAGCATGTCCAAAACAGGCCTTGTTTCCTCCGCTTCGCCCTACTGAGCCGTGGCCAGATCTGGGCTCACAGCCTCGCACCCTGCCCTTCCCAGGCTTCCGTGTGCCTCGGACCCTTCCGCTCCAGGGCAATTCTTCCCGTTCCCACCCTCTTCCTGCTCCCAGGACCCCCAGCCAGGAGGCCTGTCAGCTCCTTTCCCCTGCCCTGTGTCTTTGTAAGAACCTCCCAACCTGTCCCCCACCCTCGTCTCATGGGGGCAGGGGGACACAAGAGGCAGGAAGGGGACTTTCTGTAGGACTTCATGGAGGGTGAGGAGGGCCAGAGACAGAGCCACAGCAGGGCGGGAACAGCCAAGCCAGCATGAGGGTTTCCAGGAGCTGGGACTGGTCCAGAGGCTTCCGTGCAGTGCACCTGACCCCTGTTTTTCTCTGACGTTCCCGTGGCCTTAAGAACGAAGGACTCTGAACGAATCCCGTTGCCTCCCCACAGCTCTTCCCCATGGTTGAGGAAATCATGCTGCAGCCGCTTTGGGAATCCCGAGATCGCTACGAGGAACTAAAGCGGATAGACGACGCCATGAAAGAGGTAAAACGCACGTCGAGAAGCGCCTTCCCTGGGGCAAGCAGGCACGCTGCCCTCCGTACTCCTGACTCCAGAATCTCGGACCTGCCAAGCAGGGCACCACTGAAGGTGGCCCCCTGGACAGGAGCACATGTCCCTTCCATGAAAAAGCCTGGCTCAGTAAAATTAGGGAATGTGATCAGAGAAACCAAATCTGCATTCACCAAGAGCGCATCAGAGCTCGGCGCCTTCCCGGAGTTTACTGGCCATGCCCTTCACGAGAATCACAACCGTTACCCACCTCTGTGGGCACCCAGGTGTCCTTGGGTGTATCGGCCGCTGTTAGAGCATCTCGGACCCCTCTGAGCACCGTGCCTGGCGTCCTGGCCCTAGGGCTGACTTGTTCAGAGGAGGCCATGGGGTAGAAAAGGGGCCCTGCCCTAGCACAAGGACAAAGTGACCACCCACCTGCCAGCTCCTGGGCCCAGAACATACATACACCAGCACCTCTCAGGGGCCAGGGAGCCTGGGGCTGGCTTTAGGTTGCTGTTGAATTGATAATTGTTTTGGAGGAAGGGGTCAAGGTTGCACAGGCTGAGGGCCCATGCAGTCTTTCCACGGATTGCCCAGCCTTCTGCTGTCCAGCTGCCCATGATGTGGCCCCTGCCCCGCCCACCCTCCTGCCTCCTCCCTCCAGCGCCCCCAGGCAGCTAGAGCAGTCTCACTACTCCTGCAGGGTTTGATCCCTCCTGGCCTTGGCCGGTGTTGCCTCTGCCACCCGACTCCCCACAGTGCCCTTTGTGCCATTGAAGCACTCTCCACAGCCCGTCAGTCAGGGCTCCCCTAGTTCCTGTGCCCACCACCCTGTCTTTTCTGCCTGGGCGCTCCTGAAGCCCATGTGGCCCACGACACCCTGTTGAGCACTGAGCCATTTCAGGCCTGGCCTTGTGCTGGCCTCCTCTCCCTCCACTGACAGCCCTGAGCTTCCCATGCCCACACCCTCCTGGAGCGCCAGGCCAGGCACGTGGGAGATGCTCAGTAATTGCTTAGGAAAACCCAGACCAGCTGCCCCGACTTCTCTAGCTAGAGTCTCCTACCGGAAGTCCACGGAAAGGTCTCTAAACCTCTAGAAGGCTGAGAACAGTTATGCAGAGGGGCAGACATAGCAAGAAGGCGTCCCCAACTCCAGACTCCCGCAGGAGAGCTGAAGGGGCTCCTGCCTCTCTTGTGGGCTCTTTGAGAGCCATAGCCCTGAGGCCTTGAGTCTCCAGTCCTGAGCCCTGATGCCCAGTCAGGGATACTAGTCCCTGCAGCTCTGGTGGCTGCAGCCGGGGTGAGCTCCCCGTCCAGGCCCCAGATGAGGCACCAGTAGTAGCAGGACAGGGCACACAGAGCTACCTCCGGAAAGCCGGTGTCGGGAGTCCTGGACGCACGGGCTGGAGACCGCAGGCCTTCACCCTGCGGCATCTCCAGGCAACAGGAGCTGCTGGAAGAGAGGCAGACACTCCCCTGCTGTCTCCTGCCCCTGACTTGGCCTTCTCTGACTCTGTTCCAGTTACAGAAGAAGACTGACAGCTTGACTTCTGGGGCCACTGAGAAGTCCAGAGAGCGAAGCGGAGATGTGGAAAACAGTGAAGGTAACTCGCCCTGCTGAAGCGGCATCTCAGCGTAAACGATCATTCCCATGCAGGACAGAAGGAAAGAGGACGGGGGAGAAAAGCCAAATTCTGGAATATCTAATCATTAGAATTAGGCTCTTAAGGCCAGTGGTTCACGCCTGTAAGCCCAGCTCTTTGGGAGGTCCAGGTAGGCAGATCACTTGAAGTCAGGAGTTCAAGACCCAGCATGGCCAACATGGTGAAACCCCATCTCCCCGAAAAATACAACAATTAACTGGGTGTGGTAGTGCGCACCTGTAGTCACAGCTCTGGAGGCTGAGGCAGGAGAATCGCTTGAACCTGGGAGAGGGAGGTTGCAGTGAGCCGAGATCGTGCCATTGCACTCCAGCCTAGGCAACAGCAAGACTCCATCTCAAAAAAAAAAAACAAAGGCTCTTAAAGAGGGGGAACATGCTTTAGTTAATAGAAAAACATCGATAATTAGCATATGCATCACTTATAAGAGTAAGTACTTTTTAAAAGTGCAATTGAAGTATTGAAAACTTTGTTCAAAAATCGCGTATTTGCTTTATTTGGCTTTGAGCAGTTTCCTCTGCCCTTGATGACCCTGGTCATTCATCTCACAGGGGAATCAGAGCAGACGTCTGCTCACCTCATAAAAAGGTCGCACTCTACATGTCTAACAGATAATTCAAGAGATACTCGGTTCAGGGAGCATGCACAGCTCAGGGCGGGACACACGGGACATGGCTTATGAGAGGGAGCAGCCACAGGCTTTGGCGTCCGGCGCAGCTGGGTTTCAGTCCAGGCTTGCCAGTGACAAGCCGAGAGACGAGCACAGGTGTCTCGGCCTCTCTGAACCTCAGAGCCCCAGTCTCTAACCAGAGGCGGTACTACCATTGTTACCGCTTTTCAGGCGATTAAACGGTCAAAGCGCTGGTCCCTGGGAAGTGCTCAGTAAATGTTGGCATTTAATTTTTAAGTCAGTTCATATTTTTCAGTGACTTAAAAGAGGGATCAGTATTGTTTTATTTTACCTAAATGTGTTCAGCAGTATGTCTGATGGCCTCATTATTTTACAGTGCTCTGTGTGTCGGCCGGGTGCGGCGGCTCACACCTGTAATCCCAGCACTTCGGGAGGCTGAGGCAGGCAGATCACTTGAGGTCAGGAGTTCGAAACCAGCCTGGCTAACATGGTGAAACCCCATCGCTACTAAAAACACAAAAATTACCTGGGTGTGCATCTGTAATCCCAGCTACTCGGGAGCCAGAGGCAGGAGAATTGCTTGAAAAACCCGGGAAGTAGAGATTGCAATGAGCCAAGATCGTGCCACTGCACTCCAACCTGGGCAACAGATCAAGACCTCACCTCAAAAAAAAAAAATG
This sequence comes from Ateles fusciceps, assembly GCA_036589455.1. Classification (NCBI taxonomy): domain Eukaryota; kingdom Metazoa; phylum Chordata; class Mammalia; order Primates; family Atelidae; genus Ateles; species Ateles fusciceps. The sequence goes on from JAZHEH010000196.1 coordinate 5,309,808, forward strand.
GTCTGTGTGTCATCCTGTGACATTTGTGAGACTGCTGGCACTTTTTGTTATTGTTGTTTTGTTTTTTCTTTTGAAATGCAGTCTCCCTCTGTCACCCAGGCTGGAGTGCGGTGGTGCACCCTGCAACCTCGGCTCTCTGCAACCTCCGCCTCCCGGCTTCAAGCAATTCTTCTGCCTCGACCTCCTGGGCAGCTGGGATTACACACGTGCCACCACGCCCAGCTAATTTTTGTATTTTTAGTAGAGACGGGGTGTCACCATTTTGGTCAGGCTGGTCTCAAACTCCTGACCTCATGATCCGCCCACCTTGGCCTCCCAAAGTGCTGGGATTACAGGCGTGAGTCACTGCGCCTAATCCTAACAAAATCAAATCAGTCACCATTTTCCTTCTTCCAGGAGACTGTACCTGAGGAAAGCGGGGAACGTGGCCACAGTTCTGGACACGCTGGTGGAGCCGCGAAGGATCCTTGCACAGGGAGGAGCTGCCCGGGGCACTTGGCACCACACGACCACGTTTTCTAAGAACCATTTTGTTCACTGACACAAAAAAAAGGAATTCATGATGCTGTACAGAATTTTATTTTTAAACTGTCTTTTAAATAATATATTCTTCTATGGAAAGGGGTACTGGACTTCTTCTTTGGTAGAGTTGTGTATGCAGGCTGCTTCCGGTAAGTTCTCTCGTGAAGACGAAGGACACTGTGCTTTTTTCCCAGGTGTATCTTAGAGCAATTGACCAGTGTGACATGGTGCGTACGTCCCTGTAAATTCAGCATTAAATGTCAGAACGGTGCCCTGAGCGCAAGGACGTGCATGGGTCCTGTGTTTCTGAGCAGAGGGGGACGTCAGTGCTGTGTGCGGGGCATCTGGGGACTGAGGCAGGTTGGCCAGACTGTAGGTCGTGTGTGTGGGAGCAAACGCACACGTGACCACAGGGCAACACTCACTGGGCGCGCATGCGCAGGAAGGTTGGCGACTTCACATTTAAATCTTCAGATAAGGAAAAGAGACACATGTATCCAGCGCGTTTGAGGGCCTCTGTCTTGGGAGGAGAGATGGCCTTCCCTTCCCGCCTTTGTTTTTGTTTTTGAGACAAGAGTTTTCCCTCTTGTTGCCCAGGCTGCAGTGCAATGGCAGAATCTTGGCTAACCGCAGCCTCCACCTCCTGGGTTCAAGCGATTCTCCTGCCTCAGCCTCCCAAGTAACTGGGATTATAGGTGTGCACCACCACGCCCCACTAATTTTGTATTTCTAGTAGAGATGGTGTTTCACCATGATGGTCAGGCTGGCCTCGAACTCCCGACCTCAGGTGATCTGCCTGCCTCAACCTCCTAAAGTGCTGGGATTACAGGCGTGACCCACTGCGCCCGGCCCCTTCCTGCCTCCATTGTGGTAATAAGCACAAGGGACATTCTAGGTGGCACTGTGTCCACACAGGGGGACCCAGCCTCCAGCTTGTCCCTAGTCCAGTTCTTGCTGCTGCTGGGACAGTTACCCACCTGAGCTCTCACTGCGACTGCCTGCGTGCAGTGGACTCTGGAGACCCGATCTTATAAAAAGCAAGGAAAACCTGCTGGATATGTTCCTGGGCTGTGGGCTGTCTCCACTGCGCTCTAGGCAGAGAACCACCCCTCGAAGAGCTGCACTCTGCAGAGCTCATCCGTAAAGGCCATTTGCATGGCCTGAGCTTTGCAAACATTTTATTTCCGGGTTGGGTCACTTTCCTCGTAGCTTTTGTTCCCTCTTGTTGAATTCCAGAATATTACTTCCCACCTTCAAATAATTCATTTTTTTACCTGTAAAAATGTCCATCTTGGGCCAGGTGCAGTGGCTCACGCCTGTAATTCCAGCACTTTGGGAGGCCGAGGCAGGCGGATCACAAGGTCAGGAGATCGAGACCATCCTGTGCAACATGGTGAAACCCTGTGTCTACTAAAAATACAAAAAATTAGCCAGGGGTGTGCGCCTGTGGTCCCAGCTACTGGGAGGCTGAGGCAGGGGAATCGCTTGAACCTGGGAGGTGGAGATTGCAGTGAGCTGAGATTGTGCCACTGCACTCCAGCCTGGCGACAGAGCAAGACTCCATCTCAAAAAAAATAAAAATTCCATCTCATCTTGAATACAGCTCAATGCAGATAGGGACCTTGACTTCTATACCTCTTCTGGCTTCTGCTTTTTTCATTTGAATCCTAAAGCCAGTAGATATGGCAACCTTGGCAAAAATTGAAGCAAAACGTAGGCATCAGATGTGATGCCCTCCGCCTGCATGCCAGCCTCTCTGAAGGGACTGTTACCTGCTGTCCTCATCCGTAACTAGGCTCTTTGAACAGCACCTTTATCTGCTACATTACTTGGAATGCCCACCTCACCAAATTCTGCCCCTCATCAAACTCCACAGGATGCTTCCTTGAATTTTACCATCATGAACAAACATGCAGCCACACGCACACACATGTGGACACATACACATCAGCACTGCAGCACGCTGCCTCTGGTTCTACCTATACTGCGTCCTGGAACAATTAAATCAACAAATGACTGAGGTCCATTAGGAGAGGCATCTAGACGGCATCTACAGCGAGTCCTGGTTCGCGTCAGCCAGCCTGGTCTGCGTGCATGGGGCCCCCTAGAAAGCCCACCAAAGCCCCCTCCTGTTGAAGAGTCACCAGCAAAGCCCCACAGTTGGAGGCCGTGTCCACCCTGGTCAGCAGCACACCCAGAGCCTGCCTGTACTGGGAGGCGGCCACACGTGGGGGACTGAACCACGGGCTACATGTGGCAGTGGAGGCTCAGGGCAAGACAGATGTGCCCATGGCCCCGGAGGGCTCTGGGTCCCACAGCAGAGGCAGGTGTGGGAACGCAGCACCCAGGCCTGGGGGACAGGCCCAGCATAGGGAGAGAGTGTGCAGACAGAGGGGCCCACCTCCCGACAAGCACAACCCACTGAACAAGACACCCCCCTGGGGTGGGCAGCACCATCTCCACCGACGACATTGTGTTTCAAGTGAACTCTGTCCCCAACAATCAGCATGAAGTCAGCATAAAGGGTAAAGATGTTTACAGCTGGGCCACATCGGTAGACAGCAGCAGCAATCCCCGGGGCTTTCCACGGTGAGCTCCCAGCACACAGCAAGCATCTCGCCAAAGGAACAGAAAGTTGGCAAAGGGAGGGCCGGCCTGCACAGGCTAGCACCGTCCTGGGACACCATCACCACCTGTGCTCCTCCAGGGGCACAGGAAGACACTGTGTTCCATTTTTTTCTCCCCGAGACCATTTATTAGCAATTCAAGGAACATTGCATGCGTCAAAGACTGGATGTGAGAAATCCCAACAAATCTGCCTCGTCAATGTCACTCTCATAATTGGGAGCTGGTTACATGCTGTCTTGGGAATGCAGCCCCTGGCCCTCCCAGCAAAAGGCAACGCAGACCCTTGTGATTTCAGCTTTGACCTTGCGGGTAGTGAAAGAAGGAAGGAGGAATGTCTGCTGCTGGTATCCTGGACGGGGTGTCTGCAGCGAATCCCCCTGCCCGCCCCTCCCATGTCACCTGCGACATCTCAGACTTTGACCGCCTCCCACAGCTTCCTTTATTCATAATGTCCAAAGCCAACCTGAGCGTCTTTGCTGGCTGACGTCTTAGCCACATGACGTGGGGAACCAGTGAGGCAGAACAGACCGCTGTCAGGGCTGGGAGAACCCTGGGCATCTGAAACACCTGAGACCAGGAAAATGCCCATCAGTGGACACTGTCGGCTCCCAGGAGGCCTCTGGAACAGGGGAGCAGTCACCCCTAGTCCATCCCACGGAAGGTCATACCTGATTCCACTCCAGAGGCCGCGCCCAGGGCTGGATACTCCCAAGGCGGGAGACGCTGGGCAGCACCTGGACAAGGCCGTGTTCTGCCCGCAGCTCCTCCACTGTGTCCACGAGGAGAAGGTTTAAAAATCTAAGTCCAAAGGTAATCTGTCTAAGGGGCAGTTAACATCGTCACTCTGAATTTGGGAGGGATTGTTCTCTGCTGGTAGCCAAGAGGGGCCCAGCAAGGTTCTGGGGTTCCAGTCTCCCCAAGTCCTCAGGCAGGTCTTCCCAGCCCCAGCCTGGGACTCCCCACACTGCCACAGAGAATACAAGAGTCAGGGGTCCCCAGATTCCTGGGAGCTGGGGCTAGTGCCCTGGCAGAAGATGGCACGGGCCCATGTTGCCACCTCAGGCAGGAGCCAGAGCCTGTGGGGGGTGACTTGCCTTGTTATGGGCTGAATTCTCTCCCCCAAAACTTATGTCCAAGCCCTAAAACCCAGTGCCTCCCAGTACGGTATTGGGAGACAGTGCCTTTAAAGAGATAATTAAGGTAACACGAGCTCACTGGGGTGTGCCTGATCTACTCTGACCGTGTCTTACAGGAAGAGGAGGTCGGGGGCACAGACGCACACAGGGGACACCGGGCAGGCCAGCTCCCAACATACGGAGGAGAGGGGGCTCAGAGGAAGCCCCCCACCCCCGCCAACCTTCTCTCAGACTTCCAGAGATAAGTGTCTGTTGTTTAAGCTCCCCACGAACTGCCCCCACCCCCGCCACCTGTGTCCCTCACTAGGGCCGCCCGAGAGGACTCACACATCACACATCACACAACACACATCACACAACACACATCACACATCACACAACACACATCACACAACACACATCACACAACGCACATCACACATCACACAACACACATCACACAACACACATCACACATCACACAACACACATCACACATCACACAACACACATCACACAACACACATCACACAACACACATCACACATCACACAACACACATCACACAACACACATCACACATCACACAACACACATCACACATCACACATCCCTCGCGACTGCCTCCCTGGGCAGCGACATGGGGCTCATAGCAGCACTGGAGACAGTTGCGCTTGGGTTGACCGAGCCGGCATAGCGCCGTATCTCTCTTTCTCTCTCTCTCTCTCTCCTCTCTCTCTGCATGCGTGTGCACGCTGGGACACACTTGCCCTGGGGCCCAGCCCAGTCCTGAGGAGCCCCCTTAAAAAGCCTCTCTGGCTGGGTACGGTGGCTCACGCCTGTCATTCCAGCACTTTGAGAGGCCGAGGTGGGCGGCTTACAAGGTCAGGAGTTTGAGACCAGCCTGGCCAACATGGTGAAACCCCGTCTCTACTAAAAATACAAAAAATCAGCTGGGCGTGGTGGCGGCTGCCTGTAATCCCAGCTACTCAGGAGGCTGAGGTGGGAGACCTGCTTCAGCCCGCGAGGTGGAGGTTGCAGTGAGCTGAAATTATGCCACAGCCTGGGCAACAGACCGAGACTCAGTCTCAAAAAAAAAAGCCTCCCTTAGGCAAAGCCATCCATGAAAGCCAGGAGAGGCGACCTGAGGGAACATCCAGGCCTTATCTCTCCTCAGGCGTGTGGTTCACCCCTTAGGAGGCACAGACAGTGCGGACACAGCAAGGGGAGACGGGGCCCCAAAAGGAGAGGCTGCTCCCTCCCGACACCTCTGCCATGGAGCCCGTGCCAGCTATCTGCAGGGCCTTTCTGCCAAAGGACCCGCAGACCCAGCTGCCACACGGCCAGGCTGGGGTTGGGTCATCAAGCCCAAACCCAAGCCCTCTGACCTCAGTTTCTCACTGCCAAGGTGGAGTTAGGGTTCAGCTGAGTCAGCGGGACCACAGGAGGCAGGTGGGGAATTTCTTTTTATTATTTACCTTGTAATTTCCACATTTTCCACAACTGGCTTTCCTTTTAGGAATAAAATAAATGTGATTTTATTTTAGAGCTGGGTATGGAAACAGCAACGTTTTACCTGCAGGGAGAAGGCCTGAGATGCAGAGGAAGCCGAGCTGACTGTGTCCACCGGCGTCAAGGCCACGCCGGCCGGCGTCTAGCGTGTTCCGTGTCTGTGACTAACACAGCTCTGTTGCCGGGCAGCGGACTGGCCACAGACGCTGATTTCTCACCGCGCTGGGCCAGCTGATTCGGTGTCTGCTGAGGGTTCACAGAGCACGGGAAAGGGCCAGCCAGCTCTTGGGGGGCTCTTTTATAAGGGCGTAAATTCCATTCCTGAGGGGTTCACCCCCATGACGCAGTCACCGTCCAAGTGATCCACTCCTAACACCGTCCACTTGGGGTCCGGCTTCAACATCCCAGATGCTCAGCCATAGCAGCCGGCAGCCACCAAGAGCCGGGGAAAGGCCGGAAGACCGGACAGCAACCTCCGGAGGACAGGAAAGACCCCTGCAGCCTCCGGAGGACAGGAAGGACCCCACAGCAGCCTCCAGAGGACAGGAAGGACCCCCTGCAGCCTCCAGAGGACAGGAAGGACCCCTGCAGCCTCCGGAGGACAGGAAGGACCCCTGCAGCCTCCGGAGGACAGGAAGGACCCCACAGCAGCCTCCAGAGGACAGGAAGGACCCCACAGCAGCCTCCAGAGGACAGGAAGGACCCCACAGCAGCCTCCAGAGGACAGGAAGGACCCCCTGCAGCCTCCAGAGGACAGGAAGGACCCCACAGCAGCCTCCAGAGGACAGGAAGGACCCCCTGCAGCCTCCAGAGGACAGGAAGGACCCCACAGCAGCCTCCAGAGGACAGGAAGGACCCCACAGCAGCCTCCAGAGGACAGGAAGGACCCCACAGCAGCCTCCAGAGGACAGGAAGGACCCCTGCAGCCTCCAGAGGACAGGAAGGACCCCACAGCAGCCTCCAGAGGACAGGAAGGACCCCACAGCAGCCTCCAGAGGACAGGAAGGACCCCACAGCAGCCTCCAGAGGACAGGAAGGACCCCTGCAGCCTCCGGAGGACAGGAAGGACCCCCTGCAGCCTCCGGAGGACAGGAAGGACCCCCTGCAGCCTCCAGAGGACAGGAAGGACCCCTGGCAGCCTCCTGAAGGAGTGCAGCCCTGATGACCCATGACGTCTGCCTTCTGGCCTCCAGGGCTGTGAGATGAGCGTGTGCTGAGGCCCATCTGGGATCATTTGTTTTGGCCGCCTGAGGAAGCACACACAAGCGCCACTGAGTGATGATCCTCGTCCTAATCCTCATCCTGACACCTGCTCGCTCTGACCCTGCCCTTCTGCAGCCCCCACCCCTACCCGGGGCTGTTCGGGAGGCCCTCCCACAGCAAGCCCTGAGCAGCCTTCATTGTCATCAATAACCCCTAGTGCCCCATTTGCAGAGAGGGCCACAGGCACAGAGAGAGGCGCATAACCCACCAGGCCACAGAGCCGCCAAGTCCCCAAGCAGGCCACCAACGAGAGCCTCCCACAAGAGGCCTCCCAGCCCATCCGTGGACAGCGATCCTGGGAGCTGCGTGGCTGGGAGAGGCTGCGGAGCCCCGCACTGGGGACGAGGAGACGGGAGGGGAGGACGATGGGTGTGGCTGCAGCACGTCAGGTCCGAGGCACGGATGAGGCCCCAGGTAGATGCTGGCAGAAAGCAGGGGGCTGCCACTCAGGGAGCACGCATGCCAGGCACAAGCAAGAGGTCAGATGCCAGGCAGCTGGCATGTGGATGGGTGTGCGATGGTCAGTTCACACACCACCTTGACGTGGCACAAACAGTGTTTCTAGAAGGGTGCTCTGGAGGATGAGATGAGCCTCTAAATCGGTGGACTCAGAGGAAAGCAGGCTGCCTTCCTCATGCAGGTGGGCCTCGTCCACTCGGGGGAAGGCCGGGCTAGACGAGACTGACCGCCCCAGCGAAAGGAGCCCTCCTGAATTTGGCCTTGGGCCCAATTCTGCCACGCCCACCTCTCCTCTAGCCTGCCAGCCTCGCCCAGCAGATGCCAGAGTTGCCAGGCTCCATAGTCACGTGGGCCAATTCCTTAAACTCTCTCTACACACTCACTCGCACACACACACACACTATACACCACACACACATTCACTACACTACACACACAAACATACGCACTACACACACATTCACACACACAACACACTATACACGAACACACACATTAACACACACTATACATACACACTACACACACCACACACTCATACACAGTACACAATATACACAAGCACCCTACACACACACAAACACCCACTACAAACACTATACGCACCACTACACTACACATACATTCACACAAAAACACTATACACACACAAACACTATACACACACCACACATTCACTCACACAAGCATGCACATTACACACAAAGACACACTACACACACTACGCACACTACACAAACACACCTGCACAGCACACACATACACAAACACACCCACACTACACACACACTACACATGCTACACGCACAAACACTACACACACATTACACACAAACACACTACACACACATTCACACACACTACACATACTGCACACACACTTTACCCGCAAACACACTACACATTCACACGCGCTACACATAGTACACACTACACGCAAATGCACACTACACACACTGCATACATACTACACACACAAACACATTACACGTTCACACAAACACTACACATACTCAAGCACATATACACACGGTGCACACACGTGGACACATGCACACACACGCGCACACATCCTGTCAAGCTGCTTCTCTGGGGAGCCCTGGCGAGGACAGCACAGGCACCTGAAGGGCGGGGCTAAAGCCAGGTGGGGAGTGAGGCTCAGACTTAGCCGGGACCAGGCCTCCCTCGTGCACCCCGGGGATGTTTCACAAGGGCCCGCTGCACGAAGAGATGGGGACAAGGAGGCCATGGCCTGAGACGCTCCAGGAACAGCAGAAGATGGTGTGGAGGAGAGGGGCGGGTCCTCAGGCTCCGTGTCAGGGGCCACTGGGAGAGCTCCTCAGTGGGTGCTCCCTGTGCGTGTGGGCCAGCAACCGAGGCCACAGAAGGGACTCCACCTGAGAAACTGAAAAGAAAGGGGCAGAGAGCCGCTGTGTCTGTTCTGGGACGCACCTTCCTCCAGGAAGCCTCCCCTGACCGCCCTGTTTGTCACTGTATTCCCAGTGCCAGCACAGGGCCTCGTGTGGGGCCAGGGTCCCAAATGACCCAAGAGAGGCCACAGGGGGCCAGGGTGCCAATCAGAGGCACTGTCTGGGCTGATGCCTTTCCCTTTCCCCCTCCAGCTACCAAGGGATGAAGGCGGGCTCCTTCGCCCTCACATGTGAACTGGGGATGGAGGAAAGAGGAGGTGCTGGCATCCTCTAGCCTGAGCCCAAGCTCCAGTGGCTCTGGGGGACATTCAAGGTCACAGCCTGGGGTGGACGGAGTCCTTTACTGCATTGGAAAAGCAGATGAGAGAACCATTGCTTCTTTAGAAAATAGTAACTGGGCCGGGTGTGGAGGCTCACAACTGTAATCCCACCGCTGTAGGAGGCCGAGGTGGGAGGATCACTTGAGCACAGGAGTTTAAGAGCTTGAGACCAACATAGGAACAGAATGAGACCACATCTCTAAGAAAACAGAAAGATAAGAACTAGAGAGTCAGAAATGTCATCTCTTTCTTTTCTTCCTCCCTCCTTTCCCTTTCTTTCTTTTTTTTTTGAAACGGAGTCTTACTCTGTCATCTGGGCTGGATTGGAGTTCAGTGGCAGGATCTCGGCTCACTGCAACCTTTGCCTCCCAGGTTCAAGCGATTATCCCAAGTAGCTGGGACTACAGGCCCCCACCACTACACCAGGCTAATTTTTTGTATTTTTTGTAGAGACAGGGTTTCACCATGTTGGACAGGCTGGTCTTGAACTCCTGACCTTGTGATTCACCTGCCTCGGCCTCCCAAAGTGTGGGGACTACAGGTGTGAGCCACCACACCTAGCCCTTCACTTTCCTTTTTATAATCTCTTATTTATTCCCCATTGCTATGGACTGAATATATCTCCCCAAAATTCACATGTTGAGACCTTAACCACTAGTATGATGGGGTTTGGAGATGAACTTTCAGGAGACGGTCAGGGTTAGGTGAGGTCATAAGGGCAAGGCCCTCCTGGTGGGATCAGTGAGTGCCCTTGTGAAAACAGAGACACCGGAGAGCTCGCTGTTCCTCTCTCTGAATGCATGCACCAAGCAAAGGCCACGTGGGACACAGCAGGAAGGCAGCAGTTGCAAGCCAGGAGAGAGCCCTCTCCAGGAGCCGGCTCAGCTGGGGCCTTCATCTTGGACTTCCAGCCTCCAGAGCACTGAAAAAATAAATTCCTGTTGTCTCAGCCACCCAGTCTACAGTATTGTGTTACAGCAGCCCTAGCAGACGAATGCACCCACCTACTTCCAAAAAGGATTTGAGACAGCTCTCGAAAAAAAGATACATAATGCAAACTTTAAAACAGATGTAACCGGTCAAAACGGCTCAGGATACCACACCCTTGCTGTGCACTTTATTAACCATTACATCTGATCTGATCCCTGACCTTCCTGCTCCAGAGCATGTGCCCTTAACCATGACACCACACTGGAAAAATAAAGCCCACTAATGTAGTGTGTGGCATGAGTCCCCCTGGTTATGGGCTGAACTGGATGTAGTAAGAGACAGCCCGTGGGGGAGTAACTATGAACTTATAAATAAGACACAGAGTCAATTACGACAGAAAAGCTGGCTTAAGGATAGTTACTGCAAAGGAGATTAAAACTGAGCTCTGAGTTTCCTGGAAGCCAGGGTGAAAAATAAAAAAGATGAATTACCCAGTCCTAATTTTCTAATACAAAGAAGCAAACCAATTACTCAGGAGGAAGCAACTTTTTCCTAGCACAGAATTGAAGAAGAAATTCTGTGTGTCTTTTATCAGAGATGATGTAGCTTTAAAACGTAGGCAGATCCCTGCAGTGCCCCGGCTTCCTGTTTCTGGTTCGGTTCTGACCCCTTGTGCTTGACCCCAGCTTGGGACAGCCTCAGACCAAACACTTTGAAAGGGCAGGCACTGCCCCCGTGAGCTCCCCCGTGCCAGCCCAGCTGTCCCCTCCTGTCCAGAGGCCAACAGGGGACAAGCACCCTCATCAACACTTCCCCTCCCCAGCACTATATGTAGACAGCCTCTCCTTGAACAGGCTGTGTTTAAAGCTGCATATGGGGAACAAGTGTTTGAAGTCAGGAACAATTTGCTCTTTGAGATTATGTTTAAAGTGAATACCCCTTAAGAGTCTAAGCCGGAGTGTGGCTGGTCTTGTTACCCACCCTTCATCACTAATTTCCACCAGCCCCACCCTGACCACTGTCTACCCTCAAGCCACTGAGCACTCTGTGCCATTTGTCTCCATGGCACTGACCACCTCTTACAGACTCTACAGTTCTTATTTATTGTGGCAACTGTCTGTTTTCTATCTCCTCCCACTAACACGTAAGCTGCATAGGGAACAGACTTCTGTCTGGTTTGTTCACTGATGCATCCTCAGAGCTTGACAGGTGCTGCAGTACTTGTTGGATGGATGGATGGATGGGTGGGTGAATGAACAGAGTGGGTGGATGAATGGATAGATGAATGAATAGAGGGATGATGGATGAATAGATAGATGAAAACATGGATGGTCGAGTGGGTGGGAGAATAGATGGATGAGTGAATAGATTAATGAATAGATAAATGGGTGGATGAATGGATGAAGATGGATGGATAAAAATGGATGGATGGATGGATGGAGTGGATGAATGGATAGAGGGATGATGGATGAAGAGATAGATGAAAACATGGATGATGGAGTAGGTGGAAAGATGGATGAGTGAATACATTAACGAATGGATAAATGAATGGATGGATGGATGGATCGATCGGTGGAGATGATGGAGATGGATGGATGGAGATGGATGGATAGACGGATGGATGGACAGATGGATGCATGGACAGATGGAACACCTACTATATTCCAGGCATTGTTGTAAGAAGGGGAGAAAATTATGATGAATAAAGCCCGGCTTGGAAGTGGATTCTTGCAGGGGCTCTGGTCTGGTGGAAGAAGTGTAGAAGGCAGCCTGGGGCAGCGCCGGGTGGGGAGCGGGTGCAGGAACAGAGCCGGCCTGCCCACTCCTTCTGTCCCTCTGTGGACCTAAGGACATCGAAGTGTTGCTCATACTACAGGTCCCGGCATCTCACATGCCCTACACCCGAGAAACGGAGCTGAAAAATAAATCCGCGCTGTCCACCCACTGCATCCGATGGACGAGAAACAGTGATGCCTAGTGTGGGTCACCAAAGAGGCCCACAGGGGACCCCTCACCTGCTACAGCTGTGCTCTAGTCATTTGCTTCTTGGCATTAGGGGCACTTTAAACCATCAAATTAACAGGCTCACCATAGTAACAACCTGTTCAACATCACAGGGGATGCTGATGAGCTCACAGTCACGCTCCTTTCAGCCTTCACACCGTCTCCATTGTCAGGAGGGCCAAGTCGTCCTCCCACGCCTGCTCCTCGGCCCGCCCGCTATACCAGCCAGCTGTAAGTCCCCTGCCCCGACCCTCTGGGTGGGTCCATGGTCACTCCTCCGTGGTGGGCGTGGGGGCCCCACCTGAGGCTCCCGGGGCATTTCTCTGGGGGCCGATGAGACTGATCTTTGATCTGCACAATGGCCATTCAGCTTCCTCTTCACTCAATGATGTCCTGGCTCCGCCCAGGTTCCCCTGGGGCAGTTGGTCTTTTCCTAGTTGACCACAGTTCTTTTTATTCTGGATTCGGATCCCTTGCAGTTAACTCTGTGCTATTACACCTTCTCCCGGTGGGTGGCCCAGGAGGCTGCACCAGGCTGGTTTCTGTGTCCTGCAAATTCCTATGTTGAAATCCCAACGCCCCCAAGGCATTAGGAGCTGAGGCCTTTGGTAGATGATGAGGTCATCAGGGGGAGAGTGAGACACGTGCCCGTGCAAAGTACACACCACATGAGGATGCGCAGGCGGGCAGCACCACCTGCAGCGCCCGCCCCAGAGCCCGACCATCCCACCCCCGAGCTGTGGCTTCGGACCTCCAGAGCTGGGACAGCCCAGGCTGCAGTGCAGAAGCCTCGTGCTCCAGCCCCCACCTGAGCCATGCAAGGCGGCCGCCCTTCCTCCGCCCCCTCTCTTCCAGGCCCCTCCCCCGCCCCGTCTCTTCCAGGCCCTTCCCCGCTCCCTCCTCCAGATCCTCCCTTCGCCCCCTCTTCCAGGTCCTCCCTCCGCCCCGTCTCTTCCAGGACCCCCCAACTCTTCCAGGCCCTCCCCGCCCCCTCCTCCAGGTCCTCCCTCCGCCCCCTCTTCCAGGTCCTCCCCCCTGCCCCGTCTTTTCCAGGACCCCCTCCCAACTCTTCAAGTTCCCCCCCCCTCCCCCCTTCCAGGTCTCTGCAGGCACTGGTTGCCTGTTGCTGCTGTAACAATCGCCGACCGACTGACCGAGCACCGCAGACTCACTCTCTTCCATCCCACGGCCCCTGCCATGGAACTGAAGCCCAGGTGCCAGCTGGACGGCTTCCTTGCCAGGGACCCTGGAAGAACACTCCTTTCCTGGCTTTCTCTGTGGCCTTGCCCGTGGCCTCTTCCTCCAGTTCAAAGCTCACCGTTCCAACCTCTGCCCCTACCATCTCCTCCCCCTCTCCACTACCTCTCCCTGCCCTCCTCTGCTGTCCTCCCAAAAGGACCCCAGATGACACAGGCCCACAGGGGCAGGCGGGACAGCCTCCCCCAGCCTCAAGTCCAGGACTTCATCACATCTACAAAGTCACTTGGCTGTGGGAACCAACGCTCGCATGTTCCAGGAACTAGGACCAGGAAATCCTGGTGGGGAGGGGTGGGGCGGATTCTGTCCTCCACGTGGCTCCGGGACCAAGTTGGCAGCAGGGCCTTTCCTGACTACCCTGTCAGAAACCGCAGCACCACACCCACCGCCCACTCCACCCCATCCCCCACTCCACCCCACCCCTACTCCACCTCACCCTACACCACCCACCCCACCCCCACTCCACCTCACCCACTCCACCCCACCCACCCAACCCCCACTCCACCTCACCCCTACATCACCCTACCTCCCCCCAACCACCCCACCCCCCATTCCACCTCACCCACCCCACCCCCACCCACCCCATCCCCATTCCACCCCACCTGCACTCCACCTCACCCCTACCTCACCCTACCTCACTCCACCCACCCCACCCCCACTCCACCTCACCCCTACCTCACCCTACCTCACCCTACCTCACCCCACCCACCCCACCCCATCCCCACTCCACCCCTACCTCACCCCACCTCACCCCACCCACCCTTATCCCACCCCACCCACGCTCATCCCCCACTCCACCCCTACCTCACACCACCTCACCCCACCACACTCATCCCACCGCATCCCCATTCCACTCCCACCCATCCCCACTCTACTCCCACTCCACCTCACCTCCACTCCACCTCATCTCCACCCGACCCTCATCCTACCTCACCTCACCCCCACTCCACCCCACCTCCACGCCCACTTCACCCCACCCCCTACTTTACCCCACCCCACCCCCACTCCACTTTGCCCCACCCTTGACCCCACCCCCCTGTCCCCACTCTGGGTACAAAAACCAGAAATGCCCAGGGGAGCATTGGGAGGTCAGTGTCCTGGCCCTAAACGCTCCACGTGGCTGGCTTGCTCTGTCTGTCACTCCCCTCCTCCTTGTTCTGTCCAGGTTCCTCCAGCCCCAGACCTCTGCATACCTGTGATGCCACCTCAGACAGCCAAATGCCTGCCCTGTGGTGCTCCCCCAAAATTCCAAGTCCCACTCCGATGCCCGAGACCCACTGGTCTGGCAGTGCCATCTGGGCAGGGACAAATGGTCTCCTCTTTGAGATGTACTCTAACCTTCTACCCAGACCCCAGACAGGCGGGGCCAGCCGAGGCCCCAGGTGCTCCTGGACTCCTGCACGGGTGGCTGGCGGCAGAGCCCGTCCCCTGGCCAGGACCACATTTCTATCATGGACTCACTGGACATCGGCCACCAGAATGGTGCTGGCATGCTGAATTGGGGTGGTTCAACACGTCTGTGTAGATTGGTGCCCTGCAGAACGTCCCTTTCTAGGAACCTGAATGCCCCGGGACACCCGGTGCCTGGGACATGCTCGGGGCTTTGTGACCATCTGTGGGGATGACCAGGTGGCTGTGAGTGTGTGGTTGCCAACCCAAAGAAGCATGGAGGAAGAAACCCACAGTGCAGATTGTGCGGGGGAGGGGTCCTCTGGGAGGCGTGTGTACTCGTGATGCGTGTGCCTGGTCACGCGCGTACATTATGTGCAGACGTGCGTGTACCACTCAGCCCTGCATCCAGCTAAGAGAAAGGAAGCCAAAGACATACAAAGATGCCAAGCAGGCATCCTGGGCACGGTTTTCCAGACCTGGCTGGGAACACAGTAAGAGCTGGAACACTAGGCTCCACGGAGGAGCAAAGGGGCAGGTGTGGAGGGGAAGAGGCGGCATTCATGGGTCCCTCCTGGAGCAGCACCATCGGGCACCGAGGCCTCCTGCCACATCCGGCAGTTAACTCGTGGTGATGAGAATTCTGGACTGACTTTCTGTTGCTTTATTAATTTTATTCGAAAATCCAAAATGCATTGGACGTGCCAATCAGAATGTAACAGAAGGAAATGCACCACCTGGCTGCTTCTCTCCCCAGCTGCCAGCGGCTGCCCGGAGACCCCTGTGAACAGCCGATGCACGGCCCACCCACGCTATAGGGCTGGGAGGCAGCGGGCCGCCGCAGGACACTCAGAGTTCCCCCGCGCGTGGCCACCAGCCATTGCCTCCATTGCTGCTGCCTCCCCCACAGGCCAAGGGGAAGCAGGCGGGCGCCCCCCACAGCTCTCGGGAAAAGGAACCACGAGGATGTTCCCTCTGTTTGCACATCACCTGCCCCCTCGCACTGTCCACCACCCTGGATGGAGCCACGGGAGGCTCCTGTGGCCTGCGCTGGCACCTGCAACGCCCCTGCCGACCTCAGGCATGGCCCATCGCTGCTGTCGTGTCAGGGTGCCTCTGGCATCAGGACGCTGCCCACACAGAAGCCGCCTGCTCTGCAGAGAGCCCAGCAGGACGGGGTTTGAGGGCTCCTGCATTCCTCTGCTCTGGGATAGTGGAGACCACTCACCCTCTGTGCTCCTTTCCAGGAGCTGCCGTGACAAACCGCCACCAGCTTGGTGGCTTAAAACACAGGGAGTCCTTCCCTCACTGTCCTTGGGCAAAAGTCAGAGGTCAGCAGATGAGCCAGCCCTTCCTTGCCTCTCTTAGCTCCCGAGTGGTTCCCACCACTTTGGGGGATTGCTTGGTTTGTGTCTGCGTCACTCCTGTCTCTGCCTCTGTCCCCACGTGGTCTTCTCTCTGTGTGTCTCTCTGTGCCCAGTCACGCTGGGATGAGGCCCCCCGTCCTCCATCTTAGTTTAATCACATCTGCAAGAACCCTATTTCCAAATAAAGTCACAGTCACTGGGGGTTAGGACCTGCACGGATCATTTTAGAGACACAGTTCGACTCACGACACCCTTATAGTCTCAGCTTTCTCATCTGTCAACTTCTGCCTCTTCAGTGGTTGTGAAGTTTTAATAAAATGAAATAACGCCGGGCAAAGAAGGAACAGCTGAAACGTTAACGTGGCATCCGGCGCTGTTCTCCCTTGGGAACCCTCGGGGCCTGCCTCAGTCTCTCCTGCATGTACAGGCATTGTTACTCCTCTTCCAAGCAATCGCGGGTGGAGCTGTTAGCTGGGAATGTCTTTTCCCCAAACAAGCCAAGATCTGAGGAAGCCAGAGGGAGGAATCCACGAGCAAAAGAGAACAGCCAACTTAGTGTGTGTGTGCACATCCAGGGACGGCCAGTCGGGCCTCTCTGAGAGGCCTGGGACAGCCCGAGGGCTCTACAAACTGGGCACAGTGTGACCTGGGAGGGGGAAACGGATGGAAATGGGCAAGAAGGAACAGGTTGACCGGGAGGTAAAAACCCAGGAGAACAAATCATGACCAATGCATAATCTGCTTGGTCAATCTCAGACTAAACTTTTGCCTCCAACTGCCTGGACATGAAAGGAGAGTGTGGGTCCAAGGAGCACAACATTAAATCAGCAAATGAGGAATGTCCCGAGAAAGAGGCTGTGAAAGAAAACCTGCTCTTATTCCTTAACAAAAAAAAAAAAAAAGGAGAGTGTGTCAGCTAGCCCTGGCTGTGTAACAAATCACCCAAAACTTAATGGCTTCAACAACGTTCGTTCTTTCTCACAGTTCTGTGGGTTGAAAGGGCAGATTCTTTGGTCTGACCAGCCCAGCTGGAGCTGGCTGGTTTACGATGGCCTCACCCACACATCAGCCTCACCCACGCCTCGGCCACTTGGTTTGCCGGCAGCACACAGGTTCAAGCACACGTCTCTGTCATCCTGTGGCAGGCTAACAAGCCTCATTCACATGGTGACAAATGGTTCCCAGCAGCCAGAGAACAGAAGTCCCAAGTCTCAAGCACTTGTCAAGTCTCAATAAGCACATTTCCTTCTGTCTCATTGGCCAGAGCAAATCACATAGTCAAACCCAGGTTTAAAAATTTGCTTCATGGCTGGGCACAGTGGCTCACGCCTGTAATCCCAGCACTTTGGGAAGCCAACGTAGGCGGATCACGAGGTCAGGAGTTTGAGATCAGCCTGACCAACATGGTGAAACCCTGTCTGTACTAAAAATACAAAAATTAGCCAGGCATGGTAGCACGTGCCTGTAATCCCAGCTACTCAGGAGACTGAAGCAAGAGAATCACTTGAACCCGGGAGGTAGAGGTTGCAGTGAGCCGAGATCATGCCACTGCACTCCAGCCTGGGCGACACAGCAAAGCAAAAAAAAAAAAAAAACAAAACAAAAAACAAAAAACAAAAAAAAACAGAGCTACGGAGAATTTATGGCTTCTTCTTCTTCTTTTTTTTTTTCAATCTACCAGACTGAGGAAGACAGCTAAAAACAAGATTGGGAGTCATTCTTCAAGCATCTGTCTTTGTCTTTATATGCCTATTTCAGCCTCTTCTATTACCAAGCCCCCACTGCTTTTCTAACACTTCCAAAAGCCACCTGACTCCAGGGTCAGGGCACACCACGACCTTTTATCATAAAGAACAGCTGAGGCCAGGCGCAGTGGCTCACACCTGTAATCCCAGTATTTTGGGAGGCCGATGCGGGTGAATCACTTGAGGCCAGGAGTTCAAGACCAGCCTGGCCAACGTGGCCAAAACCTGTTTCTACTAAAAATACAAAAAAACTTGCCGGGTATGGTGGTGCACACCTGTAATTCCAGCTACTCAGGAGGTTGAGGCAGGAGAATTGCTTGAACCTGGGAGGCAGAGGTTGCAGTGAGCCGAGATCGCCTAGGCAACAAAGTGAGACTTTGTCTCAAAAAAAAAAGAAAGAAAGAACAGCTGGAACATTAACGTAGCATCCAATGCCATTCTCCTCGAACTCACACTGAAGGATTCCACCTTCCAAGACTGTTGGAAGCCTTCATGTGCGGCTCACAGACCACGAGACCTGCTGCTGACCCGGTTAACGCTACTCGGGCATGACGGGGGTGTCGGTCACAACCAGCGTGAGCAGGGAGAGAGTCAGTGCCTGACTTCCAGGACTCAGGCATGTGTGAAAAATGGTTGCCTTATATCTGGTGTTATTTTGCCTCGCCAGTTTTTATACATAGATATTTATTTTAGCAAGCCATCAAAGGAACCTAAAAAGTGTAAAGAATTCTTACACATTCACCTTGCAGCACAAATCTGTAATTAAGGGATTCTCAAAAGTGAGTGCAATGTTTTATTCTGACACCGCCGGTGCTCACTGAAATGATCACATTTGGCCTTCCACATGGTGGGAGAACAGGGTCATTCAATTTCTGTGACGTTTAAAGGAGACTGGAAGCTTTCAGGCAACTCTAAGGAAGGTGGATAGTAGTGTTTGACGAGTGGGAGAAACTTCAACTTAAACACAGCCAGGCGCAATGGCTCACACCTGCAATCCAAGCACTTTGGAAGGCTGAGGCGAGAGAATCACTTGAAAACAGGAGGCAGAGTTTGCACCACTGCACTCCAGCCTGAGCGACAGAGAGAGACTCTATCAAAAAAAAGAAAGAAAGAAAATTTGCAAAATAAATATTCTTAGAAAAATTAAAAATAATAATAATAAATAAATAAAACAGGCTGGGTGCAGTAGCTCTCACCGGTAATCCCAGCACGTTGGGAGGCTGAGGCGGGTGGATCACTTGAATCAGGAGTTTGAGACCAGCCTGGCCCACATGGTGAAACTCCGCCTCTACTAAAAACACAAAATTAGCCAGGCATAGTGGCGCATGCCTGTAATCCCAGCTACTCAGGAGGCTGAGGCAGGAGAATCACCTGCACAGCCATAGAGAAGAAGGAAGTCATGTCCTTTGCAGTCACATGGGTGCAGCTGCAGGCCACTGTCCTAAGCTAATTAATGTAGAAGGGAAAACCACATACAGCGTGTGCTCACTTCCAAGTGGGAGCTGAACGTTGGCTGCGCAGGACGTAAAGAGGGCAGCTATAGACGCTGGAGACTGTTAGACATGTGGGGGAGGGGGTGAGTGCTGATAACACTTCTTGGGTACTATGCTCAGTACCTGGGTGATGGGATCAGTCACACCCCAAACATCAGGGTCACACAGGGTACCCAGGTAACAAACCTGCACCTGTGCCCCCGAATCTAAATAAAAATTGAATTTTTTTTAAAAAAGAACTTATATTCTAGGCATAGTATGTTCAATATATATAATGGTGAATGAAGAAAGACAGGGTTCTTCCCCCTCATAAATGCTAAAATAATATGAATCAAAAAATTAATTATGGGCTGGGCACAGTGGCTCACGCCTGAAATCCCAGCACTTTGGGAGGCTGAGGTGGGCAAATCGCCTGAGGTCAGGAGTTTGAGACCAGTCTGGCCCACCTGGCGAAACCCTATCTCTATTAAAAATACAAAAAAATTAGCTGGGCGTGGTGGCGGACACCTATAATCCCAGCTACTTGGGAGGCTGAGACAGGAGAATCGCTTGAACCCAGGAGACGGAGGTTTCAGTAAGCCAAGATCGCGCCACTGCACTCCAGCCTGGGCAACAAAAGTGAAACTCCATCTCAAAAAAAAATTAGATTAAATGAATTATGGCAAGAGTAAGCAGCATTGTAGTTTGTTGATAAATGGCTTTGAGTGCCAAGACTGATTTTCAAGATCACATCTGTGTATCAATGTGTGTTATACATGAATAATTCATGTAAGACTTTTTGTTCACTACGTTGATTACGCAGACATGATAAAACAAAATTCCAAAATAAAATAAAAAGAAATAATATAGAGCGATCCCGTGTGCCCTTTATCCTGCATACCCGTCCTCGGTTAGACAGAGGGTTTGCAAATACTTCCTCCCTGTCTGTAATAAAAGGCCCGTGTCTCCTCAATGGCCTCATCCTGCCTAGCATGTCACCATGTCACAGGCAAGTACTGACAGTGACACACACAAGATCCACAACGTTCCCCAGTCACCTCCCAACTCACAGACATCCCTCCAGGGAGCCGCAGGATCCCTCTCGTGCCCCTTTAGGACCAGTTTATGTAACGCTGAGGACATCCAGGCTATTCCACTGTTAGGCTTTTACAGGTAAATCTGCTATGAACATTGATCCACTGTGCTGTGTGCTGTTTTGTTTAGACGGAGTTTCGCTCCTGTTGCCCAGGCTGGAGAATGCAATGGCACGATCTCTGCTCCCTGCAACCTCTGCCTCCCAGGTTCAAGCGATTCTCCTGCCTCAGCCTCCTGAGTAGCTGGGATCACAGTTCCCAGGAGGAGGAGGAGGGAGGAAGAGGAGGAGGAAGGGGAAGGAGGAGGAGGAGGAAGGAGGAGGAGGAGGAGTAATTCCAAAGTGCTGGGATTACAGGCCGAGCCACCATACCCGGCTGAGCCACTGGTTTTTATGAACAGGGAGTCTTCGCTTGTCTGGGTGTGCCCAGGAAAGCAATCCTGAGGTCGCAAGGTAATTGCACACTGAGTTTTATAAGAAATCGTCAAACTTTTTCCCAGAATGGCCGCACCTTTTACATTCCCACCAGCAACGCACAAATCAGTTATCTCTTTGTTACTGATATGTAGTGTGATTCCCCCTGTCGTCAAAGAACACATTCTGTAAGATCTCAATTCTTTTACATTTATTGGGGTTTAATTTACGATTCATCATGCAATTCAGACAGTCCTCTCCATACAGCCAACTGCTCCGCACCCCAGTGACAGTCTTCTCTCTGCCCTTTCAGACCCAAGGGAAGGCAGGGAAGGCACAGCTGCCTGCTCTCCCTAACCCTGGAATACTGAGTTCTCTGCCCTTAGCCCACAGCTTTGTAAATAGTCTCATTACTAGACTTTCCTTGGTGACCCAGTTTTCCGTGATATCTGGGGCCCGCTGTGGCCTTATCTTATGAGAGGTATCCCAGGGGGCTACTGCCATTACCTCGGGCTCCTATGGAAGCAATCCCCACTGAAAATGAGCTCACAGAGTGAATCCATCAGGCTCTGGCTGTAATAAGTTACTTCGCAGAGACTTCATTTCCTCTTAGAATGTAGAAAACGGCAAAGAACATTGTCCCCACACTAACAATGGAAAGAGTCAGATAATCCTCACACCACCGCAGGAGTGAATCACAAGGGAACAAATTGAACTGAATTCAAAAAAAGATGGCCCCCTCCACGCAGAGAGCGAGCACATGAACGGCTTTATTTTTCATAGGTGTTGAAGAAAAAAATATTCAACAACACTTGTGTCTTTTTTGGTTTGGGGGTTTTGTGTTTTGTTTTGTTTTTGAGATAGGGTCTCACTCTGTCACCCAGGCTGGAGTGCAGTGACACGATCATAGCTCACTGCAGCCTCAACCTCCCAGGCTCAAGTGATCCTCCCACCTCAGCCTCCCGAGGAGCTGGGACCACAGGCGTGTGCCACCAGCCCAGCTAATTATTTTTTTTTTAGAGAGATGGGGTCTGGCTATGTTGCCCAGGCTGAGTGACACTTGTTAAAACACAGTAAGGCAGAGTCTATTCAGGACCATCAAGATAGGTGTAGGGACCACAGCAATGGGATTTGCAGGGATTTAAGACATTAAGTTCAGCTTCAAATCTGGCTCAGACAGGCCAAGTGCAGTGGATCACATCTGTAATTCCAGCACTTTGGAAGGCCAAGGTGGGCAGATCACTTGAGGCCAGGAGTTGGAGACCAGCCTGACCGACATGGTGAAATCCCAAAATCCCATCTCTACTAAAAATACAAAAGTGAGTCAGGCATGTTGGTGCAGACCTGTAATCCCAGCGGCTTGGGAGGCCGAGGCCAAACTCGGGATGCGGAGCCTGCAGTGAGCCAAGATCCCGCCACCATACTCCAGGCTGGGCTGGAGATTCTACCTAAAAAAAAAAAAAAAAAATCTGGCTCAGGCAAGTGGGAATTGCTCGCTAAGGAGCAAGGGGAGTGGGGGGGTCAGTGGATGGAAAATTACACAAGGAAACATAGCAGTTAGGAGATTCTTGCTAAGGTGACCTAACAGGATTCTTAACAAAGAGCACAGGGTGATCAGACAGCATCTAGAGACGAGAACTTACCCAGACGTGGAGGATGGAGAGGCTCTTGCTAAGCTGACTTAGGGCTGGCGCGGTGGCTCATGCCTGTAATCACACCACTTAGGGAGGCCAAGACGGGCAGATCACTTGAGATCAAGAGTTCAAGACCAGCCTGGCCAGTATGGTAAAACTCCATCTCTACTAAAAACACAAAAATTAGCTGGGTGTGGTGGCATGCACCTGTAATCCCAGGTACTTGGGAGGCTGAGGCAGGAGAATCACTTGAACCCAGGAGGCAGAGGTTGCAGTTAGCCAAGATCGTGCCACCGCACTCCAACCTGGGTGACAGAGGGAGACCCCATCTCAAAAAATAAAAATAAATAAACTGACTTAGGGGGTTCTTTGCTAAAGCTGGACTTCTTTTTTTTTTTTTTTTTTTTAATTCTCCATCTGGTAACAATCTTAGACCTCTAAAGCTGGGCTTACAAGGAGGTGCACAGATGGTCCTAAGAGAAGGTCCAGAAGCTTGACTAAATTTCAATCTAACAGAGAATCTTATCAGGGAGTATAGAAGAAAGAGTGGCCACCATATGGATGGAGAAGAAAGATTCAGTAAACTTCTTAAAGGCCAATTTGTGTGACAGATGGGAGAGCTGGGGTCCCGTACAGAAGGGGATCTTGCACTCACTTGTAATGTTGTATCCGAGTGAGTTGAAAGAAAGCGCCACACTTTGAGATTGAATCAGGAGTCCTTTTTATTTGCCAGCGACCGAGAGATGGCTAACGCTTAAAATTCTCTCTGCCCCAAAGAAGGGGCCTGGTTCTTTTTTATACCTTGCTGAAAGGAGGGGAGGGGGAGCCTAGCTAAAGCAGATTTTACAGAAACAGAACAAGCAAAAAGTTAAAAGGATAAACTATTGCAGGAAGTACACAGTGGCGGATAGAGGGGCTTTCGGTTAAAAGGATAAACTACTACAGGAAGACAAACAGTCAGTAAATATGTAGGCACATTCCAAAGGCCGGCTGATACCATCAGCAAATGCACCCCCAGGTGCAGCTGGTACAGCTTGCCTCTGTATCTTATCAGTAAGGGCATTCCTGGGTCTGCCTGGAGTCAGCTTAACCCAGCTACGTGCTCAGGGGAAGGGGGAAGAAAAGGAAGGGGCAAGTGAAGAAGCTAACATG
The DNA here is from genome assembly GCA_036589455.1 of Ateles fusciceps. NCBI lineage: Eukaryota > Metazoa > Chordata > Mammalia > Primates > Atelidae > Ateles > Ateles fusciceps. Next base: position 5,333,514 of record JAZHEH010000196.1, read on the forward strand.
GAGTCTGTCCAGCTCTCCGCTAAGAAAAAGAGTTAGGCTAACACAGTTTACTGTTATTACAGTAAACTCTCCACCATAGGCCTTTAACAAAGAGTGGGGACAGCGCAAGTGATGAGAGAGAGTCCTTGTGGGTGACACGGATGTGCAGGAGGGGATGGTGCTGGGGCAGGTAGGACCCCACCTGCTCCCTGGAAACTTTTACAAGCAGAAGACTTAAGCTACTGAGGAAGGGGCATTAAACCGTCTTGCTCCCAGGGCATAAGCAAAGCGCCATTGATTCTAGGGGAGAAGAGCGGGAAAACTCCATCTGCACTCAGTTAATTTAGGTTTATTTTGCTGAGGTTGAGGACACGCCCATGACACAGCCCCAGGAAGTCCTGATGACATGCACCCAAGGTGGTCAGGCACAGCTTGGTTTTTGGGTTTTTTAGTGGGTGGGGGGGACAGAGTCTTGTTCTGTCCCCCAGGCTGGAGTCCAGTGGCGCGGTCTCTGCTCACTGCAACCTCCGCCTCCCAGGTTTAAGAAATTCTCTGCCTCAGCCTCCCAAGTAGCTGGGATTACAGGTGCCTGTCACCACACCCAGCTAATTTTTGTATTTTTAGTAGAGACGGGGTTTCACCATCTTGGCCAGGATGGTCTTGAACTCCTGACCTCATGATCCACCTGCCTTGGCCTCCCAAAGTGCTATGATTACAGGTGTAAGCCACCACACCCAGCCCATAGCTTGGTTTTACACATTTTAGGGAGACATGAGACACCAGTCAACATATATAAGAAGTACATTGGTTCCTCTGGAAAGGCGGGGCAACTTGAAGCAAAGGCAGGAAGACTCCAAGCAGAAAGGGCTTCTAGGTCACAGATAGGTGAGAGAGTTGCATTCTTTTGAGTTTCTGATCAACCTTTCCAAAGGAGGCCATTAGATATGCGTCTGTCTCAGTGAGCAGAGGGGTGACTTTGAACAGAATGGGAGGTAGGCTTGCCCTAAGCAGATCCCAGCTTGACTTTTCCCTTATTTATTTTCATTATGATGATGGCTATTTTTGAGATGGAGTCTCACTCTGTCACCCAGGCTGGAGTACAGCGGCACGATCTCAGCTCACTGAAACCTCTGCCTGAGTTCAAGCGATTCTCTCTGCCTCAGCCTCCCAAGTAGCTGGGACTACGGGCACATGCCACCACACCCGGCTGATTTTTGTATTTTTAGAGACAGGGTTTCACCATATTGGCCAGGCTGGTCTTGAACTCCTGACCTGAAGGGATCAGCCCACCTCGGCCTCTCAAAGTGCTGTGATTACAGGCGTGAGCCACTGCGCCCAGCACTTTTCCCTTTAGTTTGGTGATTTGGGGGCCAACATTTATTTTCCTTTCACACCATCTTGGTCCGAGTGCATAAGCTAAGATACATTGATTACAGGGGGAGAAGAAAAGGCAAAACTCATCTGCCCAGGGAAGGGATGGAAAATTCTCTTCCTCCAGGATATTAGCAGAAGTCTACTGCCGCTGAAGGAAGGGTCAAGGGTGTGGACATGAGGGCAAACAAGAAACCACCATCCTAGACCAACCACCGAGAAAAAGCACCGTGAGGCACCACGCAGGAAGGAGGGCGAGGAGGCTGGGAGAGGGGCTCTCCCTCTGAGCTGCAAACCTGCAGGGACGGCTGAAAGCTGGTGGGGGGTGGGTAGGAACCTGAGAAGGACCCCCCAGGATGAGGTGGCTGCCTCCCATAGTGGGAGGAATTTGAAGCTCCATTGCCGAGCACTGCAATGACCGTAACAACGTGTTAAAAACAAGTAGTTTAGACAGTTTCTCTTCAGAGTTTCACTTTGTTACAAACAAGGTGTTCTCCAAGAGGTCTTTACTTCCTTGTACTGTCTGTCCTGAAGGCTTATTTCCCTGTTCTTTGTCTAAAGCTATCTTGCTGCCAATGTATCAGCCCCTCCTGCCCTGCTATGTTCAGGCATGCCAGCCAAGAAATCACCCTTCCCTGCTCTAACAGACCTACCCACTGAAACTGTTCTTCCCTGTGCTCTTCAAATTAGCTAATCGTGTTTAGCTTAGACTTTGCAGTTTGACTCCAACCAACAGGGGAACGACACAACAGCTAAGGCCAACTGTGTTAGGAATTAAAAACCCCTGCTCTCCTTTGTCCGATGTGCTCTCACCATTGCTCCACCCATGAGACGCACGCTTCTATACAAGTAAATTTGCCTTTCTGAGAAAATTTATGTTCGAATGCTATTTCTTTTGCAGCACTGAAAATTTATTTCTAACCCAACAACAAACCCACACCCAGCCCAACTACTGACTAGATGGTGGTCTCACTGCTGCCCACCAAGAACCTGGAGATGAAACAGGCCGATTTCCAGGCAGAAGGAGTCTCCCTACTTGTTCTAGTGATCATCCAGAGGGCACTGTAGGGAAAGGGAGGGAAGAGGAGGGGGAGGGAAGCTCTAGTTGTGGATTTATTTCAATGTTTTGTTCTTTCCATTCTTTGTATATTTTGAAGCTCTGTTGTTAGGTATATACACACGTAGGATTGGGATGTCCTAATGAACACTTCATCACGGGTGCAACTGGCTGGGGCCAGCATCATGGGCAGTAAAAGAATTTACCAAGACAGTCGTAGGTAAAGAAAGACAGATTTGGCCGAGTGTGGTGGCTCACGCCTGTAATCCTAGCACTTTGAGGGATCAAGGTGGGCAGATCACCTGAGGTCAGGAGTTTGAGACCAGTCTGGCCAACATGGTGAAACCCTGTCTCTACTAAAAATAGAAAAATTAGCTGGGCATGGTGGCAGGCACCTATAATCCCAGCTACTCAGCTATTCAGGAGGCTGAGGCAGGAGAGTCCCTTGAACCTGGGAGGCGGAGGTTGCTGGGAGGTGGAGGTTGCCATGAGCCAAGATCGCACCCCAGCATTCCAACATGGGGGACAGAGCGAAACGCCATCTCAAAAAAAAAAAAAAGGCAGATTAATTATTAGAGAAAGTACAAAGATAGTTTGCAAGGATGCAAAGGCAGCACAGCAGAGAAGGGGCTGCCTGCAGAGGCAGGGGCTGTCTGCAAAGTGGCAGGGCGGGAGGGGAGTTCTGTAGGGTCGTGCTGCAGTGACTACATGCTGAGCGAGGCAGCTGTGCCAGCGGGTTGCCTGTGATTAACCGTCTCTCAGAGCAATTGTTCTCCCCCACCCCCACCCCTTCCTCATTGTTGCTTACTTACCTTATCAGGACTCCACAGACATGACCCCTTGATCTTTATATACTGTCCCTCTTTGTCCATGGTGTCAACCTAAACAGAGAGTAGCTTTCTAAAAGAAGATGAAGCCTACTTGGGCTTAGAAATACATGCGCCTTAGTATACTCTGTGTTACTCAGGGAGGTAAAGGAAGACAATGGGAAAATGAGGAGGATCGCTTCGTTGTTTTGAGATAATTATCCTTGGCTACAAGGACCGATAACAACGGTGTCAGCAATACAAGACTGGGCAGGCAGTCGCTGGGCAGATGTCCTTACAGAAGGACCTTGGATGCCAGGTTGCAATGAGACTGGGCAGGCAGTCGCTGGGCAGATGTCCTTACAGAAGGACCTTGGATGCCAGGTTGCAATGAGACTGGGCAGGCAGTCGCTGGGCAGATGTCCTTACAGAAGGACCTTGGATGCCAGGTTGCAATGAGACTGGGCAGGCAGTCGCTGGGCAGATGTCCTTACAGAAGGACCTTGGATGCCAGGTTGCAATGAGACTGGGCAGGCAGTCGCTGGGCAGATGTCCTTACAGAAGGACCTCTGATGCGAGGTTGCAATGGACTTTTCGCAAGGCGGCAGGTTTTGCATTCTTCTGGGATAGCTTTGCTGTCAGACATGTATGCTCAAGAACCCCTTTTCCTGGTCTTCTCTGTCAAGGTGTTCATTTGTTTGAACAGAAAAAAAATCCCTTTTTTATTTTTTAATTTTATTTATTTATTTATTTATTTATTTATTTATTTATTGAGACGGAGTTTCACTCTTGTTTCCCAGGCTGGAGTGCAATGGCACGATCCCGGCTCACCACAATCTCCAGGGTTCAAGCGATTCTTCTGCCTCAGCCTCCCCAGCAGCTGGAATTACAGGCATGCACCACTATACCTGGATAATTTTGTATTTTTAGTAAAGACAGGGTTTCTCCATGTTGGTCAGGCTGGTCTTGAACTCCCGACCTCAGGTGATCCGCCCGCCTCGGCCTCCCCAAGCGCTGGGATTACAGGCATGAGCCACAGTGCCTGACCTAAAAAATTCCATTTTGATTCTGACAACTTTCACACTGGAAAAAGAACCAAAAATCAGGTGAGCAATCACAGTACCTGGTTTTAATGTCGTATTACTGAGAAGCACCAGAGGGTGGGAAAGGCGCTCCTGAATTGCTGACACCATCCCTCGATGCCCCCTGGCGGCTGCTGCATGGCACAGAGAATAATCTGTGTGTTGGGCAGAGAAAGTGCAGTGACTGTGGGACTTGGCACTGAACTCAGTGCTGTTGCTTTGTCACAATAGAAAGCAAAACGGGGCTGAACTCAGCCAGCGCCCACCCATGGAGGGAGCACTTAGAACAGCTGTAGCCAGAGGAAAATGGCCCATCCCAGTCACTAGAACTTAAGTTTGGGCATGCTTTGCCACCGCAGGCTAAAGTTCTCTGGGGCCCTAAATAAACTTTAAAGGCAGTCGAGGCCACAAGGACTGCAATTCCTTGGCAAGACCTAGTGCTGTGCTGGGCTCGGACCCAGTGGACTTGGGGGGGGTGTGACCCAGTTAGACACCTGCTCGGATGGCTAAGGGAGTGCCTGTACCATCCCTGCTCCAACCCCAGGCAGCACAGTTTGCAGCGATGAGAGTGACTTCTTCCTTCTGCTTGAGGAGAGGAGAGGGAAAAATACAGAGGACTTTGTCTCGCATCTTGCAAACCAGCGCAGCCACAGCAGGACAGGGCACTGGGCAGAGTTGTGAGGCCCCCACTCCAAGTCCTAGCTCCTGGATGACACTTCTAGGCACACCCTGGGCCAGACAGAAACCTACTGCCTTGAAGGGAAGGACTGTCTTGGCAAGATTCGTCGCTACTGACTAAGGAGCCCTTGGACCTTGAATAACTAGTAACCATACCAGGGAGAACAACGTGGGCCTTGAGTGAGAGACTGAGACGTGCTGGTTTCCGGTTCTATCTCAGCCACAGTGGGGCAGAGCACCAAGCGGACTCTTGGGGTCCCTGATGCAAGGCCTTGTCTCTTGGACAGCAATTCTGGATCTGCCCTGGGCAAGGGGGTGCCCACTGCCCTGAAGGGGAGAGTCCCAGGCCTGGCAGCATTCACCACAAGCTGACTGAAGAGCCGTCAGGCCCTCAGTGAACACTGATGGAAATCAAGCAGTACTCTCCGTGGGCCTGGAATGGTGGCAGCCACGGGAGAGGCTCCTCTGCTTGTGGAAGTGGGAGGAAAGAGTGGGAAGAAACTTGTCTTGTGCTTTGACTGCCAACTTAACTGCAATAGAATAGAACACCAGCTAAATTTCTGAGGTTTTTGACTCGAATTTCTGGCTTCCAGATGGCATCTCTGGACCCACTTGGGGCCTGGGGGAACTCACTGGCCTGAAAGGAAAAGTATAAGCCTGGCTGGCTTCACCCCCTGCTGATTACAGAGCCCTACAGCCTTGAGTAAACATAGGCAGTAGCAAGGTAATAATTACAGCGGGCCTTGGGTGAGATCCAGTGCTGTGCTGGCTACAGATCTGACCCAGCACAGTCCCAGTGGTAGTGGCCACAAGGGTGCTTGTGTCACCCCACCCTCAGCTCCAGGCAGCTCAGCACAGAGAGAGACTCCATTTGTTTGGGAGAAAGTAAGGGAAGAGAACAAAATCTCTGCCTGGTAAGTGAGAATTCTTCCAGATCTTATCCAAGCCCACCAAGGCAATCCCTCTATGAGTCTGTGACAAGCACACTGTTACTGGGCTTCAGGTGCGCCTCCCCCGCCCCGCCCTGACCACAGTACAGATAGAGCTTAGATCAAAACACTTCAGTCCCTTCAAATCACTAGAAAGCCTCCCCAAGAAGGATGGGTACAAATAAGCCCAGACTGTAAAGACTAAAATAAATACCCAATTCTTCAACGCCCAGACACCAGTGAACATCCACCAGCATCAAGACCATCCAGGACAACATGACCTCACCAAATATCCTGAAGAAACAGAGATACGTGACCTTTCAGACAGAGAATTCAAAAGAGTTGTTTTGAGGAAACTCAAAGAAATTCAAGAAAACACAAAGACAGAATTCAGAATTCTATCAGATAAATTTAACAGATTGAAATAATTCAAGAGAATCAAGCAGAAATTCTGAAATTGATACAAGCAATTGAATAATGAAGAATGTATTAAGAGTCTCTCAATAGCGGAACTGATCAAGCAGAAGCATCAGTGAGCTTAAAGACGGGCTACTTGAAAACACACAGAGGAGATGAAAAAAGAATAAAAACAATTAAACATGCCTACAAGACCTAGAAAATAGCCTCGAAGGGGCAAATCTAAGAGTTATTGGCCTTAAAGAGGAGGTAGAGAATGAGATAGGGGTAGAAGTTTATTCAAAGAGATAGTAATGAGAATATTCTAAACCTAGAGAAAGACATTAATAGTCAAGCACAAGAAAGTGATAGAACACCAAGCAGATTTAACTCAAAGAAGACCACCTCAAGGCATTTAATGATCAAGCTCCCACAGGGCAAAGACAAAGAAAGGATGCTGGAAGTAGCAAGAGAAAAAAATAGGTCGTCGGTGGCTCACGCCTGTAATCCCAGCACTCTGGGAGGCCAAGGCAGGCGGATCACGAGGTCAAGAGTTCAAGACCAGCCTGACCAACATGGTGAAACCCCATCTCTACTAAAAATACAAAAATTAGCTGGGTATGGTGGCGTGTGCCTGTGATCCCAGTTACTCGGGAGGCTGAGGCAGGAGACTTGATTGAACTGAGCACCATTGCACTCCAGCCTGTGCAACAGGAAGGAAGGGAGGAAGGGAGGAAGGGAGGAAGGGAGGAAGGGAGGAAGGGAGGAAGGGAGGAAGGGAGGAAGGGAGGATGGGAGGAAGGGAGGAAGGGAGGATGGGAGGAAGGGAGGAAGGGAGGAAGGGAGGATGGGAGGAAGGGAGGATGGGAGGAAGGGAGGATGGGAGGATGGGAGGAAGGGAGGAAGGGAGGATGGGAGGAAGGGAGGATGGGAGGATGGGAGGAAGGGAGGAAGAGAAAAAGGCAGGAGGGAGGGAGGGAGGAAGGGAAGGAGGGAAGGAGGGAAGGAAGGAAGGACATACAATGGAGCTACAATAGGACTGGCAGCAGACTTCTCAGTGGAAACCTTACAGGCCAGGAGAGAGTGGCATGATGTATTTGAAGTGCTGAAGAAGAAACAAGTTTTACCCTAGAATATACATCTGGTGAAAATACCCTTAAATACTTTCCCAGACAAACAAAACCTAAGGGATTTCACATTCTTTTAAATGCTGTATAGTAACCCATAAAATGAATGTACCATATTTAACACATAATGTTTAACACATTATTAAATGCCTAGGGGCATTATTAAATAATGAAGCATGCCTATAAAAACTAGAAAATAGCCTCAAAGGGATGAATCTAAGAGGAGGTAGAGAAAGACACAGGGGTAGAAATTTATTTAGAAGATAGTAACAAAGAACTTTCCCAACCTAGGGAAAGATATCAATATTCAAGTACAAAAAGGTTATAGAACACTCCTCACCAGGCTTGTCCTACAAGAAATGTTTAAGAAAGTTTCTAAGAAAAGGACATTAATGAGAAATGAGAAATCTTCTGAAGGTATGAAACTCACTGGTAATAGTAAGTACACAGAAAAACACAGAATATTATAACACTGTAATTATAGTGTGTAAACTACTTCTAAGTAGAAAGACTGAAAGATGAACCAATCAAAAACAGTAACTACGGCTTTTCCAGACATAGCACAATAAGCTGTAGATAGAAACAACAAAAGGCCGAAAAGCAGAGGGATGAAATTAACATGCAGAGTTTTTATTAGAGTTCTTTTTGCTTGTTGGTTCATGCAATCACTGTTAAGTTGTCGTCAGTTTAAGATAATGCATTACAAAATAGTATTTGCAAGCCTCATGTTAAAAAAAATCTAAAAACAGGCAATAAATACACAAATAATAAAAAGCAAGAAATTAAATCATAACACCAGAGAAAATCACCTTCACTAAAAGGAAAACAGGAAGGAAGGAAAGAAGGAAGACCCCAAAACAACCAGAAAACAAATAACAAAACCACAGGAGTAAGTTCTTATCAGTAATAACACTGAAGGTGAATTGACTAAACTCTCCAGAAAAGACATAGCGTGGCTGAAAAGATTAAAAAAAAAAAAAACAAACAAACAAAAAAACACACATAAACACATAAAGACATACATAAACAATGAAACATGCCTACAAGACCCAGAAAACAGCCTTGAAGGGGCAAATCTAAGAGTTACTGGCCTTAAAGAGGAGGCAGAGAAAGGGAACTGAAAAGAAATAAATGGAAAAAGATATTCTATGAATATGGAAACCAAAAGAGCAGGAGTAGCTATAGTTCCACAAACAGAATAGATTTCAAGACAGAAACTAAAGAAGCAGCAAAGAATGCCATTATCTAAATAACAAAGGGGTCAACTCAGCAAGAGGATATAACAACTGTAAATACATATGCACCCCACACTGGAGCACCCAGAGGCAAAGAATGCCATTATATAAATAATAAAGGGGTCAACTCAGCAAGAGGACATAACAATTGTAAATACATATGCACCCCACACTGGAGCACCCAGACACATAACGCAAATATAATTAGAGCTAAAGAGAGAGAGAGACCCCAATACAACACTAACTGGAGAGTTCAACACCCCCGCTTTCAGTATTGAACAGATCGTTCAGACAGAAAATCAATAAAAATAATCAGATATAATCTCTGCTATAGACCAGATGGACCTACTAGTATTTACAGAACATTTCATGCAACAGCTGTGTCGTATACATTCTTCTCCTCAGCACATGGATTGTTCTCAAGGAGACATCATATATTAGGTCACAAAAGAAGTCTTAAAACATTCAAAAAACAGAAATAATATCAAGCATTGTCTCTGGCCACAATGGGATAAAACTAGAAATCAGGACCAAGAGGAATTTTGAAAACTATACAAACTCATGGAGATTAAACTATGCTAGAATGGCCTGAAGCAGGAGGCGGAGGTTGTAGTGAGCCAAGATCGTGCCACTGTGCTCTAGCCTGGGTGACAGAGCAAGACTCCATCTCAAAAAAAAAAAAAAAAAAAAAAAAATTAAAAAACAAAAACAAACAAAAAAATATGCTCCTGAGTAACCGGTGGGTCAATGACGAAATTAAGAAGAAAATTGAAAATTTTCTTGAAACAAGTGATAACAGAAACACAATGTATCAGAACTATGGGATACAGCAAAAGCAGCACAAGCAGGAAGTTTATAGCCACAGAGCCTACATTAGGAAAAAAAAAAAAGAGGCTGGGTGTGGTGGCTCATGTCTGTAATCCCAGCCCTTTGGGAGGCTGAGGCACGTGGATCACGAGGTCAGGAGTTTGAGACCAGCCTGGCCAACATAGCGAAGCCTGGTCTCTATTAAACGTACAAAAAATTAGCCAGGCATGGTGGCCAGCACCTATAATCCCAGCTACTCGGGAGGCTGAGGCAGGAGAATCACTTGAACCCAGTAGGCAGAGGTTTCAGTGAGCCGAGAATGCATCATTGCATTCCAGCCCGGGGGATAGTGTGAGACTCTATCTTAAAAAAAAAAAAAGAGAGAAAGAAAAAAAAAAGAAAAAAACTTTAATTAAACAATATAACAATGCACTTTAAACAAATAGAAAGGCAAGAGCAAACCCAACCCAAAATTAGTAGAAGAAAAGAAATAAAAGTCAGAGAAGAAACAAATGAAGTGAAATGAAGAAAACAAAAGATCAATAAAATAAAGGTTTTTTTGAAAGATAAACAAAATTGACAAACTTTAGCCAGACTTGGAAAAAGAAGATACAGACAAATAAACTTAGAGATGAAAAAGGAGATATTACAACTAATATTGCAGAAATTCAAAGGATCATTAGTGGCTACAGTGAGCACTGGATGACATAAACTGGAAAATCTAGAAGAAATGAATAAATTCCTAGACACATACAACTCGGCGAGATCGAGCCATGAAGAAATCCAAAACCTAAACAGACCAGTAACAAGTAACGAGATTGAAGCTCTAATAAAAAGTCTCCTAGCAAAGAAAAGCCCAGGACCCCAGGGCCTCACTGCTGAATTCTACCAAACATTTAAAGAACTAATACAAATCCTACTAAAATTATTCCAAAAAATAAAGGAGGAGAGAATACTTCCAAACTCATTCTACAAGGCCAGTATTATCCTGCTACTAAAACTGGACAGACACATCAAGATAAGGAAGCTACGGGCCAGTATCTCTGATGATCACTGATGCAAAAATCCTCAACACAATACTAGCAAACAGAATTCAACGACACATTAAAAATATCATTCATCATGAGCAAATGGGATTTATCCCAAAGATGCAAGGATGGCTCAATACATGCAAATCAATCCCTGTGCTACATCCTAGCAACAGAATGAAAGACAAAAATCATATGATCATTTCAATTGCTTTTGAAAATCATTTGATCAAATTTAACATCGCTTCATGATAAAAACTCTCAAACAAGCTGGGTGCAGTGGCTCACACCTGTAATCCCAGCACCTTGGGAGGCAGAGGTGGATCACCTCAGGGCAGATCACCTGAAGTCAGGAGTTCAAGACCAGCCTGACCAACATGGAGAAACCCCGTCTCTACTAAAAATATAAAACTATCCGGGTATGGTGGTGCATGCCTGTAATCCCAGCTACTCAGGAGGCTGAGGCAGGAGAACCACTTGAACCCAGGAGACAGAGGTTTCAGTGAGCCAAGATTACACCACTGTATCCCAGCCTGGACGACAGATCAAGACTGTCTCAAAAAAAAAAAAAAGAAAGAAAAAAGAAAGAAAGAAAAAGAAAAGAAAAAATTTTATATTCATGGATTGAAATAATCAATGTTGTTAAAATGTCCATACTACCCAAAGGAATCTATAGATTCAATGCAATCCCTATCAAAATACCAATGGCATTATTCACAGAAATATAAAAAAAATCCTAAAATTTATATCAAACCACCAAAGACTCAGAATAGCCAAAGCTATCCTGAGCAAAAAGAACAAAACTAAAGGAATCAGATTACCTGACTTCAAACTATACTACAGGGCTATAGTAATCAAAACAGTAAGGTACTAGCATAAAAACAGACACACAGACCAATGGAACAGAACAGAGAACTCAGAGAAAAATCTAGACATCTACAGTGAACTCACTTTTGACAAAGGTGTCAAGAGCATACACTGGGGGAAAGGATAATCTCGTGAATAAATGGGGCTGGGAAAATTGGATATTCATATTCAGAAGAATGAAATTCGACCCCTATCTCTCGCCATATATAAACATCAAATCAAAATGGATTAAAGACTTAAATCTGGCCAGGCAACATGGTGAAACCCTTTCTCTACAAAAAAATACAAAAATTAGGTAGGCATGGTGGCATGTGTCTGTAGTCCCAGCTACTTGGAAGTCTGAGGGTGGGAGAATGGCTGCAGCCCAGGAGGTGGAGGTTGCAGTGAGCTGTGGTTATGCCACTGCACTCCAGCCTGGCAACAGAGCCAGACCCTGTCTCAAAAAATATATATATATATGTATATATATATGACTTATATCTAAAACCTCACACTATGAAACTGCCACAGAAAAACATTGGGGGCTGGGCACTGTGGCTCACACCTGCAATCCCAGCACTTTGGGAGGCTGAAGCGGGTGGATCACTTGAGGTCAGGAATTTAAAACCAGCCTGGACAACATGGTGAAACTCCGTCTCTACTAAAAATACAAAACAAAATAGGCAGGCATGGTGGCACGTCCCTGTAATCCCAGCTATTTGGGAGGCTGAGCCATGAGAATCCCTTGAGCTCAGAAGGCAGAGGTTGCAGTGAGCCAAGACCGCACCACTGCACTCCTGCCTGGGTGAAAAAGTGAGACTCCGTCTCAAAAAAAAAAAGAAAGAAAGGAAAAGAAAAGACAGGGGAAACTCCAGGATCTTGGTCAGGGCAAACATTTCTTGAGTAATACCCTACAAGAACAGACAACCAAAGCAAAAATGAAAAAATGGGATCACATCAGCTGAAAAAGCTGCAGCACAGCAAAGGAAACAAACATGAAGAGAAATCCCACGGAATGAGAGAACATTTTTGCAAACTACGCATCTGACACGGGATTAATAACCAGAATATATAAGGAGCTCAGATAACTCTATAGGAAACAATCTAATCATCCAATTTAAAAATGGGAGAAAGATTTGAATAGCCATTTCTCAAAGAAAGACTTGCAAATGGCAGACAGCCCTACAAAAAGGTACTCAGCATCCTCGATCATCAGAGAAATGCAAATCAAAACTACAATGAGATTTCATTCACTCCAGTTAAAATGGCTTTTATCCAAAAGTCAGGCAATAACAAATGCTGGTGAGGAAGTAAAGAGGGAACCCTCACAGACTCCTGGTGGGAATGTAAATTAGGGTATAACCATTATGGAGGACAGTTTGGAGGTTCCTCAAAAAACCAAAAATATGATTACCGTATGACCCAGCAATCCCAATGCTGGGTATATGACCCGAAGAAAGGGAATCAGTAGGCCCGCGTGATATCTGCATGCCCATGCTGGGTATATGACCTGAAGAAAGGGCATCAGTAGGCCCACGTGATATCTGCATGCCCATGCTGGGTATATGACCTGAAGAAAGGGCATCAGTAGGCCCACGTGATATCTGCATGCCCATGCTGGGTATATGACCTGAAGAAAGGGAATCAGTAGGCCCGCGTGATATCTGCATGCCCATGCTGGGTATATGACCTGAAGAAAGGGAATCAGTAGGCCCGCGTGATATCTGCATGCCCATGCTGGGTATATGACCTGAAGAAAGGGCATCAGTAGGCCCGCGTGATGTCTGCATGCCCATGCTGGGTATATGACCTGAAGAAAGGGCATCAGTAGGCCCGCGTGATATCTGCATGCCCATGCTGGGTATATGACCCGAAGAAAGGGCATCAGTAGGCCCGCGTGATGTCTGCATGCCCATGCTGGGTATATGACCCAAAGAAAGGGCATCAGTAGGCCCGCGTGATGTCTGCATGCCCATGCTGGGTATATGACCTGAAGAAAGGGCATCAGTAGGCCCGCGTGATATCTGCATGCCCATGCTGGGTATATGACCTGAAGAAAGGGCATCAGTAGGCCCGCGTGATGTCTGCATGCCCATGCTGGGTATATGACCTGAAGAAAGGGCATCAGTAGGCCCGCGTGATATCTGCATGCCCATGCTGGGTATATGACCTGAAGAAAGGGCATCAGTAGGCCCGCGTGATATCTGCATGCCCATGCTGGGTATATGACCCGAAGAAAGGGCATGAGTAGGCCCGCGTGATGTCTGCATGCCCATGCTGGGTATATGACCCAAAGAAAGGGCATCAGTAGGCCCGCGTGATGTCTGCATGCCCATGCTGGGTATATGACCTGAAGAAAGGGCATCAGTAGGCCCGCGTGATATCTGCATGCCCATGCTGGGTATATGACCTGAAGAAAGGGCATCAGTAGGCCCGCGTGATGTCTGCATGCCCATGTTTGTTGCAGCACTATGCACAATAGCCAAGACTTGGAAGCAGCCAAAGTACCCATCGATAGAGGAATGGATAAAGAACATGTGGTACATGTGCACAACGGAGAACTATTCAGCCATGAAAAAGCAGGAGATGCTGTCATGTGCAATGATACAGACGGAACTGGCAGGCACTTAACTGGATTGTTCATAACACAACAGATTAATGCTTGAAGGGATAGAAAACCAGTATCCCATGATGAGATTATTACACATTGGATGCCTGCAGGAAAATATCTCACATACGCTATAAATATATATACTTACTATGTACCCACAAAAATTTAAAATAAAATAAAAAAAAAATACAAGAGCCAAGGCCAGGTGTGGTGGCTCACACCTGTAATCCAAGCACCTTGGGAGGCCAAGGCAGGTGGATTATCTGAGGTCAGGAGTTCAAGACCAGCCTGGCTAATATGGTGAAACCCCGTCTTTACTAAAACTATAAATTAGCCAGGCACAACGGCTTCCTGAACCTTGTGCAGTGCCCCACCCACAAGGGGCGCTTAATACTCTATGTGGAAGGAATGAATAAATGTACATCAAATGAATGAATGAGCACACTTTGGATGACTTGTAGGCCCAGTCAGATGGGTTTGTCTGCAGAGGGGTGGCTGAAGCCAGTCTTTAGGACTGTTTTGTTAGCCTTCCCATGCTGTGGCGAGGAGTTAGCGTTCACTCAGTCATTCACTCGTAAGAACATCACAGAGGGTTTGGTTTCTTCTGAGCCAGCTGAGTCGCCTCCATGATAACCCACCACCACATACTTAAGTGTGAACTTCCCATAAACAGGGATGTTTCCCTACGTAACCGCATCCACACATGGAAGTCAGCACTGACACATCACGATTATCTGATCCACAGGTCCTGTTTGAGTTTCCTCAGTGGCCCCAGGGATGTCCTTTATAGCACAAGGGGCCCTTCCCAGGAGGCCAAGGCAGGTGGATCATTTGAGGTCAGGAGTTCAAGACCAGCCTGGCCAACTTGGTGAAACCCCGTCTCTACTAAAAATACACAAATTGGCTGGGCACAGTGGCTCACACCTGTAATCCCAACACTTTGGTAGGCCAAGGCAGGCGGATTACGAAGTCAGGAGATGGAGAGCATCCTGGCCAACATGGTGAAACCCGTCTCTACTAAAATACAAAAAATTAGCCAGGCATAGTGGCATATGCCTTTAGTCCCAGCTACTCAGGAGGCTGAGGCAGGGGAATTGCTTGAACCCAGGAGCAGAGGTTGCAGTGAACCAAGATCCCACCACTGCACTTCAGCCTGGCAATAGAGCAAGACTCCATTTCAAAAAAAAAAAAAAAAAGAAAAAAAAACACAGGAGCCAAACTGAAGGCACTCTCTTGGCCAAATCAAGGACAATCTGGGCATCAAAATAAATAATGACAGTAACAAATGATTACCCATGAAATAAAACAGAGATGTTTAAAAGTCCATGCTGATGTACACAAATCATTCAATCAAAGGAAAGAGGAGAAAGCTTTTCACGACAGTGGAATGCTGACTCCCAAATGGAAAAGGAATAATGGAACTGGAAAATTACCACTTGGCCATCTGTATGTAATTAATTCAACCAGGAAACATCAAAGATGCTAAAGTTGAGGGTGACTGATGAGTGGGACATTTAGTCTCAGTGCACTTCTCCAGAAAACACTCACGGGTTACACAGGGAAAACAGTAACGTTCCTATTTTACTATTAAGGTAATCAGATGCCATGCTTATCTGATGGCCAAGGTTAGCATCACCACCAATGTGCCACATTGAAGCTGTGTGCCCGGGAGCATGCAGGGAGCGCTCCGCGTCGCTTCCAATATCTTCCTTCCCAAGAGGCATCCCCTGAGCCTCATCGTGGGGAATCGTCAGCACACCCACAGTGAGGGGCAGGCGGGGGGGCTCCACAAGACACGTGGCCTGTGATCGTCCCATTGCAAAGTCCTAAAAGTCAAGGAAAGATGGAAAAGCCGTTCCAAGGAACAGCTCGAAGAGACATGGCCACTAAATGTAACAAGGAATCCTGACCTCATGATCCGCCCGCCTCACCCTCCCAAAACTGCTGGGATTACAGGCGTGAGTCACTGTACCTGGCCTTTTTAATGTTTTTTCAAGATGAGGTCTCACTGTGTTGTCCAGGCTAGTCTCAAACTCCTGGGCTTAAGCAATCCCCCCTGCCTCAAACTCCCAAAGTGTTGGGCTCACAAGTGTGAGCCACCAGCCTAGTTGGAAGACATTTTTTAAAATACCAAAATCAAATTTACAGAGATAAAAAATACAATGGCTTGGCCGGACGTGGTGGCTCACGCCTGTAATCCAAGCACTTTGGAGGCCAAGGTGGGCGGATCACTGAGGTCGGGAGTTTAAGACCAGCCTGACCAACATGGTGAAACCCCGTCTTAAAAAAAAAAAAAAAAAAATACATGGCTCATATGGAAAAAGGCCGTGGCTTAACGGCAGCTTAGAAGAAAGATTGGTGAGCCTGAAGACGCAGAAACAGAATCTACCAAAAATGAAAAGCAAATTGAAGATGAGCAGAGACTCACAGAGCCATGAGTCCAGAACACGCAGCCCATTCGAGGACCTGGGACCGCAGCAGGCAGCGGAGGAGTCTGTGAAGAGCTGGACTATTATTTCCAAATTGCATAAAAATGACAAATCCTGCAAATCTTGACACACCCCAAAACACACACGCACACACACCCTGAAGCTTATAAAATACAGAAAAATGGTGATGAAGAGAAAAAACCAAAAGCAGCTGCAGAACAGATCATGTTATCAGTCAAGAGACAGAAACACTTCTTTTTTGTCTGACAGTCTTGTTCTGTCGCCCAGGCTGGAGTACAGTGGTGCGATCTTGACTCACTGCAACCTCCACCTCCCAGGTTCAAGCAATTCTCCTGCCTCAGCCTCCTAACTAGCTGGGATTATAGGCCCGTACCATGACACCTAGCTAATTTTGTACTCTTTGTAGAGACGGGGTTTCACCATGTTGCTCAGGCTGGTCTTGAAATCTTGACCTTGTGATCCACCCTCCTCGGCCTCCCAAAGTGCTGGGATTACAGGCATGAGCCACCACACCCGGCTGAAAGATAGAAACATTTAACATGAAGAATAATTAAACAGTAACAGAGGGTTCCACTAACATGTAAAGAGACTTCCAAGCACAGGGTGCTGAGGCCTAGGAGAACCTCCCGTCAGGACTGAGACAACAGACCTGCAAGTGCTGAGTCTGGATCTCGGTGAGAACCTCAGAACCCCACCTCGGCTTCGACGCAGCTCTGACCTGAGTGGGGCTATGTGCCAGGTGGTGGAGTTCGCGGAGGTGCAGCAGGCCACAGCCAGGAAGCAGGAAACCTGGGGCAGCAGTGCCAGTGAGACTCACCCAGAAGCTCTTGCTGGGGAAGGAGGGAGACAAGACTCCCTAGGAGCTGGACGGAGCCAAGGAAACTCAGCAGGAATCCTTCCCACCATGGTGAACCTGGTGTCTATAAGCTCCTGGAGGCTGTCACTGAGAGCCCATCCTCACCCTCCATGAGGTTGGCAGGCACACACCACAGAAGCCAGGAAAGGCGAGCACGCTGGAACCAGGAGGGCAGGCCCCTCTCTCCTGTGCAATCCCTCTAGTCCCTCCAGCGACATAGCCAAACACTGTGCCAACCGGCAAAGGAGGGTCCAGGGAGGGCCCAGCTCCAGGATCGCATGGCAGGGCTAAGAAGGATGTGCGGGGCACAGAGAGGCAAGACAGGGACAGCTGGGGACACTGTGCATGGGCCACACACATCTGCATGTGCACAAGCAATCACCCCATACTGTGAAGCACAAAACAGGCCTTGACAGATCTAAACAGAGTGAAGGCAGCAAAGCATATTCTGAGACCACAATGGAATTCAAACCAGAAACAACAACAAAACCTGGAGGAAAACCCTAAACGTTTAGAAATGAAACCGTACTTCCAAATAACCCCAGACCAAAGAAATCACAAGCGAAATCAGAAAGAAAAATGTATCATGTCAGTATATACGGGGTGCAGGAAAAACCGCAGAAAGCTCTCCTTCCCGGAGGTGCCCTCACGGCTAGCCGGCGGCTGCTAGCTGCTGGCAGGAGGCCTGTGCCCTGCCACGGTGACCTCCATGCAGGCTGCCCGAGTGTCCTCATGACCTTGTGGCAGATTTCCCCCCAGGGTGACTGAATCTAAGACTGGGTGAGCCAACGTTTTGGGAAGGTGGCCTCACAGAACAACATGAAGGTGAGGTCTGGATCCTAGGTGGGCAGCTTCACTGGCTCCCTGTGCCAGTCCACAGGAACTGGAAGTCTGCACCTCTGCAGAACTCCACAGCACACACTGTGGACTTTCCAAGGCACCCATGGGCCGCCACAGCCACAAACACCAGGCGTGAGGATGTGCTGCATTCTCCACCTTGCAGTACCTTCTAAGCTAAACATACATAACTAAGAGCCAGCAATTCCATGCATAAGTACACGCCCAACAGAAATGCTTACAAATGTTCCACAAGACAGGTGCTGGCTAGGGATGGTGGCTCAGGCCTGTAATCCCAGGGCTTTGGGAAGCCGAGGCAGGAGGACTGCTTGAGGACAGAAGTTCGAGACCAGCCTGGGCAGCAAAGCCAGACCCCATCTCTACAAAAAACTACAAAAATTAGCCAGCATGGTGGCACACACCTGCAGACCCTGCTACTCAGGAGGCAGAGATGGGAGGATTGCTTGAGCCCAGGAGGCTGAGGCTGCAGTGAGCCAAGGTCACACTCCAGCCTGGGTAAGAGAGCAAGACCCTGTCTCTAAAAATAAAAAAACAGAAGGCAGATGCCAGCATGTTCATCACTGCACCATTCCTAACAGCCAAACTGTGGAGACTACTCAAATGCCCATCCACAGCAGAACCAAAGCACTGTGGAATTTTCACACAACGGAGTACTTAGCACAGCACTGAGAACGAACAATCCACAACACAGGCAACAAGGTGGATGAGCCTCACAAAGAGGGTGGAGCAGAAGCAGCCAGAGCAACAGAAGGGAAACTGAGGTCAGGCCAGCCAGCACATGTGGGGAACATGGGTGTGGGGGCTTCTCAGCAGGTGCTAAGTGTCCTGCTTCTCATGGGTGGTCACACAGTGCATTCAGTTGGCGAAATCCCAGTTCTAGCATTTCATGTGCACTTTCCAGTTGTACAGTACACGCACTGTAACGAAAATGAAGAAAGAGGGGCTGGGCACGGTGCTCATGCCTATAATCCCAGCACTCTGGAAGGCCAAGGTGGGAGGATTGCTTGAGCCAGGAGATTGAGGCTGCAGTGAGCCAAGATCACACCCCCACTGCACTTCAGCCTGGATGACAGAGGAAGACCATCTCCAAAAAAAGAAAGAAGAAGAAGAAAGTGCTTAGAATTAAATACAATAGGTTGGGTGCAGTGGCTGACACCTATAATCCCAGCACTTTAGGAGGCCGTGGTGATAGGATCACCTGAAGTCAGGAGTTCGAGACCAGCCTGGCCAACATGGCAAAATGCCGTCTGTACTAAAATTACAAAAATGAGCTGGATGCTGTGGCATGCGCCTGTAATTCCAGCTACTCGGCAGGCAGAGGCAGGTGAGGCAGAGGTTGCAGTGAGCCGAGATCATGCCACTGTATTCCAGCCTGGGCAACAGAGCAAGACACCGTCTCAAAAAAAAAAAAAAAAAATGAATACAATGACCAAATTTTCTTAATCAATTAAAGAGGCAGAACAAAGTCCAAGGAATGTCCCCAAAGTAAAATACATAGAAACCAAAAATCAATGGAAGAGAACAGTTGAAACTGAAGGGGTGAGATCCTCCCAGATGGCAATCAGGGGTGTCCGTGACGTCTCACAGAACAGACCCAGCAGCGAGGCGGTCACAGAGGACAGGAAGACGGTGGGTGCTGCTGTTCTGGGTGAGGGGCAAGAGAGAAAACTCTGAATACATGCAGAGCTGGGTTCAAGGCAAGCGACTGTAAGAGCTATTTCCGGGATGACTTCGGGCGGGTGAACAGGAACCAGCCCATCAGTCAATGTCCCAGCACGAAGGCGGCTGTGCCGTCCCCTGAGACACAAAAACAGCCATTAGCAGAAGGACCAACTCAGGGCCAAGGCAGGATGCTGAGGAGCTAACACAGGAAGCCGGCCCCACTGCGAGGAAGCAGAACCTCAGAGGAGCCCCGCCACAGTCATGGAGAGGCGTGGCCCTGCGGGGACGCCATTTGGACTCAGTCCCAACACTCCACTCTGCAGCCGAAGCACAAAGCAGACGGAGATGAGGCGTGGACAGACAGGCCTGGCTGCATCCATCAAAGTCTACTCACAGACGCTGGGATGTGAATGCCATGATTTTCATGTCATGAAATATATTTTTAATTTGTTTACAACCATTTTTAAAATGTAAAAAACCATTCGCAGGCCATCTATCAGGCCGTGGGTGGGATTCACCGCACGGGCCTGTCTGCAAGCCCCTATCTGAAGTGACTATATGGCAAGACCAACCTGAACTTCTCCTAAAACCAAGACTTTCAAAGCAGGCTATGAACGAGAGGGCATCCTTGTGCCAGATGCCCGGCAGCGTGAAGGTCAGGCTGCTCTAGAGGAGGACATGGCCCAGCACGGCCCCTCCATTCTGAAACCCCTGGTCCCCAGCAGAGAGGAGGGGGCCTCAGCTCTGCAGACAGCACTGTTTCCAGATCAATGTTAAAAGGAAAACAAGGCACTTATGAAAAATTGGAAGCATTCCAGCTTTTGATACACAAAAGGATTCCAAGTCCCCAGCGATACCCCACGTGAAAGTCATCACCAGCATGCACAGCTGTTCTTGGGTGGAGACTTCAGCACTGGAGAGCAGGCAGGAGCCGGCCTGAATGAATTACCTGATGCACCCAGAAGCCTCTTCCCAGACCACACAGTGCGCACCTCACTCACACAGTGCATGCACAGACGCTTTGCTGGCTGTATTCTGCTGCTGCTAAACATTTCTAGGAAGTTGTGAAGGTTCACCCTTGCTGATTGGCGACCGAAATTCAGCAGCATCCCTGTGGCTCTGCCGGAAACACCAGCCCACAGACGTTCCTGGAGGAAGATGCGCCAGATATGAATGGCGGTAGGGGAAGAGCAGAACCACGCACAGCTGCCGCCACCACAGGCATGCACACTGCCTCCGACCTGAAAACAAAGCACTTCAAGAGCTTCCCCCTCCATCGGTCTGGCTTCCCTTCAACCAGAAACGGGGCACAGGCACCGAGCAAGCGCCTCTGCCTGGTGACACAGAATGTTCTTTCTGGAGCGCAGGGACAGTCCCATCCTCTGAGCTGATTGCAACTGATGTCACCTTTTTCTTCTTGAAGGGAGACGCCAGGATGCAAGGGAACAAGTGAAAACGCTTTTCCTGACTTGAGGTGAGAGGCCCCACTGACTGCCACGCTCAGCAACTCAAGGCCGTCTCCCCCCGGCCTCATCTTCTTGGCCTGCCCGTTGGGCCCAGGCGGGGGACTCCGGCGCTGCTTCTTCTCCAGCTGCTGCTGCAGCCTCTCCTCTTCTTTCTCAGGTAGGAGGTCATGTTGTCAAAGGTGGCCTTGTAGAGACTGCTGAAGCTGGTGTCCACGCCGGCAGAGCCTGTGATGGGGGAACAGGGACAGGTGCTGGGTGGAGCAGGGGCAAGGGACTCAGCCACAGCAGAGCCCCTGCAGCAGGGAGTTACCCTGTGACACCCAGAGTCCTTGGTGGACCGTGGAGGGCACCTTCTGGGATGGCTCCCCACGGTACCCACCTCCTGGGACCCACACCCTGGCTGGGCCTGAGGACTGCTTTCTAACAGAACAGGGCAAAGACGAAGGAGTGTAACAGAAACCAGGGCACCAAGGCTGGGCCTCCACCCCGCCAGCACTCTGCTCAGGCGTCGGGAGAAGTCACTGCTGGGCCATGACACCACGAGCCACGCCGTGGAGGGGCCCACACGGCAGGGGACCAGGAGCAGTGGCCACTGGATCCCTGTCCTACGGATAACCCGGACTGAGCGGGGTTGGGCCCCGCCGGGTGAAGCTGAGGTGGCCGCCTGCAGACACAGCTCAGGAGTCTGGACCCCTGGCCCACAGCAACAGTGAGACGCTAAGCGTGGGGGCCTGCTGGCATCGAGTGTGGGAAAGCATGTTCCACAGCCACAGGGAATGGATGCAGATTCCATCTATTTATCTAAGTGCCAAGGCTTGGGGCAATGGCTGACCACAGGCACACGGAGACGGCCTCAGCCCAGCCAGGAAACCACAGGCCCAGACGGTCACCTGCGTACCAGGGACTGCCTCCAGCGACTCTGCTGCTTGTGGGACACTCTGCAGCAGCCCTCCCCTGTCCCTCTTCCCACGAGGCCCCCAAGTCTGTACCAGGAACAGGCTGCTCTATCTACAAACATCTCAGGAGAGCAAGGCCAGGCTTTGGCCTGAGCCTGTTGTGCAAGGTGACGCTCAACAGGTCCATGCTGGCCATGGCCTGGAGCACGGGGCCATGAGCACTGCCACCTGCAGTCCCTGACACAGCCGGTGACCGGCCCACTCTGGGGGGCATTCCTAAAGCAGATCCCAGCTGCACTGGGGGCCCAGCCCTGCCCGTTTCAACCCTCAACGTTCTAAGCAAAGCAGGAAGGAGAGAAGCCTCAGAGGCAGAGCCAGCGCCGCCCCTCAGGAAAACTTGGCAGAGGGCAGTCAGGCCACCGTCAACGGAAACTCCTCTGACCTGAGTTTGAATCCCTCTAGAGCTCCAAGGAACCTCAGTGCTGACTGGAGGGGGCTCTGGCTTTGAAAGGCTTCCTAAGAGGAGCAACTTCTAAACATGAATGAGGCATGGATTCCGTGCTGAGCTAATCCACCCTGCACACACCGCTGCCTCGGAGACTGCTCGGTGTTGGTGCAATGGCACCGCCAGAAGGCAGAGTGGAAATGCTCCTCCGGCGTCCTCCCTCAGCTGGCTGCTCTCCTTCCTGCAGCCACAGCCACCAAGTTGCTGACCGGATTCCCTTCGCTGCTGTGTGCCTCCCTCCTGCCCCACCCCGCCTTCTGATGGGGGCACATGCTTACCCTTCCCCTCTTACCCGCACACCAGACCCCTCAGTTGGGTCGCAGTGTGTGATCTGCTTTCTCTGGGGACCATGCTGGGCGTGACCCCCAAGGGCAGTCTGTGCCCACACGCTCACCTTCCATCATGGCCCAGTTCGCATGAAGAACACCGGAGACTTTCTTTATTACGGCGCTCTCAAGAACAGACTGCGGGCAACAAACAGGAAACCTTCATCAGAACACCCAGCACCAGGACGCAACATGCGCTGGCCAGAGAGGCCTGCGCGGGGAGGTCCTCTCCTGGTGCCTGGTGACCCCTGTCCGCCTTCCATGGAGACCTGGGGAGGCAGCACCTGCAGCTGGCCCATGACGCCAGGGAGAGCTCTTCACACGCAGCTCATCAACCTCAGGGGCCCCGCAGGTGCGACAGGCGCCCACGGGGGACATCATGTGGCCCACCACTTCTCAGGTAAAAAGAACTAGATGGCTTAAAAGTGCTTCCAAAGTGCTCAAATGAACTTTGGTAAATTGGTACCTACACCATTCAACTCCACAGCAACGCCGTGAGACGCAGGGGAGGCAGGGGCATCACTCCCATGTTACCAGGAGCGACATGGAGAAGGTACAGGGCTCACCCCATCCCCCAGCAAGGAAGCAGCTCAGCCCAGGGTTCTGTGTCCTGAGGGGCAGTGGGTGGAGGAAGGGAGCCGGGCTCCTCCGACCCCCACCTCCAGAGAAGCAGCTGAGCCCGCTGCCCTCACCCCTTCCTCTGCCGGGGGGATCCACCTGCTCTCAAGTGCTCCACCAGTGCCCCAGGCCCGAGACTGTGCTAACCCAGCTTGCAAGTGTTAGTCCCACACACCCCAGCCACACACTCCTCCAAAAAAGAACTGCTGCAGACATCACTACGCGGGACAAGCGGCCATGCCGGCCAGGCACCCGGCTCCCTTCACCCATGGTGGAAGTCCCACCCACTGCCCCTCAGGACACAGACCCTGGGCCCCAGAAGTGGCTGAGTTGAAAGAGGCTCATGTGTGGACCCAAAAACCGCAGCTGCCAGCCCCCACCCAAAGGCTTATGGGACAGCAGGGCCTGGGCCATCAGGGAGGTGCCAAGTCTTACCTGCCACTGGCCATCCACAGGTCTGCAGAGCACCAGGGGGGGGCCTCCCGGCAGGCCTGAAGCACCCACAGTCCCTGGGTCTCCTCAAAAGCCACGTCCCACACTTGGTGCTGGAACGCCAGCTGCTGCCTGAATACCAGCCGCTGTCTGCCGGCATCCAGCCGGAAGATGTAGACCGCAGGAGTGCTTGCCACGAAGGAAGAGAGCGCGGTGACTGGGACTGCAGGCCCACGGCACCACTCCACAGCCAGCACCCCGGACAGCGCAGCCCTCGCTGGCGCCACCTCAGGACAGCCTGCCCCGAAAGCCCCAGCTGTGCCTCTGCCGAGTGCTGGAGCCAGGGAAGCCACGGGGGGGATGCATGCTTGGTTTAAGTCCTAGACTCTGGGGTAGCTCATGGCACAGCAATAGACAACCAGCACAGGGCAGGTGGGCAGGGCAGGAGGGCGCAGGCCCGCTGGTGCGGCAGACAGAACGCAGGCCCTGGGCTCAGGCACAGCTCTCCTCTCACACCAGAAGAGCTAGAGACCTCCCCAGACTGTCATAAGGACAAGATGAAAAGTGCCAAAAGCACCAGAAATAATACCTTTCCTGACACACAGAAGCCGCTCGGGAAGCAGCCGCGGGAACCGCACGCCACCCCGAAACGCGCCTCGCCAGCACTGCCAAGCCCAGGGGGTCCCACCCCACCAGCCCCGAGCAGGGAGTGAGGCGAGTGAGGCCACCATGACCGAGCCTGGGGAGAGTCCATCCTCTCAGAAGGCCAGGAAGAGGCCGCTGGTGCCCTTACACCAGGGGAGTTCGATGTCAGGTTGAAGGGCGCTGGCTGAGAGGAGCCCCCACCCTCACGCAGCAACAGTCATCAAAAGTGACGTTCTCAGAGGGAGCTGCGGGGCCACCACTATCGCAGCCCAGGACCTCTTCATTGAGGAAGAGGGCCAGTAGCCAACCCGCTAACTCTCCCCCCTGCAGGTCTGCAGAACCAGAGGCCATGGACGTGCCACCGCAGCTTACCTGTCGCACAGGAGCGCAACGTAGTTCTCCTGGCACCAGAACGCAATCCTGGATGCAGCCAGCCTCTGAAAGGAGAAGCAGCCTGTTAACTTCACGCCACCTGCAGGAGCTGACGCTGGGCACACTGATCCAACAAGAGCAAAACTGAAGGACGCACAGGGCCCCCGCATATCCAGGAAGGAAAGAGTAAACAGTGCAAGAACATTCTGGAACCAGTGGGGAAACGAGGGTAGCTGATGCCCTATTTCTCAAGTGAGCAGACATGCCCAGGCAGATGACGAAAGCCCCCCAGTGGCTCTGGTGCTCCCTGAAGGGCCTGCAGAGAGTTTAAGTCCTAAGTTCTGGGGCAGCAGTAGATTAACCAGCACGGTGCAGGCGGGCAGGCAGGACGTGGCTTTCGAGACACAAGGGCTGTGGGTGCTCCAGGACTGCCGGGAAGCCCCCCCCTGGTGCTCTGCAGGCCTGTGAGCAGCCAGTGGCAGGTGAGACTCAACAGCCTCCAAAGCCAACAAAATGGGTCAGACAGTGAGGAGAGGAGGGAGCAGAGGACACAGGGGCAAGAAAGAGACAACAGCTACACACGCCACTGTCCTGTGAGCCCCCCACTCCTGGCACAGGGAACGTTACAAATGAAGAAGGTGGGCAGGCGCAGTGGCTCACGCCTGGAATCCCAGCACTTTGGGAGGCCAAGGCAGGTGGATCACCTCAGGTTTGGAGTTTGAGACCAGCCTGGCAAACATGGCAAAACCCCATCTTTACAAAAAAATATAAAAATCAGCCAGGCATGGTGGCACACGCCTGTAATCCCAGCTACTCAGGAGCCTGAGGCAGAAGAATCACATGTACCCAGGAGACGGAGGTGGCAGTGAGTCGAGATAGCACCACTGTACTCCAGCTCGGGCAAAGGTGAGACTCTGTCTCAAAAAAAAAATTTTTTTTTAATGAAGGAGGCCAGGCACAGTGGCTCACCCCTGTAATCCCAGTACTTTGGGAGGCTGAGGTTGGCAGACTACCTGAGGTCAGGAGTTTGAGACCATCCTGGTCAACATGGTGAAACCCTGTCTCTACTAAAAATACAAAATTAGCTGGGTGTAGTGGCGAGCGCCTGTAGTCCCAGCTACTCAGGAGGCTGAGGCAGGAGAATCGCTTGAACCTGGAAGGTGGAGGTTGCAGTGAGCCGAGATCATGCCACTACACTCCAGCCTGGACAACAAGAGTGAAACTCCTTCTCAAAAGAAAAACAAAAAATGAAGGAAACTTCCAGGAACCCGAGTCACGTGACCATGGAGGAAAAGGCCTGGTCCTGTCTCACACAGTCGCCTGGCAGGGGGCAGAGGCCACACCACACAAGTTCTCTAAGAAACAAAACAGACCCATCGGGAAACTTAACCAAGGCTGGGGCATTCAGGGTGTCATGAGATGGCTCCGAGCCAGCCGGACAATGCTGGCGAGGGCCTGGCCCCACCCCTGCCCCGCCCCTGCCCCACCTGGCCGGCAGACCCACAGAGGTGCTCAAGCACCTCCATTCCTTCCACTTCAGAGCAGGATTAGAGGCCTTCCTGTACATTCACTGTTTGCCGGCAACAGTGAGACAGATTATTTTCCACTGACATGACAAGACACCTTCAGAATTTGAAATACAAGATTTCCCTCCCACAGGAAGAAGTCTGGCATTGAGGGCAAATGTTTCCAATGGTGAAGTGACTTTTCCATTCAAGCCAAGCGACTGCAGGTGCCTACACACACCTACACACAGTCAACAGGAGTGAACAGAAGCAGCTACCTGGGGGGCCTGGGGTTCCACCGGGTCCTGCAGACTGGCCAGGTGACAGCAGTGCAGCTGGCGGCCGCTCCTGTACTCCCAGAGCCTCAGGGTGCCGTCCTGCACACACCAAACACACAGGTTAGCACACGGTCGCGGGGCTGCTGTCGGGTAAGGTGACAGAGAGGACAGCGGGGGTGTGGTCGGGGGTCCACTCAGTGACAGCCAGGCCGCCCACGCTCGGTTATTAAAGGCTCTCTGCTCTGACTGCGTAAAGAGCTCACGCAAATCGTCAAGAAAAACAGTGGGGGACAGGAAGGTAACCAATTCCGTTTCTCCAGTGCCGACACGCCCGGGCAGATGACAAAGCCAATGAGGCAGATCCCAGCAAAACGAGCCAGGGACACAGGCGGCCAAGCTGTCACCTGCCAGGAGGCCAGACCACACCTGCTGTGCCCGGGCCAGGCAAAGACACTTCAGCCATCATGCATTCTCACCGGGGAGACACATGTGAGCTCATGAGTGCGTGGCCATGTCCACTTCACTAAGAATGAGAGAAGGACGCGGTCATCGGCAGCTGTCCCATGACAACCGGTACAAGCCTTCAGGAAGGCGACACATGAACCAAGAGCCTCCGTGCTCTAAAAATCATCATAAATGGAAAAAAGGGATTCTTTTTCTTGGTTTTATCTGTTGTTATTTTTTATTGAGATGGGGTCTATGCCAGGCTGCCCACCACAGCACAGTGGCTATTCACGGGCTTAATCCTGGCTCACTGCAGCCTCTAACTCCCAAGCCCAGGCAATCCTCCTGCCTCAGCCTCCCAGTAGCTGGGACTACAAGCATGAGCCACCACACCTGGCTTAAAAATAATTCATTACAGCACTAATTAATGGAAAAAAATAAATCAATACTCACTAAATCTAATGAGAGAGTGTCTGTAACTATTTGTGAGATTTTTTTTTTTTCGCAAGGGAGTCTCGCTCTGTTGCCCAGGCTGGAGTGCAATGGCATAGTCTCAGCTCACTGAAACCTCCGCCTCCTGAGTTCAAGCGATTCTCCTTCCTCAGCCTCCCAAGCAGTTGGGATTACAGGCATGAGCCAACATGCCCAGCTAATTTTTGTATTTTTAGTAGAGATGAGGTTTAACCATGTTGGCCAGGCTGTTCTCGCACTCCTTACCTCAAGCAATCCACCCTCGCCTCCCAAAGTGCTGGGATTACAGGCGTGAGCCACTGCGCCTGGCCTTTGTGAGTATTTTTAAGTGACTGAAACAAAAAGATGAAAAGTAAATCAGAGAATTGTGGCCAGGCACGGTGGCTCTCGCCTAGAATCCCAGCGGGCGAAGCGGGTGGATCGCTCAGAACAGAAGGAAATCATGTAAGAAAATGCCCCCAGGTCGGAGGCACTGAAATCACTGGCTGTGCAGCCAGCTCCTCTCCGGACCCCACCGAGCCACCTCAGTGGCTCGCACACTGGGGCGAGATCGCACACTGGTGTGGAGAAGGCCACATCGCACACTGGGGCGGAGAAGGCCTCCAAGGAGAGTCCGGCTGTCACGCCACGGACCCGCAGCAAAGTCCGGCTGTCACGCCACGGACCCGGGCAGAGTCCGGCTGTCACGCCACGGACCCACGGCAGAGTCCGGCTGTGCACGCCACGGACCCGGGGCAGAGTCCGGCTGTCACGCCACGGACCCGGGGGCAGAGCCCGGCTGTCACGCCACAGACCCGCGGCAGAGCCCGGCTGTCACGCCACTGACCCGCGGCAGATGGCTGCAGGTTTCCACAGCAAGGGCATTGGGAAACCGCACAGGAGCAGCCAGCTGGAGAGCACAGAGCGCAAGGCCTCCCAAGCTCCGAGGGAAACCGCTTCAACCAGGATTTCTAAGCCAAACCAACAATCAGGCCTCGAGGAGATTAACAGTATTTCCAGAAAGGCAAAATCACAAAACACTGACACTCCTCGCACCTTCTAGCGGCTACCAGATGACACGTTCTACTCCAACAAAGTTGGAATCATGAGCAACAGATGGGGCCTGGGAAGGCTTCTCTGCCCGTGGAACATTTTCTTCATGATGATGAAAAAGACTGAACAGTGCACAAGAAAACACTAACGAAGCCGGACCCTGACCCTGACCCTGACCCTGACCTCTGGAGACTCCGGCCAGACTGTTCTGTTCTCAGACTGCGTGGCTGTGCATTCACTTGAAGACCAGGAACAGGAGGCTTCGAATGAAGCCAAATCAGAGAATGAACGTAGGGGCAGCCGGCAGGTCCATCGGCCATCCTGCCACACCACACAAGGCCACCGTCACACACAACACAGGGAAGGGCAGCGAAGAGGAAGGTGGTGGCGTGTGGGCGACAATTCCTAGGTCCGCAAGACAGATCCTGTGAGGAATCCAAAGCCTTCACTTTGGCAAAATCACTCCCAACGCTTCTACTGTATTCCTCAGAGGAAACACGTCTCTCGTCACTAAACTGTAAGGCTTCCAGGACCCAGTGCTGGGACACACAAGCTGTACTCAGCAAGCAAAAATCCTCCGCAGTATCCAGGTGCGGGGGCTCAAGCAAGTGGTCCCAGCTACTCGGGAGGTCAAGGAGGGAGGTCGCTTGAGCCCAGGAGTTTGAAACCAGCCTGAAAAATGTAACAAGACCCCATCTCAAAAAAAAAAAAAAAAAGACAAAGAAATGCAGCCAGTAATGGGATGGACTCAGACCCCTCCAGAAGTCAGAGAGGCCCCCCATCTCCTGCTTCTCCCTGAGGTCCTGATCCCTGATCCTGTCATAGAAAGCACAGCCACCTTCAGAAGTGAGCTGTCCACACACCCGTTCTAGATCCTCGCGTGTGCGAACACACAGGCACCTACGCACACCCCACACACAGTCCTGAATCAGCTGCTACAAGCGGGGGAGCAAGCCGTGGGCAGCTCCAAGATTCGGAAACAAGCACCATCTAGTGGACAGCCGCGGACAGCAAGTGGCCAGCGATCCAGAGGGGCCAGTTCTAGGAGGCACCCACCCCACCCTCCCTGCAGGCTCCAGAATCCAGAGGTAAGTGGCACTGGGCTATGAATACTTACCCCAGAGGAGGACAGCAGCAGCCCGGGCTGAGTGGGCACCACGGAGATGCGGCTCACAAACCTGTGAGAGCGAGAAAGAAGCAGAGTCAGCTAGCCCAGTGCCCACGGCCATGGGAAGGCCACTTGTTCATCTAAGAGATGCCTCTGCCCAAACCCCCGATGCAGTAAAACCAGCCAACATGGGAAGTATCTGTTAACCCTAGTCTGGTTAGGGTTGACCAGGTGAAGGCCCCTGGACAGGGTGAGGGAGGCGAGTGGGGTCATTCCTGGGTCCCCAACAGCACAG
Source organism: Ateles fusciceps (assembly GCA_036589455.1). Lineage (NCBI taxonomy): Eukaryota > Metazoa > Chordata > Mammalia > Primates > Atelidae > Ateles > Ateles fusciceps. The sequence goes on from JAZHEH010000196.1 coordinate 5,363,685, forward strand.
CAACCTCTAACCCAGGCGGCTCCTCAGCCATGCCTGCCAAAGACCCCACTGCGTCTGTGCCCCTCTGCAGTGGCTCTGCTCAGCTGCACCCCCCACAGGCCCCCAGCACTCACCCTTGCCTGAGGCACCTGCACTGTGACGAAAGGGGCCCTGGCGGAGACTCAAAAGACACAGCACATGGGTAGGAGGGTGCGGGGGAAGGAGGGCAGGTGGGAGGAGGATGGGGAGGAGGGCAGTCAAGCCCACAGACAGAGTCCAATCAGGGCCCTCGTGGCCCCTCAATAACAACTCTGAGTGACCTGGCCAGAGAGCTGGCTCTGCTGAGTCGGCCCAGTCCTCCTGCGAGGGTGTGGCCTGCAACAGTACAGGACTCAAAGTCACAGGCACGCTCCCATCAGAACAGCCATGAAGAGTGACCCAGGCAGCCCAGCTCTCCTGAAACCCATCCTGGCTTGAGTACCTGCAAGGGTGACAAGGCCTGTTTTTCTTCCCACTCTAACAGTGACCTCAAGCAATCCCTCATGCACGGGGTCCCCAGGGAGTCCTGGAATGGGGTGGCCCGTGAGGCTCCCTTCATGTCCGCCAGTCACGGCCTCCGCTACCTCGGGCTAGCCATGGCCTGGCCTGGGCCTCGTCCCGCAGCCACCGCCCTGCACGGCACCGCAGCACTGAGGGCTGGCTTTTCATCGCAGGCCCTCCGAAAGGAAAAGACATCAGCCCATGGCCCAGGACAGACAGGGCCAGGAGAGCCCGTGCAGAGTCTGAGCAGCCTCACAGTTCTTAACAGGAAAGGACGGAAACCAGTTTCCATGGGTTTGAAAGAAAATCTCAAAAAATCACTGCAGTGTCTACTGAGCGCCTACTCGTGCCAGGCACTGCGCTGGGGGGCTGCAGACAGCAGCGGGCACAACCGGCCCACAGAAACACTCGGACGCGGCGGAGGCGGCCACGAACCCCGCAATGTCGGCAGAGGGCGTGGAGCAGCGCCGACCAGTAGAAATGTAGCTCCAGCCACACACGAGGGCCACGGGGCTTTGTCTTCCACTTGCCAGTCACCGTGCTGAAGTTGATTTTAATACTATGTTTTTATTCAGTATTATCCAAGTGATGAGGCATTTCCCTGAGGGGGTGGGAAGCGTTCTCCCGTCAGCAGAAACCTCCCTCACGTGCCTGGCAAGGCAGGGGAGCTACAGAGACCCCATGGGAAGACGGTGGAGGGGGAGGGGCCAGGGGGGGGCTGCAGGCCAGAGCACTCCAGAGCTGCATCACTAGGGAACTAAATGCAGGCCAGAGCAAGCTAGCCCAAGACACACAGTGACCGGCCTTCTTCAATGGGAAATGCATCCATTCAAAACCAGGAAAACACAGGAAACCTCAGCACTGAATTCCCTCCCTCCAATTTCTTCCACGGCCTCAAATAATATATTATAAAACATTTCAGGCAATTACACTAAGCACTTTTCCTTTGTGGAAATTAGGGAGAAGCGGGCATTCAGAAACACCCCCGCACAGGTGCTGGCAGAGCTCGCTGCCTCGAGAGGCCACAGGCAAAGGCCACCACCTGGGCGCTGAGGCGGCTTAATTCTCGGACAGCTGCAATCACTAGAGTGCCCCCCTGGCCCCCAACACACCCGTGGTGCAGAGGTCTCCATGCTGAGACAGGACCTTCCCGGAAACAAGCCCCTCACATTTGCTCAGGACCAACGGGGAGGCACCTGCCGACCATGGGGTAACAGCGCAGAGTGAATCCCACCCTTTCGAGCCTTCTGCAGGCAGCACCCACGGCACCTGCAGTGACCAAGCACAGGGGCCGCTGTCACCGGGTGGGGCCTCGCTGGCTACAATGGCACCTGCTGAGCTGTAAGCTGACGCTGTTTCCAACCGGCGCTTCTTTCTGCTGCTGGGGCAGGAGGGGGCACTCACTCTGTGTGCCCCAAGCAGAAGGACTCGATGCTGTGGGGTGCGGCGGCCCAGCTGACTCGGATCTTCTCGTCCCGGTCGGCAGTGAGGATGAAGCGGTCATCAGGACTCACAGCCTGCATCACCAGGGCCAGAAAAGAAAGAGCTGCTCACCTGGTCCTTCCCCAAATCAAGACCCTCATGGAAGCAGGGAGCCTGCAGCCCGGCTGCCAAGAGACTGCGGCCTTCGAGGACAGACCAGGGTGGCTCCCCCGTCCTCCCGCCCCCTCCGTCTAATCACTGGCCCTCCTCCTCCCTCCCCCAGGCGGTCCCTGGCCGCCTCCAGCCCACACTCCTCAGCGCTAGAGCAGGCTTCTGGGGCACGGCCATGCCACAGCTACCTGCCCGTCTCCTGCACCTCGGCACATCCAGGCCCCACACTCCCATTTCCACCCACCCCAGGCCTGCTGCACCCTCCTGCCCAACACCAGGGTTGCTTCCTCACCTTCCTGTCCCATGTGTCCCCCACACCCAGCTGTCACCAAGTCCCAGTGAGGTTCCCCTGACATCCCGCACCTGCCATTGTTCCTGACAGTCCCTGCTGTGTCCGATCCCAGCTCTACCATCTGGGCTGTGGGCCTGGGCCCTCTGGGGCTCCAGGAGTCTGTGACACGGGACAGGCAGGGTGGGGTGACAGGGACTGCTAGGAGCAGTGCCAAGGTGATGCTCCTACAGCACCTGGCACAGCCCTGCGCCAAGGTGGCGGAGCCAGAGGCTCATAGCTGCACCTGCTTCTCCCACAGCTTCACTTCCGACCTGGGGCCACCCCACTGGCCACCTCCTGACTCACCTGCCTTCGTCCTCCCCGCTGTCTGCTTCACCTTCCCAAATCCTGTTCCCACTACTCTCCTGCTCCCAAATCTGCAGAGGGCTGTCCCTGCTACAGGAGAGCCCCACTCTCCCCACCAGATGCTGGGGCACAGGCCGGGCAGACACCGACTCAGCTGTGCCCCACATAGCACGTCCCCCACGTACTGCGTCCCCCACATACCACATCTAACAGCATGGACAGGTGCCCCAGCTCTAGCTGGCCACACCCGTGAGGCCCCAGCACCGAGAAGGAGTACACGTCTCCAGACTTGTCAGCCACCAAGATCTTCTCCTCGGAGGCCGTGAAGGTCAGGGCCGTACACCTCCTCGTCACTGTCCTAGAAGGCCAGAGAGGACGCCCTCGTTAGCTTTCAGGAGCAGCGCAGGGTCCTCGACAGCCCAGCAGGCTGCGTGGGCGGTGGCAGGCACCGGCGCCTGGCCATATGCTGTTTCCAGCTGCTGAAGATGGGGCCAAAAACATTCAGCAATGCTGACAACCGGAACACAGCCAACGTCTTCAACACATTTACTTTCACCACTTTTTCCTTTAAGAAAATTGCTCCTGATGGTGGGATCTAGGTGGTGGATAAATGGGTGGCAAAATTCTCAACTTTCCTGTGTGTTTGAAAACTGTCAGCAAGAAACAGGGGAATGGTTCCTTGACCGCAGTCTTCATCGTGCATGGAGGGGAGATACCAGCCCTCTCCATAAACACTGCCACCGTCAAGGACAAGGACAGGCACCAGCCTCCAGGGCACCCCAGCCTTGCCGCTCCCCTGACGCACATTGACGGCTGCTGCACAGACCAGGAGCCTCAGACAGACAGCCGTGCCCCATGCCCTGCAGAGCGAAGGACCCAGCCCAGGGCAGCCGTGAGGCAGCACCTGATCCTCCTCGGGAGGAGGCACCACTATCCAGCACGTGTGAGAGGCCTGCGCTCCCCAGTCCACATCCAGATCAGCACATCCACGAATCCAACCTTGACCCAGACTCACAGATGCGCCAGAGTTATGGTTGCAGCATGTCTGCATGCTGGTTCAATAAGAAACAAAGTACCAGTTCCCTCCCTCTCTTGAGCCAGGGCGCATGGCCACTGCTTCCTGGGGCAATCATTTTCCACACCATTTCTACTCCAGTCTCCTTCAGTATGTACGTCCTCTCCACAAGGCACCGACCCATGTTCTATTTTGCAGACAGGAGTTGTAACACAGCTTCCCAAACATGCAGTTAGCCACATGGCCTCACCGCAGAACAGCGGCCAGCCCAGCTTCCCCACCCCCAGGGCTGTGGCAGCACCCACCGCCCAAAACACCACCAACACCAGGCAGGCAAGCACAGGGCGCCTGGCCCACTGCGGCCAGAAATGGAGGCGGAGAGCTTCAGGAACGCTGTCCCCAACAAGGCCCCTGTGTTTCTCTCAGGGCCAGAGGGACAAAAGGACAGAAAAAGGCGGGCATGGCCTTTGGGCCACAGTGCAGACCCGAAGCAGCGCCTCCTCCACCCCTGCAGCCGAGCAGCGGAGCTGCAGAAGGGGAGGCAGACAGGAGGCATAACGGGCGAACAGCAGAAAACAAGGACAAAGAAAGACAACTGGGCTCTGGGCAGGATTAATCAGAATTCTCAGAGTATGCTGTAACTTGAACGCCCTGCACTGCGCCAGACACACAGCCCCTGATGTCTGATGGGCTCATTAAGCAGCTGCCACAAACACGACCATGGTGGCACAGAGGGGCAGCCCAAGAGGACACCATGGGGAGAGGGGATGGACTTGGACTCACGGGGTGCTCATTCCCCCATAGGCTGGACGGCATGTGGCAGGGATGGCCCTCAACACTGTGCCTCCCGCCCAGCTCAGCAGAGGGCACTGCTCCTCATCCCTTCGTCCTGCCCCAGCCGGGGGCTCCCACCCAGCCTCTCCAGCTGGACTTATCCTGCCATCGATTCTAGTATGCAGCTGAGCCATACTCATGGGCTTGGTGCCAGCAGTGATGGCGGGCTTGGGTGCTAGAATCTGAGGGGAGGTCCCAGCATGGGGCAGGTCACTGGACCAATGGCAGGCCAGCCTGTCACTCAAGCGGAGGGACAACCCCACCCACCTTCAGAACCCCAGCCTGTGCAGGGTCTCGGGTCTCAGCTCTCCTTCCACAGTGGCTGAGTTCGTCACCCAGAGACCAGCAGAACCAGCAAGCAGGCACCTGTCTCCACAGGCCCCTCTGTCCTCTACCAGGAGTCCAGTGGCTGAGCCCTGAGCCCCCAGACTGAGTTGGCCCTGAGCCCCCTCCAGAGGGCCCCCTGGGCAGCCCCAATAGAGCACTGAGGACACCAGCGCCCCCCTCTATCCCATGCCCCCGACACCCACAGTCTAGCCGCCAGGTGCTGTCTCACCAGCGCCCTCCTCTATCCCATGCCCCCGACACCCACAGTCCAGCCGCCAGGCGCTGTCTCACCAGCGCCCTCCTCTATCCCATGCCCCCGACACCCACAGCCCAGCCTCCAGGCGCTGTCTCACCAGCGCCCTCCTCTATCCCACGCCCCCGACACCCACAGTCCAGCAGCAGGCGCTGACTCTCCATCCCGTGGACAGAGCCAATCCAATGGTTTCCTGGGCTCTGCCTTTCCCATGTGCTGCTGTGGCTCTCACGGGCATTTTTGGAAACACTGATTCCACTGGGAGGATTTCTCCCTCATAAATGCACATGTCAAAATCAAATATATCACTTGTCACCCTGTGTCCGCATCTAGTTTGGAAAACCTGGCCTCAGTCCCTCGGGCCAAGAGCCTCCTGACTGCCCAGGTCGCAGGCACTCTGGCCTTTGAGGTCCTCAACTGTGACCTGGGAAAGAACCCTTGCTGCCCACAACTTGCATCTTGCCCGTGCTTCAAAACCCTTCAACAGGAGCTTACCAGCAGCAGCACAGTAACAAAGCGACTGCTGGACAGAGCCTGGGCTCTCACCCAGGCTCAGGGAGTACCGCAGGGGCGCAGGGCCTCAGTGAAATGCACACAGGCCACACGAGTACATGGAAGCCCTAAAACTGAATGGAGGTGGATGTGCTAAGGGTGGGCGGTTTTCTGGGGAGAGGGTGCATCCCAATCCCAGAGTCTGCACAAAAAGCCTCCAGGTATGTTCGTGGACCAGCTGCAGGGTGCCACCTGCTAGCTCAGCGTGGTTCTACTCACCCCGGTCCTCTCCTCACCCTATGCCCCTTTCCCTGCCCCACTCTCATCCCCCAGATCTACTCCCCTGCCTCAATAATCCCCTCCAATTTCCCACTGAGAAAGGGTAAACATTTCATTCCACCCAATGCTGAAAAGTTCACAAACCCACAATTCTAAAGGAATTTTAAAAAGAGTATTGAGAATGGCTGGGCGTGGTAACTTACACCTATAATCCCAGCACTCTGGGAGACCAAGGAGGGCGGATCATGAGGTCAGGAGTTCAAGATCAGCCTGTTCAATATGGTAAAACCCCATCTCTACTAAAAATTACAAAAATTAGCCAGGCGTGGTGGCCTGTGCCTGTAGTCCCAGCTACTTGGGAGGCTGAGGAAGGAGAATCGTTTAAACCCAGGAGGTGGAGGTTGCAGTGAGCCAAGATCATGCCACTGCACACTCCAGCCTGGGCGACAGGGTAAGACTCTGTTTCCAAAGAAAAAGTATTGAGGAATTTGCCAACTGACGCTGAAAGTGGCAGTTAACTTCCCGCCTTCACCCACTGTCCTGCAGTTTACCTAGAGAAAGGGGGAGGCAGCAACACGCACCCTGCACCGAGGTCAAGGGAAATTCCAGGCCACACCATCGAGGCCAGATTTTGTTATCTGCTGCCTGGACTGCATCAAATCACATGGTCCATCTTCCACACCACCTAAGGCAAACATTTCTACGCGAAGTCATACTGCTGACATCACTTTCAAAACCAAGAGCAGGCCGGGTGTGGTGGCTCACGCCTGTAATCCTAGCACTTTGGGAGGCCGAGGTGGGTAGATCACCTGAGGTCAGGAGTTCAAGACCAGCCTGGCCAACGTGGCAAAACCCCGTCTCTACAAAAATTATGTCAGGCGTGGTGGCTTGTTCCTATAATCCCAGCTACCCAGGAGGCTGAGGCAGGCAAATCGCTTGAACCCAGGAGGTGGAGGTTGCAGTGAGCCAAGACCATGCCACTGCACTCTAGCCTGGGCAACAGAGAGAGACGCACCCCCTGCCAAAAAAAAAGAGAGGAACACACAGTTAAAGGGGCACTGCCAGGAGCCAGCCACTGTTCCTTGCTCACACGCCACAGGTTGCCCATCCCTCATCCCAAATGCTCTGGACCAAAAGTGCTTTTGCACTTCAGATTTTTTCAGGTTTTGGAATATCTGCAAATACTTACTGGCTCAGCATCCTTAATCCAAAACTCCAAAATCCAAAACATTCCACTGAGCATGTCCTTCGAGCATCTTGTCTATGTCAAAAGCTTCTGGATTCTGAAGCATTTTGAATTTCAGATTAGGAATAATTAAACTAGCTGCACTGCCCACTCTCAGACTGTGTTTTTTGGTTTTTTGCAGAAGAGAGCTCACTATGTTACCCCGACTGGCCTCGAACTGCTGGCCTCAAGAGACCCTTTCGCCTTGGCCTCTCAAAGTGCCGGGATTACAGGTGTGAACCACCATACCAGCCTCCTGGTGTTTGATCAGGTGTTTACATACAGAGAATCACACCAGCACACAACCTTCAAAGGATGAGTCAACACGGCAGGACAAGCACCTGCAAACAAGGCTGAAGAGGCCCAGCCACCCGCACGGGCTGCAGCGGTGTCTGCACCCACCACGAGCCCCCCACTCAGGAGCTCTTGCCCTCAAATGACCTCCTCCGAGAAGCCGACTGCCACAGGCAACAACATGAGTGGAGAGAATTCTAGATTCCTCCGTCCTCGGACCACGCGTGATGGCAGGAGCAGAGGTCCCATCCCTCTGGAGGAGTCACAACCTCTGCAGGAGCCCTGGACCTCCGCGCTTCCATCACGGTGAAGAAGCTCGGCTGTTAGGAACCAGGGGACAGTGGACAGGCTGACTGGACGTCCCCTTCTCCAAGTTCAAAGTGAGACACTACCTCTGGACAATGAGCCCACACTAAGTTCGAGTGACATCCCACTCACATCTCCATCTCTCTGGCAAGCTCAGAACTTCACAGCCACAACACTGCCCAGGTGACACAGAGTCAGCGTCTGCAAGACACATGTGAGCTCCCTGCCAGCTCACCCCACCACCAGCCAGACCTGCGGCACATGGCCAGATCCAGCCTCCTCCCACCCTCAACGGGTGGTGGCTATTCCTCAAATGGTGTCTAGTACCAAACATCAAAAACCTTAGCACTGGGTACGCCTGTGCAAAGTGAAGAATTAACCTTGCCTTTGGCCTCATCTCCAAGAGCAGGGGCCTTAGGCCCCACAGGCAACCTGAGAACATGATTTAGGGCAGCGGCCTGGGCCACAAGGTAGCCCCTCCACCTCTGCAGGGGCTGGGAGCTAAAGGTCAGCCACCTGGACAGCATGTGATCCACCCAAACAAATCCGCTGAACACCGAGGCTGGCGAAGCTTCGCTGTGCATGCCGTCACACATCAGTGCCAATACCCACGCTGTCCACGCCTCCACTGGCAAACCTGCTCTGACTCAAACTTCCCGGGGTATAAAGGCAGGAAGAGGTACAACGAAACAGTAGCATTTGAACAGTGGAACAGTGGAAACAACCTAACGGCCTAGCTACAGGGAGTGACAGTGTGGTCAGCAATGCTGGGGGAAAACAGGCTGCAGGCTAGCACTGACGCTACAGTGTAACACGTGCAGCTACTGTCAGACATCCACAGAGACCAGGAGGGCCTGGCCCCCAGCTCAGCACAAACTGGGGCTCCGGGTGGGGGAGGTTCAGGTGTCATTATTGTTCTCACTTTGTATTCTCAGTATAATTTCCTGTGTGGATAAAACCAAAGGATTAAAAAGGCAAAAGGTAACACAGGAGGACACCAGACTGCTCCAGAGGAAGCACAGGGGGACACCAGACTGCTCCAGAGGAAGCACCGGGTGACACCAGACTGCTCCGGAGGAAGCACAGGAGGACACCAGACTGCTCCGGAGGAAGCACAGGAGGACACCAGACTGCTCCGGAGGAAGCACCGGGGGGACACCAGACTGCTCCGGAGGAAGCACCGGGGGACACCAGACTGCTCCGGAGGAAGCACAGGGGGACACCAGACTGCTCCGGAGGAAGCACGGGGGGACACCAGACTGCTCCGGAGGAAGCACCGGGGGACACCAGACTGCTCCGGAGGAAGCACAGGGGGACACCAGACTGCTCCGGAGGAAGCACCGGGGGACACCAGACTGCTCCGGAGGAAGCACAGGGGGACACCAGACTGCTCCGGAGGAAGCACAGGGGGACACCAGACTGCTCCGGAGGAAGCACAGGGGGACACCAGACTGCTCCGGAGGAAGCACAGGGGGGACACCAGACTGCTCCGGAGGAAGCACAGGGGGACACCAGACTGCTCCGGAGGAAGCACCGGGGGACACCAGACTGCTCCGGAGGAAGCACCGGGGGACACCAGACTGCTCCGGAGGAAGCACAGGGGGACACCAGACTGCTCCGGAGGAAGCACAGGGGGACACCAGACTGCTCCGGAGGAAGCACAGGAGGACACCACACTGCTCCAGAGGAAGCACCGGGGGACACCAGACTGCTCCAGAGGAAGCAGACAGAAGTGAGAATTTGCTCCCGCCTTCTGCGACCCCACTCACCATAGCTGAATGGGAACCCACACGTTCCACTGACATCTGAGTAACTGGACCACATCTGAGATCCACGTACACATCAGCACACAGATCTCAGCTCTGCACCTGTTCTCCACTCCAGGCCTTTGAAGTTTTGTCAGCTAAGGCAAGGGTATTGGAAAATGCTAATCCAGTCTCAGTTACCCGTGCAGCTCACCTTACATACCTGTGCCACAGAAAGGCTGTGTCAGAGTGACACTTTGGGAGACAGGACATTTTATAAAAATAAGAGTCCTAATATAAAGAGTTCCTACAAATCTAAACAATATCTCAATAGAAAAACACAGGATGTGGAAAAAAAAAAAGCTTACAAAACACAAATGATTCTTAAGTACATAAAAAGTTGCTCTTCCCACCAGGCGCCAGTGCCTCCAGCCTGTAATCCCAGCACTTTGGGAGGCCAAGGCGGGTGGATCACCTGAGGTCAGAAGTTGGAGACCAGCCTGGCCAACATTGTGAAACCCATCTCTACTAAAAACGATTTAAAAATTAACCAGGTGTGGTGGTGCACACCTTTAATGGCAGCTACTCAGGAAGCTGAGGCAGGAGAATTGCTTGAACCCAGGAAGCAGACGTTGGAGTGAGCCGAGATAGCGCCACTGCACTCCAGCCTGGGCAACAAGAGTGAAACTCCGTCTCAAACAAAAAAAAAGTTGCTCTTCCTCATTCATAGTAAAACAGGTACTCAAGATCCCGTTTCCTCCATCAGACTCAGAGTCAACAGTCTGACAGCACCATGTATTATCCATGGTGAGAAACAGAGCACTCAGACTCTGGGAGGGAGAGAACCCCTTCGGAAGGCAAAAAGGGGTTACATATCTAAATTACAAAAGCACATACCTTTTGACCTCGCAATTCATTTTGGGGTATTTCTCCGACAGATTTACTCACATATGGGAAATATTACATCTGTGTCTGATTATTCATTAAAATGCCTTTTAAATATCAAGACAAGCAAAATGTTAAGTAAAAAATGCTGACCACCAATAGACAGTCAAGAAAACTGCTTCAGCTGGGCACAGCGGCTCATACCTGTAATCCCAGCATTTCGGGAGGCTGAGGAGTGATCACATGAGGTCAGGAGTTCAAGACCAGCCTGACCAAAATGGCAAAATCCCATCTCTACTAAAAATACAAAAATAGCCGGGCACAGTGGCTCACGCCTGTAATCCCAGCACTTTGGGAGGCTGAGGCGGGCGGATCACCTGAGGTCAGGAGTTCAAGACCAGCCTGACCAATATGGTGAAACCCCATCTTTAAAAAAAAAAAAAGAATTAACTGGGCCTGGTGGCAAGCCCCTGTAATCCCAGCTGCTCAGGAGGCTGAGGCAGGAGAATCGCTTGAACCCAGGAGGTGGAGGTTGCAGTGAGCCAGGACTGGGCCACTGCACTCCAGCCTGGATGACAGAGCAAGGCTGTCTCAAAACAAATAAATAAATAAATAAACTGCAGAGCGTATGGCCTAGTCCAGATGAAATGAATCAAAGTCTGCACTTTCACAAGACACCCAGGCGGCTCTTGGGCACACGCCTATGTCAGAGTTCAGCCAGCACCTTTACTTTAGGAAAAGAGTTACCATCAGACTCCTTTAGAGTATTTCATTTTTAACTTTTGGGAGTCAAAGCCCCCTTTGAGAATCTCATGTGAATCATGAAAGCTCTCTAAGGCAGCCAGTGTCGGAAAGGCCAGATGAACTGTTATGTGCTAAACCGAATCCCCCAACCCACAACTCCTATGTGAAACCTGACCTAGCTGGGACCTCAGAAGGTGACTGTATTTGGATAGGACCTTTGCGGAGGTGAAACAGAGGTCACTGGGGTAGCCCTGACCCAATCGAACTGGTGTCCTTACAGGAACAGGAGATGAAGACATAGACACGCACAGGAGGAAGACTCGTGAGGACACAGGGAGAGAGGCCTCAGAGGATCCAGCCCTCCCTGCCGACCCCTTCATCTTGGTCTTCCAGCCCCTACAATGGTGAGAAAACTGTTATTTAGGCCCCCAGTCCGTGGTATCTTGTTAGCCCAACCATACTAGGAAAACTACTATCTTCTTTCAACACTGAGAGGTGAAAACCTGTCCATCCCTCCTTCCCACAGTTTGTCCAAGAAACCCAAAGTCAAGACCAAACTACCAGAAAGCCCCTGCCACCTGCAGAGATTCCTGTGGAGGGGCTCGGGGGGCAGGACACCTCAAGGCCACCTTGAGGCATTCACCTCGAATCCTGAAAACACTTCCCATCTTGTATATTCTGGGTCCTAAATGATTTACTCACGTTGGCTATCTTAGTGAGAAGATGCTGTTCACAGGCCTTTCAATGTAAAGATGATGCACTCCACAGCAGTCAGGTGGAAGCAGCCATTTCTCATCACTTATAACTCGGACACGTGGGGATATGTATTTAAAAGTCATTTTCCTACTGAGAAACCATCACTGCCTTTGGGAAGGGAGCCAGAAGGCGGGTGAGGGGGACACTATCGCATACTCTTTGGTTTAATTTTGTTGTTTTCAGTTTTTAAACCATTCTCAAAAAAACCTACCTGATACACAAAACACAAAAACATATTGTAAATCACAAATACATAAACATATATAGTAAAACCCATAAACACAAAAACACATACATAGAAATGATGCAGCGTTTCAGGGCTTTCTTTTTATCCTGACTGGAAGAGAGGACAGAGCGGGCATTCGTTGCTTTTGATACCACCTAGGATTTGGCTTTTTTTTTTTTTTTGAGACAGAGTTTCACTCTTCTCACTCAGACTGGAGCACAGTGGCACGATCTTGGCTCACTGCAACCTCCACCTCCTGGGTTCAGGTGATTCTCCTGCCTCAGCCTCCCGAGTAGCTGAACTACAGGGACACACCACCATGTCTGGCTAATTTTATATTTTTAGTAGAGATAGGGTTTCGCCATGTTGGCCAGGCTGGTCTCAAATTCCTGACCTCAGGTGATCCACCCACCTCGTCCTCCCAAGTGCTGGGATTACAGGCGCGAGCCACCATGCCCGGCCGAATTTGGTTTTTTACTCTTCCCTTTGAAAGTAAGATGAGGCTGGAAGCAGTGGGTCACACCTGTAATCCCAGCATTTTGGGAGGCTGAGGCAGGTGGATCATCTGAAGTCAAGAGTTTGAGACCAGCCTGGCCAACATGGAGAAACCCTGTCTCGACTAAAAAAAAAATACAAAAATTAGCCAGGCATGGTGGTATGCACCTACAGTCCCAGCTACTCGAGAGGCTGAGGTGGGAGAATCACTTGAACCCAGGAGGTGGAGGCTGCAGTGAGCCAAGATCACACCACTGCACTCCCGCCTGGGTGACAGAGTGAGACCCTTCTCAAAAAAAAAAAAAGAAAGAAAGAAAGAAAGAAGGAAGGAAGGAAGGAAAAGAAAAGAAAAGGAAAGAAAAGAAAATGAAATAAAAATCTGAAAGGCTTAGCTGAACCCAATGTGAGTGTGTAAGCCAGCTACAAGCAGATATTCCTTAACCTCAGGAGTTCAAACATTGCAACTATCAGGGAGCAATTACACCATGCACACGGCTTCAGGGAGGTGAAAACGAAGCACCCAGGACTGATTCTGCTCCGTGTGTTTACATCAAGGTGACAGGATAGTCAGAATGATTCTAGCCCTAACTCTGTTAAGGGAATAGTAGGAGACTGTCAGAGGCGACAAAAATGTCGATCTGCCCAGCGCCATGTACCACAATGTCCCCTGCCTCCTCTCACAAGGACATGCTGGTAGTGAGAAAAGGCCAAGGCCTGGGAGAGATCCACAGAACAGCAGGGTTCCCACCCTTTCAGAAAGTGATGGAGAACACTCTGAAGAGGAACAGGGAGCAGGGCGTGGTGGCTCACACCTGTAATCCCAACACTTGGGAGGCCAAGGTGGGCAGATCACCAGAGGGAGTTCAAGACCAGCCTAGCCAACATGGTGAGACCTCGTCTCCATTAAAAGTAGAAAAAATTAGCCAGATGTGGTGGCATGCACCCATAATTCCAGCTACCTGGGAGGCTAAGGCAGGAGAATTGCTTGAGCTCAGATGGCACCACTGCACTCCAGCCTGGGCCACAGAGTGAAACTCTGTCACAAAAAAAAAAAAAAGGAAGGCAGAAGAATCTTTCTGGGCTTTGCTTGCCAAGAGGGCAAAGCACAGCGGTATCTCTGTTCTTGCCAGAGTTACTGGCCTCCCCATCCACGGGGATCCACTCCCCACTCACTCTTCAGATACTCAGAAATACATACACTAAACCCACCTCGCTTAATACCGTGGTACAGACCCCTAACGCACCCCAAATCCCTAACCCTCTCCCAGTGCAGGCGCACTGCCTCGGTCCCCCTCATCACTAGGACGGAGGCCCGTTCTGGACAGAAGGGGCACCAACGCTGCAAGTGGAGGGACCAGTTGCAGGGCCTGGCTCTGCCTTCCGACCCCACTGACTGGAGGTACCTAACTCCTCACCACCCAGTGTGGGCTAGAACAGAACCCGTGCACCCTCCCAGAGCTGCTATGAGGATCAGATCAGCTAACACACACACAGCGCTGAAGGCTGTGTCTGGCACCAGCTGTGGCTCTGCACCCACCACATCGCCATGGGACGGTCACTACTGCTACAGGCATGCAAGTACAAGGTGTGCATTCGACATCTTAATAATCAACGTTAGCATCTCATACCTGACACTCAGACATTGCCATGGTTTTGTACGGAAAAGAATCAGACGCTTACTGTCATCAGTTAAAGCAAAATAGCTGCCAGACTTGGAGAAGGTGGACGCCAGAATCACACCACTCCCCTGGACCAAGGGCGCGTCCTCCCTGAGGAAGAGAGGAGGAAGATGGTTAAGCTTCACCTAAGGAAATGAGGCTGCACTCCTTGATGGCCAGCGTGGAAACTGCTAACATGGGAAGAGGTAGAAATTGTTAAGAGGCTCACATAGCAAAAATACAGGCATATTAAGGGGACACGGGAGGCTCAGGCAGGAGAATCCCTTGAACCCAGGAGGTGGAGGTTGCAGTGAGCCAACACTGAGCCACTGCACTCCAGCCTGGGCGACAGAGTAAGACTCTTGGCTCACTGCAAGCAACCTCTGCCTCCCAGGTTCAAGCGATTCTCCTGCCTCAGCCTCCCAAGTAGCTGGGATTACAGGTGCCTGCCACCACACCCAGCCAATTTCTTGTATTTTTAGTAGAGACAGGCTTTTCCCATGTTGGCCAGGATGATCTGGAACTTCTGACCTCAGGTGATCTGCCTGCCTTGGCCTCCCAAAGGTCTGGGATGATAGCCATGAGCCACCATTAAGAGTACAGCCATGCCAGGCGCGGTGGCTCACGCCTGTAATCCCAGTACTTTCGGAGGCTGAGGCAGGCAGATCACCTGAGGTCGGGAGTTCGAGAGCAGCCTGACCAACATGGTGAAACCCTCTCTTTAAAAAAAAAACAAAAAACAAACAAACAAAAAAAGAGTACAGCCATCACTGAACTCTTAATTCCTAATTTTAAAGTTACTTTTACATGTCCTTCCTGACGTGGGACTTATCTGCACTGTTGTGTGACAGAAACTAAGAATTCAGCAAGTAAGACAACAATCGCTTCTTAGACCCTCTGGTCCCATTATCAAACCATTCAATCAGGCCCTGAAGAAGCTTTCCCACATCTCACCCTTTATTTTCTTGTGACTTCTTTTCTGCAGCACTGCAGTCATAGACGAAGAGGCTGTCATCATCACTAAAGAGAAATAACAGAATGATTTTAAAAGGAGTCATCATTAAAGAGAAATAACAATGATTTTTTTTTTAATTTAGAACAATCTTTTATTCACAATACTCTTATTTTTTAATGATTACACTTTAAGTTCTGGGGCATGTGCAGAACATGCAGGTTTGTCACATAGGTATACACGTGCCCTGGTGGTTTGCTGCCCGCATCACCCGGCCATCTACATTAGGTACTTCTCTCCTAATGCTATCCCTCCCCAGTCCCCACCCCACAACAATTATTTTTTTGTAATTTTTTTTTTTTTTTTTTGAGACACTCACTCTGTCACCCAGGCTGGAGTGCAATGGCGTGATCTCAGTGGAATGCAATGGTGCAATCTCAGCTCACTGAAACCTCCACTTCCCGGGTTCAAGTGACTCTCCTGCCTCAGCCTCCCGAGTAGCTGGGATTACAGGTGCCCACCACCACGCCCAGCTAATTTTTTGTATTTTTAGTAGAGACGGGGTTTCACTATGTTGGCCAGGCTGATCTCAACCTCCTGACCTCAGGCGATCCACCCGCCTCCATTTCCCAAAGTGCTGGGATTATAGGCATCAGCCATTGTGCCCAGCGTAACAATGATTTTTAAAGAACGTTGTTTAAAAAAAAAAAAAAAAAAGATTTTTTTCTCTGCAGAACAAAAAATATTTGCATACTCATTAAAGGTCTTATCCATAAGAAAACTGTCTAGACACAGTATTTCAGGGAACAGTTAACAAACTTCATTTGCTTAATCTCTTATTGGAGTATATCATACACAACCCGAATCGTTCTGTGGGAAAGAAAAGTTCAGGCCAGGCGGGAGGCTTATGCCTGTCATCCCAGCCTTTGGGAGGCTGAGGTGGGTGGCTCACGAGGTCAAGAGTTCAAGACCAGCCTGACCAAGATGGTGAAACCCTGTCTCTACCAAAAATACAAACATCAGCCAGGCGCAGTGGTGGGTGCCTGTAATCACAGCTACTCAGGAGGCTGAGGCAGGAAAATTGCTTGAACCCGGGTGGCAGCGGTTGCAGTAAGCCAAGATCCTGCCACTGCACTCCAGCCTGGGAGACAGAGTGAGACTCTGTCCCAGAAAAAAAAAAAAAAAAGTTCAGTAAAACAAATGAGGGGCAAACACTCAACAGGAATTAATATGCTATTCTTTCAGGCACCAGAAAACCTATGCGAGTTTTCAATGGGATTCTCTATACAAATTTCAAAGAGCCATTACCTATTCAGAAACACATCTCACCTACCTGAAAATGTTCCCATGACCCCAAGCACTTACCAACATAAGAATCACCCATCTTCCATACTGAACCTAAACTCTAAACTCTCTTCAGTTTATCCCACCCCCCACCCCTGGCACATATCTTGTACATATTTATAGCCTTTAAAGTGCACCAAAAAACTTTCCATATGGAATAGTGGACTTGTCTTGCAAGTCAGAAACTCCACCAGCCGCTACAATTTCCTCAAAATGCGTAGACTGAAGGTAAGCAGATCATGTCTAACGCATCCACCGCTCACCCTGGCAGGTATTAGACCGTGAGTCTCTAAAGCAACATTATCTGAGATACACGACAGGTTTCTGAGTACAAATTTTGTGAGACCTAATTTAACATCGAATTGGCTTTCTGAAAACCAAACAAAGAATATACAGTACATCTGACAGACACATCGTCTGTTTCAAGTATTAAATCACAAATAACCTGGGAAAGAAAATGAGGGGCTGAAACTGACAACACTACTAATTGCTCTGAGAGTCCTAAGTCAGGACTGTCCCATCAACAAACATTTACTAATTTAAAAATCCCCGGTGTCGTCCTAGCACTGGTGAAACAATAAGGATGGAGAATAAAATTACAGAAAGCAAAACTCGAGCCATGTAAAGGGCCGCTAGGGAGGGGGCAGCTGCGAGCTCCATGTGCACCCTCGGGTCGGGTGTATAAGTGTCAGAGACGACCTGGAGTCCCGAGGAGTAATTAAGGCCGGGTAGGTGGATGCAGACCGGAAGAGGGGGACAAGCACCCCTGCAAAGAGAGGGAGTGCGCTCGGGGGTCAGCGAGCTGGTAAGCCCCGCCCCTCTCACCAGGGAGACCCGAGACCCCCTTCTTCCCAGTTCTTCACAGCGTATTCGGCGGGGCCTTGCCGAGCTGTCAGGGTCGCCCCACGTGCTCTGATCACTCGGTCCCCCGCCGGCGCCGCGGAGACCGGAAGTGACCTGGCGCTAACCGGGCGAGAACACTGCAGACCCGCCGAGCAGGGCGAGGAGCGCGCCGGGGCCTGTGGGGCGCCGAAATCTAGAATCTCATGGTCTCTCCCAGATTGGCTTGTCTCCCCACGCGCGGACACGCGGCCAGGTCGAGACAGCGGCGGAGGGCTTGCGGGCTGGAGCGGGGTTCCCCGGGGTCACCCCAGAGCAAGTGCGATCAGGCGGTGCGGGAGAAGCGGAGTCGCCAGGGCCCGACGCGCGCCCGCAGCCTGGGCTCCCTGTGCCAAGACCAAGGCCCCCTCACCTGCTTGCAGTGGAGGTGGCCAGGAATCGGCTGCCGCCCCGCACCACCAGCGTCTGCCCGCACAACGCCAGTCCCACAGAGCCCGCCATGTACCCGCCCGCCGCGCCGCCATACACATGTGCCACCCCACAGCCTCTTCCTGACCGCGCCCGTCGGTGACGTCACACGTAGACGCCGAGAGATGACGTATCCCCCCACGGAAGAGCCAGCCTTCAGCGTGCGCTGCAGGTGCTGTGACCGTCCTCCCGATTGCGGTTGGTGGCCGTCGGTGTTTCGCGCTGGGCCGCTCACTCACCAAGGCGATCTGATGGCGTGCACTTCGCGCGATTCCAAGTGCTTGCCTAATGTTCGTCCTTTCCTCCAGACGGGGTAGGGCTGGTTCTGGATCTTTTTCCGCTGTAGCTGGAGAGACGCAGGACCTGATAGCTACTTGATGCCTGGTAAATGATCCTTCAAGAAGTGAATGAGGCCGAGCGCGGCGGCTCACACCTGTAATCCCTGCACTTTGGGAGGTCGAGGCGGGCGGATCACCTGAGGTCGGGAGTTCGAGACCAGTCTGACCAACATGGAGAACCCTCGTCCCGACTAAAAATACAAAATTACCGGGGCCTGGTAGTACATGCCTTAATCCCAGCCACTCGGGAGGCTGAGGCAGGAGAATCGCTTGAACCCAGAAGGCGGAGGTTGCGGTGAGCCGAGGTCAGGCCATTGCACTCCAGCCTGGGTGACAAGAGTGAGACTCCATCTTAAAAAAAAAAAAAAAAAAGAAGAAGTGAATGAGCTGGGAACCGTGGCTCACACCTGTAATCCCAGCATTTTGGGAGGTCGAGGCAGGCGAATCACCTGAGGTCAGGAGTTCGAGACCAGCATGGTGAAGCCCTGTCTCTACTAGAAATAACAAAAATTAGCCGGGCGTAGTGGCGCGCACCTGTAATCCCAGCTACTCAGGAGGCTGAGGAAGAGAGTCGCTTGAACCCGGGAGGTGGAGGTTGCAGTGAGTTGAAATTGCCCCACTGCACTCCAGCCTGAGCAACAGAGCGAGACTGTCTCAAAAAAAAAAAAAAAAAGGTCCAAGATGTGGTCATGGGTGTGGGTGTCACAGGTGGGGTCAAGTCTGAGGTCTCGGGAAGTAAGCCTACTTAACCTTTGCACTTAGACAAGCCAAAGATGCCTTAAAATCTCCAAATAGGAGAGATATTTTCAACCCAAACTATGATTGGTTTCCAGTGTTCCTCCCAAGATCCCCAAAAGCTCTTCCAATCCCAACATCAGGCACAAAATCTAGGATCTCATGGTCTGTCCTAGATTGGCTTGTCCAGTGCAGCTCCTCTTAATCCAGAGACTTACAAACTAAAGTGATGCATATTCTCTCCCATGCACCCAACACATGATGGGGACGGGGACCAGATAACCACAATAAATACCTCAATGTGAAAAGGAGAAGAGGAGGAGACAGAACAGTCACTGGTCCAAAGCAATTCTGAAATAATACTGGAAGATGTTTTCAGGCCCTAGTGGGGTAAGAAGTGTTCCTTAACCAGACCCAAGTTCTGCTTACTGGGAGTACCTCCCCAGGCTGTGTCTCAGCACAGCTCTTGCCTCTGCCTTCCTGGGTGACTCTCCTTTGCCAGCACCTTCTTGGCCATTTTGAAGAATGTGCCCTTTGAGAAACTTTCTCAGCCTATTTCCTATCATTAGCAAATTGTGGACCCAGAGACCTTTTTTCACTTTAAACTGTCGTGTCCACATTTTGGCAGCTAGTGCTGCTTTGTTCACTACAAGTCCCTTAAAAACGTTGTGGGCTAAAGAAAAGAAAAGAACAACAACAACAACAACTTTGTGGGCTTCTCAAGAATCTCGATTCAGGTCCTCTCCATGTCCCAAAAGCCATTCCCACTAATGTTTTTAAAGTAAGCCTCATGGGCCGGGCGCAGTGGTTCATGCCTGTAATCCCAGCACTTTGGGAGGCCGAGGCGGGCAGATCACAAGGTCAGGAGTTCAAGACCATCCTGGCTAACATGGGGAAACCCTATCTCTACTAAAAATCCAAAAATGAGCCGGTCAAGGTGGGAGGCGCCTGTAACCCCAGCTACTCAGGAGGCTGAGGCAGGAGAATTGCTTGAACCCGGGAGGCAGAGGTTGCAGTGAGCCAAGATTGTGCCACTGCACTCTAGCCTGGATGACAAGAGCAAGACTCCATCTCAGAAAAAAAAAAAAAAACTTTCCATTTTCTTGTGACTGATCTCTTGGGCCAATTTCTTGGAGTGGCCCCACTGCTCAAAGGTAGCCAGGTGTGAACCACCACACCTGGCCACATACTAAGTTTCTAAATAGAGGTGGGTCTCTCACTGAACTCTGTTATATTCTATTAGCAAACTATCTATCCCTGAATAGATACCACACAGACCTAATCACCGTAGCAGCATATTAAGTTGTAATACCTTCTAGGGCAAGTCTTCACCCTTTTTGCCTCACTTTTTCCCCCTCCTTTTCCTCTCTTCTTCCTCCTCCTCCAAGAAAGCATTGAGTATTCATGGTCCTTTATTCCTTCCATGTAATTGTTATAACTAGGGCCTGTCATGGCGGCACACACCTGTAATCCCAGCACTTCAGGAGGCCAAGGCAGGTGGATCACCTAAGGTCAGGAGTTTGAGACCAGCCTGTCCAACATGGTAAAACCCTGTTTCTACTAAAAATACAAAAATTAGCCAGGCGTGGTGGCGTGTGCCTGTAATCCCAGCTACTCTGGAGGCTGAGGCAGAAGAATCATTTGAACCCAGGAGGCAGAGGTTGCAATGAGCTGAGATCGCACCACTGCACTCCAGCCTGGGCAACAAGAGCAAAACTCCATCAAAAAAAAAAAAAGATATAAGTAGGTTGTCAATTTTCCTGAAAATCCCTGCTGGGATATTGATTAGAATGTAACTGAATGGATTTTTTTATATATCCAGTCTGTCGCCAGGCTGGATCGCCAGTGGTACGATCACAGCTCACTGCAGCCTTGACCTCCTAGGCTCAGATGGATTGTCCCACCTTGGTCACCTGAGTGGCTGGGACTACAGGTGTGCACCACGACCCATTAACTTTTAAATTTTTTGTAGAGACTGGGGTCTTGCTATATTGCCCAGGCTAGTGCCAAACACCCAGCTTCAAGCGATCCTCCCACCTCAGCCTAGATTGTTTTTTTTTTATTTTTTGAGACAGAGTCTTACTCTGTCACCCAGGCTGGAGTGCAGTGGCGTGATCTTGGCTCACTGCAGCCTCCACTTCCTGGGTTCAAATGATTCTCCTGTCTAAGCCTCCTGAGTAGCTGGGACTACAGGCACGCATCACCACGCCCAGCTAATTTTTGTATTTTTATTAGAGACAGGGTTTTGCCATGTTGGCTGGGCAGGTCTCAAACTCCTGACCTTAGGCAATCCTACCACCTTGGCCTCCCAAAGTGCTGGGATTATAGGTGTGAGACACCGCACTCGGCCTAGATTTTTTTGAACAACATTCACATGTTTACAATATTTGGGAATACCTTTTCTCTTCATTTATTAATGTCTTATGATAAAATGTTATTCAGAAAGTGCACAAAATTTTAAATTTTATTTTTAGCAAAAAAGGGGATTTTGCTAGTGTAGATGGGATCCTTTTACAATTTTCTGTTTATTGCTGGTGTCTAGAAATACAATTGACTTTTGCATCCAGCAGTTTTGCTGAATGCTTGAATTAATTTCAATAATGTTTCTAGATGTTCCATGGGGTTTGCGAACAAACACTGCCAGTTTGGCCACTTTGCCAGTGTAAGGCCTGCTCCCCCCAGGTATATTCCCAGCCTTCTGGGGAGGAACAGGGAGCCCCTGCCGGCTGTGCTGCTCAGCCTTTGGGTCACTGCCCTCCAAGCTTTACATTTGTTTACATTTCTTTTACTGCTAATGGTATCATGTGGTCTGTAAGTGTCTGTGTGTGTAAGTTTTAATAAACCTTAACTTTTTATAATCCAACACCCTCCTGGCTGGGTTTAACCAATAGCCCCAGCCCACTGAAAGCCTGGTAAGCAGAAGGGAAAGAGAAACAAGGATGTGAATGCACTGGTAGGATGTGTCTCCTGAATGGCTGCTGCTCCTGCTGGACAAGCCCACAGGAGGCCCGGCTTCCAACAAGTGAGCCTCCATGGCCCACCACTACTTTTTCTTTTTCTTTTTTTTTTTTTTTTAAGACAGAGTTTCATTCTTGTTGCCCAAGCTAGAGTGTAATGTCACAATCTCGGCTCACCACAACCTCCGCCTCCTGGGTTCAGACGATTCTCCTGCCTCAGCCTCCTGAGTAGCTGGGATTACAGGTGCCCACCACTACATCTGGCTAATTTTGTTGTTTTTTTGTTTTGTTTTGTTTTGTTTTGTTTTGTTTAAAGACGGGGTTTCACCATGTTGGTCAGGCTGGTCTTGAACTCCCGACCTCAGGTGATCCTCCCACCTTGGCCTCCAAAGTGCTTGGATTACAGGTGTGAGCCACCACGCCCGGCCATTTTGTTGTTGTTTTTTTTTTTTTTTTTGAGACAGAGTCTTGCTCTGCCACCCAGGCTGGAGTGCAGTGGTGCGATCTCAGATCACTGCAACCTCCGCCTCCTGGGTTCAAGCTATTCTCCTGCCTCAGCCTCCTGAGTAGCTGGGACTACAGGTGTGCGCCACCATGCCCAGCTAATTTTTGTATTTTTAGTAGAGACAGGGTTTTACCATATTGGCCAGGCTGGTCTTGAACTCCTGACCTCATGATCTGCCCACCTCAGCCTCCCAAAGTGCCGGGATTACAGATGTGAGCCACCGTGCCGGCCTTAATTTTGTATTTTTAGTAGACAACAGGGTTTTTCCATGTTGGTCAGGCTGGTCACGAACTCCTGACCTCAGGTGATCCACCCGCCTCAGCCTCCCAAAGTGTTGGGATTACAAGGGTGAGCCACCTCGCCCAACCTAATTTTTTTTTTTATTTAATTTTATAAAGAGGCAGAGTCGGCCAGGTACAGTGGCTCACGCCTGTAATGCTAGCACTTTGGGAGGCCAAGGCGGGCAGATCACGAGGTCAGGAGTTTGAGACCATCCTGGCCAATATGGTGAAACCCCATTTCTACTAAAAATACAAAAAAAAGCTGGGTGTGGTGGCGGGTGCCTGTAATCCCAGCTCCTCGGGAGGCTGAGGCAGGAGAAGTGCTTGAATCCAAGAGGCCGAAGTTGCAGTGAGCCGGGACCACACCACTGCACTCCAGCCTGGGCGACACAACGAGGCTCCATCTCAAGGAAGGAAGGAAGGAAGGAAAGGAAGGAAAGGAAGGAAAGGAAGGAAAGGAAGGAAAGGAAGGAGTAAATAGGCAGAGTCTCACTATATTGCCCAAGCTGGTCTCAAACTCCAGGGTTCAAGCAATACTTCTGCCTCAGCCTCTTAAAGTGCAGAAATTACAGGCATGAGCCACCACCTCTGGACCCAGCCTCTACTTGTTACCGCAGTATGCAATTTGAAGAGACTTAACTGCTGACAAGGAAATGGCTAGTGTCACATAGCATTTGAAGTCGATACTCACGGCACTTGAGCTCACCACCATAGCAACAGGAGGTGGTTGTGAAATTATTACAGTAGTAAGGTATGTGCTGGCATTAATTTTATGCAGTTGTGATTGAGTAGTATGTGTTTGCTACGTTTACATTTCTCTCAACTGCAAATGCTGCCATGTGTGGTCTCTGTTAATGTGTGTAAGTTTTAATGAATTTTAATTTATTATCAATTTGAGTATATTTTATGTAGCAAATGATAAAATTAGTATCTACATATACTTTATGCATTCATGACATACCGTTTTTTAATTTTTCAGTATTTCTAGGCTATGTACTTCATCCTAGTTTTGACAAATTATTTCATTTCTACAAAAAATTTTTCAATATATTTATTGAAATATGTTGAAACCTAGATATAAATATAAATATCTATATTATAAATAGCAGCCAGGCACAGTGGCTCATGCCTGTAATCCCAGCACTTTGGGAGGCGGAGGCCAGTGTACTGCTTGAGCTCAAGAGTTCCAGACCAGCCTGGGCAACATGGTAAAAACCTGTCTCTACAAAAAATACAAAAATTAGCCAGGTGACCGGGCGCGGTGGCTCACGCCTGTAATCCCAGCACTTTGGGAGGCCGAGGCGGGTGGATCATGAGATCAAGAGATCAAGACCATCCTGGCCAACATGGTGAAACCCCATCTTTACTAAAAATACAAAAATTACCTGGGTGTGGTGGCGCGCGCCTGTAGTCCCAGCTACTCGGGAGGCTGAGGCAGGAGAGTTGCTTGAACCCAGGAGGCGGAGGTTGCAGTGAGCCGAGATCACGCTACTGCACTCCAGCCAGGAGCCTGGCGCCGAAGCAAGACTGTCTCAAAAAAAAAAAAAAAAAAAAAAAAAATTAGCCAGGTGTGGTAGTGTGCACCTGTAATCCCAGCTACTTGAGGGTCTGAGGTAGTAGAATCACCTGAGCCTGGGAAAGTTGAGGATGCAGGGAGCCGAGGTAGAGCCACTGCACTACAGCCTGGGTGACAGTGAGACCCTGTCTTCAATAAGTTAATAAATAAATATCATACATATATGTCTCCTTTTGATTTTGTTTTTCTGGAAAACCCTATCTACTACAAGAGCCAAATTTTGAAGATTTTGGCCAGGTGCAGTGGCTCACGCCTGTAACCCCAACACTTTGGGAGGCCAAGATGGGCAGATCATTTGAGGTCTGGAGTTCAAGACCAGTCTGGCCAACATGGTGAAACCCCATCGCTACTAAAAATACAAAGATTAGCCGGGAGAGGTGGCACATGCCAGTTGTCCCAGCTACCCAGGAGGCTGAGGCAGGAGAATGGCTTGAACCTGGGAGGTGGAGGTTGCAGTGAGCCGAGACTGTACTACTGCACTCTAGCCTGAGCAATAGAGCAAGACTGTCTCAAAAAAAAAAAAAAAAAAAAAAAAAATTTTAAATTTAAAAAAATCTGCTGGCATTTTTTACCTTCTCCCTTTAAGTACAAAGGATTCCCTTCTCATGATTATCCTAAGATTTAAGGTTGTTCTCTTTGCCTCCCAGGGTGGAAGGAGGCAGGAAATCCAAGAGGCACAGAAGGAAGCTAATAACTAATTACACCGACTCCACATTTACGCCAAACACTGGGGACGAACTCTGCTCTGAAAGTCATAAACATTCAGGTGAAACAAAGCTTCCATTTCCCATCGGCCTAACTGGTATGGGCGTTGGCAGGGGCGGTGCAGGATGGGCAGTGAGCAGTGGAGGCCGCGCTGCCCGCAGAGAGTGAGGGAGCTGGGCGCGTGGTGCGGGAGCCGAGGTCGCGAGCTCAAGAGCTTTAAAACGCCCCAAAACATAGGAATATCAGTCAAGTGGGACCAGACTGTGCCCCTGGGGAAGATCGGATTTAAGGCTGCGAAGACAAGGGGAAAGAAGTGCGAAGCGGTTGGGTGTATATTCACGCTGCTGTCTCTGATTGGTGGCTCTGATATGGGGCGTGGCCTCGAGCGCAGCGCGTAGCCCTACTGGGGGATGCGCGCGCAGGCCCGCGACCATTGCTCCGCCCCCGTCTGGGCTGTGATTGGCGCACTCGGCCCAAGGGGCGGGTGTTCAGGCTTGGGTGCGCGCGCAGCTGCCGCGTCCTGGACTACAGCCCCTGCTGTCACCGCCATGGCGGCCCCGCTTTTGCTGCAGCAAGGACGAGCCGGGGCGCTGAAGGTAAGGAGGAGCCTGCGTGGCCTGGCTACGCGGCCCGGAGCCCACGTAGGGAATGGGGGTGAGGGGGCGCGGTGCTGGTCAGGCCTGGGCCTCTGCACGACCTCCAGCCGTCCTGGTTGGGCCGATGACCGCTCCCCTGGGCCCAGGACTGAGGGTCACGGGGCCAGGCCCGGTGTAGCCGGCGAGCGTCCCGGGGCTCCCCCATTCCCTTCCGCCTCCGCAGCTGTCCGAGGCCGGCGTGCCCCGTGCAGACCGCCCTACCACCCCGCGCAGTGGTGTCCCCCGCTGGACTCGAATCACCTGGGGAGCTCTTGAGGGCTGCATGCCTGGGCGGCAGACAGGGGTGGACGTTTCCAGGTGATGCTGCCGCGCCGCCCGGGGTCAGCCGCTGTGCGGCTTTCCACACTGCTTCTTTAAGGACATTGACTTACCCATTTAGCCAAGGGAGGAAATGAGAGAACTATCAGGGACCTGGTCAACCCGGTAACTTACTGACAGCTGTTGAGAAGCCAGCTGACATGACCTGACCCGTGAAAAGGGGGAAGAAGGGCTTTCTTTTTGTAAAAATGAAAAGCTAAGGTCACGCCGGCTGCGGGCACTTGGGGATTTTGCCTGTAATCCCATTACTTTGGAAGGCCGAGCCAGGCGGATCACTTGAGCTCAGGAGTTTGAGACCAGTCTCGCCAACATGGCAAAACCCCATCTGTACAAAAAATACAAAAAATTATCCGGGTGTGGCGATGCATTCCTGTAATCTCAGCTACTTGGGAGGCTGAGGTGAGAGGATCCCGTGAGCTCGGGACTCGGAGGTTGCAGTGAGAAGAGATCATGCCACTGCACTCCAGCCTGGGGGACAGAATAAATAAATAAGGCTAAGGCCACTTCATTATCTTATAAACTTAAAAATGGCTGTTACTACAAAAGCAGTAACTGTTCCCCTGCTTTTTTTTTTTTTTTTTTTTGAGACGGAGCCTCACTCTGTAGCTCAGGCTGGAGTGCAATGGCACGATCTCAGCTCACTGCAACCTCCATCTCCCGGGATCAGGCGACTCTCATGCCTCAGCCTGCAGAATAATTTAAAAGTACAGATAGGGAGGGAAATACATTGACAGTCCACAGTTACTCCTTCAAGCATCTAGTTCCTAACGATTTTTATCAGCTTTTATTCACATAAGCACATGTACTGATGCTTACAATCACGGACATAAATGTTTTTTGTTTGATTGTGCACATACAGGCACCTCTGTTCTGTATCCAGCATCTGGAACACTGTACTGTCTCGCACTTAGTAGGCCGTGGTGAATATATGCCGAGTGATTGGCAAGATATAAAATGCAAACACTTATATTGTAGACACTTTTGAAGCAGTTATTATATACCTACATCATTTTAATGACCAGATAGTATTTCTTCTACTCTATTTTCTAAGTATAGGAAAACATTTTACAAAAAGAAACATAGGACCGTATGGGTGGCTCATACCTATAATCCCAGCACTTTGGGAAGCCAAGGCAGGTGGATCACTTGAGGTCAGGGGTTTGAGACCAGCCTGGCCAACATGGTGAAACCCTGTCTCTACGAAAAATACAAAAAGAGCTGGGCGCAGTGGCTCGCACCTGTAATCCCAGCACTTTGGGAGGCCGAGGCAGGTGGATTACCTGAGGCCAGGAGTTTGACACCAGCCCGATCAACATGGTGAAGCCCCATCTCTACTGAATACAAAAAATTGGCCGGACATGGTAGCGAATGCCTGTAATCCCATCTACTTGGGAGGCTGAGGAAGGAGAATTGCTTGAAACTGGAAGGCAGAGTTTGCAGTGAGCGGAGATTGCCCCCCTGCACTCCAGCCTAGGCGACAGAATGAGACTCTGTCTGAAAAAAAATGTAAAAAGATACGAAATAATGAGCCAGGCATGGTGGCGCCTGACTGTAATCCCAGCTACTTGGGAGGCTGAGGCACGAGAATCGCTTGAACCCAGGAGGCAGAGGTTGCAATGAGCCGAAATCATGCCACTGCACTCCAGCCTGGGTGACAGAGTGAGACCCGTCTCCAAAAAAAGAAAGAAAGAAAGAAAAGTAGTATTTTGTAGGTCTATCAATAATTAGAGACTACAAAAAAATATGCACAGCAGAACATCTGGTTGGAGTTTCATTAACCCAAATATTAACAGTGATTGTCCTTGAAACTCAGGCGTTTTCTTCTTGCAGCATTTTTGTATTTTATAAAATGTCCACAATGTACATTATGAAAACTGTAATACCATTAGAAGTACAGTATGCGAATGTCTTGCATTTATATGTAGTAGTAATATGTAGTATTCATGTGCATAGTACCTACGTGCATACAATCCTAGCACTTTGGTTGTTTTTTTTCTTTTCCTGAGATGGAGTCTTGCTCAGTTGTCCAGGCTGGAGTGCAGTGCCACAATCTTAGCTCAGTGCAACCTCCACCTCCTGGGTTTAAACAGTTCTCCTGCCTCAGCCTCTGGAGTAGCTGGGACTACAGGCAGGCACCACCATGCCCAGCTAATTTTTTTGTATTTTTAGCAGAGATGGAGTTGGCCAGGCTGGTCTGAGAACTCTTGACTTCAAGTAATCTGCCCACCTCGGCCTCCCGAAATGCGGGGATTATAGGCTTGAGCCACCATGCCTGGCCAATGCCAGCACTTTGGGAGGCCAGGGTTTCAGGATCACTTGAGGCCAGGAGTTTGAGACCAACCTGGACGACATAGCCAGATCTTGTCTCTACAAAAAATAAAAAATATTAGCCAGGCATGGTGGTGCGTGCCTGTAGTCCCAGCTATGTCAGAGGATCACTTGCACCCAGGAGTTGAGGCTGCAGTGAGCCATGATTGTGCCATTGCACTCCAGGCTGGGTGACTGAGGGAGACCCCTGACTCTAAAATAAAATAAAAAAGCGTTCATATGTAGTACCAACTATTATATAATAGCATTACTCTAAACATCCATATTTTCATTAATTCTTTCGTCAGACTATCCTCCAGGAAGCCCATGTGTTTCGAGGACTTGCTTCTACAGTTTCTTTGTCTGCGGAATCAGGGAAGAGTGAAAAGGGTCAGCCACAGAATCCCAAGAAGCAAAGTACACCAAAAAGTAAGATTTTGATGGTAGTCACGAGGGAAAGAGAATGCAAAAAGTAAACAGATCAGTCTTCCAAGCATGACAATGACTTTTACTAGCTACATAATTTATGCTGCTTCTTTTTCAGCAGTGTCCAGATTATATGAGACACGAGATCTGTAACAGATTTTAGACCAAACACACCAGTGATGTCACAGTCTGTGACTCAGCGTTTAGCCCTGACATGGTTCTTCCTGTATTTTCTAAATGCCAAACCCCAACCTGAAGTGAATGATGCCTTGGGTAAAGGCTCTGTGACATTCAGATGGCCGAGACACAGTGAAGTTGCCCGAAAGCCACCTTACTTTCTTTCCTCTGATGCTGACTTTTCAGTCTCTCTGAGACCCCTTTGTGGTTTTCCAGCCTCTGTTTAGTCCCAGTCCAGGATTGCAGCATTGTTTTATGACTGTGGAGATGGAGCTAACAGCAGGCACGGTGTTTTTTCCACTCTGACTCACATTGCTGATGCATGTTTCCAGCTCTTCACACAGTCATTTTGACTTTTATCACCAAATTTTTTACCTTTTTTCCCCTCCCTGAATACCAGTGCAGTATATACTCATTGAAGGAAAATAAGAAATGCAACAGTGTATTTTAAATGCTTCTCTTCTGAGAATAGTTTTGTTTTCTATGTGCTGCTCCTTATTGGTAGTGGATTGTGGTCCAGGTCTGTTGCAGTTAGGGTTAATTGTTACAACCCTAATTTACTCTTGAAAGAACGTGTGTATGGTCCAGGCACAGGCTCATGTCTGTCATCCCACCGCTTTGGGAGGCCGAGGCAGGTGGATCATCTGAGGTCAGGAGTTTGAGACCAGCCTGGCCCACATGGCAAAAGCCCGTCTCTACTTAAAATACAAAAATTAGCCAGGCATGGTGGCACGTGTCTGTAGTCCCATCTACTCAGGTGGCTGAGGCAGGAGAATCATTTGTACCCATGAGGAGGAGGTTGCAGTGAGCTGAGATCACACCACTACACTCTAGCCTGCGTGACAGAGTGAGACTATGTCTCAAAAAACAAAAAACAAAAAAAAAAAAAAAAACGTGGCACAAACTGTCTCTGTCAATCTTTAATTCTTATATGAGGTTGTAGAATGATAATTGAGTTCGGTCTTACTTTCATCAAAATCGTGTTTCCTCAGTTTGAATGTTTGGAAGTATTTAGATTCTTTGGTTTTCTTCTTCCTTGGTCAGTGCACAGAACACTGGTAGGTTTTTTAAAATGTGTGTTTTATAAGAGTGTCAGCCCCTGACTGCCTCTCACAGTGCGTGACTTGACGCTTGGATTCCATGGGAAGGTTATTTAGTTTTGTCCTGCGATTCCCGCTTCCTTTTTCAATCATTGTTCTTTTCTCTTTTCTTCTTCCTTTTATGTTATTTGTTTTAAGAGAGAGGCTCTGGCTCTCTCCCAGGATGGTGTGCAGTGGCACAATCATAGCTCACTACAGCCTCAAACTCCTGGGCTCAAGCAATCCTCCCACCTCAGCCTCCTGAGTAGCTGAGACTACAGGCACATGCCGCCACACCTGGCATATCCATGGCATGTTCTGTTGTTTATTTTTTGAGACAGAATCTTGCCCTGTCACCCAGGCTGGAATACAGTGGCACAATCATAGCTCACTGCAGCCTCGACCTTGCAGGCTCAAGTGATCCTCGCACCTCAGCCTCTGGAGTATCTAGGACTAAAGGTGCACACCATCCCATCCCAGCTACTATTAATTTTCCATGGAGACGAAGCCTAGCAGACCAGCCATGGAGACCAGCCTAGGCTGGTGTTGAATTCCAGGGCTCAAGCGATCCTCCCACCTCAAACTTCCGTAGTATTGGGATTACAGGCATAAGCCACTGTGCCCAGTCTACCTGGCACGTTTCTGACATTCTCTAAATATTTACTGATGAACAATTAGTTGAATTTCATTGCTAACATTATCCATTCCTTTGGTGAATTTTAGTCTGTGTCTACAGTCCTATGTCATAGACTTCTGAATTTGGATTAAATGGATTTTAAAATATGGCAGAGCCAAAGAGCCCCCTTTTTAGATACATGCATCTGTGTGTGAGTGGAAATGGAGTGCCTCATCCTGTGTCCATCTGGGGTGTGGTTTGGGGAGGGGAACACTGACCTGGGAGTGAGCCTTGGGCTCTCGTGGAGCTCCGCCTCTGGCCTTGAGGGGCCCTGCAGGCCTCGGAGCCTCAGTTCCTTTGTGCGTAAGCAGGATGAGCTGCCAGCCTCACTGGGTGGTGGTGAGACCGGCTGTAGTGGGCTACACGTAGCTACTGTGCACACTGCAGAGTGCTTTCAGGTGGGAGGACAGTTTTCAGAACTAAGCTCGTCAATACACGTAACAGTTGTAACATCTCATAATTTTTTTTTCGAGACAGAGTCTTACTCTGTCCC
Source organism: Ateles fusciceps (assembly GCA_036589455.1). NCBI lineage: Eukaryota > Metazoa > Chordata > Mammalia > Primates > Atelidae > Ateles > Ateles fusciceps. The sequence continues at coordinate 5,394,801 of JAZHEH010000196.1, forward strand.
CCAGGCTGGAGTGCAGTGGCATGATCTCAGCTCACTGCAACCTTCGGCTCCTAAGTTAAAGCGATTCTCCTGCCCCAGCCTCCTGAGTAGCTGGGATTACAGGCACGTGCCACCACACCTGGCTAATTTTTGTATTTTTAGTAGAGATGGGTTTCAACATGTTGGTCAGGCTGGTCTCGAACTCCCAACCTCATGATCCGCCCGCCTCGGCCTCCCAAAGTGCTGGGATTACAGGCGTAAGCCACCACGTCCAGCCTGATTTTTAAAAAAATTCCTGTACAGGCTGCACATGGTGGTTCATGCCTGTAATCCCAGAACTTTGGGAAGCTGAGGCAGGAGGATCAGTTGAGCTTAGGAGTTTGAGACCACCCTGAGCAACATAGTGAGACCTCATCTCTAGGAAAAATTTAAAAAAATAGCCAGGTGTGGTAGTGTGCACCTGTGGTCCTAGTTACTCAGGAAGCTGAGGTGAGAGGATCATTTGAGCCCAGCAGGTTGAAGCTGGAGTGAGTCATGATTGCACCACTGCACTCCAGCCTGGGTGACAGAGTAACACCCTGTCTCAACAAAAATAAAAACTGAGTCTAGTCATGGTGGCTCACGCCTGTAATCCCAGCATTTATAGAGGCAGGTGGATCACTTGAGGTCAGGGGTTTGAGAATAGCCTGGCCAATATGGTGAAACCCTGTCTCTACTAAAAATACAAAAATTAGCTGGGTGTGGTGGCAGGTGCCTGTAATCCCAGCTACTCAGGAGGCTCACTTGAACCCAGGAGGCAGAGATTGCAGTGAGCCAAGATCGCGCCGATGCTTGAACCCAGGAGGCAGAGGTTGCGGTGAGCCGAGATCAGGCCATTGCACTCCAGCCTGGGTAACAAGAGCAAAACTCTGTCTCAAAAAAAAAAAAAAAAAAAAAGATCGCACCATTGCACTCCAGCCTGGGTGACGCAGCGGTCTCAAAAAAAAAAAAAAAAAAAAAAAAACACCAAATAAAAAAGTCCTTGTACAAAGAAAAATAAATAATGCTTCTAAATGGACACGTGCAGGCCCATGTTTCCCCTGAAGCGTTGGTAGTTGGTAAGTGTAAGACAAGCTTTTCACCCTCCAGATAAGCCTTTCTCAGCTGGAAGTGGCTTTGGGAGCTCTCACGGAAGTTTCCTGCGTCCAGGTGAGGGTACCCGAAGCTCTCACCCTCGGAGTCACATCTCTAGTCAGAGTGTCTGCCACCAGGACAAGACCCTGGGGCGATGGAGTGTGCTGTGCCTCCGTTCATCAGAGCTGTGCAGCTTCCCCAGCACCTGCCTTCCCCCGAGGAAGGCTGCCGGCGCAGATGTCAGAGGCTGGGGTGTTGTTGGAGGTGCGCTCTGGGGAACCGCCAGGCTCTCCAGCTTTGTGCTTTCCTTGAATCCAGGACCCAGCCCTAATTTTGCAGAAGTCAATAATAAATTGTTGACCGAGTGATTTCTGCGTAGCCTTTTGAAGAGTATGTTAAGAAGACAAAGTGAATTACCTATTTGAAGTCCTTGTTTCAGTTTCAAAAGTGAGGAATACCTGCAAATCGAAATTTCATGTATCCAGCCAGGTGCGGCAGCTCACGCCTGCAGTCCCAGCACTTTGGGAGGGTGAGGTGGGTGGATCACCTGAGGTCAGGAGTTCAAGACCAGCCTGACCAACCTGGTGAAACCCCATCTCTACTAAAAATCCAAAATAAAATTAGCCGGGTATGGTGGCACATGCCTGTAACCCTGGCTACTCGGGCTGCTGAGGCAGGAGAATCACTTGAACCCAGGAGGCGGAGATTGCAGTGAATCAAGATCGTGCCATTGCACTCCAGCCTGGGCAAAAACAGTGAAACTCCATCTCAAAAAAAAAAAAAAAAAAAAAAAAAAATTAGCCAGGCATGGTGATGTACACCTGTAGTACCAGCTACTCAGGAGGCTGAGGCAGGAGGATCACTTGAGCCCAGGAGGCTGAGGTTTCAGTGAGCTGAGATCACACCACTGCACTCTAGCATGGGTGACTAAGCTAGACTCCATCTAAAAAAAAAAAGAAAAAGAAATGTTAGATCTCCAGTTATAACAAACAATGCCAGCCACTGTTCCAAGTACTTCCCCATATCTCATCTTCCCCAGTCCTCAGCAACCCAGGGAGGAGATGCTCCTGTTCTCCGCATGTCACAGACAGGAAAGTCATGGTGTGGAGGGACTGAGCTGCCTGAGTCCACACAGCTGTCAGTGGAGAAGCCTGGATTTGAACCCAGGCACTCCGGCGGTGCAGTTCATATTTTAATCACTGTGCTGTCTTCTGAAAACACTCGATTCTCATGTGTTTATTTAAAAATAAAACTTTTTATAGTGAAACATCTGTAGAAGTTTCCATTACCATGTAAAATTTGAGTAGCTTCATTCTCTAATGTAATATTTAAATGCACCTTTGTTTCTGAATGTACCTTGTTTCTCAAGTTCGTTTCGTGACCTTCTGACAAGATACAGAAGTATTTTAAGGTCGCTAATCCATGTCTCACACCCTTACCATTGTTACTTATACGAGCATGACTAAAAGCTTGAAGACCATGCCCTCACTTTTTAAGTAAGCAGAAAAGAGAGTAGGAAATGTGAGTTATGTTTTGAGAGGAGATAAGGAAACAAGGAGACGTCCTACCTGCACTATTGACTGTGCAGTATTCGTGTGTCTTTATTTCACATGGGTTGTGATGGTCTCCGAGAGAAGGGAGACCGTCTCCGAAAGTTCCCATCTTGTGCTGTGAGATAGGCTTACACAGCTGTGTTATACAGTCACCCTTCAGGATCTGAGGGGGAATTCCTGCTGTCTGTTAGCCTTTCCATCGGATTCTCCCAGTAACTTGGTGAACAGAAGAAACTTTAAATCATTATTCTGTATAGTAGACAAATGTTTTCTCTTCACACAAAATCTGTGAGTCATAGCATTGTTAATCCCATCTGAAATTTTGTGTCCATTTTCAGTAGGTAATAAATCAACCTACTATGTAGTTTTAATATTCATTAAAACTTTTTAAATCTCCACACAAATTTTGGAAGATTCAGTCGTCATTATTTTTCTATTCAATACAGCCTATCTAAGATAAACCTTATTTTCAGTTATTTTTTCATATTTGGAAAATTCATGCTCAAAATCCAGATGAATTAATGATCTAGGTGTGTGGACTGTAAGAGTTTGAAGGCCAGCATGTCTTAGACATTGCCACTAGGGCTGTTCAAGCTGTGCAGTTTAGAGGGACCCCCTTCACCCCATCTTTACGTTTAGCACACCCCTGGACCTCTGTGTGAGCTCTGAGAATGGCCAGCACCAGCGCCGCTCTGGGCAACCCAAATGCAGGCTCCAGGCGCACACCTGGTGGGGGGTGGTCCTGATGGGGCTGGAGTGGGTCCCACACTCCCCCACTCCTCTGGCTCTTCAGCCATTGCCTCTCACGATGCCCATCGGCTTCTCTCTGGGCCATTTCTGATTGTAATTCCTCAGTTTTCTTTGATCATTTTCTATTAGTCTGTTAAACATAGGTGCCTGAGCTCAGGAAACAAATACCCATTTGGATTCTGTTCAGTTAGGACAGGTAGGAAGACATTTTTTCTACTTTAGGAAAGGAGAGAAGTAAGATTGTGATTTTTTTTTTTAATTTGAGACAAATTCTCACTCTGTCACCAGGGTTGGAGTGCAGTGGCACAATGACACCTCACTGTAGCGTCTACCTCCCAGGCTCAAGTGATCCTCCCACCTCAGCCTTCCACACCCGGCTGATTTTTGTAGTCTGCCTGCTTTGGCCTCCCAAAATGCTAGGATTACAGGCATGAGCCACTGCGCCCAGCTAGATTGTGATATTTTTAGTGTAAAGTAGACTCCTAGACTTCAAGACTCTGGATTTAGATGCTGTTCACGTATAATATTTGCTGGGCAAGGTGTCAGAGCCCCAACACTGGGACGTGGTTGACTCAGGAGGTTGGTAAGAATTTACCAACAACAGTATAGGTTTGAGAAAGGAAAGATGGCCGGGCACGGTGGCTCACGCCTGTAATCTCAGCACTTTGGGAGGCCAAGTAGGATGGATCACCTGAGGTTGGGAGTTTGAGACCAGCCTGACCAATGTGGTCAGAACCCCCATCTCTACTAAAAATACACAATTAGCCGAGCATTGTGGCACATGCCTGTAATCCCAGCTACTCTGGAGGCTGAGGCAGGAGAATCACTTGAACCTGGGAGGTGAAGCTTATGGTGAGCCAAGATCGCGTGATTGCACTCCAGCCTGGACAACAAGAGCGAAACTCCGTCAAAAAAAAAAAAAAAAAAAAAATGAAAGTTTAGCAGAAAGAATGCTGCAGGAGAGTGCAGCGGGGCGCCGGCAAGAGAGGGCTGGGCCTGCTGTGCTGGACGTTCCTCGGGAGCATTTCTGGACCTTAAGGTGGGAGTTTGAGGCTAATCTGGGCCGTAGTAGCCCTGTGGGTCATGGTAAATGATGACACTGCACACATTTTGGTGCCTCAGCGTCAGCAAGGGTTGCAAAGTGAGTGTCGGAGAGGCCTTCCAGAGACGTACAGAAAGTCTAGTGACTTACAGAAGTTGAAAGAGGCCTGGAACCAGTTGCCGACTTTAGATACTAGGGAAGTTTAATGACTTCTAAATTCCCCGATAAGGAGTTTAGCCTCCGGATGGCCTGTTTGCTGGTCACCAGGTGGTCTTTACTCCCTCCTCAATTCTCAGGAGTTTTTGTCTCCAGGGCCTGTTCAGTGGTCACCAGGTGATTTTCACCCTTCTCATTCCTGCTGCTCCTCCCAAATATTTCGGTCATACCTTTGACCCTTTATATTTCCCCATGCTCATGTCTGCCTGCTGCCTATTGGGGTCTCAAGAAAGGTAAAAGTGAATGCCCACAGTGAAGAGGGGTGTGGAGTCCCTCTGGCCACTTCCTGCTGAAAGGCAATGCCGAGGGGACAGGTTACTTGTTCCGTTTCTTGCTCTCTGTCATGAAGGACTCGTTCATTGGGGGAAGACTGGATTCTATCAGGAGGCCCCATGTCAGTGGAAGTTGCTGTTGCAGGCCTGTATTGGGATTGCATAGTCATCTGCAGGAGAAATTGTTATAATCTGGAAGATATAAACTATTTTTTTTCCTTAAGACAGAGTCACTCTGTCACCCAGCCTAGTGTGCTGTGGGGCGATCTTGCTTCACTGCCACCTCTGCCTCCCAGGTTCCAGCAATATTCTCATGCCTATACTTTTGCCTTGCTGTTTTGTTCAGAAAGTTTAAGTTCTGATTTTTTTAAAAAAATATTTGAGAAGCACCAGTTTTTTAGAAACTCAAAAAATTATACACTTGTAAAATTTCATTAATCTGAAAATACCTTGATTATAATTTAACTGTCTTAAATTTGATGAACTTGTTTAGAAAGTAATTATTGTCAGAGAACCTGCCACTGTGAAGAAATGGGAGACAGGCCTGGCGTGGCGGCTCACACCTATAATCCCAACACTTTGGGAGGCCAAGATGGGTGGATCACGAGGTCAGGAGGTCAAGACCAGCCTGCCCAACATGATGAAACCCTGTCTCTACTAAAAAAAAAAACAAAAATTAGCCAGGTGTGGTGGCACGCACCTATAGTCCCAGCTGCTCTGGAGGCTGAGGCAGGAGAATTGGTTGAACCCGGAGGTGGAGGTTGCAGTGAGCCGAGATCACGCCATTGTACTACAGCCTGGTTGGAAGAGCCAGACTCTGTCTCAAAAAAAAAAAAAGGAGACAAATTTGTTTCTCTTCTTAGTGAAAATTCTCATTTTAAAAAATTTTCAGCTACAAAGAAAAGTATCTCTACTTGTTTTTTGCCTTGATCATGAGGCCGGACTTTCACATGACAGTGGGTTTCTATGGGGCCTGTCTTAGGATGATCGCACTGAAGATAACATCAGTAACAATTAATATGTCATGAAATGTCTGTGATTTTGACCGAGTCTTACGTTGTTTTGTTAAATAATATTCCTCTTTATGCCGTTTCCTAGATGTAGTGGAACCAAAGCAGAGGGGCAAGCTCCTAGCCACCCAGACAGCAGCTGAATTGTCTAAAAACCTATCTTCACCCGGTTCTCACCCGCCAGCTGTGAATAAGGGCGGGATGGTAGCTAGCCCCAGCCCCGATGGCAGCGTGCTGTTCACAGATGAAGGGGTTCCGAAATTTTTGTCCAGAAAGACTTTGGTAGAGTTTCCACAAAAAGTTCCGTCTCCATTCAGAAAACAGGGCTCTGGTTCAGAAGCTCGTCGGGTGGGTCAGAAAGTGGCATCGTCTTCGTCTTCATCCTCATCCTCATCCAGCTCTTCTGATTCCGAGTCTGACGACGAGGCTGATGTTCTCAAGTGGAGAGCAAAGGCAGAGGGGGGCTTCGAAAACCGGAGGCCTCTCATTCCTTTGAAAACAGAGCCCCCCAAGTTACAGTATCAGCAAAGAGAAAACCTCGCCGCAGAAGCCACATGCGGATGTCACTTATCCAGAGAAGCCCCGCCAGCCAAGGAAGAAAGGGCTCCCCGCTAAGCCATCAGAGGGCAGGGAAGATGCGAGAGCAAAAACCGCAGTGCCCAGAGCTCAAGTAGATGAGTTTTTGAAGCAAAGTTTAAAGGAAAAACAATTGCAGAAAACATTTAGATTAAATGAAATAGATAAAGAAAGCCAAAAGCCATTTGAAGTTAAAGGACCCTTACCTGTCCACACAAAATCAGGGTCGTCTGCGCCACTGAAGGGCAGCCCAATGCCTACTGTGCTGGAAGAAGAGGCCAGAGCAGGAGGGCAGCTGCAGGCCGTTCCTCCTGGGGCCTCACAGGGGCATCTGGAAACACCAGTGCCAGAGCCCCAGCAAAAGGCAGTCCCTCCCCTGCCCGGAAAGGAAGCCTCGGGGATGCAGGGAAAAGAAGGGCACCTGAAGGCTAGAGAGGCAGTCGTGGAAGATCAGATTCCACCAAGCGATTTGGAGACAGTTCCTGTTGAGAAGAACCACGGTTTCCATGAAAAGCCCGCAGCGCCGGAGCGCGAGGCCAAGGGCGAGGCCATGGAAGACACGGCCGCGCCAGGTGACGATCAAGACTGCACACAGGGTATACCTTGACTCACACCCCCGCACACTCCCTGCTCCCTAGGGTGCTGAGGCAAAGGAACTAGTTTACATGTGCTTGGAGAGCAGTGTTACAGTTAATCCAATTCTACACTAGACATGTGGTCCGTAATGCTCTCAGCCAGGCACAGAAGTATGTCTTAAGTATGGACAGTCCACATCTTTATATTCAAAATCCCTAAAATAGTTAACGTTCTTTTTTTTTTTTTTTTGAGATGGGGTCGCACACTGTCACCCAGGCTGGACTGCAGTGGTGCAATCTTGGCTCACTGCAACCTCCACCTCCCTGGTTCAAGCAATTCCCCTGCCTCAGCCTCCTGAGTAGCTGATATTACAGACACACACTACCACACCCAGTTAATTTTTTTTTTTTGTATTTTTAGTAGAGACAGGGTTTTACCATGGTGGCCATACTGGTCTTGAACTCCTGACCGCCTTGGCCTCCCAAAATGCTGGGATTACAGGCATGAGTCACCGCACCTGGCCTATGAAGGGCTTTTAAAGGGCAACAGTATTTACTCCTATTATGTTTTCTTTTTTTTCTTTATTTTGGAGATGGAGTCTTGCTCTGTCGCCTAGGCTGGAATACAGTGGCATGATCTTGGCTCACGGCAACCTGCACCTCCCAGGTACAAGCGATTCTTCTGCCTCAGCCTCCCAAGTAGCTGGGACTACAGGCACCCGCCACCACACCTGGCTGATTTTTGTATGTTTAGTAGATACAGGGTTTCACCATGTTGGTCAGGCTGGTCTCGAACTCCTGACCTCAGGTGGTCCACCCACCTCGGACTCCCAGTGTGCTGGGATTACGGGCGTGAGCCACCACGCCTGGCTCTGTTGTCATTTTCTTGAGCACTAAACTTGATAAAATGCAGTGTGCTTTAGGTGGGTCGTGGCAAACATGACAAGGTGGGCTTCCATTTTGGAATCCGTGGCTCTTGAAGACTTCTCTGAAACCCAGGATCCCTAACAAGCACGGCTCCATCCTGTGTCTGCTCTCCATCCTCTGTACCGCCGCCCCTCGCCTTATGTGCCTTACCTGATGCCTTCTTGTTCTTGGTTCGTCATGCGACGGGATTTGTGTGTTTTCTCCCTCTCCATCTGCCCGCTCTTCCATCAGTACGCAAAGTGCCGGTGCTTGCCAGGCTTCTCCAGGCCTCAGGAGCCGCATTTCCTGATGCTGCTGTTTTCACTCCTTCTGCTCTAAAATGGAGAGGAATACGCAACTTGCAGGATAAAAACAGAGAATTGGGAGTTTTCAGATTGCAAACCTTTTTGAACAAAAACTTGCTTCTAATATTTCACGGATGTGTTTTTTAAATATTTTCTGTGCCCATGCGTGCAGCCCACCTTGCAGAGCTGTGTCTGTGTGGGGCCACCATCTCACTAGGTAGCCCCTGCCCCAGTACTTGCCTTCCAGGTGGATGGGTTTTAGATCAGAGTTTTATAACCCACATCTCAGTCAGTTACCCTCCCTATAGTAACTATGTATGCTCTGCTTTGAAGGTGTGCCTACACCACACAGAAGACACAGCTTGTGGAGGTTGGAACAATGTCGGCTCTTTAAATAAGGCATTGTTTTTGCCTAACATGACTTAAAAAGGAAGAACTGAGCTTTTGATATTAATTGAAATAGTGAGAAAATAAATGTATTTATTTTTTTGTGGCACATGAATAGAAGACAGACCTGATGACCTGATTTCCAGAAATTGAGTCAGTACAAATCTTAACCCAAACATTAGCCTGTCTTCCCATGCAGGTTTTGATTTTGCCATTATGTTACGTTGCATGTCCCACTGCAGGAGAACAATACTTCTTCTGCCTCAGCCCCTACTTGTAGTTTAGAATTACCAAATGTTCAAATGCTGTGTTGTTGCTGTTACTATAATTTTTCTAATTTTCTTATATCAGACATTCAAAAGGCTCCTTTAGTTTAAGCTTTTCAAAATTTTCTTTTTTTTCTTTTTTTGAGACAGAGTCTTGCTCTCTCCCCCAGGCTGGAGTGCAGTGATACTATCTCAGCTCACTGCAGCCTCCACCTGCCAGTCTCAAGCGATCCTCCCACCCCAGCCTCCTGAGTAGCTGTTTTGCTCAGAATGATCTGGAACTCCTGAGCTCAAGCAATCCTCCCACCTCAGCCTCCCAAAGTGTTGGGATTATAGGCGTGAGCCACCATCCTCAGCCCAGATTTCTAATAGACGTAGATTTTTTCATGCATCTCTAAGTGACCCAACAGTCCTGCCACAATTCTTCTAGGCATTTTCAAACTTCAGAATAGCCTAGTAGTATACAAACTAAGATGTTTGTATACAAACTAAGACACATTGTGTGGCCGGGCACTGCGGCTCACGCCTGTAATCCCAGCACGTTGGGAGGCTGAGTGGGCAGATCACTTGAGGTCAGGAGGTTGAGCCCAGCCTGGCCAACATGGTGAAATCCTGTCTCTACTGAAAATATAAAAATTAGCCAGGCTTGATGGCAGATACCTGTAATTCCAGCTACTTGGGAGGCTGAGGCGGGAGAATCACTTGAACCTGAGAGGTAGAGGTTGCAGTAAGCTGAGATTGCACCACTGCCCTCCAGTCTGGGCCACAGAGCAAGACTCCATCTCAAAAAAAAAAAACCAAAATGTAATAACTATTCCATTTCTTAAATTGCTAAGTCTGTATGTTTTAGAATAAATTTCCAAGTAATGTATTTCTTTTTATTTTGAAGACACTGTGACTTTCATGGGCTTTTCTTTTTTAATTAGACAGTTTGTTCCTCACAGATAGGGCTGACGAAGAATGCTCGGTAGATAAGGGCCTGTGTGAGCCAAGGCAGTCACAAAGCTGTTGTCGCGTGGGTCTCACGGGTGTCGCGTTTCCTCCACAGACCCGGCCGCAGCGCCTCCTGAGCCGTTCGACAACACCACCTACAAGAACCTCCAGCATCACGACTACACCATGTACACCTTCTTAGACCTAAACCTCGAGCTCTCAAAATTCAGGATGCCTCAGCCCTCCTCAGGCCGGGAGTCACCTCGACACTGACGGCCCTGGTGTGAAGATGAACCTTGCTCCATCTTTGCTGCCTCCTGCCGTGCAAAAATAAAATCCACTCGAGTCACAAAGCCCAGTGTACATGATTGGTCTCGCTTTTACACTGTTATTTTTCTTCGAGACAGGGTCTCAAAAACGGGCGGAGTCTCACTCTGTCACCCGGCCAGAGTGCAGTGGCCCGATCTCGGCTCATTGCAACCGCCAGCTCTTGGTTTCAAGTGATCCTCTCACTTCAGCCTCCCAAGTAGCTGGGACCACAGGCACACGCCACCACACCCAGCTCATGTTTATATTTTCAGTAGAGACAGGGTTTCACCATGTTGGCCAGGCTGGTCTCCAGCTCCTGACCTCCAGTGACCCGCCCGCCTTGGCCTCCCGGAGTGCAGGGATGACGGGCGTGAGCCGCTGCGCCCGGCCAGTTTCGCACTTTTCACAGTAAGTGGTGAATGAGCAACACTAATGCTGATTATTCAGCACATGTTTTGGAATACCCACTACGTGCAAGGAATTTCTTGCACGACAAGGTTATGGATCACTGGGCAAATCCGTGTAACTAGAGAACTGTGAGTGCTTTAGGGCAGTGTGATTGTACTGTGCTGAGCCTGGGCAATTTAGCATTAAACCGATTATCAGCTGAGTATCAATAATGTAATCGTCACTTCTAGTCCTACAGGCCTAGGTGTTTTAACATGAGATCTTGTCTTCCTAATAAAAGATGACACTTAGAACTGGATCACGTGGCCCTTTCTCTGCCTGTCCCCTCCCAGTTGAAAATGCTTGTGTCTTTTAACAGCCAGCACTCTCGTAAATCTGCAGTTGGGCTCAACGCACTCAAGCCTTAGCAGTCTTCTTTTTAGCCTTTTTCCAGAAAATCGGCTTAGTTTGCCCGCCATAGCCACTCTGCTTCCTGTCATCATGCCGCTTTCCCTGGGCATACAGAGAATCCTTGCCCTTCTTGTGCTTGCCACACTTCTTACAGAAAGTCCAGCGGGTTTTAGAAACGTCCACCATGTTTGCGTGAGCACTATCGGCAGGGAAAGAGGCCTGGTTTTTGACAATTATAAACAGGAGTTTTGGCCGGGTGTGGTGGTTCACACCTGCAATCCCAGCACTTTGAGAGGCTGAGGCAGGTGGAGGATCACCTGAGGTCAGGAGTTCAAGACCAGCCTGGCCAACATGGTGAAACCCATCTCTACTAAAAATACAAAAAGTAGCCGGGTGTGGTGATGGCTGACTGTAATTTCAGCTACTTAGGAGGCTGAGGCAGGAGAATCACTTGAACCCAGGAGGCGGAGGTTGCAGTGACCAGAGATCACCCCACTGCACTCTAGCCTGGGTGAGAGAGTGAAACACCATCTCAAAAATAAATAAAAATAAGCTGGGCGTGGTGGCACACACCTGTAATCCCAGCACTTTGGGAGGCCCAGGCAGGCAGATCACCTGAGGTCAGGAGTTCAAGACCAGCCTGACCAACATGGAGAAATCCCGTCTCTACTAAAAATGCAAAAAATTAGCCAGGTGTGTTAGCACTTGCCTGTAATCCCAGCTACTGGCGAGGCTGAGGTAGGAGAATTGCTTGAACCCAGGAGGCAGAGGTTGTAGTGAGCCGAGATCATGCCATTGCACTTCAGCCTGGGCAACAAGAGCGAAACCCTGTCTCAAAAAAATAATTTAAAAATAAATAAATATAAGACAGGGCAGGGGACAAAAAAAGAGAAAAAAAAAATTTCTTCTTACCAAAAGAGGTTGAAAATGGCCCTTCTTTTGTCAGGTGTTGACCCAAAGAAAGAGGCAGGGACAAAACGAACGTAAGTCGAGTTTATCTGGGCCGAGCCGTGGACTGCAAGCCAGCAGCACCGGCCCTGAATATCCCTGCTCTGATTAGCTGCAGTTGCAAGTGGCATTTTGTTGTTTTGTGGTTTTCTTGAGAAGGGGTCTCACTCTGTCACCCAGGCTGGAGTGCCGTGGTGCAACCTTGCTCACAGCAACCGCCATCTCCTGGGCGTAAGTGATCCTCCCATGTTGCCCACATGAAAGAAAAGTATCTTGGAGTCCCAAATCACTAAGGAAAACTCAAGCTAGAAACTGCTTAAGGCAAACTTGCCTCCCATTCTATTCAAAGTCACCCCTCTGCTCAGTGAGATAACGCATATCTGATGCACTCCTTCAGAGAGGCTAACCAGAAAATCAAAAGAAGGCAGCCTTTCGTGCCTCAGCTACCTGTGTCCAGAAAGCTCCCTCTCCACTTCCAGTCTTCCTGCCCTTGCGTCAAGATGTCCCGGCTTTCCAGAGGAACTCATGGACTGCTTACATGTATTACTTGGTGTCTCATGTCTCTCTAAAATGTATAAAACCAGGCTTTGCCAGAACACCTTGGACACCTGGCGCCAGGACTTCCTGAGGCAGTGTCACGGGCGTGTGCCCAACCTTGGCAAGATAAACTTTATAAATTAACAGAGACCTGACTCAGATTTTCCAGGTTCGCACACAGAATAGTCTGAAACTCCTGGCCTCGAGCAATCCATCTGCCTTGGCCTCCCAAAGTGCCAGGATTACAGATGTGAGCCATTGTGCCTGGACTCAAGTGGGTTTTGTTTTGTTTTTAATTTTGAGACAGAGTCTCACTCTATTGCCCAGACTGGAGTGCATGGCGTAATCTTGGCTCAGTGCAACCTGTGTCTCCTGGGTTCAAGTGATTCTCTGGCCTCAGCCTCCCAAGTAGCTGGGACTACACGTGCGCGCCACCACACCTGGGTAATTTTTTATTTTTATTTTTGGTAGAGATGAGGTTTCACCATGTTGGCCAGGCTGGTTTCAAACTCCTGAGCTCTAAGGATCCAGCCCACCTTGGCCTCCCAAAGTGCTGAGATTATGGGCATGAGCCACCACACCCGGCCACAAGTGGGTCTGTTTTTTGTTTTATTTGTTTTGTTTTGTTTTTGAGACGGAGTCTCACTCTTGTCAACCAGGCTGGAGGGCAGTGGCATGATCTCAGCTCACTGCAACCTTCACCTCCTGGGTTCAAAAGATTCTCCTGCCTCAGCCTCCTGAATAGCTGGGATTACAAGCACATGCCACCATGCCCAGCTAATTTTTGTATTTTTAGTAGAGACGGGGTTTCACTATGTTGGCCAGGCTGGTCTTGAGCTCCTGACCTTGTGATCTGCCCACCTTGGCCTCCCAAAGAGCTGGGATTACAGGCATGAACCACTGTGCCTGGCCTCTGAGGTTTTAGCTTTTTTACGACTCAGGCTAGAGGCGAAGACAGAGGAATAGAGGGTAGAATATTGCCCTGGTGAAGGAGATAAGTTTATAAAGAGAGGAGTAGAGTAGAGACGAGGAGAAGGAGCGAACAGCTACCAGGGTTTTCAGTAGGCATCCCTGACTGAGTCCTGGGCTGTGACGTGAGTGAGTGATCGAGGCAGGCGTCCCCACGATTGGCCAGACACCAAGGGAAGACTGTCTTCCTGAGTCCGTGACCAACGCTGGAGTTTTTGAGTGAGAGGGGGACACTTGTCTCCTTTTCTCCTCGATTTAGAAGGAGGAGGATTTAAAGGAAGAGAGAGAGAGGGAGAGACTGCTTACCTGATCTGAAGGTGGCAAGAGGGCTGTGGGGGCAGGTCTAATGCACTGAGGTCACAGGTGGGTCTCTTCACAGAGGGAGAGCAGGGATAGGGGGTCAGTCTCGCAAAGAAGTACCCCTGTCCCAGGTTTTAGCACCCAATGTTAAACACGCGCTTTGAATGAAGAGACCCCCACACAGACTTTGTGTGAGCAACATGGCTGTTTATTCACCCAGGTACGGGTGGGCTGAGTCTGAAAGAGAGTCAGCGGAGGGCGGTGGGATAGGAGTTTACTAAGCGCCAGCTCGGTCGGGAGACCCCCATCCAGGTGGGCTGAAGCCCAGATAGAACAACAGAGTGGGTCCATCCAGGGGACCATCAGCCTGCGAACCGAGAAGCTGACACTGTTCCAGGCTGCAGGCCTCAAGCAGATGCTCATCCACGCATTTATTTGCTCTTAGGTGATTCTTATTAATACACAGGGCTCTACATTTACTCATAACTCAAGAATATGCGAAGTAGACAGCTGTTACCTGCCTACCACTAATTACAGACTAAAAGGTATCCTCCACAGAGGAGCCACGGGAGCAGGGTCAACTTAGCGTTTCTCGACAGTTGGTTTTATAGGTTTGGGGTAGGCAGTGGAAAGTTACAGAAGTTAGAGTTCAGGGTGGTTTTGGCAGCTGGGAGTGGGTCATAGGGTCTGGAGTAAGGAGGTTGACCAAGGTCGTTACAAGGTCCAGTTGCCTTATCAGTTGAGGCGGGAATAAGGAACATTAGAGGAATGACTCAAAGGTAATTAGGCACCACAGGGGTTGATCATTTCTTCTCCTTTTGTGGTTTTCCAGTTACTTCAGACTTTCTAGTTCCAGAAACTCATCTGGAGTGTTCATGCAGGTCACAGAGGTACCACAGCATAGTCCATGGTGCTGTCAGTCAGCCTAAAAGACCTTACACTAAGATTGGTCTTTTTTTTCTTTTTGAGACAGTTTCACTTTTGTCACCCAGGCTGGAGTGCAATGGCACGATTTCAGTTCACTGCAACCTCCACCTCCCAGGTTCAAGCAATTCTCCTGCCTCAGCCCCCCGAGTAGCTGGGATTACAGGTGCCAGTCACCATGCCCAGCTAATTTTTGTATTTTTAGTAGAGACAGGGTTTCACCATGTCGGCTGGTCTCAAACTCCTGATCTCTGGTCATTCACCCACCTCAGCCTCCCAAAGTGTTGAGATTACAGGCGTGAGCCTCCGTTCCCGACCAAGTGTAGTCTTTTGAGATTTTTTTTTCAGACTTTCCGGTGTGAACCCCAAATATCTGAGACTGGTCTCAGTCAATTTAGGAAGTTTATTTTGCCAGAGTTAAGGACACACGCCGTGATACAGCCTCAGGTGCTCCTGGCAACATGTGCTCAAAATGGTTGACGCACGGTTGGGTTTGATGCATTTTAGGGAGACATTCGACATCACTCAATCTATGTAAGATGTACATTGGTTGGGTCTGGAAAGATGGGACTACTTGAAGCATGGAGCAGGCTCCCAGGTCATAGGCAGATAGGAGACAAATGGTTGTGTTCTTCTGAGTTTCTGACTAGCCTCTACAAAGGAGGCAATCAAATAGGCATTTATCTCAGTGAGCAGAGGAATTACTTTGACTAGAATGGGAGGCAGGTTTGCCCTAAGCAATTCCCAGCTTGACTTTTCCCTTTGTGATTTGGGGGTCCCTAGATTTCTTTTCCTTTCACACTGGCAACAGAGTGACCCTGCTGGGACCCATGACTCTTGACCCAGCCGATCCTGTGATCCCACCCAGAGGCAGACTCAGCACCTGAGGACTGTTTTCCATACATGTAATACTTCCTTTTTCTTCTTTTTCTTTTCTGAGACAGGGTCTGGCTCTGTTCTCCAGGCTGGAGTGCAGTGGCAGTATCACAGTTCACTGCAGCCTCCAACTCTGGGGTTCAAGTGATCCTCCCACCTCAGCCTCCCAAATAGTTAGAACTGCAGGGTTATGCCCCTACACCTGGCTCATTGGTTTTTGTTGTTGCTGTTTGGTTTTGGGTTTTTTTTGAGATGAAGTCTTGCTCTGTCACCCAGGCTGGAGTGCACTGGCACGATCTCAGCTCACTGCAACTTCTGCCTCCTAGGTTCAAGCGATTCTGGTGCCTCAGCCCCCCCCAGTAGCTGGGATTACAGGCGCGCGCCACCATGCCCGGCTAATTTTTTGTATTTTTAGTGGAGATGGGGTTTCACCATGTTGGCCAGGCTGGTCTCGATCTCCTGACCTTGTGATCCTCCTGCCTCAGGCTCCCAAAGTGCTTGGATTACAGGTGTGAGCCACCACGCCTGGCCAATTTTTGTATTTTTAGTACAGACAGGGTTTCTTTTACATTTTTTTTTTAATAAGATGGGGTTTCACCATGATGACCAGGCTGGTCTTGAACTCCTGACCTCAGGTGATCCACCCACCTCAGCCTCCCAAACTGCTGGGATTACAGGTGTGAGCCACTGTGCCTGGCCAAATTTTCATATTTTTAGTAGAGATGGGGTTTCACCATGTTGGCCAGGCTGGTTTTGAACCCTTGACCTCGTGATCCACCGGCTTCAGCCTCCCAAACTGCTGGGATTACAGGCGTGAGCCACAGTGCCCAGGTGTTACCCTTATCATTTCCTCTCCAACCAGTCAGCAGCACCCATTCCCTAGCTCCATGCCCACCAGCTTGTCCATAAAAACCCTAGCCTGCAAGCCTTTGGGGGAGACTGATTTGAGTAGTAAGTCCATCTCCCACGTGGCTGGCCTCATGTTAATTAAACTCTTTCTTGACTGCAATACTGCAGCCTCAGTGATCTGATTTTATCTGTGCAGTAGGCAGGAGGAACCCATCAGGGAATCATAGTCTTGCAAAAACGTTAGGGCTGTAAACACGGGGAGAAAGTGGAGGAAGCTTCTTTGCATTTCTGAGTCAGTCAAGGCCTGACCACAGATCTGCGTGGCAGGATCCTTCTGGAGGCTCCCCAAGGCCACAGAGCAGCGTCCTGCGCCAGTGGGTTGTCTGTTCCCTCGATGCCAGGTCAGTTGGGGCTGTAGGACCCCTCTCTGAAGGATGCACCCACCAGCTCCAATGCCAGGTCAATCGGAGTCATATGACCCCTCTCTGAGGGACGCGCCCACTTGCTCCAATGCCAGGTCAATCGGAGTCATATGACCCCTCTCTGAGGGACGCGCCCACCTGCTCCAATGCCAGGTCAATCGGAGTCATATGACCCCTCTCTGAGGGACGCGCCCACCTGCTCCAATGCCAGGTCAGTCGGGGCTGTAGGACCCCTCTCTGAGGGATGCGCCCAGCTGCTCCAATGCCAGGTCAGTCGGGGCTGTAGGACCCCTCTCTGAGGGATGCGCCCAGCTGCTCCAATGCCAGGTCAGTCGGGGCTGTAGGACCCCGCTCTGAGGGATGTGCCCAGCTGCTCCAATGCCAGGTCAGTTGGGGCTGTAGGACCCCTCTCTGAGGGATGTGCCCACCAGCTCCAATGCCAGGTCAGTCGGGGCTGTAGGACCCCGCTCTGAGGGATGTGCCCAGCTGCTCCAATGCCAGGTCAGTCGGGGCTGTAGGACCCCGCTCTGAGGGATGTGCCCAGCTGCTCCACACAGGCACCCACTAGTCTTCTGTTTTTTTTTTAGAAATGAGGTCTCACCTTGTCGTCCAGGCTGGATTGCAGTGGCATGATCACAGCTCACTATAGTCTCAAACTCCTGACCTCAAGTGAGCCCCCTGCCTGCGAAAGGAAAATAAATCTTGCCCCGCCCCCACCCCAATCACTGAGCTAAAGGGACAAGTCAAGCTGGGAACTGCTTAGCACCAGCCTGCCTCCCATTCTGTTCAAAGTCACCTCTCTGCTCGCTGACGTAGACGCGTGGCTGGTAGCCTCCTTTGCAAAGGCTGATCAGAAACTCAAAAGAATGCAACTGGCTGAGTGCGGCGGCTCACGCCTGTAATCCCAGCACTTTGGGAGGCCGAGTCAGCTGGATCACCTGAGGTCAGGAGTTTGGGACCAGCCTGGCCAACGTGGTGAAACCCTGTCTCTACTAAAAATACAAAAATTAGCTGGGTGTGGTGGCGAGCACCTGTAATCCCATCTATTCAGGAGGCTGAGGCAGGAGAATCACTTGAACCTGGGAGGCAGAGGCTGTAGTGAGCCAAGATCCTGCCATTGCACTCCAGCCTGGGTAACAGAGCAAGACCATGTCTCAAAAAAATTTTTTTTAAAGCCATGGTGGCTCACGCCTGTAATCCAAGCACTTTGGGAAGCCGAGGCGGGCAGATCATGAGGTTGAGAGTTCGTGACCAGCCTGACCAAAGCGGTAAAATCCTGCCTCTACTAAAAATACAAAAATTAGCTGGATGTTGTGGCATGCTCCTATAATCCCAGCTACTCGGGAGGCTGAGGCAGGAGAATCACTTGAACCCGAGAGGCAGAGGTTCTGATGAGCGAAGATGGCACCACTGCACTCCAGCCTCGGCAACAAGAGCGAATCTCCATCTCAAAGAAAAAATAATAACAATAAATAAAATATTAAATGAAAAAAAGAATGCAACCCTTCCCCTGTCACCTGTCTGTGACCTGCAAGCCCCCTCCCCGCTTCCAGTCTTCCTGCCTTTGCCTCCAGTTGTCCTGCCTTCCAGACCGAACCAATGTGCTTCTTACGTGTATTGCTTGGCGTCTCGTGTCTCCCTAAAATGTATAAAACTGAGCTGTGCCCGACCACCTTGGACACATGTCATCAGGACGACCTGAAGCTGTGTCACGGCTGCGTCCTCAACCTCGGCAAAATAAACTTTCTAAATTAACTGAGACCTGCCTCAAGTTTTCGGGGTTCACATGCTTTAGCCTCCCAGGTAACTGGGACTATCGGCACTTGCCACCATGCCTGACTAATGTTGTTGTTGAGACAGTCTCGCTCTATTGCCCAGGCTAGGGTCCAACTGCTGAGCTCAGGTGATCTTCCCGCCTCTGCCTCCCAAAGTGTGGTGTTACAGGCACAAGCCACCATGCCCAGCCTTCTTCTCTCTCCAGCACTGGCTTTGAAAGCTTATGAAATC
This sequence comes from Ateles fusciceps, assembly GCA_036589455.1. Classification (NCBI taxonomy): domain Eukaryota; kingdom Metazoa; phylum Chordata; class Mammalia; order Primates; family Atelidae; genus Ateles; species Ateles fusciceps. Next base: position 5,413,623 of record JAZHEH010000196.1, read on the forward strand.
CAAACGGATAGGAGCCTAGGCTAACAAGTCTATCTTGATTGTTTTAGTTCATCAGAACCGTTGCCAAGACTTTTATTTTTAAATGTACAGCTTAAAATATATCATCCTCGGCTCTGAGCCAACCAGAGGAAGCCAAGGTAAAACACGATGTTCTCCAGGACATATGGAAAGTTGCTGCTGCCGGAATAAGGGAGGAGTTCTGGAGAGGAAGCTCTAGCGTGACAGGCAGAGTTTCACGGCACCAACAGCTATTTTCCAGGAAAGAATTTTCAAACTATGGAGTTTAGGCAAAAAAAAAGAAAAGAGAAAAAAAAAGACATTTCTGCAAACTGACCTAAGCCTGGGAATCTGAACATTCCTACCTGAGGAAAGGGAAGGGCGAGTCCGGGGCCCCTGCAGGATGCAGGTGCCGTGTTTACCTGCTGCTCTCACTGAGGCTTCTCTGCATTGGTCTGCGTGGTACCCAAAAGCAGGCCCTTTTCCTCCCTCCCTCCCTTCCTCCCTTCCTTCCTTCCTTCCTTCCTTCCTTTCTTTCGAGACAGAGGCTGGCTCTGTCGCCCAGGCGGAGTGCAGTGGCGCAATCTCGCCTCACTGCAACCTCTGCGTCCCAGGTTCAAGTGATTCTCCTGCCTCAGCCTCCGGAGTAGCTGGGAATACAGGCGCCCGCCACCATACCCAGCTAATGTTTGTATTTTTAGAAGAGACAGGGTTTCACCATATTGGTCAGGCTGGTCTCAAATTCCTGACCTTGTGATCCACCCACTTCAGCCTCCCAAAGTGCTGGCATTGCAGGCGTGAGCCACCGCACTTGGCCTTTTTTTTTCTTTTTTGAGACAGGGTCTCACCCTGTCGCCCAGGCTGGAGTGGAGTGGTATGATCTTGGCTCACTGCAACCTCCATCTCCCGGTTTCAAACGATTCTCCCGCCTCAGCCTTCCGAGTAGATGGGACCACAGGTGTGCACCACCACGCCCAGCTACTTTCTGTATTTTTTGGTAGAGGCAGTGTTTCACCATGTCGGCCAGGCTGGTCTCAAACGCTTGACCTCAAGTCATCTTCCCACCCGGGCTTCCCAAAGTGCTGGGATTTCAGCGTGAGCCGCCCGCGCCCGGCCCAGGCCCTTGTCTTTCTCATGGCTGCCGGTTCCCACCCTTTCCTTGTGCCACCAAGCACTTTAAATTAAAGATCCCGATTGTGTTACCAGGGAGAGTTGCAAACTAAAGCGTCTCCTTGTAGGAGTCAGCCTAAGACGGCTCATGGGACTTGAAGCTTTTTTGTTTTGGTTTGGTTTGGTTTCCATTTTCTGAGACGGAGTTTTGCTCTTGTTGCCCAGGCTGGAGTGCAGTGGTGTGATCTCGGCTCACTGCAACATCCACCTCCCAGGTTCAAATGACTCTCCTGCCTCAGCCTCCCGAGTAGCTGCATGCACCGCGACGCCTGGTTAATTTTTTGTATTTTTAGTAGAGACGGAGTTTCTCCACGTTGGTCAGGATGGGCTCGAACTCCCGACCTCAGGTGATCCACTCACCTTGGCCTCCCAAGGTGCCAGGATTATAGGCACGAGCCACTGCACCCGGCCGAAGTGTTATTTTTCAGCATACTTCCTTCAGTCTTTCAGTTACTGAATCTAAGAGCACCATTCTCCTTCCACACTCTCAGCACTCTGCGGTTTCTGCTTCTCTCCTGTTCCTTCGGTGAATGTCCTAGTTATAATTAATGTTAAAGTGAGCACCCTTGGGTGGCTCTTCCATTCAGTCCAGCTTGAGCCACACTGCCTAGAGGCCAGGGTGATCCTGGATGTCACAAGGGCTGTGAAGAGACCCTTATGTTACAAGAAGGTGTCCAGATCCAGACCCAAGGGAGGGTTCTCAGATCTCGTGCGAAAAAAGAATTCAGGGCGAGTCCGTAAAGTGAAAGCAAGTTTACTAAGAAAGGAAAGGAATAAGGGAATGGCTGTGCACAGACAGAATCAGAGCAGGACTGGGAAACGGTATGTGGCGTTACCAGACACTCAGAGTTTCAGAGTTTTGGATTTATTGTTGGAGTTGAGGTGTCATTAGAAAAAAATACAAAAAGAGATGGCTAGCAATGCAACTAAAGACATGTTAGGTGAATATATCATGTATAAGCCTGTGTAATGGATAGTTTTTATTCATCATAAAATTTTCAAATGACTCAGATGTGTGGCCCTCGCAGCTGTTCTTCCCTCGCTAATGGCATCGGGCTCTGACTCAGAGAGGTGTTTTGTGCCAAAGAATTCTGGCAGCGTCGACAGTTCTTGTGATATTCCCAGTGAGGAAATCGTTCATCGTGAGCAGGGGCAATGACGACAAGACAATCCAGGCGGATGGGGAAGGAGTCCAGGAAGAAGGAAGACTGGGCCCCCGGCAGGTGAAATGTATCAGCTCAAAATTCTTACCTTTCCTTACATCTTTCTATTTACAAAGGCTTGTTTTTGTTTTTTGAGATGGAGTCTCACCCTGTCACCCAGCCTGGACTGCAATGGCATGATCTCAGGTCACTGCAGCCTCCGCTTCCTGGGTGCCTACCTCCATGCCCAGCAAATTTTTGTATTTTTAGTAGGGACAGGGTTTCATTATGTTGGCCAGGCTGTCTCGAACTCCTGACCCAAGGTGATCCGTCCGCCTTGGCCTCCCAAAGTGCTGGGATTACATGTGTGAGCCGCTGTGCCCAGAGTCTGTTTTTACGGTTTTTTTTTTTTTTTTTGGCGGGGGTGGGGAGTCGGGGAGCAAATCAGAGCGGCCTACACACAGAAGGTTGAGAACAGAACTGCGATCTGGGGAGGGAATTCTCCAGCCAGGGTGCCACAAAGCTCCTCACCTGCTCTCTCGAGGGGCAGAATGCATGTGTTTGAGTGTCAGCGGCATGTGAACCAGAGCGACTCCATCTTGAATAGGGGCTGGGTGAAATGAGGCTGAGACCTGCCGGGGCTGCATTCCCAGATGGTTAAGGCATTCTAAGTCACAAGATGAGATGGGAGGTCAGCACAAGACACAGGTCATAAAGACCTTGCTGATAAAACAGGTTGCAATAAAGAAGCCAGCTAGGGCCAGGCGCGGTGGCTCACACCTGTAATCCCAGCAGTTTGGGAGGCTGAGGTGGGTGAATCACAAGGTCAGGAGTTTGAGACCACCCTGACCAACATGGGGAAACCCCATCTCTACTAAAAGTACAAAAAAATTAGCCAGTCATCGAGGCATGCAGCTGTCATCCCAGCTACCTGGTAGACTGAGGCAGAAGAATTGCTTGAACCTGAGAGGTGGAAGTTGCAGTGAGCCGAGAACATGCCATTGCACTCCAGCCTGGGCAACAAGAGTGAAGCTCTGTCTAAAAAAAAAAATTAGCCAGCATGGTGGCACATGCCTGTAGTCTCAGCTACTCAGGAGGCTGAGGCAGGAGAATTGCTCGAACCTGAGAGGTGGAGGTTGCAGTGAGCCAAGAACATGCCATTGCACTCCAGCCTGGATGACAAGAGTGACACTCTGTTTAAAAAAAAAATTAGCCAGGTGTGGTAGCACACACCTGTAATCCCAGCTACTCAGGAGGCTGAGGCAGGAGAATTGCTTGAACCTGAGAGGCAGAAGTTGCAGTGAGCCAAGAACATGCCATTGCACTCCAGCCTGGATGACAAGAGTGACACTCTGTCTAAAAAAAAAAATTAGCCAGTTGTGGTAGCACAGACCTGTAGTCCCAGCTACTCACAAGGCAGAGGAGGGCCAGGAGGCAGAAGCTGCAGTGAGCCGAGATTGTGCCTCCAGCCTCAGCTCACTGCAACCTGTGCCTCCTGGGTTCAAGCGATTCTCCTGTCTCAGCCTCCCCAGTAGCTGGGATTATAGGTGCCCATAGCCACACCTGGCTAATTTTTGCATTTTTAGTAAAGACTGGTAGAGAAAGAGTTTAATTAATGCAGAGCTAGCCAAGCAGTAGGACTGGAGTTATTACTCAAATTCATCTCGTGGAGAACTCAGAGGTTAGGGTTATTATGGACAATTTGGTAGGCAGGGGGCTAGGGAATGGGTGCTGCTGATTGGCTGGGGTTGAAATCACAGTGGTGTGAAATATGGTCTTCGTGTGCTGAATCCACCTCTGGGTGGAGCCACAGGACCAGATGAGTCATGAGTCATGGGTCCAGGCAAGGTCAGTCAATTGCCAGAAAGTCTGAAAAAAATCTCAAAAGACAAATCCTTTTTTTTCCCCTGAGTTGGCGTCTCACTCTATGGCCCAGGCTGGAATGTAGAAGTGTGATCTCAGCTCACTGCAGCCTCCACCTCCCAGGTTCAAGCAATTCGGCCTCAGCCTCCTGAGGACTTGGAACCCCAGGCATGCACCACCCTGCCTGGCTCATTTCTGTATTTTTGGTAGAAACAGAGTTTAGCCATGTTAGCCAGGCTGGTCTCAAACTCCTGACCTCAAGCAATCAGGCTGCCTCAGCCTCCCAAATTGCTGGAATTACAGGAATGAGCCATCGTGCCTGCCCCCAAAAAACCAATCTTTATTCTACAATAGTGATGTTATCTATAAGAGCAATTGAGGAGGTCACAACTGCTGTGACCTCTGGCCACATGACCCCTGGGCAGTAGGGATTATAGAAATTACACATAGAAGTTAGCAGGATTCAGGCCATTCCCACAATCCTATTCTCAAAGCTTTTCATTCATCTTACAAAGGTAGGTTTTGGTGCCTCCACCTCCTGAGTTCAAGTGATTCTCCTGCCTCAGCCTCCGAGCAGCTGGGACTACAGGCACCCACCACCATGCCCAGATAATTTAATAAACAAGGTTTCACTATGTTGGCCAGGCTGGTCTTGAACTCCTGACCTCGTGATCCACCCACTTCTGCCTCCCAAAGTGCTAGGATTATAGACGTGAGCCACTGCGGCAAGCCCAGCATCCTTGTTTTCAAGTGTTTTGTTTTTTGAGGTGGAGTCTCGCTCTGTCACCAGGCTGGAGTGCAATGGCGCGATCTCAGCTCACAGCAACCTCCACCTCCCGGGTTCAAGTGATTCTCCTGCCTCAGCCTCCCAAGTACCTGGGACTACAGGTGCTCACCACCACACCCTAATTTTTTGGTATTTTTAGTAGAGACGGGGTTTCACAATGTTGGCAAGGATGGTCTCAATCTCTTGACCTTGTGATCCGCCTGCCTCAGCCTCCCAAAGTGCTGGGATTACAGGCGTGAGCCACCAAGCCCAGCCTGTTTTCAAGTTAAATTATAAACGAAATTCCTCCTATGGTTAGCTTGGCCTACTTCCAGGAATGCGCAAAGACAGCTTAGTGGTCAGAAACAAGATGGAGATCAAGTGTGTCATAAGTTTGCAAGGGCGTTTTCACTGCCTTAACCTCCTAAAGTGCAGGATTACAGCTGTGAGCTATGGAGCCTGGCCACTATTTATTCTGTTTTAAATGTATTATCTTAGGCTGGGCACGGTGGCTCACACTTGTAATCCCAGAACTTTGGGAGGCAGAGGTGGGCAGATCACTTGAGGTCAGGAGGTCAAGACCAGCCTGGCAAGCGTGGTGAAACCCTGTCTCTACTAAAAATACAAAAAATTAGCCAGGCGTGGTGGTGGGCACCTGTAATCCCAGCTACTTGGGAGGCTGAGGCAGGAGAATCGATTGAACCTAGGAGGTGGAGGTTACAGTGAGCTGAGATGGCGCCATTGCACTCCAGCCTGGGCAACGGTGCAAGACTCCGTCTCAAAAAAAAATATATATATATACAGATTTTTTCTTTTTTAATATACATATATATATATATATATATATATATTTTTGAGACAGGGTTTCACTCTTTTTGCCCAGGCTGGAGTGCAATGGCACCATCTCGGCTCACGGCAACCTCTGCCTCCCAGGTTCAAGTGATTCTGCTGCCTCAGCCTCCCAAGTCGCTGGGATTACAGGCACCACCACACCTGGCTAATTTTGTATTTTTAGTAGAGACGAGGTTTCTCCATGTTGGTCAGTCTGGTTTTGAACTCCCGAGCTTAGGTGATCCACCTGCGTCGGCCTCCCAAAGTGCTGGGATTACAGGCATGAGCTACCGCTCGCAGCCTGTATTTTCTTTTCTTTCTTTTTTTTTTTTTTTTTTAAGATGGGGTTTCACCATGATGGCCAGGCTGGTCTTGAACTCCTGACCTCAGGTGATCCACCCACCTCGGCCTCCCAAAGTGCTAGGATTACAGGCATGAGCCGCCACGCCCGGCCGTATTTTCTTTTTTTTATAGAGATAGCATTTTGATCTGTTGCCCAGGCCAGCGTACAGTGGCAAGATTATACCTCACTCCAGGCTTGAACCCCTGGGCTCAAGCAATCCTTCCATCTCAGCCTCCAGAGAAGCTGCAGCCGTAGATGTACACCACCATACCTGACTAATTTTCAAATTTTATTGTAGAGCTAGGGTCTTGCTCTGTTGCCAGGCTGGGACCCTATTTATTCTTCTTTTTTAATTTGTTTTCTGAGACAGAGTCTCGCTGTGTCACCCAGGTTGGAGGGCAGTGGCACGATCTCAGATCACTGCAACCTCAGCCTCCCAGGTTCAAGCGATTCACCTGTCGCAGCCTCCGGAGTAGCTGGGACTACAGGCATGCACCACCAGGCCTGGCTAATTTTTGTATTTTTATCAGAGACGGGTTTCACCATGTTGGTCAGGCTGGTCTCCAACTCCTGACCTCAAATGATTCACCCACCTCGGCCTCCCAAAGTGCTGGGATTACAGGCGTGAGCCACCACACCTGGCCAGACCCTATGTATTCTTTAAAGGGATTCATTTTAAGTTTCAAGAAGGACGTTCTTAAAGTAACCTCTTAACTTATTTTTTTTTCATTTATTTTTTTTATTTTACCTCTTCACTTACTAAATACTTATGGAGTGAAACAAATCTGTATAATTAATGTGTTTGAGCAACACTGTCACGGTTGAATTTTCGTAATAGATAACAAACTTACATATACAACTAAGTAACTGGCCGGACGTGGTAGCTCACGCCTGTAATCCCAGCATTTTGGGAAGCCGAGGCGGGCGGATCACAAGGTCAGGAGATGGAGACCATCCTCGCCAACATGGTGAAACCCCATCTCTGCTAAAAATACACAATTAGCTGGGTGTGATGGTGTGTGCCTATAATCCCAGCTACTCGGGAGGCTGAGGCAGGATATCACTTGAACCAGGGAGTCGGAGGTTGCAGTGAGTGGGGATCGAGCCACTGTACTCTAGCCTGGCGACACAGCAAGACTGTATCAAAAAAAAAAAAAAAAAAAAAAAAAAAACCTCTGCTCCTCAGGCACGGTGGCTCACGCCTGTAATCCCAGTACTTTGGGAGACCAAGGTAGGTGGATCACCTGAGGTCAGGAGTTCCAGACCCTCCTGGTCAACATGACGAAACCCCATCTCTACTAAAAATACAAAAAATTAGCAGGGAATGGTGGCAAGCGCTTGTAATCCCAGCTACTTGGGAGGCTGAGACAGAAGAATCGCTTGAACCCGGGAGGTGGAAGTTGCAGTCAGCCAAGATTGTACCATTGCACTCCGGCCTGGGTGACAGAGCAAGTCTCTGCCTTAAAAAAATAAATAGCCGGGCGTGGTGGCTCATGCCTGTAATTCCAGCACTTTGGGAGGCCAAGGAAGGCAGATCACGAGGTCAGGAGATCAGGACCATCCTGGCTAATGCATTAAAACCCCGTCTCTAATAAAATTAGCCAGGCGTGGTGGCACGCGCCTGTAGTCCCAGCTACTTGGGAGGCTGAGGCAGGAGAATCACTTGAACCCAGGAGGTGGAGGTTATAGTGAGCCAAGATCATGCCACTGCACTCTAGCCTGGGTGACAGAGCGAGACTCCATCTCAAAAAATAAATATATACACACATACATACATAAATACAAAAAAAAAAAATGCTGCTCCCCAAATGCGTGGGGAAACTGATTTGAGTAATAATAAAACTTCGGTCTCCTGCACAGCTGGCTCTGCCTGAATTACTCTTTCTCTATTGCTGTTCCCCTCAGGTTGAACCCCTTGGGTGGTTACAGCACAATCTGGGCTCACTGCAACCTCCACCTCCCGGGTTCAAGTGATTCTCCTGCCTCGGCCTCTGAAGTCGCTGGGATTACAGGTGCTCACCACCACAGCCGGCTAAATATTGTTTATTTTGTAGAGACAGGGTTTCACCATGTTGCCTGGGCTATTCTGGAACTCCTAACCTCAAGCAATCCACCCGCCTCGGCCTCCCAAAGTGCTGAGATTACAGGCATGAGCTGCCACACCCGGCCAACTATGTTTATATATCTAAGTAAAATAGTTTGTGAACTAGTTTGCTTTAGGGTGCAGGAGTACAGTGCTGGGGTTCAGAAATCAATATCCCAAAATATGGCACTTTGGCTTACTGAACACGCCAAGCCCTCTCGACCTCTTCTTCCCCCTTCAACTACCTAAGGTCCAGACCCACCGAAAGGAGCAATTGTTTTTCGTTTTGAGACAGGGTCTCCCTCTGTCACCCAGGCTGGAGTGCAGTGGCCCTATCTCAGCTCACTGCAACCTCTGCCTCCCAAGTTCAAGTGATTATCCTGTCAGCCTTCTGAGTAGCTGGGACTATAGGCGCGTGCCACCACAGCCGGCTAGTATTTGTATTTTTAGTAGAGACAGGATTCCGCCATGCTGGCTGGTCTCAAACTCCTCGCTTCAAGTGATCCACCTGACTCGGTCTCCCAAAGTGCTAGGATGACAGTCGTGAGCTACCGTGCCCAGCCAGGAGCAATTGTTTTATCTTGTCCTCCCTATAAGACCAGGAATGTGCGGGGCGTGGCGGCTCATGCCTAGCATCCTAGCACTTTGGGAGGCCAAGGTGGGTGGATCACCTGAGGTCAAGAGTTCAGGACCAGCCTGGCCAACATGGTGAAACCCCGTCTCTACTAAAAATACAAAAAAAAGAGCTGAGCGTGGTGGTACATGCCTGTAATCCCAGCAACTCGGGAGGCTGAGGCATGAGAATCGCTTGAAGCCCGGGGGGCAGAGGTTGCAGGGAGCGGAAATCGCACCATTGCACTCCAGCCTGGGTGAAAGAAGGAAATTCCTTCTCAAAACAAAAACAAACAAACGAACACCAGGAACTTAAGTACACCTGAACAGACCCTTTCACAAGATAGTGTACTAATTAACCTCTGTTCCCTCTTGTTCATTCTTCCTGGTAATCACCTCAACAGAGTTCCTCCTCCGCTCCGAAAACCTGTTTTGCCTGGATGGTGTATAAGCTTCAGAACCCCACTGGAGGGTGGGGAATCAGTCCACACTTCTCCCTATATACACACCTTAAATAAATGCGTATGGCTTTTCTCCAATTACTCTGCCTCCTGTGAGTTGATTTTTGCAGCGAAACTTCAGAGGGTGAAGGTGCAGCTTTCCCTTGACTCCCACAACAGGGAGGGAAATTTGTTTGAGGTCTTTAACTTTGTCACAGACTGTGTATCATTTTGGGTGAGATTCTTAACTTCTCATTGCCTCCATTTTCCCGTAAAATATTATTGATAATTCCTGCCCCTGTTGGAGTAAAATAACATGATGTCTGGAATTTGCTTACTTAAGAGGATGGCTGGGTTCCATGGCTCTCACCTGTAATCCCAGCACTTTGGGAGGCCGAGGTGGGTGTATCACCTGAGGTCAGGAGTTCGAGACCAGCTCGACCAATATGATGAAACCCTGTCTCTACTAAAAATATAAAAATTAGCTGGGCTTGGTGGCATGTTCCTGTAATCCCAGGTACTCTGGAGGCTGAGACAGAATTGCTTGAACCTGGGAGGTGGAGGTTGCAGTGAGCTGAGACCGTGCCACTGCACTCCAGCCTGGGTGACAAAGTGAGACTCCATCTTGAAAAAATACTTAAGGGGACAAATGAAATAGGATCGGCAGAGTGTTAAGAACTGTGCATCTGAATGCTGGGCACACAGAGGTTCGTTATACTCTCTCCCTCCACCTCCACGCGTGACATGCTTGGCATGTTTGTGCCATCCAAATCTCATGTTGAAATGTGGTTCCCGGGTGGGCACGGTGGCTCATGCCTGTAATCCCAGCACTTTGGGAGGCAGAGGCAGGCGGATCACAAGGTCAAGAGTTCGAGACCAGCCTGACCAACATGGAAAAACTCCAATTCTACTAAAAATACAAAATTAGCCAGGTGTGGTGGCGCATGCCTATAGTCCCAGTTACTGGGGAGGCTGAGGCAGGAGAATCACTTGAACCCGGGGTGCAGAGGTTGCAGTGAACCAAGATTGTGCCACTGCACTCCAGCCTGGGTGACAAAGTAAGACTTCATCAAAAAAAGAAAGAAAGAAAGAGAGAGAGAGAAAGAGAGAGAGAGTGTTAGATATAGTTAACCCCAAGTTTTTCCTCAAAGAATCAGTATGTCAGCATGTTCAGCTCTCTTATTCTTTAATTCTCTATTTTAAAGTTTAACTTCCTTGTAGTTTCAGTAAATAACCTTTTCTACCAGTTCTAATCAGTAGTTCACATCTGTTCCCGTGGTCCCCTGCCCCGTCCTGACTCATCCTGGTCACCTGCTCCGGTCACCTGCTTTGACCCCTGCTTACCTGCTCTGACCTGTCCTGTAAGTGTCCTTCCTGCCAAACTACCCAACCCTCTCCTCCAGCTCGTACCCCTGCTCCCTTTAAAATAGCCAATCGGAATTAGACTAGACTGTGCGGTGTAACCGTAGCCAATAGGGAACGACACAGCAGTAGGGGCGACCTCGGTCAGACATAAGGACCCTTCCCCCTCCTTGTCCAGGCGTGCGCTGGCCATTGTTCCATCTGTGAGCCGTGCCCTTCTGTAGACCTTGCTAAGGAAATTAATATTCGAGTGCTACTTCTTTTTCTTATAGAAAATTTTACTTATAACAAGCGGATCACCTGAGGTCAGGAGTCTGAGACCAGCCTGACCAACACGGAGAAACCCTGTCTCTACTAAAAATACAAAATTAGCCGGGCGTGGTGGTGTGCGCCTGTAATCTCGGCTCCTTGGGAGGCTGAGGCAGGAGAATTGCTTGAACCCGGGAGGCGGACGTTGCAGTGAGCTGAGATCGTGCCATTGCACTCTGGCCCGGGCAACAAGAGCAAAACTCTGCCTCAAAAAAAATTTTTTTAATAAAAAAAATAAATGACCCAGTCTCAGGTATTCCTTTACAGCAATGTGAGAACATCCTAACACAATGTATGTGAAAATTTCCAAAATAAAAAGTAAGAGAAGTGCCATGCCCTGCCTGGCGTACAAGAATACTGTGACTGGAAGCACTGTCCCTAGGGCACCTTTTGCTCCTTGGAGAAGGACGCCGCATAAATGTAAGAGGCAGTTATTACTCTGTGGCCCTGAAATTATTGCATCACAGCTTGAGGTATTGTTGACAAGGAGCCAGGAAGTAGATGAGAACCCATGGGAAGAATGGCTGTGAAAGATGAAGATAAAGCTTTCAAACCACGGGCTGCTACTCAGAGGATTCAATCTTAGCATGAAAAATGGGAAGCCCATCCGGTCAAATTGGTGATGTAGGAAATACATTTGCAATATATCAAAAATATGTTGCCCAGTAGCTGGCAATTTATTTGCGGAGTTCCATATGTGTAACATTTCCAGTCTCATCAATGAGAAATAATAAATTTGTATTTATAAATCACTGGTTCCCAGAGGCAGATGAGCACACTGAATACAAATAGGCTCATGCAGAAGCTGGTTAATTTCCACCACACTGACGCATGTTAACATGTTGTGCTTTGTTAAATTTAGGGAATTAGTGCGCCAATAAGAGAATCTAATAAATTTAGGAGACTCTGCTTCCACAACAGGGACTGTATTGTGCTAAGTGCAGCGTGAGTTATATAGAGGGTAGTGCACTAAAATATGTTTTTCAATGGAATGCATGATATTAAAAATCAGAAACAACGGCCGGGCACCGTGGCTCATGCCTGTAATCCCAGCACTTTGGGAGGGTGAGGCAGGTGGATCACCTGAGGTCAGGAGTTCGAGACCAGCCCGGCCAACATGGTGAAACCCCATCTCTACTAAAAATAGAAAAATTAGGCCAGGCACAGTGGCTCACACCTGTAATCCCAGTACTTTGGAGGCTGAGGCGGGTGGATCACCTGAGGTCAGAAGTTCGAGACCAGCCTGGCCAACATGGTGAAACCTCGTCTCTACTAAACATACAAAAATTAAGCAGGACGCTTTTGCTCATGCCTGTAATCCCAGCACTTTAGGAGGCCGAGACGGGAGGATCACCTGAGGTCAGGAGTTCAAGACCAGCCTGACCAACAGGGAGAAACCCCATCTCTACTAAAAATACAAAATTAGGCAGGCATGGTGGCGTGGACCTGTAATCCCAGCTACTTGGAAGCCTGCTTGAACCCAGGAGGCGGAGGTTGCAGTGAGCCGAGATTGTGCCATTGCACTCCAGCCTGGGTGACAGAGCAAGAATTTATCTCAAAAAAACAAAAACAAAAACAAAAACAAAACTAGTGATGCATCTACTGTAAAACACTCAGAAAGGAAATCACACCTCAGCCTTCTGTCAGTAACATTCCCTCAAAAATTTGGACGTACGTTGGTCTGCACTCACGATGAACTGACTGAGAGGGAGAAGGCAAAGTTTCAGCCCTGCACACCTGAGAGGAATCTGCACCTGTTTTCAGAGATGATAATCATGAAGAAAGGCAACAGGGCTCTTGCTGAAGTGGAAAAAAATAAATGCACCCAAAAGGATTCTGTAGCTCAAGGTCTCTTTCCCTTCCTCCCTCCCTTCCTTCCTTCCTTCCTCTGTCCCCTCCCTCCCTTCCTTCCTTCCTTCCTTCGTCTCTCTCTCTCTCTTTTTCTCTTTCTTTCTCTGTAACGAAGGCTGCTGGAGTGCTGTAGGAAATCACAGCTCACCCCAGCCTTGACCTCCTCCCAGACTCAAGGGATCCTCCCATTTCAATCTCCCAAGTAGGTGGAACTACAGGAACACGCCCAGCTTACTCAAAAAATTATTTTTTGTAGAGATGGAGTCTCACTATGTTGTCCAGACTGGTCTCAAATTCCTGGGCTGAAGCAATACTCCCTCCTCAGTCTCTCGAAGGGCTGGGATTCACAGTCAGGAACCATAGTGCCCAACCATTTTCTAAAAGTGCCTATGCAACTAATGGCCATCAATGTCATTTTCTTTTTAAACATGCTGTAACAGGCTGGACATGCTGGCTCAAGCCTGTAATTCCGGCACTTTGGGAGGCCGAGGTGGGCGGATCACCTGAGGTCAGGAGTTTGAGACCAGCCTGGTCAACATGGTAAAACCCCATCTCTACTAAAAATGCCAAAATTAGTCAAGCATGGTGGTGCATGCCTGTAATTCCAGCTACTTGGGAGGCTCAGGCAGGAGAATCACTTAAACCCAGAAGGCTGAGGTTGCAGTGAGTTGAGATCATGCCATTCCTCTCCAGCCTGGGCAAAAGACAGAGTCAAAAGACTCTGTCTTTCAAAAAAACAAATAAGGCCAGGCGCGATGGCTCATGCCTGTAATCCCAGCACTTTGGGAGGCCAAGGAGAGTGGATCATCTGAAGTTAGGAGTTCGAGACCAGCCTGGCCAACATGGTGAAACCCTGTCTCAGGTCACAGTGAGCCAAGATCACGCCGTTGCATTCCAGCCTGGGCAAAAACGGCGAAATTCCACTCAAAAATTAAATAAATAAATAAAGTATGGAGTTACCCCATCCTTTCTCTCTTTTTTCTTTTTTGAGACAAAGGCTGGAGTGTCTCTCTGTGTCGCACAGGCTGGAGTGCGGTGGCGCCATCTCGGCTCACTGCAGTCTCCACCTCCCGGGTTCAAGTGATTCTCCTGCCTCAGCCTCCCGAGTAGCTGGGATTACAGGTGGGCACCACCACGCCCAGTCAGTTTTTGTACTTTTAGTAGAGACTGGGTTTCACTATGTTGGTCAGGCTGGTCTCAAACTCCTGACTTCGTGGTCTGCCCGTCTCAGCCTCCCAAAGTGCTGGGATTACAGGCCTGAGCCACCACTCCCGGGCCTCTCTCTTTTCAGAAAACACAAAACATGAGTATACAGAAATCTTTGGAAATTCAGGATCACTGGTGATTAAAACAAGATAGGAGTTGAAGCTTACCTTTGTTTAAAAAACCCTTTGGTCTTGGAATAACAAGATGACGTAAATATGGCTTAAAGAAAAATCATTTCAAAAACAAAACAAAACAAGGAAATGAAAAATGAAATTTAAAAAATCCTTGCCAAGATCACGCCATTGCGCTCCAGCCTCGGCGACAGAGTGAGACTCCATCTCAAAATAAATAAATAAATAAATAAATATTTAAAAATCCTTAAGTGTGATGAGCTTCAAAAACAGAAAAAGCATAAAAAATTTAAAAAAGGAATCTTCGTATAAATAGAAAAAATGATTTTCAGAGGACTTCGAAAACTTTAATTTTTTTCTAAATCTGATATTGCTTTTGGAATGGCTTTTCCTCACTGAGCAAACTTTAGTACATAACTGGCGAAACTGTTCCCACGGGGATAACAAGAGTCCACACCTGGTTCTGGGGAAAGCTAGTTACTCTGTGAAGGGACAGTAACCCTCAGGACCCCGAGCTGCCTTAGGCAAACCTGCCTCCGATTTTATTCCTCGGGAAGATTGCTATAACAATCACAAAGAGACATAAGTCCCTCCCCATTTGCCCACAAGGAAGTTCCTTGCAGGCCTCAAGATCTTTACCTTAAAAAAGTTCTTTTGAATTTCACCTGGCGACGTGTAGCTGATCTTCACGGGTATGGGACAGAGGACAGACTCAACGCCAGCCCTCTGCTGACCCGACACAAACGCATAGCTGATCGCTTCCTCTGCCCTACTGTGTATTTATTTATGTATTGTTTTTTATTTTTGGCTTATTTCTCCAAGACAGGTGCCCTATTGTTTGTGTAATAATGCAGATTCTCTGAGCCAGACGAAGGCATAAGTAACTATTCCTCTACCCACCTCTCACATGTAAATTGTGTATTCAGTGAAAGGCTGATCAAGGACTCAAAGGAATGCAACCTTTTGGCCAGGCACCAGTGGCTCATGCCTGCAATCCCAGCACTTTGGGAGGCCCAGGCAGGTGGATCCCTTGAGGCCAGCTGTTCAAGACCAGCCTGGCTGGTCAGCATGGCGAAACCCTGTCTCTACTAAAAATACAAAATTAGACAATGTGGTGGCACATTCCTGTAATCCCAGCTACTCGGGAGGCTGAGGCAGGGGGAATAGCTAAACCTAGAAGACTGAGGTTGCAGTGAGCCAAGATGGTGCCACTGCACTCCAGCCTGGGCGACAGAGAGAGAGAGGGAGGGGGAGAGAGAGAGAGAGAGGGAGGGAGAGAGAGAGGGAGGAAGAGAGAGAGGGAGGGAGAGAGAGAAGGAGGGAGAGAGAGAGAGAGAGAGGGAGAGAGAGAGGGAGGGGGGAGAGAGAGGGAGTGGGGAGAGAGAGGGAGGGGGGAGAGAGAGAGGGAGGGGGGGAGAGAGGGAGGGGGGAGAGAGAGGGAGGGGGAGAGAGAGAGGGAGGGGGAGAGAGAGAGGGAGGGGAGAGAGAGAGGGAGGGGGGGGAGAGAGAGAGAGAGAGAGAGAGAGAATGACTCTGTCTTAAAAAAAAAGAATACACCCTGTGTCTCATTTGCTATGACCTGGAAGCCCCCACTCTGAGTTGCCCTGCCTTTCTAGACCGAACCAGTGTACATCTTACACATTGATTGATGTTTCACGTCTCTCTTTTCTCTTTTTGTTTCTTTCTTTCTTTTCTTTTTCTTTTTTTTTTTTTTTTTTGAGACAGAGTCTCGCTCTGTCACCCAGGCTGGAGTGCAGTGGTGCGATCTCGGCTCACTGCAACAGCCGCCTCCCGGGTTCAAGTGATCCTCCTGCCTCAGCCTCTCGAGTAGCTGGGACTACAGATGCATGCGACCATGCCCAGCTATTTTTTTCTATTTTTAGTAGAGACAGGGTTTCACCGTGTTAGCCAGGATGGTCTCGATCTCCTGACCTCGTGATCTGACCACATCGGCCTCCCGAAGTGCTGGGATTACAGGCGTGAGCCACTGCGCCCGACACTTTGTTTCTTTCCTATTGCTTCTAACCCTCAGTATTAATATCATGTCTCTCTCTCTCACATGTAAAAACCAAGCTGTGCCCTGATCACCTGCGGCACATGTCATTGGGACCTCGTGAGGCTGCCTCAGGCCTGTCCTTAAATCTTGGCAAAATATCCAGCCTGGCCAACATGGTAAAACCTTGTTTCTACTAAAAATACAAAAATTAGCCAGGCGTGGTCATACACACCTGTAATCCCATCTGCTTGGGAGGCTGAGGCAGGAGAATCGCTTGAACTTGGGAGGCGGAGGTTGCAGTGAGCCGAGATAGCACTACTGTACTCCAGCCTGGGCAATAAGAGAGACTCTATCTTAAAAAAAAAAAAAAAAACCTTGGCAAAAAGGCTTTCTAAGTTGATTGAGACCTGCCTCAGATACTTTTGGGTTCTTGTAACTAAGCATTAATCAGGCTGCCCTTTAGCCCACGTAGCTATGGATACCAACCATTTGCACCCCCATTTCCCCCGCAGATAGGATCTCTGACGTTACAATCATAAGGATTTTGTTTAAGAATTGCTTAAGATGTGGGCCCGGCACGGTGGCTGACGCCTGTAATCCCGGCACCTTGGGAGGCTGAGGCAGGCAGATCACTGGAGGTCAGGAGTTCCAGACCAGCCTGGCCAATAGGGTGAAACCCTGTCTCTACTAAAAATGCAATGCCAGGCTCAGTGGCTTACATCTGTAATCCCAGCACTTTGGGAGGCCGAGGTGGGTGGATCACCTGAGGTTGGGAGTTCGAGGACAGCCTGACCAACATGGAGAAACCTTGTCTCTACTAACAATACAAAATTAGCCGTGTGTGGTGGTGGCACCTATGTAATTCCAGCTAATCAGGAGGCTGAGGCAGGAGAATAACTTGAACCCAAGAGGCGGAGGTCACAGTGAGCTGAGATTGCGCCATTGCACTCCAGCCTGGGCAACAAGAGCGAAACTGCGTCTCAAAAACAAACAAAAAAGAATTGCTTAAGATGTTTTCCAGATTCTGAATTCCAGCAGAATGGCTGATGACACCGGCCGGTTTAAAGCCCTTCCCAGAGGAACCCAGTCAGCATGTGAATCCAGTTGTCTCTCTGTTTCTACCCTGCATTTTTCAACCAATCAGTGACGCCCACCTCGGCCCACTCCAAACCCTTTAACATCCCCAGCCCCAGACTCCTGAGGGAAGGGGCTTTGAGGTGTCCTCTCCTCTCCGCATTCCGCAGTCTTAGGACGACACCTCTCTCTCTCTACTACAGCCCTCAGTTGGTGTTTGGACTTGTGTGTCAGGCAATAGAACTGTTAAAGTCACACCAGCAAAAGCTGAGCTAATGGTGTCCAGCTGTTAAGCCTCTAAAGATCTTTATCAGGCAAGACTTTGTGGTCCTTGTTCATACCACAAGTGGTGCAAGAGTACACCCAGCTGTAGAAGACCAGCTTATGCCATCCCAAATGCGCCTCTTGGCATAGGATTATTTTGAGCTGATCGTTTTGAGAGCCAGCAGACACCGGAGTTCTGGATACAGTGTGTAAATTACCCTTTCGTAAGGGAAATAAATGTACATTTATAAAGGAATCTCCATTGGTCCCGGCGTCTTCCTCTTTGTGCCAGGAGGAGGAGGGTTCTAAATCAAAAGGGACTTCATCCTCACAACAAACCTAGCCTTGTTGGCTATACCGTTCTCCTGCCGTTCACTTTCCCTTACCCTGCCTCCTCCACATCTCCTTCCTTTGTTTTAGTGGAAGATGGTATTTAAGCCCAAATTCTTTGTTTTGTTTTTGTTTTTGAGAGGGAGTCTTGCTCTGTCGCCCAGGCTGAAGTGCAGTGATGCAGTCTTGGCTCACCACAACCACCGCCTCCTAGGCCCAAGCGATTCTCCTGCCTCAGCCTCCTGAGTAGCTGGGATTACAGGCATGTGCCACAATGCCCAGTTAATATTTGTATTTTTAGTAGAGACGGGGTTTCTCCATACTGGTCAGGCTGGTCTCAAACTCCCCCACCTCAGGTGATTCGCCTGCCTCAGACTCCCAAAGGGCTGGGATTTCAGGCGTGAGCCACCACGTCTGGCCTCCATATTCTCTTTTGAGACAGGGTCTCACTTTGTCACCCAGGCTGGAGTGCAGTGAAGGAACGCAGCTCGCTGAAGCCACCCAGGCTCAAGCAATTCTCCTACCTCTGCCTCCCTAGTAGCTGGGACTACAGGTGGGCACCACCACGCCCCACTAATTTTTTGTTTGTTTGTATTTTTTGTAGAGATGGAGTTTTGCCATGTTGCCCAGGCTGGTCTGGAACTCCCCGAGCTCAAGCGATCCACCTGCCTCAGCCTCCCAAAGTATAACCCCCAAACGAGTTCACCTTGCCTACTGCCTAGACAGAGCAGATTCATCAACACAGGGGAGATGAAATAGACAAAGAGTAATTTACCAGGGCCAGCTATGCAGGACACCAGGGTTTTATTATTACTCAGATTACTCAAAATTACCTAAGAATTGGGGTATCAGAGTTGGGTTTTGTTTGTTTTTTGAGGCGGAGTCTCGCTCTGTCACCCAGGCTGGAGTGCAATGGTGAGATCTCAGCTCACCACAGCCTCCGCCTCCTGGGTTCAAGCGATTCTCCTGCCTTAGCCTCCCAAGTAGTTGGTATCTACAAGCACCCACCATGAATGCTCTGCTAATTTTTGTATTTTTAGTAGAGCTGGGGTTTCGCCATGTTGGTCAGGCTGATAATTTTTGTATTTTTAGTTGAGACGGGGTTTCACCATGTTGGCCAGGCTAGTCTTGAACTCCTGACCTTAAGTGATGTATCCACCTCGGCCTTCCAAAGTGCTGGGATTACAGGTGTGAACCACTGCGCCCAGCCTGGGAATCAGAGGTGTGGTGGTGGTGGTGGTGGTGTTTTGAGACGGAGTTTCGCTCTGTCACCCAGGCTGGAACACAGTGGCGCGATCTTGGCTCACTACAACCTCCGCCTCCCAGGTTCAAGTGATTCTCTTGCCTCCCTAGTAGCTGGGACCACAGGCGTGTGCCACCATGCCTGGCTAAGTTTCTGTATTTTTAGTAGAGACGGGGTTTCGCTGTATTAGCCAGGATGGTCTCAATCTCTTGACCTCGTGACCCACCTGCCTCGGCCTCCCAAAGTGCTGGGATTACAGGCATGAGCCACTGCGCCCGGCTGTGGGGGATCAGAGTTTTTAAGGCTAATTTGGTGGGTAGGGAGCCATTGATTGGTGGGTCGGAGATGAAATTACAGGGAGTTGAACTGTCCTCTCAGCTGCATCGGTTCCGGGGTGGGGGTCACAAGACCACAGGAGCCCGTTTATTGATATGGTGGTGCCATATCCACGGAGTGTAGGGTCTGTGGGGAACAGCTCAAGCGCTGATCTTGTTCGCAATAGTGTTGTTATACCCTGGAACAACTGGGGAGATTTAGAATCTTGCAGCCTCCAGCTGTGACTCCTAAACAATAGTTTATAATCTGCTGGCAAATTTGTTAGACCTGCAAAGGCAATCTAGTCCCCAGGTGGGAAGGGGGTTTGTTCTGCGAACGGGCTCTATCCTCTTTGTTTCAAAGCTAAACCACAAACGAAGTTCCTCCTACACCCAGGAACAAATAAGGACAGCTTGGAGGCTGGAAGCAAGACCGTCCGTTAGGTCACAGGGCTTTCACTGTAATGTCTGTCTCATTTATCATTTTTGCAAAGGTGGTTTCCAAAGTGCTGGATTACAGGCATGAGCCACTATGCCCAGCAGAAGCCCCAATTCTGTCAGTCTTTAAATTTACTCATCCTTGAGTTTCTCCACGTATCCATGAGAGGTACGTGTTAATAAACACGCATCTTTTCCTTGTTAGTTTATCTTTTGTAGCAGGGTCCCCAACGAGAATCTGAAAGGATGAAAGAAAAGGAACGACTTGCCCTCCCCCTCCACAGTTAAAAGTGAAGAGCTCTGGCAGGATGGAGAGCTGGCCTGGAGCCAGTCCTGAACATGCACAGTGGTTTTCTCCTATGTGGAAAGAGCTGGAGAGATTTCTCCCATCTCTAGAATTCCGTGAACACATTCTGTTCCTTAATATTTCCACTGCCCCTGACTGATAATTGCACATACACAAAAGTGCACTTACTTGTAGATGCTAGGATATGTGGAAGTAGGGACGGTATTCGTAGTATATGAAAGAAGGGTGCTGTCCAGTCACACAGGCAGGAGGAAGAGGCGTAGCTAACACGGCCACCGAGGGAGGCCCGTCTAAACCAAGTCCACAAGCTTCTTTTTTTTTTTTTTTTCCAAGGTGGAGTCTCACTCTGTTGCCCAGGCTGGAGTGCAGTGGCCAGATCTCAACTCACTGCAACCTCTGCCTCCCAGGTTCAAGCAATTCTCTGCCTCGGCCTCCCAAGTAGCTGGGATTACAGGCGCCTGCCACCACCCCCCGGTTACTTTCTGTATTTTTAGTAGAGATGGGGGTTTCACCATCTTGGACAGGCTGGTCTCGAACTCCTGACCTCATGATCCACCCACCCCGGCCTCCCAAGTTGCTGGAATTATAGGCATGAGCCACCGCGCCTGGCCCCACAAGCTTCTTCTATCCTCATCGAAAATATGTTATAAGAGGGCTGTTCACAGTGGCTCACCCCTGTAATCTCAGCACTTTGGGAGGCCGAGGCAGGTGGCTCACCTGAGATCAGGAGTTCAGGAGTTCAGGAGTTCGAGACTAGCCTGGGCAACATGGCAAAACTTGTCTCTTTTAAAAACAGAAAGGAAAACAAAAAATAAATAAATAAACAAATAATAAAATAAATAGGAAAGCCAGGTGTGGTGGCTCATGCCTGTAATCCCAGCACTTTGGGAGGCCGAGGTGGGCGGATCACCTGAGGTCAGGAGTTTGAGACCACCCTGACCAACATGGTGAAACCCCGTCTCTACTGAAAATACAAAATTAGCCAGACATGATGGCTGGGTCATCTGAGGTCAGGAGTTCGAGACCACCCTGACCAACATGGAGAAACCCCATCTCTACTAAAAATACAAAATTAGCTGGGCATGGTGGCTGGTGCATGCCTGTAATCCCAGCTACTTGGGAGGCTGGGGCAGGAGACTTACCTGAACCCAGGAGGTGGAGGTTGCGGTGTGCGGAGATCATGCCATTGCTCTCCAGCCTGGACAACAAGAGTGAAACTCCATCTCAAAATAAATAAATAAATGAATAGGAAAAGGCCAGACACAGTGACTCACTCTGTAGTCCTACCACTTTGGGAGGCCAAGGCGGGTGGATCACCTCAGGTTAGGAGTTCAAGACCAGCCTGGCCAACATGGTGAAACCCTGTCTCCACTAAAAATGCAAAAATGAGTGGGACATGGTGATGTGTGCCTATAATCCCAGCTACTCAGGAGGCTGAGACAGGAGAATTGCTTGAACCTGTGCGGCGGAGGTTGCATTGTGCCGGGATCGTGCCAGGGCATTCCAGCCTGGGTGACAGAGGGAGACTCCTTAGCAAACAAACAAGCAAACAAAATAGAAAAAAGAAAGAAAGAGCAACTGTGTTCTTGAATATCTCACGAGATGGTAAACGTTCATTTCAGCATGATTAGGAAAACAGCCAAGAATGAGGGGCAAGAAGAGAAAGGATTTTTCAGCTTGATGCTGCTTTCTGTGCTGAATGTGCGCTGCCCGGGCACAGGAGCTGGGAGAGGGGCCCGCCATCCCTCCCGTGCCTCCCTCTTCTCTCCCCCCCACCCTACTCCTCTTCCAGGCTGAGAGGGAGCACAGGCCCCTCCAGTGAGAGTGTCCAGGCCCTGGGGGCCTGTGCAGCAGAGCACTGCTGCTGCGGGCAGGTAGGAAGCGGGACCACGGGGCTTAGGAAGCACCTTTCTGTGCCTGAGTTAGGCTGCAGGATCCCTCTACGAAGAGCCGAGGGTGAGAGGCCTGGAAGACCATGGGCCCTCCAGGATTGTCCTACGGCGGCCTTGGCGTCCACCGTGGGAAAGCAGGCCATGGTGCCGTGTGTGGGTAGATGTCACTAAAGCATATGCCATCATGAGGGCCCAGAGCTCGGAATGGGTCCTGCGCTAGTCACGGTTCTCCAGAGAAACAGAACCAACAGGACGGAGATAGATGCACACCGACAGAGAGAGAGAGATTTATTTTAAGAACTGAGACTGGCAAGTCTGAAGTTTACAGGGCAGGCTGGAAATTCTAGCAGGAGATGATGCTGTGGCGTGAATCCCAATTCAAAGGCAATCGGGAGGCAGAATTCCTTTCTTCTTAGGGACCTCAGTATTTTCTCCGCAGGCCATAAATGGATGCATGAGGCCCACATACATTATGGAGGGTCACCTGCTTCACTCAAATCCATTTATTAAAATGTTAATCCTATCTAAAAACATCTTCGCCAGGTGAGGTGGTTCACGCCTGTAATCCCAGCACTTTGGGAGGCCGAGGTGGGTGTATCACCTGAGGTCAGGAGTTTGAGACCAGCCTGACCAACATGGAGACCCCCCCCATCTCTTCTAAAAATACAAAATTAGCTGGGCACGGTGGCAGGCACCTGTAATCCCAGCTACTCAGGAGGCTGAGGCAGGAGAATCGCTTGAACCCCTGGGAGGTGGAGGTTGCATTGAGTCAAGATTGCACCACTGCACTCCAGCCTGGCGACAGAGTAAGACTCCATCTCAAAATAAAATAAAATAAAATGTTAATCCCATCTAAAAACATCTTCACGGAGACATGTAGGGTGTTCCGTGACCACTGATCTGGGCACTGTAGCCTGGCCACATTGACACACAAAATTAACCAGCCCAGGTCCCAAAGCTCAGGAACTATCACCTTGTCCCAGGACAGGTAACCCCATGTCCAGAGCGCTGCCCGCACACCCCATGGTATGGCAGTTCCTGCTCATCGAGCTTCCTCACCTGTCCGAGCACACCTGGCTCAGGTGCAGCCAGTGTGTGTCAGGACCCTGAGCCGTCTCTTGCCCTCACACCTGGGCTCCCGAGGCTTTGGTCTCTTCCATCGCTGACTTGCCCTGTTGAGGTGGGGGTCATCGTATTTCTCTACTGTTGCTGTAATTTTTGTATGTGGAATTTTTTTTGTTTTTATTTTTGTTTTGTTTGTTGGTGGGTCTCACTATGTTGTCCATGCTGGTCCCAGACTCCCGGCCTTAAGTAGTCCTCCTGCCTTGACCTCACAAAGTGCTGGGACTGCAGGTGTGAGCCATGGAGCCTGACCAGTTAATCACGTTTCAAGTGTTCATTGACCTCATTGAGAAATTACATCTTTGGGCTGGGTGCAGTGGCCTATGCCTGTAATCCCTATACTTTGGGAGGCCGAGGTAGGAGAATCCCCTGAACCCAGGAGTTCGAGATCAACCTGGGCGACATGATAAAATCCTGTCTCTACAAAAAATACAAAATTAGCTGGGCATGGTGGCGCATACCTGCAGTCCCAGATACTCTGGAAGCTAAGGTGGGAGGTCCCCTGAGTCCAGGAGATTCAGGCTGCAGTGAGCAGAGATCGTGCCACTGCACTGCAGCCTGGGTGACAAAGTGAGATACTGTCTCAAAAAAGAAAAAAAAATCTAATTTCAATTAAAATAAAATAAAAAAGAACCCCGGCACAATAGCTCATACCTATAATCCCAGCACTTTGGGAAGCTGAGGCGGGTGAATCATTTGAGGTTGGGAGTTCAAGACCAGCCTGGCCAATACGGTGAAACCCCATCTCTGCTAAAAATACAAAAATTAGCCAAGTGGTAGTGGCATACGCCTGTAATTCCAGGTACTTGGGAGACTGAGGCAAGAGAATCATTTGAGTCTGGGAGGCAGAGGTTGCAGTGAGCTGAGATTGTGCCACTACACTCCAGTCTAGGTGACAGAGTAAGACCTGGTCTCCAGAAGAAAAGAAAATTACATCTTTGATGAATTGGCTTTTTTCTTTTTCTTTTTTGAGACAGGGTCTCAGCTTCTCAGTCTGTCACCCAGGCAGGCAGGAGTTCAGTGATGTGATCTGGGCTCACTGCAACCCCTGCCCCTTGGGGCTCAAGCAATCCTCCCATCTCAGCCACCCAAGTAGCTGGGACCACAGGTATGTACCATCACAGCCAGCTATTTTTTTTTTTTTTAATTTTGTTTTGTTTTGAGACACAGTCTCACTCTGTCACCCAGGCTGGAGTGCAGTGGTGAGATCTTGGCTCACTGCACCCTCCACTTCCTGGGTTCAAGTGATTCTCCTGCCTCAGCTTCTGAAGTAGCTGGGATTACAGGCTCATGCAACCACAGCCGGCGAATTTTTTTTTTTTTTTTCAGTTGGAGTCTTGCTCTGAGTCCAGGCCACGCTAAATGTCCACGGTCATCCTTCACTCACCTTGTCGGTTTCACCTGCAGAGCTCCTGTGCTGTGTCTTTGTGAGTGGAAAAAACACTGTGTGCTTTCTCTCCTCTCTATTTTTTTTTTTTTTTTTTTTTTGTTCTTTTTGAGACAGGGTCTCACTCTGTTGCCCAAGCTGGATGGCAGTAGCGTGATCTCAGCTCACTGTAGCCTCTGCCTCCTGGGTTTGAGCGCTTCTCCCACCTCAACCTCCCCGAGTAGCTGGGATCACAGGTGTGTGCCACCATGCCCAGCTAATTTTTGTATTTTTTTAGTAGAGTTGGGGTTTCACTCTGTTAGTCAGGCTGGTCTCAAAGTCCTGACCTCAGGTGATCCACCTGCCTCAGCCTCCCAAAGTGTTTGGATCATAGGTGTGAGCCACCACGCCTGGCCCCCCCCCCCTCACACCACAACCATCAACACAGAAAACTTCTATGGGTTCAAGACATTCTGTGACCACATGTTGAAGGGGTTTCTCCCACCACCACCCATGTGATCAGTTCTGCAGCGAGCGGCCGCCAACTGGGTGTCCTCCAGCTTAATTCTTTCACTGTCTCCCTGGGACGGTGTCAGATCCCATTTGTTGGGGGCTCAGTCCCCAAAATTGCCTCCTCAAACTAATCACAAGCCTAGGCCTCCAGAGTTTCTGACCAGCCAGCTATTAGTCAGAGTTCCCAGGACCCACACTGTGGATTTTATACGTTTGCTGGAGCAGCTCACAGAACTCGGGAAAATGCATTCACTAGTTTATTATAAATGATATTACAGAGGTCAGGCAAGGTGGCTCACACCTGTAATCCCGAGCACTTTGGGAGGCCAAAGCAGACGGATCATTTGAGGTCAGGGGTTCAGGACCACCCTGGCCAACATGGTAAAACCGTGTCTCTACCAAAAATACAAAAGTTAGTCGGGTGTGGTGGGGCACGTGCCTGTAATCTCAGCTACTCGGGAGGTTGAGGCAGGAGAATCCCTTGAACCCAAGAGGTGGAGGTTGCAGTAAGCCAGATGGTGCCACTGTACTCCAGCCTGGGTGACAGAGACTGTCTCAAAAAAAAAAAAAAAAAAGATATTACAAAGGATACAGACACTCACTGAGAAGGGGCTTGGAGTGTCAATGCCCTCTCCCAAGTCCCACCCTCAGAATCCTCCACGTGTTCACCTATCCAGAAGCTCTTCAAACCCTTTACTTCCAGGGTTTGATGGAGGCTTTGTTACCTAGGCACGACCAGTTAAGTCACTGACAATTGGTGATCTACTCTACCTTTAGTCTCTTTCTGTCTCTCCCCCTCCCTGGGGGTTGAGGTGACACTGAAAGTCCCAACCCTCTGTTGTAGTGGCCCGAGCATAGAAAGTCAACACCAAGACAAAAGTATGCCAAATTGCAGGGTCTTTATTGCCGGCGGCCACGGAGGACTCGCGTCTCTCCAACCCATGGCCCCGAAAGGAGGGTGTCAAGAACTTTTATACCTGTAAAAATCACCTTGGGAGTGAGGGTGAGGGGCGGGGGTGGGGGTGAGGGGCTTCAGACATTCCGAGGCCTAGTGGATTCTGTAAATCACCTTCTGCGTGGAGATAAGGGTGAGGGGCGGGGGTGGGGGTGAGGGGGTTTCAGACATTCCTAGGGCCGGGGACTTTTGACATTCTGATTGTTACTTAAGCGGTTCACAAAAGTCAAGATAAGCATTTGTTACACATTGTCTGGGTAGGGTGGAAATTACAAATCGCAGGGGCCAAGATGGCGTGGGTTTGGACTGCTTGCCTGTCACATTCGGGTTACAGAGAGCAGTTTCAACAGAAAGCCGAGGTATGGTTCAGGTATGCAGTTTTATGGGGCTTTTACCATGTCACACCTCTATATCCTGCCTTGTTTTTGTTTTTGAGACAGGGTCTTGCTCTGTGGTCCAGGCTGGAGAGCAGTGGCGGGATCCGCCTCACTGCAAATTCTTCCTTCTGGGTTCAAGTGATTCTCCTGCCTCAGACTCCTGAGTAGCTGGGACTACAGGCACACACCACAATGCCCAGTTAATTTTTGTATTTTTAAAAAAATTTTTTGAGACGGGATCTTGCTCTAACACTCAGGTTGGAGTGCAATGGCGTGATCTCGGCTCACTGCAACCTCTGCTTCTCCAGGTTCAAGTGATTCTCCTGGCTCAGCCTCCCGAGTAGCTGGGACTACTGGTGTGCACCATCACACCTGGCTAGTTCAAAAATTTTTTTCTTCTTTTGTAGAGACCGGGGCCGGTGGTGGATCTCACTGTATTGCCCACGCTGGTCTCAAACTCCTGGCCTCAAGCCTCTTAAAGTGTGGGATTACAGGAATGAACCATCACACCCAGTCTAGTCATGCATTTCTTGTTTTCTTTTTTTTTTTTTTGAGGTAGAGTCTTGCTCGTGCCCCAGGCTGGAGTGCAGTGGTGCGATCTCGGCTAACTGCAACCTCCATCACCTGGGTTCAAGCGATTCTCATGCCTCAGCCTCCCAAGTAGCTGGGATTACAAGCACCTGCCACCACACCTGGATAATTTTTGTATTTTTAGTAGAGGTGAAGTTTCACCATGTTGCCCAGGCTGGTCTTGAACTCCTGATCTCAAATGATCCGCCCGCCTTGGCCCCCCAACGTGCTGGGATTACAGGTGTGAGTCACTGCGCCAGGCCTAGTCATGTATTTCTATAAACAATTGTATGTGCCTTTTTATTTCATATTTTTTCAAGAAAAATATTAATAAATCTGGCCGGGCATGGTGACTCACACCCGTAATTCCAGCACTTTGGGAGGCCAAGGTGGGTGGATCACCTGAAGTCAGGAGTTGGAGACCAGCCTGGCCAGTATGGCAAAATCCTGCCTCTACTAAAAATAGAAAAATTAGCCGGGCGTGGTGGCGGGCACCTGTAATCTGAGCTACTTGGGAGGCTGAGGCAGGAGACTCACTTGAACCCGGGAGGCAGAGGCTGCAGTGATCCCTTCAGCCTGGGCGACAGGCTCTAAAAAAAAAAAAATTAACAAATCTTATAGAAAACATGCTCTTCCTGGATCCTATCAATGGGACTGGGTAAAAGAAAAAAAAAACGTTGTAAAGAGAATAGACAGAATGGCTGGCTATTTGAATTACAATGTACCTGTTTTTTTCTTTAGAAGCCACTTTGGTGCTCAGCACCTGGAGGAAGACCCCTGTGGCCTCACAGGTGTGGGTGGAGGCAAAGGAGGATTCGCAGGGAAGCAATGAGTCTCCACCCCTCTAGATCCCCACACCTACCAAACCGTGAATTACTTTCCTAAGGACTCCTCACAGTAAGCAAGTCTCAGGGCCCAGCAAACCTGGCCCATCCCCAGAGGAGGCAGTTACTGATGGTGCATCTGTCAGAGGCATTTGAACCAAAGCGACTCCATCTTGAATAGGGACTGGGTAAAATAAGACTCAGACCTTCTGGGCTGCATTCCCAGGAGATTAAGGCATTCTTAGTCACAGAGTGAGATAGGAGGTCGGCACAAGACACAGGTCACAAAGACCTCGCATGCAGTGAAGAAGCAGGCCAAATCCCACCAAAACCAAGAGGGCGATGAGCGTGACCTCTGGTCGTCCTCACTGCTCATTATAGGCTAATTATAATTGATTAGTATGCTAAGAGACACACCTACCAGTGACCTGGGTGACCAGGCCCTCATGTCCTCCTGTGGACCTCCTGCTGTCTCACAGGCTGGATGCAAAGAAATGAAAGCTTCAGATCCCCGGCAGGTCTAGGTGTGGCCGGTGAGTCCAGGGCCACTTCCTGGGGCCTGACCAGCACGTCACAAGGCCCTGCCCCCTGCTGAGAAGGGCCCAGGCTTGGCTTCTGCTGTCACTGCCTTGAAATTCTTCACTGTAATTTCTGAGCCAGGGACCTTGTGCTGCTGGAAAGAGGTCTCAATCCAGACCCCAGAGAGAGTTCTTGGAATTTACACAAGAAATAATTCAGGGAGAATCCACAGAGTACAGTGAAAGCCAGTTTATTAGAGAAGTAAATAAAAAAATAAAGGCTACTCCATAGGCAGAGCAGCCCCAAGTACTGCTGGTTGGCTACTTTTTTTTTTTTTTTTTATAAAGACGAGGTTTCACCATGTTGGTCAGGCTGGTCTTGAACTCCTGACCTCAGGTGATCAGCCCGCCTTGGCCTCCAAAGTGCTTCGATTACAGGCGTGAGCTGCCACGCCTGGCTACTTTTATGGTTATTTTTCTTTTTTTTTTTTTCCCTAGAATCCATTCCTGAATTATAAGGTTATTTCTTGATCATGTGCTAAACAAGGGGTGGATTATTCATGAATTTTCTGGGAAAGGGGTGGGGAATTCCCAGAACTTAGGATTCTTCTTCCATTTATTTATTTATTTGAGATGGAGTCTTACTACGTTGCCTAGGCTGGAGTGCAATGGCGTGACCTTGGCTCACTGCAACCTCTGCTTCCCGGGTTGAAGCGATTCTCCTGCCTCAGCCTTCCAAGTAGCTGGGACTACAGGCATGCACCACCACGCCCAGCTAATTGTTTTGTATTTTTAGTAGAGACGGGGTTTCACCATATTGATGAGGCTGGTCTCCAACTTCTGACCTCAAGTGATCTGCCCGCCTCGACCTCCTAAAGTGCTGGGATTACAGGCGTGAGCCACCGTGCCTGGCCCCTTTTAGATCATGTAGGGTATGTCGCCATGGCATTTGTAAACTCTCATGGCGCTGGCGGGAGTGTGTTTTAGCAAGCTAATGTATTATAATTAGTTTATAATCAGCAGTTAGGAAGACCAGAGGTCACTTTCTCCGCCATCTTGGTTTTGGTGGGATTTGACTGGCTTCTTTACTGCGTCCTGCTTTATCGGCAGGATCCTTGTGACCTGTGTCTTGATCTGAGCCCGTTTGATCCTATTACTAAGGATGCCTGAACCCACTGGGGTGCAGCCCAGCAGGTCTCGGCTTCAGCTCTGTCCCAACACCTCCTGGCACTTGCATGTGCATCCTGCACAAGGCTCTGCAGATTATGCTCAGTCTTGAATACTGAGTTTTTCTGTCCACTTGAATTTCCCTCCTCGAGCGAGTATCTCAGCGCCTCCCTCTAGCCGGCCCGGCTGCCCTCCATCTTTCTGAAAGAGGCGGCTCTGCAGCTGCACAGCACTTGGCCAAGACCTTCTGGCAGTGTGGAGCTCTGAAGACACAGGACAGATGTCCTCTGAGCTGCTCATGCCTAGACCTACCCCTGGCTCCCTCCAGCAGTCAGCTCCTGTCCTGGGCCTGCCTGCCTTCCCGGAGGAGGGGGGGACCACAGAGCTGCCCTTCCACCGCTGTGTGCGGACTCAGAGCACTGACTGCACTCGGGGGGCCACGGCATAAATAAAGGTCTCTGCAGTATTGGAGGCCAGTCAGGCAAACCGTGTGCTTTCCTACGCAATGGGAATGTGTCGCATCTTCCGAACACCTTGGAGAGCAAAGCCACGATCGGGACTTGTGGGTACACTGTGGCAGTGATCGCTTAGGGTGGTCTTTCAAAGCACAGCTTGAAATGCAGACATTTGTCGGCGTCTCCTACGGCAGGTGCCCTATACCTGGAGGCTGCATCGGTCACCTAGACCTGCAAGGCTCACATGGGCCGGTAGGTGTGTTCAAGTGAGGCCAAATAGCCCAGAGGCCAGCCCCTGAGCACTTGTGAACAACATGAGTCCTCGCTGGGGTCCTCACACCGAGGGGGTACAGCGCCCCGGGTAAGGCCTCAGGTGCCAGGCACTCACACCGCTGGAGGTAGGGAGGAATGTGAGCATCCACTGTGCCGCCCAGGCCCGTGCCCACCCGCGCTCCGGAGCCTGGGGAGGAAGGCTGCACGGCTGCTGCGGGCTGGCACCTAAAGGGGGAGCGCACAGTGTGGGGGGGGGGCCACGGATGGTACAACCCTCTCTCCCCGCCTGCTCGAGGCAGATGGTTTCTCCCGGCTTCGCACACCTCTCCCGGGCGGTACGGAGCGCGCGGAGGGGGCGTGGCGCGCGCCGAGACCACGCCTCTGCTGCATAGTCATAAGGCGGGAAGCTCTGCCTTCGGGGCGGAATAGGCAGCTCCTCGCGCTAGGGCGCGGCCGGTTGGGGCGGGGCCTGGCTCCGGGTGCGGGGAGGGGCTGGGGGCGGGGCCGTCCGCGGCCCGGCCCCTGCCTTCGGTCTCCTCCCCCCAGCGCATGGGCCCCGCCCCGCGCCCGCCGCCGCGCAGGGAGGGGCGGGGCTCGCCGGAGACGGGCCCCGCCCCCTCTCTGAATATTGATGCTGCGCGCGTCGGCGTCGCCCTCCTCCCATTGAGCGAGGCTGTGTCGCGTGGCCCAGCGTCGGCGTGACGGTTGGACGCGGGCGCGGCACTGCGGGTCCCGATTGCTGCAGCCGCTTGTCAGTGTGATGAAGATTGGCACCCAGGTAAGCTGTCACTCAACCGCTCCGCCGCCGCCGCCACCGCTCTCGCCGCCGCCGTCCCTATCAATCACACCGGCCCACGGCCGCCGCCCGCCGCCGCCGCCGCTGCCGCCCGGGTCTGGACGGCCGGCGCTGCCCCGGAGGGCCCACACTTGACCCGCCGCCAGGGGCAGGGGGCAGGGAGGGGGCGCGAGTGGGGGGAGGGGATCGGGCACCCGCGGGGGAGGGGGCGCCGTCCGCACAGCCGGCGCGGGGGCGCGCCCAGTTGGTTTCTCAGTGTGGGTTGAGGGACGCGGAAATTTCTGGAAGGCGCCGCCGCCGCCGGCTGGGCCCGCTCGAAGCGCGCACTCCTAACCGTCCCTTTCGGAGCGCGGCGCGCGCCCCTGCGCGGGGCGGGGGCGGGGGCGCGCGGAGCCGGGAGGGGGCGGGGGCGGGGGCGGGGCGGCGGGCGTGAGGGGCGGGGGCGCGCGGGGCCGGGGGGCGCGCGGCGGCGCGGGGCTGGGCGGGCGGCGCGCGTGGGGCCGGGCGGGTCCTCGGCCTCTCCGGGGTCCTCCGGGCCGGCGGGGCTGCTCAGAAGGTGCGGGGCGCGCGGCAGCGCCGGCAGGAAGATGGCGGCCGCGACCCCGGCCCCTGCCTCGGTCGTGGCGAGCGCGCGGGTCCTGGGGGCAGTGATCGCGGTGGGACTCGCGGCCCTCAGCTGGGCGCCGCGCGGGAACAGCCCAGGGCCGCGCGCCGTCCGCCGCCGTGTTTGGGGCCCGGTGCTGGGGAAGCGGTCCGGCGTCCCGGGAATTGGGAAGAGCGGCTTCTGTCACCCGGGTCGTGGAAATGGATGACAGGAAGTGCCAGGCAGGGTCTGGGCGCCCGGTGGGTTTGCGCCTTCCTCGTGAGGGAAGAGCTTGAAATGCCGACACTTGCCAGCGTGTCACTTCACGGAAAAGAAGCCGGAGTCCGCTTTATGTGTCATCCTCGTGGCTCTCGAAATGCCTTATTTGGACAGTGGCTCTGCGACCGGACCAGTGAGGGCCTCCGTTCCGATGGCGGATTCGTGACAGGAGGCCCGAGGGTCCGGGAGTGGCGGCCCCCGGCGGTCGGGCCCGGGCGGGCCGGGGGGGCGCGAGGCGGCCCTCCGCGGGGCGCTCCACCTGTGTCAGGGGTTCTCCAGCGCTCAGGTTAAGAGTTTGCTTGTCAAAACAGGAGATCGTTTTTCCTTAGGAACTGGGTGCTTTCCTCCTCGGGATGAAAGAAACCCCCAGCTTTAGTTAGCTCTACTTTTAGATTTTTCCTGGCATATCGAAAAACAAGCTCTCTCTAAACGTAAGAATCCAGGTGAACCGTGAACCTCTTTGCCAGCGTAGTTATTGGTGATGCTCTTGCATTTAGTCATAGAGGAACTTGGAAGGTGGCAGGCTGACTGAAATGTGCCTTTCGTCACTCAGTTTAATTTCCTTAGCATGGAGTGATTTGTGAATCCTCTCTGTACGCAGGCATACCTCAGATAACTTGAGTTCTCATCCAGACCACCGCAGTAACAGTATTGCGATAAAGCAAGTGACACGACACAGTTTTAGGTTTTTCAGTGCCTATAAAAGTTGTAATTACGCTATGCTATTTAAAGTGTTCAATAGTAAGCATTATATCTATAAAAATGTGCTTACCGTAATTAAAAAATACTTTAGTGTTAAAAATACTAAAGATCATCTGATCCTTTACTGAGTCCTGCTCTTTTTGTACTTGGACAATCTTGCCTCAGTGTGGATGGCTGCTGACTGATCAGGGTGGTGGTGGCTGTGTCAGTTACTGAAAATAAGGCAGCAGTGAAGTTTGCTGCATTGATGGACTCTTCCTTTCATGAAAGACTTGTTTGTAGCATGTGATGCTGTTTTGATAGCATTTTCACCACAGTGGAAATTCAAAGTTGGAGGCTATTCTCTCAGACTCTGCCACTGCTTTCCACTAAGTTGATGTGACATTCTAAGTCATTTCTACAGTGTTCACAGCGTCTTCACCAGGAATAGATGCTATCTCAAGAAACCACTTTCTTTGCGTAATTATCCATGAGAAGCAAGTCTTTATTATTTCCACCACATCTGCAGTTCCTTCCTCCACTGAAGTCTTGAACTCTCCTCTAAGTCATCATGAGGGTTAGACTCAGCTTCTTCCAAATTCCTGTTAGTGTTGATATTTGACCTCCTTCCATGAATCATGAATGGCATCTAGAATGGTGACTCCTTTCCAGAAGGTTTTCAATTTACTTTGCCTAGATTCATCAGAGGAATCACTACCACAGCTATAGCCTTACAAAATGTATTTCTTAAATAATTAAGACTTGAAAATCAAGGTTATTTCTTGGATCCATAGCTGCAGAATGGATGTGGTGGTAGCAGACATGAGGACAGCATTCATCGCCTCGTACCTCTCTGTCAGAGCTCTTGAGTGACCAGGTGTATTGTCAATGAGCAGTAATATTTTGAAATAAATCTTTTTCTGAGCAGTGGATCTCAACAGTGGGCTTAAAATGTTCAGTAATGTGTTATTCCATTTCCAGAGTATAGGCAAGAGTAGTGATCTTAGCTAGACTTTCTGGATAACCTTGTG
This sequence comes from Ateles fusciceps, assembly GCA_036589455.1. NCBI lineage: Eukaryota > Metazoa > Chordata > Mammalia > Primates > Atelidae > Ateles > Ateles fusciceps. The sequence goes on from JAZHEH010000196.1 coordinate 5,447,097, forward strand.
TAGCTTTTCTTTTAGTTAGCACTTGCTGTTTCACCTTGTTCTTTTGTGGTAATGGGGACAGCTTCTTTATGTAAACCTCATGAACCAGCCTCTCCTCTGCTGCTTCCAAACTTTTCTTCCTCATCTTCTCTCTCTCAGCCTTCATAGAATTGAAGAAAATTTGGGCCTGGTTCTGGATGAGGCTTCAGTTTAAGGGAATGTTGTGGCTGGTTTGATCTATCCAGACCACTCATACTTTCCTCATATCACCAATAAGGCTGTTTCACTTTCTTTCCCTCCCTCCCTTTCTTTTATTGAGACTGTTTGTTGCCCAGGTTGGAGTACAGTAGTATGATCATGGCTCACTGCAACCTCTGCCTCCTGGGTGCAAGTAATTCTGCCTCAACCTCCCGAGTAGCTGGGATAGCAGGTTTGCAGCACTATGCCCAGTTAACTTTTTTTTATTAGTAGTGGTGATGGGGTTTCGCCATGTTGGCCAGGGTGGACTTGAACTCCTGACCTCAAAGTAATCTGCCTGCCTCAGCTTCCCAAAGTGTTGGGATTACAGCTGCGAGTCACCGGGCCTGGCCATTTTCTTATTTATGTGTTCACTGGGGTAGCACTTTTAATTTCCTTTAAGAACTTAAAGGACATTTTTTTTTTTTTTTGAGATGAGTCTTGCTCTGTTGCCCAGGTTGGAGTGCAGTGGCGTGATCTCAGCTCGCTGCATCCTCCTGGGTCAAGTGATTCTCCTGCCTCAGCTTCCCAAGTAGTTGGGACTACAGGCATGAGCCACCATGCCTGGCTAATTTTTGTATTTTTAGTAGAGGGGGTTTCACCATGTTGACCAGCTGGTCTTGAACTCCTGACCTGAAATGATCCACCCACCTTGGCCTCCCAAAGTGCTGGGATCACAGGCATGTAATGTTTTTTGAGATGGAGTCTCGCTCTGTTGCCAAGCTGGAGTGCAGTGGCGTGATCTCGGCTCACTGCAGTCTCTGCCTCCCGGGTTCAAGCAGTTCTCCTGTGTCAGCCTCCTGAGTAGCTGGGACTACAGGCACGCACCACCATGTCCAGCTAATGTTTGTATTTTTTTTTTTTTTTTTTTTTTTAGTAGAGACGGGGTATCACCTGTTGGCCAGGATGGTCTTGATCCCTTGACCTCGTGATCCTCCCACCTCGGCCTCCCAAAGTGCTAGTATTACAGGTGTGAGCCACTCTGCCCAGCCCTTTTTTTGTTCTTTTAAAGAGATATATTCTCCCTATGTTGTCCAGGCAGGTCTTCAGGTAGGTCTTGAACTCCTGGCCTCAAGTGGTCCTCCTGCCTCAGCCTCAGGCACAGTCCACTGCACCTGGCCTTGGATAACTTTGTGTTTGAGAAATAGGGTCTCATTGTATTGCTCAGGCTTGGATACAGTAGTGAGATCATAGCTGATTGCAGCCTTGACCTCTTAGGCTAAAGTGGTTCTCCCACCTCAGCCTCCTGAGTAACTGGGACTACAGGGATGTGCCACTATACCCAACTAATTTTGTAGGCTGGGCCTGGTGGCTCACGCCTGTAATTCCAGCACTTTGGGAGGCCAAGGTGGGCAGATTATCTGAGGTCGGGAGTTTGAGACCAGCCTAACCAACATGGAGAAACCCTGTCTCTACTAAAAAGTACAAAATTAGGTGTGGTGGCACATGCCTGTAATCCCAGCTACTTGGGAGGCTGAGGCAGGAGAATCGCCTGAACCCGGGAGGTGTAGGCTGTGGTGAGCCAAGATCGCGCCACTGCCCTCCAGCATGGGCAACAAGTGCAAAACTCTGTCCTCTCCCCCCAATTTTTTTTTTTAGACGTGAGGTCTCACTATGTTGCTTAGGCTATCTCTTAAGTTCTTTTGCAGAATGGTGATTCCTTTCAAGCAGCCCTCCTGCCTCAGCCTTCCAAAGTGTTGGGACCACAGGTATGAGATGCTGTTCCTGGCCTGGATAACTTTTTGATGCAAGCGGCCTAGCTTTTGGTCTTTCTTGGCTTTTGACATGACTTTCTAACCAAGCTTAATACATGCTGCCTTTTGATTTTAAGTGGGAGATGTTGTTTCTCTTTCTTTCACCTGAACACTTAGAGGCCATTGTAAGGTTATTAATTGGCTTAATTTCAATATTGTGGTGTCTCACAGATTAGGGAGGTCCAAGGAGAGGGAGAGAGATGGGCAGAAGAGCTGGTCAGTAGAGCAGTTGGAATACAGCACTTACCCATGAAGTTCGCTGTCTAATGCAGGTTTGTGACACGCCAATAAAATACAGTGGGAACATCAGAGATCACTGATCACAGATCCCCATAACAGGCATAATGGCAAAGTTTGAAACTGAAGAATGACCAAAATGTAACAGACACAAAGTGAGCTCCTGTTTTTGGAAAACTGACACCAGTGGGCTTGTTTTCTCCATACAGAGCCTGCCACAAATCTTCAACTTGTGGAAAACGTAATATCTCCTGAGTGCAGTAAAGCAAAATGCAGTAAAATGAGGTGCCTATAGTCTGTTGAATCTGAAGTGCACCAGTGTGTTATACTGCTAAAGATGCCCCAGTGCCTACTGACATGGTGTTTTTTTGCCACATCAGTGAAGGATGCTTTCCACTTCAAACGTTTAAAAGTGTGCCTTAGGTGGGGCGCAGTGGCTTATGCGTATAATCCCAGCACTTTGGGAGGGTGGAGATTAGCCGGGTGTGGTGGTGGGTAATCCCAGCGACTCAGGAGGCTGAAGCAGGAGAATTGCTTGAACCCAGGAGGCAGAGGTTGCAGTGAGCCAAGATCACACCATTGCACTCCAGCCTGGGCAACAAGAGCGAAATTCCATCTCAAAAAAAAAAAAAGAAAACCCAAAAGCAAAAGTGTGCCTTAGAATTGATGGAACATGGTCAGTGAAGTATGACTTATTTCCAGGATTAACATTCTGTGCGTAAGTGTCAGCAGGTTCTGTGGTTAATGATACTGGGTATAATGCATTTTGTTGAGGTTCCTGTACTCTAGTTTATATGGAGTTACGTTTCTCTGGCAGTAACTTTAGAAAAGTAATACTTGTGAGGCCAGGTACGGTGGCTCACACCTGTAATCCCAGTACTTTGGGAGGCTAAGGTGGGCGGATCACCTCAGGTCAGGAGTTCGAGACCAGCCTGGCCAACGTGGTTCAACACCTGTCTCTACTAAAAATACAAAATTAACAGGATATAGTGGCAGGCAGGCACCTGTAATACCAGCTACTCGGGAGGCTGAGGCAGGAGAATCGCTTGAACCCAGGAGGCAGAGGTTGCAGTGAGCTGAGATCGCGCCACTGCATTCCAGCCTGGGTGACAGAGCAAGACTCCATGTCCAAAAAGAAAAAAAGAAAAAATACTAGTTAATAGCAGAAATAGAAAGTTGCTACTAATGATAGGTAACATCCTATTTGCAGCTTACATTTTTGTTGCAAGTTGTTAAAAGTGTCTGAAACTGTTTAGAAGGAAAGCCTGAAACTGCTAAAGTGATACAAAGTATAAACCCTGGTAGGGGAGGGGGAAGCCTTACATTTTCGTGTCTGCTAGGCCTCTGGGGGCCTCTTAAAACAGCCTTTTAAAGGAAATAAATAGATTAAGAAGAGAACCAATTATTTTGAAATACAGTTATCAAATACTGTATTGAACCAAATTGGTGATAGTCCCAGTGGTTAGCTAAGTAAGCAGATTGAGCACTGGCTCTGGTAATTCCTTTGGGAGGAGTGATGAGATTTCTGTGATACTCTCATGCTTTGGAAAATCCTGTTGCTGTTCTTGCTAAAACTCCCGGGCTTATTGTCTGCCTTCATAATTGAAGGAGTGCTACATTTCAGCTAGAAGTTTTTGCCTTTTATCATTCATGTTCACAAATACCAACTTGACTTACTCTCAGTCTGTCCTTTCGTAGGAATGTATGTGTCCTTTCTTTACTTCCTGAAATGATTACATTGATGACAAAGAGACAAGGAGATAAAAACCAGCACAGATAGGGGAACTCGAAGCCTGACAGTGTGCGTCCTCAGTGGGGGGTGAAGGAAGTGGCTGCAGGCCCTGGGGAGTGCTGTCTTGCATCAGTGTGCCGCTCTGGATAACCGATGGTTCTGACTTGTGTACACTGTTTAGGAGGACATGCAGAGTGGGCATATCATACAGAAGAAGTTCAGTCTGGAAACTGTTAGGAGAAGCACTTAAGGGCTGAGAGGCATGGTCCTTGGTGGAAAGAGCCAGCAGGCCTGGTGCCGGCAGTGCCCTGCTCACGAGAGTGTGCAAAGTCTGGAGCCTGGCCCGTTCCTGCCCTTGGCAGATGGTAGCTCCTTGTTTTGGATTGTTAGCCCCTGCCAGTTTAGTTATTGTTTCTGGAAGATTCACACAGAAGGCAGTATGGTAATTGAGTCCATGTGTTGTCTGGCGTGCGGTGTAAAACTCCTGTTTAAAGCTCTGGTTCTGAGGCCATGCCTCAGGAACTTGAGAATGGGACAGAGCAGCTTATTTTATTTTATTTTGAGATAGGGCCTCACTTTTTCACCCAGGTTGGGGTGCAGTGGCTCAGTCTCGGCTCACTGCAGCAGGGAGCTTCTGGGCTCAAGTGATCTTCCCACTACAGCCCCAAAGTAGCTGGGACTACAGGCACGTGCCACCACACCCAGCTAATTGTACTGTTTGCCATCTGTGATTGGTGCTGGAATGATTGGCTGTTTTAGTCGGGTCCTCAGGGTGACTTTAGCTGGGAGCAGGCTGACTTGAAGTTGGGTGGGTGGTGGGAAACAGGAATCTGTGGGATCCCTGGAACACTGCATTGCTGAGCTCCTGGGCAAAGGGAACCATGGTGTGTGCTCTAGCAGGATCCAGTTGCACACCAGGGCTCTTGGCCTTCCGCTTCAATTCGGTGGTTGGCCTCCACTGTCAGTTCCATCTGTACACTCTCCCCCACAGCAGGGGCCCACCCAGCCTTACCTGCCCTGTACTCTCCCTTTCCCAGCACCCGCCTCAGAGAGTGTGCCTGAGCTCCTTCCCCTCACACCACCTCCCAGGCGCTGACCAGTGGGCTGGGGACTAGCCTTGGGTGCTGGAGGGCTGCCTGGTCCAGGGAGTGGTGCCTGGGGAGGAGTGGGCTGCTGCCACCTGCGCGAGGGAGGTCCTCCTTGAGCAGGGCCAGCCAGTGGGGTTGGGTCACTCAGAAGGGGCTGTGGATGGGTAGGTACTGTGATCGCAGTTCCAGAACGTGACGCCTGAGCGACAGCATGTGTGTTCTGTTACATATTCTCTCAGACACTTTATGAAGGCTTCTACTTTTTTTGCATTAAAAATGTTAGGAATTCAACTTGACACGAAAAAGGAGTATAATAAACATTAAATTGCTAAACTTTACATTCTTCTAAATTTAGTTATGCGTTTGTGCATTCTTCCCCCGCCCTCCCCCCACCCCCGAGACGGAGTCTTGCTGTTGCCCAGGCTGGAGTGCAGTGATGCGATCTCGGCTCACTGCAAGCTCTGCCTCCCGGCTTCAAGTGATTCTCCTGCCTCAGCCTCCCAAGTAGCTGGGGTTACAGGTGCCCACCACCACGCCCGGCTAATTTTTGTATTTTTAATAGAGATGGAGTTTTACCATGTTGGCCTAACTGGTCCTGAACTCCTGACCCCAGGTGATCTGCCCTCCTCCACCTCCCAAAATTCTGGGATTACAAGCATGAACTACTGTGCCCGGCTCTTTTTTTCCAATTTTTTGTTATGGTAAACCACATAACGAAATTTACCATCTTTTTTTTTTATTTTTATTTTTTATTTTTATCTTTGTTTTTTTTTATTTTTTTAAATTTTTTTTTAATTTTTTAATTTTCTTCTATTCTTCTTATTCATCTTTTTGCTCTATAACGAAATTTACCATCTTAACCATTTTTCAGTGTGTAGTTCAGTAGTGTTAATCTCATTAATACTGTTGTACAACCATCACCACCATCCATCTCCGGAACGCTTCATTTGTCCAAGCAAAACTCTATACCCATTAAACATTGCCCATTTCCGTCCCTAAAGACCCTGGCAACCACCATTCTACTTCCTGTCTCTATGAATTGGACTACTATAGGGACTTCATATAAGTGGAGTTCTACAGTATTTGTCTTTTTGTGACCAGCTTAGTTCACTTACCATGGTGTCCTTAAGGTTCATCCATGTTGTAGCATGTGTCAGCATTCCCTTCCCTTTTAAGGCTGAATAATACTCCATTGTATGGATACACTGGATTGTGTTCATCCCTCCATCCGTCAGCGGACACTTGAGTTCCTTCCATCTTTTGGCTATAATAAAACTATGAACATGAGTGTGCAAATACTTCTTCGAGATCCTGCGTTCAATTCTTTTGGGTATAGATCTAGAAGCAGGATTGCTGGATCATACTGGAATTCTGTTTTTAATTTTTTAAGGAACTTCCGTCCTGTTTTTCACAACAGCTGTACCATATTATATTCCTTTTAATTTTATTTTTTATTTTTCCCAGGACCCAATAAGGAAGGAACACCATTTTACATTCCTACCAACAGTACAAAGCCTCCCATTTCTCCACATCCTTGCCAACACTTACTTTGTTATTGTTGTTTATTTTATTTTATTTTATTTTTTTATTTTTTTATGAAGATGGGGTTTCACCATGATGGCCAGGCTGGTCTTGAACTCATGACCTCAGGTGATCCACCCACCTTGGCCTCCCAAAGTGCTGGGATTACAGGTGTGAGCCGCCACGCCTGGCCTTATTGTTGTTTTTAATAGTAGCCATCCTCATGGCTGTGAGGTGGCATCTTACTGTCATTTTGATTTGTCTTTCCCTAATTAGTGATGTTGAGCATCTTTCTCATGTTCGTTGGCCATTTATGTTTCTTTGGAGAAATATCTCTTCAAGTCCTTTGCCCGTTTTTGAATTAGGTTTCTCACATGCATATGTGTGTGGTGTGTTTTAAAGAGACAGGGTCTCACTATGTTGTCTAGCTGGCCTCCAACTCCTGGGCTCAAGTAATCCAGTAATCCCCCTGCCTCAGTCTCCCAAGTAGCTGGGACTTACAGGCATATGCCGCTGTGCCTGGCTGTCTGCATACATTTTTACATATAATCAGTTCAGCTATTTTGTGTTATGTTTTTAGTTGGCATTTTAATGAATTTTTAAAACATTTGCATAATCTACACATTTCTCATTTTAAAAATTTAAGATCTCTTATACACTTGTGATTCCAATTTTTTGTGTTATTTTATGGCCACGCTAGATGTTGTGGAGCCTTTCGAGCACTTAGGTTTTGATGCTTTCTGTGTTTTGCCATCTGAAAGCTGGAGTACCTCTGACCCAACCAAGTGTAGTGCTGACAGGAAGAGTGGAGGAGAGGGGTGGCTGCTGGACAAGGAGGGAGTGCAGCTCCCATTTCCACAGCGCATGTGCCCAGTGCAGGCAGTGCCTGCGAGAGAGGCTGTCTGTGGGAAAGGGGTCCTTGTCTCCAAGGGTTAGGATTCCTCATTTTTTTCTTTCTTCTTCTTTTTTTTTTTTAATTTGAGACGGAGTCTCGCTCTGTCGCCCAGGCTGGAGTGCTATGGCGTGATCTTGACTCACTGCAACCTGTCTCCCAGGTTCAAGCAATTTTCCTGCCTCAGTCTCCTGAGTAGCTGGGACTCCAAGTGTGCACCACCACACCCTTTGCTAATTTTTGTACTTTTAGTAGAGACAAGGTTTCACCATGTTGGCCAGGCTGGTCTTGAACTCTTGACCTCAGGTGATCCACCCGCCTCAGCCTCCCAAAGTGCTGGGATTACAAGAGTGAGGCACCATGCCTGGCCCCTCATTTTCTTTTTCTTTCTTTCTTTTTTTTTTTTTTTTTTGAGATGGAGTCTCACTTTGTCACCCATGTTGGAGTGCAGTGGTGTGGAGAGCCACCCAGGTTGGCTCACTGCAACCTCCACTTCCTGGGTTCAGGTGATTCTCTGACCTCAGCCTCTTGAGTAGCTGGGACTACAGGTACAAAACACCATGTCCGACTAATTTTTGTATTTTTAGTTGAGATGGGGTCTTGTCATGCTGCCCAGGCTGGTCTCAAACTCCTGACCTCAAACTGCCTGCCTTGGCCTTTCACAGTGCTGGGATTACAGGAGTGAGCCACCGAGTCTGGCCAGGGTCTTAAAGTGTTGATGTGAATTTAAATTTACCAGCTGTAATAGACTATTCAGCTCAGAGTCCATTAAAACAAATTGCGGGCCGGACATGGTGGCTCACACCTCTAATCCCAGCACTTTGGGAGGCCGAGGTAGGCAGATCACTTTACCAGGAGTTTGAGAACAGACTGGTCAACATGGCGAAACCCCATCTCTACTAAAAATTCAAAAATATTAGCTGGGTGCAGTGGCAGGTGCTTGTAATCCCAGCTACTCAGAGGTTGAGGCAGGAGAATCTCTTGAATCTGGGAAGCAGGGGATACAGTGAGCCGAAATCATGCCATTCCACTCTAGCCTGGGCAGCAGAGCAAGGCTCTGTATCAGAAAAAAAAAAAAAAATTGCAAAACCGACTAGAATTTTGTTTTGTTTTTAGGGGACATATGTGGACCTTTGGGTTAGAAATACTTTTTGATACAGATTTTAACAGGATTTACTATCTATGATTTTATTTGAATATTACAGTTCAAATGATAGCTCCCCAAACCTTGTTTGAAAAATAAAGTGATTTTTTGACAGATGTTTTCCTCAGAATGAGTCATTTATTGACTGAACACCTCTTCGCAATAGGAGCTGTGGAAGCCAGGGTAGAAGGCAGATGCACAACTGGCTTGTGGTTTCTGAGCCGCAGTTGCCTAAAACTTTTCACACACAAAGTGAAAACTCACTCAGCTGTGGTGATGTATAGTTAGTGTCCTAAACACCATCCTGGAGAGGGTATTTTGGGAGGACTGGTAATAAATACAACACTAGAGATGCAGCCTCTGGACCTTACTGTCGTGTTGTCTTCAGTCATTTTCTGCCTTTATAAATGCCTTGGTGTTACTGTTTGCTAGACTGGAATTACCCTAGACTTTCCAGTGGAACTGTGGGTGCTCATTAGTCAGCACTGCTCTGGGTAGCAGCTAGGAGGTGGCACTGTGGGAGATGGTCCTCTGCTAGGCGCGGCACCTGGCGAGAGGATGGGGCTGCATGGACTCCTCTGCAAGACAGCATCGAGTGTATTACATTACAGTACACAGGACAGTGTCACCAACCTGAGTTAGAGAGCACATTTCAGGTGGATTTAAAGAAGTATACTCAGATTTCCTGACTCCTGGGTACTAGAAAGAGGAAAAGAAAGTTTAGTCAGGTTTTTAAAAAGGATCGTGTCTCTTTGAATAGCTATAATTTTGGTCAGGGACTGGCAAACCACAGGCATATGGGCCAGATCCCGCTGACCTTTTTTTGTACGTCCCTAGGGCTGAGCATGATTTCTACACTTTTAAAGAGCTGTAAAGAAAGCATATGCAATACAGACAATATGTGACCCACAAACCTGAAATATTTATGCTCTGGCCCTTTACAGAATATGTTTGCTGGTCACACCTCCCACTCCCTCAGGTTTTTTGTTTTTTTTTTAGACAGGGTCTCACTCTGTCACCCAGGCTGGAGTGTAATGGCGTGGTCTCAGCTCACTGCAACCTCTGTCTCCTGGGTTCAAGCGATTATCCCTCCTCAGCCTCTGAAGTAGCTGGGACTACAGGCATGTGCTATCATGACTGGCTGATTTTTGTATTTTTAGTAGAGACGGGATTTCATTATGCTGGCCAGGCTGGTCTCAAACTCCTGACCTCGTGATCCACCCGCCTCGGCCTCCCAAATCCCTCCTGGGATTACAGGCGTGAGCCACTGTGCCCAGCAAAGCCCTCAGTTCTTTCTTGGACCAAATCAAAGCTGGTCTGGATCTAAATGGAATCAAATAGCAGAACTGTTGGGAAATAGGAAGAAAACATGGGGATTTCGTGAGCTGCTCTCCTTCAGTGGACTCACGCCTTGCTGTGATTGGCATTCAGTGTTGTCTCTGTAAAAGTAGAGCCTAAAGAAAGAAATAGCTTTTTTTTTTTTTTTTTGAGACAGAGTCTTGTTCTGTTGCCAGGCGCCAGGCTGGAGTGCAGTGGCACAATCTCGGCTCACTACAATCTCGGCTCACTACAATCTCGGCTCACTACAATCTCGGCTCACTACAATCTCGGCTCACTACAATCTCCGCCTCCCAGGTTCAAGCCAATCTCCCGCCTCAGCCTCCCGAGTAGCTGGGACTACAGGTGCACGCCACCAGGTCCAGCTAATTTTTATATTTTTTAGTAGAGACGGGGTTTCACCATGTTGGCCAGGCTGGCCTCAAACTTCTGACCTTAGGTGATTCACCCGCCTCAGTCTCCCAAAGTGCTGGGATTACAGGTGTGAGTCACCACACCCAGCCAATTTATCTTTATTTTTATTTTTTCATATTTTTAGTAGAGGTGGGGTTTCACCGTGTTGGCCAGGCTGGTCTTGAACTTACGACCTCAGGTGATCCACCTGCCTCGGCCTCCCAAAGTGCTGGGGTTACAGGCATGAGCCACCACGCCTGGCCAAAGATTTATCTTTAAAATGGTACTAGCAGTGGAGCGGGGTTTAAAAAAATAAAAAATAATAAATAATAAAATAAAATGGTACTAGGCACAGATGGGTGAGTTAGATCAAATTTTCATGATTCCCATATTACATACATTGTAGCAACCGTTCACTAAACAAAAAATTGAGCACCAGCTATGTACTGAGCATTTTGGTGGTGGCTCAGATTACAGTGGTGAACTGTAGAGTTCCTGCATGCCAGGAAGCAGTAAAGGAAACAGGTCCAAACCCCATCAACATAAATGGGCAAGGGCAGGGATGGGAAGGCAGAAGGCGGCGAGGGCCCCGTCATGCCTCAAGTCATTGGCCATGTTAAGAAATATGATCTTTGTCTGGCAGCCAGTAGGAAACTCCTGGAAGGTTTTAAATAGGTGTGTTGGCCAGGAGCAGTGGCTCACTTGAGGCCTGTAATCCCAGTGCTTTGGGAGGCCAAGGCGGGTGGATCATGAGGTCAAGCGCAATCTGGGCTCAGCACAACCAACGCCTCTTGGATTCAAGCATTCTCCTGCCTCAGCCTCCGGAGTAGATAGGATTACAAGCATGTGCCACCACGCCTGGCTAATTTTGTATTTTTAGTAGAGACGGGGTTTCTCCAAGTTGGTCAGGCTGGTCTCAAACTCCCGACCTCAGGTGATCTGCCTGCCTTGGCCTCCCAAAGTGCTGGGATTACAGGCATGAGCCACTGTGCCTGGCCTGGATAGCTGGGATTACTGGAGCCTGCCACCATACTCGACTAATTTTTTATATTTTTAGTAGTGATGGGGTTTCGACATGTTGGTCTGGCTGGTCTTGAACTTCTGACCTCAAATAGTCCGCCCACCTCAGCCTCCCAAAGTGCTGGGATTACAGGCGTGAGCCACCATGCCCGGCCTGGATGTTTTAACATAGTTTTAAAATAAAATGAAGTCAAAAGTTGTGGGGGAAGTAGTAGTCTGTAAAAATTGGAAGCAGCCAGGCACTGTGGCTCACACCTGTAATCCCAGCATTTTGGGAGGCCAAAGTGGGAGGATGGCTTAAAGCTGAGAGTTTGAGACCAGCCTGGGAAACAGCCAGACTTTGTCTCTACAAAAAAAGAAAAAAAAACCTGAAAGTAAAATGAATCAAAATAACCAGACCACGAATCGAGTTGGGACCTTAGCTATACAGAGCGAAATTATTTCAAGTGACTTCAAAACAAATTGTATTGTACATCCTAGCAGTGTAAATCCTAAAGACAAAATAACTGAAAAGAAACCGTAGGCAGTATTATTTATGTACTTACTGATTTACACTTACTTTTTGAGATGGGCTCTCGCCCTATTGCCCAAGCTGGATGGTGCCACTGTGCTCAGCTTCCAGACCTTCGCTATTGCTGGGAGAGGCACTACCACAAATAAGCCGCAGGCTGCAGCTTCTTCAGACCCCCGTTAACGTTTACAGAGCATGTTACACGCGTGTGGCTTTGCAAGCTGCGTCCTGGTCACAGCTGAGAGTCTTCCGTGGTGCTTGCCTGATGGGCCACCTGCTTTATCAGCTCACTCAGTGTTTCCCATTTTGAATAATGCCATAACTCATAGATTGAACTGATGTCCTCAGGTTTTGCAAGCACCACAGTGGTACAGATTGTTGGCCAGTGTCCTGTCCTTGTGAGTTCTACCTTATCTTAGAAGCAAAATCATTTTATCGTCAGAGGTCAGGTTGTGTAGAAGAAATGGCAGGGCTTTGGAGCTGGACAGATTGAGGTTACCCAGCCTCTGGTCCATCTGTCTCCTCGACAGTGAAGCGAGGACAATGAACCTATCTATGCATCTTCTGGAATAGTCTGGTTACGACTAGTGTGAACCCAGTCACACTGTTAGTGGCAAAAAACCATTTCATTCTGTAGACAAATCCTGTGGACCAGGAATATGGATAGGGAACAGAGGAAGTGGCTGTCTCTCCGCAAGGATGTCTGAGTCTTCAGCTGGGAAGACTCAGTCGCTGGGGGTGACGTAATGGCTGAGGAATGGTGTTTTTTGGAGGCACTTTCTGAAATCTGTCAGCTGGAACATGAGCTGGGGATGTTGACCAGAGCACACATGCGCAGACTCCATAGGACCTGGGCTTCCTCATGGATTATAGGAGGTCCTCCCAGCAATGGGGGCTCCTTCACAGCACTGGCGGCTCCCTTTATATCATTGGGGGGGCTCCCTCACAGCACTGGGGGGCTTCCTTTATATCAGTGGGGGGGCTCCCTCACAGCACTGGGGGCTTCCTTTATATCATTGGGGAGCTCCCTCACAGCACTGGGGGCTTCCTTTATATCATTGGGGAGCTCCCTCACAGCACTGGGGGCTTCCTTTATATCAGTGGGGGAGCTCCCTCACAGCTCTGGGGGGCTCCCTCACAGCACTGGGGGCTCCCTCACAGCACTGGGGGCTCCCTCATAGCACTGGGGGCTTCCTTTATATCATTGGGGGGCTCCTCACAGCAATGGGGGGCTTCCTCACAACAATAGGAGGCTTTCTCACAGTATTGGGTGGCTCCCTAACAGCATTGGGGGGGGTTTATATTTTTGGGATATTCCCTTACAGCATTAGGGGGCTTCCTTTATATCATTGGGGGCTTAGAGTATTGGGGGGCTTTATATTTTTTGGAGTTCCCTCATTGGTGACTTCCTCACAGCACTTGGGGGGCTCCTTTATGTCGTTGGGGGGACTTTCTCATAGCAATGTGGGGGGGTCCTCACAGCACGGGCTTTCTGGTAGTCAGACTTCTCACATGGTGCTCAGGACTTCAGAAGGGAGTGTCACTGCACAAGATGGAGGCCTCGTCGCCTTTTCTGACTCAGCTCTGGAGTCGCACTACCATTTTCACCGCATTTTCTTGTCCCAAATGAGTCACTCAGGTCAGCCTAGATTGCAGAGCAAGGGACAAAGACCTCGTGTCTCCATGGGAGAAATGCCAGAGAGTTGGGGGGCGCAGCGGTCTCGGCATGTAGCAGACACGGCTGTCTTCCCTTGCTGCCTGTTTCCTCCTCACCTGAAGCCCCATTCTTCTCCTGACATTCACAACGCCGACTGAATGAACGCCGTGGGCAGTCCGCCCTGTGCGTGTCGCCTCAGCAGGGCCTAAGCCAGACTCTCAGGCCGCGCTTCCAGATGCCATGAGTGCCTGTGCCGGGCTCCACGAGGCGGTGCACAGGATCAAGCGGGAGACAGTGAGACTGGCCCCATTCCTGTTGACCATTCCAGCAGCACCTTCAGTTTGTGGAAGTGGTTGTGTTCAGAGAGATTTTGACAAAAGGTCTCCCTTTGTACCCTAGGCTGGAGTACAGTGGTACGTAATCATGGCTCACTGCAGCTTCAATCTCCCAGACTCAAGTGATCCCCTGCCTCAGCCTCCCAGCTAGCTGGACTACAGGCACGTGCCACTACACCCAGCTAAATTTTTCGATTTTTAGTAGAGATGAGGTCTCACCATGTTGCCCAGGTTGGTCTTGAACTGCTGAGCTCAAGCGATCCTCCCACCTCAGCCTTCCAAAGTTCTGGGATTACAGGTGGGAGCCACTGCACCTGGCCTCTTTCTTTTAAGGGTAACCTAGCTACTCACAGACCTTTATTTCTCCATTTACATTTGAGAGCAGTTGTTTTTTTGTTTCTTATTTTACGTTTTTTGAGATGAAGTCTCACTCTGTCATCTGGGCTGAATTATAGTAGCGCGATCTCGGTTCACTGCAACCTCCGCCTCCCGGGTTCAAGCGATTCTCCTCCCTCAGCCTCCCAAGTAGCGGGGATTACAGGCACCCACCACTATGTCCAGCTAATTTTTTATTTGTTGTTGTATTTTTTAGTAGAGATGGGTTTCACCATGTTGGCCAGGCTGGTCTTGATCTCCTGACCTCGTGATTCGCCCGCCTCGGTGTCCCAAAGTGCTGGGATTACAGGCGTGAGCCACTGCCCCCGACTGAGAGCGGTTTTGTTTTTTTTTTTTGAGTTTCTCAAAAGCAACAGGACATTTGATTGAGGTTATATCTGCATGATTTATTATTTATTTATTTATTTGAGACACAGGTCGCCCAGGCTGGAGTGCAGCAGTGTGATCTCAGCTCACTGCAACCTCCAACTCCCAGGCTGATGCAATTCTCCTGCTTCAGCCTCTGGAGTACCTGGGATTACAGGCGCCTGCCACCATGACTGACTGACTTTTTTTTTTTGTATTTTTAGAAGAGATAGCGTTTTGCCATGTTGGCCAGGCTGGTTTCAAACTCCAGACCTCAAGTGATCTGCCCGCCTCAGCCTCCCAAAGTGTTAGGATTACAGGCATGAGCTACTGCGCCGGGCCATAGCTGCATGATTTATAGATAATAACGTTTACTGAGAAAACCAGTGGAATCTCTGTAAACTGTTAGAACCCCAGGAGGATCCAGAGTAGGTGCCAGATACAGGGTCAGTCTACAGAAACTGGTGATGCTTCTACTGGCCACCCACCAGAAAGTGTAACTGCTCTTGTGACAGTAACCGGAAAACCCAGAAAATGTTTAGAAATTAATCTAACCAGGAAGCTCTCCGTAAAGACCATCAGACTTAATCATGGATGAAGGTAAGGGTCTGAGTAAATGAAGAAGATCCCGTGGTCATGGAGGGGAAGATCTGTTAGTATAATGATGGCTCCTTTAGCCAGACAAGTCCATAAATACATTTAAAAAGTTGTTATAAAGTTGGTCAAGCATGGTGGCTCATGCTGGTAATCCCAGCACTTCGGGAAGCTGAGCCAGGAGGATTGGTTGAGCCCAGGAGTTTGAGGCCAGCCTGGGCAACATAGCAAGACACTGTCTCTATAAAAAACACGAAAGTTAGCTAGGCTTGGTGACACACACCTGTAATCCTAGCTACTTAGGAGGCAGAGGTAGGAGAGCTTGAGCCTGGGAGGTTATGGCCACAGTGAGCCACGGCCATGAATGCGCCACTACATTCCAGCGTGGGTGACCGAGTAAGACCCTGCCTCAGAATAAAATAAATTTTCTTTCTTTTTTTTTTTTTGTTTGTTTGTTTGTCTGAGGCAGAGTCTTTCTTTGTCATCAGACTGGAGTGCAGTGGCACAATCTCGGCTTACTGCAACCTCTGCCTCCTGGGTTCAAGCAGTCCTCCTGCCCCAGCCTCCTAATTAGCTGGGACTGCAGACATGTCCCACCATGCCCAGCTAATTTTTTTTTTTTTTTAAGAGAATCGGGTTTCATCGTGTTGGCCAGGCTGGTCTCGAACTCCTGACCTTAGGTGATCCGCCCACCTCGGCCTCCCAGAGTGCTGGGATAACAGGCATGAGCCACCGCGCCCAGCCAATATAAATTGTTTCTTGATAGCATAGATATTGTTTTGTTTGCTACTCTGTCCTCAGCACTTAGAACAGCTAGGCATAAAGAAGACATTCAGTAAGTGTCTGTGGACTGAGTGAAGGGCTGTGTGAAGTGTGTGTAGAGCTGGAATGAGTGGAGGGCTCTGTGAGCTGTCCCCTGCCTTCCTACCGGGCAGTTACCTTGAACTCTTTCCCACTCTGCGTCGTGTCTCGTGACTGCGCGATGGATGAGTGCAGTTGACTTCCCTGTTTCCTGTCGGTGGATGGGTGGGTTTGTTTCTGTTTTTTGTTATTGTGAATAAAAAAATCTTTAGCATCTAGAGTTTCTTGCTAAAAGGTGTTAGTGTCCTTTAAAAGGAGGCTTTGACACAGAAAAGATTATTTAAGATTATTTAAAAATCAACATTTATTAATATAGAGAGTTACAGGCTTGGTTTTTCTCTATTTTATATAGAAGTTGCTAGTTTTATTCTCTCTATAAAGTCTCTTTGTTTCTTTCTTTTTTTTGTGGCACAGTCTTGCTCTGTCACCCACGCTGGAATGCAGTGGCCTGATCTCAGCTCACTGCAACTTCCGCCTCCCTGGCTCAAGCCTTCCTCCCAGCCCTCCAAGTATCGGGGACTGCAGGTACACCACCACACCCCAGCTAATTTTTGTATTTTTAGTACTAATAGGGTCTCACCCTGTTGGCTACACTGATCTCAAACTCCTGGCCCCAAGTGATCCACCTACCTCAGCCTCCCAAAGTGCTGGGGTTACAGATGTGAGCCACCGCGCCTGGCCACATTTAGGAAGTTTTAACTTTCACCTTGAAGATAGCCTTTGAACAACTTAAGTTAATCAGACCCGATACATCTTTTTTTTTTTTTTTTTGAGATAGAGTCTCACTGTTGTTGCCCTGGGCTGGAGAAGTGGCAGGATCTCGGCTCACTGCAACCTCCGCCTCCCAGGTTCCAGCAATTCTCCTGCCTCAGCCTCCCAAGTAGCTGAGATTACAGGTGCCTACCACCACGCCTGGCTACTTTTTGTATTTTTAGTAGAGACGAGGTTTCACCATGTTGGCCAGGCTGGTCTCAAACTCCTTACCTCAGGTGAACTACCTGCCTCGGCCTCCCAAAGTGCTGGGACTATAGGTGTGAGCCATCATGCCCAGCCCAAATATATCATTTTAAATGATAGTTCCATTTACAATTTAAATGCCCTTATGCATCATAACCACTGTAAATATCTGACTATGCAAGTAAAACGTTCTTAAGTAAATCTGATCATTTAAAATTACTGGCCAGGCGTGGTGCCTCATGCCTGTAACTGCAGCACTTTGGGAGGCCAAGATGGTCAGATCACATGAAGTCAGGAGTTCGAGACCAGCTTGGCCAACATGGTGAAACCCTGTAGCCCGGCATGGTTGCAGGCACCTGTAATTCCAGCTACTTGGGAGGCTGAGGTATGAGAATTACTTGAACCTGGGAGGCAGAAGTTGCAGTGAGCTGAGATTACGCCACTGCACTCCATCCTGGACAACAGAGCAAGTCTCCATCTCAAAAAAAAAAAAAAAAAAATTAGCTGGGCGTGGTGGTGGGCACCTGTAATCCCAACTACTTGGGAGGCTGAGGCAGGAGAATCACTTGAACCCAAGAGGCAGAGGTGAGATCACGACACTGCACTCCTGTCTGGGTGACAGAGCGAGACTTTGTCTCAAAACAAAAAACAAAAAAAACCAAAATTGTCTACACAGTGCATCACAAGTTCTCAGACTTTGCTCTTAGACCTGGAGTCACTACCTGGTTCTCACTGCTGTGTTCCCAGTGCTATGAAGAGTGCCTGGTGACCCACAAACTTGAATACATGAGGGGTATTCACTGTCTTAGTAAATTTCTCTCTTGTACCTTTTAACTAAAAAAGAAATGTCTGTAATCAGTAACTTAGTTACACATTTTAAATTGGAATCAAGGCCAAAATCTAAGATTAATTGGCCAAATTTTCTTAAATACTACCAACACCTTTAAATGCCAAATGCATAGATTATTTTGAAGCTAAACACTAAAATGTCAAACCCTAAACCATTGATAGAGGGGCTAAATACACTCAGGCAATAATGCAATTGTCTCCGGTGAGTAGGGCTCCTTCAGGGCCTCCCCTAGCCCCCTAGCCCCCTCGACTGTGCCTCCTTTCCTAGTCTTTCTGGGACTGCCTGGCTGCTTGCTTCCCTTCCCACTCATTCCTCTGATCTGAGCAAAGGAAAACACTACCACCACCTGGTGAGATTCAGCCAGTCTGGTTTTTTTTGTTTTTTTTTAACTTTTTTTTTTTTGTTTTAACCTAACATTCTTGGAGTGTTATCAGCCAGTCTGTTCACATCAGATTCCTGTTTCTCCAGAATGCTTACAAATATTAAGATGCCGGCCTGTTAGGTTCTGTCCATTTTTCATGTTTTTGTCTGCCTTTAAAGTCACAACACTAAAGCTTATATTTTGGGGTGGTTTTGAGACAAGCAGAACTTTTTTTTTGTGGCTGAGTTACATATGGTGAAACTGCTTTCCAAACCTGTTGGACCACGTGTGACTCACAGGACTGACTCCTGCGGAGTTCCAGCTTTTACTTCATCCTGCTGGCAAAGAGCATTACTTTTGTTTTAAATTTAATAATTGCTTTATGGAAAAGGATATGCTATCTTACTTTTTTTATTTCTTCAATTACTAATGAGTTTTAATATTTCTGTACATGAAGGTTGGAAAGTTGTGTCTTCCTCATTTTTGGTCTGGACAGAGCTCTTAAGGTGACAAAACGTCAATAAATGATACGTCCTTTTTTTATTGGGTTAAACTGTACAAATAAAGTAAAATAACTGTGTCTGCTGCTTAAACACTGTGGTATTATACTACATTGGATTGGTCATTCTTCGACTGGGAGTTTAGAACCCCGTGTTATATTAAGAAGTTAAGACACTGTTGTTTTGAGTTTGAAGATCAGAGAAACTTATTTTTTGTGTGGAAGAGGGGGAAAGAAGTAGAGATCAACTGATTGTCTCTAAATCTCAGGCCAGCCTTTGGTTTTTATATAATGCCAATAAGGGCTGTTTTTGATCAAGATGAGCCTGCTGAGCCCTCACCCTTCAGTTGGATGCTTTTAGTTCTTTCCCAGTGAACCATAGGTTTCACTAAGTCAGATGCTGTCTTGGGCCTGTCTGTATCTGAGTTGGCTGACAGAGGTCCTGCCCTCAGTACAAGACTGTCACCTGAAGCCTCAGATGTCGTGCTGGGATGAACCTTGTACATTCTATGGGAAACTATTTGCTTGATTGCAGGAACCCGTTGGGTTTACTACCAAATTGTGGTTTATCCTTATGCTGGAGAGTGGAATTTAGCAAGGAACTCCACAACGTATAGTAATGAATTTACAAATCCACATGAACAGCGCCTTCTGGAGAGGGCAGAGCCATCTGTGGCAGCTCCCTCTGGCTTCTTGCTGTCTGGTAGGAGGGCTGGCCACCTTGGTGCTCTGCCCTCCTGTTTTTTCTCAACAACATATGTGAGGCCTAAAGAGTTGCCTTTTTCTCTTTTAATTCCTTGCATAGAATTTCCCTGTTCTGTTGTAGGGAAAACATTTCCAAAGCTTTTGAGGCAAATGTGAAGGTTTTCCTTTAGAGTAGTTATACCAATATATATCAGATATAGAAGTTTTAATCTGGTCTCTCTCTCTCTCTCTCTCTCTCTCTCTTTCTTTCTTTCTTTCTGACAGGGTCTTACTCTGTTGCCCAGGCTGGAGTACAGTGGTATGATCTCCACTCACTGCAACCTCTGCTTCCTGGGTTCAAGCAATTCTCCCGTCTCAACCTCCTAAGTAGCTGGGACTACAGGCGCATGCCACCATACCCAGCTAATTTTTGTATTTTTAGTAGAGATGGTGTTTTACCATATTGGCCAGGCTGGTCTCGAACTCCTGACCTCAGGGGATCCACCCGCCTCGGCCTCCCAAAGTGCTGGGATTACAGGTATGAGCCACCGCGCCTGGCCGTTTACTTTTATTTTTGCCAGTTTCTTTGTAGAGTGCCTCTCAATTTGGGTTCGTGGGTGTGTCCTGAGCATTGGACTCACAGCTTGCATTTTAGGAAGGGCTGCACGGAAGCCCAGGACAGTGTGTCCTCTTCAGTGCATCGTTTCAGGAGGCTTATGCTGTTAATTTCACCATATGATTAAGATGTTTTCTACCACATCTCTCCACCGTGAAGTTACTTGTTTTCCTTTTGTAATTCATAAGTATCTTAGGCCTGGTGCTGTGGCGCACGCCTGTAATCCCAGCACTTTGGGAGGCTGAGGTTGGGGATGGCTTGAGTCCAGGAGTTCAAGACCAGCCTGGGCAACAGAGTGAGACCCCTGCCTACAAAAAAATGCGAAAATTAGCCAGGTGTGGTGGCGTGTTTCTGTGGTTGTAGCTACTGAGGAGGCTGAGTGTGAGGGTCGCATGTGCTGGGAGGCTGAGACTGCAGTGAGCCAGAGTCTTGCCGCTGTGTTCCAGCCTGGGAGATAGAGCAGGAACCCACCTCAGATAAAAAAATAAAAAGTGTCTTGTGGCAGATACTCTGAGATGATGTCCATTTCCTGTTTCTCGTCATACTTTCACAAGCTAGTGTTCGCATCCATTGCTGATCCCTGTGTGAAACTGCTTCCTGTGCCGCTTGCAAACGGTGATCTTCAAGAGCTGTATTTATGTTTTTAAAGGAAAACTTATTCTAACCCTTGTTAAAGACGGCAAGGCACACAGTGCTTTGGGAGACCAAGGCAGGGCGATGGCTTGAGGCCAGGAGCTTGAGACCAGCCTGGGCAACATAGTGAAACCTCACGTCTCCACACAAATTTAAAAATTAGCCGAGTGTGGTGGCGTGAGCCTGTAGTCCTAGCTCTGTGGGAGGCTGAGGCAGGAGGGTCCCTTGAGTCCCGGGATGGAAGGCTGCAGTCGGTGTGCCACGACTGCACCACTGCACTCCAGCCTAGGTGACAGAGCGAGACCTTGTCTCAAGAAAGCAAAACAAACGGCAGGCTATTCAGGATGATCATGATAGGTGCAGGGACTGCTGCAATGGGATTTTGCAGTGGGGGAGACCTAGGGGCAGGGGTAGGGGCCATGGACGGAAAGTTACTAAGCGGAAACATCAGGGGTGCGGAGGGTTCTGGCTGCACCTACCTAACAGCGTGCTGTGGAAGGTAGGCCAGGGAAGGCCCTAGCCTGGACCGTAAACACGCGGGAGTCCCGATCTCTCCTGAGCAGTGCACTGACGCCAACGTCCCAGATGTGTTTGTTAGTCCATCATCCTTTAGCCAGATTTGCTTGGAAAACCTAGATGGTGAGACTTAAAAATGTCATGGAGAATTGTCTCCCGACGAAGTGGCTGACCGCGTGTGGCTGTACTGTCATAGACCGTCCCAGATGTGTATGCTGCACGTTTTGTTTAGTTGGAACTTGGAAGCTGGCACAACTACATAGAAACCCAGGTAAGGTAGCCACCATGCCCAGCTAATGAAAAAAAATGGTTTTTGTAGAGATGGGGTCTCACTCTGTTGCCCAGACTAGTCTTGTTTGTTTTTTGTGTGTGTGATGGAGTCTTGCTCTTGTTGCCCAGGCTGGAGTGCAGTGGCGCGATCTTGGCTCACTGCAACCTCCATCTCCCAGGTTCAAGCCATTCTTCTGCCTCAGCGTCCTGTGTAGCTGGGACTACAGGTGTGCGCCACCACACCTGGCTAATTTTTTGTTATTTTAGTAGAGACAGGGTTTCACTGTGTTAGCCAGGATGGTCTCAATCTCCTGACCTCATGATCTGCCTGCCTTGGCCTCCCAAAGTGCTGGGATTACGGGTGTGAGCCACCACGCCCGGCCGGCCCAGGCTAGCCTTGAACTCTTGTGCTCAGGTGAGCCTCCCGCCTTGGCCTCCCAAAGTAGTGGGATTGCAGGTGTGAGCCTCCATACTCAGCTAATTTAGCTAGTTTTGGGGTTTTTGTTTTTTTTTTTTGAGACAGAGTCTCTGTCACCCACCCTGGAGTGCAATGGTGTGATCTTGGCTCACTGCAGCCTCTGCCTCCTGTGTTCAAGCGATTCTCCTGCCTCAGCCTCCCAAGTGGCTGAGATTATAGGCATATGGCACCATGCCCAGCTACTTTTGGTATGTTTAGTAGAGACAGGATTTTGCCATGTTGGTCAGGCTGGTCTCTAACTTCTGACCTCAGGTGATCCTCCCGCCTCAGCCTCCCAAAGTGCTGGGATTACAGGCATGAGCCATAATGCCTGGTCCCACATGCTGATTATTTTGTTTTTCCCCAGCAGACTAGGACTTAGAGATGGTCCCACAAAGCCCCGCTGACTGCTTTGCAGCACCTCTCCACAGGACTGGTGCTGTGTGTCAGCAGATGTCACCTCTGTGAGGATGGAGGTTACTCAGACACAGAGCCTGGCCTCAGGAGCCTTATGTTCCAGCAACCACTTGAATAATAATCGTACAAATTAAGATTGTAAAATATTTTGTCAATTGTGCATTAAACCAAAAAATTAAAAATTGGCCTTAAGTGGAACAAGGAGATATGGGATGAAGGCAAGCAAATTATATGTCCGAAAATGTGTCATGCCAGTGATTATTACCTTCAGGCCAAGTTTATTTCAGTCTCTTAGAAACATTTTAATTTAGTGCCTACTGATATCAAAGACTGTGCTAGTAGTTGGGGGATGCAGCAAGACAAACACATGGGCCTTAAGGAACTTGTAGTTCAAATAAACAACTGAAATACTGCGGGGCTGGGCAGAGGGTGCTGTGTGAGGGCCCAGCAGGGCAGGGACAAACTTAACGCTGGTGTGGGCGAGGTTCATCAGGAAGACTCTCTAGACAAGGTGATGTGGGTGATGATGCATGTTCCCCTCCTAGCCATGCAGCGAGGGGAGTGTGTCTGGGCAGAGCTGTCAGGCTGGGGACAACCTGGGATGCTGGGGAAGCTAAATGTGGTGATTGGTTTATTTATACAACTTGGAGGGTGGAAGGGGGTCATTGAGGGGATGCTGAAGCCTGTGGGTGAAGGTTGGGCAGAGGCGATTTTAAGCATGTGAGTCACATGATCAGATTTTCATTTGAGAAAGCTTGGAGAATGGACCTGCTCAGGTGGCTCACACCTTGTGTTAGTTCGTTTTCACACTGCTGATAAAGACATATCCAAGACAGGGCAATTTACAAAAGAAAGAGGTTTAATTGGACTTAAAGTTTCACATGGCTGGAGAGGCCTCACAATTATGGTGGAAGGCAAGGAGGAGCAGTCATGTCTTACATGGATGGCAGCAGGCAAAGAGGAGCACTTGTTCAGGGGGAACTCCTCTTTAAAACCACCAGATCTTACGAGACTTACTATCACAAGAACAGCACAGAAGAGACTTGCCCCATGATTCAGCTACCCCCCCGCCAGGTCCCTCCCATAACACGTGGGAATTCAAGATGAGATTTGGGTAGAGACACAGCCAATCATATCATTCCACTCCTGGCCCCTCCCAAATCTCATCATCACATTTCAAAGCCAATCATGCCTTCCCAGTAGTCCCCCAAAGTCTTAACTCATTTCAGCATTAACTCAAAAGTGCACAGTCCAAAGTCTCATCTGAGTCAAGGCAGGCCCCTTCCAGCTATCAGCCTATAAAATCAAAAGCAGGTTAGTTACTTCCTAAATACAGTAGGGATATAGGCATTGGGTAAATACAGCCATTTCAAATGGGAGAAACTGGCCAAAACACTGGGGCTACAGGCCCCATGCAAGTCTGAAATCCAGCAGGGCAGTCAAATCTTAAAGCTCCAAAATGATCTCTTGTGCCTCCATGTCTCACGTCCAGGTCACACTGATGTAAGAGGTAGGTTCCCATGTCTTGGGCAACTCTGCCCCTTTGGCTTTGCAGAGTACAGTCTCCCTCCTGGCTACTTTCACAGGCTGGCCTTTAGTGTATGCAGCTTTTCCAGGTGCATGGTGCAAGCTGTCAGATCTACCATTCTGGGGTCTGGAGGACGGTGACTCTTTTCTCACAGCTCCACAAGGTAATGCCCCAGTAGGGACTCTGTGAGGCCCCCAGCCCCACATTTTCTTTCCATATGGTCCTAGCAGAGGTTCTCCATGAGGGCCCTGCCCTTGCAGCCAGCATCTGCCTGGACATCCAGGCATTTCCATACATCTCCTGAAATCTAGGTAGAGGTTCCCAAACCTCAATTCTTGACTTCTGTGCACTCACAGGCCCAATGCCACATGGAAGCTGCCCAGGCTTGAGGCTTGCATCCTCTGAAGCCACGGCCCGAGCTCTACATCGACCCTTTCAGCCATGGCTGGAGCAACTGGGACACGGGACACCAAGTCCCTAGGCTGCACATAGCACGGGGACCCTGGGTCTGGTCCACACAACCAGTTTTTCCTCCTAGGCCTCTGGGCCTGTGATAGGAGGGGCTGCTGTGAGGACTTCTGACATTTTCCCCATCGTCTTCGGGATTAACATTTGGCACCTTGCTACTTATGCAAATTTCTGCAGCCAGCTTGAATTTCTCCTCAGAAAATGGCATTTTATTTTCTATCACATTGTCAGGCTACACATTTTCCAAACTTTCATGCTCTGCTTCCTTTCAACAGCACCCAAGTCACCTCTTGAATGCTTTGCTGCTTAGAAATTTCCACCAGATACCCTAAATCATCTCTCAAGTTCAGAGCTCCACAAATCTCTAGGGCAGGGGCAAAATGCTGCCAGTCTCTTTGCTGAAACATAACAAGACTCACCTTTGCTCCAGTTCCCAACAAGTTCCTCATCTCCACCTGAGACCACCTCAGCCTGGACTTTATTGTCCATATTGTTATCAGCATTTTTGTCAAAGCCGTTCACCAAGTCTCTAGGAAGTTCCGAACTTTCCCACCTTTTCCTGTCTTATTCTGAGCCCTCCAAACTGTTCTAGCCTCTACCTGTTACCCAGTTCCAAAGTTGCTTCTACATTTTTGGGTATCTTTTCAGTAATACCCCACTCCTGGTACCAGTTTATTTTGTTAGTCCATTTTCATGCTGCTGATAAAGACATACCCAAGACTGGGCAGTTTTCAAAAGAAAGAGGTCTAATGGACTTACAGTTCCACATGGCTGGGGAAGCCTCACAATCATGGTGGAAGGCAAGGAAGAGCAAGTCATGTCTTACATGGATGGCAGCAAGCTAAGAGAGGAGCTTGTGTGCAGGGGAATGCCTCTTTTTAAAACCATCAGGTCTCATGTGAGACTTATTCACTATCACGAGAACAGCATGGGAAAGACTTGCACCCATGATTCAATTACCTCCTACTGGGTCCCTCCCACAACACATGGAAATTCAAGATGAGCATTGGGTGGGGACACAGCCAAACCATATTACACCTGTAATCCCAGAATTTTGGGAGGCAGAAGCAGGATAATTGCTCAAGCCCAGGAATTCAAGACCAGCCTGAGCAATATAGTGAGACTTCATCTCTACAAAAAATAAAAAAAGTTAGCCAGCATGGTGGTGTGGGCCTGTAGTTCCTGCTACTTGGGAGGCTGGGGTAGGAGCATCTCTGGAGCTCAGAAAGTTGGGGCTGTAGTGAGCTACAGTTGCGCCACTGCAGTCCAGCCTAGCTGGCAGAACAAGACCCTGTCTCTAAAACAAGGGAGAAAAGGCCAGGTGCAGTGGCTCACGCCTGTAATCCCAGCACTTTGGGCGGCTGAGGCGGGTGAGGTGGATCACAAGGTCAGGAGATTGAGACCATCCTGGCCAACATGGTGAAACCCTGTCTCTACTAAAATACAAAAATTAGCTGGGTGTGGTGGCACATGCCTGTAGTCCCAGCTACTCAGGAGGCTAAGGCAGGAGAATTGCTTGAACCCGGGAGGTAGAGGTTGCAGTGAGCTGAGATTGTGCCACTGAACTCCAGCCTGGGGACAGAGCAAGACTCCACCTCAAAAAAATAAAAAGGAGAAAAAAGAAAGCTTGGAGAATGGACTGGTAGAGGGCAAGACTAGAGGCTCATACAACCAGGTGGGAGACTACTACTACCATCAAGGTGTGAGGTCCACTGGGGCGAAGGGGAGCAGATGGGAGTGAAATTGGAGAGAAAGCAGGGATTTGGAGGAGAGCCAGGTTATGGTCAAGGCAGAGACCTGTTAGGAGAGATTCAGTTACAAGTTTGCAGATGTGTGGGTCTCTGTCAAAACGGGGGTCTTGGGGAAGAATTTATGAAGTGTTTCCTCATATATATATATATGTATTTTTTTGTTGTTGTTGTTTTTGTTCAAATTTTGAGGCAGTCTTGCTCTGTCACCCAGGCTGGAGTGCAGTGGCGTGATCTTGGCTCACTGCAGCCTCTGCCTCCCGGGTTCAAGCAATTCTTCTGCCTCAGCCTCCTGAGTAGCTGGGACTGTAGGTGTGCGCCACCACTCCCGGCTAATTTTTTGTAGAGCTGGGTTTTCACCATGTTGGCCAGGATGGTCTTGATCTCCTGATCTCATGATCTGCCCGCCTCGGCCTCTCAAAGTGCTAGGATTACAGGCTCCCCGCCTGTTTCCTCATATTTTAATTGCACATATTCCATTTCACGGGTTACCATGATGTTTTACCAGGCTTCTGTTGAAAGTGCTTTCCAGGCTTTTCTGTTACCAGTGGCTCTCCTGCCATGTTGCAGGGTGTGCCTGTGTTGATAGGATTGCCCTGGGCCGTGAGAATACTCTGACACAGCCTTCTCCCTGCAGGCTCTCCCGCTCATTGGCAGCAGGCTCAGCCCCCTCTTCCTCGGCGCTCAGCTGTCCTTGCCGTGGCTGGCACTCCCACGTCCTTGGTCCTCCTTTTCCCTGTGGCTTTGGGGGCACCGCCTGGTTCTCTTGCTGTCCCATGGCAGCTCTACATCCTGTGCTGGGTCCTCCTGTCTCCCTGTCTCCCTGAACTGCAGACCGTCCTATCTCTTCCTGGATGGTCTCATCAAATCTTAAGGCTTTAATCACAGTAAATATCTAAAAATAAAGTTTTAGCCACCTATTCTGGCAGATTTTTAAAAAATTATTATTGTAGGGACAGGGTCTTGCTGTGTTGCCCAGGCTGGTCTTAACCTGGACTCAAGTGGTCCTCCCACATCGGCCTCAAAGTGCTGGGATTACAGGCATGAACCACCATGCCCAGTTGGACATACATATCTTTTGGAGGACACAGTTCAACCCCCCACACGTACTAACCATACTTCGATGATGGCCAAATTTGTGTTTCGAGTCTAGACTCCCTTACTCAGAGTTTAATGTGGGTGTCTGAGAAACATCTCAAACCCAAAATGTCCCAGCATGCTCTGCCCTCCGAGGCCATAGAAGCTGCTCCTGTTGACTGTGCCCCTTCTCTTGAACCCACTGATTGTGCCCTCTCTCATGCCCATTCACTGTGCCCCCTCCCTTGTACCCATGACTTTGCTCCCTCCCTTGTACCCATTGACTGTGCCCCCTTGACGGCTCCAGAATGACACTTTTAAGGGCAAGTCGTAGCTCAGCCTCTGGCCGTCTCGGTGGCTGTGGCCACCTTGCTCAGGCTTCTCAGGTGTAAGTGGCATCACAGCAGGGCCTCCCCCCAGGTGTTGTGAGGGCACATGGCGCTAGGATGGCTCCTGTGCTCAGGAGGTGGCCTGGCTGCTGCCACTGCTGCTGCTGTGAGCACCCGACTCAGAGTTCCTTTTAACCGTGTCACTCAGGACAAGGTGGTAGTCCTTCCGCATCTTGCAAGGCTTGGACAGGACTTCTTTCCATTTCACATGGTCTCCTAAAGTGCTGCTTTCCTTGATGTTCTTGCTAGTTCAGAACAAGTGGCACGACTGCCCTTGACCTCTACATGACCTTCTCAGGACGGCCCAGACTCTGAATGTCTGTGACCTGTGCCAGCAGTGGCGAGGCCGTGCTGGCCGTGGTCCAGCCTGGCTGCCCTCCCCTGCTCTGCAGTGCTTCGCCACACCCACGCTGCAGGTGCTGCTCATGTTCCTGCTCCATCCTTCCAGCTCATCAGTGGCATTTTGTGGTTTTCTGTTGTCATTAAGCAAGTGTGCCACTACTTACCTATCTGTATGATGTGCATGTGTTTACGAGCATGCCCGTCTCAGTCTCCCAGAGTACGCCTGTCCTAGGCCTCTGTGTTAGCCGTTCGTCTCTTTCAAACACCAAACACCCTGATCTCGGCGTGCCTCTCGAGTCTCGGCTGAAATAGCATCTTCCCAGGGAGGCCTGCTCTGACCACACGTCCCGAGAAGGCAGCCCAGGCACCCTCTCACTTCACCCTGTGCCCATCCTTGGCCCTGTGTATTGTGTCTCCTCCTTGGCTGGTTTGTTCCGGGAGGGCAGAGGCCCTGGCTGTCATGCTCACTGCTGTCGCCTGGGCCCAGCACACTGTCTGGCATGTGCAGGCATTGATTCGATGTTAGTCAGGGCCCAGCACAGGAAAATACGTGCTGTGTCAGTGAAGGGCTGCTAAGTAGGAGTTGGCTTATCACACACTGCTAAGGATAACTTTTTTCTCTCTATGTAAAAATATGAATTTTTAAAAATTGGATGTTATGGAATGAAGGGGACGAAACAAAAACAAAACAAAACAAAAAAATGCTCTATGACTATTAATTGATGTTTTTCTGGTTTTGTTCTCCAGACACCGTTCGCTTTTCACTCAAGATGATTTGATGTCTTATAGAACTCTGGTGAACCATGATGGCTACACAGACATTAAGTATAGACAGCTATCAAGATGGGCAACAGGTGAGCTTGAACTTGATTCTGCATTCTGGCTACAAATCAACCTGGCACTCAAGCATGGACATTGCTTTGTACGCTTACAATTCAGTTGCCATGAGATTGCATGTTCAGCGTTAGTGTATTACGCATTTATTGTACGTTTGTGTTCAGAAAAATATGCCGTAGAGTAATTAATATTATTTCCTTAACTGATACCGAGATTGCCAGGAATCTTGACTTCCCTAAGTCATGACACTTTCTTGGAAATTTACTGTCAGTGTTAATTAGCATTGTTACTTTGAAAGAAAACCTGGCTGATTTTCATGATGACAGATTCCCATGTTGACCGGTGGCTCTTCTGAGTCTCTAACTGGCTCAGCTTTTGCATGGGAATCCTGTGGCTTCGTCTCCCTAGCAGGCATGAGAGGGGCTGTCGGTAATGAATTCGCAAGGTTCCGGTGCTCCGTCTTTGTACCTTGCTCATGCTTGGGTGGTTGTGCCGCTCGCCATTGCCCTCCCACCAGAGATGAGACTTGGTTTTCCTGGGAGCTATAGTGTTTTGTGCTTTTGAATATCTGAGTGTTTTGTGTTCTGTGACCTGAATGAATTGAGGAGTAAGAGGATTGAGGCTTGGCTGAGGCCCTTGCCGTCTTTCTTGGCCTTCGGTCTTGTTAAACACGATGTTCTCTGTTTTCACGCTGCTAAGACATACCTGGATAAAACGAAACACTGCGTTCTGAGCCCACTGGCATTCGGCTCATCATCCCACTGACTCTGGAGCCAGTAAGGGCTTTGGCCCTGCCCTTACTTCCTGCCCAGTAGGCAGGGTCAGTTCGGTGCCCCCTTGGCTCTCCTCCCCCACCTCGAGGACTTCAATGGCAAGGGTCAGATGCCGGGTGACTCACCGGAGCCATGTTATGAATTCCGAGGAGGGGTTAGAAGCTGAGGCGCTGGGACCCCTTTTCCTGGTGGTTGGTTTTACCAACCAGTCCTTGTTCAGTGCCTGTTGCAGATTTTTGGTGGTGGTAGTGTTTTTTTGCTTTGTATAGCAATTAAAGGAGGGAAATTCTGTATAGTCACCCTGCTTCTTAGCCTAGAAGTCCTTAGTCCTTTGGTATTTCCAACTGACCTTTTTTTTTTCTAAAATGCAAATCTAATAATGTCCCTCCTGAGCTCTCCAGTGACTCCCTGTGGATTCCTGTGGGTTTCATGCAAAGACCGAGCTGCCCTGTGGCCCGAATCAGGCAGCCCCTCTGAGCCCAGGCCGTCCCCAGCATCTCTGCCTGGCATGCCTTGGGCACCTCTCTGCCTGCCTTGGGGCACAGTATTCACTGTTCCCATCACTCTTCTCCCCCCTGCCTGCCAGGTCTTTGCTCTGACCCCACCTTTGCCTCCTGTGCGCGGTGACCACCTCTGACAGCCTGGGACAGCAGTGCTTGCTACCGGCCACCTGCTCCCAGGCAGCTGTGCCAGGTGCAGATGACACTGGGAGTGCTGCCCTTTTCATGCCAGAGTGCTTCCCCAGGGCCTGGGAAGTGTTTTATCTGCATTGTTTTAAATAAACATGGAAATATATCTACGGCATTGATATATCATAATTATTTTGCCATTTTTCCAAGGTTGAACACATTTAGATTTCTCTCTTTTTCATAATCATTTTTTTTTTTTTGAAATACTGAAATGAATCTTTTAAGGCTTTTTATTTATTTATTTTTATTTTATTATTTATTTATTTTGAGACAGAGTTTTGCTCTGTTGCCCTGGCTGGTGTGCAGTGGTGCGATCTCGGCTCCCTTCAGCCTCTATCTCCCAGGTTCAAGCGATTCTCCTGTCTCAGCCTCCTGAGTATCTGGGATTACAGGTGTACGCCACCATCCCTGGCTAATTTTTTTGTGTTTTTAGTAGAGATGGGGTTTTACCATGTTGCCCACACTGATCTCGGACTCCTGACCTCAGGTGATCCGCCTGCCTCAGCCTCCCAAAGTGCTGGGATTGGGGGCGTGAGCCACTGTGCCTGGCCATTGTTTTTTTTTTTTTTTTTTTTTTGAGATGGAGTCTAGCACTGTCACCCAGGCTATAATGCAGTGGCACGATCTCGGCTCACTGCAATCTCTGCTTCCTGGGTTCAAGCAATTCTCCTTCCTCAGCCTCCCGAGTAGCTGGGACTACCGGTGTGTACCACCACGCCCAGCTAATTTCTGTGTATTTTTAGAGACGGGGTTTCACTATGTTGGCCCAGGATGGTCTCGATCTCTTAACCTCGTGATCTGCCTGCCTTGGCCTCCCAAAGTGCTGGGATTACAGGTATGAGCCACTGCACCCAGCCTTTTTTTTTTTTTTTTTTTTTTTTTTTTTAGCTGGAGTCTCACTCTGTTGCTAGGCTGGAGTGCAGTGGCATGATCTTGGCTCACTGCAATCTCCGCCTCCCGGGTTCAAGCGATTCTCCTGCCTCAGCCTCCCAAGTAGCTCAGACTATAGGCGCACGCCACCACACTCAGCTAATTTTTGTATTTTTAGTAGACATTGGGTGGCACCATGTTGGCCAGGATGATCTTGATCTCTTGACCTCATGATCCGCCCGCCTCAGCCTCCCAAAGTGCTGGGATTACAGGCGTGAGCCACCATGTCCCGCCTTTTAAGGCATTTTATACATGCTGGCAGATGATCTTACAGAAATACTGTGTCCACTTAGGCTTCCTTGCTTGTATGCTTTTTTAAGAGAAAGAAAACAGTTTTCCTAGTGTGTTGTACCATTTAAAGGCAGCAGAATAGAAGTTATCTTAGTCCAAAAACAAGAAGTTGGATAGAAGAGAGCACAGGACTGGAGGGTGTGAGAGGCGTCCTGTGGGGATGAGCATTCATGGCAGGCCCCCAGTCTGTCTGGTCGGTGGGGATGGCCCTGCCCCCACTGCCCCAGGCTGCTTCCTCAAGGGACAGAAGCATGGCCAAATCCACTGTGGGAGAGATGGCCCAGTCCTGGTCCTGAGGAAGCTGAGGTCAGGACAGTCTAATCTACTGCTCATAGATAACTCGAGGTTATTGCCACAAAATTTTGTTTTTGCAAACTAATTTTTTTAATGATTTAAATATTTTTACCTAAATGACAAAGGCATCGCTTGTTTAAAGCAGTTTAAATGATAGTATCTTTTAAGGCTTTAAGTAAACACAGCTGGTCTTTTCCTTTCTGAATGCAGTGACATTTTTATGGCTATGTTGGCTGACCTTTGAGGGTAGATATGGGAGAATTTCAGCCCTGTCACAAATATGTAGCATATGGAGTTAAGTTGTTTCTGTGACATGGTGAGAAGACCTTAGACTTTGTTTATGCTTCTCTGGCTGTCATATTATTAAGCGTGAGGATATATAGCAATAGACGGAAGAGTAAGAGTGCGTGTGGTGGTTCCCTTCAGCAGGGCATCTTAGTATTATTTTAAAAATAGTGAGCATTTCACAGACATTGGTTATCTAATTTCTTAAGGAGTTTGGAAATTTGACCTTTATCTGTCTTAAAGCACATTAAATTGAAAGCTGTTTTGTTGGTAGTATTCTTTCCATGGATTGCAGTCACAGCGTTGTCTGGCAGTTCCCCACTCCGATTGCATTCCTGTGGAGCATGGAATACCTAGTAGTAGGTCGTGTTTGGTAATAAGAATTATCTTCCTCCTTTTACAGATGCAAGTAGTAACAGAGTTAAAGACAGAACAAGATCCAAACTGCTCTGAACCTGATGCAGAAGGAGTGAGCCCTCCCCCTGTGGAGTCTCAGACCCCGATGGATGTGGACAAGCAGGCCATTTATAGGTAGCGCTGGGGGTGCCGGCTGTGGGGTTGCTCAGAGGAGTGAGGAGCACCAACGAGTTTGTTAAAAGGAACACTATAGAGCCGGGTGCAGTGACTCACGCCTGTAATCCCAGCACTTTGGGAGGCTCAGGCAGGTGGATCACCTGAGGTCGGGAGTTCGAGACCAGCCTGACCAACATGGAGAAACTCTGTCTCTACTGAAAATACAAAATTAGCTGGGCCTGGTGGTGCATGCCTGTAATTCCAGCTACTGGGGAGGCTGAGGCAGGAGAATCGCTTGAACCCAGGAGGTGGAGGTTGCCGTGAGCTAAGATTCTGCCTTTGTACTCTAGCCTGGGCAATAAGAGTGAAACTGTCTTTTTTTTTTTTTTTTTTTTTTTTAAGTAGTTAGCATTTAATGAACCTCCTTCCATGTGGCTTCAAGCCACCAGGACACAGCCCCCACCCCCGCCCGCCCGACACCCTTGATCTTCTCCTGCTGAGGAATTTGGCCTTTAAGATGACAGGCTGCTTTGGGAGCTTTCCCTTTCCCAGAACTGTGTAGTCGCCCCGTCGCACCACATCAGTGATGGGAGCAGCCCCTGTCTTGTTTTTAGCAGCATTCACCTGTGTCTGCTCACTGACCAAAGGCCACAATTTGTCAAGGTTGACAGTGGGGCAGAAGCTGTGGTTCCTCTTTAAGTGATAATGCCTCATTCCAGCTTTCCCAGAGTAACCTGGGTGGTATTTGTCGAAGTTGATCCTGTGGTGTGACGCGTGTACCACCAGCATTACTGCAGCTCCGGGGTGCTTCTGGGGCTTGCTGACGCGGCCGTGGCTGTGGCTCATGTGGCCCCGAAGTTTCTAGGTCTTCC
This sequence comes from Ateles fusciceps, assembly GCA_036589455.1. NCBI lineage: Eukaryota > Metazoa > Chordata > Mammalia > Primates > Atelidae > Ateles > Ateles fusciceps. The sequence goes on from JAZHEH010000196.1 coordinate 5,480,427, forward strand.
TCAGTCTCGATGGCATGTTGGTGGCCCAGACAAAGAGAAACATGGAGAAATCCTGTCTCTACTAAAAATAGAAAAATTAGGTGGGTGTGGCGGCACATGCCTGTAATTCCAGCTATTCGGGAGGCTGAGGCAGGAGAATCGCTGGAACCCGGGAGGCGGAGGTTGCGGTGAGCCGAGATCGCACCGTTGCACTCCAGCCTGGCCAACAAGAGCAAACACTGTCTTAAGAAAAAGAAAAGAAAAGAAAGGGGGAGGGGGAGGGGGAGGGGGAGGGAAAAGGAAAAGGAAAAAAAGAAGGAAAAGAAAAGAAAGAAAAAGGAACACTGGAATTAGTAGCAAGGCAGAGTCGTGAGGTGCCTTATGATGTGACGACTGCTCAGCTGAAAATGTTCTCAGACTACAGTGTTCTTTCTGGCCGGGCGCAGTGGCAGTCCCTGCAATCCCAGCACTGTGGGAGGCTGAGGTAGGCGGATTACTTGAGGTTAAGAGTTTGAGACCAGCTTGGCCAACATGGTGAAGCCCCTTCTCTACTAAAAATACAAAACATTAGCCAGGCATGGTAGCACATGTCTGTAATCCCGGCTACTAGGGAGGCTGAGGCAGGAGAATAACTTAAACTGGGGAGGCAGAGGTTGTGGTGAGCTGAGATCTTGCCACTGCACTCCAGCCCGGGTGACAAGAGTGAAACTCTGTCTCAAAGAAAAAAAAAGATGTTATTTCTAATACCTAAAAATAAAGTTTTAGAATATAAATCTATAAATATGAATTTTGTATGACCTTGCAAAAAGAAATATTCAGGCCCAGATGATTTTGCTGAGAATTCTACCAACATATAAAGAAGAAAGCAGCAAGTCTGCACAGTCTCTCTCGGGAAGGAGAGGAGGAGGGCAGGCTTCCCAACTCACTTTATAGTTGGCATCACTCTGATGCCAAGACCAAAGACAATCCCACATCAGGAAAATACAGGCCACACAGCCTTCATGAACTTAGATGTAAAACTCTTCAATAAAATACTAACACATCAATTCTAGCAGTATGTAAACAGAATAATACCTAGCGACCGAGTCAAGATTTTCCCGGGAATGCAAGACTGCTTTAGTATTTAACAGTCAGTCAGGCCAGGCATGGTGGCTCACGCCTGTAACCCCAGCACTTTGGGAGGCTGATGTGGATGGATCACCTGAGGTCAGGAGTTCAAGACCAGACTGGCCAACATGGCGAAACACCGTCTCTACCAAAAAAGTACAAATATTAGCCAGGTGTGGTGGTGCGTACCTGTCGTCCCAGCTACTCTCGAGGCTGAGGTGGGAGCTGAGGTGGGAAAGTCACTGGAACCTCGTAGGTGGAGGTTACAATGAGCTGAGATCGTGCCACTGCACTCCAGTCTGGGTGACAGAGTGAGACCCTATCTAAAAAAAAAGTTCAGTATAGAGTTATACATGACTGTTGCTACCAAGTTAGCTTCGAAATTTACTGCTTTTGGTCAAAATGCACTCTTCAGCTAATGCTTTCTTCCAGCTGGTTGTCTTCCTGCCTGCCCTATGTCATAAAATGGGGGTCCCTTACCGAATTATCAAGGGGAAGGCAAGACCGGGACGTCTAGCCCACAGGAAGACCTGCGCCACTGTCAGCTTCACACAGGTTAACTCGGAAGACAAAGGCACTTTGGCTAAGCTGGTGGAAGCTAACAGGACCAATTACAATGACAGATGCAATGAGATCTGGGGAGGCATCACTGGGGAGGCAGTGTCCTGGGTCCCAAGTCTATGGCTCGCATTGCCAAGCTCGAAAAGGCAAAGGCTAAAGAACTTGCCACTAAACTGGGTTAAATGTACACTGTTGAGTTTTCTGTACATAAAAATAATTAAAACAGTACAAATTTTCCTTAAAAAAAGAGTTATGTATGACTCAGCAATTCTACTCCTATGCATATATGTACCCAAGACAAATGAAAACAAAGTCCACCAAACGTGTGCATGAATCTTCACAGCAGCGCTGTCTATCATGGCCAAAAGGTGGAAACAACGCCCATGCCCATCAACCGATGAACGAACTGACACATATGGCATCTCCATGCAATGTGGTAATACTCAGCGTAAAAAGGAATGAAGTGGCTGGGCGCAGTGGCTCACGCCTGTAATCCAGCACTTTGGGAGGCCGAGGCAGGCGGATCACCTTAGGTCAGGAATTTGAGACCAGCCTGGCCAAAATAGCGAAACCTTGTCTCTACTAAAAATACAAAAATTAGCTAGGCATGATGGGTGCCTGTGATCTCAGCTACCTGGGGAGACTGAGTAGGAGAATTGCTTAAACCCAGGAGGCAGAGGTTGCAGTGAGCCGAGATCGTGCCACTGCACTCCAGCCTGGGCAACAGAGCGAGAGTCTGTCTCAAAAAAAAAAAAAAAAGGGATAAAGTACTGATAGCTGTTACAGTTACAGCATTGGTAAGCCTTAGACACATTATGCTGTGGGAAACAAGCCAGACACCACGGTCACATGTTAGATGATTCCCATTTATATGAAGTGTCTAGAAGAGGCGAACATGTAGAGATAGAAGTAGGTTTTAGTAGGCTGGCGTTGGGACAAAGTGGAGAATGACTGCTATTGGATACAGGGTTTGTTTGGGGGGCTGATGGAAGTGTTCTGAAGTTGACTGTGACAATGGCTGCGCAACTCTAAAAACCGCTGAGTTGTGTGCTTTAAATGGGTGAACTGTATGGTATGTGAATTTTAACCCAACAGAGGTGTTACATGAAGTAGTGCAGCTGTGCATGCGAAGACATCCTCATGGGGAATGTAGAACGTAAATTTCTTTTTTCTCTTTGCTCCTCAGGCATCCACTATTTCCATTGTTAGCTTTGTTGTTTGAAAAATGTGAGCAGTCTACACAGGGCTCTGAGGGCACGACTTCTGCCAGTTTTGACGTAGACATCGAAAATTTCGTGAGGAAGCAAGAGAAGGAAGGGAAGCCCTTCTTCTGTGAAGATCCAGAAACGGACAATTTAGTAAGTAAAATGCATTTTAATTTAATTTTTCAAAACGTGAAATCTGTTCATGAAATTTAAACTTCTAAGTAGAACTTTAGACTGCTTATAGTTCTGCTAAAGGAAAGACCCGTGCAATTATAAAATAACTTACGGTGTGTGTAATGTGGATATCCCCAAGTCTTCCAGACTTCTCTACGTATCCTTTATTTATTTAGTTTTTATTTTTAAATTTATTTTATTTCTGTTAGACACAGGTCTTGCTGTGTTGCCCAGGGTGGTCTCAAACTCCTAGCCTCAAGCAGCCCTCCATCCTCAACCTCCGAAGCCCCAACCTACACTCTCCTTTAAAAATCAAATAAAATGAGCCAGGCGTGGTGGCTCATGCCTGTAATCCCAGCACTTTGGGAGGCTGAGGCAGGTAGATCACCTGAGGTCGGGAGTTCGAGACCAGCCTGACCAACATGGAGAAACCCCGTCTCAACTGAAAATACAGAAATAGCTGGCATGGTGGTCCATGCCTGTAATCCCAGCTACTCGGGAGGCTGAAGAAGGAGAATCACTTGAACCTGGGAGGCTGAGGTTGTGGTGAGCCAAGATCACGCCATTGCACTCCAGCCTGGGCAACAAGAGTGAAACGCTGTCTAAAAAAAAATAAAATGAAATAAAATCATTTGAGCCTCCTTGCCAAATGGACACGGGGATTGGGTTCTCTGCACAGTGTTTGTAAAGGTCCATGGGGTGGGGCTGGGTGCTTGGGCAGCCTGCCTGTGCCCCACATCTGTCCTTGGTTTATCATGGACATGGACACAGACTTTATTCTCCAAGACGGCTCTGTCTCGAGGCCGACACTGATTTGCGGTGCCCTCCTCCCAGGGCCAGGGCTCCGAAATCCAGAGTTTTCTGTGCCCTCCAAAGGCAAGCGAGAACTCCTTGGTTCCATCGTCACTGGAGGGCCCTGAGCGAGCTGCGCCTGAGGCACCTGTACGGTACTGTCAGCTTGGTCTGGGCAGGCTGCGCTCCCTGGGTCTGCTCTCCTGCTGGGGCATAACCACGTGTTCCCAGATCTGGATACACAAAGACCTGGCATCAGGGAACCTTCACTGGATTCCCTTTGAGCCATCTTGGTCCCACATCAAAACCCTGGTCAGGGCCTTCAGCAGAAAGGGTTTTTGAAAACTCATTTTTCCTGAATAAATTGCTGAGATCTTAGTTTTTTAAAAACTTCTCAGTATATGTTCAATGCTTACCACCAAATAGATTTTGTGGGGAATTACCTGACTTGGATCTGTCTTTTCCTCTCTGAAATGAGACTGCCGGTGCATGCTCTTAGGGGGTGAGGGTCAGAAGCTCCCTCCACCCCTGAGTCTGTGGTCTGCATCCATCTTCCCGTTGGCCCACACCTGGCTGGGCCCCGTGAGGAGGGTACAGGTGTCCTCTACACCCCACCAGGCTGGCAGGACCAAGGTTCTCCTGAGTGGTGAGTGTTTAGCACAGGGCCTACCAGAGCTAGACGCGCCATCATTTTTGTTATTGATTGATTCATTTATTCACTGCATAGATACCTGTGAGTTACTACCACCAGGTTTACAGGTGAAGGAGCTGGGCCTCAGGGTTGCTGATTTATAGGCAGCTGGTGATTATGATAATGGTTGCATTATTGGTGTTATCTATTGCTGTGGGACAAATTACCCCAGAACGTAGTAACTTAACACAAAACTATACAACTTTGGCCAAGCATGGTGGCTTATGCCTGTCTTCCCAGCACTTTGGGAGGCTGAGGCAGGTGGATCACCTGAGATCTGGAGTTCATGACCAGCCTGACCAATGTGGTGAAACCTAATCTCTACTAAAAGTACAAAAATTAGCTGGGTGTGGTGGTGCATGCCTGTAGTCCCAGCTACTCGGGAGGCTGAGGCAGGAGAGTTGCTTGAACCCAGGAGGCGAAGGTTGCAGTGAGCTGAGATCGCATCACTGTACTCCAGCCTCCAGCCTGGGCAATAAGACCAAAACTCTCTCATAAAAACGAAAACAAAACAAAACAAACTAAAAAAAAACTATACAACTTTTAGGAAAATCACAAGAGAAAATCTTTAGGACCTAGGACTAGGTGAAGAGTTCTTAGACTTGACACCAAAATTGCACTTTATGAAAATGTAGAACCATCTAGCGGGGAGTATGGATGTATCCCTATTTGTGGATGTAGAAACAGGAGTAGATGAGGGCAAGTCACTTGTCCTGAGCGAGTAAGTGGCAGGGCTAGGCTTTGGCTCACAGCCCACACACCTAGCGCTGGGACGCGCCTCTGTCTTCCCCCGCACACCAGATGCAGCCAGATTGCAAAGCCCAGGTCAGTGGCGCTGGAGCAGCATCAGTTCATAGGATTCCGATGTGATTCCACATCGGACGTGATGTGTGGTTACTGGCAGTGAAGATGGTTCCCTCTAATGACAGAACTGGTATGTGTGATCGTGAGAACTTACAATGATGCTACCTTTTTCTCTGAAAGGCTTCATTTTCTCTGCTCTAGATGGTAAAAGCAATCCAGGTTTTGCGCATTCATCTTCTTGAGCTGGAAAAGGTTAATGAACTCTGCAAAGATTTCTGCAGTCGATACATTGCTTGTCTGAAAACGAAAATGAACAGCGAGACGCTATTGAGTGGAGAGCCTGGAAGCCCGTACTCCCCCGTGCAGTCCCAGGTACTTACACTGCGGTTTTGCTTTATCTCTGCCACCGTGAACATCTGCATTGAGTCATGAAACCACCAGCTCTTTCAGAATTCACTGGGTCATCTTAATGGCGTTCTACAGGAAGGACCCTCTAGTCTCTAACCCAGCCTGGTCTGGAAATGAACTCCCTCAGGGTATGAAGTGAGTCCTCAGTCTGCCTACTGGGCCCCGTCCCATGTTTATGGAGGGTACAATTCCGTTCATTTCTTTTATTTCTTCTTAAAATACGTTGTTTGTTCTTTAAAAAACTGTGTAAAATATATGTAATATAAAATGTACCATCTGAGCTCTTTTACAATGTACAGTTCAATGCATTAAGTATAGTCACACTGCTGTGCAACCATCAACGCCAGCCATCTCCAGAGCTGTCTGATCTTCTCAGACTCAAACTCTGACCCCTTAAACACTCATTCCCTAGTCCCCCTGCCCTCGCCCCTGGCACCCACCATTCTGTCTGTCTCTGTGAATCTTACCACTCCAGGTCTCTCATGTTAAATGGAATTGACAGTGTTTGTCCTTTTGCGTCCTTTGCTTATGTCATTGATCAGAATGCCTGTAAGGTTCACCCATGAGGAAGCGCTATGGTGTTGTAGCCATTCTGATGATACATAGTAAGAGTAATATTTCTTGGTGGTTTTAATTTCCATTTCCCTGATGACTAATGATGTTGAACATTATTATGCCCTCTGTGTATTTTTTTTTTTTTTTTTTTTTTTGAGATGGAGTCTTGCTCTGTCGCCCAGGCTGGAGTGCAGTAGTGCGATCTCGGCTTATTACAACCTCCACCTCCCAGGTTGAAGCAATTCTCCTGCTTCAGCCTCCCGAGTAGCTGGGATTGCAGGCGCCACCACGCCCAGCTAATTTTTGTATTTTTAGTAGACTTGGGGTTTCACCACGTAGGCCAGGGTAGTCTCGAACTCCTGACTTTGTGATCCACCCACCTTGGCCTCCCAAAGTGCTAGGATTACAGGCCTGAGCCGCCGTGTCCAGCCCGCTCTGTGTAGTTTCTTTGGTAAAATATCTGCTTATGTCTTTTGCCCATTTTCTAATTGAATTTTTTTTTAACTTCTGAACGTTGAGTGTTCTTTGCTTATTATAGATACTAGTTCTCTGTTGGATATATGGATTGCAAATGCTTTCTCCAACTCTATAGAAGCTAAGTATTTTTTTCATCCTCTTAACAGGCCTTTTTCAGAGCCAATCTTTTTAATTTTAATAAAGTTCAATTTATTAGGTTTTCCTTTTATGGATCATTCTTTTAGTGTCAAGTCTAAGAACTCTTTGTCTAACCCTAGATCTCAAAGATTTTGTCTTATGTTTTTTTCCTAAAGGTGTTTAAGTAGAGACAAAGTCTCACCATGTTGCCCAGGCTGGTCCCAGACTCCTGGGCTCAACTTGTGAACCACCATGCCTGGTCTCCTAAAAGTTTTATATTTTTACATTTTACATTTATTTTAACCGTGATCCATTTTGAGTTGATTTTTGTATGAAGTTTCAGGTTCAGGTTGGCTTATGGATGTCCATTTGCTCCAGCACTGTTTATTCAGAAAGCTGTTTTCCCCCATGGAACAGGTTTTCCCACCTTTATCAAAAATCAGTTGGGCATATTTATGGGGCCTGTCTGTCTTCTGCTCCATTGATCTGTCTGTCCCACAGTCTTGATTACTGTAGCTATGGAATGAGTCTCAAAATTGGGTAGACTGTTTCCACCCACCCTGTTATTCCTTTTCAAAATTGTTTTAGCTATTTTGGTTCCTTTGGCTGTCCACATACATTTTAGAATGCTCTTGTCTAGAGCTACAAAAAATCTTACTGAGATCTCGATAGGAATTGCATTACACCTGTCTATCAGTGTGGGGGAGATTGGCATCTTTACCATGTTGACTTTTCCAACCCACAAGTGTGGCATGTCTCTCCACTGACTGACAACTTTGATTGCTTTCCTCAGTGTTTTGTAGTTTTTGACACATACATTGTGTACATGCGTTTTTAGAATTATACCCAAGCGTTTCCTTTCCTGGCCTGTGCCATCTTGGGTAAAAGTAGCAAGAGCAGACATCCTGGCTTTGTCACCGCCTTAGGGGATATCCTTCAGTCACTCACTGTTCATGATGTCAGTTCCAGGTTTTTTCTAGATCCTCCTTATCAAGTTGAGGAAGTTCCCCTATTTTGCTTTTCTTCTGAGAGATTTTATTTTGTTCAATTTTGTTAAGTGTTTTCCAGCACTGATTGATACGATTATGTGATTTTTCTTCTCTAGCCTGTTAATAATGGACACTACCTGGATTGGTTTTTTGAATACTGAGCAAACTTTCTCTTCCCGGAATAAACTCCACTTGGTCATGGCACATGATTCTTCTCATATATATTCTTGGATTCTGTTGGTTAATATTCTGCTCAGCACTTTTGTCTGTATTTATAGGGGATGTTGGTGTATGGTTTTCTTTCTCATACCGTCTTTGGTTTTGGCATCAAGATACACAAACTTATATGAAATGGATTGGTAACTGTTCCCTCCTCTTATTTTTTCTGGAGATTATGTAGACTTGGTGTTCTTAAATGTTTGATAAATAGAATTGGTCTATTTCACCTAAGATGTTAAATTTAGGAGTTGAGAGTTGGTCTGGTATTCTCTTTAGCCTTTTGGTGTTAGCAGGGTCTGTGGTGATCTCTCCCTGTTTCATTTCTGATACTGGTCTTTTGTGTCTCTCTCTTTTTTTTTTTTTTTTTTTGTCAGTCTCTCTAGAGGTTTATGTAATTTTTAAAGAACAGTATTTTGTTTTATTTATTTATTTTTTTTGGGGGGTTGGTGTTTTCCTGTTTTTAGTTTCATTGATTCCACTCTGATCTTTATTATTTCCTTACTTCTGCTTTGGGTTCATGATGTTCCTCTTTTTCTAAGATCGTAAGGTGGGATCTGGGATGATTGATTTGACTGGCTTAACTTTTATGACGACCAAATTAATGTGGGCAGCTTTAAGTGTAGCCACTAAGCTTACGCATTCTGCTCGATGGTGGCCCACAGAGTCATCCCCTTGGGATGGTGTCCCCTTATGCTATTTAACTGCTTACATGTCAGGGCACGTGAGTGTGCCAGGCCCAGTGCTGGAGGCTCCTCTGCCCTACCAGCTGCCCACCTAGGCGTCACATTCAGTGGATAAAGTGGTCCATGTGGATCTAACTCCAGATGCGTGGAGTCCTCCAGGGGGCATGGACAAACGTCAGGCCGGGCACAGTCCCAAGCACCATACAAGCAAGAACACCAGGGAAAGCCGAGATCACAGTCTGTGCTGGGGCCAAGAGTCAAGGCAGGTGCCAGGGGCCGACTCCCCAGCACGGCTTGGAATACCTCAGCCCTGGTCACTTCCAGTACCTCCCAGGCCTGTGGTTTCATCTCTTGAATGTTTTCATTGGTCAAGAATAGCTTGGTTCATGGAAGACTCAAGAGCCATCCAAGCCAAGTCTAATGAAGAAGGTGTGTTATCAGAAAGCAGGGTCTTCCTAGTCACAACTCTAGGCTGTGAGGCACGTGGCATATGCCTTCAGCGAGAGGAAGATAATCTCTTGGGAGCCACAGTGCAAGCTGATGTTGCAGGGGCGCTTGTGTTTAACACATAGTGTACGTCTCTTGGTTTCCGTGTGTGGTGCGTGCATTTCGAAAGCTGCGCCATCTGAGGATACTCTTTCCCTCAAGCTTCTCTTTCCTTTTTTAATAGTGTCATTATGCCACTTACTTTGAATTTTTTAAACATGGTTTTCTGTTTTCTAGTAATTTCTTCAACCTGTGTGTTCTGACTTGCAGCAGATTCAAAGTGCCATTACAGGCACTATCAGCCCTCAAGGAATTGTGGTGCCGGCGTCTGCGCTGCAGCAGGGAAACGTAGCCATGGCGACCGTGGCAGGTACGATGACGGGAAAATGACATGCTCTCCATGAGTTTTTTCAGGAAAAGGTCCTGTGTGTTAGAATGACGGTATAAATATAATTTTAAGTCAGTGCCATTTTCTAATACAGCAGTGTTAGAAGCTAGAGGTCTCTGAATGCCTGTTTCTTGTTAATTCTCAATAACAAATATTTTATGCAAATTGTGTTTCTTTGTTTCTCTTCCAAAAATATCTGGAAACAAAAAAGGTTTTATACAGGAGTTGAAAATACACAGCAAAAAACCAGCTGTCATTTTCAAATAACATGGCTTTTAACCCTGAAAATCTTAAGTTTTATCATTAATTGATGACAATCAAATAAAAATGCAGTCTTAACATTAGTATTATTTGTAGAATAAAAACCATTACAGGAAGGAGACAGATTCCAGAGTTCCCTAGTGGGTAGAGAACACTGAAAACACAAAGCATCGACCGGGCATGGTGGCTCACACCTGTAATCCCAGCACTATGAGAGGCTGAGGCGGGTGGATCATGAGGTCAGGAGTTCGAGACCAGCCTGGCCAACATAGTGAAACCCCATCTTTGCTAAAAATACAGAAATTAGCCAGGTGTGGCGGCACGTGCTTGTAATCCCAGCTACTCAGGAGGCTGAGGCAGGAGAATCGCTTGTACCCAGGAGGCTTAGTTCCAGTGAGCCAAGACCATGCCATTGCACTCCAGCCTGGGTGACAGAGTGACACTCCATCTTAAACAACAAAAACCAAACAAACAAAAACAAAAAGCCCCACAGAGCATCATGAAAATGGGACACGGCAAGGAGGGAGGGTAGAAATTTACACCAAAAGACCTCACATAATAGCACAAAGGGAAACCTCGGTAGGAAAAGAAAGCACTGTTGATCAAAAAATATCACTAGAATAAAATAGTGATTATTTAGTACCCTGGGCCAAATCCTTAACATGTGCCAATTTTAGGGAAAAGTAGAAAGCAGAGGCTAGCCAAAGGAAGGGAGCCCTCACACCCCAGGTCGGTCAGTGGTGTGTGAGCCGGGCTGTGTGGGCTGCTGGGCACACAGTGCCTGCCCCACTCCCACCCACTGCTGCAGCCCGCCCAGGGAGTTTGTTTTGATATTTTACAGTGACAAGTCAACTGTAAAAGGATTGTTGATCATTTGAAATGATTAAAAAGCTTGTCAAACTAGAGATTTTATTCCTTTTGTAAGTATATCAAGAAGAGGGCTGGGTGCAGTGGCTCACGTCTGTAATCCCAGCACTTTGGGAGGCCAAGGCAGGAAGATCAGTTGAGGCCAGGAGTTAGAGACCAGCCTGGGCAAGAAGGCAAGATCCCTGTCTACAAAAGAAGAATGATTTAACTCATTGAGACTTCCAGGCAGCCTCATTTTTCTATTCTCCCTTTCCAGGTGGCACAGTGTATCAGCCTGTCACGGTCGTCACCCCCCAAGGCCAAGTGGTCACGCAGACATTGTCGCCCGGGACAATTAGGATCCAGAACTCCCAGGTGCGTGCACCATTTTCTGGAAGGCTCTGGGGGCAAGTGCTGCCCACATGGGGCACAGGTACAGCAAGCACGAGCCCTTCCCTCTGCCTGAGAGCCTTCGTCTCGTGTAGCAATTTCTAGTTTCTCTGAACGTCAGTGTTTTCTTTGTACTCTCATCTCTCTCATTGTAGAAAATTTGGAAAGTTCAGAAAATTCTGAAGAAACAGGAAAAAAGTCACTCATAACCTCCCCTCCCCGCCCCCAGTTATACAGTGCTAACATTGGATCGTGTATGCGTCCACCAGGGGCAGAGGTCTCGTAGGAACACTCTCCCTGGGGTCCCCCACGGAGGGCACAGCAGAACTACCAGGCAAACTTTTCAGACCGGTGAGGCTGGCCCACGCCTCCACTGGGAGAATGTTGCTGGGCCAGGGCTTTCAGGCCTCGCTGCCCTGTGGCTGCCGAGCCTTCCCTATCTTTGGTGTATGTCACCAGTTCTTACTTTAAGAACGTTGATTCTGGGCCGGATGTGGTGGCTCATGCCTGCAGTCGCAGCACTTTGGGAGGCTGAGGCAGGAGGATCACAAGGTAAGGATTTCGAGACCAGCCTGGCCGACATGGTGAAGCTCTGTCTCTAAAATACAAAACTTAGCTGGGTACAGTGGTGCGTGCCTGTAGTCCCAGCTACTAGGGAGGCTGAGGCAGGAGAATCACTTGAACCCGGGAAGCAGAGGTTGCAGTGAGCAGAGATCGTGCCACTGCACTCCAACCTGAGTGACAGAGCGAGACTCCCTCTCAAAAAAAAACACAACCATTGATTCTGGCTGGGTGCAGTGGCTCACGTCTATAATCCCAACACTTTGGAAGGCCAAGATGAGTAGATCTCTTGAGGTCAGGAGTTTGAGACCAGCCTGGCCAAGATGGTGAAACCCCGTCTCTACTAAAAATACAAAAATTGCTTTGGAACCAAATTGTTTTCTGTGAAATAAAAAAAGAAAAAGAAAAAAAAAACAAAAATTAGCTGGTCTTGAGGTGCATGTCTATAATGCTAGCTGCTCGGGAGGCTGAGGCACAATTGCAGTGAGCTGAGATCATGCCACTGCACTCCAGCCTGGGCAACAAGAGTGAAGCTCTGTCTCAAAAAAACAAAAACAAACCCACGTTTTTTTGAGACTTTGCAAACCTAAAAATGACTTGATTTTGATCTCATATTTGATATGCAGTCTGTTTACTTGTAGAATTCCAGGCTGAAAATCCTTTCTCCACCCCCCCGCTGGGAAAGCATTATTTTTGTTTTTTGTTTTTCTGAGACGAAGTCTCGCTCTGTCACCCAGGCTGGCGTGTAGTGGTGTGATCTTGGCTCACTGCAGCCTCCATCTCTCAAGTTCAAGCGATTCTCCTGCCTCAGCCTCCCTAGTAGCTGGGATTACAGGCGTGTACCACCATGCCCAGCTAATTTTTGTATTTTTAGTAGAAATGGGATTTCACCATGTTGGTCAGTCTGGTCTGGAAATCCTGGGCTCAAGCAATCTGCCTGCCTCGGCCTCCCAGGATGCTGGGATTACAGGCGTGAGCTGCTATGCCCGGCTTTCAAGAAGGTTGTTCTTTTTTCCAATCTTTTGTGTTTTTCTCCTCTTATAGAAGCTTCTCTTTTTTCTTTTTTTGGGTGGGACAGAGTCTCACTCTGTTGCCCAGGCTGGAGTACAGTGGCGTGCTCAGCTCACTGCAACCTCCGCCTCCTGAATTCAGGCAATTCTCATGCCTCAGCCTCCCGAGTATCTGGGATTACAGGCACAAGCCACCACACCCAGCTAATTTTTGTATTTTCAGTAGAGATGGGGTTTTACCACGTTGGCTAGGCTGGTTTTGAACTCCTGACCTCGTGATCAACCCACCTTGGCTTCCCAAAGTGCTGGGATTATAGGCATGAGCTACCACACCTGGCGAGAAGCTTCTCTTTTCTTGCAGGTGCTCTGATTTTTTTTTTTTAAATAAAGAGACAAGGTCTCACTCTGTCACCCAAGTTGGAGTACAGTGGAGCAAACAGCCCATTGTAGCCTCGACCTCCCAGGCTAAGCAATCCTCCCACCTCCACCTCCTGAGTAGCTGGGACTGCAGGCATGTGCCACCTTGCCCAGTTAATTTTTAAACTTTTTGTAAAGACGAGGTCTCACTATGTTGCCCAGGCTGGTCTTGAACCCCTAGGCTCAAACAGTCCTCCTGCCTTGGCCTCCCAAAGTGCTGGGATAACAGGTGTGAGTCACCGTACCTGTTAGGATTATATGTGAGTTCCTAAATAGGCTGACCTATCCATGCTGCGGTCCCCAACGGAGTGATTTCACTTCCTTCCCTCACTGGTCTGTGCAGTGCGCAGTGGCAGCGTCATCTCAGCAGGCACCTGGCGAGGCTGTGTGAGAGAGGATGTGTCAGAGCCTGAGCACGGCCTTGTAACGAGTAGATCATCTCTTGTGTTTTGTGAGAAGGAATTTAACAAAGAAACGCCATTCACATCTTTTTCTTTTAAAATCGAGTCAGCAGAGTAGCCTACCCTTTCCTGGGTGACAAGAGGGCAGGCCTGGCTCTCCAGTGCCTGCTGAGGTCTCTGGAACGAGGAGCCGGCCTGTGCCCTCCTGCTCTGCGGCTCCTCTTTCTGCCTTCGTGCTGTTTCTGTTTCTTTTCCCTGTGCTTCCCTGGCGTGTCCTGCTCTTGAGAGTTGGATTTTCTGGTGTTCCTGTTTACTCTCACTGGTTCTTGAAATCCCTTTTCAGCGAGGAAGTCACATGTTCTCGCTGCCCTCGCTGCAGGAGGCACAGGTGGGAGCAGGTGCTGGGGGAGAGGGTCACGGCGTTTCTGCCTGCAGCACGACGGGCTATGAGCCTCCCCACCTGAGAGGCCTCTGAGAGCTGGGTCACTAGTGCAAAGACTTACCCTGTGCCAGCCTGGGCATCAGGACGAGACCCTGTCTCTACAAAAGTTAGAAGAAATTAGTTTGGTGTGGTGATGCATGCCTGTGGTCCCAGCTACCTGGGAGGCTGAGCTGGAAGAATCACTTGAGCCCAGGAGTTCAAGGCTGCAGTGAGCTGTGATTACACCACTGCACTCCAGCCTCGGTGACAGAGCAAGATCCTATCTCAAAAGAAAGAAAAGCCCAATAATGTGGAGGGAGTGGTGTCCTAGAACGTCAGCCCACACAGGGTTCCCGCGTGTGCGCCTTGACTACAGGTCATTCACCGGGCCGATCCTTGGCTGTTTTGTCTGCCTGAAGTTGTAAGTGCCTGGATATGTGGGAATTTCCTGTGCTTTCTAATGTATTTCTCCGTTGTGTGAAAGCTTCAGTTACAGTTAAACCAAGATCTCAGCATCTTGCATCAAGATGATGGTTCGTCTAAGAACAAGAGGGGCGTCCTGCCGAAGCACGCCACGAACGTGATGCGGTCCTGGCTCTTCCAGCACATCGGGGTAAGGACGGCCGGGCCAGCCGCGCCTCAGAGCCCTGCGCAGCACTGGCCTTCTGGCTTATGTGTCATGGAAAAGGGTGACTTCTCTCAGCTCAGAAAGTCCAAGGCCTGACTTTTAGGACTTCGTGGCATGTCTATAATGGGGGGAGCTGGGGCAAGAGGGAGGGCCACTGACAGCAAGAGGACATTGCTGCGGGGAAGCATGAAGGACAGTGAGGGCTGTCGCCACGGAGCAAGCCGGGCGCATGTGAGCTGTACATGTGCGCGAGACAGCCCACTGCGAAGGGCGATGGGGTCCGGTGAGCCAGAGAAGTGGGCAGAGAAAGGGCGTCAGGGTGTTCTTGGGCAGCAGCTGGGGAAGTCGCCCTGTTTTTGTGTGTTGGATTTGCAAGGAAGCCGAGATCAGTTAGAGACATCGCAGGGTCGAGTGCACCCACAGGGCCACGTGGTGGGTGCCTTTCGCTGGAAGGGAGTCTGTCCCAGAGGGAGCGCCGGTTTGCTCAGCGTGTGTGCACCTGGCTCCCTCCCCCGGGGCGTGACCGCGGGTTCTCCCAGTCCCCAGGACATCTTAGGAAGCGCAGTGGTGGGCCGGCTTGCCGAGTTGATGGGGGAGACCTACTCCACCATTGCTGCCAGCCTGCTGACCCAGGGCCGAAGAAAGCAGGCAGGGCTCTCCTAGGGCAAGCACAGGGAGACTGAGGCAGGAGGCAGATGCCAGTTTGGCTTGGCCATCAGGTTGCCCTTCTCCTCCCGCTGTCGCCGCTGACGGGAGTGGGGCTGTGACTGTATCCTCCCGTCTTCCCAGCCTCCTCCTCCTCGTTTTTCCGTGCCGCATCTGCCCTGCCCTCCTGCTGCCTCCTCTCCTGGGCGCCTCCACTGGGGTCAAGGCCTATGTGTCCCCGGTACTCTGTCCTTGCCCTCCCCGACCATGAGCCCCAGAGCCCTTGGCCATCTCACCATCTTGTGGCCTGCTTTCCTGTGGCTGCCTCAGGCTCCTCGGTTAAGGACAGGGTCCATGGGAGTGACTGGCTGAGGGCTTGAAGCGTCCCCCGCTTCCCGGCCCTGGCCTCTTGGTCTCCACTGAGCCGCTTCCGTGGGCTAAGGTGGCGAGGCAGCCGCACATGTCAGGAGAAAGAAGAACTACCTTTAGGCAGTGAAGCCACTCCGAGAAATTGGCCCAAGGAGATCAGTCACAAGAAAACAGAAAGTTTTATGTGTAAGAATGTTAGCGTGTTGTTGAGTATCATCATGGAAGGCGGGTCAGCCTGGCGGTGCGATGGAGTGTCAGGTGATAGTTGGCATGATGAATGGGGGCTCCGAGCAGTCAGGAGGTGTAGTAAATGATAGTGGGAAAAGGCAGCATGTGGTATTTCTACATTGTGATAAATTGCGATTATTACAACCAGTAAACGTGTATAATTACAGAGAGCACGGAGTGGTGGGATCGGGCGAGTACTCTCCTTTTAGGTTTCCCTTCATGTTTTAATGATTTCTGAAACGGTCGACCCTGCTCACCATGTCCAGCGAAGGAGCTGCTTTTCTTCTGCGGCGTTCTCAGTCCCTCCTCGCCCTCATTTCTTGGCAGCGCCATCCCCCTGTAGTTACCCACACACTCGAGCGTGGCATCTGTTGCCGTTGCTGTTTTCTGCTGTGTGCCCGAGTTTCTTGCCCTGTTTCTATTTTATGAGCTTTTTAAAGGGGGAGAACAATATTTATGTTTCCGTGACCTTGAGCTCAGGGCCACACACTGGTGGACAGAGTCAGGTTGAGTCATGCTGCCAGTGAGTTTGAGGAAAGAAACACATCACTGCTGAGGCACATCCGAGGCCGATCCGTCCCTCCTGTGAGAGAAGCAGGGCTGTTTCCACGTCACCAAGTGTGCCTTTCACATCACAGCCACTGGAAACTCCCAGCTTACTTTGTTGGTGCCATTCATTCTCGTGGGCCCCTGTTGGTCCAAAATCAGGGACTTCAGTGCATTCAGCTTTACAGCAAATGTCGTGTTGATCTCCACATATAGATAGTCATCAGTCTTGGAGAAATTATTTAGCATAGCTATACATCATTTTTGGTTGATACTTCTGTGAATTTTGCTATTTAGTTCCGGTTAGTTTTTTCCTTTTTTTTTTCTTAGATGGAGTGTTGCTCTTGTTGCCCAGGCTGGAGTGCAGTGGTGTGATCTTGGCTCACAGCAGCCTCCGCCTCCCAGGTTCAGGCAATTCTCCTGCCTCAGCCTCCTGAGTAGGGACCTACCTCCACGCCAGGCTAATTTTTTGTATTTTTAGTAGAGATGGGCTTTCACCACGTTGGCTAGGCTGGTCTTGAACTCCTGACCTCAAGTGATCCACCTGCCCTGGCCTCCCAAAGTGCTGGGATTAAAGGCATGAGCCACTGCGTGTGGCCCTCTGGTTGAAGTTTTTGTATGTGAAATGTTTCAATCACACATAAAAGAAGAAGAGCATAAGAGGCGCTCCTGTCGCCAGCCCTGGGTTCAGTTCTTAACTGACAGCACAGGTTAATCCAGCAGAGACCCGTTCCCAACAAAGCCGTTGATGGCATCAGCTCATCCCAGTCTCAGTTTACTCTTGTGGTACCAGTGATGGAAGCGTGTCCCCTAGCCTGCCTGGCTGTTTCCTGCTCCACCCACTTCACCAGCTGCGGGTTGGGGGAAGTTTGCAAACTCTCCATGCCCTGGTCTCCTCCTCTGTAAGATAAAGCCAATGACAGTGACCAGCTCAGGAGGTGCTTCGAGGAATCAGTGAATTACTATAGCAGGGACCAAGGTAATAGAAATGTGCTAATGTGTTGTGTGTTGCCTGTGGCAGAGGTTCTGGGCCAAACTCATCCATCCATCCTCTTTAAATGGATGTCGTTTATTGTTCATAAGTTAAAGTTCAATAAGGTTGATAGAAAATCTATAGATGGCATCAAGCCTGGCACAGACTCACGCTGGGCTGTGCAGCTGCTCCTGGTGATGTCGCTGCTGTTATTGTCACCTTTGAACTATTAGACGTGGGGGGGCAGTCCTCCTTGGCCTGTGTACTGACCAGCCACTGCGGCACTAGGACATTCCTGGGGACTAGGAGAAAGATTTCGTTCTGTAAAACTACAGTTAGGTTTTGGCTAGAACACTATTGATGTGAACATTATTTTCAGACGATTATGTAATGCTCACATTTTGCCTAGATCATCCTGATTTCCTTTGTAAACTTGAAGGCCATGGTAACCTTCCTTTTTATTTTCAGCATCCCTACCCAACAGAGGACGAGAAAAACAGATTGCTGCTCAGACAAATTTAACACTACTCCAAGTCAACAACTGGTAAGGTTCCCTGCTTTCTGAAATCGTGCCCGTCAGCACGGTAGAGCACTGGAAACCCTGACACTAATACATGGTGAAATGTTGCTGGAAATACGAGATCTCTCTTTTTCTTTTTCCCAATTGAGATGGGGTCTTGCTGTGTTGCCCAAGCTGGTCTCAAACTCCTGGCCTCAAGTGATCTCCCACCTCAGCTTCTCAAAGTGCTGGGATCATGGCTATGAGTCACTGTGCCTGACTAAAAATATGAGTTATTTTAATGGGCAGTGGGAGCAGGAGACTGAGCAATAAACCAGATTTCACCTAAGTTTTCCTGTCAGTACCTCATGATGGACACCCTGCCTGCCTCTTTAGAACTGTTTCTCCAGGGTGCTACTGTCCGCAGGCCCACATTCATACAAACCGTGCTGTTAGTAGATGAGCCTCTGGATGGTGGGAGGCCAACAGTGACAGGCCCTGCCCGGGGTGGGACCCTCTGCCGCTCTGTCTTGTGGGGGCCCTTCTCCACGCACAGCAGTCTGGGAGCCACTCCCAGGACAGAAACACCCAGGAGGACATTTCATGAAGCAGCTCCTTCTCGTTCTGCAGTCAGACGTTGCTGTGGACACTCGCACGCTGGCAGATGTTTTTCCTTCAGTAAGAGCTTGTGCGTGTGCCTGCGTGGCACTCAAGAGGGAGCGGGCTTCCGCTTGGTTGTTAGTCACTTGTCTCGTGTTTATTTACTTGCTGGTCAGCTGTAGGAGACAATTTCATCTTAATAAAATTAGCATGCATAGCAGAGGAAAGCACAGATTCTTCCAGTTGTAAACATTATCTTAACTGTGCTAAAATGTGAACATGCTGAAGTCCCAGCAAGAAGTCTTCGTATTCGTGCAGTTGCACACGCAGGAGGTGCGCTTTGGGCGGCATTAAGTACTTCCGTGATCCTGCATTCTTGCCGTTCTTTTAGACTTGGGTAGTCACAACAGACTATACTATTTGACTTATTTTCTGTTAAATCTTTTTTTTTTTTTGAGAGGGTGTCTTGCTCTGTTGCCCAGGCTGGAATGCAGTGGTACAATCCTGGCTCACTGCAACCTCTGCCTCCTGGGTTCAAGTGATTCTCCTGCCTCAGCCTCCCGAGTAGCTGGGATTACAGGCACACACCACCACACCTGGCTAATTTTTATATTTTAGTAGAGATGGGGCTTCACTATATAGGTCAGTCTGGTCTCAGACTCTTGACCTTAAATGATCACCTGCGTCGGCCTCCCAAAGTTTCGGGATTACAGGCATGAGCCACTGCTCCCGGCCAAATCTTTTGAATAGAATATTAGCAAAAATTTCAAGATTTCAAGTATGTTGTTGCTGCGGTGGTTGTCACATCCTGCTCATGTTCTGGGTTGTTTTCCTGGAGTCTGTGTCGAAATCACATACGTTGGTGGGGCACACCCGTGGCGGGTGGGTCGAAGGGGGCGGATGTTGGACACGGGCCTCTCTGGATTCGCTGGCGCCCCCTCGCCGCTCAGCACCCTCCTGCCTTTCTTCATTCATTATTGCCTGGTGTTCCTGACCTGCTACTGTGTTGCCTTAACAAACTGTCTTATCTAGGTTTGGCATCAATTTTTAATTTTTAATATTAATTACAGTTTAGTAATATAACTTAAATTCCACGTTTCTGAAATCTTTAATATTTGTTGCTACTTTTACTTTTTGTGATTTTCTTCTCTTTTCTTTTGTATTTACAAACATTACATCTTGGAGTGAGATGCACACACCCATCGTTAGCTCATGCCTCTGCTGGTAGCAGCTTTGAATAAGAAGGATTTAAAAACACATTACAGTAGTGGCGGGGCCTTCCCCACCCAGGTCTTGCTGGGGTCTCGGGTGGCCGTGGAGCTGGTGCTGCAGGGACCTCCAGGTTTCTCTAAAGGAAGCATGGCGGCATCCGGGCTGGCTTGTTATTATTAGACCGTGTCCTCATATAATCTTGTAGATGTTTTAAAATCATGGACTTTTCAACTTAAGCAACCGTAGAGCTGATCAGTTCTAGTTCTGTTGTTTTGCAGAGGGGGGCGTTAAAAAAAGAGGGAAGTTGTCACAGTGACAAACCCGAGTGGAATCTGAGTCTAAAAGCAATGCTTTTCTTTCCCTGATACCATGAGCCTGGCTCCTCAACTATCCAGATATAGAAGTCTGGCTTTTAATAGATGAGCAGTGTGTGACTTTAGCAAGAGGTCAACTACTCTATCACTCATATTACTGAAAACAGAAGCCGGAAATGCGGCCTTAAGGTTGGCTGGTATTGCCACTGCTGTGTTAGGTTAGGGATAATGTGTGAATCTGGACCGGTTCTGCCTTGATAGACGCTTTCACGGGACGGCTGTTGTTTTTCTTTCTGTTTCTTCCCGTTGCAGTTCCTTTTGTAGCAAAGTGGCCCGGTCAGTGGCATAGGGTGGTCGTTGTGGCAGAACGTGTGTCTGGGTCATTATCTTCGTGCTCCAGTCACCGCAGGAGGAAAGTCAGCCTGGGGATTTGAGTCTCCTTGCACTTTCTCATATCCAAAGGCAACAGTTCAGAGCATACAAATGGGAACTGGCTGGGCACGGTGGCTCACGCCTGTAATCCCAGCACTTTGGGAGGCTGAGGCGGGCAGATCACCTGAGGTTGGGAGTTCGAGACCAGCCTGACCGACATGGAGAAACCCCGTCTCTACTAAAAATACAAAAATTAGCTGGGCGTGGTGGTGGGTGCCTGTAATCCCAGCTATTCGGGAGGCTGAGGCAGGAGAATCACTTGAACCTGGGAGGTGGAGGTTGCAGTGAGCCGAGATGGTGCCATTGCATTGCAGCCTGGACAACAAGAGTGAAACGCTGTCTCAAAAAAAAAAAAAAAAGGTAGAATTCAAGAATGGGAACTGAAGACAGCGGCCTTTAGTCTTAAATGTGTTTTGACATTGTTGCCATACTTATTTGCTATGAAACAGTGTCCAGCCTGCCTCGCCAGCCTGTGATTGTTGCTGGTCTCGTTCTCTGTGGAGTCTTATGACAGGCCTGAGTTCTTAGTCTCACAGAGCCGCTAACGTCTGTCGGGGATTCCATGACTGCCGGTGCCTAGGTGCTGAGCTGGTCCTGTGTCTAGGGCCACTGGATGACTTATGCCTTCAGTCATCTCAGAAGCAGCTCATCGCTGGGAACCGCTTTTGAAAAGACGCAGCTCTTGCCTTAGATCGCACTTTGTGGCAAAGCCAGACGAGTTGGCAGTCCTGTTCCCTGACGGCTCAGACGGGTTGCCACCCGAGGCGCGGCCACACTGGTGATCTGGTGACGCCCAGACGAGTGCAGACTGCCCGATGGGCTCAGGCATGGTGGCACTACAGGATACAGAAAGTCTTGCTTCTTTAATGTTTTCCTTCCTTAGGGAAAATAGTGTAGATTCACAGATTCAACAGGACCATCTGTGGTCTTATGAGTATCTAGCTGACAAACATGCACTAAATGAGTTGAGGCAAAAAAAAAAGTGCCAGGGATGAGTTGGTCCTTATGTAAATGATTTTAAAACAACAGGCCTGGTGTTTCTGGCCATTTAGATGATTTAGAACAGCTGTCGAGTCCTGTTAAGTAGTTATGATAGTGGAGAGCACGAGTTATTCTTTGTAGCGTGGTTCACAGAGCGCCATGTTTGTTAGAAGGATTTGTTAGTCCTGTATACTGTCTTTACGAAGGCTGTTTTCATAGAAGCTTCCCTTTGTCGACTCCAGGTTCATCAATGCCAGAAGACGAATTCTTAGCCAATGTTGGATTCAAGTTGTTCAGAAACCCCCAAAACAAAGAAAAAAACTGCTCAGAACCGGCCAGTTCAGAGGTTTTGGCCCGACTCTATTGCATCAGGAGTCGCACAGCCACCGCCGAGCGAGCTCGCCATGTCGGAAGGTATGGGGCGGCTGGCCAAGGCCAGACACGGTGGACCGTGGGGTGGGGCTTCTGAACAGGAGGCCTGGATCGGGCCTGGTAGCTGTAAGCCTCAGGTAACGCCGTCGTTCTCTTTCTCTGCAACAAAAACACAGGGAACCTGCATTCTGGGTGCGTGGGGAGCTCTCGGTAAGAGTTAGGAGCACCAGTAGCAGGGAATGTAAAACACATGATAGAGATAGGAAATCATTCGTTCTGTTCACAGACGCAGCCGTGGACCGTGGATTCTCCTTTACTTCCGTGTTTGCTCTCCTTTTCCCTCCGACTCTGGGGGCAGAGGGAGGGGAATTACCCTGTTCTCACCATGTGGCTTCTTTCTCTTCATCTTCCTTGCTCCTCTCTTGTTTTTGCTTATTCCCTGTGACCTCTGCCCTCCGTCCCTGTCACAGGCAGCCATTCTGATGTGTTTTATAGAAATCTTTCTGTTTGCATGAGTTCTTCATATTTTGGGTGGTTTTGCGTGCATGTTTTTTTTGTTTGTTTTTTTTTTTTTTGAGATGGAGTCTCATTCTGTTGCCCAGGCTGGACTGCAGTGGTGTGATCTTGGCTCACAGCAACCTCCGCCTCCTGGGTTTAAGCAAGTCTCTGCCTCAGCCTCTCAAATAGCTGGAATTACAGGCACCCGCCACCATGCCCAGCTAATTTTTTTTTTTTTTTTTTTTTTTTTTTGTATTTTTAGTAGAGACGGGGTTTCACCATGGTCTCAAACTCCTGACCTCATGATCCACCTGCCTGGGCCTCCCAAAGTGCTGGAATGACAGGCATGGGCCACTGCGCCCAGCCCTTATGCATGTGTTTTTAAGTGTATGTAAATGGTGGTGTTTCCTCTTCTTTCTTTTTTCAGTTAGGAAAGTTTGGGGCCATTATTTCTTTAACCACATTTTCTGACCTTCCTCCTGCAGCCCTTTTCAGGGACTTCAGTGCCTGTGTATTACGTGGTGAAAAGTTTCACACAGTTGCTGATGTGCTTTTCGGTTTGTGACATGGTTTCATTTTGGGTGATTTCCGTGACTCCTTCCACTGCACTGATCTCTTCTCTTCTGTATTCCTTCATGTTATGTGGATGTCATCCAGTGTGGTTTTCATCTTGGGCACTATAGTTTTCATCCCTCCAGAAGTTCTGCTTGAGTCGTTTATGTCTTTTGTGAGTCTGCTTCAGTTTGGAACACACAGAATACAGGTGCAGCAGCTGTTTTGATGTCCTCCCCTCCGAATTCTAACACCTGTCAGCTCGGGCCGGTTTTAGCTGATTGCTTTTCCTCCTCATGATGGGTTTCCCTGCTTCTTTTCATGGCTGGTCATCTGACTGGATGCCAGGCATTGGGAATTTTGCCTTTGGAGGTGCTGGATGTTTTTGTATTCCTATAAGTCTTCTTGAGCTTTGCTCTGGAGGGCAGTTAGGTCACTTGGGAGTCGTGTGATCCTTGTGGGTGGTCCGCAGCAGTGCCCAGGCTAGCACGGATTATCCCAGCAGAGGCCAGACCCTCCTGAGTTTTCCATCCAGTAGCTGCAGACAATGAGTTTTCCAGGCTGCCTGTGTGAGTGCTGGGCTCTGTTCTCTGTGGTCTTTCCCCAGCCTCAGGTCAGTTCCTTGCAGCAGGAGCTGATGGGTTTTCCACTCAATGCGCAGGGACATTCCGTGGTGGTGCTGGCCCCCAGGTTAGGATGAGTTGTGAATCACACTTACTTTGTGTCCATTTAGCCTTTCTTGAGTTGTGTTACATGCATTTAAAGCAAGTTTCCTCAAGTACTGCTGTGGCTGCATCGTTTAGGTTTTGATGTGTCGTGGTCTCCTATTGAAAGAATGACTAGCTAGAAAGTTATTATTCTCTTTCTTTCCCCCTCTTCTCTGTCTCCCTCTGTGAGAAAAGGCAATACCTGTCTACTGAGGAAAGACATTGAAACAAGAATATTCAGTGAAAAGTAAATCTCTCTTCCATCCTGGCTTCTGCTTCTCCAGAGACAGTCATTGTTACCAGTTTCCTGTACAAGCTCCAGTGCATACATGATAGGATATTGTATGCACAGACACAAATGAATGGATGAATGTGTATCCCTTAAAATTTTACCCAGATGTTAGCATATCATATAACACTGTCTCCATTTTCCTTCGTTACTCATTAATGCGTCTTGCAGAATTTTACAAATTAGTAAACGTTGGTCCACTGTATGGTTTAGTAGCAGCATAGCATTCCATTGTTCAGTGTTTTGTTTTATTTTATTTTTTTTTTTGAGACAGAGCCTTGCTCTGTCACCCAGGTTGGGGAGTACAGTGGGGTGAGCTTGGCTCACTGCAGCCCCTTGACCTCCTGGACTCAAGCGAGCCTCCCACCTCAGCCTCCTGAGTAGCTGGGACTACAGGTATGCACCACCATGCCCGGGTAATTTTTCAATGTTTTGTAGAGATGGGGCCTCTCATGTTGCCCAGGCTGGCTGGTCTGGAACTCCTGGGCTTAAGGGATCCTCCCTCCTTGGCCTCTCAAAGGGCTGGGATTACAGTTGTGAGCCACTGTGCCCATCCTCTTCATTGTTGAGTGTTTTAATTTGGGCCTTGCTCGTGGCTATTTGGGCTGTTTTCATTGTCTGCCGTTAGGCTCTACAGCGGGCACTGGCATGTGACAGCTTTTCTTCTTTCCTTTCATGCAGACCTTCCTCCTTCTTCCTGTATTCTCCTTTTTACTTTGTTTCTCCACTGTGTTCTTCTTGTGTGTCTTCCTTCTGTGTTTTTGGGTTTTCTTGTTGCTGCAATACTGTTTGCTCCACAAATCTGTGTTCTTTATAGACCCGATCTCCACTGAAGGTGTTCTTAGGCCGAGGCCTTATTAGCTAAGGGTGGTCCGAGGCTGATTTCAGAAACAGTGTCTTCAATCCCTGTTGAGCATTCCCTAAACATATGTAGGTGTTTCTTTAACTTCAGGACAAACAAGCAAACAGCACCCAGTTGAGTAATAAAGTGTTTTTCTGCGAGCACTGATTTAAATAGTGACACACGCTCATCCTGCCACAGGAGCTGTTGTGACCATCACCACGCCCGTGAACATGAACGTGGACAGCCTTCAGTCTCTGTCCTCGGACGGGGCCACCCTGGCGGTGCAGCAGGTCATGATGGCAGGGCAGAGCGAGGATGAGTCTGTGGATAGCACAGAGGAGGACGCGGGTGCCCTGGCCCCTGCGCACATCAGCGGGCTCGTCTTGGAGAACAGTGACTCCCTGCAGTAGGGCGGAGGAGCAGACTCACCTGACTTTTTATAGTTTGCACAGCAAACATTTTACACAGTTTTATTTCTAATATGTTTTATATGTAGATATAGAAGAGTGCACTTTTGTATTTCATAGTAAGCTTAAAGCGCGTCTTTGCCGGTGCAGCGACTTCTTTGAGGTGTGTGTGTGTGTGTGTGTGTGTGTGTGTCTGCGTGCACGCGCGTGTGTGTGTGTGTGTGGATTTTTAAAGAAATTCTTTCAAGGTTTAACGCTAGATATGTGAGGAATGACACACCACTCCCTCCCCACCTTGAATCCCTAATTAGATTAAGGAAAAGCGCTGCCATTTTCTAAACCGTGATGCAGTTCTCACTCAGTTCCGTGGTCCCAGCAGATCTCAGTGGGCTGGTTTTTTGTGTGGCCCGTGGATTTGAAAGAAGCCTCTGCACCTGAAACTGCCAGTGTGCGGGGACCGCAGCACACGCCTAGACTGAGTGTGGTTTCATCGTGGTGGATGGATGGCGAGCCCCGCAGGCCCAGTCCCCTCGTGTTCAGTGAGCCTGTTTCATTTGCTATATGTACAAAGAAACTCCTATTTTTACCTTGCTGGAATTATTGGATAAAAAAGCTATTTTTATAAATTCGTTATAAATTGGATGGTGACTATATTGAGGATAAAATTTCTAGAGAAGAAACAATACATGCTTGCTATTAATATTTCAATCTGGAATGTTTTGAACTGACCAAATTTAATGAACCTGCCCAAAGTTAGCCACCGTCCCCTGGTTCTTTGCTCTCCCAGGGTAGTGATGAACGTTTACTGCTATAAAAGAAACAGCTATTTCATGAAATTTTGATATCTGCACATTTTTGTTGGTATGTAATACTCAGATTGCATTTGACACTTGATCTAAACATACGTCGAAAGGTATTTGCTGAATGGGACTTCAGGTAAGTGAGGTGAAATGGTAGCCAGTGATGGGTTAGGAGCTGTCACCACACATACTCCAGTTCAATTCACATCTCACCACAGTTGCATGGTTGTTTTACCATGTTAGCTGTGTATTGTTTTAGAAGTTTTAAATTCAAAATATGTTATGCATAGAATGTTTATTATAAGCGAATAGAAGATGTGCTCTGCTCACTGGCCCAGAGCTAGGGTAAACAGCAGATACTCAGACTTGATTACTTAACTTGCAGACACCCCTGGAGTCACAGCGGCAGGTTGGTCTGGCGAGGGCGCAACGGCGGCTCCCCCGCCGGGTTGGCTCCCATGTTTGCATTTGCGGCTGTCTCCTGCCTGCTGTCAGTGTTTGTCATACATTGTCGCTTCCGACTTCCCAGAGCCCTCCCGCTCACTTGACCACATGGGATTTGGAATAACTGTAGGCCTTCTGTTTCCTGGCAACGAGATGAACTGAGAGAGCGGGCTGGGTTCTCTTTTGTTTGGTTTTGTTTTCATTTGTTTACTTAGGGGTGGGGCTTTTTCTCAGAGAGAAACAGGCCACACGGTGTTTCATACAGAATGTCTTTGTATCATCTGAAATGGTATGGCTGAAGTTCATTTGTTTGTAACGTCAGGAATGTCGTCAGTTCTTGAGATTCAGCAGTAGTGATTGTTTGTAAGCCAAGGAATATTATAAGCTAGTGAAGAGTTTTTTTCTGGAACTGATTTTTCCCAAAAAATATATTAATTGAAGTTAATCATAGGGGAGTACTTCCAGATAACTTAGAAGTCAGCAGGAAACATACAGAAATTTATTTTAAAATCTTTCAGGAGTTTTAACTGAAAGACTTGATTATCAGCTCTTTCGGGGGAGAGAATGACATCTTTTTTTTTTGAGATGGAATTTTGCTCTTGTTGCCCAGGCTGGAGTGCCATGGCACGATCTCGGCTCACTGCAATCTCTGCCTCCCGGGGTCAAGCGATTCTTCTGCCTCAGCCTTCCCAGTAGCTGGGACTACAGGCGTGTGCCACCACGCCCGACTAATTTTATATTTTTAGTAGAGACAGCGTTTCTCCATGTTGGTCAGGCTGGTCTCGAACTCCCAGCCTCAGGTGATCCGCCCCCCCAGCTCTGCCTCCCAAAGTGCTGGGATTACAGGCATGAGCCACTGCGCCTGGCCGAGAATCGCATCTTAAAGCCACCATTGCATTCCTTGTTTGTGAACCGTTTTTTTCGTATTTTAAGTCAGGTCTACAAGATCATTTTAACTTAAGTTCCAACTTTGATGGACTTCTTAAAATGAACACTCGTGAAAGCCAGCCAGCCCCTTCCTCCTTCCCTCACCACCCTCTGTCTCCTCAACAGCCTGCTCTTTAGTGTGGATTACTGGAAGCCAGTCACAGAATGTAGACTGATGTATAGGTCACTGTTTCTTTCCCCCACCAGAAATGACATTCGCTGAGCAGTGGGTTGAATTTAAGAGCGCTGCCCAAGCCTGGCGTGGCAGGGCCTGCCTCTAGTTGCAGCTACTCGGGAGTCTGAGGCGGAGGCTGGCGTGTGCCCAGGAGTTTGAGGCTGCAGTGCGCTATGCTTGCACCTGTGAATAGCCACTGTGCTCCATGTTGGGCAATATAGCGAGACCCCGTCTATAAAAAAGAGGGCACTGCATGAATCTAGGTGGCACTGGGAAGCTGTGGCCTGAGAGTTAAAGGTTCGTGCTGAATGGTACAGTGTGCGCTCTCTCCAGCTGAAAACTTCCTTCAACTTTCCTCAATTCTTACTAAATTCAGAGGAATAGGATAAAGATGATTTCAAGAGAGGGTGCTTATGGGCATAGCCTGAGTTTCCCTTAACCTCTCTCCGTGCATAGCTAGGGTGCTTTGAAGTAGCTTCTACACACAGGCCGTTTCAGTTTGTGAACTCCCTGCCCTGCATGCTTGAGGTCAGTCGCCACCCTTGGACAGTGGAGAGAGTCTGTAAAAGTGTGACCCCCTTAAGATTTCATCTTCAATGATCAGATTTCACCCCAGTTTAATTCCTGTTGAATTTTTCCCTAGGAAGGCTCTTCTGAATGTGTCTTGAGACCACACTGAGCATGTCGCTGTTATGCCCAGCCTGTACCTGTGGGGCAGCAGCCGCGGGCTGGCTGTGCTGGGTCCCTGCACGCTCCGCCGAGGGACTAGCTTGGCCTTTGCGTTTTGACTCCAGATAGTCAGATGAGTGGAAGTGTTGATCTGGTATGCAAATGAACCCCTTGTGGCGAAGGGACCCAGGAATCGTGTCTGTGTGACCTGAGAATGATCCGCCTTCTGCCCGCATGAGGGAGCAGTGGGCACTTTTCCTTGAGACAAACTCCAGGGCACCCAGCAGGGGTTCTGCCCCGTGCGAAGGCCCATTCCTGGCACTTAGAGACAGAAAGAACTCAGCAGTCCTCTTTTGTTCTCGTTATGTTGGGTCTTTGAAACTGACAATCTTTGCAATGTGAATACTGTAACAATATGTGTTCTTGGATTGTTGTCTTTAAAAAGGATTTTTGTGAAGCAGTTGATCTATCAAAGCAAAAAAATTAAACTAGAAACATGCTTTATGGGTGTCTTATTTTATAAAGCTCATGTCACCAAAAGCGGCTTTTCCATTTTATGTGAGACGTTGAGATTGTTTTCCTGTTTTCTGGTGACGTGGGTTTGTGGTGGCCCCTGCATATTTAAAAAACTAGGACCGCGTTGCACTGGGCTATTCAGGTCCAGTTACATGTTCCAGGAGCTTTTCTTAAATTGCTTACTTTGTTCAGTCATGGGTTTTCCAGGCAGAAAATGGAAACAGGTAGCATTTATTTTTTTATTATAGTTTTTTATAAATCTAATTATCCTGATAGTTTATGAGAAGGAAATGAGTCATCAGTGAGGTAACATAACACCTTTCATAGCTGATATTATAAAATGTCATGACAAGGCTGTCCTGAAGATTTCAAAGGTGCATTAAAACAATTTCAGAGGGTTTTTCATCTTTGTTGTCCAGGGTGCTGTAACTCCCAACAACCGTTCATGCTTAGAAGCTAAAGTCAGCAGACTTAAGTATTTTAAAAACGACATTCAGGCCGGGCACAGTGGCTCCCGCCTGTAATCCCATCACTTTGGGAGGCCCGGGCAGGTGGATCACCTGAGGTCCCGGAGTTGGAGACCAGCCTGGTCAACGTGAAGAAACCCCATCTCTACTAAAAAATACAAAAATTAGCCAGGCATGGTGGCCCACACCTGTAATCCCAGTTACTTGGGAGGCTGAGGCAGGAGAATTGCTTGAGCCTGGGAGGCGAGGCTCCAGTGAGGTGAGATTGCACCACTCCATTCCAGCTAGGAGACGGAGCAAGACTCCATCTCAAAAAAAAAAACCAAACCTACATCCAAAATTGTGAATTTTGTTGGTGATTAGTAGTGACCACTGACTGTATTATTTCAGAAAATGTTTTGATTGATTTACAGAACACTGAGGCACCGTGTTGTGTCTTCAGCTCCCTAGGTTGAGGTGAGAGACGGACACAGACTTTACTCATGTGGGGCCCTGGGCAGCCCCAGCCTCTCCAGGCCTCCAGGGCTTCATTTGTGAAAAGGAAGAATTGGCTTATAAGGTTTATACCAGGTCGGCAATGATGTTTACGACTAGTAAGATTCTGTCTCTCTATCTAAAGAGAGATGAGGAAATGAGTAACGGTCTGGCAATTCAAGAAAATAAGAAAGATTTGGATTAAATAGTTTTTCACACTTGTTTTTCAATTATATGAATGTCATAAGTAATGTCTACTGTCTTTAGCTTTCTTGCCATTCTATTGTATGTACCCTCAGAAGAAATTCTTAGTACGAGGCCCGGCGCGGCACAGTGGCTCACGCCTGGAATCCCAGCACTTTGGGAGGTCGAGGCGGGTTAATCACCTGAGATCAGGAGTTTGAGACCAGCTTGGCCAACATGGTGAAACCTGTCTCTGCTAAAAATACAAAAGTTATCCAGGCGTTGTGGTGGGCACCTGTAATTCCAGCTACTCAGGAAGCTGAGGCAGGAGAATCTCTTGAACCAAGGAGGTGGAGGTTGCACTGAGCCGAGATCACACCACTGCCCTCTAGCCTGGGGGATACAGTGAGACTCTGTCTCAAAAAAAAAAAAAAAATTCTTAGTAGAAATTCTTTTTGCCCGTGCACAGTGAGATCTTCTTACCTTCACCAAGACCTAGAGTCTCCATATCATTGTTTAACTAAAATCTGTGAGACTTGGAGTATATAGCATCTAAGCACAGGTGACTGAAAACAGTGAGTGCTGGGCCTGGGGGTGGCATCTGGGCCTGGGGCCAGTGTTCCCCAATCCCAGGTCTTCACCACGTGGCCCACGTCGGGTCTGGCACCTGCAGGCTCCTCTGTACCAGACCTCCACAGGTCTGGCTTTTGTGGTCTATGAAGAACTAGTTAGCATGGCTTACTTGGATAATTTGTAAGTATTCTGTATACAAATAGTATTTAGAAGGTATTATCTTACACAGAAGTTTCCATTCTTCATCTCGTTATTAGACTGAGGACTTCAGCCCTGTAAAAAGCAAGAATGGTTTTAATATAAATCAGGAATTCATGTGTTTAATCCCAGCACTTTGGGAGGCCGAGATGGGCAGATCACCTGAGGTCAGGAATTTGAGACCAGCCTGGGCAACATGGTGAAACCCTGTCTCTACTAAAAATACAAAAAAGTAGCCAGGTGTGTGGCAGGCACCTGTAATCCTAGCTACTCGGGAAGCTGAGGCAGGAAAATCGGCTTTAACCCAGGAGGCGGAGATTGCAGTGAGCCTAGACTGCGTCACTGCACTCCAGCCTGGGTGACAGAGCGAGACTCTGTCCCCCACAAAAATAAATACATCAGGAATTCTTTTATTTCAGCATGTTTCAAAAGAAACATTTTAATGATATTGATGGCTTTAGTTGCTTAGACATTTTTAGAAAATGGCCTGTAGAAAGTTAGGTATATTTTTAAATATTTTACTCTATTATTAACTCAGCTTTCTTTCATAATATCTTAACACAGCAGTCCATGTCAGAAATAAGTCATGAAGCCCTTAACACTTTACATTGTCTCATGTGTGAGTGTAGACCTGAGTTTTAGAGGCCACGGAGTTAGAGGAGAACAGCCAGCGGAGCTGGAGAAAATCTTCAGCTGACTTGTTCAAGGGAACCCCAGAAAGGAGCAGTTCCAGCAGCAGAGGCCGTGAGAGTGTGGGTTGCTGTGGGAGGGGGAGACGGGAGGAGGGCACGGGGCTGGGCAGCTGGGAGGGACCCTCAGCTTGGAAGACAGCAGTGCAGAGGAGAGGCGGGGGCAGAGGCAGGTGCCGTGGGTTCTGGGCCTGGCCATGAGCCAGTGGAAGATGATACGGGAGCTTATCTTTGTTCCCTTGGAGAGGAAGCTCATATTTTGAGACCCCAGAAGCACAAATCCTAGGGCAAAACATGGGTGATTTGGCCAGATCAAAATTCAGTTTTCCTGTGCAGTGGAGGGCTCTGAGGACCGTTAACAGGTGGTGACTGAGGGCCGTGCATTCCTCGTTCCTTCTTCCTAATGTATAAAGCCGGCAAGGAGCCAGTGTTAGGGGAGTCTGCAGACCAGCAAGTAACCTGCTGGAAGCCTCTAGAAACATGACAGCGCATATTAATCGTTCACCGACAGGAGACCAGATGACCAAGAAGCATGCGAGGACGCACGGCCTCGCCACGGCCAGGGAGTGTGAGTGCAGCCCGGGGCCGGCCGCCTTGTCTGCGGCTGCAGTGAGGGGGCTGGGGCTCTGCAGAAACGGGAATTGGAGTGTTGCTCCAAACAGAAATATCACGGCGCTGGCCGTTTTGGAATGAACCTAACGGTGCAGTCACATGTCACTTAACAATGGGCTGTGCTCCGAGAAATGTCTCTTCAGGGGACTCCGTCTCTGTAGGACCATCACAGAGTGCACTCACGTGGACCTAGATGGCACAGCCCACTACACACCCAGCCTGTGTGGCTTAGCCCCTTGCTCCCTGCCACAGGCCTGTGCAGCAGGTGACCCTGCTGAGTGCCCTGGGCAATCGTAACATAATGTGAGGATCTGTGTGTCTAAACAGCTAAACTGGCTGGGCACCGTGGCTCACGCCTGTAATCCCAACACTCTGGGAAGCCAGGGCAGGCAGATTACTTGCGCTGAGGAGTTCGACAGCAGCCTGAGCGATAGACTAAGACCTCATGTCTACAAAAAAATTTAAAAATCAGCAGAGCATGGTGACACATGCCTGTAGCCCCAGCTACGCAGGGGCTGAGGTGGGAGGATGGCTTGGACTCAGCAGGCAGAGGCTTGAGTGAGCCATGTTTATACCACTGCATGCCAGCCTGGGTGACAGAGCCAGGCCCTGTCTCAAAAAAAAAAAAAAAAAAAAAAAAAAACGCTAAACAAAGGTACAGTAAAAATACAGTACAGAGTATTGAAAATAACAGAGGGCACTTACCAGGAGTGGCGCCTGCAGGCCTGGGCGCTGCGGCGGTGAGTCAGGGAGTGAGTGCGAGTGAGCGTGGAGGCCTAGGATGTCACCGCATATACTTACATAGGCTGGCAGCGCCACACGGGACAGCTGTGCTGCACGTTATGCTGGCACCGGCAATACGGACCCGGCTCCACTGGAACCTCACAGGACCGCCTTGGTCTGCTCCATGCGTTGCTGGCTGAAACATCATGGGGGGCACCTGACTGTGTTCCCTGGCAGGCTCGTGTGCTCTGTGGTCCTAAAGTCCAGCACAGAGAGATTCTCTAGCAGGTCTGTGAGAGGACCTGTGCAGAGACGCTCACTGCAGCCTCGCCTGTGGCGGCCGGGGCTTCACGCGGAGGGGGAGCAGGACGACCTGCAGGGGGGTGTGGCTATGCGACATTGGCATGGGACATTCTTGCGTCTGCTGCTGTCAATAGCTTTATTTCATGGAAGTGGATTGTCTATTGTTTCTCTCATAGTTTATTTTTATGATTATTATTATTATTTTTTGAGACAGAGTCTTGCTCTGTCACCCAGGCTGGAGTTCAGTGGCATGATCTTGGCTCACTGCAACCTCTGCCTCCCGGGTTCAAGCGATTCTCCTGCCTCGGCTTCCTGAGTAGCTGGGATTACAGGTGCGTGCCACCACACCCAGCTAATTTTTTTGTGTTTTTAGTAGAGGTGGGGTTTCACTTTGTTGGTCAGGCTGCTTTCAAACTCCTGACCTTGTGTTCCGCCCACCTCAGCCTCCCAAAGTGCTGGCATTACAGGCATGAGCGACAGCACCCAGCTTCTCTCATGGTTTATTGAATGCCAGTTATTTTTTTGTAGAAAAGTAGAAATCAAGATAAATAGTCCTTATGCCCAGAAATGGGCACCCCACTTTGGACAGGCCCTGGGTGGATGTGGTCACCAGGTGAGCTGGCTATGGGCTTGGGGCTGCCTTCGTTCCCATCAGGCACCACAGGCTTCTGATTCTTCCCACAGTGGCCACATCTACTGTGTGTGTGGCGTGGGTGCCAGAGGGCTTCCTGGTGACCCTACCCCTCCTCAGGTGCCAGCAGGCCTCGGATGCTGCAGCAGGCCTGGCATCTGCCCCTGCCCTCCCTGGCAGAGGGCTACTGCTGCTTGCCCCTGGCTCCTTGGCGTTCTCCTGGCTCAGCCTCCATCTCAGGCTCAGCCTCATCTGTACCCTTGGGGTGCAGGGCTCACGCCCACTCCTGCCTCTGCTGCCAAACTCTGCCTTATTTCTGCGCAGAGACTTGGGCGGGAGAGAGTCTGAGCCAGGACGGGCCTTGAGTTGAAAATGTTTCCTGCCTGTCCCCGGTGGGTCTTTGCCTGGTGGAAGGAGGGAAGGGGGGCTGGAGGTTCCCTGTCCCCTCACTGTATTCTCCTTCCTGCCTTCTGGCAGCTGCCAAAATCGGGGTGGTGGCAGCGGGGGGTGGGGAGCCTTGCCCTGCACTCCGGAGTGCGCACAGAGTTCTGTGCCCTCGGTCTGAGAGTTCAGCAGAAATGGGAATGAGGAAGGGGGAGCATTCAGGTTTGGACATGGTTTTTACTCAGAGTTGAAGGCATTGCCTTTTACCTTGAGCAATGTAAAGCCTTTCTGATTCCTGATTCTCTGTGTGGAAGCATTCTCTCGGGCAGTGTCCGGGGTCTCATGGCAGAAATGACATCTCCAGTCCGCTGTGCCCCTCTGGAATTTTGCCCATCCAGTGAGTCCCCCTCTCTTGACCCTGAGGAGGTTTCTGTGGCCTGCTGGGGTGGTAGCTGCCACATGACTGACAGGTTGAGAGGGCTCGGCTTGGCCCCGGCTGCCATTTGGGAAGGAAGCCAGGCCATGGGGACAGGCCATGCAGGTGTCCTGTCCGCCAGCCCACATCGACCACCAGCTACATCCGAGGGAGCTACAGGCGCCTGGAGCCACCCCAGCTGATGAGCAGAGCAGAGCAGAGCCCAGCCGCCTGTCAGCCCTGCCCCAGGTGCAGATATGTGAGCAAAATAAACGTTGCCACTGTCTGAAGCCAGTTTTCTGGGGGTTTTGTTAAAATACCTGAGGCAGGACTCTGTGGCCCGTGCTTCTGTCCTGTCACGTGGGGCCTTGGCATGGGCCATGCCCATCGTGTGCCGGGCCATGTCAGCCCTGCATCAGCCTTCCTGGGGCCTGCCATGGACCCGCACTGCCCATGGCGATGCCAGCTCTGGGTCCAGTCACTGAGCAGAGGTGTTGGGCCTGTAACAAAGCAGAGTGTAGGGGAGCTAAGAAGGGAGCGGGCTGTACCGAGCCTCTCCACCCGATGGTGACGCCACCTTGGTGTGAGCTGGCAGAGAGGGCTGTGCCCAGGTGCGGTGCTACAGGCATGAGCTGCCCACTCAGACTCCCTGAGGCCTTTGAGTCGTTCTCTCTCCCAGTTCAGATTTCCTTCCGACAGCTTCCCAAAGCTGTGATGGAGCTGTCCTGAGCCACGTGCACAGCCTGGCTAGCTGCAGCCTGCAGAGAAACTGAGCGCACAGTTAATGAAAGAACTGAAGGGAAGGATGATAGAGCCAGCCTCCCTAAATGCAGTCTTTAGGCGCCCGGCCTCAGTAATGGCCTGTAATTAGCTGCATCTTGTCCCCCACGAGGGCGCCTGCCAAGCTTGGAAGCCAGGTGTTGTTGAGGGGGGGTTGCACGTGTTCTTGCGCTGCTGTTTTTGCTAGACATTTGCTCATAATGCTGTTTTACATTTTTAAACAAACAGTGTAAATATGAACTTGGGCTTGGACCAAGATAGTCATTCTATGTTCTGAGCTTAGTGAAAGTCACAGCACTGGGGTCAAGGTGCTGGGCGTGGCTGGGCGTGGCTGGGCGTGGCTGGGCGTGGCGGTCTCTCGCCGACAGCCTGTGCTTTTCTTTGGCATCATCCTTAGGCTGGCTCCTGCCGTCGCTCTCTTGCATGCGGGTTTTGTAAGCATTGGCAGTTTTCAATGATCCCTTCTGGAAACCAGCCCTTGCCTGAGCTTTCAGGAATATATCTCTTTCCACCACCTTTCAGCTCCCTTTGCCAACGTCTGTTTCTCCGGGATTGCAAGGGGTCGTGTGAATGAGCTCAGATGCTTTCAGCAGAAACAGCAGGGCCCCAGCACCCGGCTCCCACCCCAAGAGGGTGTTGGTTCTCTGGCATCTCCGTGCCCATGGGATGCCACCATAGCAGCCAAGGCCACACACTGCTTATTAGAGACCTGCCAGAGGATGCTGTTGCCCCCAGCCCTCTGAGCAGAGCCCCACCCTGTGTGGACTGCTGAGCTCACATGTCCACCCAGACCAGTGACTGGCCAGGGAATGGCATGTACCCGTTGGCTTCTGTCAACTGAGGTCAATCCCCAGTCCCCACTCCCGCCCTCTGGTCACCATGGCTATAGAAGAGGCAAGGAGACCTGAACTGTCAGGAGCGAGGCCGGGGGTGGATGCTGAGTAGATCGACATCTGTGACCCTGGGTTTCCTCCTTCCCCTACTTCGAGGGCTTTGGCAAGATGGACAGGGATGTAAGGAAAAGGAGCAGGCCTGGGTTCCCTGAAGCTGGGCAGTCAGGGCCTGAATGGTGTGAATGGGATCCAAGTAGAGCCCACGGCCCCACACGGCAGGGTCTCTGCATGGAATCCGCCTGGGCTTGCGATCCTGCTGCCTCACAGGTGCGGCACAGCTGTGCCAGCTAGGCCCTTGCCTCTGGTGGGTAGGGGACCGGTTAGTCCCACAGATGGCAGTGGCGAGCCATTTGGAGCAACCGCTGCCATCACTCTGGCTGCAGCAGGGAGGCGTGGCCAGGGCTGCATGCTCCAGGGAGCCAGTGGGAGCTGGGGACAAGTGGAAGCCCCACCCCTTCCGAGTTGGGGCGGGAGTTCTCTGGGTGCTGCTGCAGCTGCCCAAGCCACGGCTGTGGGCCCAGGCGTCCGTGTGCTCTGGGGGCTTGAGAGCAGATGGGAGCCCTGCCCTCCAGGTATAGCTGCAGCTGCCCAAGCCACGGCTGTGGGCCCAGGCATCTCTGCATTCTTGGGGGGACCGGGAAGGCCCTTCACTGCCCTCACAGGCTCAGAAGGGCCTGATCCCACTGCCTGGCTTCTCTGGGCTGTCGGTGTCTGCTCTGATCTTGGAGCAAAGTTGGAGCTGAGTTCAGGTGCTGTCACAGCCCGACCAGGTGCACACGCCCTTGGGCAATGCTGACACGCCAGCCCCTTGCTGCCTCAGCCCTCTCTGGAGTTTGGGCGCTGATGAGCATAGGAGGGAAGCCAAGTGGGGGTTGAGGCAGCTTGGTGCTGGCCTGCAGGTGCCCCTTGGCAC
This sequence comes from Ateles fusciceps, assembly GCA_036589455.1. Classification (NCBI taxonomy): domain Eukaryota; kingdom Metazoa; phylum Chordata; class Mammalia; order Primates; family Atelidae; genus Ateles; species Ateles fusciceps. Next base: position 5,517,234 of record JAZHEH010000196.1, read on the forward strand.
TTACAGCCTGGGCACCATGAATGGCAACAGGAGGCAGACAGGTTCCTGGGTGGAAGGGGGCAGGTTCCTGGTGAGGCCCCACCTTCAGGCCAGGGAGGGCTTGAAGGCTGGGGGCCAGGGTGCCAGTCCTGTGGATTGGAGTGGGAACTTATGGGGCCTTTTTGGGCCTACCCATGGCCGCCCTTGGACCAATCAGCATAGATTTCTGCCCCGTGCTTGTAAAAGCCCCAGGCTCACCCAGAGCTGAGCAAATGTCCTTCAGAGAGGGGCAACCCACACTAGGGCCTCCTCTTTGCCGAGAACTGCAGAGGTGACAGGGAGATGAGGGGGAGATGGTGGGATGGCCAGCTGCAGAGAGGAGCCGCCTTCTCTACTGATAGCTGAACACTTGTTGGGATGACATGCCTAACAGAGGAGCCGCCCTTTCTGCTAGGAGCTGAGCAGGCGTTGGGACACTCTGGCTGCAGAAAGGAGCTGCCCCTGTGGGTTTCCTGAGAGCTGTCCTGTCACCCAGTACAGCTCCTCTTCATCCTGCTCCTCTCCTCTTGTCTGCCTACCTTGTTCTTCCTGGATGCAGGACAAGAACTCAGGACCTGCCAGATGGCGGGGCTGAAAGAGCTGTACCACAGACAGGGCTGAGATGTGCCCCTTCTCACCACGTTGCTGGTGAAGCGAGGAAGAGAGGAGCAGCAGCCCTTTGGGGATCCCCGACCTGGGAGCCCCCAAGCCAGGGCTGTGACTCCATCTTTGGGGCCCTGAAGTTCCCAGCATCTCTAACATTTTGGGCACCACCGTGTTCCCCAGTGGCAGCTGTGGCAGCTGCTTACAGTGTGCCCGGTCCGGCCGCAGCCTCACCGAGAGCTGGCACGCGTGTCGGCACCTCTAGCCGCCGCCCTGCTGAGGCAGCCGGCATATCTGGCTGTGGGCGGTGACCAGGCCCCACGCTCGTTCACACGTGCATTGCCGTTCCACGCCTGACTCGCCCTTGACCGGCACGGGACCTAGGCCTGCAGCGTGAGCCCAGTGCAGCCTGCCAGCCCACGTGGATGAAATGAGCCCAGCGGCCCAAGCAAAACTCGGGCAAAGGCCCACCAGCCACAGAGGTTTTGGCCAGAAAACAACACCCCAAAGATCCCATAACTCGACAGCGTTTTCTCCCAGTTTGTGGGGCTTCCTGCCTCTCGGTGCTGCGATGTCTGCTTGCAGCTCGGCGTCTGTTTGAGCCCGTCTGTTCACGCACTCCCGTCATCCTCCCCCTGTCTGAAGTCCTAAACCTTCAGTTAAATCGATACGTGTTCGGTGACATGCAGTCCTCAATTTTATCCACTAAATTAAGACTAGCTGGCATGTCTTTGTTATTTTTCCACGTTACATAAATTCTACATGTTTCTAAACTTAAAAAAATAATGTAGGCAGGCGCGGTGACTCACACCTATAATCCCAGCACTTTGGGAGGCTGAGGCAGGTGGATCACGAGGTCTAGAGTTCGAGACCAGCCTGCCCAGCATGGTGAAACCCCATCTCTACTAAAAATACAAAAATTGGCCAGGCATAGTGGTGTGTGCCTGTAGTCCCAGCTACTCGGGAGGCTGAGGCAGGAGAATCGCTTGAACCCAGGAGGTTGCGGTGATCCGAGATCGCACCACTCCACTCCACTCTGGGCAACAGAGTGAGACTCTGTCTCAAAACATAAAAATAATAAAAAATAATAATGGAAGGAACCTTTAGAAATCCTGAGGAGACAGCCCACACATCCCTCCTGGCTCGTCTTGACCACTGATGCTGGCCTTATGAGGGCCAGGTGTGTGCTCCTGGGTGTGGGCCCAAGGGAGCCTGTGATTTTGACCCTAATGGAGACCAGTCCACACAGCTGAGCCAGCCTCTCTGCAGTCCCTGTTCCATCCGTGGCAAACCCCCCAGACCTCCTTCTCATAGTCAAGGGTTTGGTGACGCAGCTCTGAGCAACTCCCGCTGGCCTGCAAAGCTCCTCTGACCTCATGGTGTTGTGGCCTCTGCTGTAAGAACATGCTCAGGAAGCAGAGCAGACCTCCATAACTGTGGGCTCACTCACAGGCATCAGCGCCCCCAGCCAGGAGCTCACCTGACCCTACGTCATGGGCACGCATCCCGGGCTATGAAGTCCTGAGCCAGCGAGGGTGCTTCTGCAGGGGACAGCACCAGCTGAACCACAGCTTGGCCTCCGGGGAGGACTCACAGGCCATGAGGTGGTGGCGCTTGTGGCTGCTGTGAGTGCCTGCCTGGAGAGGGGCTGTGTCTGTGTGCTCAGCAGTGGCTCCAGAGCCTGCCAGGCTCAGCAAGCAGGCGTTACGGTGCCCCCGGTGGGTGAGGGGCCCCATGCACAGGTGAGCACCTGCTGACATGCGGAATTGTGACTCTCAGGACACTTCCATCACAATGACCATTTCAACTGCTCTGAGAATAACTGGCCTCGGCCCCTTCCCCTGTTTCGCGGAGCCCAGGGCCTGGCAGGCTCCCGTTGTGGCGGTGCGTGAGACCCTCGCAGAGAGCCAGGGAAGGCGGCGGCCCGAGGTGGCTGCAGCAGGGACGCTTGGCATTTAACGTCACTCTTGAAGATCATTTGTGAGGATGTGGGTGTTTGGGGTTTGAGCACGGCCTGAAGTAGAGTGGACTGTCAACACTATCGCTCCGGAGCTGAGAAGCTGCATGTACCACTCCACGCTGGGGTGAATGGGGCCCGCGCCCTGCCTCCCTGAAGCCCACTCACTGTGCCCCTCCTGCCTCCCTGCTCAGCAAACTCCTAGGGGCTCCTGGAATATCCTCCCTGGAGCCGCAGCAGACCCCACAGCTCTCTGCTTGGCGCTCTCCTCTGTATCCCGCACCAGCTCCCCCTTCTCCAGTTCCTGACGACGTGCCCCTCTGCCCCCTGTAGGTGCTGGATACGGGCCCTGCAGCCTCCGAGGCCCACAAGGGCTTGTGGTTCAGGAAGGCTCTCTCACTACGTCGGCTCCAAACCTCTCCACCCCCACCCCCAAGCAGCCTGCCAGCACCCTAGTCCCGGGCACCCTGAGAACACTGAGTGCCATTTCCTGGAAGAGCCAAATCTCTGCCAAGAGGTTTCCACGTCTGTCCTATGATTGACTGACTTGCTTGTGAAGCCTGTTCAGGAGAGGTCATGCCTGTCCCCTTCCTCTACCCGCTGGCCTGCCCTGGCTCACTTGGCTGCAGAGTGGGGAAGGGAACTTTTCCACCGGCTCTAAGCAAAGCCTGCTCGCCAGAGACTGGCAAAAACCAAGTGCCAGGAGAGCTGGGTGAGGGAAGGCCGGAGCTCCCTGCAGCACAAGTGCCTGCCCAGTTGCTCTGGGGGAGCCCTGCCCCCTTCTCCTCCTACCTGCCTCCCTGGCAGTGTCCTTGCCCAGCAGACCCGCAGGAACAACACTGCCATGGGGGCCCAAGTGTCGGGGACCTCCCAGGCCAGCACCGCAGCCCTGCACGGATGCCACCAACCTACAGAGGAAAGCCCCTCGTTAGTGTCCACAGCGACACTGTCTCCACCCTTTAGGTGGTTCCATGCCAGGGCATAATTCAAGCCATTGCTGAGATGTCCAGAGACCAAGAACATGAAGCTGGCCAGACTCGGTCATTAGGAAAGCCCTGGGCATCAGCACCTGTCCCCTCACAGCCTTTACAGCTGGCTGGCTGGGTGCCTGGATCCTGCAGGGTGGGGCTGGAGTCACTTACAGTTTCTTCTCTTCATGAGCCACAGCCAAGAGGTGCTACATTATAAGCAGCTACAGTTTTGTGGAGGACATATGGACAGCCACCCATCTGGAGTCAGGGCTGCTGTGCACGGGTGTGCAAGTTGTGGACTGCACAACTCATGCCTCCATGCCCTTAGAGTCTACGCCTGGATGGGCACGTGCAGTGCCCTATGTGGACTTAGCTCCCCCTCGGTTTTCAGTGTTCCTGGCTGGGCAGGACAAGCAGATCCGGCAGAAAGAGCAGCCTCTACTCCCAACGGCAATCTGACCTGCCCCCATCCTCACCAGGCCCCTGCAGCCCCTGTCCTCGCCCTCCACACCTCCCCAGCCCTCCACCTGCACCTGGACTGCAGCAGCCATGCTCGTGACGCAGGCCTTTGCCCAGCCATGCCTTCAGCTGGGCACACTTTCCTTAGGGTCCACCAGGCAGCCCTGAGCCTCTGCCCAGCCTCTGCTCAGATGCCCGTCTTCAGTGAGGGCTGCTCAGTGCAGTCTCAACCTCCTAAGCTTAACCACCCTTGCCAACACCTTGACCTTGGACTTCTGGCCTCCAAGTCTGTGAGACAGTAAGCTGCTGAAGCACCCAGTGTGGGGCACTTTGTTACAGCAGGCCTGGCGGACTCACACTGGGGCCAGCCCTGTGGCTGACACAGGGAAAACCCAAGGCGAAGCATGAAGGCATTTAGGGTCCACCTGGGTCATCCAGGAGCCTCAGCTTCATTGCACCTGCTGGACTTCTCCAGAGAGCCTATTCACAGGTTTCAGAGGTTAGGGCCTGGTAGCTTTGAAGGACCACTGTTCAGCTTACCAGAGTTGTTTTTTTGTTTGTTTTCTTGAGATGAAGTCTTGCTCTTGTCCCCCAGGCAGGAGTGCAGTGGCGTAATCACAGCTCACTGCAGTCTCAATCTCCCTGGCTCAAGCAATCCTCCTGCCTCAGCCTCCCAAGCAGCTGGGACCACAGGCACCCACCACCACGCCCAGATATTTTTAATAGAGATGAGGTCCTGAACTCCTGGACTCAAGTGATCCTCCTGCCTCAGCTTCCCAAAGTGCCGGGATTACAGGCGTGAGCCGCTGTGCCCAGCCTCTATTTTCTAGGTTCTGATGCAACCCCCAGCTCTACAGGCATGAGGATCTCTGGATAGTCTCACTGCATTCTGGCCACCTCTTAATTTTCTTGTCTCCCTTGAAGCATCACTCCTCTGCCCCCCCTCCGCTTTTTTTTGACAGGGTCTCGCTCAGTCATCCAGGCTAGAGTGCAGTGGTGCAATCATGGCTCACTGCAGCCTCTAACTCCTGGGCTCAAGTGACCCTAATGCCTCAGCCTCCCAAGGAGCTGTTTCCCTTTCTTGTGTCTGTAGAGATGGGGTCTCACTGTGTTGCCCAGGCTGGCCTCAAGCGATCTTCCTGCCTAGGCCTCATCTGTCCTGCTGCGGCTGGACTCACAGCGGTCCTGGGACCTCCTGAGACACCGTTTCTTCTGGTTTTACTCCCTCCTGTCGTTGGTGTGCGTTCCTGGGCAGAGAGGCTGCCCTGCACGATGGAAGTGTCTCCTACCTCCACTGCTAAGTGAGGGGTGCTGGTCCCGGGCTTCCAGCCTTGCATTCCTTCCTCTTCCGGATTCCGTCAGGGTTTATCTCCTGGTTTCCACGTGTGCTGGAGGCTAAACGTGATGCCCTTCTCATCTCAAGCCTCCCTGTGTGAGCTGGGCTTCCTGCCCTTTCTGGGAGTGTTTTAGAGTTCCCGCGTCTTCGCATTTCACAGTGATATTCACCGTGTAGACCCTTCTCCACCCATTTTGCTGCGCAATGGGTGGGCTGCTCAGTCTGCAAAGTCACGCCTTTCAGTCCTGGGGCAGTTTTGGGAGTTACTTCATTAGTGAGATCCTTCCCTGTTTTCTTTTTGCAACTCTCACTTGCCACATGCTGGGATCCAATAAGCTCAAAGAATTCCACACACACGAAAACATAAAGACAAAAAACGTCAGGACACGTCATGATTTCCAAAGCAATGTTGTAAAAGCAAAGCTGTAGGACCCATGCTTTCAATTTCAAAACTTACCACAGAGCTGTAGTAATCAAAACAGTGTGGTACTTCCATAAGACCAGACACAGACCAATGGAATAGCACTGCGTCTAGAAATGAGCCCATACAACTATGAGCAAGGGTGCCAGGCCATTCCATGTGGAGAAAATTGTCTCTTCAACAAACGATGCTGAGACAGACATCCACAAACTCCCATGTCACACCATCTAAAAAAACTGACTCGAAAATCAATCCATGAGCTAAATCTATACAGATTTTAGAAGAAAACATAGGGGTACATTTCCATGAACCCCAGATGTGCCAAGGGATGTGACACCCAAAGCATGATCAACAGGAAAAAAAAATAAATCTTGACTCTACCAAAACCACAAACTGCTTTGTATCAAAGACTATAAAGTGAAAAGAGGCCAGGCACGGTGGCTCATGCCTGTAAGCCCAGCACTTTGCCAGGCCGAGGTAGGTGGATCACAAGGTCAGGAGTTCGAGACCAGCCTGGCCAATATGGTGAAACCCAGTCTCTCCTAAAAATACAAAAATTAGCCAGGCATGGTAGCGTGTGCCTGTAATTCCAGCTACTCGGGAGGCTGAGGCAGGAGAATCACTTGAACCAGGAGGCAGAGGTTGCAGTGAGCCCAGATCAAGCCACTGCACTCCAGCCTGGGCAACAGAGGGAGACTCTGTCTCAAAGAAGTAAACAGATAACCTCCAGAATGGGAGAAAACATTTGCAAGTCCTATGAGAAGGGTTTAGTATCCTGAACATATAAAGAGCTCCTACAACTCAGCAAAAAGACAACCCAATTTAAAAATAGGAGATGGACTTCTCCCAAAAAATAAACAAAAGGGGCATGAAAAGATGCTCACTCAACATCAATCATTAGAGAAAGGCAGATCAAAAGCACAATGACACCTGTTCACACACACTAGCATGACCATCATAATTTAAAACATGATTTATAACAAGCGTTGATATGACTGAGAGTGGAACCCTGCTGCAGCCGGTGGAACACAGCTTGACAATCCTCAAAAAATTAAACACAGAGTTACCACATTACCCGCAAATGCCACTCCTGGGTACATACCCAAGAAAAATGAAAAGAGGTGTCCAAACATACTCGGCCATGAATGTGCACAGCAGCTTACTCACAGGGCTGGAAAGCAGACAAAACCCAATGCCCGTCACTGATAAATGAGGGAACAGGATGCGTCTACCCCACACAATGGCTGATTATTCAGCCACAAGAAGAAACCAGGTATCCATGCTGTAACATGCGTGAACACCATGCAAAGTCAAATAAGACACGAGGCCACAGGTGCGTGATTCCATTTATATGAACTGTCTGGAACAGGGAAAACCTATTTCAGACAACAGAGACAGAAAGTCGATTAGCAGTTGCCTGGGGAGGAGGAAGAGAGGAGGGGAAATGATTGCGTCATGGGGTGAGGAGAGAATGTTCTGGAACGTGAGAGAGGTTGTTCCTACGCAGCATTCTGAATGCACTAAATACGGCTCATCGTTCACTTTAAAGTGATTGACTTTTAGGTTATGTGAATTTCACATTAAAAAACCCAAACTCTCAAAGTGCTCCCCACCAGGTCCGCGCCGAGCAGACAGCGCTGGACCACGCTCAACCATCCATGCTTTTCCCCGCCCCCTTCCGCATCCCCATCCTGGACTCTTTTTTGCCTTTAATCCACTCTGCCCAGAGACTGCCTGTGTCCATCCCACCTGGCCGACTTCTCTCTCAGTATTGCCTTGGCGAAACATCCTAAGAGGAAGTCACACTAGAGAAAAGCGCATTTCATCTCATGGCACATACATAGGCCCATTTAGGAAGCCACGTGTTAATGAAGGGGAAACCCATGCTCCGTGCCGTCCGCAGGGATAATGGGGGCCAGGCCAGGCTGTTCCCAATCTCGTGTTTAAGGCTCAGGAAAGTGACGGTGAAGTGGGCGAAGGTGCCGGGCCGCTCCACACTCCAGACTTCACTTCTGGGACCCGCTCCTGGGCCGCCACGAAGTTCAGCAAGTCAATGGCGGTGACCACCCCGAACACCATCTGCCGAGGACTGGACTTCTCAGGGCTGTGGTCTGAGGAGGGGAGAACAAGGTGCAGGTTTGCGGGTGCCGTGGGAGGCTGGGCGGGCTGCTGTGGGGCAGGAGGCTCCCCGAGGGCCTGTGGGCACTTGTGCACCGTGGGGGCCCATGGCGGCCTGCTGGAGCCCAGGGGCCAAGGCTGTGTTGTTTTTTTGAGACAGTCTCACTCTGTCACCCAAGCTAGAGTGCAGTGGTGCAGTCTCAGCTCACTGCAATCTCCACCTTCTGGGTTCAAACAATTCTCCTGCCCCAGCCTCCCAAGTAGCTGAGACTTCAGGTGCACACCACCAAACCCAGCTAATTTTAGTATTTTTAGTAAAGACGGGGTTTTGCCATGTTGGCCAGGCTGGCCTCGTACTCCTGATCTCAAGTGATCTTCCTGCCTCAGCCTCCCAAAGTGTTGGGATTACAGGCATGAGCCACTGTGCCTGACCCAGGCCATGTTCTTTTGACATGAGCCCCATGGCCCCAGGCTGGGCTCCACACACCACATGTCAGGACACACCCTTCCCCGCCCCCACCCCCCAAGCTGTGCTCCTGAGGCGCTCATGACTTCAGAGCCGGTGTGGCCATGAAATTCAAACCAGTTTAACGTGGCCGCGCACAGAGGCTCACACCTGTGATCCCAGTGCTTTGGGAGCCAAGGTGGGAGGATCATTTAAGCCCAGAAGTCTGGGACCAGCCTGGGCAACACAGAGACCCCATCTCTACTGACTATTTTTAAAAATAAATAAGCATGGTGGCGCACGTTTTTGGTCCCAGCTACTCGGGAGACTGAGGCGGAGGATCAGTTAAGCACAGGACGTCGGGGCTGCAGTGAGCTGTGATAGCACCACTGCACTCCAGTCTGGGCAACAGAGCACGACCCTGTCTCTAAAAACACAAAACCCCTTCACACCATGGATAGCACACAGCTCCCCAGCTCTGGCCTGATTCTCTTTTCACCACTACTGCCTCCTCCTGGCCAGCACGGGCTGGGTGATAATGCTGGCCCAGGCTCCCACGCCGCATACCCATACAGGCTTGTTGTGATGGTTAATTTTTTTTTTTTTTTTTTGAGACGGAGTCTTGCTTTGTTGCCCAAGCTGGAGTGCAGTGGCAAGATCTTGGCTCACTGCAACCTCTGCCCCCTGGGTTCATGCAATTCTCCTGTCTCAGCCTCCTGAGTAGCTGGGACTACAGGCATGTGCCATTGTGCCCGGCTAATTTTTGTATTTTTAGTGGAGACAGGGTTTCACCATGTTGGTCAGGCTGGTCTCAAAACTCCTGACCTCAAGTGATCCATCCACCTTGGCCTCCTAAAGTGCTGGGATTACAGGCGTGAGCCACATCTGGCCTGTATTTTTAGTAGAGACAGGGTTTCACCATAGTGGTCAGGCTGGTCATGAACTCCTGACCTTGTGATCCACCCGCCTTGGCCTCCCAAAGTGCTGGGATTACAGCCGGCTGTGATGATTAATTTTAATACAGATTAACAGGGCTGTGGGGAGCCCAAGCATCTGGTCACAAATCATTCTGGGCATGCGTGAGGGGGTTTCTGGATGACATTAGCACCAGAATCAAGCGGCAGATAACGTGTGCTCCAGTGGGGGGGCCTCCCCAAATAGTCAAAGGCCTGAAAAGAACCGAAGTCCTGCCTTTGGACTTGAACTGCTACCTCTCCAGTCTCCGGCCTGCCGCCTCCCCCTGCCGATCTCGGGCTCTATCGCCTCCGTGATCCCATGAGCCAGTTCCTCAACACAGCCCTCGTTCTCTCCCGCTCCCCACACATCCTCTTGGTCCTGTGTCTCTGCAGAACCCTATGCCTGTGGTCATGAGGCACAGGGGGTGTGCAGGGAGGGAGAGAAACACGAGGCAGGGCCCTCAGAGCCCATCCCCACTCCGCCACGCTGCCACTCCTGTCTTTATAGGCAAAGGTCCCTTGAGGGTGGCCCACTTAGAGCCCCAGGAAAAAATAGGGAACCCAGACGAGACTGACTCCCTGCGTTTCGGGGACACAGAGGCACAGCGACAGAGCTGGAGAAGCTCATCTGAGCAGCTCAGCTCTGGGTGCTGCAGGCTGCTGTGGCCCCGGCAACCCGGCCCTGAGGCACTGATCCAGGAGCAGCCTGTGGACTTGCTGCCAAGGGCCAGGAGCCGGTGGTATTCTAGGTCTGGGGGCCGTGCAGTCTCTGCCACGACTGCGCAGCCCTGGCGTGCTTGGAAGCAGCCACAGACAGTGGTAACAAGCTTGGCCACGCTCCAGGAAAACGTAATTTGGGCACCGACAGTGGAAGTTACATCTTTTTTTTTCTTTGAGATGTTCAAACACAAGTAAATTTTTTTTCTTTTATATATATATATATATATATATATATTTTTTTTTTTTTTTTTTTAAGACGGGGTTTCACCATGTTGGTCAGGCTGGTCTTGAACTCCCAACCTCAGGTGATCTGCCTGCCTTGGCCTCCCAAAGTGCTTGGATTACAGGCGTGAGCCACCACACCTGGCCCACAAGTAAATTTGAGACTAAGAGGGGGAAACCTCCTAACCAAGCTCGGGGGTCCAGGACCTTGGAAGCCCCTCATTTGCCATGGGGAGGCTGTGATTCTGAGCCCGAAAGCCATTCTGAGGGGTGGGTGATACCTACCTGCAGGCCCCCCCCACCATGCCTGCCCAGGCCTGGTCCCGCGCTGCAGAGCCAAGGATGGGAGATGGGGTTAGACTCGGGGCCCTCATAGACCAGCCTCAGCCGCCGAGCACTCACCCACGGCACACAGGCTGGCAGGTGGGCAGGCTCCGGCCTCCAGGGCCCCTCCCAGCTCTTCCTGTGGGCCCCAGGCCAGGGGCTGCCATCTAGGACCCAAAACCTGCAAGTGACTCTCCTGGCCTGTGGGGGATGTGCTGGGAACGCCCAGGGATGTGCTCAGGAGTTGCAAAACTTCACGAGCTCAGCGGGAGCAGGGCCCCAGGGACAGCCTGTGAGTGACTTCCGAGACCCACGTGGGGGCTTCCCTTCAGAGCAGCCCCCCGAAGGCCAGGAGGCTGCCGGGGCAAACACTGCCTCTCCAGGGACTGTGGGACATGGCCAGGGTCAAGGTCAGGACTTGAAACCTTTCCAGATGTTTCTGGGCTTGTCCCTGAGAGTCCCCAAGACTGCTGGCCTCCCAGGAGCCAAAGGGCCTGGACTCCTGAGCCTGTGCACTCTGGACAAGGGGTCCCACCCAGTGTGGCCTGAGGGATCCCTGCGGGAATCACAGGCTCGGTGCAGCTAACCAGCCCCGGGAATGTGGGAGGCCCGGGGGGCAAAGACTGGGGGTCACTGGGGGTCGGTACCACCCACTCCCCTAACACCCTGTGGGGGGGGCGGGGGCCCAGCTGCTGCCCATGGCAGAGGCCGGGTTTGGTGGCCTGACCCCAGTGAGACCCCCATGCAGAGCAGGGCCCCACTCACACTGGATCTGCTCATGCACCACCAGGGCGAAGTGGTCCGTCTCCAGGATGTGCGAGAGCCTGCCCAGCGTGTCCGTAGGCGGATCTGTGAGGGAAGTGCAGTCAGTGGGCGTCACTGGCCCCCGGAAAAGGAACACAGGGGATAGGAAAGCATCGCGCAAAAGGGTCCTAACCTAGGCATCAGAGGGTGACAGGATGCCCAGAGAAAGACCCCTTGAGGAGGCTAGGTGTGGTGGCTCACGCCTGTAATCCCAGCACTTTGGGAGGCTGAGGCGGGCAGATCACTTGAGGTCAGGAGTTTAAGACCAGCCTGGCCAACTTGGTGAAACCCTATCTCTACTAAAAATACAAAAACTAGCTGGGCATGGTGGTGCCTGCCTGTAATCCCAGCTACTCAGGAGGCAGACTGTGAGGAACGCGTGGATTCGGGTAGCATTTCGGGCATGTGTATGAGATGGAAAAGAAGTCAAACTCGCTCCTAGGTTTTGGGCGGAACCCTCTGCCTTTCACGCACAGTGGTTCTGGTTCGGAAAGTCACACAAACTTTCCCGGGCCACCCTGAGGGCAGCAGAAGGTGGGGTCTCTCGATAATCGTGGGGTGTGACCAGCCCGGCAAGGAGCCACCACAGGGCTTCTCCTGGAATTTCTAGCTCTTGTTGGATAACCAAGTGCATGCACAGGGATATGAGGCCGGGCAAGAGGGAGAGCCCGGCAGATGCCGCATGATCTGGGACAGCCGCGGAGCGCCAATGAGTCCCCAAAACACAGCTGCTGCAGATAAGCCCGCCCTGATGAGAGCCTCCCTGCCAGGCTGCTGCATGTGTCAAGTGGGTGCTTCTCAGCTTCATGGTTTGAAGGGTGCAGCCGGCTTTGGCCTAAGTGGTGTTGAGGGTCGAGGACCCAGCAGTACCCGCACAGGAAATGTCACATCCTGCCTTTGGGGCCGGGGGAGACGGGGTGGCGGGGGGGGGGGGACCCAGGCACCCTCTGCGGTCCCAAAGTACCTTCGTACCTGCTTGAACTGCTTGTAGATGACTTTGCCAACTTGGTCTGATGGCTGTACCTTCCCAGCAAGCAGGGATGACAGCATGTTCCCCAGTGTCACCATTCCCAGGATCACCCTGCGGGGCGGAGTGGGGGCAGGGGTCAGTGAACACCTCGGCCCTCCCAGGAGCCCCGGGAGAAGCGCTCTCTGGCCACACATGGAAGCCCTCTGCCTCAACCCTACATGCAGCAGGAACCAGGCTGGGCCCTGATGGGGGAGAAAGAAACCAAGAGTCCTTGGCACTTCCATTTCGCTGGGGTCAAGGGTGACCAGTTGACAGGTTTCCACGGCGTGGGGTTCTCAGTGGTCACTGGGCATGCGTGCCACGGCCTTCTGCTGTGAGACATGTCCTTGGGAAGTCTCCCCCCCAGGGGGGCCCAAGATGGGCTGTACCCAAAGGGTGGGTGGGCGAGGTCTGAGGGCCCAGAGTGAGCCCAGCAGCCCTGCCCCAGCTGCTCAGGGACCGGCACGGGGCCATCCAACGCCCTAAACCCTGCCCAGTGACACCGATGGGGGAGGAGCTGGATGGACAGAGCCCGGGACTGAGCTCTGGGCAGGGGCTGAGACTGACCCTGCCTCGTCCACCACGGGCGCCTGGTCGAAGCCCTTCTCCCGGAGGATGGCGATGGTGTGCTCGCATGTGACGGTCGGCAGCACGGTCAGCGGGGCCGACAGGCTCAGCTCCTAACGTGGAGGTGCCACCACCTGAGGGGGAGAGGACAGACCGGGGCATCAGGGCAAGGACAGATGCTCTCGCCTCCCCGGTCAGCACCTCAGCAGGAAGCCACGGGGGCCGCTCTCCTGCCCGCCACAGCGGGGCAGGGCAGTGCAGGTAGCACGTCTCCGGGGACCGCTCTCCTGCCCATCACAGCAGGGCAGGGCAGTGCAGGTAGCATGTCTCCGGGGACCGCTCTCCTGCCCGTCACAGCCAGGCAGGGCAGCACAGGCAGCGGGTCTCCGCCCGAGCATCCTTACCAGGGCTTCTTCACCGAGAGGTCCTCCTCCTTCAGGAAGCCCTCTGCACCATCCATCTGTCGCTCAGGAACTTGGTCCTGCGGGATGGGGGCGTCACTGAGGCCCCGAAGGGCCCCATCAGGCCTCTGCCCGTGCTGGGGGCATGCACTGCACACCCAGCCCCTCTCCTGGACCTCACTGGTGCAGCAGGGACCCCAAGTGCTGGCTGGAGGTCCCGGGGAAGCCTGGGAGCTGCACTTCCCCACCCCCCCATGGCCAACAAACCCGTGTGAGCATGCACACACCACGGCTCAGGTGCTCAAGCCCACGAGTCCCCTCAAGCTCGGCCTCTGCCCCTCACACTCGCACACATGCACGGGCTCACATGGCAGGCCGGCCAAGCGCAGGGGACATGGTGTCCTTGCACTGACGGGGGTGGGCAGGGGCCTGCACAGGGCAACTTGGCCCTGGGCACCAGATGTGAATCACCCAGACCGGGAGCCCAACTGGGGACACCCACCAGCCCAGCCTGGCCCCCAAGGGCGGCTGAGCTCCCGGGGAGATGTATAGCTCCTACAGCTTGCAGGCCACGGAGGAAACCATGGGGGTCTCTAGACACTCGCCCCCGTACTGCCACAGAGGCCAGCTGCAGAGTGGCCCCAGTCTCAGCCCAGCTGCCCAGTGACCAGTGAGGTCTGTGGTGTTACTGCCTGAGGGGCCTCTGAGCAAAACGGTCACAGCAAATCCCATGGGGCCACCTGGTTGCACTGTGCAGAGTCTGCAGGCCTCAGGCCATCTGCGCAGCAGGGCTCTCGCCACCCGGCAGCACTCGGTCCCAGCCCAGAGTTTGGGGGAAGCAGCGGAGGGAGTCGGGTGGGCAGGAGGCGGCACAGGACCCGGCCCCACAGGACGTCAAGGTCAGGGCTGCCCCTTGGAGCTCGCGGACCCCAGAGCAGTGGCTGGAGGTCCCAGAGGGAAGCCTGGGGGCTGGACTTCCCACTCCTCATGGCCAACAAACGCGTGTGAGAGGGGCAGACACCAGAGAGGGAGGGACAGGAGGGACAGAGAGGGAGCCACCGCCTTTCATGTCCCTCCGGTCAGCACTGTCACTGGGAGCGTGCATTGATTTTCGCAGCATGAGGGCACCGGGCGGGAGAGCGGAGGCAGTGTTCGTGGGGCCCGCCAGCCCCCTCCCCTCCCAGCTCTGGCTGCCAGCTCTCAGGTGAGGCACATGAGGCATCCAGGGAAGGGTGGCAGCGGAGAGGAGCAGGGACCGGGAGGGGAAGCCTGTGTCTTACATGTAGTTCCGCACTGAGTCGGGCAGAATGACCACACAGCGCTGGCCCTCCTGCAGCTCCTGTGCGGCCTTCACAGCCACTGCCACCGTGCTGCCGGCACTGCCACCTGCAGAGAGGGCCAGGAGTCAGACGAGCTGGGGTGAGTGCATGTGGGTGCAGGCGTGGGCATGGAAAGTGCATGTGTGGCCAGGTGCCGTGGCTCACGCCTGTCATCCCAGCACTTTGGGAGGCTGAGGTGGATGAATTACAAAGTTGGGAGTTTGAGACCAGCCTGATTAACGTGGTGAAACCCTGTCTCTACTAAAAAAAGGACAAAAATTAGCTGGACGTGGTGGCTCATGCCTGTTATCACAGCTACTTGGGAGGCCGAGGCAGGAGAATCGCTTGGACCTGGGAGGCAGAGGTTGCAGTGAGCCGAGGTTGCACCACTGCACTCCAGCCTGATGACACAGCAAGACTCCATCTTAAAAAAATCTTTTCTTTTCTTTTTTTGAGACGGAGTCTCGCTCTGTTGCCCAGGCTGGAGTGCAACGGCATGATCTCGGCTCACTGCAACTGCCACCTCCCAGGTTCAAGCGATTCTCCTGCCTCAGCCTCCCGAGTAGCTGGGATTAGAGGCATCCACCATCACGCCCAGCTAATTTTAGTATTTTTATAGAGATGGGGTTTCGCCATGTTGGCCAGACTGGGCTTGAACTCCTGATCTCAGGTGATCTGTCTGCCTTAGCCTCCCAATGTGCTGGGATTACAGGCATGGGCCACCTAGCCTGGTCAGAAAATGGTTTTTCAATCAAGACTTGCTTCCAATCTCTAGTTCGGGGCTCTGTTATCAGGGACTTGACCACGCTGAGGGCTGCTTTCCTTCCACTTTCCCTGTCACCAGCCCCAAAGTGACATGACACAGGGAATGTGCATGTGGAAAACCTGTGTGTCTCTGCCTGGGTTTGGAAGCTGGTGTGTGCTCTCCGAGCCCCCAGAGGTCTAGATCATCTATGGTCCCCGCAGGGCCACTGCTGCGTGTGTGGCTGCTCAGTGGTACGCCAACAGCCACCTGCTCTGTCCACCCCCAAGCAGGTGGGCAGAGGGGCACGGGGTTGGAGGAAGGTGAGTGGGGTCGGTCCTGGACAGCCTCAGGCTCCAGAGCCCCTCCCCACTGCTCCAGGGTGGTGCTCGCAGTACCCAGTCCTGGCCGTGGGCCCCGTTAATGCAGAGCCACGGCCCCAGGGGCCCGAGTGGGCTTGATTAGAAACATTGAGTGCCAGGAGAGCTTCAGCCTTGTCTTAGAAACGCATTCTGGAAGGCAGCTCGAAGCCCCGCCCCATGGCCTCCAGCCCTCACCTAAGCAGGTGACCACACTAGGCAGGTGAGGACCTGGGTAGGCAGACAACACCCAAGGCTCACGGCCACTGCAGTTACACACCTCAGAACTGCTGTCTTGGCCAAGCGTGGTGGCTCACACCTGTAATCCCAACAGTTTGGGAAGCCAAGGCAGGTGGATCACGAGGTCAGGAGTTTGATACCAGTGTGGCCAACATGGTGAAGCCCTGTCTCTACTAAAAATACAAAAATTGGCCGGGCGTAGTGGCTCACGCCTGTAATCCAAGCACTTTGGAGGCCAAGGTGGGCGGATCACCTGAGGTCAGAAGTTCAAGACCTGCCTGACCAACACAGTAAAACCCCGTCTTTAAAAAAAAAAAAAAAAAAAAAAATTGGCCGGGCATGATGGTGGGTGCCTGTAATCCCAGCTACATGGGAGGCTGAGGCAGGAGAATCGCTTGAACCTGGGAGGTGGAGGTTACAGTCAGCAAAGAACGTGCCACTGCACTCCAGCCTGGGCGACAGAGTGAGACTCCATCTCATTGCTGTCTTACACGTGTGGGTTGGCAGCTGGCAGAGGGTGCATCCTCAACCACCTCCAACCCCCTCAGCCATTGCTGCTGTCCCCGTAGCCCAGTGCCAGCACGCACTCACCACACAGCAGCCCCTCCTGTGAGATCAGCATGCGGGCGAAGGTGAACGCTTCCTCATCATTGCTCTTGAACCACTTGTCCACCACCTGAGAGGGACCCCACAATAGCCCGTCAGCATGGGGGCCACTTCCGTGTGGCCAGGGGGGTGAACAGCCTCGTGGTGAACCCCACGTCTAGCTGGCAGGACCCCAGAGGTCACGGCCCAGACTCTCGCCCCGGGATCTGCACGTCGGCAGACCTTCCAGTTACAACACGTTTGCAGACAGCAAAACCGCCCGCCAGCCCCAGGAAGCATCCCTGTGACCTGCACTCCACTCTCACTCAGGCCAAAGCCACCTTTGTGGTTCTTAACAGAGTTTTCTGGGGCCTTAATTTTCCCACATTTTCCCTGCTCCTTGCCCTTGCCGCCCAGGCTGCGTCCCTCTGTGAGGTCAGGCCACATGAGCAGACATTGACCCCCAGGCTACTTTCTCGACCTTCAAGACCAGCTTCTCACCATGCGTGCCAGGGCTCCCCCTTCCATTCCTCTCCGTGGGGAAGCCGATGTGGGCCAGGAGCAGCCAGGCTCCCGGCGTGAGGGTGAGTTACGGCAGCACCGGCACTGCGCCGGGCTGGGACTCGACCTACCGTCCTGTCCAGCACGGTGGGGGATGAAGTCATAGCCGATCCCTTCCACCTCGTACGTGGTCAGCTCTGTCTGGTTCAGCTCCTCTGGCTCTGCGAGGATGGAGCCTTCGGGATCCACCCCAATGATCTGCAGAGCGTGCGGCTTTAGGTCCAGCAAAAGCCCGGCTGGAGATGCTCAGCTACCACATTATCGGAGTGGCCGATGCTGCCACGAACAAGTGCCCATGGGTGGTGGCCTGTTCCTAGCCTCAGAGGCAGGATGAGAAACCCAGGAGCCCAGGCCCCAAGTATCAAAGGGATAAAGACCTCATCTGGACGAAACGCTCAGTGCAGGGCGCTCAGAAGTGCAGGCGGGTGTCTGGGAGGAAGTGACCTCCCCCAGGGGCCTTTCAGAGCAGGGCCCCCAGGACCACCGAGGCAGACCACCCTGTGGTGGGGCAGCCGAGCCTTCGGGACAAAGGGCATTGCTGCGCAGTGACCCGTTTTTCAAGGGCAAGCAACAGTCGCAGGGAGAGAACGTGCTTGTCTCACTAGCGGGGCCTTTCTAAGTGTCTCTCCTCACACCTGCTCTTAACCCCGAGTCCAGGAGCCCTCCCCCAGCTCCCTCAAACCCCAGCTGAGGGGGCAGGCTCAGGACCAGAGGACTCAGAACTCCTGGCTGATCCTCGGAGGCCCCCAGATGGAACCCCGACCCCCACTCAGCGCAGGAAGCCCCCCTAGGTCACTGGCCAGCGAGTGAGCAGCTGGCCTCAGCTCCTTCGGGTCGCGAGCTGCTGGCCCCTTATCTGCCGAGCACCGTCTTCCCAAACACCTCCCGGGACGCGAGGACACAGAGCAGAAGACAGTGCTGAGCAGAGCGTGAGGAACTAGCGCTTTCAGCTCCGCGCTGCCCGTCCTGGGCCCGGCTGAGCCACTCACCTTGCATCCGGGACACTTCTCCTTCAGCTTCCTGGCGATGCCCGTGATGGTGCCGCCCGTGCCCACCGAGGCCACCAGCATGTCTAGCTTCCCTGGTGGACAGATAAGCATTCTCGGGTCCCCGCCTGGCCAGCCCACCACTCATGGCAACAATCACTGAAAACACGCTCAGCCCAAACCACGGCGGGTGACCAAAAAATTCGAAAGAGAAATTTCTCCAGTTCGAGCAGCTGCCATGGCAGCCGTTCGTCTGTAAAAGCCATTCAGAAGCAGGTAGCCTGGTGTGCCAGCCATCTCTGCTGAGTGACACTCAGTCCCTAGAACCCCCATTTGGCTGGATACAGGACAGGACCGTGTCCGGGGGGTGCAGGCGCTGAGGGCGGGCAGAGGGAGGCTGGGAATGAATCACCCCCTGGGCTGTGGATGTCTGCATGGTGTGAGTTAACTGAATTTACACAGGAAATGGAATCAGTCATTCAGGCTTTGGCTCAGAAACTCGCCAGGCGCTCACCCTGCTGGCGGCCAGTGCGGGCATCTGGTGGACAAGTCAGAGCAGGGAAAGACTCGGTGAGGCTGAGCCGTGTGGGCACCTATGCTGAGGCAGGACTGTTTTTGCCAAACGAGAGAATTCTCACACATAAAACCCGGGCAAGAAAATGCCTGGACCTTACAGCCTGGCTCCTGGTCACAGACCGAGGGTGTACTCCGGCCCTTGCCAACACCGGATTCCCAACAGGAAGCCAGGGCGCCAACGTCCTGGCAACTTCTCTCTAAAGGGATCTCTTGGGAAAACATCAGTACCAATCCCCCAAAGGCCTTGGCACCGAGTCCCTGGAAAAGGGTCCAAGGCTCCAGCCTCATGCCTGAAATACAGTGAGCTCATCGCACATGTCACCAGCCCTGTTCTACAGATGAATTCAGTGCCCGGGTTGGGACACAATCCCAGCTGAAGCCCCAGCTGCGAGTCCAGCACCAGCCTGGGCCTTGAACAGACTTGCTCCCTGCATTCTCTACGGGAGGAACCCCTAGACCTGGAGAGACTGCCGGGTAAATACAGCCACACCCTGCGTTTGGCGTTACGGATAAGGTGTAGGCAGAGAGGCCAAGAGGGCACAAAGGAGGGAGGAAACTGTTCTAGAGAAATGCTCCAGAGAGCATTTCACAAAGGGGACATTTGAGCTGGGTTTTGAACGGTGAACAGGAGTTCACCAAGGTAAGGGCAAGAGATGTGCCCAGGCAGCCAGGAATAAATGCAGTCAAGATAGACAGAGGGACGCACCGTCACACTGCTGCAGGATCTCCTCAGCGGTGCTGTCGTAGTGAGCCAGGGGGTTGCTGGCATTACGGTACTGCACGGAGAGAGCAGAGCCCGTGAGCTGGCCCCCAACACCTCAGTCACCCCACATCCCTGACCGAGACCCCCCCAGGGAACACCTTCCCCCAGGCCCCGGCGCCTCACCTGGTCTAGGATGTGAGAATTGGGGATTTCGTTCTTCAGCCGCCAGGCCACCCCCCACATGTGACTCCGGGGAGTCGAACCTGGCACTGGTGGGTGTCCTCACAATCTCAGCTCCCAGGGCCCGCAGCACGTCCACCTGCATGAGGGAAGGGGGTGACCTGCATCTTCTGCCTGGCCCGGGGGCTCCCGTCCCCTGCCCCGTGACCCCGCCCTGGCCACGCCCACCCACCCGTGACCCCGCCCCGGCTGCGCCCACCCACCTTCTCTGAGCTCATCTTCTCCGGCATCACGATGATGCAGCGATAGCCCCTCACGGCCGCAGCCAGGGCCAGCCCGATCCCTGAGGGGCGCACAGAGGGTGAGAAGGGCCCAGTGCCCCCCAAGCCCCGCCCTGCCCCTGCCTGGGACATAGGGGCACACCCCGATGCTGCTTCCTCCAGGGCCCAGGGAAGAGGGTTCTGTGGGATTCCAAAACTGCCCAACATAGCTGCCTCTGCCTTCCAGTGCGGGGGAGAGACTGCCAGAGGCGGAAACGAGACATGAAACAAGGAGAAGGCAGTGGCGCAGGATGGGAGATCCCGTTCCCCAGGCCCCGCTGGGTGCGCGGGCACAGGAACAGCACACGCTGGGTACTCGTCCCATACGAATTCCCAGGCACTGCCAGCTGCCATCGCCCCAACAGCACTGGCACCCGTTGGCCCCGACCCTGACCACTGGTCAGAGGAAGCTGGGCTGGGACACAGGCCGGCAGCGGGCACGAGGTGCCAGGGTGCAGGTGGCCGGGCGGGCCAGCACACGCAGCTGCAGCTCAGCCCCCAGGCCCTGACAGGCTCGGCACGGGCGGGGGACCGCCAGCCCCGCCAGCCCCGCCACCCCTGCTGGGCCCGGCACCCACCGGTGTTCCCGGATGTTGGCTCGATAATCGTGTCCCCCGGCTTCAGCATCCCGGTGCGCTCGGCATCCTCAATCATCCGCAGGCTGATACGGTCCTTCACGCTGCCACCCGCGTTGAAGAACTCACACTTGGCCACTGGGAGGCAGAGGTGAGTCACGGAGGAGAAGAGCCCCCATTGATTCCTGTTCACCCCCCATTACCTGATACATCCCAGGATGGGGGACAGGCTTGAGGGTCTGTGGGTTCCGAAAAATCACCACCTCTCCACCCTCGCCCGTACACCCGCACCTGGCGCTTACCCATCTGTGCCCCTGCAGCCCATCCTACTGGCCCTGCTTACTCTGTGCCCCTGCAGCCCATCCTACTGGCCCTGAATGGCACAGAGCAACATCCTACTGGCCCTGAATGTGGGGACCAGAGGCATAAGCAGCCCTCACTGGGGGTGCCACCCCAGTCCCCCCACCACGAACTGGGTGTGTAGCAGGCAGGCACCTGGATTTGGGTCCCCCATGCCCCTATGCCCAGCCATACCCGGTGGCCCCTGCCAGAGCAGCTTGATGTCCTGAAGCCACGGCCCCAGTCACACCCCAGCCCCACCGGATGGGGACTCACAAACTCTCCCCTGCAGCCTCCCACTGTCCTCCTTCCCCTGTGGGTCTCTGTGAAGGGGACTGCTCTGATGCAGCATCAGGAATTTCCTCCCTAGAGGGGCGGAGTGGGGCAGGCTCCCACAAGGCCCTGCCTGTGAATCGGCCATCAGTTCTCAATGCACCGACCCCTGACTGCCTTCCTCCAGAGCTGCCCCAGCTCTTACAAGTCGCTGTGACATTACAGCATCTCAGGATGAAAAAGTTCTAAGCCATGTTACTGGTTCCCTCGCCTTCCCACTCAAACTGCACCCCCTCCATCTGGCCCTGTCACAGGATTCTCCGTGGCACCTGCCCTGCCACCCTCCGAACTCACTTGGCCTTGGTCACCTGAAATATGAAATTCTGTCCCCCGCCTTGTCCCCAAGGCCTCTGCACCCACAGCTTTCTCCGTGACGATGCTGAGGTCTGGGAGGGGCCTGCGCTCTTGGTGAAGAGTGACCCTCACAAATTCCCTCCACCCTCTTGTGCCTGGAAACTTCGTCCTGCAAAGAACCGCCCTTCCCCAGAAGGCTTAGACCAGACCCTGTGTGTACCCAGGACAAGGCCAGCCACAGACCCTCCAAATTCCCACTGTCTGTCTCATAAATGATGAGCTGAACTGTCTGTCCCCACGAAGCTGGCAAGACAGAGCCAACTGGTCTCTGGCCAGCGGGTGGCTCACGGCACATGTCTAGGACCTGTCCACTCCTCCCTGGGAGGCATGACGCAAACCCTCCCGCTCTGCTTGCGTCTGCCTTTGACCCTCACCCGACTCTTCACACCCTCGCTCTTTCCACTCTGGCCTCAGTTCAAAGATCACCCATTCCCTGGTCCATTGGCTTGGGAGTCACGTCAGTCACCCTCTGACACGTTGTGTGTTCTTTCTAAACTTAAACTGATATGATCTCGGCCACTGATTAACCAGCGAGTCCTGACCCCGTTGCCCACCCTCCACCCCAGGGCCTTGCCCACGCGACCCATCCCAGATCCCCGGGCCCACGGAGCCCGGTGAGGATGGAGGAATCCCCCTCGCAAAGCCAGGGCACTCACACAGCTCACACTTCAGGCCGAACTTCTGCCCAATCTTGTTGATTCTCACCATGGGGGTGTCCCCGATCTTCTTCAGAATGTCTGGCAAGATTTTTGGAGCTTTTGCCCTGAAACAGAGGAGTCCACAATCATCCATGAAAAAATACGAAATAGTACCAGCCCTGGCAGTCCAAGGGCCGGCCTGTTTTCCGGAAATCAGCAATCAAAGAACTGGCTTCATCTGGGTGTGGTTACACAAATATGTGCAGATACCCCTAACACACACCTCACACACATGCCTGAAACACACACACACCTCACACACATGCCTGAAACCACACACACACATGCCTGAAACACACAAACACACCTCATGCACATGCCTGAAACACACACACGCCTGGAATACACACACCTCACACACATGCCTGAAACACACACATGCCTGAAACACATGCCTGAAACACACACACACACCCCTCACACACATGCCTGAAACACACCTCACACACATGCCTGAAACACACATACATGCCTGAAACACACACACACGCCTGAAACATACATCTCACACACATGCCTGCAACACACATACACACACACCTGCCTGAAACACACACACACACACACACACACACACACACAGGCTTGCAACTAAAAACCCTATAAAAAGCAAATCAGGCCTATAGTGTGTTTGCACCAATGCCAGTTTCCCAGGTTTGAAATGAACTAGTCACGAAAGATGTTGGTAGCAGAAAGCTGGGAGAATGCTACAAAGGACCTATTATTTTTGCAACTTCTCGTGAGTAGCAAGTTAGCAAACACTGACTCCGAAACAACAGACGTAGGTCCATCTTTTCAGAAAGGCATTAATGGGGAATTTCATTTCCTTTCATCTCTCAGTATCTGACCCAAGGAGGGAAAAAAGTGAAGCGCGGACCTCAGGGCAGAGACTCCTCAAACCTCAGGCCCATCCAGGGACAACGGCCGGAAAGCGAGGCTGGGAGGCCTCGCCCTGCGCAGAACATGCCAGGCACACGGTGGACATGGAGCCTGGCCGAGGCGCGGCAGCCCAGGCTCCTGAAGCTCTGCCCTGTAGCATCCGGACATGCAAACCCTGGTCCAGGTGGTTTCCTAAATGGCCCTCAGGCCCCTGCCATCCTCCCCTACAGGGAGATGCCGATGACACCCCCCTATCTAACTGTGCCAAGCCCAAGCTCACTACATATTCATCTGGGAACACGCACAGCTCACAGCAGTCTCCAGACCCACAACCCCTCCCTTGCAGCTCCCATGACACCCCGTGGCTCTAACCCCGAGCCCCCTCCTCAGCACAGGCACCTGCTAAACAGCCAGGGTCCTCGGGCCCTGCACCCTCAGGAGGCGATCCTTAGACCCGGGGGTGAACCCAGCTCCCCGGGGGTCCTGTGGCATGGAGGGAGAGCCGCCCTGAAGGCTCATACAGGCAGCAGCAAGAGCAGCAGAAGTCCAGGTGCGTCCTTCCCAGGAAGAGAGAGCAGTGCTGCCACTCCCCCAGGCTGCAGAGGAGCTGGCATAGACGCCCACACGGTGCAGGTGGGGGAGAGGCTCCCTCTGAAGCAGTCCTTGGTGGAAGGGAAACAGGCTTGGCAGGGTGCAGAGAGCCGGGAGGAAAGCCAAGCCCCCAGTGACAGTTCGTTCATTAACTAAGTTCAGGCATCTGGGCGGCCAGGCAGGAAGGGGCCCGCCTCCCTGCAGCAGGTGTGCTGACTCAGCACTGGGCCTCGTGGCTGAAGTCACCTGAGAAGTTGGCAGAGGTGGTCAGGGCCAGGCCCAGAGCGCTCAGCAAGATAAAGGATGTGACTTGCAGGGACAGTCCTGGAGTCACTGATCTCAAGGACTCCCACCTCCACAGCCCAGGAGGCCCCCGGGAGGACACCCCACACTGTCCTAGAATGAACCCCAACTCCTACCCCACCTCTGCAGCCCCTCCCCCTCAGCGCCACTATTCTCAGGGGCCCTCTGACTGACAGGCGGCTAGGCTCCACCCCTCAGGATGAGGGCGTCTCTGGACGGTGAGTGAGGCCAGGATGTGAGGTGCAGGTGCAATGCCATCTTACAACCTGGCGGGCACTGTCTCCACTCATGCCCTAGTGCGAGGAGCTCACGGAGCCCTCAGGAATCCGGCCTCTCTTCCCTGCCCACCCCACCCCCCAGCAGCCACCCCCGACCTCACCGGGCCTCTCACCCACTGCTCTCTCTGGCTTGTCTTGGCAGCGAGAGCCCATCCACCTGGCTGCCCACCTGCCCGCGTGGCCTCCTGAGCTCCCAGCACTGAGTGTGTTCACCACTCACACCTGGGTTTGTCAGTTTTCACTTCTTCCTATTGCTCCACTGAGAGTACACCCAGCCACCCCACCAGTCCTGAACTGCAAATCAGCAACTATAAACGTTGGTAGTGGTGCACAAATAGGAATCGTAATCCCAGCACTGTGGGGGGCCGAGGTAGGTGGATCACCTGAGGTCAGGAGTTCAAGACCAGCCTGGACAACATGGTGAAACCCTATCTCTACTAAAAATACAAAGATGAGTTAAACGTGGTGGTGCAAGCCTGTAATCCCAGCTACTCTGGAGGCTGAGGCAGAATTGGTTGAACCTGGGAGGCGGAGGTTGCAGTGAGCCGAGATCGCACCACTGCACTCCAGCCTGGGCAACAGAGTGAGACTCCATGTCAAAAATTTAAAAAAAGCAAACATCTAAGCAGCACATTCTTTGATCTATTTGTTCTCCTCCACGGAGATTACACTAAGGAAATAGAGATAATCCTAACGCTTAGTGAGCTCGATTTCAGTTTGGTGCTGGGGTAGGGACTTTTGTTTATTTTTCTTTTCCACTGATAGACCCTGAGCAGGGCTGGAAATGCATGAGGCACTCAGGAAACACTCGTCGGCCAAATGAATGTGTAGCGTTTTCTATTGCAGTTATTTAAAATGAGATAAGTGCAAACGTTTATCTACCCAACAGAGGGCTTACAAAATTATGGCTTCTTCACCCAACAGTCTGTGCCACTAGAAAAAGAGCCCACTTTGTAAAAATATTTAATGCCTAAGGGAAGTCTTCATGACCTAGAGTTAACTGAAAAGTGCAGGCAGGGCTGGGTGCAGTGGCTCATGCCTGTAATCCCAGCAGTTTGGGAGGTGAAGGTGGGTGGATCACTTGAACCCAGGAGTTCAAGGGCAGCCTGGGCAAACCCCATCTCTCCTAAAAATACAGAAATTAAGGCCAGGTGCAGAGGCTCACACCTGTAATCCCAGCACTTTGGGAAGCTGAGGCAGGTGGATCATGAGGTCAGGAGTTTGAGACCAGCCTGACCAACATGATGAAACTCCATCTCAACTAAAAATACAAAAAACAAAATTAGCTGGCCGTGGTGGCGAGAGCCTGTAATTTCAGTGACTCAGGAGGCTGAGGCAGGAGAATCGCTTGAACCTGGGAGGCAGAGGTTGCAGTGAGCCAAGATCGTGCCACTGCACTCCAGCCTGGACGACAGAGAGAGATTCCATCTCAAAAAAAAACAAAAACAAAACTAGCCGGGCGTGATGGTGGGTGCCCGTAGTCCCAGCTACATGGGAGGCTGAAGTGGGAGGATCCCTTAATTGGGAGAGGTTGAGGCTGCAGTGAGACATGACTACACCACTGTACTCCAGCTTGGACGACAGAATGAGACCCTGTCTCAACAAAATCAATCAATCAATAAAGAGTGCAGGCAGGATCCCAGTTCCCTCCAGCGAACCTGCGTGGGCAGCCACAGACTGGGCGAAGCACGCGTGACCTGGGCACATTTATTTATTTATTCCAGAAATACATGTTGAGCATCGCGGTCTTGCTGGGACTGGCCTAGGTGCTGAGTGGCAGCGTAAGGAGGCCTGGTCCTCTGAGCCTCGGCTGCCTGTCTCATCTACACGGTGCGCCCCCCACCCCCCAGCTCCTCAATCCAGAGTGCCCACAGGGGGGGTCACACCTCAAGCCCTCCTGGCTGTGTGGTGTCCAGGTAGCAAAATCCTGCCCTCCAGGACACAGACTGACCCTCTTGTGATCAAAAGCAGGACTTACGGGGCGGTGTGGTGATGCGGGGGACTCGGAAGCGGGCCGGCCCAGCTGCCAGGTGCACCTGCTTGGGGTATCGGGCCGGATCCACAGGTGCTCCTTGGCTTCCTTATCCCCTGCAGACCCCTTCTCCAGGCTCCCCCTTCGCCAAGTGTGGCCCTGAGTGGTGGGGGCACCCTGCTGGCCCCGCTTCCGCCTGGGGTGTCTCGGAAGGCATGCTGGGACCTGGCAAAGCAAGGAGAGACACATTGGTTCAGGTTCAGATGCTGAGGGGGTCCAGCGAACCCTGCTAACCTGGGCCCCTCTGGGCAGGGTCTCTGCTCCCTCAGAGAAGCCCTGGAAGAACGGCACAGAAACATGGGCACCAGCTCTGTGGGCAGTTGCTTGGTCATTTCCCTCTTAGGCATATACGAAAAAAATGGAAACAGATACTAGCTTGGGCCGGGCGCAGCGGCTCACACCTCTCACCCCAGCACTTGGGGAGGTGGAGGCAGGAGGATCACTGCAGTCCAGGAGGTCAAGACCAGCCTGGGTGCAAGCCCCGTCTCTAAGAAAATAAAACAACAAGACAAATGCTTGCACACCCATGCTCACTGCTGCACTATTCACAAGTCAAAAGGTGGAGGCGGAGCGTGTGTGCATGGATGGATGGACACACACCAGAATATCGGCGTGCACGTGTGCACACACACACACAAACACACACACTAGAATAGAGGCTCACACACACACCAGAATACAGGCTCACACACACATCAGAATATAGACACACACACACACACAGACACACACTAGAATACAGGTGCTCCCACACACACACACTAGAATACTACTCAGCCATCACGGAAAGCCATTCTGGCTCACACACACACACTAGAATACTACTCAGCTGTCACAGAAAGCCATTCTGGCTCACGCCACAACACGGATGAACCTTCCGGACATTATGCCAAGTGAAATAAGCCAGACACAAAAGGACAAATGCTGTGTGACTCCACTTCCACGATGAGGTACCTGGAATTCTCAAAGGTCCCTCTATGTCTGGCAAATTCATAGACATGAATAGAGGCTGCCCGGGGCTGGGGTGAGTGGGGGAGGGGAGAGTGACTGTGTAATGGGTGCAGAGGCTGTACTGGGAACGATGTAGATGTTCTGGGTGGAGACGGTGCTGGTGGCTGCATCACACTTGCAAATGGTGACAGTGGTAAATGTTATCTATATTTTACCCAGGGTAAAAAAACACACAAGCACCTTGAAACAGATGAGAGCAGCGCCTTCCTCCGCGGGTCACCGGAGGCACCTGCGGGAAGAGACTCTCCGTCTTGCACAGGCCCCGTCTGGCCCGGGTCCCGCGCGCTCCGCCGCCGAATCCGCCAGAAAGCCTCGCTTTTGGCGCCTCTCCCTGGCGCAGTCTCCCCCAAGGTAAGGGCTGCTGCGTACGCAGATCGCAAGCGGCCGGGTCTCCGCGGAACCCAGAGGCGCTCGGCGGAAAGCTCGCCAGGGGACCCGGATCCGAACCCGCGGCGACAGCGCCCGGCGGCCGGATGCACGTGCGTCCGGGGGAGGCGGGTTCCGGCCGCTGCTGAAACCGCAAGACCCCCTGGGGGTCACGACGCTCCCGGGCACCCCTGTACGCGCGCACCCACCCTCCGGAGAGGCTTGGGGAGGGCCCCGCGCGCGGATGCAGGAAAAGCCTCTAAGTTTCCCGGCGGGAGATCCTGACCCTACTGAGATCCGGAAACCGCCGCCCACTCCGCCTCCGGAAGCGACACTTTGGGACACAGTTTGGGACAGGTAAGCCCAGAAGATCCTCGGGAAGCCGAAAGTTTCGCGCTCCGCTCTCGCAGCCCCTCCACCTGCGCCTCGCATCCTCCAGCTGAGCGGCCGCCTCGCCCGGGGCTCAGGGGAAGTGGGGCCCCAGGAAAGCCTCCAGCCCCCGAACGCCACGCGGGCAGAGCCCCGCGTCCTCCCCAGCGAGCACCCACTCGCGGGCCGCCCGCGCAACGACAGCATTTACCGCCCCCACACAGTCCGCCGAAAAGGGCGATTTGGAAACAGCCATTTCCCGCCCACAATGCCGCGAAACTCCACGCTGGGCACCGCAGCGGCGCATCCCCCCCTAAACTCCCACCTGCGTCCCCCGTCCCAGCTCCACGCTCCCGGGCTCGTCGCCTGCGGGGGTCCGCTTCGCCGGCGCGGGGGCTGGGGCGGGAGCCCGGGGCCGCGTGGACGCCCGGCCCCAGCTTCTGGGCGGTCGGGACCCCAGGCGCGGGAGGGGGTGGGGCGGGAGTCCGGGAGCAGCCCCGTCTCGCCGCGTTTCGGGGAAGATGATGCAACTCCCGGCGGAGGCGCGGGGGGCGACCCGGACCCAACTGGGACCCTCCGTCCAGAGCCGGGAGCGGGTCTCCGTGGGGCCGGATCTCACCTGGTCGGACACGCGGGAAAGGGGTGAGTTGCTGTCCCGACTGCGGCGAGGCGGAGACGGCGACCCCGGGGTGGCGGCCTCGCGTGGACCCGCTGCGAGGGGGAGCGGGCGGGCGGCGATTGGCGGAGAGGCGGGGGCGGAGGCCGGTGCCCGCCAATGTCCCGCGGCAGAGCACCCGCCCCTCCTCCAACCCGCCCCTCCTCCAACCTGCACCGCCTCCAACCCGCCCAGCCCGGGCCCTTCCCCGCCCCCGCCCCCCCACACCCCGCAGCCTGGGACACGCCGGCCTACCCGACCCCTGCTTTACCGGGATCCCGGCCCGCCCCCCCACCCCAGTCCACCCGCCCGCCCCATTCCCACGCCCCGTAGATTCAACCGGGGGCCGGGGCCCCGCCCCTCCCCCGCCCCGTTCCCGGGACCCCCGCCCTTCCCCTTCCCCTTCCCCTTCCCCTGTCCCTGCCCGCCGCGGGTTCCCCCCACTCCCACCCGCGGATCCCGGGGCCGTGCGAACGCTTTTTACCTGGTGTTCCGATGCCGTTTTACTTAGTTAACTTCTTGCCCTTCGAGAATTTTTTTTTTTTTTTGAAATGGAGTCTCTCTTTGTCGCCCAGGCTGGAGTACAATTGCGCGATCTCGATTCACTGCAACCTCCGCCTCCCGGGTTCAAGCCATTCTCCTGCCTCAGCCTCCCAAGTAGCTGGGACTCAGGTGTGCATCACCATGCCCAACTAATTTTTGCATTTTTAGTAGAGACGGGTTTTCACCACGTTGACCAGGCTGGTCTCGAACTCCTAACATCAGGTGATTCCCCCGCCTCGGCCTCTTAAAAGTGTTGGGATTACAGGCGCGAGCGACCGCACCCGGCCCAATGTGTGTTGTTTTAAACCACTCAAGTTTGCAGTAATGTGTTACACAGCCCAAATAGTTTTAATTTCTTAAAATTTTAAACGTAATTTTGAATTAGAAAAGTGGCGAGAACCATACGGAATGTCAGATTCCCTCATCCAGATTTCCCAAATATTAAATTTATTTGGCTTCTATTATCAGAAACTCCTTGTTAACTCAAATGTTAAGTTTTTACATTTGTTCCTTCTCTCTCTCTCTGTCTCTACACACACACACGCGTGCACACACGCACGCACACGTGTGTGCACTCTCTGATTTCTCGAAGCCCTGGAGAGCAAGTGGCAGACATGATGCCCCTTTACCCTTGAACTCCTCAGTGTGTACTTGTCGGTGTCACTGCCTTCGGGGGTCTGTCCTGCTGACCCTGACTCAGGGATAGATGAATGAAGTCACTCGGACACAAAATTCAGTGAATAAGCGGGCTGGGGTGTCCGGGGCCCTCACAGACACTCAAGAAGAGTGCTGTAAAGAGATAGCAGCCACCAGCGCGGACACACTGGCCTCGCAGGCCTTTATTCGGCATGCATTAAATGACAAAGGCTTTGAGTCAACACCACTAGAGGGTAGAGATTAAAGGCCAGGTTCCCAGGCCTAAAGCAAACACCATTAGTGGGTAATATCCCTGGTCAGCCTCCCCCCGAAGAGAGCCATCTGAAATGAGCAAGGGTTAGTTTATAGGACCACATGAGTAAACAAGTTAGGTAAACTCCCCACATGCCTTTGTTTCTCCTCTAATTTATTTAAAGGCTGCCTTCAGCCAGGGTCTCACTGTCACTGAGGCTGGAGAGTAGTGGCATGGTCGTGGCTCACTGCAGCCTTGAATTCCTAGGCTCAAGTGATTCTCTCACCTCAGCCTCTCAAGTAGCTAGGACTACAGGTGTGAGTCACCTCACCTGCCTAAGGCTGCCTTCAGCCAAGAACTATAGTAAAAACCCTTAGGCCTTCCAAAAGGGTTTGTATATATTCTCTATAACTAAAATTTCTCCCACCAGCGTGACCGAATCCCCCGCATGTACTTAGTAAAAACAAAAAAGTGCTTTCCATAACTACAATACAATGAACTGTCAAAGCTGGGAACTTAACATTGATGATACAAACCTATGATCTCATACCTGGTCCTTGCTCAGAGTCTGCCAATGCAGTTGGCCCCTGAATGACACAGGTTTCAACTGCATGGTTCGTTTGCACCCAGATTTTTTTCCAACAAATATATTGAAAAATATTTTGGAGGTTTTTTTTTTTTTTTAAGACAGAGTCTCTCTCTGTTGCCCAGGCTGGAGTGCAGTGGCACAACCTCAGCTCACTGCAACCTCTGCCTCCTGGATTCAAGTGATTCTCCTGCCTCAGCCTCCCTAGCAGCTGACACTACAGGCAGTGCCACCATACCCAGCTAATTTTTGTATTTTTAGTAGAGATGGTTTCATCATGTTAGCCAGGATGGTCTCCATCTCCTGACCTCATGATCTGCCCACGTTGGCCTCCCAAAGTGCTAGGATTACAGATGTGAGCCACTGCACCCGGCCAATTTTTGGAGATTTTTGACAATTTGGAAAAACTTGCCGAGGAACCACATAGCCTAGAAATATCAAAAATATTAAGATAAAAGGCTGGGCATGGTGACTTTTTCCTGTAATCCCAGCACTTTGGGAGGCTGAGGTGGGAGAATCACTAGAGCCCAGGAGTTCCCCTCCTCTAAAAAAAAAAATTGTTTTTAATTAGCCAGGTGAGGTGGCTCATACCTGTAGTCCTAGCTACTTGAGAGGCTGAGGTGGGAGGGTCACTTGAGGCTAGGAATTTGAGGCTATAATGAGCCATGACCATGTCACTCCTCTCCAGCCTTGGTGATACAGTGAGACCTTGTTTCCCAAAATTAAGTGAATAAAGAAATAAGAAAAAGGTATGTCATGGAATGCATGAAATATATGTAGGTGCTAGTCTATTTTGTCATTTGTTACCATAAAATATACACAACAATTTATTAAAATGTATGTGCACACTTACAGACGGCATGTGAAATCTAGAAATTTGCAGTCTTGGGTCGGGAGTGGTGGTGCGCACTGGAGTCCCAGTGCTTCAAAAGGCTGAGGCAGGAGGGTTGCTGGAGCCAGGAGTTCAAGATCAGCCTGAGCAACATGGCAAGTCCCTGTCTCTACAAAAAATTTTAAAAATTAGCTGGGCACAGCGCCTCATGCCTGTAGTCCTGGCTACTTGGGAAGCCGAGGTGGGAGGATTGCTTGAGACCAGGAATTTGAGGCTGCAGTGAGCTATGATTGTGCCACGACCCTCCAGCCTGGGCAACAAAGTAAGACCCTGTCTCTAAAATGAAGAAGAGAAGACAGTGGTGACGCAGTTAAATCATAACTGCATAAAATTAACTGTCGTCCATACTGTCCTCCCGCAATAATTCATGCCACCTCCTGCCACTCTTCCAGTGACCTCAAATCTTGTATCTGCTTAAAACGCTGTGAGACACTAATCATCTCCATGTGAACAATCTCTCCAGTAAAGAAGTGTGTACTGTGGTAAAAAGTGATTGTGCTTTTCTTGTATTTTTTAGTGTGTTTAGCGTGACACCCTAAACCTTGAATAACACCACAGGACCCATACAAAGTGCCGTGAGTTCTGCTAGAGGAGCTCCCCCAGAAAGAGAGAAAATCATGACATGACAAGGAAAAGCCAAGTCTCTTGATAGGGACAGTGGATTGAGGTTTGAAGCTGCAGGGGCTCCCATTTCAGACAGAAGATTCAGCTTGTGGCCGGGTGTGGTGCCTCACGCCTGTAATCCCAGCACTTTGGGAGGCCGAGGTGGGCGGATCACCTGAGGTCAGGAGTTTGAGACCAGCTTGGCCAACATGGTGAAACCTTGTCTCTACTAAAAATACAAAAAAAAAAAAAAAAAAAAAAAAAATTAGCTGGGCATGGTGGTGGGCGCCTGTAATCCCAGCTACTTGGGAGGCTGAGGTCGGAGAATCACTGGGACCTGGGAGGCAGAGATTGCAGTGAACTGAGATCGAACCACTGCACTCCAGCCTGGGCAACAAGAGTGAAACTCCGTCTCAAAAAAAATAAAAGAAGATTCATCTTGTAGCAAATGATGGGACTTACAGTTCAATACAGTACTCTAAATGTAGTTCCTTTTCCTTACAACTTTCTCAATAGCGTTTCCTTTTTTTCTAGTTTATTTCACAGTAAGGACACAGTATATGGTACAATTAACATACAAAATATGTGTGAATCAACTCTTTGTTATTGGTAAGGCTTCTGGTCAACAGTAGGCTATTAAGAATGCAGACTTGTTTTTTCCAGATGTGGTGGCTCACACCTGTCATCCCAGCACTTTGGGAGGCCAAGTGGGTGGATCACAAGGTCAGGAGAGCGAGACCATCCTGGCCAACATGGTGAAACCCCATCTCTACTGAAAAAAAAAAAAAAGAGCCGGGTGTGGTGGTGCACGCCTGTAATCCCAGCTACCTGGGAGGCTGAGGCAGGAGAATCACTTGAACCTGCGAGGCAGAAGTTGCAGTGAGCCAAGATCCTGCCACTGCACTCCAGGCTTGATGACAGAGCAAGTTTCCATTAAAAAAGAAAAAAAAAAATTAAAAAAAGAATGTAGTTGAACTTCATGGGGCCAGTGCCCCTAACCTCTCCCTCCAGCATTGTTCAAGGGTCAGCTGTAGTCCGAGAAATGTCCTCACAGCAAATCCTGCTCATAAACTGCTTCAGTGGTTGTGTCTCTTTAGTCTAATTTGGAATAGTTCTTTAGTCATTCTTTGTATTTCAACACATCGACATTTTTATTATCTGTATTTTTAATTTTTGAGACAGAGTCTCGCTCTGTTGCCCAGGCTGGAGTGCAGTGGTGCAGTCTTGGCTCACTGAAGCCTCGACCTCCCAGGCTCAAGCAATCTTCCTACCTCAGCCTCCCGAGTAACTGGAACTACAGGAGCATGCCACCATATCTGGCTAATTTTTGTATTTTTTTGTAGAGATGGGGGTCTTGTTCTGTTGCCCAGGCTGGTCTCAAACTCCTGGGCTCAAGCCAGCCTCCTGCCTCGGCCTCCCAAAGTGCTGGGGTGACAGGTGTGAGCCATTGGGCTCCCCCAACATTTTTGGAGTGTACAGGCTAGATATCTTGTAGCATGTCGCTTGATTTTGGTTTGTCTAATGTTTTCCTGGTGGCTAGACCCGTGGGTGGTGCACACCTGCTGGGGAAGACCTTGGAAGGGGCGCTGAATGGGGTCAGGGCACATGACGCCTGGCTCACTGCCGGGGATGCTCACTTTGATCAAGTGGTTTAAGGTGGTGTCTGCCAGGTTTTCTGCTGCAGTTACTATTTCACTCTTTTTTTTTTTTCTGAGACAGAATCTCACTCCGCTGCCCAGGCTGAAGTGCAGTGGTGTGATCTTGGCACATTGCAACCTCTGGCTCCCAGATTCAAGTGATTGTCATGCTTCAGCCTCCCGAGTAGCTGGGATTACAGGCACCCACCACCATGCCCAGCTATTTTTTTTAATTGTTAGTAAAGACAGGGTTTTACCATGTTGGCCAGGCTGGTCTTGAACTCCTGGCCTCAAGAAATCAGCCTGCCTCAGCCTCTCAAAGCGCTGGGATTACAGGCAGCTAAGGTGCCCAGCCCACTCTTTGCAATAACTAAGTGTCTTACAGGGGAGCTACTTTGAACTCTGTGTATCCTGTTGCTTCTCAACGTTTCACTCTCTAGTTTTTGTGTTTCGGGTGTTTTTGTTTTGTTTTGTTTTGTTTTTTGAGACAGAGTCTTGCTCTGTTGCCCAGGCTGGAGTGCAGTGGTGCAACCTCTGCCTCCCGGGTTCCAGTGATCCTCCTGCCTCAGCCTCCCTAGTAGCTGGGATTACAGGCACATGCCGCCACACCCAGCCAATTTGTTTTGTATTTTTAGTAGAGGCGGGGTTTCATCATCTTGGCCAGGCTGGTCTCGAACTCGCAACCTCAGGTGATTCGCCTGCCTTGGCCTCCCAAAGTGCTGACATTACGGGTGTGAGCCACAGCGCCCGGCCTTTTTTTTTTTTTTTTTTAATTTAGAGGAAGTCTCCCTCTGTCGCCCAGGCTGGAGTGCAGTGGCACAATCTCAGCTCATTCACTGCAACCTCCGCCTCCCAGGTTCAAGTGATTCTCCTGCCTCAGCCTCCTGAGTAGCTGGGATTACAGTTGCCTGCCAGCACACATGG
Organism: Ateles fusciceps; assembly: GCA_036589455.1. Classification (NCBI taxonomy): domain Eukaryota; kingdom Metazoa; phylum Chordata; class Mammalia; order Primates; family Atelidae; genus Ateles; species Ateles fusciceps. The sequence continues at coordinate 5,551,993 of JAZHEH010000196.1, forward strand.
TTAATTTTTGTATTTTAAGTAGAGATGGGGTTTCACCATATTGGTCAGGGTGGTCTCAAACTCCTGACCTCAAGTGATCCACCTGCCTCAGCCTCCCAAAGTGCTGGGATTACCGGTGTGAGCCATTGTGCCTGGCTGATTAAACATTAAAAAAAGAATCTCGCTCTGTCGCCCAGGCTGGAATGCAGTGGTGGGATCTCAGCTCACTGCAACCTTCACCTCCTGGGTTTAAGCGATTCTCCTGCCTCAGCCTCCCTGGGATTACAGGCACCCACCATGCCTGGCTGATTTTTGTGTTTTTAGTAGAGACAGGGTTTTGCCATGTTGGCCAGGCTGGTGACAAACTCCTGACCTGAAGTGATCTGCCAGCCTCAGCCTCCCCAAGTGCTGGGATTCCAGGCATGAGCTGCCACGTCCGGCTCATTCAACTTATTTATTTATTTATTTTTTCAAGATGGGGTTTCACCATGATGGCCAGGCTGGTCTTGAACTCCTGACCTCAGGTGATCTACCCATCTGGCCTCCCAAAGTGCTAGGATTACAGGCGTGAGCCACCGCGCCTGGCCTGATTCGACTTATTTAAAAAAAAAAAAAAAGACCTGGGATTTAAGGAGGTGCCTGAATATGGGGAGGTTGGCTGCACCACCTGGTGGAACGTAGGCTCCAAGGATGTCCCGCTGTGTGACCCACCCCCCCTCAGCCTCCCTAATAGCTGGGGCCAGCTGCACCTGGGAATGCTGCTGAGATGGAGGTGCCCTGTTGAGGGGGAGTCCAGGGGGAGGGGGGAAGGTCGGGCTCCCTCCCCCGAGAGCCACACCATGCCATCTAACAAGTCAGCATGCTGCCGAAAACCCCGGCAAGATGGCCGAGGCTGAGCGGCAACCGCACATGCTGGGCTGCTGGGCCAGGGCCCAGCTCTCTCCTGAAAGCGCACAGACCTGCAGACTGGTTTCCAGGCCTGTCCTACTACCCCAGGAGCACGGGCGTGGGAAGACAGCCACCAGGGCGGTCTAGAGACTGTTCAGTCGACAAGGTTCTGTCACACAGCATGTGCTGGAAAGAAAAGACCTTGGACTTTAATTTCTATGGACGTTAGAGAGAGAGGGTGATTTCAGCTTTAGACCACGTTTTCTCTGAGGAGCCTGGCAGTGGGAGGGGAGCTGTATTTTCCAGACTCTGCAGCTTCAGGGTGCCGTGGGTCTCAGCTGATCTCTTGCAAAGGGCTCAGGAGTTCACATGTCAGGGGAGGCAGCGTGGCATGTCGGCTAGGTGCTTGAGTTAACCTGATTATTGCATGGACGTCACTTGTTCAAAATCTTCCTGGGGCAGAAGCCGGTTGGCTATGGAACCAGAAGGAGCCCCCAGACATGGCGGTGGGCTCTAAGGAAGTGGCCCTCGGGGCACAGGAGGACAGCCTTGGCGTGGTCGATGCCTTGCCCGGCCCACTCTGGTGGTCAGCTGCTTAACCCAGTGCGTTGAGAGTGCTGAGGAACTGAGAGCAGTGTCGTGTTTCCATGAGGGGACGCTCCTGGCCTCTCTCCTCGCCCCTCCCTCTGTCCTTCCCTGGAGAGGAGGTGTGTGACCTGTCTGAAGGTGTAATGCCAAGGCTCTGGCACTGACTTGTGCAAATGCCCGGGCTGCGGGGCACTCATCTGGGACTCACTCCCTTCCTGCCCCCTCCCCCGCCCCCACGCAGGCACAGGGCAGCGTTCCTGCACGCTGTGTGGGCCCAAGCTGACCCGCAGGTGGGCAGTCCCGGCTCAGACCATGGACAGGGATGGCCTTATGAGTTCTTTGGGCCTTAAAACCTAGATTCATGTTCTCTAATCAGCTTCATCAGAAATAAAGTTGATAAGGCAAAAAAAAAGTCTCCCCCGGGTTAAAACCCTCAGAGGCATCCTTGAATTCCCTCTCATAACCCACATTGGAGCTAGCGGCAAATCCCAGAGGCTCTTGGTTTCGAGTCAGGTCTTGCTCCGTTACCCAGGCTGGAGTGCAGTGGTGCAATCCTGGCTCACTGCAGCCTCGACCTCCTGGGCTCAAGTGACCGCTTCCCCACCCCCCCGCCAGCCTCCCTAATAGCTGGGACCACAGGCACACGCCACCACACCTGGCTGATTTTTAAATACTTTTTGTAGAGATAGGGTTTCCCATGTTGCCCAGGCTGATCGTGAACTCCTGGCTGATCCACTTGCCTTGGCCCCCAAAGTGCCGGGATTGCAGGCGTGAGCCGCCGTCCTGTAGACTCCTACTCATTCCAAATATATCCCAGGCATGAGGATGTGCAGAAGACCCATCGACAAAAGGGAATCCAAGAACAGACCCATCTGCACATGGTGACCGGACTACCACCGGGGGGACCCCTGCGTTAGCGGGGAAAGGTGGTAGTTGTTTTTACAGTAAATGCTGCTGGAGCGATTGGATATCCATGTAGAAAAACGATGATCTCACACCTACAGGGAACATGGCTGCGTGTTGTGGCTCATACCTCTAATCCCAGCACTCTGGGAAGCCGAGGTGGGTGGATTGCTTGAGGCCAGGAGTTTGGGACCAGCCTGGCCAACATGGCGAAATTCTGTCTCTACTAAAAATACAAAAATGAGCTGGTGTGGTAGCAGGTGCCTGTAATCCCAGCTACTTGGGAGGCTGCGAGGCAGGAGAATCACTTGAACCCAGGAGGCAGAGGTTGCAGTGAGCCGAGATCACACCACTGCACTGCAGTCTGGGCGACAGTGTGAGACTCCACCTCAAAAAAGAAAGAAAAAAAAAAAGACACTATTTAGAGAGGGAAAAGGCAAACCACAGACTGGGAGAAAATATTTGCAATGTACATCAACAAAGGATTCGTCTCCACCCTGTATAAAAACATCTAGAAATAAGAAAACAACAAACTACTCAATTTTTTTTTTTTTTTTTTTTTTTTTTTGAGACGGAGTTTCACTCTTGTCGCCCAGGCTGGAGTGTAATGGGTGTGATCTCGGCTCACCGAAACCTCCACCTCCTGGATTCAAGTGATTCTCCTGACTCAGCCTCCTGAATAGCTGGGATTGCAGGCGCCCGCCACCGTGCCTGGCTATTTTTTGTACTTTTAGTTGAGACAGTGTTTCACCATGTTGGACATGCTAGTCTTGAACTCCTGACCTCAGGTGATCCACCTGCCTTGGCCTCCCAAAGTGCTGGGATTGTAGGCGTGAGTCACCGTGCCCAGCCTGGATTTTAAAAAATAGGCAAAATACTTAAACTGGGGCTTCACAGAGAGACATGCAAATGGAACCAGCAGGAGAAAGTGCCGGCCTCATTAGTCATCAGGAATATGAACATTAAATCCACAGTCACCCACCACTGCACCCCACCAGAACAGCTTACAAACCAAGCTGAGAGGACCGCCCAAAGCCTGTCAGGGTCCAAGCTGTCCTCTGCCCTTGCCTGGGCACGCCTGGCAATTTTTGTATTTTTAGTAGAGACAGGGTTTCACCATGTTGGTCAGGTTGGTCTTGAACTCCTGACCTGAGGTGATCTGCCCGCCTCGGCCTCCCAAGGTGCTGTGATTATAAGCATGAGCCACTGTGCCTGGTCAAAAAATTTAAACATTTTTGGGAGGCCGAGGCGGGCAGATCACTTGAGTCCAGAAGTTTGAGAGCAAGCTGGGTAACATAGGGAGACCCGGTATTAACAAAACAAAACAAAACAACACAAACCTCTGTGTGCGTGGTTCTCCTGGGCACTCCTGCGCGGCCCGCAGTCTGTCCCGTGCGCTGCAGTGAGAAGCTGTTTTAAGCGAAGGAATCAGCTTTTCATGCTCCTGCCCAACTCCTTCCCATGGCTCAGTTTAGGGATTCCAGGGCCGAGCTGGGGGTGGTGGCTCAGACCTGTACTCCCAGCACTCTGGGAGGCCAAGGCGGGAGGATGGCTTCAGACCGGGAGTTTGAAGCCAGCTTGGGCAACATTATGAGACACTGTTTGGTGGGGGGAGTGGAGGGGGAAGATTCCAGGTCCTTCCCATGGCCCACGAGGCTCCAAGAGAGCTCTCCCTGATGTCCTCCCCAACCCTTTCCTGATCTCTTCCCAGCACATGTGTCTTCAACACCTGGAGGAGGATTCCCGGGGTCCCTCCCTCTGGGGTCCCCCAGAACTCAGTCCTGAAGTGGCTCGGGGGCTGGTTTTACCCAGTGGCATGAGTAGTTCACGCATCATTCTGGTCAAGGGCCAGAGCGCCGGCAAGACATCTCTCTCTCTCTTTCTCTCATCACCTGTCTCTCTCTCCCTCCCTCCCTACAAGCTGGTAGCATTCTGGGTGGGGGCTGCCCTGTCTGCCTGGCCCCCGTCAGGAAAGCTCTGAGCTGCGGGACCGTGGCAGGCTCGTAGGTGATTGGGACATAAGTCCTGGGATTTCAGGGCTGTCGGAGACCTGGTAGTAGTCCTTCCCGGCAACCCTGGGGTGTTCCTGCCGCAGGGAATCTGCCCTCACTGCTCCACGCGCCTGGACTCGCCCTCCTCCTCCTCTTCCAGCACCTGTCTCCCAGCTGCTCACTTGTACCCGCAGCATTACTTACTGCTGCATTATTTGCTTTTTCCAGACGGAGGCACCGCCAGCTGCAAATGTCAGCTACACCTCACACAGTTGAATGTTTCGGACAAGCTGAGCCAGACAAAATCATACATGATTCCAATTCTAAAAGCGAGCAAAACTGTAATCTTTAGTGAACCACATGTAGATTATAAAATAGTAAAAGAAAAACAAAATGGTTATTGCAAATGTCAAGATAGTTGCTTCTTTTAGGAGGAAGAGTTTACGGCCGGGGGAGGGCTGGCCTGGATGCTGGCGTCGTGCTGCTTCCTGACCAGGATGATCGCCTTGGAGTTGTCCTTTAAAGCAGCTTTAGCTTTTAGGTACTCTGCTGTATATATCATGCATCTGATTAAAAATGTGGCAGACATGGAAACCAGCTAAGAGATACAATGTAAGCATAATTGGGAGAACCATAAGAAACAATGTTGGCTGGGCGTGGTGGCTCATGCCTACAATCTCAGAATTTAGGGAGGCTGAAGTGGGTGGATCACCTGAGGTCAGGAGTTCGACACCAGCCTGGCCAACAAGGTGGAACTCCATGGCGAAAAATACAAAATGAGTCGGATATGGTGGCAGGCACCTGTGGTCCCAGCTCCTTGGGAGGCTGAGGCACAAGAATCACTTGAACCTGAGAGGCAGAGGTTGCAGTGAGCCAAGATCGTGCCACTGCACTCCAGCCTGGGCAACAAAGCGAAATTCTGTCCCCCTCCCCCCCTCAAAAAAAAGAAGCAATGTAACAAAACTTAGAACAGATGAAATACTGGACGGCACCACCCCTGGGTTCCTGGGCTGAATCGCACCCACTAGTGGCAGATTTACCTTAACACGATGCTGGACTCTACTCATATCGATGTGGGGTTTGCACCCATATTCAGAACTGGGAGGCGTAGTTTTGTGGGCCATTTTGATCAGTATCACACTCAGTTCATAGAATTTGGAAGCTGACCTATTTTCAGATTGGAAAAATAAGCGATGATGCCAACTTGGGCCTATGAGACCAAGATGCTGGGCGTCTGTCGCGGCCTGTGTCGGCCATCCACCATTCGCCTGATGTGATATGGGACCCACACCGCACAGACCAGAGCAGCAGGGCAAGGCCACTGGGCCTTTCTAATTACAGAAGCCAACACCCCTTCTTGTAGTTGGAGCTTGTTGGTTAGACTGCCTGGCGCCTGCAGCGGCACGCCAGGACAGCCTGGTCCACTTCAGGTCTCCCAAGCGGTTCCCTCTTCTGCAGAGCGAGATTCGACTTCTCAAGAGCTTGTGTGGGTCAACCAGGATAGAGAGCTACTCTAACGAGGACCCTTTTCTTCCTGCTTTGTCCCATGTCAACCACAACTCCCCTTGCTGGTGACTGAATTTTCAGGGAAGGTAAAATTCAGCTTCCATGCCCCGATGCCCTAGTCCAGTTTTGCTATTTCAAAGCCCTTGAGATTCTAACCCTGCTGTCCCCTGCTGGACCTCTCACTTCCCAGGCTGCTCATCTGGACGGAAGGGAGCTCTGGGAGCGGAGCAGCAGTTCCTAGGAGTGCTGCTTCGACCTGAGCCCTGCTTCTCAAGGGCAGAGGCGCAGCATTCGCCAGCCAGGCACTGTGCCTTGCTCACCACTTCGCGTGCACACATGTCCCCACGTCCTGGCGGTGCTGGCCACCGGGTGGCTGAAAACCCCTGGAGCCTGGCAAATCTGAAAAACAAGCCACTGCAGGGAGCATCATAACAGAACACACTTGAGGGGTGTCCTCTCCTGGGTCCTCTGCATGGGGATGCAAACTTAGGTGTGCAGGGTAAAGCCTGTGGGCTTTTCCCGAGACAGAGTTGCACTCTGTCACCCAAGCTGGAGTGCAGTGGCACAATCCTGGCTCCACTCCCAGGTTCAAGTGATTCTCCTATCTCAGTCTTCCGAGTAGCTGAGATTACAGGCACATGCCGCCACACACGGCTAATTTTTCGTATTTTAGTAGAGATGGACTTCACCGTGTTGCCCAGGCTGGTGAACTCCTGAGCTCAGGCAATCCACCTGCCTCAGCCTCCCACAGTGCTAGGATTACAGGCGTGAGCCACCGCGCCCGGCCACACGTGTGCTTTATTTCCACATTCCCTACTGTCATGTATGTTTAAATATTTCCAAAATACAACTTTTCTTTCATGAAATGATCGTGAAACTTGAGAGCAAGCTAAAAAGTCCCACTTGGCAAATTAAAAGTTGGAAATCCTATGTTGATCACATTTCTTCCACAAAATTTACGTGGAATGTGAAATTCATGGTCTGGGACCTGCTGGACTAAAGTGTTTTTTTGTTTTTGTTTTTGTTCTGAGACGGAGTCTCACTCTTCGGCAGGCTGGAGTGCAGTAGCACGATCTTGACTCACTGCAGTCTCCGCCTCCCGGGTTCAGTGATTCTCCTGCCTTAGCTTCCTGAGTAGCTGGGATTACAGGCATACACCACCACACCCGGCTAATTTTGTATTCTTAGCGGAGACAGGGTTTCTCCATGTTGGTCAGGCTGGTCTCAAACTTCTAACCTCAGATGATCTGCCCACCTTGGCCTCCCAAAGTGCTGGGATTACAGGGGTGACACCCTGCGCCTGGTCTGTACCAACTTTTGAGACATGAAGTACAAGGGCATAAATGACCTACATTGCCAACACTGCCAATAACACATCGAAACTTATCTGCCCGCGACTGTATTATACAATTTTTTCTAAGAGTCAAGGTCTCATTGTTGCCCAGGCAGGGAGTGCAGTGGCCATCACAGCTCACTTCAGCCTCCCAGGTGAATCATCACCACCTTTTAGAATTTCATCACACACAAAGGGGCTTCGTGAGATACACGGGTCAAGTGGTGCCAATCTTCACTGAGTGTGAGCTAGGGCCTAGCCACTCCCCTACCTGGTCAGCGGGATCTGTCAGGGAGGCCCCACGAGGAGCAGAGCAGGACAGGAGAGCCTGGCGACTCCCACCCAGAGCTGGGAGGCTTTTGAGGATGAGGTACGTGGCCACCTGGGCATGGTTTGGGATGGCCACACTTTGAACATTTTGGTCTTAGGAGTGAAAGGCTCAGCCCCCAGTAACTGACTTGTGGCAGGATCCCTGCATAGGTCAGCGGGCTGTCACTGCAGTCACACCACCAGCACAGGCGGCCTAATTCCTAGACACAAGTCAGCTCAGGGAAAACACCAGACAGCGCCTAAAGGCAGATCTGCAGCACAGGCTTCTGGCTCCCACAGCCATCGTAGAAAGGAAACATGGACACAGACCACTGGTCCACGGTGTGCCACGCAAGCATCCACGCTCCCACCCACGTGCCTCCCTGGAATGCACTGGGCTCTTGAAGCAGACTCAGGAAATGAGAGAAGGTAACATAGGCCGGGTGCACCCCGTGTCTCATCACAGGACGCAGTCTACAGTGTGCATACTAATTACAGCTAAGCATTTCTTCATCAACCACTTACAAAAGAGAACCCAAAAGGCTGTCTAGGACAGTCTCGAGAGAGTCTGGATTATCTGTTAACAAGTAGGTAACAAGAATATTTACCCCTCACCTGGTATGTGTTTTATTTCATGCTGTAAGTTAAAAATACGATTTCATTTATACTCAAAGTGAGAGATGGATATTATTAATCTTTACCTCCAACATTGATGACTAGCAGGTCTATAAAGAAGAAATTTGAAGAACTTCCACGAGAAATAAGTTACACTGAGAACACTGTTATCACTACAAATTTTATTCAGAAACCCATCTTTGTGTTTTTTTTTTGTTTTTTTTTTTTAAAAAAAATTCCCCTTATGAACTGGTTTGGTCAATCAACTACAACACTTTCTAGCAGACATAAGGTAAAAATGGCTCAGAATCGCCCAGATCTTTCACGATCTCTCGACCGCCTCCTGTCACGCTCCCGTCCGCCGCCGCCTCCACCACCGCCACCGCCGCCGCCACGACCGCGGTCTCTAGACCGGGAACGACGCTCACGGGATCGGGATCTTGATCTATGCCTGCAACCGAAGAACAGAAACAAAACCATGCCATCCACACCAGAGCATGCAACGGAACCACAACTAAGGAAATACTGTGCACCTCCTCACGTCAACGGCACTGACAAAGAAAAGCACTGCCAGGCTGGGCACGGTGGCCCACGCCTGTAATCCCAGCACTTTGGAAGCCCAAGGCAGGTGGATCACAAAGTCAGGACATCAAGACCAGCCTGGCCAACACAGCAAAACCCCGTCTCTACTAAAAATACAAAAATTAGCTGGGCGTAGCAGCAGGCGCCTGTAATCCCAGCTACTCAGGAGGCTGGGGCAGGAGAATCGCTTGAACCCTGGGGGCAGAGGCTGCAGTGAGCTGAGATTGCTTCACTATACTCCAGCCTGGGCGACAGAGTGAGACTGTCTTTAAAAAAAAAAAAAAAAAAAGTTGCAGCTTAGAAGTGAACAGTGTAAGACCTTCCATCTTCTGTCTTCTAGAGCCAGCTCAAATGGTCACAGGAAATCCTGATAAAATCAACTGGACACACACCATCCTCAACCCTCACTGACTGACACTGCACTTCAGGGACTTTCCAACCAAGCCCCCTCTTCAGGTGCTTATAGCTACTGTGTCTATCAGGCCGGTTTCTGGGCTGGGGACAGTAAGGTTAGTTTTCTTTATGCTTCTTTTGTGTTGGCAATAAAACAATCACCATCTATTTCCTAAGACATGTTTAACCGAAGAGGGATGAGAACCGCTCTAGACTCAGACCTCAATCTAACTAGGAAATGCTACTTGCTAGATTGTGCCATCTTGATCTTCTCTGCTCTGTGACCTGACTGTCGGGCATTGAAACGTAGGATCGGACAGATGTGACCGCCGGGCCCAATTCTGCCAGTGTCCCGAAGGGGGATGCCACCGATCCCCCAAAACAAAATGAAATGCCCTGAAACCAACAAACAAAACCAGAAGCAGCCCCAATGGACACGTGAGGTATTTAAAGCAAGCTCGTCCAACCTGCAGCCCAACACAGACACATTCGTCAACTTTCTGAAAACATCATGAGATGTTTTTGCGATTTTTAAAAGTTATCCGCTAGCATCAGTGTGCTATGCGTGGCCCAAGACAGCTCTTCCAGCGTGTCCAGGGAAGCCATCCCTGGTGTAAAGGAGGTCATGACACCTAGTAGTATTAATAATATCTGGGAGAAGAAACCGAGTGCCCACTTTCCCCCACGAACCTTATTCCCAAGGCTGCCCAGCTACCCGTCCTCTTATTTGGTTATTAAGCTTTGATCTCTACTTGAGAAGTTGGATGATGAAGTTACCTGTGTGCAGGTGAATATTCTTCCAAAGAGGTTATCTGGATATTTTAAAACATGTACTATGTTCTAAGCACTGCTTTTAAAAAAACAAGAACGACACCTACGCCAAACTGTTTTTTTTGGAGGGGCGATGGTGTGAGGAGAGACAGCAGCCACAGAGCCTAACAACGGACACAGGACACTCACTTCTTGCGACGGCGCCCATACAGCTCCCGCCGCAGCTCTCTGGAAATAGGCTTCAAATGCATGAAGTTGCAGAAGCCGCCTCGCGTGCATTCTCTGTGGGTTGGAAGGAGACACTCACTGCCTTGTGTGCACACAGCCCCGGACTGTGCGCGGTCACCACGTCAGTCGCCCCACACTCACCCCAATCTCATACTGTGCGCGGTCACCACGTCAGTCGCCCCACAGTCACCCCAATCTCATACTGTGCGCGGTCACCACGTCAGTCGCCCCACAGTCACCCCAATCTCATACTGTGCGCGGTCACCACGTCAGTCGCCCCACACTCACCCCAATCTCATACTGTGCGCGGTCACCACGTCAGTCGCCCCACACTCACCCCATCTCATACTGTGCGCGGTCACCACGTCAGTCGCCCCACACTCACCCCATCTCATACTGTGCGCGGTCACCACGTCAGTCGCCCCACACTCACCCCATCTCATACTGTGCGCGGTCACCACGTCAGTCGCCCCACACTCACCCCAATCTCATACTGTGCGCGGTCACGCTAGTCGCCCCACACTCACCCCATCTCATACTGTGCGCGGTCACCACGTCAGTCGCCCCACACTCACCCCATCTCATACTGACGGCAGCAGGCTTCTCTGAAGTCCGTCACGGGCGACAGCTCGGCGTGGATCGGCTGTCCATTAAACCAACGGTTATTCAAGTCAATCACAGCCTTTTCCGCATCTTCCTCACGGCGAAACTGGAGACGGAAGACAAAGGCGCTTGCCACCCACGCTTTACTAAGACTTTCCCAATTACTGATCCAAACACGTATCAGAGGTGCACACCCAGGTATGGGAAGGCGGAATGGTACTGCAGGATAATCTAAAAATTCTTTATTTTCAATCAGATAACTTCCAAATTTTGCCAAATGCCGCTTTCATTTTCAAATTCAACTGGTTAAGGGAGCAAATGACTGTGTAGGCAAAGAAAGTTTTATTCAATAAAAAGAAGCCAAACCTGTGAGTAAACCTAACTCGTCCTTAGTCCAAACAGCTTCTAACCAACAGGTACTAAATATTCTACACTGAAATAATGACCGAGTATACCGTCCGTCCTTCAGTTCTGCTGGCCGGGCGCACGGGCAGGCCAGCCACGGCCACGCAATGCAGCCGGTAAGTGGCGAGCCAGTGCCCCCGATCCCTGCTGTGCGTCTGAGCATCCAGGACCCCAGGGTCACCCCGCGACAGGCACCCCCTCCTGTCGGCCTGAGCACCGGCACACGAAGCGGCCGTGCGTGCCGCCTCGGTCTGGCTCCTACCTTGACGTACACGTTCCCCCACCAGGTGGTCGCCCAGGTTATCACAGACGTTCATCTCCTCAACTTCCCCATACTTCTCCTCCATCTCTGTAAAAACCTCCTGAAGGGAGATCACAGTGGTTTAAGGTTTGTTATACGTTAACAAGTATAATTAGATGTAACTCATGTATGTTTATTAGCGGAGAAAAACTTTAAATCCTTCCAAACAGACACAGAGGGTGAACAGGTCTATCAGTTACAGAGGTCAATTCTCTCACCTCAAAAAATTCATCATAGTGTTCCTGCATCTCAACATCGCTCACGGCACCTGGAAACAACAGAAATCTTACTGGTTAGAACGTGTTAACCCAGTGAACTCTTGTGCTTAAACTCAAACTGCTACAGTAACACACACGAGATTCTCTAGAGAAAAGCCCGGCAGAGCTGCGCCCACAGGAGGCTGAGCCACACGGCTACTTGGGAATGGTGTCCAGTGTGGTGAGACGCTACGTGCCCCCCATGGCAGTCTCAGTTCTGGCCACTAAAATAGTCAAATCACAACCAGTTTTAATCAGCATCGAAAGGGCTGCATTTTGAGAAAAGTGTGAGCAAAAGTGACTCAAACTAAGAATTTTCTTCCCTCCCAAGATGCAGTCTTGCTCTGGCACCCAGTGGCTGGAGTGCAGTGGCGATCTCTGGAGTGCAGTGGCACGATCTCGGCTCAATACAACCTCCACCGTCTGGGTTTAAGCAATTCTCATGCCTCAGCCTCCGGAGTCGCTGGGATTACAGGCACACGACACCACGCCCAGCTAATTTTTAAAAAGTTTTCAGCAGAGATGGGGTTTCACCATGTTGGCCAGGCTGGTCTCGAACTCCTGACCTCAGGTGATCCCCCCGGCCTTGGCCTCCCAAAGTGCTGGGATTACAGGCGTGAGCCACCGTGCCTGGCCTCAAAATAAGAAATTTTAAGATAAAGGGATTTCCAGCTCTCTGGAATCCCCCTCCCACATAGTGGGAGCTCAAAAAAAAAAAAAAAAAATTTTTTTTTAAGATAAATTTTTCTTCCTTTTTAAGATTTAGAATAAAGGCCAAGTAAGCACACTGATGTTTTCCCCCTCTTCTATTAGTTTAAAATGAAAGCCAAAAGCAGGGTAAATGATTAAGAGTATATGTTCCTAACTAGTCTTTATGGACTCCCAGCCATGGAATGCTCTTAAGATTCCTTCTGATGTGATTAAAACCGAAGCAACCATGAAGACTCAGTAGGATAGTTACCACGCAACACTGCAGTATTTTGGATGTCCTCAAATAAAGGGAATGTTACGATGCTTTGTTGATAAAGCATTCTTAAGTTTTATATTCCCATACTATTTTCATCAGTTCACTCTTCATAATTCACATGTATTAAGATAAATCAAGTCTGTTGTGTGGGTAGATTTTGCAAATTTACACTCTATCCCCATAATCATTCCATCAAATTTAATTTTTTTTTTTTTTTTGCCAGGCTAGTCTCAAACTCCTGACCTCAGGTGATCCACCCACCTCAGCTCCCAAAGTGCTGGGATTACAGGTGTGAGCCACTGCGCCTGGCCCATTCTATCAAATTTTAGGTTCAAATAATAGAATTCTCTAAACGCTGAGAAATCACAAAGCTGGTCTATCAATAAACATGTTTAAATCTGCTAGGTCAGGAGGTGGCAAAAGGCTCTTTGAGCTTTGCTTAAAACTTTAACAATTTTTAAAAATTTATGTATTTTTTTGAGATGGAGTCTCGCTCTGTCACCAGGCTGGAGCGAAGTGGCGCGATCTGGGCTCACTGTGACCTCCGCCTCCCGGGTCCAGGCGGATTCTCCTGCCTCAGCCTCCCAAATAGCTGGGACCACAGGCGCGCGCCATCATACCCAGCTAATTTTTGTATTTTTGGTAGAGGCGGGGTTTCACCATGTTGGCCAGGATGGTCTTGATCTCTTGTCCTCGTGATCTCCCCAACTTTGCCTCCCAAAGTGCTGGGATTACAGGCGTGACCTACCACGCCCGGCCCTGCCTTTTATCTTTAACAGTAAAAAATAACTCCTTGTCTCTGAATTCTGAGAATGATTTAAGTTCACTTTCTAACCTATCTGGGCTGATTTAGTTATTTTTGAATTTCCAGGATTCTACTTTGCTTTCAAACCCAAGTTTTATTAAGTGTAACGACTCTGCCAGCCTGCCAGTTGTATCACAGGATATCTCAATTTAAAAGCTACTGGGAATGTCCCTTCCTCTCCGAGTAGAAATCAAGTTATAAACAACAGAAGAGCAGGCCAAAGAAGCCTGTAACCAAGGGCAGACTGTAATACTGAAAACTCATTTTCTTCCCCCACATCAGAAGAGTGTGAAGGGGAGAAAAATATTTACATGCTCAAACTTCAAGCAGCTTTGAGAAAAGGTTTTGTGGTGATTATTTTAAACTATTGGCTACATTTATTCTGCTTAAAATGTTTCAGTCAATCAAATGACTTGAAAGGCAGAGACGAGTGCATTACAGTATTGATTTAAAACTTACTCATGACTCAGCCTATGTTAAATACTACAACCTGGAAAACAAAGCAGTTTTCTTAACAGAAATGTCATTCTTAAACTGGGATTGATATTTAATTTTAACCCACACAGTTGAAGCTTATTTTTCTACATACTAAAGGCTATGTTAAAAAGAGCCACTAATTTCAGGTAACTGATTTCTTCCTAAAATGATGAATTAGAATTTGATCTAGTTTGTAGAATCTGCACCCCAGAACTGGAATATATCATAATCGCTAAGTTTTTAGTTTGTAGCATATACAAAACAAAAGTACTGTGAACTGCAAATAAAGACACAAAGAAAACTAATACAACATTCTACTGTCAATAAAGCATACACAGTCCCCAAATAAACGAGCAGGGCAAAGAATTAATCACTGGTACTCAGTCATCTACTTCCATTCGCTTTCATCCCAGGGCAGGGTTATTAACAAAAATTCTTTAGTAAGTGCATATATAAACATTTCCCTCCCCCTATTCATCTTATTTCTTTAAAAAACAAAAGAAAGCAAACAAACAAAAAAACAGGTATTTTAAATCATGGGTTACCAAGTAAATTCTGCTACCATCCTATTCAGGGAAAGAAATCTCTACTATCAGGTCAGTAATAGCACTGAAAGCATTTAGTGTCTTGGCAGGAGAAGCTGACAAGAACGTCCCATCCACACATGGAAATGCGCACCACTGTGTGTGAGGAAGCGTAACCCTGAGGCCTCCCAGTGTGGGGCCAGCTCCAGAGGGGACTGTCCCCTGGATCACGTACCCCGTGTAGGTTATCCTGTTAACTGAGGGGCTCTGGTTCAAGTGTGTACGCAATTTAGGCTTGTGGGTATCCAAGGGTACCTCGAGTTTTACTGCTTTAAAACAGAATGGTGAAGGGGAAGTGTCTATCTTTGGTTTGGACTTTTTGATTTAACCAAGAGTCCAGGTGTTCATTTAAATTTATCCATAAATGACTACATTTATTCTGTAGCTGGATGGCTGTAAAAATTCATTTTAGTTTTCTGAACTTTCCAATCATATGCATCTGTATCTTGTTCTCTAAGAATTATCTTTAAGTAAATATCCACAGTCTAAATTTAATATTTCCCAGTACAGGAAGAAATTGGTAGCATCTACTGAATGCCTAGTTTAGAGCTATTTCTAAATGGAGCAAATCAATTCCGTCTCCTAGAGCTGGAGACTGGATCCATGCAGTGTGTGGACAGACGGGACAATCCTTTCTGCCAAGAGCCTATCTGAGTGGAGGACCCCAGCGCGGGTTAGACGGGTCGGCACGGGGCTGCTGCGTGAGGAACTCAGGGGCAATGCAAGCTGCAGACCCTGATTTGGGGAACTTTTCTCAGAACTGTTCTCACAAGTAAAGGGTGTACTCCAAAATGGAGTTCAAGGAAAAAAGGCTAATAAATAAAATCTGAAATAACTTCTTTTTAAAATTCCAGAAGGTGAGAGAAATGTTCAAATATTGTTGCTCTTAAGAGGGGAAGAATGGGACTCGACGTTTAATGCCAGTACGTTCCCTCTAGGTGACGGCCACAGGAAGGGAAGAGGGAGCAGTAGCTCCCCGACTGTTGTAAAGGGTACCCTTTCCCCTGTCCAACACACGGGCGGGAGCTCAAATCTCCAGCACAGGTGGTTTCCGTGGGGTCAGTGGGACAAAAGCTCCTCGCCACCTCTAGTGAAATGCGGTCCTTGACACTAGCACGGCAGACCAGATGGAGTGGACACTGAGCTCTGACACGCAAGCCCAGGGAACCGGGGAAGGAACTTGTATGAACTTACAGCGCAAACCGTCAGCAGACTGGGAAGAGTTTTGAGGGTTACGGTAAATGTTCAAGAGGGCAATGGTCTGAAATACAAAACGCAACAACTTTATATTATGGAAAATTAAAGGTAAACACTTAACCGGCTGCCTCTGGCAAGTGCTTCAGTTGAGATTCAGTGCTGAAAAAGAGCAAGTTATTTTCTTCAGAAGCAGAGACGTTTTCTTAGTTGATGGCTGCCTTGAAATACCCTAACACTGCAGTGTAACGGAGGTCTCATGATATGCCAATCTTGTACTTCTGCTTACACAACGTGCAAACTCTCCTTTTCAAAATTCCAATTCAGGTAAAAGCACAATCGTTTGCCAGGCTAGCACTAAAATGTTTAGATATGACAGAAAATTTTTAATAAACTCAGAAAAGAATGATGCCGATGTAAACTGAAGGAAAAAGTTACGGTTATTGGAGAAATACAATTGTTACATATCATGAAATCTCCACTTCCTGGGGGAAAAATGATAATGGTGAAATAAAACCCACACTTATTGGGCGACTTACCTTATTGATTCCTTAATATTCCTAAGAGTTTTAATTTTACAGAAAGAACTTAATAACGGCCAGGGGTTGAGTCACTGTAAAGACCAATGAACGGCTCAAAAGGTTAAAATCCGTTTCACGTGGACGGACCTGCTCTCATGACAAATGTCAATCAATGGAGGTGGCCGGGCCAGTGACCTTCCCAAGAAGGGAAAAGCCTCCTAACGTGGCCGAGTATCAAGTTCTTGCTGTGTGCGCCAAGGAGTTCCAGCACCTTGTCCTGTTTGCAACAGCTCTATGTCAGCAGCTCAGAAGCCAACACTATTGTCTCAATTAAGAGCGGGCTCTTTAACACCATTGTTTTACAAAAACTTCTCCAACTGTGGGACTTACAGTGTGAGCCGTCGAGCCGTCTGTGCACTGTTTTGGGGATTACGATAGATGTTTTGAATCAAGATGGTCTGCGGGGGAAAAAAAAATAAAAAGGGGAATTCTACTGGCTGCTGTGCATATATTAGACAATTGCAAAGAGACAATTTGTTTGCAAATGGCTACAGGCTTGCTTTCTCCCGCAAGTCAGACACTTGTCTTCTGCAGAGTACACCAAAGCCCTCATATTATGAAAACAGAGCTTGAGCAGTGACTTGGTCAAGTCAGCCAGCAACCAAGAAGAAACTGTACTGTTTTGAGTGGCCCCCCGTTTCCAATGTTCGAGTGTTTTAATGCAAGATCAATAATAGAACACTAACATTTTCTTGTACTTCAAGCTAGCAGACACCAAGATGTGGAAAAATTCACATTATAATCATATTCCTCACGCAAGATAATTTTTCAAAACCAAATGCGTAACTCAGCTGTCTGCAGTACATCAAGTTCTCTGGTCTCCTAGCAAAACAGGCACACCAAACAGGTTTCTCAACTGTCATGGACACCCCGGCTCTGATTGAGACTTTCTTGGTGGGATCTCTGTTTACATAATACAATAGCTTAAAACATTTGCTCTTTTCCGATCCTTCTTTTAAGGAAAAAAAATCCTTTTAGCCCTTGTGCTTTAAACTGGATCAGGCAGACTTGAAACCTTACACTGTACCGTTCTTCTTAAAATCAAGTTGTCTGAAAAAACAAACCATGTTTAAGTTAGTAGGCTAATATAGTACATGAATCTTAATGTCCATATCACTGTAAGCAGCTTATAAAGATCCCCCACCCTAAATTATGCTAGAGATTTACAAGCTAATCAATCACTCGAATGATTTGGAAAAATAAATGTTTCATCTCAACAGTGTGCATGGGAAGCAGTTCTGTCAGTGGTGGTTTCACAAAACCAGCCAATTCCATTTCCAGCTCCATTGAAAGGGGGAGTGGTTGTATGAAGAGCGCCCCTCAGTCAAAAGTCTGCAGCCGGGAAGCCCACCTAAGAGGGAGGTCTGACAAACTACTGAACCACTCGGACTCAAACAGGCACCTGCATCAGGGCCCATCTCTTCCCTAAGCCATCAAGTACTGCCCGAAGTCAACTGAACTCAGGCCTGGGAGGTTTCCCAAAGCTGACTTTACTCATGACAACTCTGATGAAAAGCTAAACTGAGCCCAACTATTCAACAGTAAAATTCACAGTTGGTCTCACTCAGATACTCTGGCAGTGGCTATTTAATGAAGGAAGCTTAACGTAAAGAGGCAATGCAGTCCCATTAAAACACAGGTGGCTAGGATTGCCTAAAACCAACCAGAACAAACTCACACATCAAACTAGGGTGCTTAAGCTGACACACTCTACTGGCTCCACCAAGCTCCAATGGGCTCTCCCCACCACTGATCCAGAGTGCCTAAACTAACCACATTCTCAGGTAATCCCCCGATCCAGAAAAACATAAAGCAAGTGCCTCTGGCCAGATTAGAGAAAACTTTTAGAATCGGGAACAGCCTATTTCTCTTAGCCACGTGGGACACCCCCCTGCCAATCACAGCACTGGGAGGTCACTTAAGGGGCTTGGTTATAGCACAATCCAGGGCCACTGGCTTAATTAGGGGAGATTCAGTTCATAAATCAAAACATACAAGAAAAAACCATTACAATTGTTTTTTTTTAACAATTTTAAATTTAAAACTAGTTCTCCAAGATTTTAAAATTCACAGAGAGACATGTTGAGGGCCATGAAAAAACAGACTGCTGTTACACTAACCACTTGGTAATTAGGACAATGGAGGAAAAGCCACCATCCTCTTCTCTTCTAAAAACACCGTGCGCTGTGGGGTTGGCCATGGGCATCACCAGGAAAAAAACCCTGTTTCCCCCGCCAGCTCACTTATACCAAGTGGCAGATTTTCTTAAATGCGCACAGGAAAACACACACAGAAAGATGTGGGCTCAAAGGCAGGGTCCGGCAGCTCCCCAGGGGCCACGCAAAATACCTACTCAACCGTTCAGAGGCTGCACACTTAGACTTCAAGCGGGGGGTGGGGGGTGGCGTTGGAAGGAGCTCCCCAACCCTCCATCTAGAAAGACTTGGGCATAGATTTTCAAATTTCAAATGTTCTCCTTAACTTGGGCACAAGTTTTCTGCTCCTAATAGAGGTGCTTTCTCCCTTTCATCCGTAAGTGATCCTTTATAGCGTAGAAACCTTTGTCTTTTCTTCAACTGACCAACAATAAAACTATCAAGAAATCACAACTTTTGACTGAACTGAACTCAGAGCGGCTCTAAGCCCAAGATAACAGGCACTCCTCAATTCACTGAACAGATCCACTCTGAGCAATTTACGGCCCATTTTCTACCTTCAAGCTCCATTTTCCGTGTTTCCATGACATGATGCAACCTGCTGTTTCCTCAACTAGGGATGTGAAAGTGAGGACATAGTCAGAGAAGCTCCAGCAGCACCACGGGCCTGGTGACAATCACGCTAGCTCACACAGCGGCTCCCCTCATCTCTACCGTCTGGAGACAGCAGAGAGCCCACTCCGTGTCCACTGGTGCCTGGAAGAGGCTAAGCCAAGGCTGGCACGGCCACCCCCCTCTGGACCCATGTCTATTAGAGGGGTAGGGAAGATGGCAGGGCAGCAAATGTCAGGCGCAGCCAACACACAAACATCAAAAACTTGTTTTTAAAGTTTCTCTAATGATAAAAACAAGGAGTGGTGCTCTCAGACCTTCCACTGGGAGAGGACCTGCCTCATTCTAACAAAAGAACACACTTATGAATACAAATGGAAAATACAACTACTAGAGAAAAAAATGACTTGCTTAATATGTAGAAATTAACTGTCTTTTGAAAAGAACATGAAATTTTTATAATTTACATGAAAAAAAAAAGCAAACAAACCTGGCTAAACGTCGGTTTATTGTGCAACCGAGAGCACCTGTCTCCATGACGACATGCTCCAATTTTGAAATAAAATGAACAGTTGACTCTGTAAGGGAAAATAAGAGCTGATTATTTTGCTGGGAAGATACCAAACACACGGAAATATGTCATCAGCATGATACACACTATCAGAGTGCTTTTTAACCGCACAGAAACATGACACCGTTTTCTTGTGGTATTAAGCACCTCCTCTTCCTTGCTGTATTTTAGGACAACTTAACTTCAACTTCCCCTTCTTCAAACATACTACTTGTTCAACAAAGACTATTCTAATTCCAGCTCGACTCCTCCTCATTGAAATCTCCTCCATTTTCCTAACTGTACAGCTTTTCTCCTGGTTTTTTTCTTAAATGGAGTATTACATTAGTCTAAAGCTAAATGTAACTAAAGCTCTATCTGCTCTCCAGTTCTCCACAATGAAGCTCTCTCTTGAAAACACCAGTGTAGTGAGGTTAAGACCCCAACTCTGCTACCAGCGGCCTGGGCAAGTCACCCTAGCTCTCAGGTGTCATTTGTAATGAGGAAAACTCCACGTGGCACTGTTCTGAGAGTCAGCTAGAACGAATGTGTGTTTCACAGACAGTGCTCATCAAGTGCTGTCATGATTTAAGGAAAATGGAAAACCAAGTTCAGAGTCTCTCTAAACCCTGACACCAGACCAACAGGGAATTCCAAAAAATAGGTCTGAAGTAAATCAATTCTCCTGGTCTCAATACAATGAAAACAAGCTGTTAGGGGACTGACCAAACCCAGTTTAGGAAACACGTAACATCACCTTCTGTCTCTTGCAAAACTCTCCCTTAATACTGTTCAAACACACTGACAGTCCAGATCCATATCCAGTGGAACAAGCAATCACGCCTGTGTGCCAGCAATGCCAGGTGGGGAAGCAGATCTCTAAGGAATTAGAACATCTTACTAGACGGACTCCTTTCAAATTCAATTTTTTTTAACCAAGTGTCACTATGTTTTAAACATTCAATCCAGAGTTAAGATTGAAGGGCCTCAACCTCAGTGAAATCTGACGGACCATGAACACTGACTAGCCATCAATTTATTATCAGGTAGCAATAAAGATGGGAAAGTGAATTTGCCAGGAGAGGAAAGTGATTATATATATTTGCAAACTTATAGGTCTTACTTTAGATTATCTAACTTGATGCAACAATAGCATATCTTTAGGAAGTCATCCGAAAATAAAGATTATTGAAAAACTGCCTCAGAATGGACAAGCCCTGTGGTTAAACAATTAATATCCAATTATTCCATATAATTAAGCCATAGACAAGCTATCAGGATATGCCTGAATCTAGAAAACATCTATGACTTCAAATGTACAATAAGCTGAATATTTTTTAATTGGTAGACACCTATATTTTATTTTTAGCTTAAGTAATAATTAAAACAAAGAGAAGCCATCAGCTTCATTTTTTAGGAGCTGATCCTGCTTCCTGGAAGCTAACATCCCATGCTCCCTGAAAAGAAAACACAAGGAAACCCAGATTAAACAGTCAACTTTTCTGAATTAAAACCATAACTTTTACAGTATAGCCCAAATAGGTTGAAATATGATTACAGTAGAAATATTGGAATATAGCCTTTCACAAGACACAAAAGTCACGGCACAGACGATTATGAAAAGGTGAAATTAATGATGCCCCCTGACCCTACATGTGTTCAGTTCTTCATCCTAAACTCAGAGAAGGCTCTTGTTCCAGTACAGCTGTCTATTCGTTCGCCAAGATCATACCATGAGTTCCTTAAGGATAATATCCAAATTTTACCCACTTTTAAGGCTCCAGAAATTGGCCTAGAGTTGACCTCCACTAAATGTTTCTGGAGTGTGACTATTACTGGTGATTTCGACTTAAAATTTTGCTAAAAGGAAATACAGCCCCCTCATCCAAACAACACAGGAGATTCTACCATGTGTGAAGAGAACATTTTACAAGACAGACTCCATCCTGGAAAAGAGAAACATTTTAAATAGCGTTTGAAAAAAGTGGCATTAAAAACATCTATGACAAATGTAGGGGTTTATCATTGAAAACATAAAGTCATATTAGCTTTGTATGGCACTGAGGAATGCCAAGATAATCTACTTACTGAAAGAGTAGATTAAGCCAGATGCTGAGTCTTTAGGTTTTCAAAGACAGAATTATCCTTCAAACGTCTGAAAACATTCACTTTAGTCTAAACTACAGCCAACTCACTGGAAACTGATACGTGTCAAGGTGGCAATTAAACAAAACTGAAATTATGTTTTGCTTTTAACCTAACAGTTGATTAGGGAAAGCATGCAACCCTTAAGGAAAAAACGCACCAAAACATCTTTTTCTTTATATCAGACCTGTGTCAAGAACAGTCACCGACTTAAAAGCTTTCAACTTATACGATGGGTTTATCGGGGTATTAAATGCATTTTCGATTCATGATGGGTTTATCGGAACGCAATCCCATCGTAAATCGAGGAGCACCTGTATTTTAAGAGCAGATCACGTCTTTTGTGGTTAGACAGTTAATCCAGTAGTCTCCACCATACTTTTCCTCGTCATATGTCCTTGCCGGCCCAGTGGTCGCTTAAACAGGCAAGAGGCTTGCTAAGTGGATAAACGCCAACGCTTAGGACCCTAAGTTAGATAAGCGACTGAATCCTGGCGAGGCCGGAGCCTGCTCCACAGGACTTTCACAGCTGAAGTTGGAGCAAGCGTGTCCACATCGCAAAGGCCCGGATGCGCCAGGCAACTTTCAGTGCTGCTCGAGGCGGCTTCCGGGGGCCAGAGACTGAAGGCCCCGACACCGGGCGATTAGCCCGCCCAGGCCCCAGAGCGGGAGAGAGCGTCCCAAAAGAAGCCCCATTCATTCGCCCCGCTCCATTCTTCCGCCGCGCGGCCCACGAGGCGGGTGCGGCGCGCGGCTCCCGGAGGGCGCGCAAGGGGCCGGAAGGGCCGCCGAACCTTCCCGCCGCCGAGCCCCCTCCCCCGCCGCCGCCGCCGCGCCGGCCCGCTGGGCCTCCCCGGCAGCCCTTCCGCCGCCTCAGCCGCCCCGCGCCCCGATCGCGCCCAACCCCCGACAGGAGGCTCCCACTCACTTGTCTTTCTCGGTGCCGAAGATGGAGGCCAGATACTCCGCCATTTCCCACCCGCCGCCGCCGCCGCCGCCGCCGACACTGCTGCCGACGCCGCCGCCGACGCCGCCAACCCTGCAGACGCTCGCGGGAGACGTCACCTTGGCGCGACGACGCTCTTCCCCGCCCCGACGTGGCAGCAATACCCAATCAGGTGAGGCGCTGCCTGCGCGTGGGCGGGACGCATGCGCATAGGAAGCACGTAGTGCGCGCGAAGGCTCCGCCTTTCGGCCCTGGGAACCCGTGCCCCGTGCCGGCGCCCTCTCCGCGCGGCCCTCGCCCTCTTGTCTGGCGCTGGCCCTGCTGGGTCCTCCGCGCCGTGGACTGGGGGCTGGCAGTGCACACCGAACCCGGGGCCGAGAGGCTTTTCCGCAGAGCCTCCTGGGGCTCTGTGCGGGGGCTCAGCTCGACCCCAGCCCAGGGAATATTGAGAAGTGCGGCGTCCCTTCCCCACACGCTTGCGGGTGTTGCGGGGGGAACCGTCGACCTCAAAGAAAAAAGCTGAGGCAAACTTTATATAAGTAGAGAGGTTATTTGGGCCAGGTTTGAAGATTGCAGCCCGGGAGCACAGCTTCAGGTTGCCTTGAACATAGGATTAGCAACAGTTACAAGTGGGTTTATAAAGCAAAAGACAGGGGCAGTTTTTAAACTGCTCGCCAAGAATTTACATGAAAGTAACAGAAGCTGTTGATTCACATTGTTCTTTGTGCCGTAATTCCAGTAAAGGAAGGTCATGGGTGAAGGCAGCGGGTCTCGAGCAATAGTGCCTTTAAACAATTGCCAGGCATGGGTGGGGACCGCTGAAGCCCCACAGACCTGTCTCTCAGGGCCTGATTAACCTCGCACACCTCACATAGCTCGGGCGCTCTGTGCTGTTTTTTTTTTCCTCGCACCCCGCTCGGCTTCCCCCTCCCTGAACGCTTGCCAGGTGCGACCTCCCCGGGACCCTGCGTTCTTTCAGTGGCCGGGCCAAGGCCACCCACAGGTGGAGCTGGCAAGCCAGTGACTTGTCTCTGGGATACTCTTTGGTCCCCCTCAGGGCACAAGGCTGGAACCATTCCGTGGGAAGGGTTCTGTTCCTCCCCCCCGTGTTTTAACCACCCCATCAAGTAGCCGTTTTCATCGGGTTTCCCACATTCATCAACTCTTCCTCGATTTACCTAATTTGCAACCCAACTGTCTACTCTGGTTGGGTAGAGTGAGACAGGGCCTGCTTTACTTACCTCCTCAAGATGAGCCCCAGGCTATGGGGAGGAGCGTGGGGTCCTCTTGGCTGGCCAGAGCTCAACGCTGAGCACTGGTGTTTGGACACAGTTGCGCGTTAGAATTGCATCTCTCTCGGCAACAGAGCATCTTCCCACCTGGGAAGGATCTGCAAACTGGAAACTTGTCTTAGGAACAGTAGGGACTCAGAGGTGTAAACCAAAAAGTATCTGAGACGGCTCAATGAATTTAGAAGTTTATATTGCCAAGGTTAAGGACAATGCCCGGGAGGAAACACGGAATCACAGAAACAGTCTGGCGTCTGTGCCTTTCTCCAAAGATGACTTTGAGGTCTTCATTATTTAAGGGGAAAAGTGGGCTGGAGGGGGAAGGCGGGACAATAATTCCCTAACCCTAACCCCACACGTTGCAAGAGAAGAGAAGTGGGTGGAGAACAGTCGACTGTGTACTGTTCACACTCAGCAAACCCGCACTTTACATAAGAGAAGGGGATGTTGAACCTTTTATCTGTAGCCATCTGCTTAGGAACAAAAGGAAAGGCAGTTGCTTGCTTATATGACAGCTTTCAGCTCATTTTTTTTTTCTTTTTTTTTGAGATGGAGTTTCGCTCTTGTTGCCCAGGCTGGGTGCAATGGCACCATCTCCTCTCGCTGCAACCTCCACCTCTCGGGTTCAAGTGATCCTCCCGCCTCAGCCTCTCGAGCAGCTGGAATTACAGGCATGCAAAAAACAAAAAGCAATACAAAACCCAGCGTAACTGCTGCTAATAGGAACACATATTCAGGGGAACTTAGCAGGTACGTGCCCAGGTAGCCATCCTCAAGCTTGGGCTCAAATAAGCTGTGTGCTTAATCATATTTTCTGAATTTCATTTCTTTTTTTTTTGAGACCATGTTTCACTCTTGTTGCCCAGGCTGGAGTACAATGGCGCGATCTCCGCTCACTGCAACCTCCACCTCCCAGGTTCAAGCGATTCTCCTACGTCAGCCTCCTAAGTAACTGGGATGACAGGCATGTACCACCATACCCGGCTAATTCTTTGTATTTTTTTAGTAGAGATGGGGTTTCACCATGTCGGCCAGGCTGGTTTCAAACTCCTGACCTCAGGTGATCCACCCACCTCGGTCTTCCAAAGTGCTTGGATTACAGGTGTGAGCCATTGCGTCCGGCCTGAATTTCGTTATTTGAGGTTGACATTTTGGCGACCCAGGTAGGAGCTGAAGCAGGCCTTCAGGGATTGCCACCACTTCAACAATAGTTGAAGCCTTGGTACCAGCACAAGCGACTTGTTTACTCGACCTCACTGGGGCTGGCAGGGGTCTCTGGTAAGGCCTGTCTTGGGATCTGAATCCTCCTGGCTTAGTTGAAGATTGAGACTTACACACTAAGAATTTGATAGGGTTGGAACTGAAGCGCCACTGAAAGGTAGGAGTTTCCATTTTTATTCTCTAGAGAGTCTGTTGACTGCAGATTTGTGATTTTCACTTCTCTCTGAGGTTTTGCTTATCTTACTTTTTAGAGTTCGCAGCCTTTTCCTCATTTGAAATTTGGTCAAGGAGAAAGTGTCATTTTTAAAACTGGCCACATTCTGAAACTTGGTTGAATTGACAATCTAAACTTTCTTCTTTAGTGACTGAAATTCCTCCCCTTATGTATTTTTGGTCATTTAGAAGGAAAATCTAAATTATGGGCTCTTGTGCTTCTAAAGGAGATCCGTCTGCAGAAACGGCACCCGTATTCGTGTGCATACTCATGGTGCCACCTTCTGTCAATATCGAGAAAATTGTCTCACTTAAGCCATGAAGACCCCAGGCTACAATAGGTAAGATGGGGTACCTTGAAAATACCTGACTTAGTTTATGCACTCAACAGGAAAAAGCTGGATCTAAAATTTAAACACTGAGAGAGCTATTTTTCAGTGATACTTAGAAGCTTCTAAAAGAAGTTCTGATGAAGTAATTTCTTTGCAAGAAGAAAACAAGAGGTTATCTGAAACTATTCCTTTTTTTTGTTTGTTTGTTTTGAGACAGAGTCTTGCTCTGTTACCCAGGCTGGAGTGCATTGGCGCGATCTTGGCTCACTGCAGTCTCCGCCTCCTGGGTTCAAACGATTCTTCTGCCTCAGCCTCCCAAGTAGCTGGGATTACAGGTGCCTCAACCTTGCCCAGCTAGTTTGTTTTTTTTTTGAGGCAGAGTTTCACTCCCAGGCTTGAGTGCAATGACGCGATCTCGGCTCACTGCAACCTCCGCCTCCCGAGTTCAAGCAATTCTCCTGCCTCAGCCTCCCAGTAACTGGGATTATAGACACCTGCCACCATGCCTGGCTAATTTTTTGTGTTTTTAGTAGAGAGGGGTGTTCACCATGTTGGCCAGGCTGGTCTCGAACTCCTGACCTCAGATGATCTGCCTGCCTTGGCCTCTCAAAGGCTAGGATTACAGGCGTGAGCCAGCGTGTCTGGCCAGTCCTGTTTGTTTTTCATTTTTATTTTTAGAGTCAGGGTCTTGCTCTGTCACTCAGACTCGAGTACGGTGGTCCTATCGTAGTTCAATGTAACCTTGAACTTCTGGGCTCAAGCAATCCTCCTGCCTCAACCTCTCAAGTAGCTAGGACTACAGGTGGGCACCACCATGCCTGGCTAATTTTTTAATTTTAATTTTTGTAAAGATGGAATTTTGCTATGTTGGCCAGGCTGGTCTTGAACTCATGGCCTCAATCCTTCTGCCTCAACCTCCTAAAGTGCTGGGATTATAGGTGTGAGCCATTGCACTTGGCCATGTTTATTTTAAGTTGTTTGTGTGACTCTTGACCTTTTGGGGAACACATGTTTTTGTTCATCCTTTTCCCTTCCATGAACTGCTATTGATTTCCTGTAGTTTCTGTCTGCGGGGCATGCAGGACTTTTGGATCTTTATATGTAGGTGCTCAGCTGAGAAGCTCAGGTCCTAGAAAATATGGACAGAAATTAGGATTGTACTCCATGTGCAGCCAGCAAGATTTTCTTTTTCTTTCTTTCTTTCTTTCTTTATCTCTCTCTTTCTTTCTCTCTCTCTCTCTGTCTTTCTTTCCCCCTCCCTTCCTTCCTTCCTTCCTTCCTTCTTTCCTTCCTTCCTCTTTCTCTCTTTCTTTTGACAGAGTTTTGCTCTTGTCACCCAGGCTGGAGTGCAATGGCACAGTGT
Source organism: Ateles fusciceps (assembly GCA_036589455.1). Classification (NCBI taxonomy): domain Eukaryota; kingdom Metazoa; phylum Chordata; class Mammalia; order Primates; family Atelidae; genus Ateles; species Ateles fusciceps. The sequence goes on from JAZHEH010000196.1 coordinate 5,579,080, forward strand.
AAGCTCACTGCAACCTCCACCTCCTGGGTTCAATCAGTTCTCCTGCTGCAGCCTCCTGAGTAGCTAGGATTACAAGTGCTCATCACCACGCCTGGCTAATTTTTGTGTTTTTAGTAGAGACGGGGTTTCACCATGTTGACCAGGCTGGTCTGGAACTCCTGACCTCAAGTCATCCACCTGCCTTGGCCTCCCAAAGTGCTGGGATTACAGGCATGAGCCACTGCACCTGACCATAAATGGTTTTTAGGGGATTCAGTGGGCTTGGACATTGTCTGTTCAGACTCGAAGCCAGAGGCTGAGTGACCTTTAAATCAAAATTTCTAATCTTGTAGCTAATTTATTAGTCTTACAAAGGCAGACTGGTCCTAGGCAAGAAGGGGATCTTTATGGGAAAGGACTATCATCAATTTTGTTTCAGAGTCAAACTATAAACTAAATTCCTTCCCAAGGTTAGTTGGGCCAGTGCCCAGGAATGAACAAAGACAGCTTAAAGGTTAGAAGCAAGATGGAGTCAGTTAGGTCTGATCTCTTCACTGTCACAATTTCTTCAGTTATAATTTTTGCAAAGGCGTTTTCGCGTTCCTCTTTCTCCTGTGCTGGATGCTTCCTCTGTTCCTCCTGCCCTTGGATATCAGACTCCAGGTTCTCTGGCCTTTGGACTCTTGGACCTATAGCAGTGTTCTGCCTGGGACTCTCAGGCCTTCAGCCACAGACTGAAGGCTGCACTGCTGGTTTCCCCACTTTCGAGGCTTTTGGACCCTGACCGAGCTACTCCTGGCTTCCTCTTCCTCAGCTTGCAGACAGCCTGTCATGGGACTTGGCCCTGTGATGGCGTGAGCCAATTCTCCCTAATAAACTCCCTTTCATATGCCCATCCATCCTGCTAGTTCTGGCCCTCTGGAGAACCTGATGAATGCAGACCCTTATGCAGCTTCTTTGATCTCCAAAATATGGCTTTCTGGCATTTAGCTGGCTCTATTGAAACTCTTTGTAAAAGAATTTACCAAAAGAAATCTCCATTTTGTAAGGGCATCCCCTCCCTGCACCCAAACCACTGGAAACTGAAGATGGGGAAGACACTGGCTCGAAGTTGACATCACAAACGGTAGTCTTTGGAGACACTTTTCCTGGCAGTCTCATCTTGACTAGGCTTTACCTACACCCTTCTTCCTTGGTTTGAGTTTAGCTCTGTGCTTTTGGGATGTGAATTTGTTCCACTTAAAAGGTCTTATCTCAGATTCCTTCTGTGGAACAAAGTTCCATCAAAGCCAATTTCAAAGGCCTATGTGAAAAATAATTATTCTTGCTGCACTTTATGCAAATAATCTGGCCAAGTGTAATAAAGTAAATCAGTCCTACTATGATTTGTCTTTAGTAAAAATGGGAAACTGGAGAAAGAAAGATTATGTTTCAAAACTACAGTACACTTGTTAAATTCCAGTCTTGTCTGATGTTTTTCAATTTTACTACTTTCTACAGTTTGGAATTGTAATTTTTCTGGCTACAGTCTCCAAAATAATGTTTTCATTTTTTTCCTTCTTCTTTTCCTTTTTTCCCCATTTTTCCTAATTGGAAATCACTGAAACACTGTGCTTTCTTACAGCCTTGTGACCTGAAGATGAGACAACCTACACTTCAGAAGAAAAACAGCAGCAACCTCTTTATCTGTGTTGCTGTTGTATATTGTTCCAAAACATCCCTCAAGCTCATACTATTGTGTTTCAGCAGGCGCTGCCTCTAAGCCCCCAAAACAGAGAGTGCTGAAAGAGCCAGCGCCCTTATACAAAGGCTGGAATGTAATAAAGCCCACCAAGAGTTTTGCCCAGGCCTTTCCTGGGCTTTAAAGCATAATGAGATAATAAAGGAATTCTTAACAGGACCCCTTTAGGATTAAACAAGTTTTACTGGGGGTCTGAAGAAACTCTTCAGGCCTCCACAAACAAGCTTTATTGGGGACTAAGGAACTCCCTAAACCTCCATGATTTAGCAAGAGGCAAGATACAGGTAATCACCCTGGCATCTGGACCCTGCTAGATTAAGTAAATTTGAGGCTCCAGAGGAAGGTCTTCAGGACTCAGGTCTTCGTTAGAGATTAGAAGAAGTCAATTGCTTATGTCTTTAGATGAATGCACACTTACATTTAGACATAGAGCTTAAAAGGTATACAAGTTCTGGAAAACGTTGTAATTTTGAGTTGGTCTGGCAATAATTTCCAGGCCTTCTCTCTATAACCAGTTACAGGAATAAAAAGTCCCTTTTCTCCTGGTTCATCTACATCTTGTTACTGGGACATGAGAGTATCCAGTCTACCTTCGGTTTGGTCTGTGAACAGGAGGATTGCTTGAGCTCCGGAGTTCTAGTCCAGCCTGGGCAACATAGCAAGACCCTGTCTCAGAAAGTAAGAAATGATTATATGAGTTTACTGCTCTTTAAATCAATGACTTTGCAGCTCTTCATCTGAAGAGGTGGCGTCTGTTTTCCCTGTTTCAATGTGGCGCATCTAGGAAAATGGCTTTGAGCAGTGGTGTGGCAGACGTGACTGTAGACCAGCTCTGAGCTGAGACTGCCAGCGGATTGCACACTTCCTCTCTCATCTCTGCCAACTGCTGCAGCGTGCCCGGGCCAGCCCGCTGGAGCACAGAGCCCAGTGCATCGGGACAGCCACACCAACAAGGCTCGCCTGTTGCCACCGCAGATGTGTGAGGGTGCCCGGTGAGAGTAGACAAACCGCCCAGCAGGCGGCTTTTCAAACGGAGTCACAGACGAGCTCCATGGCTGTGATGAGAGTTCTCCCCGTGCCGGGCTGCACTTGGCCCCTGACTGCTCGAGCAGCCGGTGTGACAGCCGGTGTGACAGCCGGTGTGACAGCCAGCTCTCCGCTGCTGTGCGTGTGGGCTGGGCTGCAGCCGGCGCATCAAGCAGTAGACGCGGAAGTGGATCACGAGCGAAGCATTCCTGACAGCTGGCAGAAGCTGGTGTCTAAGCCGCCGGGATGTGGGTGCGAACTCTCCTGGCAGCAGAGGAACGGCCTCCTGGCAGAACCAAAGGTTGCTTTGTGCCTTTGATGCCTCTGCTGGCCAGAGTGGTTTTCTGTCCCAAACCCCATACCATGTGTCTATTCTTTCTCATTTATTTAAAGGAGAAGGAAAAAAGTGATTATGTATACATGCTGGTGCACACATAACCTAGTATTATTACAGTGTCTTACAGGCCAGGCATGGTGGCTCATGCTTATAATCCCAGTGGCTTGGGAGGCTGAGGCAGGCAGATCACTTGAGGTCGGAGTTCGGGACCAGCCTGGCCAACATGGCGAAACCCCATGTCTACTAAAAATACAAAAATTACCTGGGCATGGCAGTGCATGCCTATAATTCCAGCTCTTGGGAGGCTGAGGCAGGAGAATTGCCTGAACCCAGGAGGCTGAGGTTGCAGTGAGTTGAGATCGTGCCTCTGCACTTTAGCCTGGGTGACAAGTGAGCCTCTGTTTTTGTTTAAAAAAGTCTTACAGACCCAAGGAAGAATTTGCCTTCCTCTGTGAGAGGGGAGATGTGTTCTGATGATATAGGAGAAAACCCCAAAATCAGCATCAGTCCACCAACCACGTCAGCGAAGCCCCACCCAGGCGTGCCTGGCATGGTAGTCTGTGAGCGGCCAGGCTTCTGTGAAGGGCAGTGTTGTATGGAATCACGCTCTGCCAGGCCATGTTCAGGGGATCCCCGTCACTCAGTCTTTTGTTTACTCATCCATTGCATGTTTCTCCAGCACCTCCTATGAACCAGATGCCGCCTGAGGAACTGGGGTTACCATAGCAAATGAGACCAGGCTCCTGCACTCAGGGGGCCCAGGTTCAGGGGGGAGAGAGAAGATAAAAAATAGGAAAAGAAGTCAGCTAATTTCAGACCGTGCTTAGCGCTGTGGAGAGAATGCGTGGCACTTGGACGCCCTGAGCAGCCCAGATGGTGCAGCTGCTGGGGTTGTGGTGTTGAGGGTGTGACCCTGAAAAGATGTAGAGTTGGGAGTGAGTGGAGGCTCGGGGTTGGCAGGGGCGGTGGCGGGTGGCGAATGAGCTCTATGCGGAGGAGCAGTGAGCAGCCACTGTGCCTGGAGCTGGGTGGGGGCTCAGGGCAAAGGGAGGCTGGCAGAGTTTGGGGAGGGGCTCCTGGCCCAGATCAGGTGGGCTGTGACACCGAGCGTGATGATATCCTAAAACCATTCTAAGGATGCTACCAGGCATTTGAACAAGGGGAGGATGGAGATCAGTTCATGTTTCTAAAAGTCTCAGAAGTAGAGTAGGACATCTGTCCCTATCAGCTTGTACAAGAATGTTGATAGCAGCATTAGTCACAACCACCAAAAGGTGGAAACAATCCGCAGTCCCTCAGCCGCCAAGTGGGCGAACAAGGGGCGGTGCGTCCCCGTCACGGAATAATCCCCAGCCCTAAGAAGTAACGTTGTGCCGACACGTGGGCAGCCTTCAACGTGGGTGAACCTTGAGCAAGTCAGCATGAGAGAAAGTCTCTCTCTACACATTGGGTTTGCTCAGGAGTAGAAACACGGGTCATCATTCAGAATGCATGGAATGGCAAGCCCCAGCCCATTCAGTGAGGGAAGGCTAAGGGGAGATTTTATTGGCAAAAAGAGATTTATGTAAGCTGCTTAGAACAGAGTCCGTGGGTCCCAGAGGTCTCAGGCCAGAGTTGCTGTCAGTTCATTGGTGAAGATGCTGTTCCTGGGCAGGTGTTCTTCCAGGAGTATCTTACCTGAGTCACTGCCGTCCTAAAGGACATCTGCTGATGACCTTATCAAAGCTTGGGACGTGGGAAGGACACGAGAGGGTTTTAGGAAAGTTCTTGAAGCAGTCATCTCATACCTAAGTGTGAGCCTCCACTGTTTTTGGCTTTCCCAGACCTGTTTTGTCTGTGTCTGACAATAGTGAGTTCAGGTTGGGCGTGGTGGCTCATACCTGTAATCCCAGCATTTTGGGAGGCTGAGGCAGGCGGATCACATGAGGTCAGGAGTTTGAGACTAGCCAGGAAAACATAGTGAAACCTTGTCTCTACTAAAAATACAGAAATTAGCCAGGTGTGTCGGCGGGTGCCTGTAATACCTGCTACTCGGGAGGCTAAGACAGGAGAATCGCTTGAACCCGGGAGGCAGAGGTTGCAGTGAGCTGAGATCATGCCACTGCACTCCAGCCTGGGTGACAGAGTGAAACTCTGTCTCAAAAATAAAAGTGAGTTCATCTTGGTATTGGCAACTTCGATAAAAACATTACGCTCCATTAAAGAAACCAGACACAAAAGACCGTATATTGTTAAGATTCAATTTCTATGAAATATAGGAATAGGCAAATCTATAGAGACAGAAAATAGATGAGCAGTTGCCTCAGCCTGGGGGAGGGGAGGATGAGAGGGACTGCTGACGGCCTGGGTTTCTTATTGGGGTGATGAAGGTGGAATTTGATAGTGGTATTGGATGTACAATTTCATGAATACTGTGAAAACCACTTAATCATATACTTTAAAAGGGCTGCTTTATGGTACGTAAATTAATTCTCAATAAACCTGTTTTTAAAAAGTAGAGGTTGGAGAGTTGGGGGCAGGGTGGCAGGGAGAAGGCAGGCAAGGGGTGATCCTGGGACAGGAGGTGGAGGCTGGGCCAGGGTGGAGGCTGGAGGTGGAGAGAAAGGGATAGGAGGTGGTGGCTGGGCCAGGGTGGAGGCTGGAGGTGGGGGGAAGGGGACAGGAGGTGGAGGCTGGGCCAGGGTGGAGGCTGGAGGTGGAGGAAGGGGACGGGGGAGGTGGAGGCTGGGCCAGGGTGGAGGCTGGAGGTGGAGGAAGGGGATGGGGAGGTGGAGGCTGGGCCAGGGTGGAGGGTGGAGGTGGAGGAAGGGGACAGGAGGTGGAGGGTGGAGGTGGAGGAAGGGGACAGGAGGTGGAGGCGGGGCCAAGGTGGAGGCTGGAGGTGGAGGGGAAAGGGACAGGAGGTGGGGGGTGCAGCCCTTGCTGGGGGGATTGCACGTGCAGGGTAAGGGGAGAGAGAAAGAGCAGCGGGGGAGTAATAGGGGTGGTGGGAGGTGTGGGGCCGGCAGCTCCATGTCAGATTTGCCATTTCTCAACCAGCCTAGGATGATGACGGGCACTGTGTGGGGAGTCAGGGCAAGCAATGGCCTAGGGCCTGGCCTCTGGAACGCTGCAGACCCGGGCTCAATCCTGGCTCCACCATGGGGAGAGCTCGAGACCTTGGGCATGAAAGTTAATTTCTCAAGGTCTCCCATTTGTAAAATGAGGATAATGTGTGCTATGTTGATGTCACCTCCAAAACTCAGGCTGAAACTGTCCCCACTGTGGCCGTATTGAGAGGTGGGCCTTTGAGTGGTGATTGGACCCTGCCCTCATGGAGGAGTCATTCATTCATTCATTCATGGTTAGTGGATCGATGGGTTATCATGGGAGGGGAGCTGGTGGCTTTATAAAAGGAAGAGACCCCTGAACTAGCACGTAGCCCCCTTGCCACGTGACCAGTGAGAAGGCTCTCACCATGTGACCTCTTGGCCTTGGACTTCTCAGCTGCCAAAGTCATTTTAGTTTGGCAGCTGTCAAGAAGTAGCTGTGAAAAATAAATTCCTTTGCTTTACCAGTTACTCAGTTTCAGACATTCTGTTTATAAGCAACAGAAAACAGATGAAGATAATAAGTGTGCCTACCTCTTGGGGTGTTTTAGGAGAGGGCTGGATAAAGCTGTGAAGTGCCCAGCCTAGGCCCGTGCACCGTGAAGGCCAAGTGTAGCAATGCAGCTGTGCGACTTCAGACCGCCACTGCCTCAGTCTGGGCCTTGCTTTGTTCCTCTGTGGAATGGGGGTTGGACTAGTTGATTCCTGGGGTCCCCTTCTGAAACCCCAACTTTGTGAGTCCATGACGGGAAATACAACCCCCCTCCCACGGTCTCTCCCTCCTCAGAGATGTTTAAGAGATAGAAGCCGACTCCCTGGCTGCCCAGAGTGCAGGGAGCCTCATGTTCCCATGGCTCTCGCTTTCACGTTCTTTCCATGCCATCACACATTTCACAGGGAAGTCATTCAGCAAGTGAGTCTCAGTGAAAGGAAGGCATTTGTATTTGATTAGCATCTGTAATTGATGAGACCATGTAGTTAAACCCCTAAGAAGGCTTCAGGTCTTAGTCAGCGGGGGCTGCTGTGAAGAATGCCGCAGATGTGGAGATTAGCCAACAGGAATTGATTTCTCACAGTCTGGTGGCTGGTAGTTCAAGATCAAGCTGCTGGTCAGTCCTGTTCCTAGTGAGGTCTCTCTTCCTGATTTACAGACAGCCGCCTTCTTCTTGTATCCTCAGATGATGGGGGAGAGAGAGTGAGCAAGCTCTCTCTCTCTTCTTAGAAAGGCACTAACCTCATCGTAGGGCTCCACCCTCACAACCTCAGTACCTCCGAGTCCTCGCCTCCTAACACCGTAGGGGGTTAGGGTTGCAACATCTGAATTTTGATAAATATTCAGTTCATAACAGGTCTGTACCTGGGGTCCATACAGGTCACTTTTATTTCCAGCAGAATAGTGGTGGTCTGTACCACCATCACACCAGCCTGTATGCAGGCAACCCGTATTACGGCTTTCCATAAATGGCTTTATTCTGTCCCAAAATGGCATTTTTATTTTAATTACTTACTGTATGTGTGATTAATACATTCTCATAGTTCAAGATAAAAATAACCAAGAAGTCCCCTGCTGGCTCTGTGCCCAACATGACCAGTTTCATGTGGGCCCTAGAGATATTTTATGCAGTTACAAGCAATTGCATGTGTATTTCCTGTTTTGGCATAAATGTTAGCACACCATACACACGTTGTTCTCAGCCTTATTTTTGTGTAATAAGTTGGAGATATTTCCGTATCTCCAGGAGGAAGGAGATATGAAAATAATTTCTTTTTGTATGTGTGCCACAGTAGCAAAGAAATTTCCTCATTTTTTTAATGGTAAAAAACGCATAACATAAAATTCACCATCTTAACTATTTTACTAATAAGCGTACAGTTCAGTGATATTAAGAACATTTGCATGTGTGCAGTCACCACCACCAGCAATCTCCAGAACTTTTTTTTGGCTTGCAAAACCAAAACTCTGTCCCCATTACACACTAACTGCCTGTTCTCCCTTCCCTCAGCCCCTGACAACCACTATTCTATTGCCTGTCTCTATGCATAGGACTACTCTAAGAAGCTCATACAAGTGCAGGGGGCCAGGCGTGGTGGTTCGTGCTTGTAATCCCAGCACTTTGGGAGGCTGAGGCAGGCAGATAACAAGGTCAGGAGTTCGAGACCAGCCTGACCAACATGGTGAAACCCCATTTCTACTAAAAATAGAAAAATTAGCTGCACGTGGTGGTGTATACCCGTAATTCCAGCTATTCAGGAGGCTGAGGCAGGAGAATGGCTTGAACTCAGGAGGCAGAGATTGCAGTGAGCCGAGATCGTGCCACTACACTCTAGTCTGGGTGACAGAGCAAGATTCCATCTCAAAAAAAAAAGAGACTCATACAAGTACAATCATTTATTTCTCCTTTTGTGACTGCCTGTTTTTTTTTTTGTTTGTTTTTGTTTTTTTTTTGTTTTTTGTTTGAGATGGAGTCTTGCTCTGTTGCCCAGGCTGGAGTGCAGTGGCACGATCTCGGCTCACTGCAACCTCTGCTTCCTGGGTTCAAGTGATTCTCCTGCCTCAGCCTCCTATGTAGCTGGGCTCACAGGCATGCATCACCACAGCCAGCTAATTTTCTTTTATTATTATTATTATTGTAATTTTAGTAGAAACAGGGTTTCACCATTTTGGTCAGGCTAGTCTCGAACTCCTGACCTCAGGTGATCCATTTGCCTCGGCCTCCCAGAGTGTTGGGATTACAGGTGTGAGCCACTGCGCCTGGCCTGTGACTGTTTTACTTTACTGAGCATATTGTCTTCAAGGCTCATCCACGTTGTAGCATGTGTGAGAATTTCCTTCCTTTTTAAAGTTGAATAATATTTCATTGTGCGAAGTGACCACATTGTGTTTATCCATTGACCTGCTGGTGGACATCGGGGTTATTTCTACCTGTTGTGAATAATGCCACCGTGAACACGAATGTGCAGTTTTCCTCATGTCTCCAGCACTGCTGGATGTTCCATGCAGCAGAAGCGTGCACACCTACTCTCTACGGGGCACATTTCGGTAGCGTCCGTTTCTCACTAACACCAGCAGCTGCAACAGTAATCTGTGCACAGGCGACTCTGCACGTGTACAGCTCTATTTGTAGGACACAGTTCTGGAGGTGGAATCAAATGGAACGTGCGTTTGTAACTTGGTTACCCCATGTCTCTAAGGCAGTTAAGTTTGGGAGCTATTAGAAGCTGGTTTCAGATCAAGTCTTGCAAGTGGTGGGAGGGTTGTGGGTGTCTTTATCAGGCTAGAGTTGTGGAAAGAATTTGCCCATTTTCAGCCTTGACCTCTCTTGGGGTTACATCTTTTTTTTTTTTAAATTATACTTTAAGTTCTGGGGTACATGTGCAGAACATGCAGGTTTGTTGCATAGGTATACATGTGCCATGGTGGTTTGCTGTACCCATCACCCCGTCGTCTACACTGGGTATTTCTCCTAATGCTCTCCCTCCCTAGCCCCCCACCTCCCGACAGGCCCTGGTGTGTGATGTTCCCCTCCCTGTGTCCACGTGTTCTCATTGTTCAGCTCCTACTTCTGAGTGAGAACATGCGGTGTTTGGTTTTCTGTTCCTGTGTTAGTTGCTGAGAATGGTGGTCCCAGCTTCATCCACATCCCTGCCGGCTACATCTTTAAAGGTGCTGACTTTCCATTTTGGAAATGGAGGTGCCCCACTTGCTGTGGTGACGGACGCTAGAGGGCAGGGTTCTCCTGCTTTTAGGCAACGTGAAGGCTCATTCCAGTTCTCTGCTTCTGCAACTACAGAGATGATTATTTGGGACCACTGGCTGGGGGAAGAAAGTCAGTGCTTCCCAAGGGGTACTGCACAGGGCAGAGAACAAGCATTGGAGATAAGAGACGTGGGGACTCGGAGATGGAAGCCATCACCTTCACCTTGGGCCTTTCATCTTAGGTCCCATGGAAACAGGGGCCATGTTGGTACTTACAATTTCTTTTAAACAGATAATGGCGTGCAGGAAGTCCTCAATCTCATCACAGGTTCCTGGAAACTGTGACTTTATGTGAGACAACATATAATGAAACCAATTTTACCATAGACTAATTGATATAAACAAAAGTCAAGTTCCTATGGCATATTTCTGTTCTCAAAACATCACCAGAACAGGCGCAGTGGTGCTGCTAATTGGAGCCTGTTTTGGCCACAGCTCTTACCTGCATTTTGGTGGTGGGAGGGGCGTTTTCTGGCTTCCAGGTGAAGTTGGTTACACCTCCTGGGTGTTCAGGCATCGATGTTCACCTTAATTAAAGCCTGTGATAGGTTTTAAAAATCATGGTTAGGCTGTGTGCAGTGGCTCACACCTGTAATCCCAGCACTTTGGGAGGCTGAGGCGGGTGGATTGCTTGAGGTCAGGAGTTTGAGACCAGCCTGGGCAACATGGCAAAACTTTGTCTCTACTAAAAATGCTCACACCTGTAATCCCAGCACTTTGAGAGGCCGAGGCAGGCGGAGCATCTGAGGTAAGGAGTTCGAGACCAGCCTGGCCAACATGGTAAAACCCTGTCTCTACTAAAAATACAAAAATTAGTCCGGTGTGGTGGTGGGAGCCTGTAATCCCAGCTGCTTGCGAGGCTGAGGCAGGAGAATCGCTTGAATCCAGGAGGCCGAGATTGCATTGAGCCAAGATCGCGCCACTGCACTCCAGCCTGGCCAACAGAGTAAAACTCTGTCTCAAAATAATAATAATAATAAATTAGCTGGGCGTGGTTTTGTGCATCTGTAATCCCAGCTACTCAGGAGGCTGAGGTGCAAGAATTGCTGGAATCCGGGAGGCCGAGGTTTCATGAGCCAAGATCACAGCACTGCACTCCAGCTTGGGCAACAGAGTGAAAATCTGTCTCAAGAAAAAAAAAAGTGGTTAAATATATGTAGCATAAAGGTTACCACTTTAACCATTTTTAAGTGTACAGTTCTGTGGATGAAGTACAGTCACACTGTTTGCGACCATCTCTGCCACGTCGTGGTGAGTTTTACGTCATCTTGGTTAGGCTCCAGCCCCCTGGGGACTCAGACGTGAGGCGAAACGTTGCTGTGGAGGTGTTCTGTGGATGTGATTAACACCTACAATCCGCCCGCCTTAAGGAAAGGAGGTGATCCTGAACGACGTGGGTGGGCCTCGTCCAATCAGTCGAAGGCCTGGAGAGCAAAAACGAGGTTTCTTGAGAAGAAATTCTGCCTCAAAACAGCAACTTCCACTCCTGCCTGAGTTTTCAGCCTGCTGGCTTGTCTACAAATGTTGGCTCTGCCAGCCGCCACTATTGATATTGATATCGATGTGTATGTATTAATATCAATATTTCTATCCCTTGTTGACTCTGTTCCTCCTTGCCTGTCCGAGTCTGCCTGCTTGCCATTCTCTCCTATGGGAATGTAGCCCCTTGAAGTCAGGAATTGTCTCTGTCATAGCTGTATTCAGTCAGCTAGTGTGGCACACAGTAGGTGCTTAATAAAAACATAGCTGCCTTCTAACTGCTCCGGCGCTCACCTGGAAGTGGCGTGAACAGTAGATGCATGGGAGAGCGCTATTCCTGGCATCCTGAGGGCCTGGTGTGCATCTCGGGTAATTCACACACTATCTTACGTTGGCCCTCTCTCCTTGTTAATGGAACAGGCCCTCCCTGTTCTAGGTGGCTGCGTTCACTGGTGAAGCGAGTAAGTTCTCTGGGAACCTTCATTTGCTGAGTCAATGTGGCCACCTAGGGCTTCTGCCTGGATGTGTTCCTGACACATCTGCCCCGATCTCCAGCCCTGGGTGGACGGCTCCTCTTACGTGTTCCCATTGCTCCCAGGCATTAGGTCTAGTCTCAGACCCCCCACTTTCATTCTGCATTCATTCATCCGTCCATTCATTCAACAATCTGTGTTCAATGCCTCTTCCCATTTAGCACTGGGGATTCAGTGGCGAACAAAAGAGATGACAATTCCCGCCCTCATGTAGCTTACCGTCTGGCAGGGAAGGCAGACCATACAGGAGATAAATAAGGGGACTATACTGAATGTTAGCGAATATGTGTGTCCGAGAGGAAAAGAACTGCCACAGCAGAGGAGGATGTGAGGTGGCGGGAGGCCTCATGCACTGGTCAGCTCTTGCGGGGTAATGGCACATAACAAACACCCCTAAGTTCTGCTGGCTTCCACCCGCTCTCTTGGGTCTGTGGTTTGGCTGGTGTCTCCGCCTCAGGCATCGGATTGGGTCAGGTCCACCCCTTGTGCTACCCTTCCGGGGTTCAGACGGAGGGAGCAGCGTCGATGTGGGCACAGCCTTCTCATGGTGCAGGGCTCAACTGTGCACGCACATTGAATGCCTTCAGCCGGACGTGGCCAAAGTTCCATCTGCTCACACTCCATTGCCCAAAGCAAGTCACAAGCCAAGCAGCAAGTCAGAAGGGTGGGGACGCACACTCTGCCGCAGAGAGCCACGGCAGAGCCACTCACGAGGGGGTGCTGTGATTCGAATGCTTCTCCCGAGACGCACGTGTTGGGAACTTATTCCCCAAGGCCACAGTGTTGTGAGGTGGCACTAATGGGTGCAGACTCGGCCCTCGGGTGACTAGTGAGAGGCGGCCTCATGAATGGACTAGTGCTATCATCGTGAGAGCCGGTCCCCTCCTCTCTCGCCCTCTCTTTGCTCTGCCACCTTCTGTTGTGGGATGACACGCCTGCCAACTTCTCAGCCTCCAGAACTGGGAGGAAATACAGTTCCCTTCTGTATAAAGGGCGCAGTCTGTGGTGTTCTGCTGCAGCAGCACACGTGCGTTCCGAGAGTGGGCTTTTGGTAGCGCCCTCAAGGAAGTGAGTGCACCAGCCATGCAGAGACCTGCAGGAAGAGCTGTCTGTGCAGTGGGAACAGGCCGTGCAAAGCCCTGAGGCAGGAGCGACATGGCACCTTAGACACGGGGCCAGCATGGGGGAGCATTGGGAACCAGGGGAGGCTGGATCTGGGTCAGGCACTGCGGGTCACCGTAAAGAATTTGGCTTTTCCCCTGGGTAAGAAGGGAAATCAAGCAAGGTGTGGAGCCTAGGAGGGGCCTGATGCCACCCTGGTTTGAGGGACCGTCCCAGCTGCGGGCTGGAGAATAGACTTGGAGGCAAGGTCATAAATAGGAACCCAGGCAGGCAGGAACGGCCCCCAGCCAGGCAGGGGACACTGGTGTCTTGGATGGAGGTGGTGGGTGGTGAGTGTTGGGGAAAGTATGGACGATTTTTCCAGGTAGAGGTGACAGAATTTGCTGGGGAATCAGGAATGGGGTGTGTCTCAGTCCACATGGGCTGCTATAAAAAAAACCCTGAGAGACTGAAATCACAGAAACTTATTATCTCAGTTCTGGAGGCTGGAAGTCAGAGGTGAAAGTGTCAGCTGGGCTGGCTCCTCCTGAGGTCTCTCTCCGTGGTTTGCGGACAGCTGCCTCCTTCCCAAGTCCTCACAGGGCCCTTCCTCTCACACATCCCTGCTGTCGCTCCCTCTTCTCATGAGGACCACGGTCCTACTGGATCAGGGCCCACCGCTTATGACCTAATGTGATGTTGATTACCTTTACCTCCGCCTCCCTCCAAATACAGCCACTCCGGGGTCAGGGCTGCAGTGGCTCAGGCCTGTAATCCCAGCAGCTCAGGAGCCAGGCACAAGGATTGCTTCAGCCCAGGAGTTCAAGTCTGGCAACCTCATGAGAAGCCATTTCTTTAAAAAAAAAAAAAAAGCATGGTTTTCTTTGTTTGTTTGTTTTATTTTTTTGAGGTGGGGTCTCGCTCTGTTGCCCAGGCTGGAGTACAGTGGCTTGATCTCGGCTCACTGCAACTTTCGTCTCCTAGGTTCAAGCAATTCTCCTGCCTCAGCCTCCCAAGCAGTTGGGATTACAGGCTCTGGCCACCATGCCTGGCTAAGTTTTGTGTTTCTGGTAGAGATGGGGTTTCACCATGTTGGCCAGGCTGGTCTCGAACTCCTGACCTCAGGTGATCTACCCTCCTTGGCCTCCCAAAGTGCTGGGATTACAGGTGTGAGCCACTGCGCCCTGCTGAGAACGAGGTTCTGATAGCTGGGTTAAGAAAGGCTGTGGGAAGAGCCGGTTTCAGACACGCCAAGTCTAAGATGCTGCATCTCGACACTGCTCTGCCTCCGTGGGGAGCCGTGGAGAAGCCAGGCGAGCGCAGGGCGGAGCTCAGGAAGCAGCACACAGAAAATAGGATGTGATGAGGTCGACCTGCTGATCCAAGTGTGTATGGAAGGAGAGGGCAGGAGCACCGAGCCCCAGAGCCCCTGGCACTGGTGGGGAGGCACCGTGGAGGAGGTCGTGGTGCAGGAGAAGTGGGGGACCGTGCATCCTGCCGGCCAGGTGGAGACAGCGCGCCCGGAAGGAGAGTGGCCCGCCGACAGCCGCCCAGGAGGCCGGGGGGAGACCTGCAGCAGACTGCCACACTCTGCAATGTGGAGGGCAGTTTCAGCGGAGTCATGGAGACAGAGCCTGATTGGTGAGAACCGGAGGGGGAAATTGAAGATGGGCCTGGGCCCCTGGCTCCCGCACAGTCGTGTATTTGTTGCACTTGAGGACCGGGCTGAGTCATCATTCACCATGTGTGACCAGGGCCCCGTGTGGCCAGCTGTCACTCGGTATCCAGTTACCCTGGGCAGACCACCGGCACTGCCCTGCTCAGCCAGAGATCACAGCAACACATACACCTGCCGGCGACCAGGCCACACTGAACGCCCCACGGGGAACAGAGGCATTTCAGTAGCAGGGTGTTACGGGACATGGGTTGGTGCCTTGGGTGGCTTAGGAAGGGCCTAAGGCTGGGGGTTTGTTTTAGATTGGTGTGATCAGGGTGCAGGGGCCAGCAGGTTCTTAACAGGGCGGCAGATGCTCATTTAGGTGTCTGGCACTTCGTGGGCTATGCAGTGACCTCGCTTTTGTACTTAGACACGATTCCCAATGGCCTCGCTTTGTTTCCTTCAGCCATGGTCTCACGGCTCCTGTCTCAGCTTGCGTTTGGGAGGCTGTTTACTTCCAGGAGGAGAGCAAAAGCCCGGCCCTGAACGTCGGTCTGTTCGGGATGCCAGGGCTGCGCTGTGTTCTTTTTTGTCACAAATGAGTTTCTGGACAGTTTTCCCAACTAGTGCAGACCCACACTGACTGAAAACCGAAATCTTTGCATATGAAAAAAATAACTCCTGCCGGGCGCAGTGGCTCACGCCTGTAATCCCAGTACTTTGGGAGGCCGAGGTGGGTGGATCACCTGGGTCAGCAGTGCGAGACCAGCCTGGCCAACCTGGTAAAACCCCATCTCTACTAAAAATAAAAAAATTAGCTGGACGTGGTGAAGGGTGCCTGTAATCCCAGCTACCCAGGAGGCTGAGGCAGGAGAATCACTTGAACTCGGGAGGCAGAGGTTGCAGTCAGCAGAGACTGTGCCACTGCACTCCAGCCTGGGCGATGGAGCAAGACCCCGTCTCGAAAAAAAAAAAAAGAAAAGAAAAAACTCCCATGGCTGAGCTTGGCAGCTCACACCTTTAATCGTGCTTTGGGAGGCCAAGGCAGGAAGATTGCTTGAGGCCAGGAGTTCAAGGCCAGCCTGGGCAACATAGGGATACCCTATCTGTACAAAAAAGACAAAAAGAAAAACACACAAACAAAATAACACCCAAGGTGCAGCCATTTCTTGCAGGGGTTATGGTAATTTTAACAGCAATCATCTAAGAAGAGATTTTCTTTCCTCGACCCTAACGCGCTCCCTTTCCTCAAGGCTCTGAGCGCAGCAGGCAGGCTCACCTTGCTGGGTTAGTGACAAGGTAACCTTCATGGGTTCACCCCGGTGCGATGATTAGCGTCATGCATCGACTTGGAGCACGGTCTGGTCAAACACCCCGTCTAGACGTTGCCGTGGACGGCTTGTAGAAGTGATTCATATTTAAGTCAGTAGACTCTGATTAAAGCTGGTGACCTTCCGTTGTGTGGGTGGGTCTTGTCCAGTCAGCCAGAGGCCTGAAGACCAAAGACTAAGGTTTCCCAAAGAAGAAGGAATTCCATCTCCCTCAAGACTGCAATGTAGAAACCCCGCCTGGGCCCCCAGCATGACGCCCTGCAGAAGTGGGACTCGAGACCTCAGTCAGCTCTTGCCTAAGTCTCAGCTTGCGGCCTGCCCTGCAGATTTGGGAAGTGACAGCCCCCACAGTTGCAAGAGCCAGTTTCTTCAAATAAATCTCTTTCCCTCCATCCATCCGTTCATCCTTCTGTCCACCTACCCTATCGGCCCTGTCCTGTGGGTTCCGTTCCTCTGGCAACGCTGAGAGATACCCCTGGTTTGGTTGGCGTCATGGTCTCTGGCACTGGCGTTAGATGCTGCCGCTGTCTCTGAGCCCACAGAAGCTAAGGGGGCCATTTCTGGGGGGCTGCATTCCCCACCTCTGCTCTTTGGGCTTCGGTCCATTCGGCCGCGTGAGAGCCAGGCGTGCCACATTCAACATTCTCAGTGGGATCAGCCCCGGCTGTCTGCACCAGCAAGCCTCTCACGGAGGAGCCTTCGGTGACTTTGCTCTTTACCCCGCCTCCCGCCCCCTCACTCATTCCTGCTTCCCAGGGTCACCTTCCAAAGGCTCCACACCTGCCTCCTTCTCGCAATCCCCACCTTTGGGGCAGCCAGCAGTCCCCGGCAGCCCACATCCTTGCTTCTCCTCAGAAGTGCTGCTCTCCAGCTGTCCACAGGCAGGAGGGGGAGCTCGTTAGAGCCTTCGCCTCGACCAGGCACGTGGAGTCATGGAGCCAGTGCTGGGCTCTGAGTGCACCTGCTTCCGACGGCAGGCCCGGCCGACCCGCGTCATTGCCGTGGAGGCAAGGCGGAAGCTCTGGGGTGGGGAACGTGGGCCAAGCTGCTCAGGAACCAAAGGCAAACTGGCCTTGTCCTCATGCCCAGCGCTGTGTCCAGCCTCCTTGCCCAGCCTGGGTGGATTCCTGGAGACACCACCCACTCCTCCTCGGTGCCTTTCCTCTGTCACTAAGCACCCACTGTCCCACGCCCTCAGCCACATCGCCTGTCACTGGAGACCCAAGTGTTCCCATCCAGAGGTAGTGAAAAGAATTGTCCGCTGTGGGGTCTTTGAAGGAGAAGCAAGTGCCTGGGTGGGCTAGGACCGCGGATCGGATCACAGGGACTGGCAGCGCGTGGTGTTTTGTGCAGAAAAGCTGTGCTCAGATCACATGGCAGGCTTAGCCTGGGCCCTGCCTCCCAACGCTTCCAGAAGCTTCCTGGGAATTCCGCGGATGGTGCCACAGCTGCTTCCCAGCACCCGGGTCACGGTGGTTCTGACTGCAGAGGGTTTCTGTGGGGAGTCCGGGTCCACTCAGGTGAAGCACCCAGGACACCCCTGATGTGGTGACAGCAGCAGCGTCACTGTCATGGGTGACTCATCCACAGCTCCTCTCCCTCCTCCAGCATTTGCCTAGGAGCTGTTCATTCCTCTGAATGCAGCGAATCCCCAGGGCTTGAGCCCCTGCCCTGGCCTGCCTCCAGTCATTTTTGGGTCGGGTGGGCTAAGAACAAACGCAGTGAGTGTTCAGTCCTGCCCCGTGGCTGACTGTGGGCTAAGAACAAACGCAGTGAGTGTTCAGTCCTGCCCCGTGGCTGACTGTGGGCTAAGAACAAACGCAGTGAGTGTTCAGTCCTGCCCCGTGGCTGACTGTGGGCTAAGAACAAACACAGTGAGGGTTCAGTCCTGCCTCGTGGCTGACTGTGGAAGCCTCCATGCAGCTTCACTCCTGGGGTGTCTGAAAGCCCTGCAGGACCAGCCTCAGCTCCCTCCGGGATGCTGCGGGAAGAGCCCCAGTCCTCCAGCTAAACTGTGGGATGCAGCCACGGGGAGAAAGGAAAACGTCCGTTTTCACGGTGACACTGAGCAGAGAAAAGGCAAAACTAATCGCAACGTAACCACGTTAGAGTTAAAAAAAATTAATAGTGGAATAAATGCAGAAGAAAGATCATAAGAAAGATTCCAGACCAGCCTGGCCACCATGGTGACACTCCTGCTCTGCTAAAAAACAAAAAATAAATAAATAAATAGCTGGGTGTGGTGGTGGGTGGCTGAGGCGGGAGAATTGCCTGAACCCGGGAGGCGGAGGTTTCAGTGAGCGGAGATTGTGGTCAGGTGCAGTGGTTCATGCTTATAATCCCAGCACTTAGGGAGGCTGAGGCAGGCGGATTACTTGAAGTCAGGAGTTTGAGACCAGCCTGGGCAACATGGTGTGACCCGGTTTCTACTGAAAATACAAAAATTAGGCGGGTGTGGTGGCACAAGTGCCTGTAATCCCAGCCCTTTGGGAGGCCAAGGTGGGCAGATCACCTGAGGTCAGGAGTTCGAGCCCATCCTGGCCAGCATGATGAAACCCTGTCTCTACCAAAAATACAAAAATTAGGCAGGTATAGTGGTAGGTTCCTGTAATCCCAGCTACTTGGGAAGCTGAGGCAGGAGAATCACTTGAAGCCGGGAGGCAGAGGTTGCAGTGAGCCAAGGTCATGCTACTGCACTCCAGCCTGGGCGCCAGAGCGAGACTCCATGTCAAAAACAAGAAAAGAAGATATGAGCAGAAATGAATGAAGTAAAAACTGACGTACTGTAGAGATCAATGAAGCCGAAATCCCAATCAATCAAGAAAAAGGTAGAGACAAATAAACAAGAAGAGGGATGAGAAAAGAACAAACTGGGCTGGCTGTGGTGCTCACACCTGGAATCCCAGCACTTTGGGAGGCCGAGGCGGGCGGATCATCTGAGGTCAGAAGTTCGAGACAAGCCTGGCCAACATGGTGAAACCCCATCTCTACTAAAAATACAAAATTAGCTGCATGTGGTGGCTCATGCCTGTAGTCCCAGCTACTCGGGAGGCTGAGGCAGGACTGGCTTGAATCTGGGAAGCAGAGGTTGCAGTGAGCCAAGATGGTGTCATTGCACTCCCAAATGGGTGACAGAGCGAGACTCTGTCTCAAAAAAAAAAAAGAACAAACTGCACACCACACTCATGAGGCCGGAGTATATCACCAAGGGATCGGAGCACTGGCGGGCTGCTGCATGGCTGTGAGTGTGACACAGACACAAAGGAGGATTTCCTAAACCTCAGAAGTCCTGTAACATTAAAAAGTGAAATCAGCACACACAAAAAGCTCCCAATTAAAGTGACAGTCCCAGATGTTCACCTGTGAGTTCTACCAAGTAGAAACAGTTTCAATTTTACAGAAACTCTTCCAAAGAAAAAAACAGAAGACATGCTCCCCTCGCCCCCATTTTGTTTAATTTTATTTATTTATGTTTTATTTGAGAGAGGGTCTGGTTCTCTTTCCCAGGCTGGAGTGCAGTGGTGCAATCCCTGCTCACTGCAACCTTCACCTCCTGGGCTCACATCATCCTCCCACCTCAGCCTCCCGAGTAGCTGGGATTACAGGTGCGTGCCATCACATCCGTCTAATTTTTATATTTTTTGTAAAGGCGGGGTTTCGCCATGTTGCCCAGGCTGGTTTCAAACTCCTCAGCTCAAGTCATCCACCTTCCTCAGCCTCCCAAAGCGCTGGGATTATAGGTGTGAGCCACTGCGCCTGGCTGGCCCGCCCCCCATTTTATAAGGCAATCATAACCTTGGTGTCAAAACGAGAAGAGTCACAGGCCAACTGCATTCAGAGCGTAGGTGGAAAATCCCAAACCCACCGTCCCATCTAGCGCTCCTGGGAGGCAAGGCTGGGCTCAGCTGCCCCCATCCCAAGGGCTCTGCTTCCCCATGGCTGCCCAAAGGGCCCAGAAAAACACATCAGAAAGTTGGGGGATGGGGGAGGGAGGCCATTATCCTTTGGAGCAGATTTGGCCGCCCGGAGATGAGAAGGAAGAGGCAGTTCTGCAAAGCGCCCTGCTTCCCTTCCTCACTCCCTTTCACTTCCCGGGGATTGCACCTCCCAGCCAAGCATCCACACCCAGACGTCTCCCACGGCTTCCTCTTCTTGGAAGCCTGGGCGAAGGCAGTAACTAAGCTGGGTTGGTGCCAGTCAGGCAAGATTGGTTTAGCGTTAGACAACTGATTCATCAAGGTCTCTGTATTAACATATCAAAAGGGAAAAAGACGTACGACCCTTTCAGCAACGCAGAAGCGATGTCAGAAAAAGATATCTACGTAACAAGCAGAGTAGTGAGCAGATTGTTTTTGGGTCATGATTCAAGCACACTGACTGTAAAAGAACATATCGGAGACAATCAGGGTTATCTGACGAGGGACTGGGTTTCAGGTGCTATCAAGACGTTGTCAGGAAGCCTGTCAAACCTGAGAGGGGTTTGTGCTTCTAGAAAGAAACGTTAGATTTGTCAGAGAAGTACCTGCCGTGAGTGGGGGGTGAAATGACGTGGTGTCTGCGCTTTGCTTTAAAATACTTCAGTAAAGAAAAAACCAGGGAAGCGGGAAACGGGGCAAGATCCTCTGATGAGTCTGCGAGGGCTCATTGTTCCATGCGCTCTGCTTCTGAGACTGTGCAAAAATTTTTGTGATAAAAATAAACTCAATGAAGTAGCATTGCTGCCACGGTAAAAGTGACACCCAGTGATGGCAGACCAAGTGCTGGCCGCAGGGGGAGGGCGGGACGCCACCGACTCTGTCCGCATCGCCCATGGCCTGCAGGTCCTGGCAGTGGGGGAGTGCCCAGCAGGTGCAGTGAGACGGAAATAGCTCTAAACCCCTAAAGAGGATCTCCTCCCCAGCTTACTCCAGCTACCTTGAGGTGGACTTCAGAGGACCTCAGGGGTCCATGGCACAGGCTGCCCGATGCTTTGTCCTGAAAGGGGCTGGCGGGGTGGGATCGGCTGCGCGTTCCATTCTGAGGACAGCTCGGGGGTCTGCGGGGGACCATCCTGTCGAACCTGCTGACCTCGAGGAGAGGCAGGGTGAGGGCTTAGCACAGGCACATTCACTGCTGAGCCTCCACAATGCCCCATCTGCGCCACACAGGCGGATTTGTGTGTGAGCCCGAGGGGCCCTGGAGTGGAAAATTGCAGCGCCGGCCTTTGTGAGGCGAGGGCAGACTGCTGGCGTGAGGGGGAATCCTTTAGATGAAGTGAATGTCCCCTTTGTGTGAGCAGGGCTAGCACTGAGCTCAGGTGCAGTGGAGCGGCAAATCGCTGAGGACAGGCTTAAGCTGGGCACAGACGCAATGCCGGGGGGAGCCGCCGAGGAGCCGTCATAGAGGCTGGAAAAACCTCCTGACAGGCCTCTGTCTGCAGAGATAGTGAGAAAAACCTCCTTCCTGACAGGGCCCCATTTGCAGAGATAGCGAGAAAAGTGATCTCCGAGGCAGTGGATGTCACACACCACAGACACACACCACATACATGATACACCACACACACCACACACACATCACACCGCACATAAACCACACACCACACACACACCACACCGCACACACGATACACCACACACACCACACACACACCACACTGCACACAAACCACACACCACACAAACACCACACCGTACACACATCATACACCACATATATAATACACATACAACACATCACACACACACCATGCACCACACACATCACACACACCACACACACCACATACATCACACACACACCACAGATATACCACACACACATCACAGACACATACCACACACATCACACACACACCACACACCAAACTCATTACAGAAACCCCACATACCACCTATATACCACACCCCACACCCCACACACATCACACACCACACATACAACACACACACCACAGACACGTCACATATACACACCACACACACTATCTGCCGTACACTGTACACTACACACTGCACACGTTATACGTCACATATACACCACATACACCCCCACACCACACACATCAAATACACCCCATGCCCCTGCACACGCTCCCAGACCAGTTGGAGCCGTGCCCTGGCACTACGGCTCCCACATGTCTGCTCCTCTGGCCCCTTGGCCTCCCACCCCTTCTCCACCCTCAGGAGCCCTGTGCAGCCCACATTGGGTCCTCTCCCCTGGGTGGGGAGGGACGGCTCCCCCTGCGCCTTCTCCAGTGCTGCCCACCCCTTGGGGTGTCCTCAGGCTGCCAGGCTCCACACCTGCGACAGCCCCGAGGCCCTGGCTGCAGGCTCTACTGGCCTGCATTCCTGGCGAGGCGGCCGACGGCCTCCAGGCCTCTCCCAGGTGGAACAGCCCCGGGGAGGCTGGTGGGCACAGGGGCCAGTCCTGTCCTGTCGCCTTGATCAGCTCTGGGAGGTGCGTGCCTTTTCTTTCTCTGATCTCTGGGAAACTTGCTTTTTCTTCCCTGTGGTGCGAGGGTTGGGCCTGTGGTGGCGCCTCCCTTGCTGGGGTGCAGATGGCCTAGGTGGGGCCCGTGTGGAGTCTCGTCCATGTGACCCTGTGTCTGCGCAGTCCCTGCATCTGTGTGGCGGGACCCAGCAGCAGCAGCCCTGGGCAGGGCTGGGACCGAGGGTCAGGCTGGATGGAGCTGTGTGGTGGCGCTTGGTCCACGTTCTCCCTATGGCCACCGAGGCCCCGGTTGGACACTGGCACCTTGGGCAATGCCCAGGTCCTCTCACAGTCTTTTTAGTCACCCCTTCCCCCAGCCTTTGCAGGAGGCTGCAGCTGTGCAGTGCCCCTCCCACGCCCCTCAACCCAAGGCGGATCCTTCGGGGCCCACTGGGCACTCTGGCCAGTCACACTCGCCAGGGTCTCGGTTTGAGGCACAGGCAGGGGTGACAGTGACTCTCCAGGAGCCCAGGAGAGCCAAGAGACATCCAGTGAGGAAGGGCCGCCCGTGCCCAGGGACGTCCAGTGAGGAAGGGCCGCCCGTGCCCAGGGACGTCCATTGAGGAGGGCCGCCCGTTCTAGGGACGTCTAGTGCGGAAGGGCCGTCTATGGCCAGGGCGATTGTGTTGTGCAGACCCCGGTGTGCCTGCGGGACTGAGCTATCCCCCGTGCCCTCCCCAGGTGGGAGGCTGCAGGGCCAGCCTTGTTCCTGCCCTTCCCAGCCCTGCCCTGGGAGTCAGACACTTGCCAGGCTGCCTGGAGACGCCAGCATCTTCCAGGAGGGGGCCTTGGGGCCTACTAGGCAGACCCCTCTCTCCACGGCCCTCCCCCGCCCCCAGGTGGACCTTCCCCTGACCCAGCTCACACGAGCCTGGGGCCTGTGTGCTGGGACCAGGCTCCTGCAGGCTGTCCCGGGCAGGTCCCAGGGCACCCTGTGCCACTGGGCAGTGGTGTGGGAGGCACAGGAAGAAGGTCACCTCACCCTTCGGACGTCCTGGGGTGGACGTTTGCTTCAACATCGTCTCTACCCTGGGGTCCCAGCACGGCTGGCGACAAGGCCAGCTGCAGGTTTCGGCTCCGGCAGACTGAGGGCAGAGCCAGAGGCCCCAGGTCTCCCCAAACAGCCTCGGTTCTCACACTTGGAGGACTGGGAGAGGCCGCTGGATGCCAGCAAGGCGCTTGGGGGGCCCCAGGCTGGCGGTGCCCACAGGGCATTTTACACCAGAGTAGGTCATGGCTTTGAATATTCCACCCTCCATACAGCAAAATTATTTTCAGGATAGTTACGTAATAATCACAGATAATCATGATTTTCGTGATTCATTGTTCAAAGCAATTAACAGAAAAAGGAATGTATTTCTATGTTAAAGATATTCAAATTCAGTGAATTATTTCACGCATGAGCTCACATCTGAACTTCAGCGCTGCACCTCTGTTTGGGCTCGGTTTCACATTTTAAACGCAGAATAAAAACACCATGCAGAATGACAGAGTTGAAATAATTCCAGCTCAGTTTCTTTGTGAGTGCTGCTGTTATGTGAAATTTCTCCTTTAAACACAGAACGACATTGAACCATGGGGCTAGAGGTAAGAACCCCCCTGCCCAGTGCACCTGCTTGGACCCGAACTTCGAAGCTGTTCCAAGCAAAGGCAGGTGGCTGCATCTGCAGTGTCGGGAGTGGCCCCAGGACTGGGAGTTTGCTGGACAATTACTGCACAGTAAATGTTCAGAGAAGGACAAAAAATAAAGCTTGCTAATTTTTTAGCAAATATAGTCTCTCCTCATGACTCATGCATTCCGGATTTGGGAATTCCCTGTGATGTCAGTCTGCCAGGGACCACAGACCGGGCGGCCTCAACAACACACATCTGTCGCCTCACAGTCCTGCAGCCTGGGAGTCCAAGATTCTGGTCTCGGCGGGGCTGTCTCCTTCCGACGTCCCTTCCTCAGCTCCCAGAAGGGCCTCTGCTTGTTGTGTCCTCATGTGGACTTCCTCTGTGTGCACGTGTCCCAGTGTGTCTCTTTGTGGAATTTGTCCAGACTTCCTCTTCTTATAAGGATGCCGGTCCCACCGCACTGGGGCTCACTCTAATGACCCCCCGTTTAACTTCATTTCCTGAAAGATCCTAGCTCCAAACACAGGCACATTCTGAGGTTCTGGGGTCAGTACTCCAACATAGGAATTTTGGGGGAACTCAATTCAGTCCGTGACACCTACTTGTCCAAATTTATTTGTAGGCTGGGTGCGGTGGCTCATGCCTGTAATTGCAGCACCTTTGGAGGCCAAGATGGGAGGATCGCTTGAGCCCAGGAGTTCAAGACCAGCCTGGGCAACATAGCGAGACCCCGTCCCTCCAAAAAAGTTACCAAAAAAATTATTTGTGACCCCCAAATCAATACCTGCAGAGTTTCCCTGGTCATTCCCAGATTTGTAGAGTACTGAATAATTCGTCTCCATGTACGCGTTCCTGGCTGAGGTTGAACAGGGCAGCACCGTGGCCCCTTGTTTCAGCCTCATGTAGTGAACCAGTGTCCTTTCCCGAGGTCTATTTAGTGCCAGGATTTTTGCATTTTGTTTTGTGATTTTTTTTTTTTTTTTTGAGACGAGTCTCACTCTGTCACCCAGGCTGGAGTATAGTGGTGTGATCTCAGCTCACTGCAACCTCTGCCTCCGGGGTTCAAGCGATTCTCCTGTCTCAGCCTCCCAAGAAACTGGGATTACAGGTGCCTGCCACCATGCCCAGCTAATTTTTGTATTTTTAGTACAGACAGGGTTTCACCATTATGGCCAGGCTGGTCTCGAACTCCTGACCTTGTGATCTGCCCGCCTCGGTCTCCCAAAGTTTTGGGATTACAGGCGTGAGCCGCTGCACCCGGCCAGATTTTGCTTTTTTAAAATATCCCCAAGCCCAATGCTGAAGAGCGGTGTGCTTGGGGGCATTTTTAAGGAAGTGAATTAAGCACTTCAGTTAAAATACAGAAAGTGTCCAAACAGATTAAACACTTCATCTAATTATATGCTGTCTATAAGAGACACTTTAGATTCAAAGACACAAATGGGCTCTAAAAGTATGTCAGACAAATGGAAGCCCAAAGACAGTTTTGGTTACTGTTTGGCTACTCTTCAGCTCTGTGCTCGGGGGACTTTAAACAGCAAAATCACGAACAAAACACACACAACTACAGAAAGTAAGACAGCTGCAGCACGTCTCACAGAGGAAACACGTGTTAGAGAAGCTTCCTTCGGGCCCAGCTACAGGGCTGTTGGCCGTGAGCGCAGAGATCGCGAATCAACATTTGTAGATTCAGTAAAGCATCTTTACACAGAAACACTCACAAGACAGAGGATGCATTGCCGGGGTGAGGAGAACATCCAGACCAGAGGCTCACAGGACCCTCAGCCTGTGTTTCCCTGGGAGCCATGGTTCCGTAGCCCAGGTGTCACTGATTCAGTGCTCGCCGCAGCTTTAAAGAACATCCCCACCTCGAGAATCCACCGCTATGAACGCAACGATCGCCAGAACTCAGCCCAGCAGAAGGGGAGGCGTGTTTTGTGCTGACAGGATGCGCGTGGACAGGGCTGGGAATCAGGAAGAGGACACTGGCTTGTCTTTGGCTTCGTTCTGGTCTTTCATCCTCCACAGGCAGCGTATCCCTCAGTGCGGTGGCTGCCACTGCCCCTCCGTCACCCCCCTGCCTGCCGCCCGCACACTGTGGCTTTGAGGCGGCATCTTCAACATGAGTCCCAGGAGGAGCCCATGTCCAGAGCAAAACGGTCTTGTTTCCCCAGAATCCAGGTGAGTGGGGCAGGGCTCTGGCAGGGGCTGCTGGCCTCCGCATGCATTTAATTGTTTATTTGTTTGTTGTTTGTCTCTACCCAAGACAATCTCAGCTCCACAAGAGCAGGGACTTCGCTGGACACAGCGTTAGGGAGACAGGACTGCACCAGTGTGGATCAATCCGTGAGGATGTTTGCGCAGCGGGCTCGGGGCCAGCGAGCCGGAGTTAAGGCTCCCGAAGATAGCCCGCCTTGAGATGGGGCGGGGAGCAGTCCTGAACTATCCAGGCGGGCTGGGAGAGTCCTTGCCAGATGGATGTGATGGGAGAGACCTCACTGCTCACTACTGCCTTTGAAGGTGGAGGAGAGGCCGGCCACGAACCAAGAAACGCAGGCGCCTTGAGACGCCAACGCAGGAAACAGATTGGCCTGAGCCTCCGGGAGCCGGCCTTGCCAGGGTCTCGCTTTAAGTTGAATGGGATACATTTCAGACTTGTGGCCTCCAGAACTGCGAGAGAAGACATTTGTGTTGTTGGAATCTGCTAAGTTTGTGATTGGTGCATTAGCCCCAAGACATGCATACAACGCCTGAACTCGGGGTTTGAAAAAGTCCCTAGGGCCCCAGAGCCCTCCCTGCCCACTTGTTCAGGCCTTCCTGCTTCTGTTGTGCAGACTCAGATGCCGGCTCACTCAGAAGACCCCTGCAGGGCCAGTCAACTGGCCAACCCTGTGGCAGGAGCCTCAACGTCCCACGGAAGCCTCTGAGCTGCCAGGCCCTATAGCATGTGGTGAGGGGTGCAGAGGTGTGAGTGCCTGCAGCCCCCGCCCCGAGTCTGAAGGACCTTGCCCATCCTTGGCGCCCAGAGCTGTGCAGTCCAGACCAGGCTGGTGTCCAGCCCCAGGCTGGTGCCTCAGCCGCCTCCCCTGCCTGCAGTCCCCACTGTTTGACCGACCACGTGCAGGTCCAGCTGTGAGGGAGGACAGCACGCTCCTCCCTCCCTGACAAACGTCAGGGGCACTAAAACACCGCCGTCCATGTTCTGATGTTTAAATCATGCTTCCATGCAGTGTTCAAAAAAATCAAAATGGGCTGGGTGCTGTGGCTCACACCTAGAGTCCCTGCTTTTTGGGAAGCTGAGGCAGGTAGATCACCTGAG